>CM056807.1:9703022-11123022 GCA_029852875.1 Mythimna loreyi | reverse complement strand
TATTTTTAATGACATGGGGATTGGGGAGTCTGAATGGTGATTACGTCATCAGTGCCTATACATTCTAGTTTTTTAAGAGAAAGAAGTTGATTTATAAAAATCACGCGATAGTGAGTAGACACATTACTGAGCATCTATCATACAATGTCATTGAAGAGTTAAGGTCATGTATTCAGGCTGATGATTGATAAAATTCGAATTAATGTGAAGAAATAAAAGTTGTTGCTCATTAAATTAACTGATAACGAAACTGTACGTAAGTGAGGGAGCTTTGCTTACCTTTTATGACGAGGGCGAGAGGGGCTTGCTATGCCAAAAATCTGCTTACGTAATACTTAAACGGCCTTATAGTTGTGAGATATCAAGTCTAGAAAATTTCTCTTTTCCATCAGGCGGCTCGAGGTGTTACGCCAACTTCGGCTTCGCCTGGTGGTGGGGGTTTGGTCCCTGTAGATGAGAGACCAACTGATGATTGGGGAGGATACGATATTGAGGAAGAGGACTTGGAGGGAGAGGGCTTGGAGGGAGAGGGCGCGGAGGCAGAGGCCGTGGAGGGAGAGGGCGCGGAGGCAGAGGCTGTGGAGGGAGAGGGCGCGGAGGCAGAGGCTGTGGAGGGAGAGGGCGCGGAGGCAGAGGCCATGGAGGGTGACGAAGGAGAGGCTGACGAGGACCTGGGCGCCGAATCAGAGATGGCGCAGGAGGAGCCGGCCGAGGCCGATGATGATGCTGGAGACGACGGCGGAGACGACGGTGGAGATGACGGAGGAGACGACGGCGGAGACCAGGGCGGAGACTACGGCGGAGACGACGGCGGAGGCGGCGGCGGAAGCACCGACGACGACGACTACGATTACGTTGATTAGGCATTGAAATTAATATTATTAGGCATTGACAGATAGAAATAGGTTGTGACGTGGGTATTAAGGTTCTAGACAGAAGGACCGCAATTCAGCTGCAACCCAACTGCAAATTGAAGTCGGATGCAGTTGACACGACTCCAGTAGAACTGCAAACCAACCGTGCAGTTCGATTGCAGTTGGTGTGCAGTTTACACGATTGCACTGAACCGCCGACTGCAATTGAACTGCAAAAATGATTGCAGTTGAAATGCATTCCGTCTGTCTAGAGCGTAATAAAAGGGCTGACCGAACGTTTAGTTGTTTTAAAAAAATTTGCTCATCGACCAAAATCAAAATGGTTTTTATTTCACATGGGCCTACATGGGCACTTATAAAACGTCAGAAGCTAGTGCACGGTTCCTAATTGGTCGTTTCTTAAGGAGAAGAACCGGCAAGAAACTCCATGGTTACTCATTAAAAAAAAAAATCTCTTATAATATTTCGTTATTACAGTATTTATATCACTATGTAAGAACAGACTCCCAATCTTCTCAATACATGCAAATGCAGTATGCTGGATGTTACAAAATTAATATTTTGTTCGTATATGTTCCACTAGTAAGGCGTACATAATAAAGTTAACAATAATTAAACTAAATTGTAGGCACTTCATTCTAAGTAAGCATTAGTCAGTGGAACAAATTACATCATAAAATGTTACTAACTAAAAAAAAATACATAACTAGCCTTCTGCCAGCGGCTTCGCCCGCGTGAAAGTAGGGTTCCCCATACAAACTTTTCGCTTCCATTACATCCGTTTAGGAGCTGAATTTTGAAAAAACCCTTTCTTAGTGCTCCATCGTCGACCACATCATCGCTTACCATCAGGTGAGGTAGTGGTCAAACATGACCCTAAAGAAAATTAAAAAAAAAACAAGTTTCCCTTAATTTCTATATTGAAGCGTGAAACACGTAAAAGTTATCGTTCGGTCAGCTCTATCATTAATATTTTTACAGGGTGTCATTGACATGTTAACACAAACGAATACCATGGATCCAGTACATGATTCTAGACCTCCTAGTGGTGGAATTTTTCGTCGGTATTTTTTCAAATTTAAAAAAAAAATGTTGTTTTTTTTTCCTTTATATGTTTATAAAATTGTTATTTTAACAAACCCCAATGATATTAGGAAAAAAAAAGAAAAAAAAATGTACAAAACAAAAATTAATAAAAATATCATCGAGGCAAATAAAGTCGTTATTCTAATCAAAGCCGTTGACATTTTTAATTTGAAATGAAATTCATTCATTTTTTACGCAAAAAAAAAAATAATATCATTTTTATACAGTTTAATTTAAAAAACGAAAAAAAATCATTAAAAAAAAATAAGAAAAAACCGACAAAAAATTCTATCACTGGGGGGTCTAGAATCATGTACTGGATCTATGGTATTCGTTTGTGTTAACATGTCAATGACACCCTGTATCATCGAGCGGTGACTTACGACCGCTCAGCAAAAGTGGAGGGGGCATGCGCAGTATTGAATTTTATGGTCTTTTTTGTGACGTGCGTAATGATGGCGGCACGTGATTGGTGGATCGTCGCGGATGACGTTGACAGCGACACGTCATTGGTAGATCAGTCGCTCACGGCTCTTGGGTACTGTTGCGTACAGCTCGTGTTACCGTATTAATAATCATCATCAGCCTTTTAATGTTCCCACTGCAGGGACACAGGCTTCCTCTCTAGGAGAGGAAGCCTGGTATTAATAATACGCAGTGGTAAAAAAATGGCCAAAAATAAAATTTTAAAACTGGCAAGCCAGAAAATTGTTTGCGACGAGAATTGTTGCGAATTGGCGCTACCCATACAGGGGCACCGTAAAACGTCCTCTTTTTCGTTGCGAAGTTAGCCGTATTTCTATACAGTACAAACGCCAAAAAATACAGTGCATTGTCTAATACACTTCTGGACACATTTATTGGCCCACCTCAGAGTTTAGGTTTCGATGGCCCCTACCGAAATATGATTGCTAGATTGAACAAAAACTATTGATGCAGTTTTAAACCTGATACATTTTACCATCTTTTTCGATCGTATTGTTTTAAATACCATACGACATGGAGCTACGCCTAACAAGTCGGATATGTGCCTTGTTAAAGGCAATTGATTTTTGAATAAAAAACATGTTTTATCAAATAAAGGTTTAATTTAATAACGCGTGTTGCCTCCATGGGCATCTACCACAGCTCTCATACGATTAGGCATAGAGTTTATCAACCGCTCTATGAAATTTTGAGGGTTCATCTCCCATTCCTCTTCTATGGCAGTTTTCAACTCCTGCATCGTCTGGGTAACTGACTGACGAGCCCTAACACGTCTTTTTAGCTCGTCCCACATGTGCTCAATGGGGTTCAAGTCTGGGCTTCTGGCTGGCCAGTCCATAACTGTGATGTTCACATCCCGAAGATATTCCCTGACGATGCCGGCCGCATGGGCTCTTGCATTATCATGCATAAAAAGGAAATTTGGGCCCACATAGTCCGCGTATGGTATCACATGAGGTTCTAAGCACTCACGAATGTACCTTTCAGCATTTAATGTTAGCAGCCGTGGTCCTGTAACAACCTCAAGTTGAGTTTTGCCGCTCGCGGATATACCGCCCCAGACAGTCCATTGTGCGAAACGCTCTCCCTTACGTTGGTAGACCTTCTTCCTTCCATCATTGCCATGTAACACAATTTTAGACTCATCAGAAAAGAGTACACGCCCACGGCTCCAATCTTGCTGTGTCCAATTTAAATGACTGCGTGCGAAATGAAGGCGCGCTGTTCGGTGGGCTCGCGTTAGTTTGGGCCCATTAGCTCGCTTGTGTGGTACCATATCGCGTTCTTTTAACCTTCTCCGAACAGTTCGAGCGCTCACAGATACTCCGTGGAAGTCGCGAAGTTGGTTTTGTATCTCAATGGAGGTAAGGTGACGATTTCTCAAGCTGGTCGTCACGATGAATCGATCCTGCCTTTCAGCTGTGACCCGAGATCGTAGCCTTCCTTGGCGACGAACAAAGCCGCCAGTCTCTAGGTACCTCCGATAAACATTTCGGACCGCAGATCGACTTAAATTAAGTTGAGCACTCACGTTTCTTTGGCTGTGTCCGGCCTGAATAAGTGCCACAGCTTGGGCGGCGACTTCAAGTGAAGTATCCATAGATTATTGATAGAACCTCACCTTAATGTTAAGAATAAGTAATGTTTGTTGCAAAACCAAAGATATCAATCACTTTTTCAAGAATTAAATCCAAGTAAACCAATAAAACCAAGTTTTCTTAGTATTCGATTGTTTGATATCAACAAACAGGCTCCAAATTGTCTTTTGTTTCTTTAAATTCTGTGTTCGAAATTCAAAAAAAGACTATTGAATGAAATTGTGAATGTGCCAGGTTCAAAACTGCATAAAAACTTTTTGCTCGACCTAAAATTTTAAAATTTTAGCTAGGACCAAACGAAACTGAAAATACAAGGTGGGCCAATAGATGTGTCCAGATGTGTATATAAGGAAAATAAGTCTTTTGTGCAAAAACATTTTCTAAAAATAAATTCAGAATTTTGAGAAAAAAATCGCAAGAAAGTACACGAAAACAATTTTTCGTCTCGAAATACTCAGTATTTTGAGCAATAACTGTTATTTTATTTGTAACCATCAAAATGGAAATTTAACCAACTAAAGATAAATGTAAAAATATTTTAACAAATCGTTGTACTTTTTTTTTTAAATAATAAAAAAACTGCGAAATATCTTTTATATTAGCGGACTCGAGATTCAACTAAAATCAAACGCATAGCCATTTTCAACCTTATTTGTGTACCGCGATGCACTACCCGGAAATACCTAAAGATTTGCTGCTTACCGCGCCTTAAGAAACTAATTTGATTCCGCCATCACAATTTTACCTTCGGACATCCCGGCGTACGGCAAATATCCACCCTTACGTTGTTGAGACACCTGCGGCCCGGACTAAGCGTTTTGCCTCGTCGTTTATACCGCGTACATCGAGGGACTGGAACAGTTTGCCGGCTGCAGTCTTTCCGTCCGATTATAATTTAGATGTTTTCAAGGCTAGAGTGAATAGGCCCTTAATAAACTAGTGCGCCTTACCATCAACGATTGCATCACTGCTTACCATCAGGTGGGGTCGCAGTCAAGCACTAGTTTATTGCAATTAAAAAAAAATCGTGGGTAATTAAAGCAGGTTAAAAATACATAAAATTTACTTTTTGATTTTAATTTTTTCTGAATTCACCTACTTGCAAGATATACAAGCAAAAACTAGTGTTTCTAAAGTTAATAAGGTTTTACACATGCGCCGATTGCCCGCACCACTTTCACTGAGTGATCTTAGTTCTCCGCGCGAAATGTGATAGTAGCTTGGTTTCAGTTAGGGCCTTATCATACTAGCGGATTGCGAGCGTCTTTAAAGCGGAGCGGGCGCGCAACGAATGCGTCGCGAACACGCCGCGGCTGCGCAGCGAAGACGTCGCGGACGCGTGGCAAATGCGTTACATTATCGTGGCGTGTTTGTAGCAAATTATCGCCGGACAAGACACTCAGTAACAAAATGGATTCCGACGAGGAAACACTGCTGTTGGCGTTATTGCTTCGAAGACGCCGGAGACGAAAACGAAAGCATCGACGAATTTAAATCTCGTTGTGCGTCCAATCCGCTTGTGTGATAAGGCCCTTAGCTTAGCTTTAGGCAGTGGTCCGACCGCCGGCGAGAAAACGACTAACTATCGGCGATTTTCTCTCTCAAGAAACTTACAATAAATGTACATTCCGTTCCGTGTAAACGAAAGAGATGCTCTGACTGTTCACACTGCCGGCGACGACTCGCTTTACTGGTTTTGTCGCTGAGCGACGAGCTTTAAAAATAAACTCGCTCAGCGATGCTCGCTCGGAGGACGCATAACGCGCGCGCAGGTTTGTACAGGACTGGCCGACCGCGGGCGAGTGGCGCGAGTAATCGCTCGTCGCACTAGCACACTCGCTTATAGCTTGGCGACAAAACTATCGAAACTACACACTCGCTTCCCGCTGATCGCTAACTATTTTATAGTTTCTAGTTCTAGTCGTTTCTCGTTCATCGTCGGCGATCGGACCACTGCCTAAGTAGGCACATTTTTAAGATACATTTTAGGTACATTTTCAACCGATTTTGACTTCTATTCCGTAGGCTTAAGGATGGCATTAGAAGCAAAAAAAGTGGTTACAAAACCAAACATTTACTGCAGCCGTCATTTGTCATTATACCAACATCATCATCATCACCATTTCAGCCGAAAGACGTCCACTGTTGGACATAGGCCTCTCCCAAACGTCGCCACAACGACCGGTCCCTTGCGTCTTACATCCATCGAATTCCAGCAACCCTGACCAGGTCGTCGGTCCACCTTGTAAGAAGCCTTCCAACGCTACGTCTTTCTGTACGCGGTCGCCACTCCTGAACTTTTCGGCCCCAGCGGCCATCTGATCTGCGTGCGATGTGTCCTGCCCATTGCCACTTAAGTTTTGCGATTCTTTTCGCTATGTCAGCAACCTTGGTTCTCTTGCGGATATCTTCATTTCTGATTCGATCCTGCAAGGAAACTCCGATCATAGCTCTTTTCATTGCCCTTTGGGTGACTTTAGGTCTTCTTACAAGGCCCATTGTAAGAATCATTACACTGATGCAATGAAACTTAAAATCGGTTGAACGGTCAGTAAAAAAGGTTTTATAAAAAGACTGTAATATCCCAACTTTGATGTCCAGGTAAAGCAGTACCGTTGTTCTCCGAGTTGGTCCGCTTCGCTGGATGTGACTGCATGGATTGAAGGTACGTCAGCATCTTCCTGCCGCGGGCTTGCGGATGGGGTAGCTCGCCGTCCGGTCGTTAGGTAACAGTCCAGACCAAGCCAGGTCGTCGACGGCGCGCTCTGTTCCCGCAAGCCTCAAGGAGGTGTCAGCAAACTACCCTACAGGGTCGAAGCTTCCTGGGGCCGAGGGTTGGTGCGAAAGCGTTACACCGGGGCTCTGGAAATAAGGCAAGGAAGCCAGGAAAGAACGGGGTAGGTTGTTTAGTCAGTAGAGTCTGACACTGTTTTCCGCTCCGCCCAAGATCGAGATTCGTCATTTGATGATTTTTACCTAACATAAAAAAAACTGCACTAGCTATAAGTACGTTTATCAGTTGTCTAGTACTCATAACACAGGCTCTGGTTAGCTTAGGACTAGACGACGTTGTGACAGTTGTGGAATACATATACACCGTTAAATTTTGGCCGTTTTAATCCCGTGGAGGGTTTATCCGGCACATGAAACACTATCGATTTGTAAAGATAAAATTAAACAAGTTTTCAATGAAAATGGTTGTGCCGTTTAATTACAGAGTTTCTATGGCTACCTCGCGATTCCATCATCAGATCAGCTCCATGTCATCATAATAATGCATTGTCATACGATTTACACCTGCATGCAAAATTGCAGCTCAATCGGTTGAAGATATCTGTTTCACAATTGAGTTGCAAGATTTAAGCCGAACATACATAGTTACATTGCAAGCTAATACAAAGCTTGTAAAAATAACGGGTTCAATGGCCGTAGGTAGATGTCGGTAGATGCGTACTAACTACCTACAGTCATTGAACCCGCTCAGCTGTTATTTACTTAAAGATATGAATTTCGTATACGCGTAAATTGATTTTAGTTCCAGAAAAAAAGTACTTTATTTTTTATTTTTTCTTTACAAATCGATAGTGTTTCTTGTACAATCCGTTCCAAATGAGAATAGGATCGATGGCCATGTTGTGACGTCACGTCGAACTGTCAAATCGAAGAAATTAGGTAGAGTGAACAAAACAAGATAGGTATTAATTTACGTACGAATCGTGAACGAAAAAAGTTTGATCAGAATACAGTTTTTCATTTTTGTTTCTCTGTTTCACTGTGTGATGTGTCTGAGTAGCGGTAAATAGAAGGAAAAGGCGAATTGTTTCTAACAATAAAAATAAGAAAGGAAATTGTTTTTCTTTAAAAAAATTATAACTTGTAAACAATATATTTGACATATTTATATTAAACACTTCAACTAGAATTAACTAAAAGAACAATGTTCAAAACGTCCCCACCCTTGTAGCACTTTAAAACCTATGTTAATCGAAGGGCCATAACCATCTTATCATTTTATTGTTCGACGGCGAAACTGAAATGTGCATCCGAAAAAAGTTATATCGACATGAAGAAACCGGAATCAGTAACAATTTATTGTGTCGTTTGTTATACTTTTTCGACATGATGTAACCATACCTACTACAATATAATTACATTTTGGTAAGTTTTTGAGAGCAGTATAGAATGGCTATAATAAGAGCCGCACGCGCAGCGCCACACGACGCTGAGCAGGAAGTAAGTGTGGGGTGTAGAGATGTGCAGAATGTGTCATTGAATTGAAAAGATATATACATATCCGATTCATTACTTGCTCCACGAGAATGATACTTTTATATTAGACAGAGGCTTCAGAGACTAAATTCCTGCAATCGAAGAATGTGGCTATGAGCCTCACATGCCACCTACAAAGGACAGAAACGCAACGCAGCTCACGAATGAACAAGCGAATAAATCGTGTCTGAGTGGGCCTTAAAATGAACATGGACAAAACTAAAGTCATGGTTAACATCCATGTAGCGCCCACCCCTATCAAGATCGGAGACTCTATACTCGAAGTAGTAGACGACTACTTCTACCTTGGACAGACAATCCAGTTGGGTAGGTCTAACTTTGAGAAAGAGGTCAATCGTCGAATCCGACTCGGCTGGGCAGCGTTTGGGAAGCTACGCGGTGTCTTCTCGTCTAATATACCACAGTGTCTCAAGACGAAAGTCTATAATCAGTGCGTGTTGCCAGTGATAACGTATGGCTCTGAAACGTGGTCGCTTACAATGGGCCTTATAAAAAGACTCAAGGTCACTCAAAGGACAATAGAAAGGGCTATGCTCGGGGTATCCTTGCGTGATAGAATCAGAAATCTTGTTGTGCGTGATAGAGATGATGATGAACAATTGTCCGCTGGGTCATTGAGGCGATAAACGGGAGAATTAAACGCGACTTTAAAATGTTCTGGACTGTGGTATTCAATAAATCACTTCCTCACTTCTTCACTGACTTCAGGATTGCTGAAGCGCTTCTCAATACCTTCAGGGAGCCTTTTCATGATAGTGTCTACGCCACAGAGTTCGTAGAACGAATCAGTCACAGAATTCATATCAACAATGACTTGGGCGACTAGAACTACTTTGTTGCAGAAAATGTTAACAGGCAGCGGGTTGCGTTCAGGACATTGATTGATGAGTCCATAAACATGCCGTTCCCTGAATTGTCAAACGAAGATATTATTTTGTTTAGCTTGGGGACATATCATCTAAAACTGGCAGCTTCCTATGTCAGCGAACATTTACGTGGCGGCGTCTATAACATAGATAGAGGTTTGTGCAACTCCAAGCCCAATTATGAATCAATACGGTATAGACACGGAAGATTGCGCTCTGCTAAGGGGTCGAATTTTATCAAGACATAGGTCTAATGCGACCTATTATAAGTATTTAATACTGAATAACGTACAGGGAATAAACGCTATTCAGGCATATTACTGCTCATGTTTGACGGGTATGAGGACAGTTTGTGCCTGCGCGCATGTCGTCAGCAGCGTTTGGTACTTTGGGATTGGAAGGCGTTTAGAGAATTTCGTTGGGCCAGCCAGTGCCTGGGACAATATTGTAATAGATACTGAAAATACTGAATAAAGGTTTTATTTGTAATTGATAAGGTATTTTATTTGAAAACTCCTAAAAAAAGCGTCAATGGTAACCTCACAAAACCAATATTCAGCAGAATTCTTTATGAACTTTTTTCTTCTCCGTGAGTTGTTCCCGAGCGGGAGTCAGCATTTAATTCTAAAGAGTTGTTTTTTGAACTCCGAACGAAACCATCCCACAGTAAAAAGAAAAGCATCGTGATCGGAAACATAATTATTATTGTGACTGATTCCGGTTTCTTCATGTCGATATAACTTTTTTCGGATGCACATTTCAGTTTCGCCGTCGAACAATAAAATGATTAGATGGTTATGGCCCTTCGATTAACATAGGTTTTAAAGTGCTACAAGGGTGGGGACGGTGTCCATACATTTTTGGGCATTGTTCTTTAGTAATAAAAAGCAAAAAATATTTTTATTGATACGCAAGATTTTTTTTCAAACCGTACTTTTCACTCAAAATTTGACAGATCGAGGTTATTGACTTTCCTATTCTTATTTATATATACCGAATCAACTCTTCACGGGATTGAAACGAATAAAATTTAACGGTGGTGGTGTTTGAGAGACATATGAAAATTTGCCGTTTTTCAAGAGGTGGTGTTATCTGTTATCAGACATTTGCGGCCCTTGTCAGCTTCGACTTCAGCTGTGAGAGCCGAGCTCCGAGCACTATGTGGCGTAATGGCGGCTCTATAGTTCGTTTTTTAATTCTAGACTACGATTTGACAACTCAGAATGTCACACTCTAGAAATATGTTCCCAATTTTCTGGAGTTTGACAGTTTAAGTTGTCAAATCGTAGTCTAGAATTAGAAAACGAACTATAGGCAATTCTATGCTCTTTCCCTTATAAGTACTTTATGATGGCCCGTGCTATTTAAAAAAAAACAGCTTTGAGCGCAGCGCTGGGCCTTAAGTCTTTTATGACAATAGTGTCAGAATAGTCGCACGGGTACTGATATTGAATATATTATGCATGTATTATACACATAAACCTTCCTTTTGAATCACTCTATTAAAAAAAACTGCATCTAAATCCGTTACGTACTTTTAAAGGTCTAAGCTTACATAGGGACAGCGCAACATTATTTTATACTAGCTTTTGTCAGCAGCTTCGCCCACGTGCATAAAATATAGCCTATGTCACTCAGGAGTAAAGCAGCTTTCTATTGTTGCTAAAATTTTTTCAATCGGACCAGTAGTTCCAGAGATTACCTCCTACAAACAAAAAAACAAACTTTACCTCTTTATTATATTAGTGTAGATGTAGATTATGTAACTATGTAATGATTAATGTTTTTTTTTTCTTGCAGTTTCTGGGATTTTGATGGGAGTTATTGGCACTTGGCAGTCGGAACACTTTCCTAGATGTTATTCTTGTCTAATAAGTCAATGCTGGACTACGGCCTCCCTCCATTCTTTTCGTTCCTGGTCGTCAGTTTGTAAGGTAGACAGACATTCACCCAAGGGTCTCAAGTCAAAGTCAAAGTCAAAATCTTTTTATTTCACATGGGCCTACATGGGCACTTGTAAAACGTCAGAAGCTAGTGCACGGTTCCAAATTGGTCGTTTCCTATGGAGAAGAACCGGCAAGAAACTCCATGGTTACTCTTTTAAAATAATTGATTCTTTTACAATATTTCCATATTACAGTATTATCACATTGATTATGTAAGGACAGTGCAGATCAGTCAATATTGAAATCGTACCGTAAAAGTGGTAGGAAGTAATCTAAGTCTTGCGGCCTTACCTCGCGATTTCGAGAGGAACTTGTATTTTCTAGCCCCATCGGTCGTATGTCATATGCTAGACATATCTAGCCTAGCATTAGGTGCTGACAGACTTGAGCATTCACTTGTAACTGAACATCGAGCGTTCGCCGTTTTTATATTAGTCGAACTGAACAACGAGCCGAGCCGAACATAGAGCCAAACTTTGCTATGAACGTTTTCTTGAGCATTCTAGTGAACGCTCTAGTCGATGCGCGATTGGTTGATTTTTACCTACCATAAAAAACCACACGTGGGAGCGATACGGCCGCATCTGGTTTAATATTTTCACGCAAATTGTTGCGGTGCCTTGTTTTATGTCATCATTTCAGCCGAAAGACATGCCTCTGTTGGATTGTAGGCCGATTGATCCAGTGCGTCTCGCATCCATTAGATACCTGTTTTTTTATTTTGTTGTTTGTGTATAGCTCCGTCCCACTTTCTAGTTCGACATTTTAATAGTAGGTAAGCACGGAGTAAATATAAAGAGGAGTTGTTGTATCAAGATTGACCTAAGAAGCAGCGCGTGACATTTTACGGGGTGAGGGGGTGTTACACTCCGCCCATTTCTTTAATTTCCATCTGCCGGTCAATAGCCAAACTACTCGCTCGTTCTGTCGATTTTGTCTTGATGTCACGTAACTATCCATCACTAGATGTCGCTAAGTACAGGGTTCCGTACCGTTGTATTTTCGATGTACAAAAGTGACTTTTCTACAGATTTATTATAATATACCATATTTTATTTATAGATTTTGATATCCAGCGTATTTATTGTTTTAGATGCGACAGCCACGGGACATCTTTTTGTTCTGTTTCTTTTTGTTGACGATAGATGGCGGCCTGTTTACGTTTACGAAGTTGTGCACAGGACGAACGCCAACAATACACTGACTTAAGCCACGCCCACCATGATGACGTCAGGACCGTGCTGAGAATCACAGTGCACAGCCGTTTAGGCCATCTCCTCTTTATATTTACTCCGTGTAGGTAAGGCCCAAGACAATGATTATTTTAAAAGCAATTTCTTTAAGCTTGGTCTCACTGACTTCAACTATTTATCCCTGGACTGACGGCTGTCAAAGTGCTTCTGTCCCCGTTTGAGATCCGCCATATTGGCGCTGTCGGCCACGGTGACTGTAGCGAGTGTCTACGGTACTAAAACTAAAAAGTCAAATTAGTTCTCTGGACACTTGCGAGTGGCGCTTCAAATAGGGACAAGTAGCCTGTCTAGTGGTAAGTAATGGAGCTTAGTGCCACGTCTCGTGTCATCTCGCTCTTGCGTTTGACAAGGCTGGGAACGATCAGGAACGGGGGGAAGTCTTCACCCAGTAGTGGGAGAGTACAGAATAAATAATAATAATGTTTTAATATAGATATTTATTTCATAAGTCGCACTTTTACACTTTTGGCATTATAAAAGTGTCCATATAGAATCCTGAAATCATGTCGGATTTCATATCTGTTTTTGAATCTGAAATATTATCTGGTAACTAAAACTACCATATTTAGTAGAAAATTTTAATTTTACTTTATTTTTAGTAGATTATTAT
This sequence comes from Mythimna loreyi, assembly GCA_029852875.1. Taxonomy (NCBI): domain Eukaryota; kingdom Metazoa; phylum Arthropoda; class Insecta; order Lepidoptera; family Noctuidae; genus Mythimna; species Mythimna loreyi. The sequence goes on along the minus strand of CM056807.1, from coordinate 11,110,012 downwards.
TTTTTTGTTAACTATTTTTAGTTTGATTAGTATTATTGTACAGGGTTTAGTATTTATTTTATTTTTTAATTTATTGTCATTAGATTTCTAACTAATGTTATTTGATCCTATATTGCGAGCATCCACTTGTTACTATCACATCGAGTATAGTTCGTTTTTTAATTCTAGACTACGATTTGACAACTCAGAATGTCACATTCTAGTAATATGTTCCCAATTTTCTGAAGTTTGACATTTTAAGTTGTCAAATCGTAGTCTAGGATTAAAAAACGAACTATAGTAGAAGGGGTCGTGTGTGTCACTCGCACGTATGTTGCTGTCTCTCTCTAAAGCTCGAAGTCATATTAACGGTCGTACGCCGTATACTATATAGGTAAAGGATGAGGTAGAAATAAAGCACTGGAGTGGCTTTTACACTGTTATAATGTACAATAAATGTTGTTACACTACCACTTGTTTTATTTAATTTTGGATAATGACCTTCCTTAAAGAATCGCACTAAGTCGGGTAGAGGTGAGGGCAGTCTAGAGGAAAACTGTAGCCCCACCATAGAGTTGAAATCTTGGCTAGAGAACTGATGCCCACAGAGTTGAGGGTAGGCTAGAGAAGGACTGAGGCCCCGCCGCCATAGATTTGAGGGTAGGCTATAGCTCGTTTTTTAATTCTAGACTACGATTTGACAACTCAATGTCACACTCTGGAAATATGTTCCCAATTTTCTGGAGTTTGACATTTTAAGTTGTCAAATCGTAATCATCATAATCAATTGGGCCGAGAATTTGCTAAGAAATTCATAGCAGGCGCTTTCCGATAAAACATTTACATATTACTAAAAATCGGCAAGTATTTATCTAAAATTGTAGATGTTATCTTGATATACAATAAATATACATTTGTTTATATTATGGCCTGTGCATAATCAGCGTGAAATAAGCGTTTTTTTAAAGTGGTCCTGCTGGAGAGTATGCTCTGTGGCATGACCACTTTGAATTGATATTTTCCAAGAAACTAACAATATACAAATTTTGATATTAAGCTACAAAAATAGACATGACATTATCTACATTTTATCCTGTAATTTGTATATAATGTAGTCAAAGTAGTTCTGCTGCGGAGTATGACACAAATTATTTTACCCTACACGCAAAGCCAAATGACGACTATAACGGAGCGCGGGAACACACAGAGCGCTAGTCCAAACAGGCCGCCGCGCCGCGCGTGCGGTGGTGTGCGAGCCCGCCGACACGACACCCCTTCGGCCCCTCAGTCTGTCGGCCGCCTCGCTATCGATCGCACGTCACGTTACGGTTGCTCGCAGCGCAGCGCCCGCGCCCGCGTCGCCGGCGCACGCAAGGTTATTGTGTAGTGTGATTGTGTCGTACACAAACGTACAAGTACAGTGGACCAAAATGATTCGGCTTTACGCCGCGTCGGGTGATAACATAAACGAGGCTCGAAGAATGTACACAAAGTTATTCCCTGGACAACCTGTGCCAAACCGAGAAACTATGTTGGCGGTTACTCAAAGTGCGTGTGTGTTTGGGAACCAATAGCTGCCAGTTGACCTTTAGGAACGCATACTGAATTTCTTCGCGGAGAACCCAGAGGAGAATACGAGGTACCTAATGATGTGGTTAGTTAAAACTTATGTTAAAACTTGTTGTTAGGTCAACGTCCTTTGCAGTGATTACGCAACTCGAGTTAAAACTTATGTAGGTAGGTATAACGGAGCCCCAGGTCAACGTCCTTTGCAGTGTATTATCCATGAATTTACGGACGGTGTCGGACCTAAACATTTTTTATTTTTATTAAAGAAAAATTTATTATTAATTTTTAAATTCAGATAAACATTTTTATAATTAAATCAACTACCTATGCTTTTAGTGATTACCCTTACAGGCGGTATAATTATTTATCGACCAAAATGTCACTTGCAGATAGATATTTGCGCTTCGTTTAAATTATGATAGGTAAGAAAGAGATAGATGCACGAGTATAGTAGGAGAGGGAAGCAGCTAATTGAATGATTTTTTTTTATTGGATGACTTACCTACCATAAAAAAAAACAGCTAAGAACATCATCATCATCCTACACTTATCCCATGTTACTTGGGGTCGGTGCAACATGTTTTTTCTTCCACTCTCTCCTGTCACCCGTCACACTATCACTAACTCCCTTTTCTTTCATATCACGCCTCACACAATCCATCCATCTCTTCTTCGGCCTCCCTCTTACTCTCCATCCATCTACGTGTAAACCCAGAACTTTTTTTGTAACATGCGTTTCATCTCTCCTCTTCACATGACCATACCAAGACAAATGATTTCCTTCCAACTTTTCAGTCACTGGCGCCACTTTCAGACTTCCTCTAATATACTTACTCATTTCTCACTTCTCGCCACACCACACATCCATCTCCACATTTTCATCTCCGCTGCATGCAGTCTTTTTTCATCCATCTTTTTCACAGGCAAACATTCTGATCCATACAGTAGGACAGGTCTTATCGCGGACTTGTAAATTTTACCCTTCAACTTGAGGGGCATCGGTGGGTCGCAAGTTGTTCCCGTGACCTGTCGCCATTTCATCCATCCTGCGTTGATCCGATGCGTTACGTCTCGGTCTAACTATGGGCGTTCCGGCGAGAGCTAAGGCCATAGGACCGGAGAGGCCGCCGAAATCACAGAACAAGTACTCCGTTTTAGTTCTACTTAATTTCAGGCCAACACTTTCCAGTCTGTGCCACCAAATCTGCAATTTGTTCTGGACCTCTAGACCACTTTCGGCAACCAGCACAATGTCATGTCAAAAAAACAGCTAAAAACATTTTTCATATTTCATTAACTACTAGTATGGCTTCCTTACAACCCGATGAATCTTGTAGACCTATATTTAAAAAACTTGGTTTGTTACCGCTGCCGGCTCTTTACATTTATGAAATATGTATGTTCGTCAAGAAACACCAATATTTATTTGTTAAGGCAGATGATATAAATGTTCGCAACCGACGAGACCCCAACAGGCTCGTTCTAAGCAATATACCAACGTTGACTAAGTATAATAAAAGCTGCGTTACAATGTGTGTGCGCTTATATAATAAGTTGCCAAGTAATTTAAAAACTTTAGGCATTAAAATATTTAAAAAAAAATTGTATCAGTGGTTATTGATTCATAATTTTTATTCTGTGAAAGACTACTTTGAAAGAAGAAATTAATGTAGATATTTATCTACTTACTAAATTTGTATGCTAATACTTAGCGAAACATGTTTGCTCATATTTGTACTTTTTTTACCACCTTTTATACCATGTTTTTAGCAAATAAAGAAATATTATTATTATTATTATTCCACGTAGCTTCCATAGTTATTTTTTTTACATCCTATACTTTCCCACCGAAGGGCAAAGGCTTCCCCCAACCTCTTCCAGGCATATTTGTTTCGGGCCACCTCAATCCAGCCCTTGCAGTAAGTGTCCAGGTCGAACTCGGCGGCATCGTCCATCTTTGGATACCCACGATGTGGTTCGGGTAATCAGGGCAGTTAGTGGTAGTTATTACATATTTTAACGATGATAACCATAAAGCTTTATATTCTAGTTGGGTTTTACAACGTTACACACAGTTTTTAGGTACAATATTGAGACTTAATCACAGAAAACTAAGATGGCGTCGTGGCGGAGTTGCAGAGGTTCGGGTTAAAGTGTTTTTGAGAGGTATTGAGCGTCGTTTGTACAGTGGCTGGATTTTCTTGTAATAGTTTCATACTTACGCAGTGGCGTAGCGTGGGTGGGGCGGAGGGGGCGGCTCGCCCCGGGCGGCAGCCCGTGAGGGCGGCAAAATGTCGCCGGTAAAGCGGGTAGAGATCTATGATTCATGCATTTCATGTGTCAGAACGTCTGACAAGTCAAAAAACAACAATAACAATAAATTTGAAACAGAGGCGTGTAGCCCTTGTGGCGCCCGTGTGAAACCATTCCCTAGCGCCCTCTACTTTTGTAGGAGGGGGTCAAAATGGAATACTAACAGTTATACAGGGTTTTTTTATGGTAGGCGAAAATCATCGAATGACGAAACCGTGGCCGACAATTATACAGTGTGATTTCAAGTCTTGAACGAAATTTTAACAGTGGCTTCTACTCATGATACCTACTGAACAAATTTGCCCATAAAAAAAAAAATTTGGACAAAACAGAAATTTGGACTTAGTATGGAGGCTTGACCTATTTGCTGACCGATCTCCATACAAAGTCCAAATTTTGTTTTTGTCCAAAAAAATGTTTTCCTTGGAGAAAGTTGTTCAGTATCATGAGTAATGCCATGTATTTTTAAGAAAGGAAAGGGTTACTTGTGATAAACAACTCATCATACACTTTTTCCAGTTCAAAACGTAAAGCTTTTACTGCTTCAACCCTGCACTCCCATCGAGTATTTGAGAGTGATTTTAGACTTAAAGTTGGCACTTCTTTAGCAAGTATTTGCCAACGCGTTGACGTGCTGTTGACGCAGAAAAAAAAACATAAATTTCCTGCACAATTGAAAAGAAATTGACAATTTCTAATAAACTTTTAGCAGCGTCATTCACTACCAAATTGGGTATTAATTTGTTAATTTTTTTAATTGGATTTAAATCTAAAATACCTGTTTTAGACCTAAATTTTCCTTTCCATGTTTGCACTGTTATCATAACCGTGTCCATGCTTATCTTTCAATAAGATGCTTGGATTTCCTATATATAAATATTTGTAATACCTAAATAATAATAGGTCTGTAATAGGAAAAAACCCAGAAAGGGTTATTATACTTCAGCTTTGTTGTTGCTTGCATTTAAAAGAACGTACCGTACGACAACTGATACTTGTTCTTCGTGTGTAATCTAATATAATGGACAAATATTTAGATTGTGTCAATTTAAAAACAATAGCTTTTTTATTCTTTCTCCCAATAATTTAATTTTTGCCTGTGAAATTTAATTTTAATTAAGCACAGAATGGGGGCGACAAAATGGGTTTCCCGCCCCGGGCGCCGAGATGGCACGCTACGCCACTGTACTTACGTTAGGTAAGAATAATAATATGCTTCCCATTAGGTTTTTTTTTTTTTTTTTTTTTATGGTAGGTGAAAATCATCCAATGACGAAACCCGCTCTTGGGCGGAGCGGGAGACCAGTGTCAGACTCTTACTGACTAAAAAACCTACCCCGTACCTTCCTTGCCTTATTTCTGGAGTCGAGGTTACAATTTTCATTTACCCTCTAGGCTCCAGGAGGCTTCGACCCTGAAGGGCCCCTGCAGTTTGCTGACAACTCCTTGAGGCGCGCGGGAACGGTGCGCGCCGTTGACGACTTGGACTCGGTCTTACCAGACGATCGGACGGCGAGCTACCCATTGCTCACCGTCCGCGAGCCAGTGTCTACGGTGGCCGGATATCGGCAGGATCGCGGCGGCGACGGCTACGGCGAGTACGCCGTTGCCTTTGCCTTATGCGGTCGGCCTCCTCCTTTACGAGCATTACTGCTTCGCAGAAGGAGGCGACCGCCCGCCATTCCTCTTCGCTGCGGACCATGGCCTGAACCAGGGCCCGGCGCGAGAGGTCGCCGCCGCCGATCACCCCCACGAGGACACGGCGATGCTCTTCCCAAGCAGGGCACACCTCCACCGTGTGCTCCACCGTGTCCTCCGGGCTCGCCTCACAGTGGCGACACCCGGACGTCTCTTCCGCACGAATCCGGTGCAGGAATCTCCCGAACTTCCCATGTCCGGTGAGAACCTGCGTCATGCGGAAAGTGAGGACGCCGTGAGGTCTATCCAGCCACGCCTCAAAGAGGGGCACTACCGCTGAGATTACGGTGTGCCCAGCGCTGGGTTGCGACAGTCGCTGTTTCCACTTCACCATGAGATCTCGCCGGAGCTCCTTCCGCCACGCCTCGACATGTTCGGGCAGCGGATCTTCGCCCCGGCGTTGCATCTCCACGCGCTGGTCGTGCATGTGTGCAAGGACTGTTGCCTCCAAATCCCATGGTGGTAGGCCAGCAAGGAGGCTCGCCGCCTCGCGGGACACCGTGCGGTATCCCCGCACCATCCGGATGGCCATGACCCTCTGGCAGGCGTTCAGCTGGGCCGCCGGGCGTTTACGCAGCGTCGGCGCCCACACTGGTGCCCCATAAAGGGCCATGGACCGGACGATGCCGGCGTAGAGCCTCCGGCAGAAGGCGTCTGGACCCCCAAGGTTCGGCAGGAGCCGCTTGAGAGCAGCCCCCGTCCGATTGAGTTTGGGGGCCAGACGTCGGAAGTGCTCCTCGAAATTCCATCGGCTGTCGAGGACAAGTCCTAGGTACTTCATCGTCGACCCGACGCCGATGTGAACTCCTTCTACCGTTAGTTGGGAACCCGTTGGTGGCGCGTTCCGAGGGCCGTGAAAGCACATGGCCTCGGACTTGTGCAGTGCCACCTTGAGTCCCAACTGCTGGATCCTCTCAACGACTGTCGCAACCCCGCGTGTCGCTAGTTCGACCGCCGCCTGGTACGACCTTCCCTGCGCTAGGACCAGCGTGTCGTCTGCGTAGCAGACCACGCTGACCCCTACGGGGAGGTCGGCGCGCAGCACGTAGTCGTACCCGATGTTCCACAAGGGCGGTCCTAGTACCGATCCCTGTGGGACACCGCACGACATCTCTCGCCGTTTCCAATCTCCTTGGTGACCGGGGTAGATTATATACCTGTCGGACAGGTAGGCCTCGACTGTACGACAGAGGTAGTCGGGCACCCGGTGATACCGGAGTGCCGTCCTAATGCAACTCCAGGGCAGGGAATTAAAGGCGTTGGCGATGTCCAATGACACCGCCAAGACACACCTGCCCCGGGACACCGCATCCCCCGTCGTGAGGGCTCGCACGCGCATGATGGCGCTTCCCATTAGGTGGGATCGCATCAATGACTAGTTTATTTATTTGTTTTTGTCTTGTATTAAAGGTCATGGGGCGTTTATGACCCGCTTTATGAAAGTTTGTGTACACTAACCAAATTAGTTTTAAATTGTAGATTTCAGTCTCACTTTACAAAATATGTAATTTTTTTTTACGTATCTATTGTCAGAAAAAAGTTATTTAACTTTTAAAAAGTTAAAAATTTGGTTAATAAAACAGAAGTTTTTACTTTTAGCATTGTGGAAACGTGTGTTATAACCAAAATAAATATGTTTTAATAAACACGAAATACCTCTCTCGCCTGTAAATAATAATATAATAATAATAATATCATTTATTGCGTAAAATGTGGTAGATACAAAGATGTTACAATGGGAGAGTAGGTACAAAGACACATTCCGCCTTTTAGTGAAGGCATGCAAATATTTAGTCGATAGTGTTTTAGTGACTTACAATAACTTATCACTATCTAAAGTTTTATAAATTAAGCGAATGGAATTATAAACAAATCTACTCTAAACTATTTAAATTAAATATTAAATACACATTAAGGTAGTTAAATACCAGAGATTTATATAAATACTAAAAGTAAAATATGAACACACTTTAACTATATAACACTGACTACAAAGCATTCCTGAAGTGGTAGGATTCACATGTTTTTACATTTTGTACATTTGGCAGATAGAAAAAGCAGGTAGACCAGTACCAAAGAGTGTAACTGTATATGCGGTTGGGATGACTGTCTAGGCATCGATCTAAAAGAACAGACTTGAAGTGATCTGCGAGGTGTTAAAAAAAGTGTGCATCGGCCAACGCTGCTTGTACTGCAGTCATTCGTCATCCGTTGATTCGATCTGTGCGTTTACACCTGTGATTCTGTTATGTATCATTTTATCGACAATAATATTTTAGAAGATCTCACACGAATTGGAAGAAATGACATTAAACAGTATTACTGCTCGTGTACTCAAGGCCGCCGCACTGTTGGAAGCTGTGTGTATGTTGTAACCGTAGTTTTCTTTTTATCATAGGACAGGCATCAAGATGTAATAGGTGCACCTGCTGTCTTTTTAGTTTTTTTTTTTTTTCGAGGAATAATCATCCAATGACCCCAATGTTCCTCTGTTCCTTAACAAGGAAAGATAGTGTTGGACTTTTACTGACTAAAAACCCAATCATGTTTCATCGTTGCCTTTTTCAACCATACTGCGTTCGGCCTCCCCCTTTGCTAGCATTAGGCACTCTTCTTCGCTTCGGACCATGGCCTTGTGCCAAAGCTAGGCGAGGGCAGGGTGGTTCTCTGCCCAAGCGGGGTACACCCCAATCGTGTCCTACGGGCGGTTCAGTGGTGACACCCGGGAGTCACTCCCGCACGCATCTGGTGCAGGAACTTCCCGAACTGATCGAGTTTGTGTAGAACCTGCGTCATGTAGAAGGTGAAGACGCCGTGAAGTTTTTCCAATTATGCCCAAGCCTTTTTATATGAAATAAAAATAGATATTAATCTAGCAGAATATAATTGTCTATCATTTTATGTTGCACCTACCGTGTTATGTTTCTGCACCACCCTAAGGTAGACTGGTAGAAAATGCCTAAGGCATTAAGTCCGCCTTTGTACAGGTTATGTGCATAAAGTTTTAATAAATAAATTAAAGTAGAACTTGATTTTAATTTTATATCCCATAAATCATCATCATCATCAACCTTTTTAATGTCCCCACTGCCTCCTCTCTAGTAAAGGGAGTGAGCTGTAGTCTACCGCGCGGTCCCCAAGTGCTTTTGATATAACTAGCACATTATAGTTTCTTTTCCGAGGGAATTTCTCCATGGCAAAATATCCAATACCACTTAGGGATGACTGGCTTTCGACTAGTAAAAGTATTTTTGAAATCGGTCCAGTAGATTTGAGTTAATTCATTACAAAAATGCTTTAAAAATGCCTTAATGATAGTAAGTAAAATATTTTTTTTTCTCAATTCTCCTATTGCCCACAAGAATGCGATCCATACCATCGTGTTGCACATACATATATCTATATATCTTGCCATATTTTGTTTGTGTACGCTGAGGGTCAAATGCCCGAACAAAGTGCCCAATGACCTTTATAAATAACTTTATTAAAAAACCAACATGTTTTATTATTCTGACGTAAATTATAAAGTAACGTTATAATTCGGTAAAATAGTTGTACGCGACTGTACGTCTTGACAGTAAATAGACCAAGAGCAAGGCTTAATGTTTTCAAAGAAATCTAAGTTAACAATTGTTTTTATGTTTTAAACATAAAAACATGTATTTAATTAAAACATTGTCTCTCTCTGCCTTGTCTAAGGACATTAGACCGTAAAAATTGGAAATATATTTTCACATTATAATTAAAATATTTTTTCTTGACAATTTCTTGTAAAATCTTCCAACTAGCTCTTGGTCTATACCTTAAAAAAATAAACTTGTTATATCTTTTAAACTATAACCCGACAAATTCTGTGACTTAGCGACAAATTACGACACATTACCGACTAAATTTAGACGAAAACAGATCTTCGCTAGATGCCCTAGTTTTTGAGATACACGAGTGGGCAAGCTGGGGACAGCTGACTCTGGCTTGGCCCACAATGACCCCTTATAACTTCTAAACCACTGACCGACAAATTCTGAGATTTGGCGACAAATTTCGACTAATTATCGACTAAATTTTCGTGTTATCCAAATTAAAATGCGTGATGGTGGGCAAGCTGGGGTCAGCCACACCCGAAAGACATTCACTGCTGGACATAGGCCTCCCCCAAGCGTCGCCACAACGATCGGTCCCGTGCGTCTCGCATCCATCGAATTCCAGCAACTTTGACCAACCATCGAACCATCTTGTGGGAGGCCTTCCAACACTACGTCTTCCGGTACGCGGTCGCCACTCCAGAACCTTTTGACCCCAATGGCCATCTGTTCTGCGTGAGATGTGCCCTGCCCATTGCCACTTAAGTTTGGCGATTCTTTTCGCTATCAAATCAAATCAAAATCGTAGTCTAGGATTTAAAAAACGAACTATAAGCCTAAAAATCCGCCCCTAGGATATTTAGGTCCTCTAAACGATCTGAGGTAACTGGCATGTTCTTTCTTCGCTTCGTTAAGTCAATCCAATCAGTCTTCACTTCTTCAGTCTCTTCACAGCTACTAGAAAAACAAACAAAAAAATACGTTCAAACATTTGCTTGCATTTGCTATGGATATGTCATCTAGAGTCTGAAATAAACTGTTTATTATATTATTATTATTAAACACAAAGGCTTTTGCTTTTCTTTCATCAGCTTATTGATGTTCCCACTGCTGGGACACAGACCTCCTTTGTAGGAGAGCGAATGAGCCATAATCTAGCACGCGGGCCCAGTGCGAATTGTTGGATGTCACATGTCTTCGAATTTTGTTTCCAGATTCCTCACGATGCTTTCCTTCACCGTTTTGACAGCTGTTGTTTTGAAATAAATTACACAAAGTTATGCGCCTGGCTGGGCTTGACTCCGTGACCTACAACTCGTAAGTTGGGCCTTTGCTATTCGGCCACCACTGCTCTGTAAGGCTTTTTAATTGTACAAATTTTTAGAGTATCTCAAAAGGACAAAACAGAACCCTTAAGACCACTCTGTTGGCCTTCTTTCTATCGATTTGTCAAGAGCCTTTATCTAAAGAACACGTATCCAGGTGATCTTTAGATAAAGGCTCTATCGAGTATCGTGTTGAAATTAAAACGATAAAGTCTGCGGTCCCTTGAAGCTGAGAAAAAATCAAACTTCTAAGGTCACGGAAAACGCATCTTCCTTCAATCTCAAGGGAATCAAAATGATTAAGGTACTTCCTGTCGACCCAGAACCCTGATATTTGGCATATAGCGAGGACTTGTAACTAGTCCAAATAGGAATAAATCCGAAAACCGTGAAATTGTAACGTCACAAAAAAATAATTGCGATCCGGAAAATTCTCAGGAGATTGAACTATTTACCTACATAAATAATATAAGTTAATACGGAACCATTAATGCGTGAGTCCTACTCATTTGCGCACTTGCCTAGTGTTACTATTCGTTTATCGAAGTATTAGGAAAATAGTCTAGTACATATATATCGATAGTACTTAGTGACGGATTTCAAATTATCTATATATATATATATAAAAGAATGTCGTGTTTGTTACAACACTTATAACTCGAGTACGGCTGGACCGATTGCCATGGTTTTTGATTTGTTGGATTTGTTTCCGTCCCGAATAGCAGAATACATCTTAAAAACAATGAAAAGGGTAGAGTAGGGTAGGGTAGGGTAGAGTAGAATAATCTGTTGCCCGGAGCGAAGCCGTGGGCAAAAGCTAGTTACATAGTATAAAATAAAGTCGCCTTTCTTCCTTCCAATTTTGTCGGTTACTCGCTTTTTCGTTCCAATTCTTAAGGAAGGCAATAATAATTTATTCAAAACCTGGCAAGAGAGTGTCGGCCACGCTCAGTATAGGGTTTCGTAGTTTCTCCTCTGTCACAAATTTCTCACAATGTTACAAAATCCACTTAAGAAGCAGAGTCAAACAACAGAGCCATATTCCTTCAGGAAAGTGGGTTACTAATTTATATAAACTAGACGGGTTATGTATGTTGGGTTTTTGGAAGTAATTTTGGTTTGCGTGAGCAGAGACTGGCTTGGTTGTTGTGTAAAGTTGTAGCAGTATCGATGACTGCACAACTAATATCAAACTTATTCTATGTTTAGTCAGCAGCAAGTCGACTTACCGTGAACGAGGCTCAAGCCAACCTTTTAAAAATCGCTCCAGCTTCATCTCCACGCCCGGTATTTTCACCGTAGCGGTCTGCACTATGCGCGTCTGTGACTCTTCACTCAGATCAGACAGAGCAAGTTTCTTATCTCGTAAAACTTTACTACCTTTAGGGCAATATATCATTAACATTTCAGCAACCGTTTGGTTTGTGACAATAATAGTATTCATGTGTCGAACTCTAACGATTCTTGTAAGGTAATCTTCCTTTATTTTATTCTCTAGATATTTGTTATTCTCACGTTCTTTCAAATCATTGTATATCAGTATTACAACTTTATCATTTTTTCGACTTAACTCTTCGCATAATGCATTAACGTCGTCTGAAGGAAGACTAGCAATATTATCGAAATCTAACACAAAATGGTTCTTATACTTCAAATGTTGCAATAATTTAATAACTGTCAGTGTAGTGTTCTCTGCAGTGATAATATTTGTAGTTGTCAAATGATCCTGTAACTTCAAGGAGCTCACAGCGTCAGCAGTAAATCTATAGTTGTATTGTTTTCTTTTGCACATTGTTAATACATGTATTGCATTCATCAGCGGGGCTTCGATAATGCTGTTTATCGATTTTCGAAAAAGATCACTTTCTCGTGTAATGTAATATGTACTGTGTGGTTGCATCCACCATTTCAGTATGTAATCAAAGTATCGTAAATATATCCCATAAGATTTTTCTTCAGAGTAATCAGATTGATTAACATCAAATTGATAACGCGTTATTTCCCCTTTTAAGGTTTCTTCCAATTCTATCTCATCATCTTGTTCACAGTAAAATATTAATCTATCTACAAAAGTTTTCACCAAATTTTTTGCATGCTTGTTACACTCGAATGACAGTACGGGAAAATGGTAAACATTAAAATAAAATTTGTAGTCGAGCAAATTTGGTATTTCCTCATTTAATTTAGAATATAGTCTTTTTGCAAGAGGTCCCAGTTGTTTCCAGTTATCAGTGATCTTCATTAGTTTGGGGTCATCATCAAGTACAAATATATTTCCTATGGCTCCAGCTATACCTCCATTAAGCCGCAGGATCCTTTCGTCTAGAGAGTCATCTATCGTTACAACACGCTCCTTGTTAATTATTTTATAATCTTTGAATAACTCGCAAATTTTCGTCACTAAATAAATAAGCTTTCTCTCGACATTTGCATCATTGCCTCCTATTGTTAAATCTTTGTTACCAAAAGCAGCAGGAACTTTAAAATGGAAATTTGATAAAATTTCTTTTGCAGCTAAGTCAACTGCTTTTTCAAAAGTTAACCGAGAAATTAACGTTTGTTTCACACTCAGCTCATATTTTTCTGCTATTTGTTTATTTGTTGTCTCCAATTGTAGCTGACCATTATGATATGTTATACCGCTTCCTATCAGCTTACTTAGTTTTACAATATCAGTGGGCTCATTTAAGAATTCAGACAATGCTTGTTCTAGTTTAGTAGGATCTATTTTTCTTATTATTCTTAACTCTTCGAACAGGGCATACTTGAATATTGTTAGGTATTCGTCATTTGTCTCTAAGAAATCGTGACGAAAAGAAGCGATTCGATATCCATCAGCTTGTATGTCTGAAACATCCACTACTCTTTGCGCCAGAATGACGTGATAGCGCAGTACTAACTCGTCATCCAGCAACATTACAAAGTTACGTTTAAGGCACTTTGCTATACGTTTAGCTAGGTGGAGCATATCTTCTTTCATAGTTATTCCGCATAATAACTCTATATGCTCTTCTTGGTTATCAAGCTGGCTGACAGAATGTCCAGTACCAATTAAATAGTTTGTTTTGGCGAAAAATTCGTTTCCTACAAAATTTTTGCTAGTCGTCTTCAGGTTAATTTTTGCGTTTGTATATAATACGAATAAATATTCTGTATCCTCGAACCTCCCTCTGAAAAACCAGTCCAAATTATCTGGATTAATCGTTCGTCTGATTTCCAAATAGCTTTTGAAGTATGCTGACAAATCGCTTTTAATTACACTTCTCAAGTTCTTTCTATGTCTAGCTTGTATGAACATACCGACAGGTTTATCAGACCCTTTGACTGTGGCTTTGAAAATTATGTCACCGAACTGCCCCATGTCTGCGACGTTTGCACCTATTTGAAACTGTTCAATGTCATCATCATGAACCGCTCTTAAATACAACAAGCTTATCAATTTTGCCTCATACAGCTGGCCCCGTATACCTGAGAAGTCTGGTCGTTTCTTGTACGTGGCCATGGTCACTCGACAGTCCCGGGGGTACTTTAAACGAAAACTCTAGCGCAGAGGTATGCAGTACTCAGTCTCGCGAAGCACGCAGCAGCTCTTCAGTCAGCAGACGTAGACCGGTTCACGACCAGTTTCTGAAATCAAAGAAAATTAGTTCTGTCAACTGTTCTGTTCTGAAAATTAGTTCTGTTCAACTTTCAGACCACACATTGATCTTATGCATCTTTTTAGAGCCTTAAAAACAATATGTCTATCAGTAGAATTGCCCCAAAAAATAATGCCATATCGCAAAATTAAGGCCACTAAGCCATGATATGCAACTAGTAGTGCATCCATATTTATTTTTCTATCAATTTGGAGAAGTGCGTATGTAGATTTATTTATTTTCTTACTTAGGTCTTCTATGTGGACCTTCCAGTTTAGTTGGTTGTCAAGAAATAAACCTAAGAATTTTGTTACTTCAACTTCTTCAATGTCACAATTGCTATGTCTGATATTTACTTTTGGTACTGAAGCTCTTTGGTCAAAGTGCATTATTTTGGTTTTCTTTAAGTTAATAACTAAATTATTTTTATTCATCATCATCATCCTACCCTTATCCCATTTTAGTTGGGGTCGGTGCAACATGTTACCTAAACAACCTAACTAAACTACAACAACTAAACCAAACTAAATTAACTAACCACTAACTACTAAGTAACTAAATTATTTTTATTAAGCCAACTAATTATGTTCGATAGTGTACTATTTATGTCATCTTGATAAATATTGCGATCAATACATTTAATTATTGTAGTACTTTCGTCTGCAAACATTACCATTTCATGTTGAGTTACCTGTGGTAGATCATTTATATAGATTAGAGAAAATGGTGGCCCAAGGACACTACCTTGTGGGACACCAAACTTAATCAATCTAGAATCAGATATAAAACTCTTTTCAATTTTTTTTTTCATATTCTCTTGTAAAATCTGTACATTGCATTCTATTAGAGATATATGATTCTATTAGTTTTAAAATATTTCCTCTAATACCATTACTACGCAGTTTGTCTAATAATACGTCGTGCTTTACATAATCGAAAGCTTTTGTCATATCTGTGTATAGGGCACTACTGCTGAAATAATACTACGCAAAAAATCAAAAATAGCCTTGCTGATTGTTGTATTTTTTCTAAATCCATTTTGTTCCTTGCATAATAAGTTATCTAAATAGCAATACAGAGCCTTATAAATAATTTTTTCGAAAATTTTAGAAAATACAGAAATTTTAGCTATTGGCCTATAGTTATTTATGTCAGATTTGTTATCTTTTTTATGAAGTGGCTTGATAATAACCTTCTTCGAGTCATCAGGGTAGACTCCGTCAACAATGCTAAGGTTCATGATATGCGCCAATACAGGTTCTATAAGTTCCTTTACAAATTTTATCACCTTTGTTGATACACCGTCAAATCCAACAGTACTTGTATTTTTAAGCGATCTTATAGCCGAAACAATGTCGTTTGATATAACAGGCTCCATGAATTGATTGCGAAGTCAAATTGTCTAATTTAATGTCGAATTCCATGTCAGTTTTAATATTACTCTCAATTTCATCAATAAAATCGATGCCTCCCACGTAAGTTGTTGTAACCCCAAAAATGCAATTTTACAGGAGAGCGTTTTAAAGATACTTTTTGCGATACAAGCCACATTTTTCAAAGAATCTTTTTGAAATTCGGTATGAGCGTATAGTTTTTAATATGTTATTGTTTACTACATGTCATTACTTTATAATTTTAACGGTTTCCTGAATTTTGTTGTTACAACTGTTTACCGCGACATGAGGTCCTCACAAAATGTTGTAACTATCACTTACATTATTATACACGGGAGTTCAAGAGCCGATTTGGATCATATCTGATACTTACATGAATTTACGTCGATTACAAATAAAAAAAAGGTGTGGTATGTGTATTATTACTTGATATAATAAAATAAATACAATGTATTTTCAGCCTAATTTCATTTAGGACGATACCTTTTCGTTGATACGTTACCGAAATACAAAAAAAGCAGAATATTTTCAATCAAGTTTATCAAAATTTTAAATTTTAGGGTTTAGAGTTTAGAATAAGAAACGATATTTTAAAGATTAGGAAAACATTAAGGATTAAGATTAAAAATCATTTTAAAAAATCTAAAATAAAAATTTAAGCTTTTTCTAAATTTACATTATACTTTCAATTAATTACATCGTCCTTTAACTAAATTTTTACTACAGTTTAAATAATCAAAACTCAAAAAAGTATCGTAACCAAAATGATTAAGAAAATTCTATTAACCAATAAGATTTAAAAATAGTAAAACCATCATCATGTTCCTATCGTAGTTCAATGTGATTTGGAGTCGGTGGAACAAGCTTATTCTTCTATTTTGTCGTATCACCCGTCTCACTATCACTTTGTAATCTTTTCCTCTCTCCATTTTTTCAAGTGACTATACTTGTAGCTGTAATATGCTTTATTCTTCTTCTTTTCGTAACCATATCCAAGACAAACGATAGGTAAATAAGTAATGTTTAATAACTTACACTGAATCTAGAAAAGCCTGCAAATATTAAGTTTTGCTCGTAATATAAGTACAATAAAGGGATTATTTCCCGACCCTAAAAAGCTGGTTTCATGCACCTAACTGGTGTATTCATATCATCAGCATTTCGGCATCATAAGGTATTGTTGCCGAAAGAAGTGGTCATCACTTTACAGTCTGATAAAACATAATATTGAATCTTCAGAACAAACTGGTATCTCTTTTATTTTTACGATATTATGATCTTTCAGATCTTGTTTTCTCTGTGTACCCTTTAGGCAAAAGCTATACGTTATTAATATATAGACTAAAAGTTTAAACCTCTGTCTTAATATAACATTAGTGAATTTAGTCAAACATAGTGTGTCTCAACTTGCAAGCAGTTGAAAAGACTTGAAATGGTAACAAACGATGGTTTTGACAGACCCAGACTTTTTCACAGGCTGTTAAATATCTCTTTGATCTGGGATTAATACTGCTGTTGGTATATCAAATTTAACTAACACCTTATTAAGAACTTAATCACTTATAGAAATGGGGAAACTGTTGTTTATACACGTCTGAAGTTTGAAGTTTCAGTAACGGCAACAGACAATTTATTCTTATTTACTTATGTCTCACAATAGTATCAGCATAAATTCTAAGCTTGGCTCTCCTATAACTAAATTAGCCATAGTTATACATCGTTTTCTCTGTCACTTTTTTAGTTAAATTCATTGAAATAGTGCTTACAGCAGACTTAATAGACCAGTTTTCCTACTGGCTGTTTTTGATATTTTACTAGAAAGGTTTTTCTTTGACGATTGGCCTTTTTGAAAAATCTCTAGTCTTTAAATGTGTATTTTTTTCATTACCTTTTTCAAACGATACTTTATTCAATCAAATTACTGATAGTAGACTTAGCTTGAAGAGTTCAACAGTGCAGAAACATGCAGGTGGTGACTAAGGTAAAAGTTACGAACAATGTTTTTTGATTTGGGAAACTAGCAATAAACACGAGCAAGAAAAGAAAGTCCTGGTGTAATCTTTCGGTACCTTTTGTGCTCCAGGCCCACATTTCCTCGACACGACCTGGATGCCTTCCTTGATACTTGGTACGATAAAGCGAGTAACTAAGATAACTGGAAAGAATGGAGGGAGGCCTTTACCCAGCAGTAGGACAGCACAGGCTTGCTATAATAATAATGATATAATATAAACAAAAATGGCTATAACAGTCGTAATCCAAATGGTTATTACACTACACAGCTATGAAATACGAGTAAGTGAGCAGTTTCAAGGTCCAAAGTTCCAAATATGCCATCATCTGTTAATTTAGTCATTTAAAACTTCTCAGATTCATTGAAAATGGTTACCTAGAATGACTCTGACTTCAGTAATATTCATAAAACACTCCCTAAAAAATACATACAACGTACTTATTTCAAACGAATAGCGACGTAAATGGTTGTATGTGATGTTACAACTTACTTTTACATATCTAGCATCGAAGTAAAATGTTTTACGTATCACTTAACATAAAATAATTTTAAAATTAGCGACGTAAATTGTTGTATGGGTTCAATACCATATTTTAAATGGTTATCATGTTAGTTAAAGATAAGATTAAGCGGAATAGTAATTACTAGAATATTAAATTAATGACGTAAAAATTGCGTGAGAGGTGCAACTGGCACCGAATTCCAGCGTAATCTGTGATATGTGTTACATACAACGGACGCACGTGCGCTTTTCCCCGTTGTAAACCATTGCAAGTAATAAATACTACAGTCTACGCCGGAATCGTTCGAAATATACAACATTATACGTTTCAAAAGTACCTTAAATAATAGGTTTTTTGGACTTTTTGTTTTTTTGTAGGATAGTTTACATAAAATTAGACACTTTTACATAAAAAACCCAAAATCGCCATTTTGTGGGTTACAACAACTTACGTGGGAGGCATCGAAATAATCATTAAATGCATTTGCAATGTCAATAGGTTTTGAAAAGGTCAGGTTACATTTGTTGATAGTCAGAATTTGTTCGTTTGTTTAGCGTACTCCACGCACCTTGCTCCAACAGATTGCCATTCTATTTTAAATTTGGATAACTTATTTATTTATTCTTCATGCAACACAAGGTACAAAGGCGGACTACGGAAAGAAAGGCTTTAGCCCTGGTATAGATGGCGACGTAGGAACGGGGTAGGTTGTTTAGTCAGTAAGAGTCTGACACTGTTTCCCACTCCGCCCAAAGGTGGGAATCGTCATTAGATGGTTTTTACCTACCATAAAAAAATACCACCTCACTGGGCCAGGAAGGACACTGTTCAATAATCACTTCAGTGTCAAGATAACATACCTATCTGGTACACACATCGACAAATACCCTAGCGATAGACAAGCACGTTCATACAAACTATTTGCCAAAATACTGCAATGTTATCACAAAAGTCCGCTGCAGCGCTTCTGTTGTCGTCTAACAAAACTTTTAAAACTTACATCTCTCTCACTCTGCACGAACGTCAAAACTGCACTAATGTCATCAATGTAAAGTTGTATGTCCTTCAGATCACCTAAGTCAAGTGACTGTACGGTACGCCTAATCTAGTGCGTAGTACATATATATCGATGGGTGCACAACACAAACGATCACGTAATAATAACTTAGTCTTTTGATGTCGGTTCAACAAGGAAAACTCACAATAACCGTGGAGTATCCAATCTATTTGTGTATGTTTTGATAAGCGCCATGACGCATCGACGCCGCGACGCCTCGCTAATACTAGTGTGGTAGTCACCGCACGAAAATCGAATAACGAAATCGAATAATATACCTATCATCGAATAAATCGAATTTCTATAGAACATGTCAATACACGCGTCTCTAACCTTTTGAATACCGCAATTAGAGACACAATAATATAATAATAATATAATATTATATTGGTGGATATCACATGTCTTCGAAATTTTGGTTCTAGGACATTCCGGTTTACTTTACGGTGATGAAATAAATTACACAAAGTAAAGCACATGGCTGGGTTTGAACCGCGACCTACAATTCATAAGTCGGGGTCGTGACCTTTCGGCAACCACTGCTATATAATGCTGTGCTTACGAAATTCAGTTTATTTAAAATTAAATTTTTATACCAACTGTGAGCGAAAATAGTACATTTTGATACAAGTGCAGGAAGTTTGCAGCCCTCGGCTCCATAACACACTCGCCTACGGCTCGTACGAATTTCGCCTCGGTCGCAATGACAAATCTGCACGTGTGTCAAACGTCGTTTTTCAATACACTTACGACTTGTGAAATAAATAAAGAAAGAAAAAACGTTTAATCGTATCTAAAACATACAGTAGAAATATAATAATAATAGCATTCAAATCTGCTCTGGTCAGTTTCTAATTTCGTGGGGTCGCCCATTACCTCGGGGGGACGCCTCGCGCCCGATTCGATAAATTAAGAAAAAAAATCACCCGGTGACCGTGACGATAAGGAAGGAATAAAACAGCCCTTGTTGTGATAAACTCAAAAAAGCACTTGGGTGATATACATGCTATATTGAACCTAATAGGAGTGCGATAAGAGGCAGTTTTCGAGTAACTGTATTGAAAAAGTTTAATCAGAATCTAGTTTTTTCAATTTTACTCTGAGTTCTTCAATATTGTAAAAGTATTTTCGATTTGACAGTATGGCGTGACGTTACGTCCTGTCAATCGATCCTATTCTTATATGGAACGCATAGTATCGATTATATTTTTTTCGGATCGAATAATCGAATTATGATTGACTACGAGCCATTTCCTGACTACACTAGCGAAGTAGTTGCGCAGTGTCACATTGTTGTGACAGCACAAACCTGGTGCTAGTTCTATCTGAGCTGAACAGCAGGCGGAGGCAACAGTCCACATTACTGTGAACGCTTTGTTTAGTGCTTCCCAAGTGTTTACAGGTATGAATCTATCATCCATATATATGTACTACGCACTAGACGAGGCGTGTCGTACAGGGACTTTATTCTAAGTTATCTGCATGCCATACACTTTTACATTGATGACATTAGTGCAGTTTTGACGTAACAGCGCTGTAAATTTAAAAGTTATGATAGATGTCAATGCCAATGAAGCGCTGCAGCGGACTTTTGTATTAACATTTTCAATACACTTAAGGTCAGGTGGGGTAAGAGGAACATAGTTTACTGGTTTTTGAACATTATGACTTCCAGCTAGTATAAATATGTATGTATTCTAATAGCAATACAAACAAAGTTTCGGTAACGAACCATGCTAACTATTATTTTAACACAGAAATTGATTCTTCCAGCAATGACGGCACAATCGGAAATCAAAGCCAGATCTTTTAATTGTTTCTCTTTCCCGAAATTTGGGGTAAGAGAAACACTTTGATTTGTACAAGTAAAACCACGTAATTTTATATGTATCTCTAGAAATTTGAGAACTGCCTTTCGGCCTAATGGAAATGAAACCATGCCATAGTTAAAATATGGTTTAATTTAGCTTTACCGAAGAATAAAGTAAATTTGGGGTAAGAGGAACATATAAGTAAGGTCAGGGGTGGTAAACTACGAATATTAAAAAACATTTAAACACGGTTTTTAATAAAAAAATAAGAAAAACAAACGATGAATGTCTTTAAGTAAGTCTTTAAGTGTAACGATGAATGAGTTTAAGTAAGTAAGTTTATTTATTATTAATAGAAGTATCTAAATCACTTTCCAACTTCAACTGAATAAGAACGAATAATTGTGAAAATCTTTGTTGTAGGTACTTAAGAAACGTAAAAAAACTTAAATCACTTTGATTCATCATAAAGGCGACTTTACACCTTTACGATCATAAAACCGATTGATTGAGTATAGTTGCTCTTGGTATTCCATAATGTTTCCATAATGTTTTGAATCTGCATAACCCGACAGTGCACCAATTTTAACAGCTGCCAATGCTTCTAATAATTTTATTTTGGGTAAAAGTTCCGTTCCGTTTTTCTTATATAATTTCGAGGCATTTTACTCTTTCTGCAACAAATAAATATATCCAAAACGACAAAAATTGCACTGCCACACAAATTAAAGCTGTGTAATAAATACAGGCTCATGCACACATAACTCCGAACACCGAGTTAAATTATCTATCTATACCTACCTAATTTAAATAGGTAATATTTCAACTTGCAAAATGTTTGTTACTCCTAAAACCGGGAAAGAGGAACATGATGTTTCTCTTACCCTGGTATGGTAGTTCCTCTTTCCCAGCTTGGTGTTTTTTACGTTATGTTTTTGATGACATCGAAAAAGCACTAAAAACACATGCTACAAGCAACATAACATGCGGAAAATAAAGATTCAACATTAAAATTATACTTACCAACAAAATTTGCCCTATTACAGATGTTTTTCATCCTTAAAAAATCGCACAAAAAAGACGCCGCTAGGTCACTATTTTATAGTTTGTCAACTGATTATTTTCTTTCTCTTTTACTCACGTACTGAGTGTGTTGTAGCGTCATCAATACAAAAATATTAAAACTATACCTGATACTGTTTTATCGACGTAGTAACCATAGAGCTAGGCTTTATAGTTTTCTATTTATGAGTTACTTACTGTTCCTCTTTACCCAGCGTCCCTCTTACCCCACTTGACCTTACTCGAAAACTGCCTCTTATCACACTCTTATTAGGTTCAATATAGCATGTATATCACCCAAGTGCTTTTTTGAGTTTATCACAACAAGGGCTTTTTTATTCCCTCCTTATCGTCACGGTCAAGGGTGATTATCTTTTTTTACTTAGTTTATCGAAACAGGCGCGAGGCGTCCCCCAGAGTCGCTGGACGACCCCCACGAAATTAGAAACTGACCAGAGCAGATTTGAATGCTATTATTATTATATTTCTACTGTATGTTTGTGATACGATTAAACGTTTTTTCTTTCTTTCTTTATTTCGCAAGTCGTAAGTGTATTGAAAAACGTCGTTTGACACACGTGCAGATTTGTCATTGCAGCCCTCGGCTCCATAACACACTCGCCTACGGCTCGTGCGAATTTCGCCTCGGTCACAATGACAAACTTTCTGCACTTGTATCAAAAAGTACTATTGCAGTATTTTGACAAATAGTTAGTTTCTATGATCGTGCTTGTCTATCGCTAGGACGGGCCACCAAGATACAGGCTTTGCCTAGTTTGGGGCCCATAGTCATCTCTTGTGTGTACAAACAGTTTTCTCATTATTTGTATTTATATATTTGTATGTAAGTTGATGGAATCTATTTTTCAATACACTTACTCGAGAACACTGCCTCTTATCGCACTCCGATTAGGTTCAATATAGCATGTATATCACTCAAGTACTTTTTCAGTTTATCACAACAAGGGCTTTTTTATTCCCTCCTTATCGTCACGGTCACGGGTGAATTTTTTTCTAAGTTTATCGAATCAGGCGCGAGTCGTCCCCCACGAGGCGTAGGTCGACCCCCACGCAATTAGAAACTGACCAGAGCAGATTTTAATGCTATTCTTATGATATTTCTATTGAATGTTTGAGATACGATTAAACGTTTTTTCTTTCTTTCTTTATTTCACAAGTCGTAAGTGTATTGAAAAACGTCGTTTGACACACGTGCAGATTTGTCATTGCAGCCCTCGGTTCCATAACACACTCGCCTAATTTCGCCTCGGTCGCAATGACAAACTTCCTGCACTTGTATCAAAATGTACTTTTACCGTTGTTAGTGTTTTTAAGTAAATAAAAGTCCCAGACCGCACCCGGCCGCCGCCGCGCGGAGCGGTAAGCGTTGTGTAGATACGCTGATAGTAATTCAGTAGTATCAAAGACTATCTTTATTATTATAATCTTTATATTTATTAAACTTACGAGGTCATTGACTCGTTTACTTATTGAAATGAATTTTGTAAATGCGTATTGAAATACGATATTTAGAAAAATAGTACTTTATTTTTTTTTATTTTGTCTACACAAATCGACAGTGTTTCATGTACTGGAACGACCCTCGACGGGATTAAAACAATCAAAATTTAACGGTGTGTAATTCTCGTGTAGGTCCAGTACGGCTGTCGGATCTTGGCGAGTCTGAAGA
Organism: Mythimna loreyi; assembly: GCA_029852875.1. NCBI lineage: Eukaryota > Metazoa > Arthropoda > Insecta > Lepidoptera > Noctuidae > Mythimna > Mythimna loreyi. The sequence continues at coordinate 11,086,378 of CM056807.1, read as the reverse complement.
TAGGCTCTGCGAATATTAGCGTTTGATAACTCCTACAAAAATGAAGGTTTTAAAAACATGAATGCCAATAACAGGTTCTAACAGCAGTAACAACTGCAAATGACGGGAGGACGAGTAATGGGTAGCTCTCCGTCCACCCGTCCGGTAAGGACTGAGTCCGAATCATCGACAGCAAAGCCGTAAGCCGATGCAAGATGACTTCTGGAAAGGTTACCCGTGGACCTAGCAAGCAACGGGCAGCGGGAGGAGATTGGGAGAGAGAGGAAGTGCAATTTAGTAAAAATCTGATAAGTCTTCTCGCTCCACCTTACAGCGTGAAAGGTCATTAGATGATATCCCAATTTTAGAAAAACCTGGTTGAACTGGAAGCAGATTCCAACGTAGCCAAGAGGATAGACTAACTGATATAATGCTACTCAGTTACATTAACAAGCATTTGTTCGCAGGGGCAGGTCTTGAGGCGTCTCCATAAAGTCCGGTGCTGCAGCGTGACTGAGTGCCGCCCTCTGCGCTGTGGTGCGCCAACTGCTCCCGGAGATGGCCAGCTGTACCAAGTTCAAGAGGCGAGACGGGACGGCAGGGATACGCGGACACTTCTACGAAACCAAGTTAATCAGCTTAATCTATTTCCGAGCGATTCATGATGACACTATCGAAGAGTTCCAATTGGCTTCAAATGTTGACAACATAGGCGCATTCGACGACATTTGCTTCAGAGCGAAAGTCGTCGGGTTCGACAAACCCGTTTCTGTCTTTATACAAGCTAAACACAAAGAGAAGAAGAATAAGGTACTCACAATCGATTGGTCAACTTACTTTACCAGTTATTTGAATATCAGGAAACAGTTCGATCCAAGCAAGGAGGACTGGTTCTATAAAAGCACATTCAATGAAGCAGAATGTTTATTTGTTATATACACGACTGCGAAAGACGAGTTTGGTAATAATTGTGACATAGAAAGTAGCTACAGCAGCATAGTGGACGATCTAATCGATACAGGCGGTAACGCTAAGCGACCGGACCAGCACGACGAGCGTGTGGAGTTATTGTGCGAAATAGCTATGAGAGAACAAATGCTCCACCTGGCTGAACGAATAGCGCAGCGTATTCACGACGAAATTAACTTGGATATGCTAATGAGTGACGAGGTAGTGCAGCGCTATCATTTCATTCTGGCACAAAGAGTAATGCACGTTTCTGAAATTCAATCTAGTGGACATCGAGTCGCCACCTTTCGCCCCGATTTCTTTGACACCCATGAGCAATACCTCACAATATTCAAAGATACACTCTTTAAAGAAATTCTCAAAAGAAGACAAATTGATACCGATAATATACCACAGTTACTGTCTGAATTCTTAGCGGACCCTACTGATGCTACAAAACTGAGCGAAGTGATAGGAACTGTCATAACGTACAACAAGGGGGACTTGGAAATGAATAAACTTTACACAGAATATTTCACACCTCATTTAAAACGAGTGTATGTTTCTCAAGCGATAGTTGAACAAGCAGTGGAACTGGCTGCCAAACAGATATTACTATCTGCGGAGTTTAAAATAATAGTCCCATCTTCTTTCGGCAATAAGGATCTAACACTGAGTAGCAATGAAAAGAAAAAAATGAAAAGAATCAATCATCTGACATCAAGACTCGCCGATTTATTAGACAAGTTCGAATTGAGCAAAACAGTAATTATAAATGAATCTTTGGAGGAAGGATTGCTGCGGCTCGATGGAGGCTTAGCTGGTGCCATCGGGAATCTGTTCGTGCTTGACGACGACAACAAACTTATGAAGATAACAGATGACTATCAATCGCTAGGAACTGATGCTAAACTGCTGTACGAAAGATTAAATGAAGAAATTAAATTGATTAATGAAGAAAAGAAGCAGAGACAAGAGAAAGAAGTTGATTTATGTGAATATAAATTTAGTTTTAACGTTAACAAGTTCCCTAAAGTTTTATTAGAATATGGTGATTATGAAAAAAAATTAGCGATAGATTTCTTAAACAAACTAATAATTTATTCTAACCAAGCTGATGAAAAAGCCGTGGAGAAAAATTTAAAGGACGAAATCGAAGAAAGTCTTACACTCAGCGACTCTGTTTACGCCAATTTTGACGATATTTTTCTCAAATATCACAATGAAATACAGACATGGTGGTTACAACCTAAAGAGGCTGACTATCTCACCAAAAACGGTGAATTATTTAAAAAAGCGACCAGCTATATGATTGCAGACCCACTCATGAGCTCAATCAGTGTACCATATGTGAGACTAATGAAACAATATAATTACACGTTCACTGAAGACGCGGTCAACTCCTTGAACTTGCAGGATCAGGATCTGAGAACTATTATCGTTGCTGAGTGCAGTATACTGACTGTTGCTAAAGTGATGCAATATTTGATCAATAAGGATTATGTTGCTTTAGATATTGGACACATAGTAAGACTACCAACAGACTTGCGTAACGCATTACGACGAGAATTGCATTTCACAAACGAAGAAAAGGTATTAATTTTTGTGTGCGACGGTACAATCGACAACAAAAACAAAAAAGCTTTCAAAAACATAGCAGAAGCTGTTCGAGCCAATAGAACCATTATTATCACGAATGAGTCGTCAGTCGTGAAGGTGAAGAGATATTTTAGAACTGCACGTGTTGCATACGATCAAAGAAACGCTCTGATTGACATGAGTGAAGAGTGTCGAAAGCGTGTCTTTGAGAGCGCCAAAGTGGAATTTGAAGATATGAAAGTTGAGTTGTTGCCCTTGTTGGCGCCTAGAAGACAAGGATAGTGAAGAAATCTCCGCTCCGTCAGGAGTTTACGAGTACACAGAGACGCCATGCTTTTTAAACTTTCGAGTACCGTAATTAGAGACATAATTAAATTTCTGTCACATGGACTCAAATATAATGCCAGCAAGAGTGTTTTCCTGCTTTTCAAAGCAGGGAACAAAGCTCCATCAAACGTACCGCCAATTAAGATCGGAGGTTCGGCTTTAGGGAGGGTGTCAAAGGTGAAGTATTTGGGTCATATGTTGACGGAGCGGCTACAGGACGATGAAGATCTGGAGAGGGAAAGGAGGGCGTTGGCGGTCTGCTGCAGTATGCTGGCACGCAGATTCGCACGATGTACCACAGATGTAAAACTGTTACTTTTCAGAGCCTTCTGTCAGTCATTTTACACGTGCAGTCTGTGGATCAGCTATGCACGGCGGGCTTACAACGCCCTGCGTGTGCAGTACAACGACGCTCTGAGGGCAGTGTTGAGGAAACCCAGATACTGCAGTGCTTCCGCAATGTTTGCGGAAGCTTCCATCGATGACTTCTTTTGCATCATTCGGAAAAGAACAGCGTCGATGATGAGCAGGGTCCGTGGTAGCACCAAAGCCTAGTTGTCGACCTGGGATTTGAAGGCAACAGTTCTTGCATTGCACGATATGTCGTCATGTGAAACTCTTCTGCCGCAATTCGTCATGGCTTTGCGGACAGATTGCAGCCTCAAAGACTTACTAATTGAGGAGTGGCTAGAGAACCCGCATAACACAAGTCCTCACCAGACATGGTAAAATCTGGAGTTTCCTGTTCCAAATTCAGGTGTAAGAAATACCTGGGTGTCACCATTGCGCGGACCGCCGGTCGGACATGGTGGAGCATTAGACGGAGCAGCGCTGTGTCCTAGTGGAGGTGATCGGCGGCAGCGACCCCTCGAGAGGGACTGGGGTGTGGTAGCATCATTCTACGAAGCTCTAAAGCTAGCGAAGAAGGTGGTGGCGTCTTCTGAGTACTCTAACAGTCGACAGCGATGCGGAGGAAACTTTTGATGATATATTTCATGAAGTTGAAATAGGAGTTTCGGTTGTAAAGAATAGAATAGAATAATACTTTATTGTACACCAAAAAAGTAACAATTTTACAGAAACTTATATGAATGGGTACAAAGGCGGTCTTATCGCTGACAGCGATATCTACCAGACAGCCTTAGGATGTAGTATAAGAGCTTGAACTAAAAAAAATCAAAAGCATAAAAAAAATTGCATTGCATAGTTGCAGCCACCATGAGAAGCTAAGGAATGCGGTCGTTGTGGTCGAAATCAGCTTGATGACGTCATCATCATCGTTACAGTATAGTGTTGCAAATCAATAGTCGACTATTGCTAAACTATCGATAGTCTATCGATAGATGACGTCATATCAATAGTATCGATAGCCTATCGATAGTATCGATTCTATCAGTAGTGTGATATGGGCAATAGTATTGATATACAAAAATAGTATCGATAGTATCGATACTATCGAAGGCCGGTATTACTCCTAAAGCAATACTATCGATAGTATCGATAATATCGATAGCACTATCGATATTGTTACTAGTTTACGAGGTCATCTATCGATAGGGAAACTATCGATAGCTGAGCAACTCTATTACAGTACGGCCGTCGGATCTTGGAGAGTCTGACGTCAGGCTCTGCGAATTTGAGACATTTATTTTTGGACGAGTTTTCAAGCGCTAAAATTCGCAGAGTCTAACTTCAGACTTAGGGATGATTCTCATTAGAGCGGGCCGTGTCAGGGCCGGGGCGTGGACGAGCCGGGGCCCGTCCGTGCTATGCAATTTATTTTCGGACGCAGCACGAAAAATGTACAGATTACGATGGGACGTGGAGGGAACGGGGCGGGACCGTGCAACAAACGTGGTATTGAAGTGCGTCGAGCGGGCCCGGACGGGACGCGGATAATGCACTGTGTAATATAAATTGATTCATACAAAATATATGAAACAGATTAAAACCGTGCCCCGTCCGGGCCCCGTCCGGGCCCCGCCCCGGCCCCGCCCCGGGCACAGCACGTTCTAATGAGAATCATCCCTTACTAAGATCCGACGGCCGTACTGTAGTTATAATTCTGTTTATTTGTTCATAAAAATATTGTTGTAAATAAAGCGATCTTAATTTCTATTGAGTAATTTTTACCAAGGACCATAGAAAAGTGCCCCGCTACGCAGGGGCGTAGCTACCGCCGTATCTGCCGTATCAATTATACTGGGCCCCCGCGGTACTGGGGCCCCGACCTAGGCAAAAATTCGCAACATGTTATCCACAACCGTCTCATAGGGCAGCTAAGCATCTGTAATAAAAATACGTTTTTTTTTGTACGGGGCCCCCGAAGTACTTTTGATACGGGGCCCCTGTGAGGCTAGCTACGCCACTGCCGCTACGGCTTGCCGCACGGACACACTTCGTTTCGAACCCCGCACTCCCTTTTCTACGTACTTAATAATTTATATTAAGTTCTCCATTGATACGACTACATGCACTCCGTTAAAGTTCAACTGCGACACTGTGCAGGTAATAATTCAGTTTTCCACAGACAGAAAGTCATAATGACGTCATTACATTAGTAGTTTACCGAACTTGTCAAAATCAAACATCTTACCAATATTATAAATGCGAAAGTTACGATGTTTGGATGTTTGTTATTCAATCACGCCAAAACGGCTGGACGGATCTGGATGAAATTTGGCACAGGCATAGCATACACTCCGGAATAGGACATAGGCTACTTTTTATCCCGGAAACCCCAACTCCAACCCCAATACCACGCGGGCGAAGTCGCGGGCAAAAGCTAGTTATGAAATGAATGCTAAACCATTCTGACGTTATTTTACTAGCAGACTTTGGACTTGTGGCAGAGTTTTTATGACTTTTTCAATACTTACTCGAAAACTGCCTCTTATCGCACTCCTATTAGGTTCAATATAGCATGTAGGTATATCACCCAAGTGCTTTTTTGAGTTTATCACAACAAGGGCTTTTTTATCCCTTCCTTATCGTCACGGTTAAGGGTGATTTTTTTTTTACTTAGTTTATCGAACCAGGCGCGAGGCGTCCCCCACGAGGCACTGGGCGACCCCACAAAGTTAGAAACTGACCAGAGCAGATTTGAATGCTATTATTATTACATTTCTACTGTATGTTTGAGACACGATTAAACGTTTTTTCTTTCTTTCTTTATTTCACAAGTCGTAAGTGTATTGAAAAACGTCGTTTGACACGCGTGCAGATTTGTCATTGCAACCCTCGGCTCCATAACTCACTCGCCTACGGCTCGTGCGAATTTCGCCTCGGTCGCAATGACAAACTTCCTGCACTTGTATCAAAATGTACTATTCCAGTCCTTCAATTCCGGAAGTTTCACTCTTCTATGCGTTTTAATTAATTAATGCTTCTCTTCATATCGGCGGAGATATAACTCTAAAGGGCAATATCACACTAGCGATTTGCGAACGGCTGCCGAGCGGAGCGGGCACGCAGCGAATGCGTCGCGAACAAGCCGCAGCTGCACAGCGAAGACGTCGCGGATGCGTGGCGAATTCGCAACGTTTTCTTCGCGTGTTTGTGGCAAGTTAACGTACAATAAATCCACTTAGTAACAAAATGTACCTTTAATATTAAAGAATTGGTTTTTGTCCACCTTCAGCAATAGTGTGTGGCGTTTGTACGAGTCAGTAACATTCATGCTGCTATTTGCGGCGATCTCGTTGCGTATCCGCAACAAATTCGCTGCGCATGCTCGCCGTGTTCGTTGCGCATGCTCGCCGTGTTCGTTGCGCATGCTCGCCGTGTTCGTTGCGCATGCTCGCCGTGTTCGTTGCGCATGCTCGCCGTGTTCGTTGCGCATCCGCTCTGCGTTAAAGACGCTCGCAAACCACTAGTGTGATTGAGTGTGATATTACCCTTAAAAGTGTAACATAATTATTTTAAAGTGTTGTCACACTTCAAAATGATAATTTGTAAGTGCGTCGTGTTATATAGGTATACCTATACTAGCGACCCGCCCCTGCTTCACACGGGTGCAATGGTAGGTAATATTAAACTTATTATGTATGTATTATCATTACATAGTATAAAACAAAGTTGCGCGTTCCTATATATGCTTATATCTTCAAAAGTACGCAACGGATTTTGATGCGGTTTTTTTAATAGATAGAGTGATTCAAGAGCAAACAAAAACACATAAACACACACACAACTGTTTATACACATAAACAACTGTTTATGTGTATAATACATGCATAATATCTTCAATATCAGTACCCGTGCGAAGCTGGGGCGGGTCGCTAGTACATTATAAAGAGAGCAGTGGTGGCCGACTTGGCCGAGTGGTAACGGCCCTGACTTACGAGTTGTAGGTCGCGGGTTCAAACCCAGCCAGGCGCATTACTTTGCGTAATTGATTTCATAACCACTGCTCTCAAAAAAGGTGAAGGAAAACATCGTGAGGAAACTGGCATGTCCTTGAACCAAAAATTCGAAGGCATTTGACATCCACCAACCCGCACTGGGCCTGCGTGGCGAATCAAGGCCCATTGTCTCTCTTAGAGAGGAGGCCTGTGTCCCAGCAGTGGGAACATTAAAAAGGCTGATGATGATGATACATATAAACCGTCATTTTGAATCAGTCTCTCTGTCTTAAAAAAAAAACGCATGAAAATCCGTTGCGTAATTTTAAAGATTTAAGGTGGGCCTTCCCGACTCGCCTATCGTCTACGTCGAGCGTGGTTTAAAAGCTTGGGGCTTCCTTTATAATATTCCAAAATTATAAGATGCAAAAGTAATGCCAAATAAGAGAGATAACATCTGAAAACTCTGTTGGTATTAAGTAATTCTACGATTTACACGAATATTTCACAAAACTTGTTCCAGGAAATACGTGTTTTTTAAACCCATAAGGATTGTTTTTTAAATGACAACATTTAAAATCTCGATTAAATGCGCTAGGCTTCTTTCTATAGAAGTACTTTTTTAGATTTTTATTATAGGAGTACATTATGGAGAGTTTTCAGAGGTCTTTACTGGATTACTCTTACACAAATTTACGTTTCGATTTCTATAGAAGCCTAGATAATATCCACAAGATATCTGTGTATCCGAAATATATGAAGAAAGATGTGTAATAACATCATAATCACGTAAGAGCGGTTGTATGAAAATGTACGTCGGATTGGCCGCAACTTTGTTTTATACTAGGTATGTAGTGATAAGTGGCTTTAGGGAAATTCTAGATTTATTCACTATGTCATCATATCTATTTATAAACAAATGATTCTACTGTAGAATGATTCCGTAGTTAGTCGTGGGACTGCGGAGATAGTGCATTTATTGCGATACGATTGAATAACAACAACAAGTATGTAAGTATACTCGTTTATTTTTAGCGAACAATGTATAACATACTAGCTTTTGTCAGCGGCTTCGTCCGCGTACATAAAATATACCCTACTAGCGACCCGCCCCAGCTTCGCACGGGTGCAATATTGATATTATACACCGTGAAATTTAAATGGTTGTTTTCCCTGAGCGAAATGGTTGTGTCTTGGTAATACAAACGTTTGATAAAAAAATAAAATATTAAAAACAAAAAATGGACCTGTAGAGTGCAAGCTGACGTATCACAACGTACGAGAGCTTATTTTGGTTTAAATATTTAATGAATCGGTTTCCTTTAACGGCGTGCTGCTCATGCGACTCTAGTAGTACCTACAAATTACGTCTAATGTTACTATTGTTTTCGCTTTTTTGAGTTGATAAATATTTTTAATAATTATTTATAAAAAAAAAACTTTTAATTTTTTTATTTTTACTGTATGCTTCAAAAGTACTCCTTATGGCAAGTCATTCTGCCGCGGGAAAACAACCATTTAAATTTCACGGTGTATATACATACAAACCTTCATCTCGACTCTCGAATCACCCTATCTAATAAAAAAAAAACCGCATAAAAATCCGTTGCTTAGTTTTCTATAGAACTAAGCAACGGATTGCGGTTTATATTTACAAGTGACCCGCCCCAGCTTCGCACGGGTGCAATGTTGATATTATGCATGTATTATACATACAAACCTTCCTCTTGAATCAACCTATCTAATAAAAAAAAACCGCATCGAAATCCGTTGCTTAGTTTTATAGATTTACTAGCGACTCGCCCCAGCTTCGCACGGGTACGGATATTGAATATATTATGCATGTATTATACTCATAAACTTTCACTTAAATCACTCTGTCTATTAAAAAAAAACGCATCAAAATCCGTTACGTACTTTTAAAGATATAAGTCTACCGGTTGCATTTCGGGGAGTGTGCGTCGGAATTACATAATTTAATTCCGCCTAGCGCGTTCCATCATCGGACCACCAGACGTACGGCATTGCGCCACCGGTACATGGTGGATATCCCACATATACGTACAAAACGTTTTGGGAACACATTCATTATGCGTACAGTCAAGGAGTGGAATTCCTTGCCGGAGTCTGTGTTTCCTGATGGCTACAATCCGGATATCTTTAAGTCAAGAGTGAATAGGTTACTTCTAGGTGAGCGCGCTCCATCGTCGACTGCATCGTCGCTTTCCGTCGGTGAGATAGTGGTCAAGCGCGAACCTATAATCAATAATAAAAAAAAATTAGCATACATAGGGAAAACCAACTTTCTTTTATACTATGTAATGATGTTACTCAGGAGTAAAGCAGCTTTCTATTGTTGCTAAAATTCCATTCCAATCGGACCAGTAGTTCCAGAGATTACCTCCTACAAACAAAAAACAAACTACCTCTTTATTATATTAGTGTAGACATATCAATTTTTGACTGGCCTGCCTGTCTGTCTAGTGGTTAGTAACTCTGACTGCTATGCCGGAGGTCGTGGGTTCGATTCCCACCCAGGACAAATGTTTTGTATGATGAGCACGATCATTTGTTCTGTGTCTGGGTGTAATTTATTTACAATAAGTATGTATTTAGAAATATATAAGTATGTTTATCAGTTGTCTAGTACTCATAACACAAGCTCTGCTTAGCTTGGGACTAGACGGCGTTGTGTGATAGCTGTGGAATATATAGTATAGAGTATACAATTATACGTTGTCCGAAGAAAAAACCAGCTCTCTGGGTGACCAGAGAGCCGGATTTTTCTTCTCTTCTCTTCTCGTGAGAGAAGAGTCGACCGTTTGCTCATACCTCGAACAACTCGATGAGCTCTCAGACCCCATGGACTCTAGTGTTCCAAAATAGTTTATTTTATTCGTTCTTAAGGCGCTGTAAGCAGCAAATCTTTAGGTATTTCCGGGTGGTGCATCGCTGCGAACAAATAAGGTTGAAAATGGCTATGCGTTTGATTTTAGTTGAATCTCGTGTCCGCTTATAAAAGTACAACGATTTGTTAAAATATTTTTACATTTCTTTTTAGTTGGTTAAATTTCCATTTTTGTAGTTACAAATAAAATAATAGTTATCACTCAAAATACTAAGTATTTCGAGACGAAAAATTGTTTTCGTGTAGGTACTTTTTTGCGATTTTTTTTCTCAATATTCTGAATTATTTTTAGAAAATGTTTTTGCATAAGTTTTTTACTTATATATTGGACTATACACTGTATTTTTTTGGCGTTTGTACTGTGTAGCAATACGGCTGACTTTGCAACGAAAAAGAGGACGTTTTTACGGTGCCCGGTATAGGTAGCGCCTTAACGCAAAATCTAGGGGCCTACCACAAGCCCTTATAGCAGTATTACTTCAATATTACTTTCAGTGGGAAAGAGACGGCGCTAGACAACGTGTCTAACGCTTTCACTTGCACACTCTGGAACAGGAATACAACAATCTTACTTTAAACGTCATGGTCTAGGTCCTTGTCACGCAAAATTTTGATTCTATACGGAGTCGCTTTTATGACGTCGCGTAGGTTATAACTACTCTCAACTTATGATAACCCAATGAGATAGATAGATACGTACTTATTATTATCATCAATACAGGGTAAACAGCTGTATAAATTTGAAACTGGGATTCCTAACCAAAGAAGTAAACTGTACAAATAATTAGATATCTAACCTTAAAACTACATAACCCTAATTAACTTAACTAAAAATACCTAATCTAATGAAGCGTCAAAACTCTTCGTTGACCGGTAAAGTGCCCAAAAGGCTGGCCGCATTGCCACGCTGTATGGCAATGCTTATTCTTTGCCCAAGGTAAAAGCCAGCCCTTGGGTCACGCGAAGTGTCAACAAGTCGTTTAGAAAGTTCATTAAACAACTTGTGGGCACTCGGACCCCACGATCCGAGAGTTTCAACCCCAAACGGCTCGAAAATATAACTACCAACAAGATTAGTATATTTCCGCCGCTTGAGGTTCTCCGCAGCCGCAGCGGCAGCACCGGCACTATACATAATATAAAACAAAGTCGCTTCCAGCTGTCTGTCTCTGTTTTTTTTTTTATGGTAGGTAAAAATCATCCAATGACGAATCACAATCACCCAGTGTCAGACTCTTACTGACTAAAGAACCAACCCCGTTCCTCCCTTGCCTTATTCCCAGAGCCCCGGTATAACGCTTTCACTTTCGCGCGGGAACAGTGCGCGCCGTCGACGACTTGGGCTCGGTCTGGACTGTTACCAGACGACCGGACGGCGAGCTACCCATTGCTCACCGTACGCAAGCCAGCGTCTACGATGGCCGGATATCGGCGGGATCGCGGCGGCGACGGCTACGGCAAGGGCGCCGTTGCCTTTGCCTAAAGCGGTCGGCCTCCTCCTTCACTAGCATTACTGCTTCGCAGAAGGAGGCGACCACCAGCCATTCCTCCTCGCTGCGGACCATGGCCTAATGAACCAAGGTCTAACTATCATCAAAAAAAAAAAAATCAAGCGTCTGTCTCTATTTATGTTTAGATTTTTAAAACCACACAACAGATTTTGATGCGGTTTTTTTTAATAGATAGAGGTTTACGTGTAAAATATATGCATAATATATAGTAAAGAGACACTGATAATTTTGGAGACTTTTAAAGTGATGTAAAAACAATTTTTTTAGAGAAAACTCTGGCTGAACCGTACAAAATTATATCAAAATAATGTACCGTACGATGGGGCTATTTGGTACATTTTTTATGAAAAATTACGTTTTTCACAAAAACTACTTAGGTTATGAACTTAGACAATTTTTTTTACGACTAACCTTATCAATACCTTCTAGAAAAATGCGCTTGTATTTATGTATTGAATATAGATACAGAGATATCTTTTTTCAAAAGTGCAATTCCAAATATCACCGGTTTGGGGCTTTTTGTAATCGACATATTCTAATTTTGTTTTTCATCGACCGTTGGAGCTGTATCAATTTAAACAGGTCTTGCGACATTTAGACCAATAGAAGGATAAACAGCCTTTCATTGTATCATAGTTTTGTGGTTTAATTTTAAATAAAAAGCCAAATATTTAGCATCGAAACATTTATTATAAAAAAACGATTCGCAACTTTTGGGCTATTTGGAATCTGTAATAAAATCTTATACTTACAATTGTTTATGAATTAAGGCAATATTTGGAACATTTAAGGGGAAGCTAAAAATATACTTAAACATTGAGATCTTTATAAACCGTGAAATAAGTGCCTACCCACTTAAAATAAAATGTGAAATAGATAAAAAATAAATATTTGGCAAGGAATTAACCACAATTAAAATCTGGGTAACGTTACTTATACTTATGATAAACAATACAGGATGGAGGGGCCGCATCGACGCACAATCGATTAGTTACCACGTAGGTATTCAGTAGGTACCTACATGATTCTGAACGCCTAACACAGCAATTATTCTTCATAGCGTACTCTTAGGTATGTCATAAGTATCGGCAGCATCAGTTAGCTAAAGGCAATGTATAACATATTTTAGAGGGGCTATTTGTAACTACGTTCCAATTAACCCCAAAACAGAATAGCCCCATTTAGAAAAATCGAAATATCTGCCAACTCGTAAAAGGTAGAAACGAGCAAATGGAAACACTGAAAAGCGCATTAAACAAACTATAACTTAGTTTATTCAATTTCTTACAAACCTGTCTAGATTTTGTGTGGCAGACGAAAGTTATCAAGGCACAAAATGAACAAAAAATACAACCTTTTTTAAAATTACCTTTTAACCCACTTAGAAAGCCGTTATGTGTCAAAATTCCTTTGTGACATTGACATTAGATGTCACTGTATTGCCAAATGGTAAAATATAATTCCTACTGTTCTTAGATATAAAGATACACACGATCAAAACTTTTTTTTAGGAAATTCCAAATAGCCTCGTGGTTTGCAAATAGCCCCATCGTACGATACTACAGTATTGTACACCTTAAAAAGGCCTACAAAAAAGTCCGTGATAGTAGATAGTATCTCTAAAGAATAACCCACAATAAACATTTTTTTATAATTCACTTTTTGTGAAAAATAGTTATTTATTTACGAAGCGATTTAAAATAATACAACATTGATCCTTATTCAATAAAGTACCTTAAATATAATAATATAATATGTCCACAACTATCACACAAAGCCATCTAGTCCCAAGCTAAGCAGAGCTTGTGTTATGAGTACTAGGCAACTGATAAACATACTTATATATTTCTAAATACTGACATATTATAGATAAATTACACCCAGACACAACAAATGATCGTGCTCATCACACAAACATTTGCCCTGGGTGGGAATCGAACCCACGACCCGCATAGCAGTCAGGGTCACTAACTACTAGACTGACAGGCCTGTCGAGTAAATACATTGAGCATTTAATCTACAATCCGTTCCAAATGAGAATAGGATCGATGGCCATGTTGTGACGTCACGTCGAACTGTCAAATCGAAGAAATTAGGTAGAGTGAACAAAACAAGATACAAAAAAAAAATTAGGTACTTACGAATCGTGAACGAAAAAAGTTTAATCAGAATACAGTTTTTCAAGTTTGTTTATTTCTATTTCACTGTGTGATGTGTCTGAGTAGTGCTAAATATAAGAAAAAGGTGAATTGTTTCTAACAATGAAAATAAGAAAGAAATAGTAGGTACATTTTGATACAAGTGCAGGAAGTTTGTCATTGCGACCGAGGCGAAATTCTGTGTTATCGAGCCGAGGGCTGCAATGACAAACCTACACGTGTGTCAAACGACGTTTTTCAATACACTTACGACTTGTGAAATAAAGAAAGAAAGATTTAAACATTTAATCGTATCCCAAACATACAGTAGAAATATAATAATATAAAATCTGCCCTGGTCAGTTTTTTAACTTCGTGGGGTCGTCGCCCAGCGCCTGGTGGGGGACGCCTCGCGCCTGATTCGATAAACGAAGAAAAAAAAAATATCACCCTTAACCGTGACGATAAAGAGGGAATAAAAAGCCCTTGTTGTGATAAACTCAAAAAAGCACTTGGGTGATATACATGCTATATTGAACCTAATAGGAGTGCGATAAGAGGCAGTTTTCGAGTAAGTGTATTGAAAATAGTTTTTCTCGTAAAATAATTATGGCAAACAATATATTTGGCAAATTTATATTACTTAACCCTAACGTATTCACTTCATCTACATTTAAGTAAAATTAAGGTTTTTTTGCAAACCGTACTTTTCACTCAAAATTTGACAGATCGAGGTTATTGACTTTCCTATTCTTATTTGGAACGCATAATAGATCAATATGGCCCTTTACAGTCCCTATATAAAGTGCCTTTAAAATATATGCCACGCTTTTGGGGGGTGTACTGTTGTGTTTATAGATTACAGTAGTGAAGAGCTTTCGTACCCCGGAACAGTTAATCCAGTTTGAGAAAATAAAGTAGTTAAATAAATATTGACTCTATTCTGCACAACGTGGTTCTCTTTCGTCAATGAAACAGCTGCTATCTCTTTCCATTCGTTCTACGAATGAAAACTAAAATCAGCTGACTAGCTTGTCCCTACCTAATTCACTAGTGCAGGAAGAGGCAAACAAGTGTTTTAAAGTGCAATTACTTACCAGTAGTTACCAGTTACGATGATAAACTTCACATCACACTTAAAACAGTTCAGTTCAAGTTAGTGTAAACAATAGGTACTTAGATTAACCTTTCGACTTTTGTAATTACAGACACAATTAAAGAACAAAACGCCGGCGTTCGCTTAGGGCTCAAAAGTGTAATATCAAATAACGATAAATTACAGGAACTTGGCGTATTTAAAAGTTATTTACCTACACCAATTGCACTGTATTTACACACTCCCTACCGACTTTGAAACTGTTGCACAAGTCCACCTCTGCGTTGCACACAAATGGGTTTTCACTTTGTTTAATGTGTCCGTTTTACTGTTCACTTGCCTAAATGTTTTTAATAAAAACGCGCGCGATAATAATAAAACTGAATCCCGTGGCGGTCGGGGGGCGACTGGCAAGCGCGGCCAGCGCGTGCGGCGAACGGGGTAGTGCGCGCGGGGGCGGGACTGGCGGACTGCGCAGTAACGACCGAGTGGCCGGCGCGCAGGCGGCATTCGTTTGAAATGAATGACAATAGTGGTATGAATGGCGCCGGTGTTTTGCGGCGCGGAGCGGCAACAGCGTATCGTAATATCGTAACACCGGAGGATGGTTTTATGCGAAAAAAGAATTAAAATTTTACTTGAATAATGTTTTGTACAAAAAAAAGACAAATTATCAACATTTTATCTTTACTATTGTAATCTATAAACATAATACTATACTTCATAAAAAGCGTGGCATATATTTTAAAAGCACCTTACATATTACGTATTTAGAATGCAGGGATATAGGGGCCGGAAGGCCGGCGGTGCGTGGTAGCACTATTTTTTCTCTTTATCTATATTTTCACTGTAGTTTGTGAATTCAAAATATTTTTACGGTAGAATTTTATGTGAACATTACATTTAACCCAAAAAAATGGCATCTTTTATGGAAAGTGACGACCGGCTCAAAGTATTGGCCCGGTTGGCTTCGATCATTCTACAGAGTACGGTTTGCTGACAACTCCTTGAGGCGCGTGGGAACGGTCCGGAACGGACGGTTGACAGACGATCGGACGGAGAGCTACTATTAAGTTAATTTTATTTCTGTATGGGTGTTTATGCCTAAAATAAATGATTAATATACTTACTTATTGTTCGCCGACCGCAAGTCTGCCAGAAATCGGGATTGCAATCCTTCTGGAATGAAAGAAGGCTTCTGGGGCGCGCGCGCCTTAGATTTGTTTTCATAGTAGATCAAAAAAATCCCACCCTTGGGTGGAGCGGGAGACAGTGTCAGACTCTTACTGACTAAACAACCCACCCACATTGCTGTTTCTGTCTGACATAGCGAAAAGAATCGCCAAACTTAATTGGCAATGGGCAGGACACATCACACGCAGAACAGATGGCCGCTGGGGCCGAAAAATTTTGGTGTGGCTACCGCATACCGGAAGATACAGTGTTGGAAGGCCTCCCACAAGGTGGACCAATGACCTGGTCAGGGTTGATACAATCTAATGGATTCAAGACAGATACAGCCGGTCTTTGTGGCGGCGCTTGAGGGAGGCCTTTGTCCAGCAGTGGACGTCTTTCGGCTGAAATGATGATAATGATGAATGTGGCACTATAGACAGACTGTTTTGAACACATTTATTGAATACTAGCTTTTGCCTGCGGCTTCGCCCACGTGGTATTGGGGTTGGGGTTGGGGTTTCCGGGATAAAAAGTAGCCTATGTCCTATTCCGGAGTGTATCCTATGCCTGTGCCAAATATCATCCAGATCCGTCCAACCGTTTTGGCGTGATTGAGTATCAAACATCAAAACATCGTAACTTTCGCATTTATAATATTAGTAAGATAGTAAGCATTGGACAGCTCTGTACTTATGATTTTTATTTTCGCATTATGTGGTAGAGAAATATAAAACTGCAAAAACTAATATAAAGATGTTTGGCCGTTTCCAGGTGCTGGTTGTAGTCGGAGTTACAAGTTTGTTGCTGCCGAGTGCTTCGGTCTTGATGTCCAAGCTGGTAGCCAGCGTCAAGTCAGAAATATGAGTGACGCCATGTACGACAAAGGTGAAGGCACGTCAGGGATTCGCGGCCAGCTCTACGAAACTAAACTGCTCAGTTTAATATTCTACAGAGCGAAACACGACGACAGTGTCGAAGAGTTTCAACTAGCTTCCAACATCGCTGATATAGGCGCATTCGACGACATTTGTGTCAGAGTCAAACTGAAGGGAATCGCGAAACCTCTGCTCGTGTGCATGCAGGCCAAACATAAAGAGCACAGTGAACAGACGCCTGACATCGATATTATAAAATACTTTCGCAGTTATTTGAAAATTAGAGAAAGATTTGAATCGGATAATAAAGACGAACTATTTCAGGGCAAGTTTCAAGAAACCGAAAGTTATTTCGTTATATACACGTCTGGCAAAGATATATTTGGTGATGACTCGGTTGTTGGTGAGCTTGCCTCACAACTGAACAATCTCATCGACACCGGCGGCACAGCGAAGCAGCCTTATAAACATGATGCGGATGTTAAGCACCTATGCGAAATATTTATAAAAGATCAAACAATCTCGCTGGCTAAAAAGGTAGCGGATTTTATAAGCGACGAAAAAAATTTTCAAATGATGCTAACTGATGAGCTTATGCTAAAATATCACGTCGTTCTGGCGCTGAAAGTGTTCGACATTTCAGTAACTTCTGGACACCGAATCGCTTTTCGACAAGACTTTTTCGACACCAAAGAAGAATACCTCAGTTTATTCAAAGATACTTTGTACAAAGAGGTCCTTAAAACGCAAAAGATAAAACTCTCAGTTGCAAAGGATTTATTGTCTAAATTCTTATCCGAGCCAAGTGACGTTACAAAGCTAAGCAAGCTGATAGAGACCGTTATAACATATGACAATGGTCAACTAGAATTTGTTAAAACATTCACAAAACTGCAAACAGAGTTCAAGCAACAATTGAATCAGGTGGACGTTTCTCGATCGACAGTAAATAAAGCAATTGATCTGGCTGCAAGAGAAATGTTATCGAAGGGTCTGAAAGCGCCGGCTGCGTTTGGTAATAAAGATTTAACGTTGAGTGGCGGCGATGAAAGAAGAACACGAAGAATACAACATTTAACGTCGGTATTCGTTGGTTTGTTAGCCAAGAGTAAATCAGGTAACATAGTAACAGTAGATAACTCTGTAGACAGCGGTTTCCTGCTGCTTAATGGGGGTATAGCTGGAGCCATCGGTAACTTGTTTGTGCTTGACGATGACACCAAACTAATGAAGATTACAGACAACTGGCAATCACTTGGAGATCTCGCTCGAGCTCTGTATAAAAACTTAACAGACGAAATTCAAGATTTGCATGAACTTAGATTTAGTTTCGAAGTAAACAAGTTTCCAAAACTTTCTTTTGACTGCAGTGCTTATGAAGAGACTCTAGCGAGGGATTTCTTGAGCAGATTGTTGTTCTACAGTAAGCAAGCTGATGAGCACGATGTGGAACAGATAATAAAAGACAAAATAGAAGAATATCAGGTTGATAACCCAAACTACTTTCAAGCTAAAACTGATGCAATGTTCCTTAAATACCACGACAAGATACAGAAATGGTGGATGCAGCCTAAACAAGCACCGTATCTCACCAAAAACAGCGATATATTTGAGAACGCAATCAATAATATAATTAAAGACCCTTTGTTGAGCTCAGTCAACATGGCGTCTATGAGTAAAATAAAACATGTTATTGAATACACATTCACGGACGATGCGGTGAGCTCCTGGAACTTGCTGGAACACTCGGGCACCATCGTCGTCACAGAGAACTGCACACTGACCGTGGTTAAAGTATTGCAGCATTTGAACAATACGGACCATGTCGTGTTAGATTTACAATACATTGTAAATCTACCAATGAACGAACGCAACGTATTATGCACAGAGTTGAAAAATGCAAACACCTTCAACTTTTTAATTTTTGTGTTCGATAAAATGCAAAATAGCAGAGATGAAATCAAAACTTTAGAAAACATTGCGAAAGTAGTGCATACCAAGAATAAAGTTTTTGTTACCAATTCTACATCAGTTGAAACATTACAGAAATATTTCCAAATAGCAGATAGTCCTGTACATGATGAAACTAGTCTAATGGAAATGAGTGTAGATACACAGGAGAGCATCTTAAATACTGCTAGAGTAATGTTTCAAGGCGTGGAAGTAAGTTTAGATTCGATAGTCGATGACAAGTCAAAAGCATATATAAAAGGGGATATTCTCAACAAAATAATCCATAACAATACAGTCGAACTTGGTACATTAAATGTCTCGAAACAATACGATGACATAAAGTACTTGTACTTTGATCGAACTATCCAGAAATTGGGACCAACTACCACTGAACCTGTTAAAGTGAAGATAAAAACTCTCTATGATATAAAAGATGATGTTGTACTTGTAACTGCAGAACCTGGAATGGGTAAGACAACTCTACTCACTCGCTTATCGCTTGAAACCAAAAAATGCCATCCAAAAGTTTGGATTGTTAGGATCAACTTATTAGAATACTCGAGAGAACTGAACCACTGGAAAGAAAATGAAACAGACATCAACACATTAGAGACTTTAAAGTTAATGTGTGACGTTATACTGCGTGAAAAACTTGGCAAAGAAAATAATGTGGATATTACGTTGGAAGAACAAAATGGTGTGGTGTATCTCAAACGTTGTACAGGTGACCAGTGGACTGAGTTCGAGTTGAAGATTTTCCTACATTTTTTTAATGATGGTAAGATGATATTTCTATTCGATGGTGTTGATGAAATCTGTCCATATTATATGGATGTGGCTATCAAATGTATACAAGTTATCAATAACCATCGCCAAAAGCATAAAATATGGGTCACAAGCAGATCATATTCAGAAATTCAAAAGTTATTACAAGAAGCTTTCGGTAATCCTTATACCATTGAACGCATGTCTTTGAAGCAGAAATATGAATATTTAAAGAAAATCTGGGAAAAGAATTTGGTAGTGAGTGAACTTGATAAATCACAACTCGAAAATGTAGATGATTTTCTAAAGTTTATGGAAGGTGTAGTATATCCGCACAATTATACATTGAATCCATTTGAATGGTCTCTACATGAAGTATACACAAGCGCATGGAAGTATTTCAAAAACCCCAAGAATTTGACTGAGCGGCAGAAATATATAGATTTTGCCCTCGAAATCATAGTAAAGTTAAAACAACAAAAAGGCGTACTTGACATTGATCGCGAAGAATTCGGTGATCACACACCATTACAGTTATTTTTAAAGGCTAACTTTCTCATAAACAACATAAAAAGTGTTGACAAGAAATCTAACAAATGGAATTATGACGTTAACACTTTAAATCTTTACCAACAATATTTGGAAACGAGCCTTAAAACAATACGGTTTGGACATAAAAACGAAATGGATATATATA
This sequence comes from Mythimna loreyi, assembly GCA_029852875.1. Classification (NCBI taxonomy): domain Eukaryota; kingdom Metazoa; phylum Arthropoda; class Insecta; order Lepidoptera; family Noctuidae; genus Mythimna; species Mythimna loreyi. Next base: position 11,066,063 of record CM056807.1, on the reverse strand, counting down.
AACCTGATATTATGAACGTTTATAAAAAAGAACTTGCAGATTGTATATTAATGCACAAACAATTGGCAGCTTATGCCATCTTCAATAAAGACATTGAGACATTGTTTACTGAGAAAGAGTTGAATGAAATCAAAGAGACAATAAAACGTATAGAAAAAGGAGGAGAGAAAACCGGTCTCATATGCGGTGTAGCAAACGATATCCCGATATTTATACACATGACATTCACTGAATACTTTGCTGTAGAATACGTTTGTGATTTAATAAGAAATGAAAATGAACAAGAAAATTTAATTAAATGGATTGATTTCATTTTCGATGTGTGGACCTCTACAAATTTCTCAAATTTGAATGATGTGTTGCATTATAAAATTAAAAATGACCAAATACTGATAAGTAAATTAAATATATATAAAGAAGCAGTTTATAAAAATAATCCGTTAAAATATAGCTTAACAATGTTTACAATGGCTCTAAATCTTCTCAAATCAGACCATCGATATCAAAGGAGAATGAATACATGAAACTGGTGGTAATAGCATAGCATATTATTAATAACTAGCTTTTGCCCGCAGCTTCGCCCGCGTACATAAAATATAGCCAGATAAAATATAGGATCTAAGCAATTTTGTTTTATACTATGTAATGATGTCACTCAGGAGTAAAGCAGCTTTCTATTGTTGCTAAAATTTTTCCAATCGGACCAGTAGTTCCAGAGATTACCTCCTACAAACAAAAAAATAAAAAAACAAACTTTACCTCTTTATTATATTAGTGTAGATAACTACCGTACGATGGGGCTATTTGCAAACCACGAGGCTATTTGGAATTTCCTAAAAAAAAGTTTTGATCATGTGTATCTTTATATCTAAGAACAGTAGGAATTATATTTTACCATTTGGCAATACTGTGACATCTAATGTCAATGTCACAAAGGAATTTTGACACATAACGGCTTTCTAAGTGGGTTAAAACGTAATTTTAAAAAAGGTTGTATTTTTTGTTCATTTTGTACCTTGATAACTTTCGTCTGCCACACAAAATCTAGACAGGTTTGTAAGAAATTGAATAAACTAAGTTACAGTTTGTTTAATGCGCTTTTCAATGTTTCCATTTGCTCGTTTCTACCTTTTACGAGCTGGCAGATATTTCGATTTTTCTAAATGGGGCTATTTGGTTTCTGTTTTGGGGTTAATTGGAACGTAGTTACAAATAGCCCCTCTAAAATGTGTTATACATTGCCAAGGAATTTTATCATAGTTCCAAATAGTCCCAATTGCGTATTTTGAGCATGTTAAGGGCAAGATATTTTTCGGCTTAGGTACTCACTAAATAATTTACCTATACTGCTGTATAAAACTAGAGAACTTTTCCTGCATGTTTGATTGTCATACCTGAATGATCAATAGTTATTATTTAGTTTCCTTTTTTTCGTTCCATGTACCTACCGTAAAGTGGGGCAGTTAAGTCTGGAAAACTTTAGCTAACTGATGCTGCCGATACTTATGACATACCTAAGAGTACGCTATGAAGAATAATTATAATAATAATAATAATAATAATAATCGTTTATTTATAAAAATAGGACATGAATATAGTAAAGTACAATATAATATTAAAAAGAGCACAGTTTCTTATTTGCCTGAACTAGGGTGACCCTGTGTTTCAGGCTAGAAAGAGCTTAAATACAAACTAATAAATTAACACCAAATACAACTAATTTAAAAACTACTGAATTTAAACATATATTGTGTTTTATTTACAAACTGTAAGTAGGTCTTCTGTCTCTACATACGATACACTTAGGAAATATTGGAAAATAGTCTGTTTACATTTATACTTATTTAATTTGTAGATACTTAATATTCTATTTAATTTATTGTATAAAAATGGGCCTAAAAAGGTAAAAAATCTTTTAACAAATACAAATTTTGACGAAATATTAGAGTCGCAAACAATATCATTCCGTCTCTTATTAATATTTTCGGCGTTGTAGGAAAGCATGGTGTGCTGTTTTAGTATTAAGTGCATTATAAAAAGCTGGCGAACAGTAAGCACGTTACAGCTTTTATATAGCTGATCTGTAGGATAAAGAAAGGGAAGGAAGTTGGCTACTTTTAAAATTGCTCTCTGAGCTCTTTCAAGAGGCAGCAGGTTAGTTTTATGTGCTCCACCCCAGGAAGTGATACAGTACTGGATTACAGATTGGCCTAGTGCTAGATAAATCTGGGTCACCAATTTTGAATCTGCAATAGCTCGCAATTTCTTGAAAACATAGATTAATTTGCGAACTCTTTTTACTATATTTTCAATATGTTGTCTAAAAGAGAGCGTTTCATCAATTATAACCCCGAGATATTTAATGTCGCGCGTTTTGAAGATGCATGGACAGTCACACATGCTGGTAGAGCCGAATCCACAATTATGGGCGTACAGATTGGGGTTAGCAGTGTTAGAATGAGGCTTGCGCATGCAAAAGTAGATGTATTTTGTCTTGTCAGCATTTAATGTTAGTAAATTGCTTTGAAGCCAATTAGTCACAGTGTCGAAACCTATTTGAGCATATTCGTACAATTCGCTGCTGGTCTTAGCGGTAAATATTAAGGCCGTGTCGTCGGCATATGACACGATTTTGCCTTGTTTTATGTTTAGTTTACATAAATCGTTAATATATATCAAAAATAGGGTCGGGGCCAGGATACTTCCCTGGGGAACACCATATCCAGAACATATTTGCTCGTCGCTCGTTGTATCGTCTATTTTGACACATTGATGTCGATCAACTAAGTAGTCAGCAAATAGTTTTAGCGGCGTTCCTCTTATTCCAATGCTCTCTAATTTGTTTATTAGTAAAGGAACTGACACCGTGTCAAATGCCTTCGCCAGATCAAGGAACACCCCCAGGGTCTGTTGTCCTTTGCCAAGTTCTTCAGAGACGTAATCTGTTAGGCTGTGCACTGCATCAGCTGTGGATAATTTGGCTCTAAAACCAAATTGCGCTGGTGACAACAGTTGGTTTTTTTCTAAATAGTTTACTAGTCTACTGTTTAATATTTTTTCCAGTATTTTTGAAATGGAGGAAAGTATCGAAATTGGCCTATAGTTATTTACTAAGTTTTTGTTTCCGGATTTAAAAACGGGGATTACCACTGCTTTTTTCAGAGATCTAGGGAAAATTCCTTCGGAAAGACAGATTCGAAATATATGCGTCAAAGGCGGAACAAGGATATGCTGACAGAGTTTAAGGATCTTATTACTAATATTATCCCATCCTACTGCAGAGTCCTCTTTTAGTCCACAGATAATTCGAGTAACTTCGTCTTCGTCAGTATCTAGTAATCCAAAAGAATATAAGGTACACTTGTTTCTTAAATCAAGCGAAGGTTGTTGGACAATGTTTTGTGTTGGAATCTGCTCTGCAAGAGTTTTCCCAACATTTACAAAATAGTTATTAACATGGTTAGCTGATGAAAGAGGTGAGGGATTAATAAGCAATAAACTCGAGTTAGATTCACGCTTTTTTGCCATGTAAGTGACGTTTTTAATATGTTTCCAAAGTTGCTTACTGTTGTTTCCTGCTTTATTTAATTCATTTTTATCGTAATTATTTTTTAAGTTCTTTAAGATGTTATTGCAAAAATTCCTGTATCTTTTATAAGTGATTTGAGTGATAGGATTATTAGGGTTTTTCTTTGCTTTCTGATGAAGTTTGTCTCTCTGTCTTATGCATCGAATCAAGCCCGGGGTAATCCAAGGCTTAATATTATACTGTTTCTTTAAAATTGCTGTGTACTGAATACCTACGTGGTAACTAATCGATTGTGCGTCGATGCGGCCCCTCCATCCTGTATTTTTTATCATAAGTATAAGTAACGTTACCCAGATTTTAATTATGGTTAATTCCTTGCCAAATATTTATTTTTTATCTATTTCACATTTTATTTTAAGTGGGTAGGCACCTTCTTACTTAGGTAGGTAGGTACCTATTTCACGGTTTATAAAGATCTCAATGTTTAAGTATATTTTTAGCTTCCCCTTAAATGTTCCAAATATTGCCTTAATTCATAAACAATTGTAAGTATAAGATTTTACTACAAATTCCAAATAGCCCAAAAGTTGCGAATCGCTTTTTTATAATAAATGTTTCAATGCTAAATATTTGGCTTTTTATCTAAAATTAAACCACAAATCTATGATACAATGAAAGGCTGTTTATTCTTCTGTTGGTCTAAATGTCGCAAGACCTGTTTAAATTGATACAGCTCCAACGGTCGATGAAAAACAAAATTAGAATATGTCGATTACAAAAAGCCCCAAACCGGTGATATTTGGAATTGCACTTTTGAAAAAAGATATCTCTGTATCTATATTCAATACATAAATACAAGCGCATTTTTCTAGAAGGTATTGATAAGGTTAGTCGTAAAAAAAATTGTCTAAGTTCATAACCTAAGTAGTTTTTGTGAAAAACGTAATTTTTCATAAAAAATGTACCAAATAGCCCCATCGTACGGTATTATGACCATTTTAATAGCAAGAATTTGTTCACATCAGAGATTTTAGCATACCGTACGATGGGGCTATTTGGTACATTTTTTATGAAAAATTGCGTTTTTCACAAAAACTACTTAGGTTATGAACTTAGACAATTTTTTTTACGACTAACCTTATCAATACCTTCTAGAAAAATGCGCTTGTATTTATGTATTGAATATAGATACAGAGATATCTTTTTTCAAAAGTGCAATTCCAAATATCACCGGTTTGGGGCTTTTTGTAATCGACATATTCTAATTTTGTTTTTCATCGACCGTTGGAGCTGTATCAATTTAAACAGGTCTTGCGACATTTAGACCAACAGAAGGATAAAAAGTAAAGGTATAGTACATTTTGATACAAGTGCAGGAAGTTTGTCATTGCGACCGAGGCGTAATTCGCACGAGCCGTAGGCGAGTGTGTTATGGAGCCAAGGGCTGCAATGACAAATCTGCACGTGTGTCAAACGACGTTTTTCAATACACTTACGACTTGTGAAATAAAGAAAGAAAAAAAAATTTATCGTATCTCAAACTTACAGTAGAAATATATAAGTATAGCATTCAAATCTGCTCTGGTCAGTTTCTAATTTCGTGGGGTCGTCCAGCGACTCTGGGGGACGCCTCGCGCCTGATTCGATAAACTAAGTAAAACAAAATAATCACCCGTGACCGTGACGATAAGGAAGGAATAAAAAAGCCCTTGTTGTGATAAACTCAAAAAAGCACTTGGGTGATATACATGCTATATTGAACCTAATAGGAGTGCGATAAGAGGCAGTTATCGAGTAAGTGTATTGAAAAAGTTATTTTTACTTTGTAAGAAGTACCTACTACAATAAACAAATTATGTATGTATTAGATATCATTTATTACAAGTTTTTCACCCACAATAATTATGGTTAATAAAAATAAAATAAACAAATTACTTACATTTCTTTTTTTTTAATCAAACTCTGACATTCTTCATGCAAAATAATTTACATCACAAAAAAAAATAATTAAATAAATATAGTTGCTTCGGTATTGAATTATTGATGAACTTTTTAACAAAACATCGTTAATGCCCTCTGATTACAGTAAAAAATATTTAAAGTCAATTATTACACCCTAACCTGCATGGTTCTCGTATGATTTGACCATTACCTACATGTTAGTGAGAGAAAAGACTTTGACCCCTAGGTTTGTTTCGGTGTTTCTTCTCAGTGTATTCAGCTAGGAAACACCGGACTCATCTAGTTTATACAGACGAAAAAAAATTAAGTATTAAAGTGTTTTTAAAAACCTATTTGCAAATTAAATATCATAATCGGGTAGTTAAGTCAGGTAAAATAATTTATCTGACAATGTATTGCGGTAGAGTTTTTCGATAATTTATCTATGTGTAGGCCCCACTGAAACTTAGAATCTAGAGTAATGTCCAAAAATACTGTAGTATCTTAGAAAGAAAGAAATAACATTGATTGGTACAGTCACAGGGCATAGCACAATAATAAACAAGTTGAATTACTATAGTTTAAGTAATTAGTACAATAATTGTTGTTTGCCCCACGGCTGCTCCAAACAGGCCCAGTTCAGCACAAATGTCGGACAGCTAAATGCCTGACGCTGGTTTTCAACAGTACCCGGCAATAAATATTGCACATCGACCTTTGGAAAGAGACAATCGGCTAATTTCGGCTTCGTAGAGCGCTATCTCTCTCGCACGAAATACAAACAGTCCGGTATCTATTAGGAGCTGTTAAAACAATTATGATTTGCTTCTTTTGATAATTATTATTTGTATAAAATACACCAATTTTTCTATAGTTATGGCTTTAGGTTGGGGTAAAATAAAATAAAAAAAAAACATGTTCCCATTATGTTTTCGTATTTAATTATTTTGGAAAATTACAGCTGTAGTGTACATAATAAACAACATTAATCATATTGTTAAAATGAGACATTGTAATAAAAATAATAATAATTCTAATTCTCAATTACTTCCATTTCACTATCTGTGCTCTCATGTACTGGATCCATGGTATTCGTTTGCGTTAACATGTCAATGACACCTTGTATAGTAAATTATCTAAAAGATCATGACGGGATTGGTTATGCGCAGTTATGCAGCATGCAAACAGGCATGCAGCATGCAAGCAGGCAGCTTTGACGGCTCGGCTGGCGCAGTGGTTGCGCGATTGACTGCTGCGCTGAGGGTCGTGGGTTCGATTCCCGCACGGAACAAATATTTGTATCGCCTACAGATAGTTGTTCCGGGTCTGGGTATCTTGTGTATGTGACTTTATATGTTTGTGAACTCACCCACGACACAGGAGTAATTCCTAGTGTGGGGCAAAGTTTTTAAAAAAGAGAAAGAAAGAGGCATGCAGCAAGCAAGCAGGCATGTTTCGGCGTTGCGGGATTGGGCGGCACCACGCGAGCTTATCGTCGCAGAATGGTCTTAAAGCTAGCGGGCCTTCAAACCACCGGCTTCACAGCTCACGGGCCGCCTTTCCCCTCCGTGCCTACGCGCGCTTGAAGTACACTTCAACAAGACTGTAAAGTTATTGCGGCAATACCTACGTTTCTGTTAGGTACTAATTCGATCCCAAAAAACACAGGTTTCGGTGAGCCTACTGAAAATATAAAAAACGTTATATATTTCAAACAATTAGAAAATTAATGGTTTTCTAATTGACACGTGATAAAGCAAAAGTTTTTTCGGTGTTTGTTCGGGTTTTTTTGGTGTTTGTAAAATAAACTGTTTGGAAAAGTCGTTGTTGTCTAATTATGAAACTGCGAACCATATTTTTGCCATTTGTTGGTTGTCAAATGAAAATTTGTAAATCATTTTTTGGTAAACTTAAAAGAGACTTAGTTTATAAGCTAAAAATGTTACCATTTTTACTGTGGTAGGTATCTACACTTCTACAATAAAGAGGTAAAGTTTGTTTTTTTTGTTTGTAGGAGGTAATCTCTGGAACTACTGGTCCGATTGGAAAGATTTTAGCAACAATAGAAAGCTGCTTTACTCCTGAGTGACATAAGCTATATTTTATGTACGCGGGCGAAGCCGCGGACAAAAGCTAGTATTATATATATTGTGTGGGCTATGTTGTCTGAAATAAAAATATTTTAGATTATTTGACTTCCTATGCACTGTAGATAATATAGATAAGTTATTATATGTTGAACTCTTATAAGTAGAACAATCGGTTTTTGATCGACCGACCCCCTGTAAAACGTAAGTAATTGCTTCGTATGTTACAACTTTAATATCAATTAAAAAATCTTTGGAACCATACTAAAATAAGTTCCTCAAATATTTTACTAGAGGTAGTAGGTACTGAAATAGGTTTTTAATTTGTAGGTCTAATTTGTAGCTGTACTACAGTTTTAACCAATGGTCCAATAATATAATAATAATATAACATGTCCACAACTATCACACAACGCCATCTAGTCCCAAGCTAAGCAGAGCTTGTGTTATGGGTAGTACCCACAACTGATAAACATACTTAAGTAAATATTTCTAAATACATACATATTGTAGATAAATTACACCCAGACACAGAACAAGTGATCGTGCTCATCACACAAACATTTGTCCTGGGTGGGAATCAAACCCACGACCTCCCGCATAGCAGTCAGGGTCACTAACTACTAGACTGACAGGTCAGTCATGTGTATGATAATATTTTTACTATAATAATAATCAACTATCAGGTACCCAACGTGACGCTGGCAGAATAGTCGAAACCGGCTCAATTGCCATATAATAAAAAATAAAAAAAAACTATCAGGTAATTTACAACCTTAATTATACAAAATTCGACACAACATAATAATAATACACAGTGAGCAACGCCAGCTTCGACGGATGGACGTCGAGGCTTTTGGATATAATGCTATTGGCGGTCACAACAATCGGCACCAGTCATTGTGCCGATTGCCGAGTCCACATTCCACAAGTCCACGACCTCGTGTGCTAAGTCGAGATATTTTATTTGCTTCTCTTTCTCGACTTTCACGGGATTCTCGCATGCAGGATGGTAACATCGACAATCATTATAATAATAATTATTATTATTATAAGAAGCAACTGTTCAGTAGGTACTATGCAAGAAGGTTGACTTGATATATTTGCTGCTCAATGCATCAAAAACGTTAGAATATCTCAATTCTAATGGTAAAACATTTTCACACGTGTATTAGTATAACATGCAATTTTAATGGTAATCATTGGGTAAACAAACATTATACAGATATGGCTTAAAAAACTTAGTATCCAAGCCAAAAAGAAATTATGTCAACCATTTGCTGTCAGAAAGTCGATCAACTCAATGTCAAATTTTTGTTTATATTGCTTAAAAATGCATTGATTTGCATTTGCAATTTGGCAAAATTTGTTTCTACAGATTCTTTAATGACGCATTTCTCGTGAGAATCACGTACCTCTTCAAGGACTTAAGAAATATATGAAACAGAGTTCCTAAAACCATAATCAGGATTGAGTGTTTAATATATCAAACATGGATTTTTCTACAATTTGCCGGACTTGCATCAAAAGTGTTGACAACATTGGTTTCAATCCAATATTCTTGTCTGAAGAGACTCGTGAGACAGTTTCCAGCGCTTTCTATTCATGTACCGGGGTACAGGTACCTATTTAAAAACAGCTATTTATTATTATATTTTTACTTTATAATGAAGGAAAATTTAATAATATTTTTCTTCAGGCATAAAATTTGGAGCTTCTACTTGAAGTTTTCTCAACCTTAGTTCAGTCTTAATTATACTTAGGTACTGACTTAATATTTATTATAGTATTTATTACTTTATATATTATTTTCAGCATATATACATATTGTATTATTATAAGTCACTTAATTTATTCTACACTTTATTTAAAATATTTGTTATTTATTAATCTGCACGGCAGATATAAAACGCAGTAGGTAAAAGTACTGTAAAATACGCTATTTTACTGCGTTTTAGTGTCTGCACGGCAGTTGTGCACACCTACCACACTGTTGCCTTATTTAACCTAAAGGTTGACTGGTAGAGAATGCCTTGTAGCAGCCTATGTACCAATACTGTACATGAAAATCTACATCTACACTTACTTATTTATATAATAAAGAGGTAAAGTTTGTTTTTTTGTTTGTAGGAGGTAATCTCTGGAAGTACTGGTCCGATTGGAAAAATTTTAGCATCAATATAAAGCTGCTTTACTCCTGAGTGACATAGGCTATATTTTATGAATGACAAAAGGTAGTAAATAAACAAATAATTGCAATTTAAAATACTTTTAATACAAATAATTTTCAGGTGAAATACAATGATGGTCTGCCTCAAAATATGTGTACAGCGTGCATGATTCAATTTAACAACACATTAAAATTCAGGAAACAATGTCAACAAGCTGAAATACAACTATTGAAGGTCAAAAATGAAACGATTCCTGAAGGACAACCTTTAAAACAACTGACAAGCAGCCGGAAATCAGACGGACAAAATTTCACGAACTTTAAGTTAGATTTTCGAAGTATCAAAAGTATTCCTGTAGAAAATGATACTGACACATTTATACCTGTTACATATTTCGGAAATAGGAATAAAAGTGTCTCGTTACTCAGAAGTAAAAATATAAAATACATTGATGTTGAAATAAATACCGCAGAAAATTCAGACGTTGAGTTTTTTAACGACACGATTGCTTATTCAAACGAAGAAGAAATCTTCAAAACGGAGAAAAATCATTTTCTAAATCCTGAAGATTATAATTTTGAAAACGATGTCAAACAAAATTGCACAGACGCACTAAGTGACATTGAATTATATGTATCAGACAAAATCAACTCAAATAATATAGAAAATAAAAATGTTGATGTTCCATATATTATAAAGGAAACCGCTAGCAAAAAAACATTGAGGGTAGTCTGTAAATTTTGCCAAAAGGAGCTGTCAATCCGAAGTATAGACTCACATATGATGAGGAGACACCCTGGAGCTGATGAGAGGAAGGTCAAGTGTGAGTTGTGTGATAAATATGTGATGAAGGATAAACTGAATAGGCACAGAGTTATGATGCATGGGAGTGTTGGAGTTAGGTGTGGGGTATGTTTCGTTCATTACTATTATTATTATTCCGTTTATTCATTCATTTTACATATTAATTACATTTCTAAATATTTCTATAAAATAAAAAAATAAAAAACATTTCAAAATACAAAAAATAGTGTCCCACCGGTATCGGGAATAGGGTCCAAGCTACCGGTGGTCAGGGCTCCAGAGAAAGGAACCTCCTAACAATACGAGCCGTGTTCAGTTTCTTATTTTCTTATTTGCCTGAACTAGGTGTTTCAGGCTAGAGAGAGCTTAAATACAAACTAAACAAGTTGTGGACATATTATTATATCTTTTTCCGGCATGTCCTAGAACCAAAAATTCGAAGACCTGTGACATCCACCAACCCGCACTGGGCCCGCGTGGTGGATTATGGCCCATTCCCTCTCCTAGAGAGGAAGCCTGTGTCCCAGCAGTGGGAACCTTAAAAAGGCTGATGATGATGATGATATCTTTTTCATTTTAAACCAGTAGAGGGTTGGTTTAAAAAAAAAATTTAATACTTCACATTTTAATGTTAGTATTGATTATTTCAGTACTGTAAATCTGAGTTCAACACAAAAGACGCGCTTGTAGTTCATGTGGCAAACTGCTCTGCTAAGATTAGAAAACGGAAAGTTAATGATTCTGTAAGTATCACTCATTTATTTCTTTACTAGCTTTTGCACGCGGCTTCGATCGCGTGGTATTGGGGTTGCCTAATAAGAAGTTGTATATCCCACGGGAACCTTATGTTTTCTGGGATAAAAAGTAACATATGTTCTATTTTGGAGTATACTCTATCCCTGGGCCAAATTTCATACAGATTCATCAGGCCCTTTTGGCGTGATTGAGTAACGGAACCAAAATAAGAAGTTGTATATCCCACAGGAACCTTATGTTTTTCCGGGATAAAAAGTAGCCTATGTCCTATTCCGGAGTGTATCCTATGCCTGTGCCGTTCATTCAGATCCGTCCAGCCGTTTTGGCGTGATTGAGTAACAAACATCCAAACATCGTAACTTTCGCATTTATAATATTAGTAAGATTAAGGTGAGCCCGACTCGCCTATCGTCTACGTCGAGCGTGGTTTAAAAGCTTGTTGCTTCATATAAAGCAGTTCAAAGTGATGTTTGTTGCAAAAGTAATGCGAAAAAAGAGAGAAAACACCTGAAAACTCTGTTGGCATTCAGTAATTCTGCGATTTACTCAAATATTTCACAAAACTTCTTCCAGAAAATACGTGTTTTTATTAAACCCTTAAGGATTAAAAAAAAACAATTACAACATTTAGAATCACGATTAAAAAAACTCTTTTTTTTTGTGTTACCCAATTATTGTGTTTGTACCTCATGCTGTACACTGCAGGGGCCCTTCAGGGTCGAAGCCTCCTGGAGCCTAGGGTGGCGCAAACTGTTACCTCGACTCTAGGAATAAGGCAAGGAAGGTACGGGGTAGGTTTTTTAGTCAGTAAGAGTCTGACACTGGTCTCCCGCTCCGCCCAAGAGCGGGTTTCGTCATTCGATGATTTTCACCTACCATGAAAAAAAAACCTCATGCTGTACAGAATAAATTTTTTTTCTTTCTTTTTAGGGCCGTGTCTTAGCTGAATGCGACGTCTGCAAGATGACGATGCAGAAAGCCAGCTTAAGCAAACACAAGGCGGTCAAACATGCTGGACTCAGGCCTGTTTGCGAGGTGAGGCTTCTAATTTGTACGTCTGCTGTCAACCAGAGTTTCTTCCAGGCTAAATCCTCCGGGCCTGACTGACCAAACTGCCCGTTTGGTCAGGACCAAATTTTTAACGCGACGAAATGTGTCACACTGGAAAACAAATGTGTCACACTGGTAAATAAATGTGTCACACTGGAAAACAAATGTGTCACACTGGAAAACAAATGTGTCACACTGGTAAATAAATGTGTCACACTGGAAAATAAATGTCACTCTGGATAATATATGTGTCACACTGGAATATATATGTGTCACACTGGAAAATATATGAGTCACACTGGATAATAAATATGTCACACTGGAAAATAAATGTAGCACAATAGAATAGTTGCGCTACATTTATTTTCCAGTGTGACACATTTTGTTGTGATTTCCGTTGTGCGGTGTAGGTCAAAAATTTCGTTCGTCAGTTAAGAGACTTGGGGGGGGGGGACAGAGTAAATAAACGAAAGAAAGTAATATTTAAAATCAATTCCGATCATTATTAATATTTTAATGATTAAATGATACTATAAGCTGAACCAAAATAGTGAAATTCGTCGCGAATATACGTAAATCTGATGCAGACGCGCGCAAGTAAGCGATCGGCAAACTATTGCTCTTGATTAAGTTCCATACGCCCCGGGGGAGCAGTAAAGCTATAGAATAGTACCTGAAAAAAACACTGCTGTCAGCCGAAATCCAACGAACCAAAAACCATGAAAATTGGTCTAGCCGATCTCGAGTTATAAGTGTTATAACAAACCCGTCTTTTTTTTAATATTCGACAATTTTACTAAAATCTTATATATAAAATTTTCGTGTCACAGTTTTCGTTCCCATACTCCTCCGAAACGGCTAGACCGATTCTCATGAAATTTTGTGAGCGTATTGAGTAGGTCTGAGAATCGGCCCACATCTATTTTTCATCCCCCTAAATGTTAGGGGTAGTCCACCCGTGCGAAGCCGGGGCGGGTCGCTAGTTTATATATATAGATTTCCTAGTACAAGGTCCCCTGTTTCTTCCACAAATAACAAACATATTGACTTGACTGGCTTGTTGGTCTAATGGTTAGTGGCCCTGACTGCTATGTCGAAGGTCGTGGGTTCGATTCCCATCCAGGACAAATGTTTGTGTGATGAGCACGATCATTTGTTCAGTGTCTGGGTGTAATTTATCTATAATATGTATGTATTTAGAAATATATAAGTATGTTTATCAGTTGTCTAGTACTCATAACACAAGCTCTGCTTAGCTTGGGACTAGATGGCGTTGTGTGATAGTTGTGGACATATTATATTTCTAGACAAATATATTTTTTAACCTCCTTCCATTTACAGCACTGTGGCAAAAGCTTTGGTAGTAAGTTTCGTCTAAACGAGCACTGCAGAGCGAAACATGGCTATGAGAAGTTCCGATGTCGCTACTGTGAGTTTAGAAGCGCCGGCATCATGGCCATGCGGGTGAGTGTCCTTGTGCTTCGAATACTGCCATCATCAGCCTTTTTAATGTTCCCACTGCTGGGCCACAAGCCTCCTCTCTAGAAGGAATGCGGGCCCCCTCTGTAGGGGCCCTTCAGGCAGTGGCGTGCCTAGGGTTTCAATATAAGGCAAGCCCAAAAATTTTAACCGATTTCAAAAAAAGAAAGTTCAGTTTTGGACTGAGTATGTAAGTACTCTTTCATAAGCTACTGGTCAGATACAATAAATTAAAAGTGAATTCATCCATGTTCTTTCCTCTTTTTTCTTTCAATTTCACTCAATGAAGGCATGCTAGTACTAGATTGAATATAATAAATATATCAGCAATTGCATACCTACGCCCTCCGGTGGCTTTGAAAAAAGCCATTTGGTTTGCTTCATTGCTTCAGGGAACAAAGTTATGGTAAGTAGTTGCTTGCTTCCTAACAGGAATAACAGGTCACAGACAAAAAAAAAACAAAACAGAAAGTTCCAAAGCTAAGGAAAAAAATAGCTACATAGAATATAATAAGGAATTTAAATAAATTATTCATATTCTAATTGGAATCGTCTATCTTTCTTAAGGAATGATTAAATTACATCAGAGTAAAATGTTGGTGATTGTTTTAATTCTACCAACAACTGTTTTTCAATAGCTATCATTGATAATTCAGAAAGACGCACTTGACCTTGTGTATTTCTCAGATAGGACGTATAAGAGACAAAAAAGCACGGTTCCCGGGAAGGACTTGTACTTAGCCGGAATAGTTAAAACAAGATACACTAATTTTTAACACCTCGCGAAAGTCTAACAGTTTTACTGTATCTTTTAAATTTTCGTTTATGCGATTTACTAGACTGAGAAATACACAGATTAGGCGTCGGTTTTAATGAAGAAATTAACTGTTTTTTCTGAGAAAAATTTAAAGATTTTACCTTATCTTCGAAAATCATAACTTGAACGCATTTTAAATCCTCACAAGGTACAATTAGCTCCATTGTTGTAGGTAAGTCACCAAAACAGTTACATATAACACTGGGAAAACTAAGAAAACACAAAAAACTTACTAACTAAGAAAACAAATAAAACTGAAGTTAGTTGCACTCGAGTGTCAAAAACTATTTACGCAAAGTTGTAGTGTTGTCATTTAGGCAAAAAAAGTCGCAATTTTTTTACTTTTAAGTTAATGCTTGAATATTTAATTTCGTTATTTTAAAAAGTCGCTAGTTTTTACTATTGCTAAATCTTAAAAAAAGTCTCCAAACTCGTTAAAAATCTCCAAGATCTCACAACGTTGCTAAAACGGCAACACTAAAGTGTGACAAACTGACAAGGTCACGCATTCGCGTGCAACTTCATGCGCAATCCTGGCTTAAATCTTCTATACTGATCGATTTGGAGAAGCAAAACGTCTTAAGTACTTATACGGCACATCGCTATGAGTGCGAAAGAGACATTGAAAGCCCGGTAAAAGCCGGTAAGTGTAAGCGAGATAGCTATATATAGTGCCGAGTGTAAGCGAAGCGCGCGAACAATCGCGATGAGTAATGCAGCGGGCGGGCCTAAGTAGATACTTTGTGTTATTTTGATAAGAATTAAGCGCGCGAACTTTTAAATTGTTCGGGTTTGATATTGATTCTTATCGAGCATTTTAGTAAGGCATGCCGGGCTTTTGGGCTTGTATGAAGGGACCGCCACTGCCTTCAGGGTCGAAGCCTCCTGGAGCCTAGGGTGGTGCAAACTGTTACCTCGACTCTAGGAATAAGGCAAGGAAGGTACGGGGTTTTTTAGTCAGTAAGAGTCTGACACTGGTCTCCCGCTCCGCCCAAGAGCGGGTTTCGTCATTCGATGATTTTCACCTACCATAAAAAAAACCGCGCGGGCCCAGTGCGCATTGGTGGATGTCACATGTCTTCGATTTTTTGATTCTAGGACATGCCGGTTTCCTCACGACGTTTTCCTTCACCGTTTTGAGAGCAGTGGTGATGAAATAAATTACACAAAGTAATGCGCCTGGCTGGGTTTGAACCCACGACCTAACAACTCGTAAGTCGGGGCCGTTACCACTCGGCCACCACCGCTCTCACTAATATTATTAATATAATAATCTATACTAATATAATAAAAAAAGAGGAGAGAAAAAAAAGAAAAAGAGAGGTAAAGTTTTTTTTTTTGTTTTTTTTTTGTTTGTAGGAGGTAATCTCTGGAACTACTGGTCCGATTGGAAAAATTTTAGCAACAATAGAACGCTGCTTTACTCCTGAATGCATAGGCTATATTTTATGTACGCGGGCGAAGCCGCTGACAAAAGCTAGTTAGAGATATAATAGAAAGATAATAGGTGCGACACCGGTGTTCGCTCGGGGCTCGAGAGTTAAATAATAATTTTTTTTTTTACTGAAACTATCATAGAACAGCGTTAGCCGAGAGGTAAAGGCCCCGACTTACGAGTTGTGGGTCGCGGGTTTAAACCTAGCCAGGTGTATTACTTTGTGTAATTTATTTCATCACCATTGCTCTCAAAACGGTGAAGGAAAACATCGTGAGGAAACCGGCATGTCCTAGAACCAAAAATTCGAAGACATGTGACATCCACCAACCCGCACTGGGCCTGCGTGATGGATTTGGCCCATTCCCTCTCTTAGAGAGGAGGCCTGTGTCCCAGCAGTGGGAACATTAAAAAGGCTGATTGATGATAATTATATAATTCAAATCTGGAAAAAAATTTAGATACGGTTTTTTAACTATCAGGAGCAAAAAAGTACAAGTATTGAGTATTGTACGAGTTTTCAAGCGCTAAAATTCGCAGAGTTTAACTTCAGACTCGCCAAGATCCGACAGCCGTACTGTAAAAGTTATTAACTCGTTTGTATAATGCGTTCCAAATAAGAACAGGAAAGTCAATAACCTCGATCTGTCAAATTTTGAGTGAAAAGTACGGTTTGCAAAAAAATCTTATTTGCGTATCAATAAAAAGTGTTTTCTTGCTTTTTATTACTAAAAATTAGTTAATTCGAGTTGAAGTAAAAACGTTAGGGTTTAATATAAATTTGCCAAATATATTGTTTTAAGTCATAAATAGTTTACAAGAAAAACTATTTTCTTTCTTATTTTCATTGTTAGAAACAATTCGCCTTTTTCTCCTATTTACCACTACTCAGACACATCACACAGTGAAACAGAGATAAATAAAATTGAAAAACTGTATTCTGATTAAACTTCTTTCATTCACGATTCGTACGTAAATTATTTTTTTAAACATCGTTTTTTGTTCACTCTACCTAATTTCTTCGATTTGACAGTTCGACGTGACGTCACAACATTGCCATCGATCCTATTCTCATTTGGAACGGATTGTATACTAGTTGATTTGTTTTTGTTTGATTTCATTTCATTTATTTAAGAACAATTATTATTACAATTGTATGCGAATATTTTTCTTAAAAACTAGGATAAAAAAAAATGGTTGCCTGTAAAGTCGGTTTTACGGGCGAAGATTTTACGTGACAACGTCCTAATTCTCTAGTGCTGCGCGCGCGGCAGACCGATCATAGTTGAGTGGGAGAGAGACGCAAGGCATTCGGCGGGCCTCTCTCTCGTTCGGTGACTCATCGTAACGTTACCGAGCGTTACACTTTTTCATAAGTGACTCCCAGCCGCAACCTAATTTAAGACGTTGTCACGTCAAAAAACATATTACAAAAAAAAATAGGACAGTATTTTATCTAATAATAAATTAAATGTCAAAAAAAGTTACAAAGATAATGTCAATAATAATAACTTCAATGTCAATTTAATAATAATAATAATAAATTAAAAAATAATGATAACAATGTCAGGCCAAAAAAGGTATTTTATCAACACTGAGTTCATAATTTTAAAAATTATATTAGAAATTTACAATTAATTTAGGGAGTAGAGGCATTTCTCCAATAGGAATGTTGTCTTATGTTCGTAGAACCACGAGCGTCGTCACCGCGGCGAGAAGCCGTTCGTCTGCGAAGCCTGTGGGGCCAAGTTTCACGCCGCCTACTTGCTAATGCAGCACAAACACTCACACAGGACTGAGAAACTCGTTAAGGTGAGATACAAAAAAGTGGCGTAAAAAACCAAAAATAAATCGGCCAAGAGCGTGTCGGGCCACGCTCTGTGTAGGGTTCCGTAGTTTCCCGTCCGCCACAAATTTCTCACAATGTAACAGAACCCAGTAGCCCATGTAAAAATTAGTAACCCAATTTCCCGAGAGATGGCGCTGTACCCGGTAGTAATATTGGATTGCGTGAACCGATTTTTTTCTTTTTGTATTTTTATTTGAAAGAATATATGCTCAGGATAATGCATGTACGGTTAAATTAGAAAATTAGTTCAAAACGTTTTTTTTTTTTAATTTTTCGAAAACTGTTCATCTTATCAAGTTCAAAATAATTGTCCTTACTTAAAGTTCTACTTTTGAGATTTTTTTCATATTTTTTAAACGTATGGTTCAAAACTTAGGGGGGGACGCCTCATTTTTTACTTTCGGAGCGGTTGTTTCCGAAAATATTTATATTATAAAAAAAATATTTTTGGGGACCCTTAACCATTTTTGAAAACCTATCCAACAATATATCACATGTTATGGTAGAAATGAAAAAAAAAATCACTTTCCACTTTACGTGTAAGGGAGGTACCCTAATTAAACATTTTTTACCACTTTTTGTTTGTGCACTTTGTCGGCATGGTTGATATACATATTGATACCAAATTTCAGCTTTCTAGTGCTAACGTTCGCCGAGATTATCCGCGGACGGACAGACAGACAGACAGACATGGCGAAACTACAGTACCCCGCAATAAATATTGCACATCGACCTTTGGAAAGAGACAATCGGAACATGTGACGTTTGTCAGTCGTTGATCACCAATCACCTTGAACAACGACTGACAAACGTCACACAGGTAGTGTGCGACAGAGATAACGCTCTACGAAGCCGAAATTAGCCGATTGTCTCTTTCCAAAGACCGATGTGCAATATTTATTGCCGGGTACTGTACAAGGGTTCCGTTTTGACTACGGAACCCGAAAAACTAGTGCCGTAATTCACGTAAAATTAAACAATCCCAATTCCAATGTCGTTCCATTGATCGATGACTGGCCTGTCAGCATAGTAATTAATGACTGACTGCTATGCCGGAGGTCGTGGGTCCGATTCCCTCCCAGGACAAATGTTTGTGTGATGAGCACGATCATTTGATTATTTATCTACACCGTGAAATTTAAATGGTTGTTTTCCCTGAGCGAAATGGTTGTGTCTTGGTAATACAAACGTTTGATAAAAAAATAAAATATTAAAAACAAAAAATGGACCTGTAGAGTAGTCGAGTGCAAGCTAATTATGACGTATCATATCGTGTTTAAATATGTAATGAATCGGTTTCCTTTGACGGCGTGCTGCTCATGCGACTCTAGTAGTACCTACAAATTACGTCTAATGTTACTATTGTTTTCGCTTTTTTGAGTTGATGAATATTTTTAATTATTGATAAAAAAAAACTTTTAATTTTTTTTTATTTTTACTGTATGCTTCAAAAGTACTCCTTATGGCAAGTCATTCTGCCGCGGGAAAACAACCATTTAAATTTCACGGTGTATAATTTGTGCTGATAATGATATTATTATTAATGTCCGACCGAACTTTCGGTTTCGGTTTCGGCCGAGTTTCGGCCAAAAATCAAGTTTCGGCTGCAGTTTCGTTTTCGGCCAAAATCGGCCGAAACTTTTGCCGAAACCGAAACTTATCTCGCAAGGTCACGCACGTTCGCCTAACTTCGTTTTCCGCGGCAAAGCTGTGTCGTAAGCCGTCGGCTCTGTTCGGGAATCGTCGTGTGCCGTTCGGATAGCTCTATGGTAATGCAATAAAACTTAGTCAGTGCGTGTGCGTCCGACGGAAACATTATTTTTCAGTATTTTAAGAAATTTTGTACTTGACCATGTGAGTTTCGGTTTCGGTTTCGGCCGAAACTGAAGCCACGGCCGAACATTCGGTTTCGGTTTCGGCCGGAAAACCAGTTTCGGTCGGACACTAATTATTATTGATTATTTCAGTGCGAGCTCTGTCCGGCGAGTTTCAAGGCGCGCAACAACCTCCACATGCACAAGCTCACGTGTCATAGCAAGTCGTACTACAGTTGCTCGCAGTGCGCGCGCACCTACAAGTGCCGCCACTACGCGCTCAAGCACGCGCGCGTCGCCCACAGCGCGCACGACGCCGCGCTCCTAGTCAAACTGATGACGCAATAGCTTTAGATCTAGTCAAAATAAAAATTTTAATAAGCTTACGCAATGGATTTTTTTCTACACTAGTGCGGAAAAAGTGCGACACGATTTTATTTTAATAAATAATAATATTCGACGACCATCACACAACGCCGTCTAGTCTCAAGCTAAGCAGAGCTTGTGTTATGAGTACTATTTCTAAAAACATACTTATTAGATAAATTACACCCAGACACAGAACAAATGATCGTGCTCATCACACAAACATTTGTCCCGGGTGGGAATCGAACCCACGACCTCCCGCATAGCAGTCAGGGTCACTAACTCCTAAACTGACAGGCCAGTCGATAAAGATACTACAACTACAGGCTGATGATGATATTATTATTTATTATAGACCGGTCGTTGTGGCGACGTTTGGGGGAGGCCTATGTCCAGCAGTGGACGTCTTTCGGCTGAATTGATGATGATGATGATGATTTCAGTGCGAGCTCTGTCCGGCGAGTTTCAAGGCGCGCAACAACCTCCACATGCACAAGCTCACGTGTCATAGCAAGTCGTACTACAGTTGCTCGCAGTGCGCGCGCACCTACAAGTGCCGCCACTACGCGCTCAAGCACGCGCGCGTCGCCCACAGCGCGCACGACGCCGCGCTCCTAGTCAAACTGATGACGCAATAGCTTTAGATCTAGTCAAATAAAAATTTTAATAAACTTACGCAATGGATTTTTTTCTACACTAGTGCGGAAAAAATGCGACACGAATTTATTGTAAAACTAAATTTTTTAATAAATTTACGCAATGGATTATTTTCTGCACTAGTGCGGAAAAAAGTGCGCCACGATTTTATTGTACAACTAAAATTTTTAATAAATTTACGCAATAGATTATTTTCTACACTAGTGCGATTTTATTGTAAAACTAAAATTTTTAATAAATTTACGCAATGGATTATTTTCTACACTAGTGCGGAAAAAATGCGACACGATTTTATTGTAAAACAATTTTTTTTAATAAATTTACGCAATGGATTTTTTTCTACGCTAGTGCGGAAAAAAGTGCGACACGATTTTATTGTAATATGTCTAGTAAAACTAAAATCTTACCAATATTATAAATGCGAAAGTTATGATGTTTGGATGTTTGTTACGCAATCACGCCAAAACGGCGGGACGGATCTGGATGAAATTTGGCACAGGCATAGGATACATTCTGGAATAGGACATAGGCTACTTTTTATTCCGGAAACCCCAACTCCAACCCCAATACCACGCGGGTGAAGCCGCGGGCAAAAGCTAGTTTTTAATGTCAAGTAATGATGTGAAAAAAAGTTACCATCGCCACTGCTGGGCATTTGCTGGTGGGTATTTCTGGAATAAACCCTTTTTTTGTTGGTAACCAATTCTACACACTTGAGGTAGGACTAGGTATGTCCATGCGAAAGAGTTACCGCGGCTCTGGGAATAAGGCAAGGAAGGAATGGGGTAGGTTTTTTAGTCAGTAAGAGTCTGACACTGTCTCCCGCTCCGCTCAAGAGCGTGTTTCGTCATTGGATGATTTTCAACTACCATAAAAAAGGTATGTCCAACAGTGGACGACATTCGGCTGAAATGATGATGATGGTAAACCTATTCTTAGGCCCGGTATCCACCAAAGCGGAGAGGAGAGGAGACGAGAGATGTGCCACGAAGCTGGCAGGTTATTTCCACCGAAGCGGAGAAGAGATGCGTTGCGGAGAGGAGATGTGAGCTGTGTGTAGCAGAGATGTGAGCTGTGTGTAGCAGAGATGTGAGCTGTGTGTAGCAGAGATGTGAGCTGTGTGTAGCAGAGATGCGAGCTGTGTGTAGCAGAGATGCGAGCTGTGTGTAGCAGTGATGTGAGCTGTGTGTAGCAGAGATGTGAGCTGTGTGTAGCAGAGATGTGAGCTGTGTGTAGCAGAGATGCGAGCTGTGTGTACCAGAGATGCGAGCTGTGTGTAGCAGAGATGGAGCTGTGTGTAGCAGAGATGCGAGCTGTGTGTAGCAGAGATGCGAGCTGTGTGTAGCAGAGATGCGAGCTGTGTGTAGCAGAGATGCGAGCTGTGTGTAGCAGAGATGCGAGCTGTGTGTAGCAGAGATGCGAGCTGTGTGTAGCAGAGATGCGAGCTGTGTGTAGCAGAGATGTGAGTTGTGTGTAGCAGAGATGTGAGCTGTGTGTAGCAGAGATGTGAGCTGTGTGTAGCAGAGATGTGAGCTGTGTGTAGCAGAGATGTGAGCTGTGTGTAGCAGAGATGCGAGCTGTGTGTAGCAGAGATGCGAGCTGTGTGTAGCAGAGATGCGAGCTGTGTGTAGCAGAGATGCGAGCTGTGTGTAGCAGAGATGCGAGCTGTGTGTAGCAGAGATGCGAGCTGTGTGTAGCAGAGATGCGAGCTGTGTGTAGCAGAGATGCGAGCTGTGTGTACCAGAGATGCGAGCTGTGTGTAGCAGAGATGCGAGCTGTGTGTAGCAGAGATGCGAGCTGTGTGTAGCAGAGATGTGAGCTGTGTGTAGCAGAGATGTGAGCTGTGTGTAGCAGAGATGTGAGCTGTGTGTAGCAGAGATGTGAGCTGTGTGTAGCAGAGATGCGAGCTGTGTGTAGCAGAGATGCGAGCTGTGTGTAGCAGAGATGTGAGCTGTGTGTAGCAGAGATGTGAGCTGTGTGTAGCAGAGATGTGAGCTGTGAGAGATCGAAAACAGTCAAGTTCTGTATTCACGCTTGCATTCAAAATCAGTCAATCTGCCTGACTAGACACTTCTCCGCTCTGCCGCGCCGCTTGCAGCGAGCAAGCGGCGCTGCACAAAATTCTATAGAAAAATGAGACATCTCCTCTCCTCTCCGCTTGACCTATTTCCACCAAAGCTAAGCGGAGTTTTATTCAAATACATCTCTCGTCTCCTCTCCTCTCCGCTTTGGTGGATATCGGGCCTTATTAGGGTAAAGCCGAGATAGATGCCCCAGTGGGATAGGTGTCCCGAATTTGATTACTCTAGTTTTGCGAATGAATCGTATACTATTTCAATTATTAATCAAAAGACTTTCCAGCTACTACTATGTTGACCGTGTCTCTATATGATTGCATGAGAAGACAAAATGCGATCGAAGTTTTTAGGGGATAGTTGCCCGTTTTGTGGGGAGGGCATCTATCCTGTAAGGCATTTATATGGACCAGGCAACTATCCCACACATGGGATAGATGTCACAAAATATAGAGGTCCGCTAAAATCGCTAATACTCTAAAACTATAAAATAAAATGTTTTTAAATTATTATAAATTTGTCAATGAAAAACCAAAGTACCTGCTAGTCTTACATATAAGATATTCATTTCACTTTTTCTACTCAGAGATATGGAGTGATTTCAAAAAGTGGGGCAACTATCCCGGTTTTACCCTACTTAAGAACTTGTCCAGAAGGAGCGAATTCGCCGCGAGCATTTGGACAAAATTATGGTTCTCCATTTCCCTGGACACGTGGACTCGCTCTGGAATCGCGCGAAACGTTCGAGTTTCTCATGCGATAATAAATATTACATTAATGAAAATAAAGTTAAAACTCATATGACATTGAAACAGCGTTTCGCTTCGTTGCCCTTCGCCGCTCTTTCGGTGCGAGTTGACCCTAAGGCCGCTGCCTCGAATCTTGCGGGCAGCGGGGCGGCGGCGGCGGCGGTGCGGGCATCGCAGACCCGTTCTCGAAACTAGCGGGCAGATCGCGCGTCATTTTAGCCCCGTAGTATTGTTTTCATTATTTTGTCGTCGAGATATTTGTTTTATTCGCAAAAGAAATGTCTGAATAATGGCTGCAATATCTTTTTAATTCAAATTTATTCCTAATGCTCGATTTATTGTGAGCGCGGGCGGTCGCCGCTCGACTAAAGTACACCGCTCGCTGCCCGCGATCCGCGCCGCTGTTTTCGAGGGCGGCTCCATTTGATTATACTACGCATAAGATCCGGCCGCACCCGCGCCGCCTCCGCCGCCCTGCGCAAGATTCGAGGCAACGGCCTTACGAACGAGAGCGACTTGTCTGTGCATAGTACAATGCGTTCCAAATGAGAATAGGATCGATTTCCATGTTGTGACGTCACGATTTACTGTCAAATCGAGGCAAGATATTTTTAAAATTCAGTTTATTTACGAAAAATTTAATTTATTTACAAACTGTGAACGAAAAAAGTTTAATCAGAATTCAGTTTTTCAATTTTACTCGTCTCCGAATTCTTATATCTTGCAAAAATATCTTCGATTTGACAGTACGGCGTGACGTCACATAATGGTTATCGATCCTATTCTTTTTGGAACGCATGGTATCGATCAGCACTAAATGACATGGCCATGCTCCGAGTAGCCGCGCGCCGCCACGCTCCTCTGCGCTCGAAGGCTCTCAAGGGCTCTCGAAGCCCGCGGAATCCGCCCAAGCGTTTCAAGGAAATGCGCTCCGCCCCGCCTCCAGCGGTGTGCGCTGGGCCTATATCGTAATTATACAGGGTGTCATTGACATGTTAACGAAAACGAATACCATAGATCCAGTACACGATTCTAGACACTCCAGTGGTGGAATTTCTCGTCGGTTTTTTTTTTTTCAAATATTTGAAAAAAAAAAACGTTTTGTTTTTTTTTTTACCTGTATAAAATCGTTATTATAACCAATCCCAATGATATTATTAGAAAAAAATAAATAATATAAAAATCATCGGGGCAATTAAAATCGTTATTCTAATCAAACACGATGACATTTTTAATTTGGAATGTAATTCACTCATTTTTTTCGCAAAAAATGTTAAAATGATGTTTTTATACAGTCTAATCTAAAAAATGTGAATAATTCATTAAAAAAAAAATAAGAAAAAAACCGACAAAAAATTCCACCACTGGGGGGTCTAGAATCATGTACTGGATCTATGTTATTCGTTTGCGTTAACATGTCAATGACACCCTATCGTCATCCTACCCTTATCCCATGTTACCCTGTATTAAAAAAAAGAGGAAATAATAATACAACAAATCACTTACAAAATGCTATTTGTTTATTGAAAATTACACGGTATAAACATCAAATAGCGCCTTCGTAATAAATGTAATAATAGATAATATAAAAAAATAATCATTGCTATAATAATAATAATATACACAAAATAATAATTTCAATAGTACATTTAACTTATATTAAAAAATCAGGCTGCCGATATCACAACTTAATAATGTTTGGGCGTAAGATACCCTACTAAGACGCGTAGCTTCCAAGACGCGTATTCGTCATTATGACATTTTGACATATCATTTTGACTGGCCTGTCAGGCTAGTAGTTAGTGACCCCGACTGCTATGCCGGAGGTCGTGGGTTCCATTCGCCCAGGACAAATATTTGTGTGATGAGCACTATCATTTGTTCTGTGTCTGAGTGTAATTTATCTATAATAAGTATATATTTAGAAATATATAAGTATGTTTATCAGTTGTCTAGTACCCATAACACAAGCTCTGCTTAGCTTGGGACTAGACGGCGTTGTGTGATGGTTGTCGAATATATATTATATTATTATTATACGCCTGTGTGAAGCGACCAGACGAAACAGAGAGACTACGCGTCTCTAAAGCTACGCGTTTTACATTTCCTCCGCGGAGTTTAGATGAGTGAACCAAAGAAGAATAGTGAATATTGGCAAGTATTTATATTTTTGGGAAGCGAGGCGGAATACTATTGAACTACCCTCCAATTTGTACTCCCCTCTTGACTCCGTTCTGACCGGCTCCAGGGCTTGTGTTCATTTATTTGATAGCTACAACCTAGGGGTCTTTTGCAGGGGCCCTTCAGGGTCGAAGCCTCCTGGAGCCTAGGGTGGCGCAAACTGTTACCTCGACTCTAGGAATAAGGCAAGGAAGGTACGGGGTAGGTTTTTTTGTCAGTAAGAGTCTGACACTGGTCTCCCGCTCCGCCCAAGAGCGGATTTCGTCATTCGATGATTTTCACCTACCATAAAAAAAAACCTAGGGGTCTTTAAGTCAAGAGTGAATAAGTTATTTCTAGGTAAGAGACCAGATGGCTCTTACTAACATCCCAACCAATAGAACAATATCTTGCAAGTCTCAATACTTTTTTTTATGGTACGTTAAAATCATCGAATGACGAATCCCGCCCTTGTGCGGAGCAGGAAACAGTGTCAGACTCTTACCGACTAAACAACCTACCCCGTTCCTTCCTTGCCTTAGTTCCAGAGCCCCGGTGTCACGCTTTCGCATCAACCCTCGGCCCCAGGAGTCTTCGACCCTTCGCCCCTACAATTTGCTGACAACTCCTTGAGGCGCGCGTGAACAGAGCGCGCCATCGACGACTTGGGCTCGGTCCGGACTGTTAACAGACGACCGGACGGCGAGCTACCAATTGCTCGCCGTCCGCAAGCCCGCAAAGATATGTTCAGTTTTGTACAGACGTTTCAACTCTGCGCTAGCATAAATTGACCCAAAAAATAGTTTAAAGAAAAGCGTCTCTCCCTAGGCCACCCCCAGGTAGTAGCTATCAGGAAACACTAGGAAAAAAAATACAGTTTCCAATACATTTACTGGTACAATCAATAAAAATTTTACAAAAAAAAGAAATGCTTTAACAAAATCGAGCTAATACAAAGTTTAGCAATAATGGCACTTTAGTCAAAATAATATAACAAAATAGTTATTTTACACTATACAAGATGTCTCAGAAATAATACTTTTTTATAGAAACATTGACACATCTACGGTCCGGACTAAGCGTTTCGCCCCGTCGTTTATTTATTTTTTATACTAGCGACCCGCCCCAGCTTCGCACGGGTACTGATGTTGAATATATTATGCATCTATTATACACACAAACCTTCCTCTTGAATCACTCTATCTATTTAAAAAAACCGCATCAAAATCCGTTGCGTACTTTTAAAGAACTAAGCATACATAGGATCTAAGCAACTTTGTTTTATACTATGTAATGATGATTCTAGATAGGCTCGCGTTTGACCACAATCTCATCTGATGGTAAGCGATGATGTGGTCGACGATGGAGCACGCTTGCCTAGAAGTAGCCTACTCACTCTTGACTTAAAGACCCCTAGGTTGTAGCTATCAGGAAACACAGACGCCGGCAGGGAATTCCACTCCTTAGCTGTACGCATAACGAATGTGTTCCCAAAACGCTTTGTACGTATAGGTGGGATCTCCACCATGTACCGGTGGCGTAACGCTGTACGCTATACCTTTTTTTTATTGATTATAGGTTCGCGCTTGACCGCTATCTCACCTTATGGAAAGCTATCTCACCTTGCACATCGAAAAACCATATTTTGGGAGTCTTCAAGGCTAGAGTGAAAAGGCTCTTAATAAACTAGTGCGCCTTACCATCAACGATTGCATCACTGCTTACCATCAGGTTAGATCGCATGGCAAAAATATCTTTTTTTCTACTCAATTTCCGAGGTGACTTTTCATGAATATTAGAGGTAGCTTTGAAGAGGATACGGGGAGAAAGACATTTAAATAATGGTATTTCCCAGGCGTGTAATTTCTAATAATCTATATATATATATAAAAGGAGAAACTGACTGACTGACATATAACGCATAGCCAAAACTACTGGGCCTAAGAGCGTTAAATTTTGCACAAGGCTTCCTTTTATAACGTAGGCGAACGCTAAGAAAGGGTTTTTCAAAATTCAGCTCCTAAAGGGATGTAATGGGGGCCTAAAGTTTGTATGGAGAACCCTACTTTCACGCGGGCGAAACCGCTGGCAGAAAGCTTGTATTTAATATTTATTTATGCATCTACAAAAGGAATTCTGAGACACCAAGTAGTATAAAACCTATTTGCACGATTCCAGTCTTTAGTAAAGTATTTACTTATGATAATCTTATATATAAAAAAAATGGTTGCCTGTAAAGTCGGTTTTACGGGCGAAGATTTTACGTGACAACATCTTTTTCTCGGTAGAATATTTATTGATATGAATATAATTAAATTGCACAATAGGAACAAGGAATTGAATGAAAATAAGAATTGCACAAATTTTAACTATAGAAATATATTTTGTTTGCTGCGCGCGCGGCAGACCGATCATAGTTGAGTGGGAGAGAGACGCAAGGCATTCGGCGGGCCTCTCTCTCGTTCGGTGACTCATCGTAACGTTACCGAGCGTTACACTTTTTCATAAGTGACTCCCAGCCGCAACCTAATTTAAGACGTTGTCACGTCAAAATGAATCGCAAAATGTGTTGGTAAGCGCAAAACTCGAGAATGGCTGAACCGATTTCGCTAATTCTTTTTTTATTGTGTTTGTTACTGTCAGGAGAATGTTTTTATGAAAAAAAAAAATAGATTATAGTTGGGTAGAGTAGGGTAGAATAATCTGTTGCCGGGAGCGAAGCCGCGGGCAAAAGCTAGTATTTTAATAGATCTTTGCTATCATATTATGAATTAACCTTCAGTTTTAAGAGCGGCCAACCCGACGTACATTTTCATACAAGCGCTCTTACGTGATTATGATGTTATTACACATCTTTCTTCAGATATTTTGGATACATGGATATCTTGTGGATATTATCTGGGCTTGTATAGAAATCAAAATATAAATTTGTGTAAGAGTAATCCACTAAATACCTCTGAAAATCTGCTATTTTACGTGAACTTTGACTCTTCATAATGTACTCCTATATTAAAAATATAAAAAAGTACTTTTATAGAAGCATAGCGTATTTAATCGAGATTTTAAACGATGTATTTTTTTTTCAAAAATCCTTAAAAGTTTAATAAAAACACGTTTTTCCTGGAACAAGTTTTGTGAAACATTCCCACCTTAAGATAAGCCTTCCCAACTCGCCTAATGTATACGTCGAGCTTGGTTTAAAAGCTTCTTACTTCATCTAAAGCAATCCAATGTGATGTTTGATGCAAAAGTAATGCCAAAAAAGACTTGTGTTATTTTTATTTCATCACCACTGCTCTCAAAACGGTAAAGGAAAAACATCGTGAGGAAACCGGCTTGTCCTAGAACTAAAAATTCGAAGACATGTTACATCCACCAATCCGCACTAGGCCCGCGTGGTGGATTATGGCCCATTCATTCTCCTAGAGAGGAGGCCTGTGTCCCAGCAGTGGGAACATTAAAAGGCTGATGATAACACAGTGTTTATGTGTGTTACTAAAGACTAGAATCGTGTAAACATATAGAGAGAGCGTTTAAACCTTTGTGACTAAAATGTAAGTTATATACAGTAAAAAAGTTTTTAGTCAATTTTCTTCTTTTTTTTTTTAAAGAAATCTTTTTGTTTTCATAAACAATTCCTTGCTTCGAAGTTTGTGAAATTTCTTAAAAATAAGACAGAGAAATAAATACAAATGGGACTCCATTATTAAAATCGTTAAAAATTGACTTTCTCAAAACGTCCAACGCGCAATGTACTAGCAAAAACATTTTCTGATATGTCCAAATAAATTATACAATTAAATATACAAGTTTCTACCTCCCTACTGAACAGCGGGTAAAAAAATCAAGCAACACTATTAAAATTACGTTTTTTTTTTCCATACAAAAAATGTTGCCA
The DNA here is from genome assembly GCA_029852875.1 of Mythimna loreyi. Taxonomy (NCBI): domain Eukaryota; kingdom Metazoa; phylum Arthropoda; class Insecta; order Lepidoptera; family Noctuidae; genus Mythimna; species Mythimna loreyi. The sequence goes on along the minus strand of CM056807.1, from coordinate 11,036,426 downwards.
ACAATAAAAAAAATCTCTAAATACTGTAAAGAAAAGCGTTTCAACGCGACTAATCGCAGTTACAAGTCGCTGCGACTAATCGCTACGACTAAACGCAGCGACAAACGCATTTAAAAAAAACTTCACCAGCGAACGCAAACGGTACATTTTCCGCCGTGTCGTAGGCTACAATAGTAATATTATTATATAATAATTATTATTATAATAATATAATTTTTTCGAATACACGATTTTTTTCCATTTTCTTTATTAATAAATTACGTAAAGTATGCATATACCCTCATAACATTTTATTACTTTCTAATAAATATCTCTACGTATACAAATGCTTTTTGTGTGCTTCTTAAATGCGATGAAAAGCATTACAAATGAATTTAAAAAATGATGATTCACAGATTTACAAAATGTCCCTGATCATAGAAATTCATCACTTCACGATATGGTAACTAAAATTGGCTTGCAGGCCTACCACAAGCCCTTATAGCAGTATTACTTCGATATTAGTTTCAGTGGGAAAGAGACGGCGCTAGACAACGTGTCTAACGCTGTCACTTGCACACTCTGGAACAGGAATACAACAATATATAATATACAATCTTACTTTAACCGTCATGGTCTAGGTCCAGATCTTTGAAACGTTAACATTTGACGGTATTTGAATAATCTTTTGATCAAATCATTGATGTAAAATTTCTATGGTATTAAAAGGTCTAAAGCAGTGGCGTAGCTAGTCCCACAGCGGCCCCGTATCAAGAGTCCTTCGGGGGCCCCGTATAAAAAAAGGTATTTTTATTACAAATGCTTAGCTGCCCTATGAGACGGTTGTGGATAACATGTTGCGAATTTTTGCCTAGGTCGGGGCCCCTGTACCGCGGGGGCCCAGTATAATTGATACGGCAGATACGACGGTAGCTACGCCCCTGGTCTAAAGAAAGTAAGCTATCAGATTCAACCATCAAACTTTAATGTTGAAAACGATCTGGCCAATGTTACTTGGCCATATTACCGGTTATTTTTTTAACCACTGCGTAAATTTTTTTTGGTGGCTCAGTGTAAGCAATAGGACACATTTCCATTTTTAGTTTATAACTTTTTTTTTCCTCATTTTTCCACTTTGTCCCTTTGTCCCAAGCGACGTCCATAGAATAAGTTTCTTAGTAAACAAGTCTCGTAAGCGTTAACTTATTTTTTTAGTATTGACACATATCTATATAAAAAATACCTGGGGGCTTAGACAAAGTCACATTCTCACTAACGATAACGAAATTCGAAACTCCAAATGTATGGAACTGACATATGCCTTCGAAAAGTCACGTGGTCAAACGTTTTCGATTCGCTAATTGTTATTAGTTGTTTATACGTCAAATTGGACGTTTTTAAATCGATAACCATAGCCAAAAAGTTGTTATTTTATCGAACCAACACTTCGACTTATCGATATGTTAGTCGATGTCACTTTGTCTATCATTTTGTGGTCGACATCGTTAAGGCGAAATCGAACTTAGAAATGGATTCGACACGGAACGATTGCCACTTGTCTAGGGCCCCTGTTTATTAAAATGTATTCAAGTTTATTATGTCTAAATTTGCGCACTGGTTAAATAAATTTCCAGTATAAAGTGATAAATTTCTATGATCCGGCAAGACACGTACATTACCGCTATGAAAGAAAGACATAGGGCTTCCATTTTTTTACAATCCAACATTATTACAAAGGCAAAGGTAGAAATACACTGCGCATACATGTACCACACACGGCAATCTGTCTTTTCGGTCGGTCTTCAAAAGTCTGTTCTACAATACTCGCGAAGTCGGTCGAAATATGACTGTCAATCAATCAATCAATTTAATTTATTTCAGATAATAAAAATCCATAAAAATTACATGTCAGTGAATACAAGTCAAATAATTATATAAAAAGATATTGTCAAAAACGATTTTATAAACTGTCCTGTTGGTCTAGTGGCCCTGACTGCTATACTGGAGGTCGTGGGTTCGATTCCCACCCAGGACAAATGTTTGTGTGATGAGCTCAATCATTTGTTCGGTGTCTGAGTGTAATCTACACTAATATAGTAAAGAGGTAAAGTTTGTTTTTTTGTTTGTAGGAGGTAATCTCTGGAACTAATGGTCCGATTGGATAAATTTTAGCAACAATAGAAAGCTACTTTACTCCTGAGTGACATAGGCTATATTTTATGTACGCGGGCGAAGCCGCTGACAAAAGCTAGTATGAAATAAAAACCTTTTTGATTTTGATACTTCGGACTTAGATCAACTTCGTCGAGGCAACTTCGTCGAGGCAACTTCGCGAGTAGTGTATAGCAGGCTATACATTTTATGTGGTAACTAGAATTCGTAATAGTTTTTATATTTACCAATGGACAGGCTATTTCGTATCGTTGACAGTTCATTTTTTGTCCCTATTTGAAGCGTCAGTGACATAATTTTTTTTAACTGTGTAAGGAATGGATAAAGGTTTCTTTCTTTCTTTATTAGGATTTTAGAATGTGGAGGCAGTAATGTCACGTAGCGGTAGATTTTTAACAACACATGACGTCAAACCATTTATTTAATGATATTATTTCAATATGTAAGTACATAGTCTACTTTAAAAGTACTGTCCTAGTAGAGATGTCTTTTAATTAGGAGGGAAATGATCCAGTTATTTCTCCCGCTCTTGAAGGGAGCGAGTTTTTTTTATGGTGGGAAAAATCGTTTTGACTGGCCTGTTGGTCTAGTAGTTAGTGACCCTGACTGCTATGCCGGAGGTAGTGGGTTCGATTCCCACCCAGGACAAGTGTTTGTGTGATGAGCATGGTCATTTGTTCTGTGTCTGGGTGTAATTTATCTATAATATGTATAATATATTTCGGTCATTAAGACCAAAATATAGGGTTATCTCATTTTATTACCGAGTTTTTATCTTCCAGTTCCATCATCAGACCCTGGTTACCATCTAGCACTAAAATACTCGTCAAGACGAATCACATGAGCCCAAACTCGATAAGGTTGTGTCGTTTAATTACAGAGCTCTTAAGACCACCTTCCAGCTCCATCATCTATAAACACGCACGTAAAATTTCAGCTCAATCGGTAACCGGGAAGTGGATCAAATTTAATTTACAAGATTCGACCACAAATATCGGCACAGGTGAAACTACATAATAATATGTCCACAACTATCACACAACGCCATCTAGTCCCAAGCTAAGCAGAGCTTGTGTTATGGGTACTAGACAACTGATAAATATACTTATATATTTCTAAATACATACATATTATAGATAAATTACACCCAGACACAGAACAAATGATCGTACTCATCACACAAACATTTGTCCTGGGTGGAAATCGAACCCACGACCTCCCGCATAGCAGTCAGGGTCACTAACTACTAGACTGACAGGCCAGTCACTAATATATTGCTTGTAAAAAGAAATGAGTTTTTTTTTTGACATTATTACTTACATATTACAATAATAGCACAATAAAAAAACTATCGTTTAACAAAATTGTCTAATACAACCTCAGTAAGCACAATAATATATTATAATATAAATACATTAGCTAAAATCGCTTTGCCAAAAACACATACAAACCCTAATTTTATTGTCTACCTACTGAATTAAAAATATTGCTATCTCTGTCTAGCAAGGGCTATATCTGTCTAGAATGGGCTATCTCTGTCTAGAAAGGGCTGTATCTGTCTTGGAAGGGGCTATATCTGTCTAGAAAGAGCTATATCTGTCTAGAAAGAGCTATATCTGTCTAGAAAGGGCTATATCTGTCTAGAAAGAGCTATCTCTGTCTAGCAAGGACTATCTCTGTCTAGAAAGGGCTATATCGGTCTAGAAAGGGATATCTCTGTCTAGAAAGGGCTATCTCTGTCTAGAAAGGGCTATCTCTGTCTAGAAAGTGCTATCACTGTCTAGAAAGGGCTATATCTGTCTAGAAAGGGCTATATCTGTCTAGAAAGGGCTATCTCTGTCTAGAAAGGGCTATATCTGTCTAGAAAGGGCTATATCTGTCTAGAAAGGGCTATCTCTGTCTAGAAAGAGCTATATCTGTCTAGAAAGGGCTATATCTGTCTAGAAAGGGCTATCTCTGTCTAGAAAGGGCTATATCTGTCTAGAAAGGGCTATCTCTGTCTAGAAAGGGCTATTTCTGTCTAGAAAGGGCTATCTCTATCTAGTAAGAGCTATGCTCGGAGTATACTTGCGTGATCGAATCAGAAATGAAGATATCCGCAAGAGAACCAAGGTTGCTGACATAGCGAAAAGTATCGCCAAACTCAAGTGGCAATGGGCAGGACACATTGCTCGCAGAACAGATGGCCGCTGGGGTCGAAAAGTTCTGAAGTGGCGACTGCGTACCGGAAGACGTAGCGTTGGAAGGTAGACAATATGGACCAATGAGCTGGTCAGGGTTGCTGGAATCCGATGGATGCGAGACGCCGTTGGAGGTCGAAAGGTTCTAAAGTGGCGACCGCGTACCGGAAGACGTAGCGTTGGAAGGCAGACAATATGGACCGATATCCTGGTCAGGGTTGCTTGAATCCGATGGATGCGAGACGCCGTTGGGGGTCGTATGACTAACACATCCAACATGTTTGGCCTATTCCTGGCCCTGCCCGCTACGCCGAAACTCGTAGGTTATTTCATGATATCCCACCCAACGAAAAATTACAAAAAAAATAGTTTTGACGGAGTCTTTAGCGAGATTTCTTCAAGATCATTGGCAATTCACAAATTGATTCAAAACCAAAAAACTTAACAAAAAAAAAATATACTGACAGGTATAAACCTCTTTCTATCTCTTTCAAACGCAGTAAGTTAGAAAAGATCGAGATCGAGAGCAGTGGTGGCCGAGTGGTAAAGGCCCCGACTTACAAGCTGTAGGTCACGGGTTCAAACCCAGCCAGGCACATTACTTTGTGTAATTTATTTCATCACCACTGCTCTCAAAACGGTGAAGGAAAACATCGTGAGGAAACCGGCATGTCCTAGAACCAAAAATTCGAAGATATGTGACATCCACCAATCCGCACTGGGCCCGCGTGGTGGATTATGGCCCATTCCCTCTCCTAGAGAGAGGAGGCCTGTGTCCCTGCAGTGGGAACATTAAAAAGGCTGATGATGAAGTTAGAAAAAGACAGCAATATTTTTTTAACATCAGTGGATAGAAAACCAAACTAAGGCTTATTTGTACCAGTTTTTTATAATAACTGGTACTTTATTTATTACATAATGTAATTTTAGCATTTTTATTTATATTATCGCTTAATTCACTTGGTTTTTTCACGACGGGAGCGAATGTATGTATATCCTTCTAATTATATCCTGCGGCCCGGACTAAGCGTTTTGCCTCGCCATTTATACCGCGTACATCGAGGGACTGGAACAGTTTGCCGTTTGCAGTCTTTCCGTCCGAATATAATTTTAGGTGTCTTCAACGCTAGAGTGAATAGGATTCTAATAAACTAGTGCGCCTCACTTTCAACGATTGCATCACTGCTTACCATCAGGTGGGATCGCAGTCAAGCACTAGTTTATTGCAATAAAAAAAAAATCGATGCCAAATTAAAGAAACTGACCACCTTATGATATGACCAAGTTAAACAAGCCTCCAAGTCAAGTTACAATCGTTTCGTTTAGAGTTAGCGCTTATAGTTGACCACGCCCCCAATTCCCTTCTTCAAACGTCGTTCGGACGTCATCTCAACAAACGAATTGGGGGCGTGGTCAACTAAACGAGATATGTCATCAAAGTTGAAAATATTCAGCTCCACTAGTCAAGTTACAATTGTATCGTTTAGAGTTAGCGCTTGTAGTTGACCACGCTCCCAATCCGTTTGTTGAGGTGACGTCCGAACAAGGGAATTGGGGGCGTGGTCAACTGTAACAATTGTAACTTGACTAGTGGGGCTGAATATTTTTAACTTTGATGACGTATCTCGTTTAGCCTAGGTTCTTTAGACTTTTTATTATCATAGAAATTCTTATTCTTATAAACATATCATCTTTATATAAAAGAAGAAACTGACTGTCATATCAACGCACAACCAAAACTACTGGGACTAGGGGCGTGAAATTTTGCACCAGGCTTCCTTTTATGACGTAGGTGAACACTAAGAAAGGGTTTTTCAAAATTCAGCTCCTAAAGGGATGTAATGGGGGTCTAAAGCTTGTATGGAGAACCCTACTTTTACGCGGGCGAAGGAGGCTAGTCAAATATTAGATTTTTAACGATCTGGCCATATTTAAATGGCCACATCATGAAATAATAAATTTCTATAATTTAGCAGCAAAATATATACAGGGTGACAGGTAATTTGTGACCGATACTTAAACATGTGATTGTTTCTCTTGGTATGGCCATGTAATGAGGAGAGATGAAACGCAAGTTACGAAGAGTTTTGAGTTTACACGTTAAATGGATGGAGAGGAAGAGGGAGGCCGAAGAAGAGATGGATGGATTGTGTGAAGAGTGATATGAAAGAAAAGGGAGTTAGTGATAGTGTGACGGGTGACAGGACAGAGTGGAAGAAAAAGCATGTTGCACCGACCCCAAGTAAAATGGGATAAGGGTAGGATGATGATGAGGTATAGAAAATACCGTTTAAAAGAATTTTAGTCAAAAGCCCTGGGCCGCAACTACTAGTGACTATTTTTAGTAAATTGACCTAAATTTAGGTCGGGCCTTACGGGGATAAAATAAGGACATGCAATTTTATTTTATTTTCTATTTTAAGAAATGTAAGGATTTCGCTCCCATCTCCAAGTTTACCTGATAAAGTTAAAATTAATTTATATATAGTTTTAAAATTAAATATGTACACTTATAATTAAAATATACATAAGACTAAATTTATATGGCGTTCAACTACTATCGTGATTAGCTTAATTTTAAGCTGCGACTTACGGCTGCCGACTTCCAAACTTGAAGATCGACTTCAAAAGGTAAAAATCGACTTTCTTTTCAGTCAAACGAATCTTAAACTAAACGATGAAATCTTGGTGATACCTGTGTCGACACTATATGGCACTATTTAGTACCGGACAGTGTCACTTTATGTACAATGTATGGTCCAAATTGTTACATTTTTCATCAACTTGCTGTACAAGAGCACGCGCGCGAGCTTGCTCGCTTGTGCTTGCTGCTTGCTGTTGCTTGCTGTGTTGTGTGCTTGATCGTGGTAGATTTTAATACATCTAAAGTCGACACGATATGGTACCATTAAGTGCCATATAGTGTTTTTTTTACAATGCTTGGTTCGAATAGTTAGCAAACACTTCAAGCTAGGTACTTCATAAATGACGCAATTATGATGCCTTTAAGTTCGACACGATATGGCACCATCTAGTGCCGGATTATCACTTTTTAGACAATTATTAGTCCCAATTCATAACTGTCACATTGAGCTGCCTTAAAAATAGTAAAGTACCTTCAATGTCGATACAATATGGTACTATTTAGTGCCAAACAGTGTCTGAATTAATAATTCACGTAGACCTGCCTCACAAGTGTCCTTGGTACCGTGACACGATGTGACACTATTTAGTGCCGGACTGTGTTGATAGTGTCAGCCGAAAGTCGCAGTCTGTGACGCCCTCTTGCGTCGATTTTTGGCAGTTTTTAGAGGATCCACCTCACAGCACGGACCTGGAAGATAGAAAAACGATATTATTATGACTGGCCTATTGATCTAGAGGTAAAAATCATCCAATGACGAATCCCGCTCTCGGGTGGAGCAGGAAATAGTATCAGACTCTTAGTGACTAAACAACCTACCCCGTTCCTCTTATACCCCCGGTGTAACGCTTTCGCACCAACCCACGGTTCCAGGAGTCTTCGACCCTGTAGGGCCCCTACAGTTAGCTGACAACTCCTTGAACGGGCGCGAGGGAGGCTCACTAACTACTAGACAGTCAGCAGGCTCACCGTTATAGGAACAGCACGGGTCGGTCCTGCGCGGCGTCGTTGTCGTCCCGAGCGGGCGCGAGGGAGGCTCACTAACTACTAGACAGTCAGCAGGCTCACCGTTATAGGAACAGCACGGGTCGGTCCTGCGCGGCGTCGTTGTCGTCCCGAGCGGGCGCGAGGGAGGCTCACTAACTACTAGACAGTCAGCAGGCTCACCGTTATAGGAACAGCACGGGTCGGTCCTGCGCGGCGTCGTTGTCGTCCCGAGCGGGCGCGAGGGAGGCTCACTAACTACTAGACAGTCAGCAGGCTCACCGTTATAGGAACAGCACGGGTCGGTCCTGCGCGGCGTCGTTGTCGTCCCGAGCGGGCGCGAGGGAGGCTCACTAACTACTAGACAGTCAGCAGGCTCACCGTTATAGGAACAGCACGGGTCGGTCCTGCGCGGCGTCGTTGTCGTCCCGAGCGGGCGCGAGGGAGGCTCACTAACTACTAGACAGTCAGCAGGCTCACCGTTATAGGAACAGCACGGGTCGGTCCTGCGCGGCGTCGTTGTCGTCCCGAGCGGGCGCGAGGGAGGCTCACTAACTACTAGACAGTCAGCAGGCTCACCGTTATAGGAACAGCACGGGTCGGTCCTGCGCGGCGTCGTTGTCGTCCCGAGCGGGCGCGAGGGAGGCTCACTAACTACTAGACAGTCAGCAGGCTCACCGTTATAGGAACAGCACGGGTCGGTCCTGCGCGGCGTCGTTGTCGTCCCGAGCGGGCGCGAGGGAGGCTCACTAACTACTAGACAGTCAGCAGGCTCACCGTTATAGGAACAGCACGGGTCGGTCCTGCGCGGCGTCGTTGTCGTCCCGAGCGGGCGCGAGGGAGGCTCACTAACTACTAGACAGTCAGCAGGCTCACCGTTATAGGAACAGCACGGGTCGGTCCTGCGCGGCGTCGTTGTCGTCCCGAGCGGGCGCGAGGGAGGCTCACTAACTACTAGACAGTCAGCAGGCTCACCGTTATAGGAACAGCACGGGTCGGTCCTGCGCGGCGTCGTTGTCGTCCCGAGCGGGCGCGAGGGAGGCTCACTAACTACTAGACAGTCAGCAGGCTCACCGTTATAGGAACAGCACGGGTCGGTCCTGCGCGGCGTCGTTGTCGTCCCGAGCGGGCGCGAGGGAGGCTCACTAACTACTAGACAGTCAGCAGGCTCACCGTTATAGGAACAGCACGGGTCGGTCCTGCGCGGCGTCGTTGTCGTCCCGAGCGGGCGCGAGGGAGGCTCACTAACTACTAGACAGTCAGCAGGCTCACCGTTATAGGAACAGCACGGGCCGGTCCTGCGCGGCGTCGTTGTCGTCCCGAGCGGGCGCGAGGGAGGCTCACTAACTACTAGACAGTCAGCAGGCTCACCGTTATAGGAACAGCACGGGTCGGTCCTGCGCGGCGTCGTTGTCGTCCCGAGCGGGCGCGAGGGAGGCTCACTAACTACTAGACAGTCAGCAGGCTCACCGTTATAGGAACAGCACGGGTCGGTCCTGCGCGGCGTCGTTGTCGTCCCGAGCGGGCGCGAGGGAGGCTCACTAACTACTAGACAGTCAGCAGGCTCACCGTTATAGGAACAGCACGGGTCGGTCCTGCGCGGCGTCGTTGTCGTCCCGAGCGGGCGCGAGGGAGGCTCACTAACTACTAGACAGTCAGCAGGCTCACCGTTATAGGAACAGCACGGGTCGGTCCTGCGCGGCGTCGTTGTCGTCCCGAGCGGGCGCGAGGGAGGCTCACTAACTACTAGACAGTCAGCAGGCTCACCGTTATAGGAACAGCACGGGTCGGTCCTGCGCGGCGTCGTTGTCGTCCCGAGCGGGCGCGAGGGAGGCTCACTAACTACTAGACAGTCAGCAGGCTCACCGTTATAGGAACAGCACGGGTCGGTCCTGCGCGGCGTCGTTGTCGTCCCGAGCGGGCGCGAGGGAGGCTCACTAACTACTAGACAGTCAGCAGGCTCACCGTTATAGGAACAGCACGGGTCGGTCCTGCGCGGCGTCGTTGTCGTCCCGAGCGGGCGCGAGGGAGGCTCACTAACTACTAGACAGTCAGCAGGCTCACCGTTATAGGAACAGCACGGGTCGGTCCTGCGCGGCGTCGTTGTCGTCCCGAGCGGGCGCGAGGGAGGCTCACTAACTACTAGACAGTCAGCAGGCTCACCGTTATAGGAACAGCACGGGTCGGTCCTGCGCGGCGTCGTTGTCGTCCCGAGCGGGCGCGAGGGAGGCTCACTAACTACTAGACAGTCAGCAGGCTCACCGTTATAGGAACAGCACGGGTCGGTCCTGCGCGGCGTCGTTGTCGTCCCGAGCGGGCGCGAGGGAGGCTCACTAACTACTAGACAGTCAGCAGGCTCACCGTTATAGGAACAGCACGGGTCGGTCCTGCGCGGCGTCGTTGTCGTCCCGAGCGGGCGCGAGGGAGGCTCACTAACTACTAGACAGTCAGCAGGCTCACCGTTATAGGAACAGCACGGGTCGGTCCTGCGCGGCGTCGTTGTCGTCCCGAGCGGGCGCGAGGGAGGCGCCGGGCGAGCCGGAGGACGTGCTCTTGCGCTCCGTCTCCTTGGCCGTGAGGCGCTCCGAGCCTCCGCTAGAGCCCCCGCTGCCCGAAACCACTGATTCTTCACGGTTGTAGCTGTAAAAGAAAGGAAATTACATGCAAAGTTGATACGACAGATGGCTTTTTTTTAGGGTAGGAAAAATCATCTAATGGCGAATCCCGCCCTTGGGCGAAGCAGGAAACAGTGTCAGACTCTTACTGACTAAACGACCCCACCCCATTCCTTCTCTGACCTTCACACTGGGGCCAAGCCTACCTTTCAGAAAGAGACCCTGGGCCCCAATAAGCTTCGACCCTTTTACAGAGTCCCTACGAAGTTGATACGACAGATGGGCTTTCCTTTAAAAGCATCATTGTACATACCAATATGAACAAATTTAACGAAAAAAAACCCGCTGCTCCGTAGATTTATCTTACTAATATTATAAATGCGAAAGTTACGATGTTCGGATGTTTGTTACTCAATCACGCCAAAACGGCTGGACGAATCTGGATGAAATTTGGCACAGGCATAAAATACACTCCGGAATAGGACATAGGCTACTTTTTATCCCGGAAACCCCAACCCCAATACCACGCGGGCGAAGCCGCGGGCAAAAGCTAGTAGATTTATATTCACATAACTCGACAAAATGTATGGAGCAGCGGGTTTTTTGTCAATTTTTCACGGCTCAGCGACAAATTGACTCACGACAAAGTCCCCAAACATATCAAAAACAGTATTCTCTTCTAGAGCATTAAGCGCATAGTGTCCGTGGTATGGGTGATATAAGGTGGGTCTTCCCGACTCGCCTCGAGGCGAAAATAGCAGATTCTTTTTACTGGATTACTCTAACACAAATTTATGTTTCGATTTCTATAGAAGCCTAGATAATATCCACAAGATATCTGTGTATCCAAAATATCTGAAGAAAGATGTGTAATAACATCACAATCACGTAAGAGCGGTTGTATGAAAATGTACGTCGGGTTTGCCGCTATTAAAGTACGCAATTGTAAGACATGATATAATGCGTTCCAAATAAGAACAGGAAAGTCAATAACCTCGATCTGTCAAATTTTGAGTGAAAAGTACGCTTTGCAAAAAAATCTTATGTGCGTATCAATTAAAAGTTTTTTTTTTTAAAAGAAAAAGTAAGAAAGAAAATATGTTTTTTTGTTTATATGTTTATGATTATTTATTTATTTTTTTGCTTTTTGTTACTAAATTTTAGTTAATTCTAGTTGAAGTATATTTAAAATAAATTATGGGGTTTAAAATTTATATTGTTTAAGTCATAAATAGTTTACAAGAAAAACTATTTTCTTTATTATTTACAATTTTAGAAACAATTCGCTGTTTCTTCTATTTACCACTACTCAGACACATTACAAGTGAAACAGAGATAAACAAAATTGAGTAACTGTGTTCTGATTAAACTTTTTTCATTCACGATTCGTACGTAAATTATTTTTTTTAAATATCTTTATTTTTGTTCACTCTACCTTTTTTTTATGGTAGGTGAAAATCATCGAATGACTAAACCCGCTCTTGGGCGGAGCGGGAGACCAGTGTCAGACTCTTACTGACTAAAAAACCTACCCCGTACCTTCCTTGCCTTATTCCTAGAGTCGCGATAACAGTTCTCACCACCCGAGGCTCCAGGAGGCTTTGACGCTGAAGGGCCCCTACAGTTTGCTGACAGCTCTTTGTTCACTCTACCTAATTTCTTCGATTTGACAGTTCGACGTGACGTCACAACATGGCCAACGATCCTATTCTCATTTGGAACGGATTGTACAGACCGATATCAAAAGTGCTGTCGTCTAGGAGGGTCAACTTACCCGTAGACGGTGTGCTCGCTGTTGAGACAGGAGGAGTACTTGAAGGGAATCGGCTGGTAGCCGTACGAACCGGCGTACGGCATGTAACCTGGACCCATTATACTGCAACAAACATATCCAAACGTTACACAACTACATTTATAAGGCCTTTCTTAGAAAGAAAGGAATTAATTTTTACCTCTAGTATAGAGTATTCTTATCTTATATTCTTTATTGTACACATATACACCGTGAAATTTAAATGGTTGTTTTCCCGCGGCAGAATGACTTGCCATAAGGAGTACTTTTGAAGCATACAGTAAAAATAAAAAAAATAAAAAGATTTTTTTTTATAAATAATTATTAAAAATATTTATCAACTCAAAAAAGCGAAAACAATAGTAACATTACAGTACGCGTCAAATAACTTTGCCGCTCTGAAGTTGGCTACAAATCACGGCGCAGTAATCAATTTTACGAAAAAAGACAGCACTGCGCATGCGCGGCTAACGATGCAATAGACGAACCTCAGTGTTATGTTTCTATCTCAGTCGCTCGTATACGTCCGATACCAGCTTGTGTTCCGCTCGCACAGTACCGTACGGTCCTCGATGCGAAAAGTGCTACGCGTATAATTATTACCTACCTGTTTTATGTTTGTTGTTTTTTGTTATTTATTCTTATAATTATTGTTGTGTTTGTTTTGTTATAGTTGTGTTTGCCTTTTTATTGCTGTGTTTGTATTGTTATTGGTTCACGTTGTCCTTAGTTTTGTCAAATAAAATGCCAAAACGGAACACGGTTTTACGCCAACAAGCGCGTAAAATAATTCATAATGTGGTGAATTATATGCAGAAAGAGAAGGACGAAGGCATGCAAAATGTTGCGAGGGTACAACAAAGAGCTGCTGAGGCAACCGGCTGTTCGATACGGACCGTGCGCAATATTATTGCCGAAGGGAAAAAGACGGACATGATTTCCGTTTTCCGTACCCCGGGAAAAAAAGGCAAAGTCAAGGCCAATAACGGGAATTGACAATTTTGACAAAGGCGTCATCAAACGCTGTATTCATAATTTTCACGTTGCGGAAAAGGAGATGCCAACATTAAAAAAACTACTTGCTAAGCTGCAACGTGATCTAAATTTTTAAGGTTCTGTAAGTAGCTTAAGCAGAATAATTAAAGACTTAGGTTTTAAATGGAGGAGAACCGAAAATAATAGGAAACTCCTCATAGAAAAACACGACTTGCGGCTCAAGAGAATTGAATATCTGCGAAATATTAAAAGATATAGAGACGAAGGAAGAACAATCGTATATACGGATGAGTCATACGTGCATTCATCTCATACGAAGACTAAATCGTGGTCAGATAAATCTGATAAAGGATTGAAGGCACCTCTTTCCAAAGGACAAAGAATTGTCATCGTCCACGCGGGGTCCGAAGATGGATTTATCCCGAATAGTTTGTTAATGTTTAAATCTGGGACAAAATCGGGTGACTATCACGACGACATGAACTTTATCAACTGTGAAAAATGGCTGAAGACTAAATTAATCCCTAACCTGAGTCCTAATTCAGTTGTCGTGATAGACAATGTGCCCTATCACAATAAATTGCGTGACCCCGCACCGACGTCGAGTTCAAAAAAAGACGACATGAAGTCGTGGTTTTCAGAAAAAGGCATACCGTTTGATGATCACATGCTCAAGCTACAGCTGTACCAGTTAATATGCCAGAATAAAAGCGCCCACAAAAATTTTGTCATAGATGACATTTTGGCACAGCACAACCACAATGTTCTGCGTCTACCGCCCTACCACCCAGACTTAAACCCCATAGAGATGGCGTGGGCGGCTATTAAGGGTTACATAGCCACAAAAAATGTCGACTTTAATGTTAACCGGATAATGGAGTTGGTCAAAGAGAAAGTTGACTCAATGGGACGAAACGAATGGGTGGCCTTGTGTGCAAAAGTAAAAAAATGAGGAAGATTATAGATCTAATCTAATGAGCATATAATAGACGACATGACTGAGAATTTTGTAATATTCACGGGAGATAGCTCGGATTCCGAATTGGAATCTGAGAACGATTCCGATTCGGAATCCGACTCAGATGGAGAAACACCTTCTACGAGCATGTTTTAAGGTGATAAAAGAAGTTTTATTGAAGGAGTATCAGCAATGTCTACTGATGATAGCGAGTGAATACAAGTATGTTCACAAATAAATAAAAATATGTTTTGCCACGAATGAACGTATTTTCTTTCTTTTTCCTTTTCCTAGATATATAAAATCAGGTTAGTAAAAAAATACACTATTTATTTTCATTATAAAATAAAACAATTTAAAAATTTTCACGTCAGTGAACACTTTTTTACGCGATAGTACCTGCGCTGTTGTTAGGAAAGCCTAACTTCAGAGCGGCATAGTTATTTGACGCGTACTGTAGACGTAATTTGTAGGTACTACTAGAGTCGCATGAGCAGCAAGCTATCAAAGGAAACCGATTCATTAAATATTTAAACCAAAATAAGCTCTCGCACGTTGTGATACGTCATAATTAGCTTGCACTCTACAGGTCCATTTTTTGTTTTTAATATTTTATTTTTTTATCAAACGTTTGTATTACCAAGACACAACCATTTCGCTGAGGGAAAACAACCATTTAAATTTCACGGTGTATTGTCAAATTACAAAAATACAAAACAGGTGAGGAGAGAACAGTGATGGCCGAGTGGTAACGGTCAAACCCAGCCAGGCGCATAACTTTGTGTAATTTATTTCATCACCACTGCTCTCAAAACGGTGAAAGAAAACATCGTGAAGAAACCGGTATGTCCTAGAACCAAAAATTCGAAGACATGTGACATCCACCAATCTGCACTGGGACCGT
This sequence comes from Mythimna loreyi, assembly GCA_029852875.1. Taxonomy (NCBI): domain Eukaryota; kingdom Metazoa; phylum Arthropoda; class Insecta; order Lepidoptera; family Noctuidae; genus Mythimna; species Mythimna loreyi. The sequence continues at coordinate 11,021,202 of CM056807.1, read as the reverse complement.
GTGGTGGATTACAGCCCATTCTCTCTCCTGGAGAGAAGGCCCGTGTCCCAGCAGTGGGAACATTAAAAAAGGCTGATAATGATGAAAACAGGTGATGTTCATAGGCGAGCTTAACCCACAAATGGGTTTTACAGCAAATATTATTATTTTATATTATTTATTATTTTAATTACAATAGGTATATATAAATAGTGTTATTAGATAATAGATGTGCGAACGGTGTTCGCTTGGAGCTTGAGAATTTAACGCGCACAGGACTAACAAAAAAAATTAAAAATACAAACACGCGAGATGTGCATTTTAGTGTGTGTTAATGTCGCTAGTGTCACTGACAAAACTGTCAGTACTGACGGGACTGTCGTATCACTGTTCCGAGTACGTTACCTTGTTTTTTTTTTTGTAACTTTTTAGTACATTTATTATTCTAATTAATTAACCTACATTTATTAACTAAAAATACATTAACATTTACAAATGATTTATTGGGCATCAAAAAAATAATTCACATCAATATCAATGGGAAAAGTGCCCAGAACGCTTTCAGCATTGCCACGCTAGATGGCAATGCTGATTCTCTAACAAAAATAGATTATCTTGTTCAAAATCAAAGAAGCCTTTTATTGTAGTTAGCGCCCGCCGCAGTACTGTCGAAACTGTCGATACTGACGGGACTGTTGTACACTTGGAACTGTGCCATATACGTTATCTTGATAACTCACTTGGGGTTGGGCAGCGGCGCCAGTGTGTCGCTGACGAGACTGTCGTTGTCGGCACTACGGAGACGCAGAGCCGCCAGCTCGGCACACAGCTCGCCCGCCACGTAGTAACACTGTTCCGAGAACGTTATCTTGTTCACCGTGTGCCGTATGAACCCAGCCTGCGAAGACAAAACATCAAAATCATTATTAATCAATTAAGCTAACCTCAGCTAAAGCTAAGCTGCCCTACTGAAATGGGTCTGGGCAGGACACGTCTGCCGCATGCCCGGCAAACTGTGGGCCAAAGTAACACAAAGTTGGTGCCCTGAGACAGTGCGACGAGGTCGCGGCAGACCACGAAGGAGATGGCGCGATGAGCTAGACAGATTCCTTCCGAACTGGCGAGAGGAAGCGCGGGCCCGCGATGGATGGCAGGAGTGGAGGGAGGCATTTGACCAGGAGTGGGTCAGAACAGGCTAACAAAAACAAAAAAGCTAACCTCTGTTGACACTATCGGAGAAAGGAGAGAGGGTATTACTAACACAGTCTAGAGGGGAGAGAGGATATTAGTACAATTATATAGTCAAGAGGGGAGAGATAGTATTATTATAATTATACAGTCTAGACAGGAGAGAGGGTATTATTGTAATTATACAATCTAGAGAGACGAGATGGTATTATTACAATTATTCAGTTTAGAGGGGAGAGAGGGTGTTACTATAACGATGCAGTGTAGAGGGGAGAGAGGGTATTATTATAATTATACAGTCTAGAGACGAGAGAGTATATTACTATAATTATTCAGTCTACGAGAGACGAGAGGGTATTATAATAGTTATACAGTCTTAGAGAGGAGAGAGGGTATTACTATAATTATTCAGTGTAGAGGGAAGAGAGGGAATTACTATACCCTCGTTCCGAATTACTTCAAAAGTGATTATATTGCGAATTGAAGCGACGCGCAACTTCATAATTATTACTCAATAGCCGATTATACTTTGTGACTATTAAATTTGATCGGATTCGCGATGTAATCGCTATTGACGCAATTCGGAACGCGTTGTATAATTATTCAGTGGAGAGGAGAGAAATGGTATAATTATACAGTATAGAAAGGAGAGAGGGTATTATTATAATTATTAAGTCTAGAGGGGAGAGGGGTGATCATTACAATTGTATAGTCTAGAGATAAGAGAGGGTATTAATTATAATTATACAGTCTAGAGACGAGAGAGTGTATTACTATATTTATTTATTATACACTTCATTGTACACCAAGACTGAAATACATTGAAAAGAAAACTTATAACAAAAAACATACAATCGGCGGCCCATCTATGCTTCATCATCATCATTTCAGCCGAAAGACGTCCACTGCTGGACATAGGCCTCCCCCAAGCGCCGCCACAAAGACCGGTCCTGTACGTCTTGCATCCATCGGCTTCCAGCAACCCTGACCAGGTCATCGGTCCACCTTGTGGGAGGCCTTTCAACTCTACGTCTTCCGGTACGCGGTCGCTACTCCAGAACCTTTCGGCCCCAGCGGTCATCCGTTCTGCGTGCAATGTGTCCTGCCCATTGCCACTTAAGTTTGGCGATTCTTTTCGCTATGTCGGCAACCTTGGTTCTCTTGCGGATATACTCATTTCTGATTTATTTTATCTAAGCTTACCTTGAGCATATGCGAGGCGTACTTCCTGGCGTCGCGGCGGTCGCTGATGCCGGCGACGTGCTGCAGGATCCAGTCCACCACGTCGGCGCCGATGAACGCGTTCGGGATCGTGATCTTCAGCCACATGCGGTCGCGGATCTCTAGCCCTGGGGGTAGAGAGAGTCCATGTAAAATCGGGAGCTTTTCGGCGGGATTTCTCAAGGGTTCGTGTCTGAAAGGAAGGCTCTAGCCCTGGTATATATGGCGACGTAGGAACGGGGTAGGTTGTTTAGTCAGTAAGAGTCTGACACTGTCTCCCGCTCCGCCCAAGGGCGGGATTCGTCATTCGATGATTTTTACCTATCAAAAAAAAGGGGTCTTTACACAAAGGCTGATTGTACATACATCTGTACAATTTGGATGACTTGAAAAAACGCTAATTGCCGTACTGTATACATGGGAGTATCCTGGGGGCTTCTCTTCCACAACCCATGGTACCCGAAGGGCTTTGATTCTGCTGCATTTTTACCTACCATAACAAAGTGTGGATCTGAATATTTCACAAAACAACTATGTCAAGGTAGTTAAAGTTTACATTAAATTATTTTCTTAAATTGTGCAGTGTGCGCTGGGCCTAAAAGTGTGCGTAGCTGTTGTCAGCTGTCTGGCGGCCGGAGGAGGTCGACCGCATAAGGCAATGAGCTCACGTCCCAGACGCCGCCGCGATTCCGATCCCGATTTCCGGCCACCGTAGGCGCGGGCTTACGGACGGTGAGCAATGGGTAGCTCGCCGTCCGGTCTGGTAATAGCCTGGACCGAGCCAGTTGTTTACGGAGCGCTCTATTCCCGCGCTCAAGGAGTTGTCAGCAAATGAAGAGGTCCAACTGCAGGGCCGAAACCTACTGGTCCTCCGGTCCGACTTCTGAGAGGTCCGACCCTGGTATGAAGGCTAAGAAAGAAATTGGTAGGTCGTTTAGTCATTAAGAGTCTGACACTGTTTCCTGCGCCGGCCAAGGGCGAGATTCGTCATTAGATGGGTTTTCCCACCATAAAAAAAAGAGTCTTGTAGTTAGTGGCCCTGACAGCTACGCCGGAGGTCGTGGGTTCGATTCCCACCCAGGACAAATGTTTGTGTGATGAGCACGATCATTCGTTCTGTGTCTGGGTGTAATTTATCTATAATATGTATATATTTAGAAATATATAAGTATGTTTATCAGTTGTCTAGTACTCATAACACAAGCTCTGCTTAGCTTGAGACTAGACGGCGTTGTGTGATGGTTGTCGAATATATTATATTATAATTGCGGTGTGCGGTAGGCCTAAAAGTGTGCGTAGCTGTTGTAAGCTGTTTGGTGACCCTTCTATGTACTAACCTGACTCCGGCCTCAGCATAGCCCTCACAACGATCGCCATGTCCATGTTGACAGACAGCTGGGGCTCCAGGCCTCCCGCGGGCACGGTGCTGGCGTCGCTGGCGCCTCTCTCCGACACCGACGACACGGGGAGCGCCGACAGCGACGGTGGCGGAGGGGGGTACGCCTCGCGGAGCGCCTGCGTGTGCGCCACCCACGCACCTGGGGGAAACAAAGAAAGAAAGGGGGGTTAATAAAGAAAGAAAGAAAAGGCATTTATTTTGTACTAGCTTTTGTCAGCGGTTTCGCCCGCGTACATAAAATGTAAAACGTAGCCTATGTCACTTAGGAGTAAAGCAGCTTTCTATTGTTGTTATTTTTTTTATAATCGGACCAGTAGTTCCAGAGATTACCTCCTACAAACAAAAAAAAACAAAAAAAAAAAGTTCCTTATGTACCAAGTTGTGTTTATGGTGTACCTACAATAAAGAGTATATCTACCTATCTATTCTACTCAAATCACCACTTAGCATCAACACTCACCAGGATCAATAGGCCTGACGGGTTCAGTCCTCGGTATAGTGAAGTACCCTTTAGGGTTAGGGTCCCAACACTTGGCCACCACCAGTTTGATGGGGCCTGGCTTCTGTACCACCTCGCGAAGGACCCGCACCGCTTCGTCGTTTGTCATGTCTTCGAAGTTTACGTCGTTCACCTGGAATTGTTCAAAAGTGTCTTGAGGAGAAGATATAAGACATTTGATGTTTTTAATCCAAAATCACGTATAAACGGTTAGTTAGTCCGTTTCGTCCGTGATTTTGGATTCGATCAGTTTGAAAAAAAATTTTTTTTTTTAATTGCAATGAAGTAGTGCTTGACTGCGATCCCACCTGATGGTAAGCAGTGATGCAATCGTTGATGGTAAGACGCACTAGTTTATTAAGAGCCTATTCACTCTAGCCTTGAAGACACCTAAATTATAATCGGACGGAAAGACTGCGGCCGGCAAACTGTTCCAGTCCCTCGATGTACGCGGTATAAATGGCGAGGCAAAACGCTTAGTCCGGGCCGCTGGTGTCTCAACAACGTAAGGGTGGATATTTGCCGTACGCCGGGATGTCCGAAGGTAAAATTGGGATGGCGGAATCAAATCGTGCAATTCCTGCGCACACTCTCCAAAATGCATCCTGTAGAAAACCGCAAGGCTGGCTACTCTGCGCCTGTGTTGTTAAACTAGGCTATTTTCTTATTAATTTGATATACTGATATTTTCATTTTCTTTTCATTGAACTTAAAGTTCGTTTTTTAATCTTAGACTACGATTTGACAACTTAAAATGTCAAACTCCAGAAAATTGGGAACATATTTCTAGAGTGTGACATTCTGAGTTGTCAAATCGTAGTCTAGAATTAAATAAATCGGCCAAGAGCGTGTCGGGCCTACAGCATTCCTGCTGGATTACCTCATTATTGTGAGCTAATCTCTGTTGATGTTAAACTTTGATTATGTCAAGATAGTATGATTGAACGACACCTGCGTTGCACTTGGTATATAAGTTAGTTGCTGATAAGCAATGCTTTACTAAGTCGATCCAATCAAATTACAGGTATACAAATAATAGATATATCATTACATTTTTTTTTTTAGTTTTTCTTTTGTCCTGCGATCTGTCTCTTCGACATTGAGCTGGATTTTGGTATTTGTTTTTATGGGCGTGTATGGCACATTATCCAATGATATGTCCGTATTGTTGCTAGCTCCTCATGAAATCAGGTCTTAGGGAGATGTCTTTTCAGCCTTTTGAAGGTAGAGTTTGGCTCTATGCTCATCAGCTCCCTATATCATTACATAGTATAAAACAAAGTTGCTTGCTCCCTATGTATGCTTAGATCTTTAAAAGTACGCAACGGATTTTGATGTGGCTTTTATTTAATAGATAGAGGGTTTCAAGAGGAATGTTTATGTGCATAATACATGCATAAATATATTCAATATCAATACCCGTGCGAAGCTGGGGCGGGTCGCTAGTATATGAATAAAAGGAGAAACTAACTGACTGACATATCAACGCACAGCCAAAACTACGGGGCCTAGGAGCGTGAAATTTTGCACAAGGCTTGCTTTTATGGCGTAAGCGAACACTAAGAAAGGGTTTTCCAAAATTCAGCTCCTAAAGGGATGAAACGCGCGTCCAAAGTTTGTGCGAAAAACTATTTTCAACCGGGCAAAGCCGCTGGCAGAAAGCTAGTTCTATATACAAAAAGAGAAACTGACTGACTGACATATCAACGCACAACCAAAACTACTGGACCTAGGATCGTGAAATTTTGCACAAGGCTTCCTTTTATGACGTAGGTGAACACTAAGAAAGGGTTTTTCAAAATTCAGCTCCTAAAGGGATGTAATGGGGGTCTAAAGTTTGTATGGAGAACCCTACTTTCACAAGGACGAAGCCGCTGGCAAAAGGCTAGTGATGACATACATCATCATCATCATCCTACCCTTATCCCATATTACTTGGGGTCGGTGCAACATGTTTTTTTCTTCCACTCTGTCCTGTCACCCGTCACACTATCACTAACTCCCTTTTCTTTCATATCACTCTTCACACAATCCATCCATCTCTTCTTCGGCTCTCTCTTCCTCTCCATCCATCTACGTGTAAACTCAGAACTCTTTTTGTAACTTCTGTTTCATCTCTCCTCTTCACATGACCATACCAAGACAAACGACATACATGATTTATTAAATCCACATGCTGCATGGAATTTTCATGGGCATTTGCAGGATGCATGGGCATTTGTAGGGTTGGGCATACTGCAAATGCCCGGCGCTGCCGAGATTGTCAGAAGTCAAGGCGGGCAGAGTGAGCGCGAGTGAACGTTACATTCAACTCTCTTCCTCACACTTACGGCGTTCTAGCGCGAAAGGAAGTATTTCGTCATGTTTTTCAAACCAAATGGTTCATAGACCTTAGGCCCAGGGGACTTAGACAAAGTCACATTCTCACTAACGATAACGAAATTCGAAACTCCGAAATGTATGGAACTGACATATGCCTTCGAAAAGTCACGTGGACAAACGTTTTCGATTCGCTAATTGTTATTAGTTGTTTATACGTCAAATTGGACGTTTTAATTCGATAACCATAGCCAAGAAGTTGTTATTTTATAGAACCAACACTTCGACTTATCGATATGTTAGTCGATGTCACTTTGTCTACCATTTTGTGGTCGACATCGTTAAGGCGAAATCGAACTTAGAAATGGATTCGACACGGAGCGATTGCCACTTGTCTAGGGCCCCAGGACACATAAACACGGTACGACGTCGTACCACAATGCGACGTCGCGTCGTGGGAATCTACAACGAGCATCGTAAAAAAACTACGTTGCGACATCGTAACGTGCCGCGATACACAGAGGGCAAAATACTTTAGAAATCCCAGGCAACCTCTGTGAAATATTCAGCAAAACCACGGTGTTGCTGGCCTTCCTTGAGAGCTGGGGTAGATCGAATGATACATTTGTCCCACGCAAAATACGCGCTTTAGTTATGGAGTTGAGGACACCAGCCCAAAATACAATACTTATCTATCCAACTATCAAAGTCAGGATTTTGTATTTAGTCCAAAACCATTCTGTAGGGACCCAGCAGGATCAAAGCCTCCTGGGGCCATGGGTAAATGACAAAGTGTACCATCTAGGTCCTGGAACTAAATCAAACAAGGAGCAGGGTGGGTTCTTAGTCAGTAAAAGAGAGCCAGGTGACCTCAGTGAAATGATCAGTAATACTAAGGCTTTGCTGGCCTTCCTCGAGGAGTTGGGGTGGATCGAATGACGCATTTGTTCCACCCGTACGCAAAATACGCGCTTTAGACGTGGAGTTGCGGACACCAGCCCTATATACAATACTATACTAGCCAGTAAAAGTCTGACACTATCTCCCACTCAATCCACCCCAGCTCCTCGAGGAAGGCCAGCAACCTTCTTCGAGGAGCTGGGGTGGATTGAATGACGCATTTGTCCCACCCGTATGCAAAATACGCGCTTTAGACGTGGAGTTGCGGACACCAGCCCAAAATACAAGACTTATCTATCCAACTATCAGAGTCAGGATTCTGTACTTAGTCAAAAACCTTTCTGTAGGGACCCAGCAGGATCAAAGCCACCCAGGGTCATGGGTAAATGACAAAGTGTACCATCAAGGCCCTGGACCTAAATCAAACAAGGAACAGGGTGGGTTCTTAGTCAGTAAAAGAGAGCCAGGTGACCTCAGTGAAATGGTCAGTAATACTAAAGCTTTGCTGGCCTTCCTCGAGGAGCTGGAGTTTTTTTTTATGGTACGTGAAAATCATCGAATGACGAAACCCGCTCTTGGGCGGAGCGGGAGACAGTGTCAGACTCTTACTGACTAAAAAACCTACCCCATTCCTTCCTTGCCTTATTCCTAGAGCCGCGGTAACAGTTTCACACAAACCGGCGGCTCCAGAAGGCTTCGACCCTGACCCCTACAGTTTGCTGACAACTCCTTGAGGCGCGCGGGAACGGTGCGCGCCGTTGACGACTTGTACTCGGTCTGGACAGTTACCAGACGACCGAGGAGCTGGGGTGGATCGAAGACGCATTTGTCCCACCCGTACGCAAAATACGCGCTTAAGACGTGGAGTTGCGGGCACCAGCCCGATATACTATACTATACTAGCCAGTAAAAGTCTCGACACTATATCCCACTTTGCCCTAGGGTGGGTGTTGTCATTGGAAAATTTTAGCTCACCAGAAAAAACAATCAAGAACCATTTGTGAGTGGCCCATATTGGCTAACCCTTAGGTGAGCTTTTTCCAACCAACCCAGCTCTCTCCAATAACTGACGCTTCACTGGTTTATCAGGATATCCATGTGTATTATGCGTTCCAAATGAGAATACGATCGATTGCCATGTTGTGACGTCACGATTTACTGTCAAATCGACGCAATATATTTTTAAAATTCAGTTTATTTACGAAAATTTTAATTTAATTACAAACTATAAACCAAAGAAGATTACTTAATCAAAAACCAGTTTTTAAATTTTACTCATATCTGAGTTCTTCAATATTGCTAAAATATCTTCGATTTGACAGTACGGCATGACGTCACATCCTGTCAATCGATCCTATTCTTATTTGGAATGCATAAATGTAGAGATCCTGTAGGGTTGCATGTTATGTTGAAGAACATTTGGCAAAAGAAATATCTAATTTTGGACCCTATCGGGAACAGCAAACTTATGCGAAAATGAGTACTTATTATTAACCTTTCAGGCACAAGATGTTTACTGAATTCAGTGTGCCTCGATACCAGCTAACTTAAACCTTATTTTTTATATAAATAAAAGGTTTAACCCCTTCATGAACATTGGCAAAATAATGAGGGTTTTCTAAAATGATGTTCACCAGGCAGCACTGAAGCGTCAGGTCTAACCTGTCATAACGCATATGTTACTGACATTATCTAGACATCAACGTCAACATCGAACATTAGATGTCAGCGTCATGTATACGTTTTCAAAGGAAAAGACCTGACGGCTAAGTGGCGCTAACTGGTGGTGTGAAAATTCCTAAACACCCTCACACTTTTTAACTTTTTGAATACTGTGATTGGAGACAATAAAAAGACAATAGGTGTGCAAATATATTATGATAATATATTATGGTGAGTTATTTATTGTGCACACTACCACAGTTTTTAATTTTTTAATTTGTTGAATACCACCATATAAGATACAATAGAAAGACAATTGGTGTGAAAACGCCGGCATTATCTTGAGAAGGAAACGCTTGAGAATTGAATATTGATTTACAAATATTATTCATAATGTTTAGAATAAATCAAACAAAAATCATAGATGTAAATGATATTACGCACTCAGCTGAATGCGAACTTTTTCAAAACATGCTGATTGTGATATCATCATCATCAGCCTTTTTAATGTTCCCACTGCAGGGACATAGGCCTCCTCTCTAAGAGAGGGAGTGGGCCATAATCCACCACGCGGGCCCAGTGCGGGTTGGTGGATGTCACATGTCTTCGAATTTTTGGTTCTAGGACATGCCGGTTTCCTCACGATGTTTTCCTTCACCGTTTTAAGAGCAGTGGTGATGAAATAAATTACACAAAGTAATGTGCCTGGCAGGGTTTAAACCCGTGATTGTAATAAGTGATATTTTATTGTGTTCTTTTTTTATCGTGCTTGTTACTGATCCTAAGTTTTCCACTACTTTTTCAGTTTCTACCGGTGTGAACCTGTAATTGGCTCAATGTTTCTTATACAATTGTTATTCTTTAGTTATAGCTGTTGGTTCTCCTTCAATTAAATAAATGAATTACTTGCAAAAGGGTGAAGATAGCAGGTGTAAGGAAAAAGGAAAGAAAGTCGATGAAAGAAAGAAAAATATTTGACAAACACACATAATGCAGAAACAACAAGTAGACACATAGGATTTAAAAAAAAAGGAGAAAATCTAATGTTGTGTGTCTCATGGCTAAGTCAAATAAGGTGTACTGTATTTAATATACTACTGCTTGAGAAGGAAAGTATCTTATTCTACCTTAACCTTTTGAATACCATAATTAGAGACATAATAGAAAGACAGTATCCATGTTCAAACACTTGGGGCTCAAGAAATTAAAGAGCTTAACATTTTAGCCTTTTGACTACCTAAATTACAGACACAATTATAGAACAATAGGTTTACAAGCGCCGGTGCTTGATTAGGGCTTAATGAATTAAGAAGTAGAAGCATTATAACAAAACATACCTGTAAAATCATGTCTCCTGGCTCTATCCTACCATCCAGAGCCACTGCACCTCCCTTCATAATACTCCCAACATATATCCCTCCATCTCCACCTTTGTTTGATTGTCCAACTATCGAAATACCAAGAAAATTGACAGTATCCATGTTCAAAGTCACCGTAATAATGTGCATAGACATTGTAGAGTCAGTTATTGAGGAGTACGAAGAAGTTCTGGACATGACCTGTGGCCTTTTTCGTCGTCGCTGCGGTCTCTTCCTAGAGCTCACTTGTAGGTGAGAAACACTGCTGCATTCTGTCAGGGCTCGGTCTACAGACGCGTTAGTGTGCCGGCCAGTCGTTGTCGTGATCTCTGACTGGCTGTCGAAGAGACTCGTGGAGTCCAGGTCTGAACTAAGCACCGAAGCAGTTTCGTATTCCAAGCCATGGTTCCCGTACTTTGAGTGGCCATTTATCCGTAAGCCCCGGTATTTATACTTGTCACAGGATGCTCGATGGCCCGGCCGCGAGCTGATGGTGCTGTCCGTGTCCGTACAGGTGTCCCGGGTGACGGGCGCCGGAGCACCATGGGTTTGTTTGCCTTTGCCAGCATTGCTATCAGTACACTGCGAAGCACCATCGGAAGGGTTTGAGCCTTCCGCAGACACTAACCACGACACAACACGACCGTTAAAACACGGCAAATGAGCGTTATCGTCCACAATTTCTTCTTTAACAACACCAAAATCATCGTCCATGGATTTGAAGAAAAACTTGTAGTTCGGTCGGTTCAACTGGTTTTTAAAGTCCAACAATGTCACTTTCTCCGGTGAGATCGGAATTTTCACTAAATACGGAGTTTCCTCATCGTCTATGTAATAAATAACTTTCGTCTCCTCCATTTTTAATGCATTTATTTATTGAATAACAACACCCTTACGATCTATAAATATCGGTCGCCATCACAAATATGGCGATAAATATAGTACCGCTATTCGGCACTACGGGGCGCCGCTGCTTTCTCTTTAATCAAACCGTTCGGATACACACGCAAGAGGATATCAAACCAACAAAATCGATAGAGAAAACTTTGAGAATCATTGACATTTGTTATATAATCTGGATTTTTATGATATCTGCAGCGTTTGTTTATCAATTTTTGAATTCAAAATAGTCGTTTGTTGTCACAAAAGTTGTGATTCCTAAATCTTTTCAAAATTCTAAATAAAAACTATCAAAAATGTGTTCAGAGTCGAAAGAAACTTGGTTTTTGGACTTTGTGGAGAAACTGGACGACTTCTGCAAAAGAGTTGACGGTAAATACACTGTAGAAACTAATTTAGCCTCCAGCCGATTCACACCCTACATATTCCTAACAATTTTTTCCAAATAATTACAGAAAAGATTGAAAAAGAACAACAACAGATGAAAGCATGTAAAAAGAAGACGGAATTAGAGACGAAATTGGCACAGGAAATGAAATTACATGTGAGTTTAACTTAATCCTAATTATATTATCAAAAAAACTACTAAAGTAATAGTTGTAAATTGCACCCTGTACCTATTTTTGACTGGCCTATTGGTCCAGTAGTTACTAGCCGTGATTGCTATGCTGGACGTCGTGGGTTCAATTCCCACCCAAGAAAAATATTTTCGTGATGAGCACAATCATATGTCCTGTGTCTGGGTGTAATATTTATCTATAACTAGCGACCCGCCCCAGCTTCGCACGGGTGCGATACTAATATATTACGCATGTAACATACTTATAAATCTTCCTCATGAATAACTCTACTTATTAAAAAAAACCGCATCAAAATCCGTTGTGTAATTTTAAAGATTTAAGCATACTTAAGGACATGCAACTGTGTTTTATACTATATAATAATGATAAGTATGTATTTAGAAATATATAAGTATGTTTATCAGTTGTCTAGTAATTATAACACCAGCTCTGCTTACATTGAGTCTAGATGGCAATGTTTAAGTCATAAAAGTTGTGGAATATTATATTGTACAAAAATAAGTGTTGGCAAATACCTGATTACTACATTATACTCTTCAGAATGAACTAAACGAGCGCCTCTCAGAGCTGTCCCGCCGAGGCAGCGAGCTGGACCGCGTGTGCGCCACCTTCGAGTCTCACCTCACCATTGCAGACAGCGATAGAAACAGACTGGATAATGCCAAGTTAGTAATCACTATCTTTTGTCAACAGCTTCGCCTGCACATAAAATATAGCCTATGTCACTCAGGAGTAAAGCAGCTTTCTATTGTTGCTAAATTTTTTCCAATCGGACCAGTAGTTCCAGAGATTACCTCCTACAAACAAAAAAACAAACTTTACCTCTTTATTATATATTATACTAGCTTTTGCCAGCGGCTTCGCCCGCGTACATAAAATATAGCCTATGTCACTCAGGAGTAAAGCAGCTTTCTATTGTTGCTTAAATTTTTCAAATCGGACCAGTAGTTCCAGAGATTACCCCCTACAAACAAAAAAACAAAAAAACAAACTTTACCTCTTTATTATATTAGTATAGATTATATTAGTGTAGATTACGCGGGCTTGTAGGTAGCTCGCCGTCCAATTGTCTGGTAAACGTCTGGACCAAGCTCAGTCGTCGACGGCATGCACTGTTCCCGTGCGCCTCAAGGAGTTGTCAGCAAACTGTAGGGACTCTGCAAAAGGTTTGAAGCCCACTGGGGCCCAGGGTGTCTTGCTGAAAGGTAGGCTTGGCCCCAGTACGAATTCAGAGAAGGAACGGGGTGTTTAGTCAGTAAGAATCTGACACTGTTTCCTGCTCCGCATATTTGCCCAGCAATAAAAAATAAATCTTTGTTTTATATTGCTGGCTTAAACCACTATCTCACTTGCCCCCCTAGCCAAGTCACTGTTGTTTCGTTTAACGTAAACGCTTAGGTTTGGCCACACTCGCAATTCCTATGTGGTGTCCAACCTAGCAAATTGGGGGCATGGCCAAATCCAACCGCTCACTCTAAACGAAACAATGATAAATTTGCTAGGGGGCTGATGGTAAGCGATGATGTGGTTGACGATGGAGCACGCTTGCCTAGAAGTAACCTATTCACTCTTGACTAACTTTAGTCTTTATATTATTAGTGTGATACTTATTAATGCAGTGGTGGCCGAGTGGTAACGGCTGCTACTTACGAGTTGTAGGTCGCGGGTTCAAACCCAGCCAGGCGCATTACTTTGTGTAATTTATTTCATAATCACTGCTCTTAAAACGTGAAGGAAAACATTGTGAGGAAACCAGCATGTCCTAGAACCAAAATCGAAGACATGTGACATCCACCAATCTATACTGGGCCCTCGTGGTGGATTAGGTATGACCCATTCCCTCTCCTAGAGAGGAGGCCTGTGTCCCAGCCAGCAGTGGGAACATTAAAAAGGCTGATGATGATGGTAAGCGATGGTGTGGTTGACGATGGAAGAAGATAGAAGTAACCTATTCACTCTTGACTTACTTTTGTCTTTATATTATTATAATAATAATAAGCCTCTTATCCTGAACTGCTTTCTTCTTTCTTTGTATTGTGGTTGTCTTATTAATTAAATAATATCTCTGAGTTCAGTGTGCCTCTTGGCAAAGGCCTCCTCTAACAGTTTCCATTGTACTCTGTCTTTAGCAACCCTTCTCCATTTTGGGCCTGCAGTCAGTTTTAGTTCGTCTTCCCATCTCTTACTTTGTCTTCCTCTGTTCCTTCTCCCATCTCTAGGGTACCAGTCTGTTATGATGTTGCTCCACTTCTCTTGTGTACCGCGCAGCATGTGCCCAGTCCATCTCCATTTCAAACTATCTATTCTAGTAAGTACATCTATGACTTTTGTCTTACTTCTTATGACGGTGTTTCGTATTTTATCCAGTTTCTTAATACCTATCATACTTCGTTCCATAGCCCTTTGACAATGTTCCAGCATGTTTCTGTGATGTTTCGTTAGAGCCCAGGTTTCACACCCATAAATAATACATGGGAGAACGCAGGTATTGAAGACCTTCCTTTTGATACCAATACTAAGATCTGTGGATTTCATGATCTCCTTTAGTGACCAATATCTTTTCCATCCGTTAGCTATTCTTCTTTTGATTTCTTTTATAGTTGTGTCTGTATGTGAGATGATTTGTCCTAAATAGATATATTCATCTACATATTCAACGGGTTGGTTGTTAATTTTTATTTCATACTAGCTTTTGCCCGCGGCTTCGCTCCCGGCAACAGATTATTCTACTCTACCCTACTCTACCCTACTCTACCCTATTCGAATTTTTCTCATCTTTTAAACCTTCCCTAGACCTCCACGAATAATTCAAGACCAAGATAAGATAAATCCGTTCAGCCGTTCTCGAGTTTTAGCGAGACTAACGAACAGCAATTGATTTTTATATATATAGACTAGCTTTTGCCCGCGGCTTCGCTCCCGGCAACAGATTATTCTACTCTACCCTACTCTACCCTACTTTACCCTACTCTACCCTACTCTACCCTACTATTCGAATTTTTCTCACCTTTTAAACCTTCCCTAGACCTCCACGAATAATTCAAGACCAAGATAAGATAAATCCGTTCAGCCGTTCTCGAGTTTTAGCGAGACTAACGAACAGCAATTGATTTTTATATATATAGACTAGCTTTTGCCCGCGGCTTCGCTCCCGGCAACAGATTATTCTACTCTACCCTACTCTACCCTACTCTAAAAAAAAAAAAAAATGTATCCTATGTTATTCTCCTGGCTCTAAACTACCTCCCTGCCAATTTTCAGCTAAATCGGTTCTAGCTGTCCCGGCAAACTTCGTTTCGCCTATTTTTTTTTTTTTCGTTCTCACCGTTTAAACCTTCCCTGAACTATCACGAATATTTCAAGACCAAAATCAGCCAAATCGGTCCAGCCGATCCCGAGTTTTAGCGAGACTAACGAACAGCAATTGATTTTTATATATATAGATTTGTTTGAATTCGTTAATAGCTTCGTTTTGTTTATATTCATAGATAAGCCCACTTTCACGCTCTCTTTATTTAGATCTTGTATCATTTTTTCTAGGTTTCCTGGTTGTTCTTCAAACAAAACAATATCGTCAGCAAATCTAAGATGGTTTAATTTTTGACCATCTATATTTAATCCATGTTGGTCCCAGATTAGCTTTCGAAATATGTTTTCCAGCACCGCCGAGAACAGCTTTGGGGACATTGGGTCGCCCTGTCTGACACCTCTTTTTACTTGGAAGGTTTCACCCAAGGCTTCCAGTTGTACTCTTGCCTTACTGTTGGAGTAAATGTTTTTAATGGTGTTTATGTATATTGTCGGGATTCCCTGGTTTCGTAGGCTTTCCCATATGGCTGTGTGGCTAATGCTGTCAAATGCTTTAGAATAATCGATAAAAGCCATATATAACGGTTTGTTGTACTCATTGTATTTTATATTATTAGTGTGATACTTATTAATATTATCCTGTTCCAGAGAAACATACCAGCTAGCCAAGGAGCTGACCGGTATCAGGTGGGACTTCAGTGCACCACCCAACGTGGCCAAAGGATGTATCCTTTTTATAAGCTTTTAGAATAGAATAGAATAATATTTTATTGTACACTAAAAAAGTAAAAATTTCACAGAAACTTATATGTATGGGTACAAAGCCGGTCTTATCGCTGACAGCGATATCTACCAGACAACCTTAGGACGGAGTATACGACCTTGAACTACTTGCTTGCTTTTTATCTAGTTGTTGAAAGTATTGTTTGGAAGAGGAAGGCCGAAGAAGAGATGGATGGATTGTGTGAGGAGTGATATGAAAGAAAAGGGAGTTAGTGATAGTGTGACGAGTGACAGGACAGAGTGGAAGAAAAAAACATGTTGCACCGACCACGAGTAATATGGGATAAGGGTAGGATGATGATGTTGAAAGTATTGTTTGGCTTCTTCTATGAAGACAGTCATAGAAGAAGCCAAACAATACTCAGCAGTGGCGTAGCAAAGAGGGGCGGCGGGGGAGGGCCGCACCTGATGTCACCTTTTTTGGGGTGACACCCACCCAGTCTCTCAACTTTAAGAACAATTTACAAACAAAAAAAAATCACTTGCACAAAAATTTATTTCACTGGGATTCCCGCAAAAGAGCCTGACGCTGTCCTTGTCCTTCTCCTCGTGATCCATTTCTTTATCACATTAAATTTATTGCTTTTTACTTTCGATGGGGTGACACCACCAACTTCCGCACCGGGTGCCACCCAAGGTACGCCACTGTTCCCAACCCATTGACAAGCACGCTTTTAATGCGATACACTATCAATCGCCTGAAAAGAGCAAATGCTTTATACAACTAAGGAGTTTTTTTTTTCATGGTAGGTAAAAATCATCCAATGACGAGTCCCGCTCTTGGGCGGAGCGGAAAACAAGTGTCAGACTCATACTGACTAAACAACCTACCCCGTTCCTACATCGCCATACATACCAGGGCCAGAGCCTTCCTTTTCAGACACAAACCCGTGGCCCTGATTGGCTTCGACCCTTCTGCAGGGTCCCTACGGTTGCTGACAACTCCTTGAGGCGCGCGGGAACAGTGCGCGCCGTCGACGACTGGGCTTGGTCCGGACGATTACCAGACGACCGGACGGCGAGCTACCCATTGCTCACCGTCCGCAAGCCCGCTCCTACGGTGGCCGGAAGTCAGGATCGGAATCGCGGCGGCGTCTGGGGCGCAAACGCCGTTGCCTTATGCGGTCCGCCTCCTCCTTTGCTAGCATTACTGCTTCGCAGAAGGAGGCAACCGCCTGCCACTCCTCCTCACTCCGAACCATGGCTTCTACCAAGGCCCGGCGCGAGAGATCGCCGCCACCGATCGCTCCCACGAGGACACAGCGAACTAAGGAGAGTTAAGACAGTGGCTTTAACCCACCAAAATTTCTAACTACTGCAACGTATCTGATTATAGTCCTCTACACTAATCGCAGATTATAATGGAGACAAAAAAAGTTTTTTTCTATGTTTCTTTCCATCAACATTTTCTCTTGCCATAAAATCCTGAACTACCAACACAGATATAAAAAGCGAAGCCCGCAAGCTGCTCCAACCGATAGAGCTGGACTTCTCAAACGGGGCCGACAGCGGAGCCCTATGGACACTGCTGCAGTCCACCGCAGCACCCGGCTGGCCATTCGCCACGGACAAGGAAAACAGGCCTTTGAACGAAGTGGATAAGATGAAACAAGTCGTTTAAGTTACTGTAGTTCGTTTTTTAATCCTAGACTTCGATTTGACAACTTAAAATGTCAAACTCCAGAAAATTGGGAACATATTTCTAGAGTGTGACATTCTGAGTTGTGAAATCGTAGTCTAGAATTAAAAAACGAACTTTAAAGTAATAATAATGTAATGAATTAAGCTATATTTCTGAATTTAAGTTGTAATACTAATATTAAGGTGTTTAATTAAATTTTATTTTAAACTAAATTGTTGTTTTATTATTTGATAGTTTTAAGTTGAATTGAGTCCCTTAAAAATGAATAGATGTTTGTCAGTGTCGCTAAAACTCGAGAACGGCTGGACTGATTTATATAGTTACTAGCTTTTGCCCGCGGCGTCGCCCGCGTGGTATTGAGGTTGGGGTTTCCGGGATAAAAAGTAGCCTATGTCCTATTCCGGAATGTATTCTATGCCTGTGCCAAATTTCATTCAGATCCGTCCAGCCGTTTTGGCGTGATTGAGTAACAAACATCCAAACATCGTAACTTTCGCATTTATAATATTAGTAAGATAGTTTTGATATTTTCGTGATAGGCCAGGGAAGGGATAAAACTTGAAATGCTGAGTAAAAATAGAAAAAAATCAAGCTCAAAATTAAAATAATTACAAGTATATTATAATGTGATTTGTACCCAGGGTTGTTACTTTGGCCGATGTTCTTTCAGCTTTCTAGTGCTAACGGTCGCTGAGATTATCCGCGGACGGACAGACAGACAGACTTGCCGAAACTATAAGGGTTCCTTGTTGAATACGGAACCTTAAAAAATACTGTTATTTAATTTGTTCAAGTTGGTGCAAGAAATACTAAAAAAATATTATTTAAAAAATTAAATAAAATACTATACATTTTTTTTTAAATACTTTTCAATATTTATTTATTTATTCGAAGGAGAACCAACAGCTATAACTAAGCAATAACAGTTGTATAAGAACCATTGAGCCAATTACAGGTTCTCACGGGTAGAAACAGAAAAAGTAGCAGAAAACTTAGGATCACTAACAAGCACGATAAAAAAGAATACAATAAAATATCACTTATTGCAATCAGCACGTTTGAAAAAGTCCGCATTCAGCTGAGTGCGCGCAGTATATATTTTAGTGATAAATGGGTCAAATGAGAATTCTTTACAGAGAACATTAAAGTCTACTTTATTCTTCTCAGATTAAAAAATACTTTATTATTATTATTTCTAGCCCATACTGTCCCACTGCTGGCCAAAGGCCTCCATTCCTTCCAGTGTTCACGGTCTCGGGCCACTTCTTGCCAATTCCTACGGAAGGCATCCAAGTCGTCCCGCCATCTCCTTGGTCTGCCGCGACCCCTTCGTGCGGTTTCAGGGCACCAACTTAGTGTTCTACTGTCCCACCGCTCGACTGACATGCGGCAGACATGTCCAGCCCAGTCATACTTAAGCTGAGCAGACTTCTGAGCCACGTCAATGATTTGCGTTTACTAAAAATACTTTACTACTTTAAAAAAAGACAGCATCCCTATTTGCGCCAATGTTCAAAAGGTTTCTTTTTTTTATTCTAGATTGGGTCGCGTTTGACCACACTCTCACCTGATGGTAAGCAATGATGTAGTTGACGATGGAGAAATAAAACAACTAAGGATTATAAATATTGCAATTTATTAAAAAGATACTGATTTATCAAGAAGTAAAAATCATTAGTTACAATAACTAACCAAAAAAAAAAGTTGGCAAGAGTGGTCAAATATAAAATATTAGAATTAATTGTTGATATGTTGTAAAAGAAGATATGTTATGCACTAATATCGCAATCAGAAAAATTGGACTCGAAACAGACATCTATGTTCAGTGTCATCTCAGTCGTAAACCTACTGATAGACAAGGACAGAGATAAGAGCCGACGCTATCGTTTAACATACCTGTGCCCAATCGCAAGATATCCGTAAGAGAACCAAGGTTGCCGACATAGCCAAAAGAAACGCCAAACTTAAGGGGCAGGACATATTGCACTCGGAACAGATGGCCACTGGGGCCGAAAGGTTCTGGAGTGACGACCGCGTACCGGAAGACGCAGCGTTGGAAGACCTCCCATAAGGTGGACCAATGACCTGGTCAGGGTTGCTGGAAGCCGATGGATGCAAGACGCACAAGTCCGGTCTTTGTGGCGGCGCTTGGGGGAAGCCTATGTCCAGCAGTGGACGTCTTTCGGCTGTGATGATGATGATGAATTGCGCCTGAGTGAAATCATGTCATATAGTCCTGATTTTACCTATCTTCCACCGTTTTAATTTAATCTAAGGAAAAAATATAAATATAATTTATAAAATTAATTAAATAAAATCCGATTAGTTGAATATATTAGACTTACAATACAAATATATATATAAAAAATGCTTTAAAGGAACTGCCACTAAATACTACTATCACAATTTTTAATACTTTATTTACATCATAGTCAACCGAGGTTTCCGTTTTGGCTGAAAAGAGGGTAAATCATACATAGATTTAATTCGTTTTTTAATTCTAGACTACGATTTGATAACTCACTCTAGAAATATCTTCCCAATTTTCTGGTTTTTGACATTTTAAGTTGTCAAATCGTAGTCTAGAATTAAAAAACGAACTATACGTACGTACATCGAATGAATGGAAAAAATTGCCAGCTAAGTCACTGATAATCACGCTGAGACTACTGAGGTCTCCCGTCTATGCTATCTTCATCCAATCTATAGATGCATGGCGGCCTGCGCAACAGGTGACGTGTGACTATGGCGGGGGTCACTGGTGTCCACGCTATCTTCATTAATATATGGTGCGGCGCGGCCTGTACAGCGTGAGCGCACGCGATTCATGATGATGGTCACGTAGGTGTCACTGTCGGTCACTGGTGGTCATGTGTCTACGCTATCTTCATTCGATCTATATGGTACGGCGCAGCCTGTACGGCGTAAACACATATGTTTCATTGTGGTGGTCACGTGTGGGTCACTGTCGGTCACTGTCGGTCACGCTGGGGTCACTCATTTACGCTATCTTCATCCGATCTGTATGGTACGACGCGGTCTGTACGGCGTGAACGCACATGATTCATGGTGTGGGTCACTGTCGGTCACTGTTGGTCACGCTGGAGTCACTCATCTACGCTATCTTCATCCGATCTATATGGTGCGGCGCGGCCTGTACGAAGTGAACGCGCATGATTCATGGTGAGGGTCACGTGGGGGTCACTGTCAGTCACTGGTGGTCACCTGTCTACGCTATCTTCATACGATCTATATGGTGAGGCGCGGCCTGTACAGCGTGGATTCGCATTAGATGACGCACAGCGTTGCGACGTCGCACAAATGTGTTCTCGCATACGCGACATTTGAACGAGTACTGCGGTGTTTTGTGACGGTTCTTGTGTATTCGCATCAGGGTGACCGACTTGAAGCGAGCGGGGCATTGGTCGCACTGGAAAAGAGAAAATGGAAAGTGAGATAGAGAAAAAATATTATCTTACTAATATCAATGCGAAAGTTACGATATTTGGATGTTTGTTACTCAATCACGCCAAAACAGGCTGGACGGATCTGGATGAAATTTGGCACAGGCATAGGATATACTCCGGAATAGGACATAGGCTACTTTTTATCCCGGAAACCCCAACCCCAACCCCAATACCACGCGGGCGAAGCCGCGGGCAAAAGCTAGTTATAGATAAATTACACCCAGACACGGAACAAATGATCGTGCTCATCACACATACATTTGTCCTGGGTGGGAATCGAACCCACGACTTCCGGCATAGCAGTCAGGGTCACTAACTACTATGCTGACAGACCAGTCAATTGACAAACTTAAATTGAAAAGCTTGTTTTTTTTTGAGGTTCACACCTCATTTTCCCAACTATTATCACATACCAAACCAACCTATATTTTCCCACCTATTATGGTTTTCTTTTATTTGCTATAAACTAATGCTTGACTACCCACCTGATGGTAAGCAGTGATGAAGTCGTTGATGGTGAGGCGCACTAGTTTATTAAGAGCCTATTCACTCTAGCCTTGAAGACACCTAAATTATAATCGGACGGAACTGCAGCCTCAAGATACCCAGACCCGGAACACCTATCACCTAAAAACATTGATATTGTAGGTACCTGTACGTTTTTATCCGGCAGGTGTATCGCCACGTGCTGAAGGTAGCTGCTCTTGCGGTGGAAGCCGGTACCGCACTCCGCACACACGAACGGCTTCTCGCCAGTGTGGAGTCGCTCATGGATCTGAAGACATTATTGTTATATTTACATTACAATGATACAATGAAACTATAAATTTCTATGTGAAGTTTGCATAAAATCGGTCAAGCGGTTCTTCATTTATCACATTTATTTATACTTCATTGTACACCACATTAAAAAAATATAGGACAAACATTGTTATAAAAATAAAGGTACAATGGGCGGTCTTATCGCACAAGGCAATCTCGAACAGACAACCTTTGGATGGACTGTGCGAAAGGAGATAGATCTAGGGTTGTCAGTGTACAATTTAATTATAAGAAAAAATACTAGTAAGATATAAAAACACGAATACATACATACAATAAAAAATAATATACTAATATATATCAAATATATAATTGAGACAGGAGAAGAAAAATCAAAGTGAAAGGTAATGCTCCTTCACCAATTTTTCTGTTGCTGGTAGGGAAGCTGTTGACGCTCGTGTTGTTGTGTTCTTGTGGAGCGGGCTCGCTGGCGGGATGTCGACTGGAGAGTGTTCGGTGGCAGCAGGAGGAGTAAATAATAACACTTCTTCGGTTTTCTTCTATTTATTTTCTTCAAGTTTCTTCTTGCACTGCTGGATTTGGAATGTCTGACCACAGAAAACCGCCCTTTTTTATAGACAATTCTGACCAATCACAGCCCTTCAGTTTTGCACACGGCACTAATTTTCACCAATTGACCAATCAGAGCGCAGGTGACCTTTGTATGGAAAACTTAAAATTTCGGTTTTCTGCGGTAAAACACCCCTTACAATATTTATCTTACACTTCTAACCTTATAACACACTTATTCTAATTAATTACATAAAATTCAGTATTAAAATCTTTAATTCAAACCTTAAAATAATTAAAATACTGAAATGGCTCTCGTTACGGTAAAGTTTCCCTAGTATATAAGCTTACATAACTATATAGTACAAGTGGCGCCCCTAGTGGTTGGAATGCACAACACTTATCATAGAAACTTATAGTGAAAATACATAAAAATGAACTTAGAGCATTTCATTAGGAAAGATAGACTATTTAAACTAATTTGAAATTAAACAAGTTAAATTATTATATACATAATATATCGTCGCTAACATTCTCCCCCACGGTGCGAAGCACTTCATCCTCTGGAGGCGACGATGCAGGAACCAGCACGATAATCCGTCGAGTTGGGCGGCGAAGTATTCCTCCCGATGTCCGCACGTCCAGCACTCTCGTTCTTCCATCTGGTCCAGGATATGTCTTGACAACTTCTCCGCGAGGCCACGAGTTTCGTGGTAATGTGGCGTCCACTATTAGTACGATATCTCCTTCTCTAGGGTCTTTGATTGCTTTGCCTTTAAGATTCCTTGGCATTAAGAGTGGTAGGTACTCTTTGATCCATCTTTTCCAGAAGTGGTCTGCAAGTCTTTGGGTGGTTCTCCAATTCGCTTTTCCGATTAGAGCTGTGTCGTCGAATTCTCCCGGCGCCGTTAATCCACACGATCTCCCCAGTAGAAAGTGGTTCGGTGTCAGACTCTCTTCGTCTTCTGGGTCCATGCTGACTGAGGTGAGAGGTCTGGAGTTGACGATATGTTCGACCTCAGTCATTAACGTATGTAGCACTTCTTCAGGTGGGCTTCTTTCGTTCAGAACCACTGCCAACGCCGTCTTGACTGTTCGCACAAGTCTCTCCCAGGCGCCTCCCATGTTTGGAGATCCTGGAGGAATGAACTTCCACTTGATACCCTTCTCTTGTGCCGCCTCTTCCAGCTCTCTCTTTGCTCCAACGAAGTTGGTCCCGTTATCGCTGAATATAGTTTTTGGGGTCCCTCTTCTGGCTGCCATTCGTCGAAGTGCCATAATCATCGAGCTAGTGCTAAGAGAGGACACTAACTCTAGATGTATGGCTCTAGTGGTGAGACAGGTAAATAACGCCACCCAGCGCTTCTCAGTTCTTCTCCCAATAGTGACGTGCATCGGCCCGAAGTAATCGACGGCCGCGTAAGAGAACGGGAACTGATGATGCTGTAGTCTCTCACTTGGTAGGTCTCCCATCGGGGGTATCTCTGGTAAACTCTTCTTTGTCTTGCACCATTGACAGTTGTATGCGATTGCCTTCAGAGTCGCTCTTAAGCCCAGAATCCAATACTTTTGTCGGATTTCATTCATCACCGTAGCAGTATTTCCGTGAAGGAACTTCTTGTGATAATATTCTACAATAAGACGCGTTATCTTTTGTTTTCCATCTAGGATGATGGGGTTCATCTTCCTTGCGCTGTCGTCGTAAAATTTCATCGTCCTACTTCTTAGCTTAATAATTCCGTCGTCTCCTATATAAACGTCGATCTTCTTGAGCCGACTTGCACTTCCTAGGGGTTTTTCTGTATTCAAATTCTTTATGTCTGACGCAAAACTATCGTTTTGGCTCATCTTCATTAATATTTCTTCGGCCTTCTTTAAGTGTTCTTCTTCCAGAGGTAGGTACTGCCGCTTGTTTTCGTTTCTGTTGGCTGGTTGGTTTGAGATTTGTTTGTCTTTCTTCTGGATTTTACTTTGAAGTTTCCCGGATTCGTCTCTCCTGTGCTTGGCAGTGGTGATTGCTTTATGGGCCTTCAATAAGTAGTTTGTGAAGGCAACTACTCTCGTTGTAGTGTGCAGTAGTCGCTGCCAGCTTGAGAACTTCGCTGGATCCAGAAGGACGTCTTCTGCAGCTTTTAACACCATCACCTTTTCTTTGTTTTTCTCTTCTGGCATGATACTCTCTGGTTTGAAGTCGCGAAATGGCCACTCTTCTTCTGGTTGACGGAGAAACGATGGACCTTTGAACCACCTGGCGTTATGGTCAAAATCAATTGGAGTTCCTCTCGTGGCGTCGTCTGCTGGGTTTTCTTTGGTTGGTACCCATCTCCAGTCTTCTGGCTTAGACTTCTCTTCGATTTCTGCCAGTCGATTAGCCACGAAAGTTTTGAACTTTCTTGGTTCCGCCTTTATCCACTGCAGTACTGTGCTAGAGTCAGTCCAGTAGATCTTCTTTGTAATTTCGAGCTCCAACTCTTCTTCGACCGTGGCAGCTAGTCTGACGCCAAGCAATGCTGCTTGTAGCTCTAATCTCGGAATTGATACTGGTTTCGTTGGCGTCACTCTCGCTTTGCCAGCGATCATGGAGATATGGACCTTTCCTCCAGGCTCGACAGTCCTCCAGTAGACTACCGCCGCATAGGCTTCTTCACTTGCGTCGGTAAACGTGTGCAGTTGTCCTTTTCTGCTGCGGGGTGAAAAGCACCTTGGAATCTTCAATCTTGCTAATGCTGATACTTCTTTTAAATAGTTCAGCCAGGCTTCTTTTTGTGAATCGTTAATTACTTCATCCCAGTTTATTTTCGTTCGCCAAATGTTTTGAATTAACTTCTTTCCTTGAATTAAGACTGGTGTTGCAAAACCCATCGGATCAAATGTAGACATCACTGCGCTCGTGACTTCTCTCTTTGTTGGAGCTCTTATACCATCTTGGAGGTCTTTTGATGTATTGCGTAGCCCTACATTGAAAGCTAGTGAATCTTCTTTCACCAGCCATCTTAGCCCCAGAGTCTTCTCTTCTTTCGTCAGTTGCAGAGAATCTTCTATATTGATGTCGCCTACTTCTGAAAGTACAGCCGAATTGTTACTGGCCCAACCCTTCAGATGAAAGTTTGCTCTTGCATGAATATCCTTTACTTCTTTTGATATCTTCTTTGCTTCGGCTATAGACGCAAAGCTCTGTAGATAGTCGTCCATGTAATGGTTTCTGTTTATTGCTTTCACTGCTTCGGGATGAGTTTCCTTAAATTCTTCTGCGTTCTTATTCATTACATATATTGCGGTTGCTGGCGATGACGCTGCTCCAAAGATGATTGAGGACATTCTATACTCTTCAGGCTTGCCTGTTCTTCGGTTTCCGCGCCACAGGAACCTGAGACTGTCTCGATCGTCTTCTCTGACCTTGACTCGAAGAAACATATCTTGAATGTCGGCCATGACAGCCACGGGTCCTTCCCTGAAGCGAAGCAGCACTCCAAATAGTGACTGCAGTAGGTCAGGGCCTGAGAGCAAGGCGTCGTTGAGGCTCTTCCCTTCAAACTTGGCAGCTGCGTCGAACACTATTCTCAGCTTCTTTTTAACTGGATGCACAACAGCGAAGTGAGGTAAGTAGAATATTTTTCCTTTCTTTGAAGTTGCGGGGGCTTTCTCTGCATATCCTTTTTCGATCAGACTTTGGATTTGCTTCTCATAGTGCTCTTTAGCTTCTTGATCTTTATCTAATTTCTTTTCGATGTTGACCAGGCGTCGTATTGCTTGATTGTAGTTGTTGGGCAGGGTTTCATCTTCATTCTTCCACAGGAGTCCTGCTTCATATTGGCCGTTTGACAGTTTCTTCGTAGTTTTCTCGAGGGTTTCTAATGCTCTTCTGTCGCTGTCGTTGGTTGGTGACCGATTTTGAATCCCAAGAGATTCTAGTTGAAAATGTTCTCGAACGATTTCTTCAATATTTTCTTCGTCAGTGGTCAATCTGCCATAGCAAATGAAGTTTACTAAGGAACTTGTCCCTGTTTCGCATCCGTGTAGCACCCACCCAAGGCTAGTGAGTGAAGCTACAGGATCAGATGGCTTGCCCTTCTTCAGACGTCTTGTTACAATCAGCCCCCAGTTGTCTTGGCCTATGAGTAGCTTGGGCCTTTCGGTGACGTAAAGGAGTTGATTTTCAATTGTCCTTAGATGCTGACAATTCTGAACGGTTTGCTTATTTACACATTGTTCAGACAGCTTCAGGTCGTCGATGGTTCTTGCAACGATAGTTCTTTTTTCTCTTCTATGAGCCCCTTTTATCTTGAACTCTATCTTTTGTGAACTATCTTTTCTTAACATCTTCCCGCCGACTGTTTCGATTGTGAGTGTTTCTTGCTTCCCTTCGACTCCGATCTTCTCGGCAACTGATGAGTCTAAAAGAGTGACTGTTGACCCTTCGTCCAATAATGCTAGTACCCGAACTTGGCCTTTTGGACCATAAAGATCCACCGGGATGATCTTCAGGTATGCTTTCTCTTCACCTTTTGTGTTATGAATAGAAGCGATCTTCTCTTCCGATGTGCTTCCTGCGTCTTCTTTATTCGTTTTTATTTCTAATGGTACTGGAGGCTTTTCGGAATGTAGGATGGTATGATGCCATCTCTTACAGTGCTTGCAGACTGGAGCTTTACAGTTGATTCTTGAGTGCCGGAATCGAATGCATTTGAAGCATATTTTTGCCTTCTTGATCATATCCCATTTTTCATTTATATTCGCTTCTTTAAACTTCTTGCATTCTATTGCGAAATGCGGTTCTTCACAAAATGGACATGACTTCTTGTGTTTTTCTTGTGACGCTTCTTGTATCGTATGAATTGGTCTTCTTGTTGCTTTCTTTTGCTCCGAGAACACTTCAGGTGGTGCAAAGTCCCCACACATGTCGGCTTCTGATTCTAGGAACGCTTCGACGAGTAATAGTTCTTGAATTCCTTCATCTCTTCTGCTTCTGTGATAAGCAAACCAACGAAATTTCATTGATGTTGGCATCTTGTCGACTATGACTCGTAGTGTTTCAGGAGAACTAAGGTACTGTGGTTTCTTCAAGGCCTTAATTGTCTCGACGGCGTTCTTCACTTTGCTGGCAAAAACGCAAATGTCGCTTGGATTCTCGCTGACTTTCGGCAGACTCTTCATTTTTTCTAATTCTGCTAAAGCCAGCGCTCCAGGTCTTCCAAATCTTGCTTCTAGTCCCTTAATCACTTCGCGCGGATCTTCAGCGGTGAACAACAGACTTTGGACGGCTTCTCTAGCTTTTCCTTGGATTGCTATTCTAAGGCGCGCTAGGTTCTGATTGTTGCTGAAAGAAGCGGCCATATCTTCGTATGATCTCTTGAAGGCTAACCATTCTTCACAGGATCCGTTGAAGTGAGGGAGCTCAAAGTGCTTCGACGAAACGTTGTCACGTGATTTCTCGGCTAATTGAAGTATGACTGAAGCCAATGCCTGGATGTCGCTTTTCTTTTCATTTGACTCGATCGGACTCCGATCTTTAAGTCTGTCCCCAGTTTGGTTGAAACATTGCTTAACTTCTCGAGTTTGTTCGTACAACTCTTCTTCAGCACCATCTTCTTCGTCTTCTGACTCAGCGGCAAGAAGCTCTAGTTCAGCTTGAGCGACTTTTGATCGTGCTTCTGCCAGCTCTAATTCCCTTAGTGCAATTGTCATTCTTGCTTGCGCTTCTGCTCTCTTCCTATGCGACGAGCGAATAGAGTGTGTATCTAGATCACAAGTCGTCTTCTTAGGGCGAGGCTGCTGCAGACCCTCTTCTCTGGACGTTGGTGTACTGCCATCGTTCAGATACGTTTTCACTGCGACACTTCTTTCTTGAATCTGCAGCGATGAATGACCCTCTTCTTGGCGAGCGGGAATATAAGCTTCGATAGTGCTAGTCGAGGGGGTGGTACGAATCACTTCCCTCAGTGTTGATTCCTCTCCGGCAGTGGTCTTTGAATGAAGTACGGGTTGGTAATGTTCGTGTACGCTGGTTGGCGGCGATCTTTTTGTAAGTGTCGATCGGTTTGAAATCGACGCGTCCGTAGTCGTCGCGCTGGTATATTCACTCGGCGTAATCATATTCCCATCCGTCGTACCAGTACCCGTAATATCCGTAGTCGCGTTATTTTCACTCGAAGTTACAGCCTTCGACTGCACCGATCTTGATCTTGTGTTCATAGGCATCTTCCCAGTTCTCTTGAACCCAATCCGGCTTTCGAAGGACCAATGTTGACGCTCGTGTTGTTGTGTTCTTGTGGAGCGGGCTCGCTGGCGGGATGTCGACTGGAGAGTGTTCGGTGGCAGCAGGAGGAGTAAATAATAACACTTCTTCGGTTTTCTTCTATTTATTTTCTTCAAGTTTCTTCTTGCACTGCTGGATTTGGAATGTCTGACCACAGAAAACCGCCCTTTTTTATAGACAATTCTGACCAATCACAGCCCTTCAGTTTTGCACACGGCACTAATTTTCACCAATTGACCAATCAGAGCGCAGGTGACCTTTGTATGGAAAACTTAAAATTTCGGTTTTCTGCGGTAAAACACCCCTTACAATATTTATCTTACACTTCTAACCTTATAACACACTTATTCTAATTAATTACATAAAATTCAGTATTAAAATCTTTAATTCAAACCTTAAAATAATTAAAATACTGAAATGGCTCTCGTTACGGTAAAGTTTCCCTAGTATATAAGCTTACATAACTATATAGTACAAGTGGCGCCCCTAGTGGTTGGAATGCACAACACTTATCATAGAAACTTATAGTGAAAATACATAAAAATGAACTTAGAGCATTTCATTAGGAAAGATAGACTATTTAAACTAATTTGAAATTAAACAAGTTAAATTATTATATACATAATATATCGTCGCTAACAGAAGCCGTGGGCAAAAGCTAGTTTTATATAAAGTAAAACAAACAAATCTAGTTGTAGAGTCACACCCCAAGGAGTTGTCAGCAACCGTAGAAGGGTCGAAGCCAGTTAGGGCCACGGGTTTGCGTCTGAAAAGGAAGGCTCTGGCCCTGGTATGTATGGCGATGTAGGAACGGGGTGGGTTGTTTAGTCAGTAAGAGTCTGACACTTGTTTTCCGCTCCGCCCAAGAGCGGGACTCGTCATTGGATGATTTTTACCTACCATAAAAAAACACCCCAAAATAAAAACAAATGTTATACCTTGACCTGCTCAGCATTTGACGCTTTGTAATCACAGTAGGAGCACTTGTCTGTCTTCTCATAACCGTGCTTGGCTCGACAGTGCATCAGCAGTAGTCTTCTTGTTATGAACTTCTTACCGCAGTGCTGTGGATGGAAATAATAATAATTTTAATCTTTCTAATATAAATATAAATGCGAAAGTTACGATGTTTGGATGTTTGTTACTCAATCACGCCAAAACGGCTGGACGGATCTGGATGAAATTTGGCATAGGCATAGGATACACTCCGGAATAGGACATAGGCTACTTTATATCCCCGAAACCCTAACCCCAACCCCAATACCACGCGGGCGAAGCCGCGGGCAAAAGCTAGTTCACCGTTACACGTCCCATTAAAATCTGCTCCCTAAATTCTTTCTTTGCCAAGCATGTTAGCACTCCAGGATTCCCTATCGGACCAAGCATGGCCTTGGTAGGCCTCTATGGACAAAAGGTAACAATTAACTGACTGGCCTGTCAGCCTAGTATTTAGTGACCCTGACTGCTATGCCGCAGGTCGTTTTTTTTTTTATGGTAGGTGAAAATCATCGAATGACGAAACCCGCTCTTGGGCGGAGCGGGAGACCAGTGTCAGACTCTTACTGACTAAAAAACCTACCCCGTACCTTCCTTGCCTTATTCCTAGAGTCGAGGTAACAGTTTGCACCACCCTAGGCTCCAGGAGGCTTCGACCCTGAAGGGCCCCTGCAGTTTGCTGACAACTCCTTGAGGCACGCGGGAACGGTGCGCGCCGTTGACGACTTGGACTCGGTCTGGACAGTTACCAGACGACGAGGGCGCTGTTGCCTTTGCCTTATGCGGTCGGCCTCCTCCTTTACGAGCATTACTACTTCGCAGAAGGAGGTGACCGCCTGCCATTCCTCTTCGCTGCGGACCATGGCCTGAACCAGGGCCCCGCGCCAGAGGTCGCCGCCGCCGATCACCCCCACGAGGACACGGCGGTGCTCTTCCTAAGCAGGGCACACCTCCACCGTGTCCTCCGGGCTCGCCTCACAGTGGCTACACCCGGACGTCTCTTCCGCACGAATCCGATGCAGGAATCTCCCGAACTTCCCATGTCCGGTGAGAACCTGCGTCATGCGGAAGGTGAGGACGCCGTGAGGTCTATCCAGCCACGCCTCAAGCCGCAGGTCGTGGGTTCGATTCCCACCCAGGACAAATGTTTGTGTGATGAGCACGATCATTTGTTCTGTGTCTGGGTGTAATTTATCTATAATATATATGTATTTAGAAATATATAAGTATGTTTAGTACCCCTGGCAGTCTAGTATCCCACACAAGCTCTGCTTAGCTTGGGACTAGATGGCGTTGTGTGATAGTTGTAGACATATTATATATATATAAATTCTTTCTTTGCTTGGTCCGATAGGGAATCCCGGAGTGCTGACATGCACTCCGGGATTCCCTATCGGACTAAGCATGGCCTTAGTAGGCCTCTATCTATGGACAAAAGTTAGCCATTAACAATGGATTACCAACTTACTTCACAAACAACGTCAAATCCCGTGTGTATTTTATAATGATTTCTTAACGATAACTTAGAAGATAATATCTTATGGCAATATTCACACTCTATCTCCTCCTTCAGTCGCACTTTCTTTTCTCCGTTCTCCTTTTTACGTCTCAAAGTCCGTTTGACAGGCTTTTCGGTACTCTTTTTACTCTTCTTAGACTTAAATATTAATTCCACAGGTTTGTCAACAAGATCTTGCACTTTCGTTTCGAATTCTATTTCTTCGTTATCGTTATTTTCAACGGAATCGTAATTATAATTATTTATATTGTCATCGTGATTATTAAAGTCCTCTAGTAGGTCTGATATGTCTATAGTTATATTAGTATTGTTTTCAGTATCAAAGATATTTGATTCAATTTTTACGTTGTATACAGTTTTGTCTTCGAGATGGCTCAGAAATAATTGCTCATTTTCAAGGCATTTTTTTCTAAACTTATAAGAGAAATTGATAAAGTTTATGCACGATGTGCACATTTTTTTCGGTAGTGTGTCGTTATAATCCACCTGAAATTAATTAAAAATAATATTATTCTACATTTTATGTTTTTTTTTTAACATAAATATGTGTGAGGAACTTTCCAATATATTTCTGATTGGAATTTTAAAATGAGTTCTAATTATATTTTCTTACAAATCTAATATCTTTTTAATCCTACCTTTAACCCAGTAGCTGCGAAAATAACATCAGAATACTTATCATGATGTTCTTTATACTTAAATATAGGATGCAAAGATTCCACTCCCAGACATGTTCTGCAGCAGTTCCAAGGATTCATTTCGTTAGTTGCACGAAGTATTTTTAATTTATCCTTAATTTAGTTAGAAAACATGATATAATAGTATAATAAAATTACAAAATAAAACCTAAACAACAAGTACTCGGATTGACGCTAAAAGTGACGTTTGCGTTTAGTTATTAGGATCAGCTAACTTGAAAATTATCACTTATACTGAAAAACAAATTAATTATAATATTTATTATCATAAATATAATCTATTTTGAACGTAATATGAAATTAGTTTTTTTTTGGTTTATCTATTGAATGACTCTATATTCAAATATAAAACTCTTAATTGGCACTAACTAAACATATATAAGGTATGTTCATTTCATGCACTAAAGTAAAATTAATTTGTTTTCATATAAAAATTACGTTTAAAGTTGTTTTTATCTGATTTATGTCTATAATCCACTCAATTGCAATTATTTTTCAGATCAGTAGATTAAACTATTATGGTGTTTTTGTATTAGATTCTTTCCAATGAGCTATTCAAAAATAATTATAGTTGAATCTAAACTTGAGCTAAGTTCACATTTGGCCACATAAACTTTTTGAACTTTTTCAATTCAAATGTCAATGTCAAATGTCATGAAAGAAAATGGCTGCTATTACATTTGTTTATGTTTATGATCATCATTGTTAAAACATTGAAAATGAACATAAAATCGTGACCATACACTTATTTACTCCACAAAGCGATTTATGTCTATAAAACCTACACGTTTCGAGTCATAAATGTTCTTTATCGTGTGAAATAAGAAAGAAAAATCTACAAAAATGTTAGCGTTACTCTTACTAAACAATATGAGTGTCAAACACAGGGCAGCAAAGCGAAAAATGCCTGTGAAACCGCCAAAAGTGAAGCCGAAGGAGCCTGAAGTGGTTTACTGCAGGACTTGCTTGAATACAGAGGATTTAGTTTCGATATTTTACAACAAAGAAAGCGAGGAGAAAAGAACGCAGGATTTGAGACTTGTGACCGGTTTAGAGGTACATACCTACTTATCTATTAATGTAGTTATTGTCTAAGTACCGTAGTATCTGCCGTATAAATGATACGGGGCCCTAGAAGGCCCCAGAGGCGCCGATGTGGGCAAAAATTCGCAACATGTATTCCACAACTGTATCATAGGGTATTTTTTTTTTAATTGCAATAAACTAGTGCTTGACTGCGATCCCACCTGATGGTAAGCAGTGATGCAGTCGTTGATGGTAAGGCGCACTAGTTTCAAGCATTTGCAAAAAAGCACAATTTTTAAGGGGCCCTTGTGGGGATTTTGATATGGGGCTATTGGACTAGCTACGCCACTGCTAGCCTGCTGCTGGTTTTGCTAGTTAGTCCGCAGCTTAAGTGCTATGGCTTTCATTAGTATTACATACTATCTATGACATTCCTGATAAATTCTGAGTCAGGATTAGATTTGCTAACTGTACTCTAAAATAGAGTATTATACTCAATATCATGTAGGCATACTATAAATAAAATCTATAATAGTAATAGAAATAGAGCATAGTATCCCAACTTTTTATGAATTACTACTCAATTACAAAAAAAAAGGGAATAAATATAATGACCACCATAAAATGCTTTGATACCCTTAATTTTGTAACCAAAAATATCTACTTAACACCAGAAAAATAAAGTCTAAAATTGTAATAGTACCAGCTATTTTAGTCACGACTCTACTTTAAATTGTATTCGACCACCAAAAATAGTAAATGATCACCAAATATAGTAAATGATCACCAAATCTTGACGAGCAAATTAATGTATTATTTCTACCTAAATAAATCACTGTGATTGCCATAAAATGTAGTGGCTATTGGTTTATTTGGACTCATTTTATTTAAATAGGATAGCAGGATGTAAAAACTTTGGTTATAATTTTACTTTAAAATGTTGGTTTAATTTTGGTGATCATTTACTATTTTTGGGTTAACCATGATTTATTTGGAGTCATTTTGCTTAAATAGGATAGAAAAGTGTAAAACTTTGGTTATAATTTTACATTAAAATGCGAGTTTCATTTTGGTGATCATTTACTATTTTTGTCTGCTACTTGTTACTATATTTGGTGGTAAGTTAAACATAAGCCAAAAAAAAATTCTTACGCTTCTCTTATTACAAATTAAGACTCCGTGCATAAAATTCATTCCCTAGAGTTTAGGCAAATTCGCTGTGATGCTATGTTTGTGTGCATCGTGCGTGCGCCTACACACACACGCGCGCAATAGTCGAGCTTAGTGAACGTTCAAACAATGTTGATCCTTTATTATAATATTTTATTTTCTTATTTTATGATGTTCACCTATGTACCACTTTTGTACAAGTAGATTAAGTAACAAAATCATATAATAACAGAGGCGGCGTAAGGCGTGGGCGACGTGGGCGACCGCCCACGGCCTCGCGGTCCAAGGGGCCTCGCGCCTCGAAGGTCTGCGAACGCAAATCATCATCATCATCCTACCCTTATCCCATACTACTTAGGGTCGGCGTAACATGTTTTT
Source organism: Mythimna loreyi (assembly GCA_029852875.1). Taxonomy (NCBI): domain Eukaryota; kingdom Metazoa; phylum Arthropoda; class Insecta; order Lepidoptera; family Noctuidae; genus Mythimna; species Mythimna loreyi. Next base: position 10,986,620 of record CM056807.1, on the reverse strand, counting down.
TTCTTCCACTCTGTCCTGTCACCCGTCACACTATCACTAACTCCCTTTTCTTTCATAACACTCTTCACACAATCCATCCGCCTCTTCTTCGGCCACCCTCTTCCTCTCCATCCATCTACGTGTAAACTCAGAACTCTTTTCGTAACATGCGTTTCATCTCTCCTCTTCACATGACCATACCAAGACAAACGATTTCCTTTCAACTTTTCAGTACCTGGCGCCACTTTCAGACTTCCTCTAAAATACATCATCAACTCTCATCATCTCTCACTTATTGAAGAACAAAGCTAACCACATCCATCCACTTTCAATATATTCCACAGTTCAACTGGTATTCCATCTGGATCAATGGCTTTACCATTCTTCATTCCATTTACTGCTATTCTGACTTCATCCATACTAACCATTCTTACAATTTACAAACCCTACATTACCGCGAATGCAAATATAGAGATATTTTATCATTTAGCAATAAATAATATAAAAATCGGCTAGGAAATATCTGGCAATACCTTCGGTTGCCTGACCACTTTTGTCGCGTGATTGATGCCTACCTATCGGTCGGTACCTATATCATTAACCCTAATAACCAGGGAGAGGAGAAATGGCGACAGATGACATATTGTGTTCCGCAGGGATCGGTACTACGACCATCCTTGTGGAACATTGGGTACGACTAGGTGCTGCGCGGCTATTTTCCTGACGTCGTTCGGTCCTAGCACAGGAAGAATAGTACCAGGCGGCGGCCGAACTAGCGACACGCGGCGTTGCGATAGTCATTGGCAGGATTCAGCAGTGGGATTCGAGGTAGCGCTTTACAAGTCCGAGGCCATGTGTTTCCACGGCCCTCGGAACGAGTCGCCAACGGGTTCCCAGCTAATGGAGGAGTTCGCATCGGCGTCGGGACTACAATGAAATATCTGGGATTCGTCATCGACAGCTGGTGGCATTTTGACGAGTTTTCCGACGTCTGGCTCCCAAACTGAACCGGACTGAGGCCACTCTCAAGCGGTCGCAGCCGAACTTTGGGGGTGCAGACATAGGAGATGTCGTAGGTTCTACGCAGGAATCGTTCGATCCTTGGCCCTGTATGGAGCGCCAGTGTAGGCGCCGTCGCTGCTAAAGCAACCGAGGGCCCAGCTTATCGCATTTCAGTGGGTCATGGCAATACGGATGGTGCAGGGATACCGCACGAGTTGAAGCGGCAAGTCTCCGTAGGATCTGGAGGCAACAGTCCTTGCACACATTCACGATTTGTGCGTGGAGATACAAAGATATACGTGGGATGTCATTGTGTTATGACGATAGCGACTGTCGCAACTCAGTTCTGGGCACGCCATAATACTGGTGGTAAAGTCCCCTCTTTGAGGCCTGGCTGAGAAGACCTCACGGCGTCCTCACATTCCGCATGGCGCAGGTTCTTACCGGACATGGTAAGCTCGGGAGGTATCTGCACTGGATTCGTGAGGAAGTGTCGCCCGAGTTTCGCCACACGGTGGAGCACACGGTAGAGGTATGCCCCGCTTGGGCTGGGCACACTTGGCATTACGCCCCAGACGCCGATTCCTATCCCGATTTCTGGCCACTGCGCACCGTTCGCGTTGGTGCGTAAAAATTCGAGAATAAAAAATTTGTTTCTACGAAAAATCGGTCCTTTTGCATCGTCCTTCAGGGGGCCTCGCAAAATATATCTTGCCCACATAAAATTTTGGTCTTGCCCCGCCACTGTATAATAAGTACGGTTTGTAAATAAAAATCTGGAACTTGTGTATATTTTACATTTATCACAATTGTCAAAATAGTTCAGTTTAGTGTTAGATGGATGTTGATACATTTAGACATTAAAAAAAATGTTAAATACAAAACTATAAATGACAATTACGATAGCTAATTTATGTAAAATGGTTGTAAAAAAAAAACACTTTCAAAATTCTGTTTAATTTTGAAAATGTTTTTCGTCAAAAATAAATTATGTTTACGAGATTTCTCTTTTGAGGTGGCATTTTTCTACTCGCCTAACCATTGAGCGTGGTTGGAAAACGTGTTGCTTTGTCCATATCCAACGCAATGTTTGATGGAGAGGCAACACGAAAAAAGAGAGATAACGCCCGAATACGAATACACAAGCTTAGAAAGTTTAATTTACTATTACCTGCTTCGATGGAAAAATCCTAAACGTCAATCACCGATCACTAAAAAACGCTTTACTCGGCCCTCAAAATATGTATAATAAGGTTTCAAAAAGAGCAGAATTTGTCTCCTGCCGCAGGGCAGATAAAAAGAAGAGATATTTTAAACAGTCCTATGCATACATTTGACCAGTGGCGCACCCCTATGGATGACTCAAGACCGATTTTTTTTAAAGAATTTTTTTTTTGTACTCAAATTATTACGCGTCTACGGTAGCCGGAAATCGGAATCGGAATCTCGGCGGCGTCAGGGGCGTGAGCGCCCTTGCCTTATGCGATCAGCCTCCTGCTTTGTAGAAGGATGCGACCGCCTGCCACTCCTACTCGCTCCGGACCAAGGTCTATATAAACCCCGTGCGAGATATCACCGCCGCCGAATGACTCCACATGGACATGGCGATGCTCTGTCCAAGCATGGTATACCTGTACCATGTGCTCCACCGTGTCCTCCGGGCGCTTCACACAATGGCAACACCCTGGCGTCACTTACGCACGAATCCAGTGCAGGTATCTACCTCCCAAACTTACCATGTTCGGTTACCTGCGTCATACGGAAGGTGAGGACACCGTGAGGTCTTTCCAGCCGGGCCTCAAAGAGGGGACTAACCGCCATACCTGCATCGGATTCGTGCGGAAGAGAAGCCCCAGGTGTCACAGTAGAGGTGTGCCCCGCTTGGGAGGAGCATCGCCGTGTTCTCATGGGGGTGATCGGTGTCAGCGATCTCTCGCAACGGGTCTTGGTGGAGGCCATGGGCGCAACCCTCTGCGAAGCAGCAATGCAAGTCACGGAGGAGGTGGACTGCATAAGGCAACGGCGCAAACGCCGCCGGGCTTGCGGACGGCGAGCAATGGGTAGATCACCGTCCGGTCATCTTGTAAGTTGTAACAGTGCGGACCAAGCCCAAGTCGTCGACGGGGCGCTCTGTTCCCGCGCGCTTCAAGCAGTTGTCAGCAAAACGGTAGGGACTCTGCAAAAGGGTCGAAGCCTGCTGGGGACCAGGGTCTCTTTCTGAAAGGAAGGCTTGGCTCCAATGCGAAGGGCAAAATGTTTAGTCAGTAAGAGTCGGACACTGTTTCCAGCTTCGCAAGGGTGGGATTGGTCATTGCATGATTTTAGCCCACCATAAAAAAAACCACTGTAATTATGACGTGCCCAGAACTGGGATGCGACAGTCGCTGTCGCCATACCACCTGGATATCCAGCCGAAGCTCTGTCCGCCATGCTGCAACTTGTCGCGGCAGCGGGGATTCGCCCTGGCGTTGCATCTCCACGCGCAAATCGTGCATGCGTGCTAGGGCTGTTGCCTCTAGTTTCCATGGTGGCAGACCAGCAAGGAGGCTCGCCGCTTAGCGGGAAACCGTGCGGTATCCCCACTCCATCCGTATTGCAATGGCCCTCTGGCATGCTTTTGGATGGGCCCTCGGTTGCTTTTGCAGCGTAGGAACCCGGTGGCGGCGCGTTCCGAGGGCCGTTGAAACACATATCCTTGGGCTTGTGTAGGGCCACTCGCTTCTAGTGCTAATTGAAAGTAAAATCTTACATTTTCTGGAAACGAAGCTACAAGCAGTGCATTAATCTTGCGTTCTTCAAAAACTTTTCTTGCACGTATCAGCCCTACCTATATATTTTTTTTCCTTTTAGCAAGGCATTCATAATGCATCCCTTTCTTTCGACCCATTATCTACAAAAAAAGGATCTAGAATACTAGATTTTGCATTTGCCCTAAATAAGTACGTAACCACGTGATGAATGATATTTATTTTGCAAACAGATGACACTGGTGTTTCTTAGCTGACTACCCTGAGAAGAAAAACCGAAACAAACATAGGGGTCAAAAATATAAAAATTCTGTACATAACGAATACGTAAATAGGTCATAAACATTGTAGAAGTCATAAGTGAAAGAATTGTAATTAAATAGTAATAGTAGAGTAGTTCTGGAAATTATCTTTACATACAAACAAACAACCGTTACCTGTAATTATCATTGAAGTCAAAAGAAATTTTAACAATCTTAATAAACAAACCTAAAATAAACAATAATACTTAATGGATCAAAATGTGGTAGTCATGGTACAATAATGGGAATTTATTTACGTAAAACTCGGGAGCGCCTGCGGAACAAAGCGACGCGTCCTCGCGCTGGGAAGGCCCGATTGTGACTGACGAGATCGAATTTGCGCGGTCGATAATATAGTCAATTTTGTTTTGTAATTTACGAAATGAAGTTATTATTTATTTGTAAATTAAATTTTTGATTCTTGTAAAGAGATTTCTTAAGATTATTTTGCATATTTTAAATTTTCTTAAAAGTGTTTCCAAGGTATAGAAAAAAATACTTATTTGTACACATATTTTCCAAGAATTACGTTTCTTCAACATTTTTTTTAGCTATATTTCCAATCAAAGTCAATAATGTAATCAGTATATGTTGTAGTAGACCATGTAATGATGTTACTGGTATTTTTTAAATGTCGTAAAATCCCGTGTAATTTTGTGTAAACCTTAGCCAACCATCACTCGTTCGTTATTTTTGCGAAAAAAGGGTTTGGAATATGGCTAATTGCCATTAATCCACTCATTATTTTACAAAAATTCTCAGTATATTTAGGAGAATAAGAACTTGACTTTTATAATCTATAAAAAGAAGGATTAAAAGTCTTCTCTTTTGTCTCTCAAACCTTGATCAAAAATGTTCAAAATGAGTTGATTTCATACAAGGCCCCTTAAAAAGTAATCTCTCAACTCTCACTTAGCACTCATACTACTGTTATCATTATTATCCCGTTTATTAATTAATTTATTGAATAACATATAAATTACATTTTAAAATATTCCAATAAAAAATATTTTAAAAGTCTAAGCTGCCAATGGTTAGAGCTCCTGAGAGAGGAAGCTCCTAACAATCATCATCATCATCATCAGCCTTTTAATGTTCCCACTGCTAGGACACAGGCCTCCTCTCTAGGAGAGGGAATGGGCCATAATCCACCACGCGGGCCCAGAGCGGATTGGTGGATGTCACATGTCTTCGAATTTTTGGTTCTAGGACATACCGGTTTCCTCACGATGTTTTCCTTCACCGTTTTGAAAGCAGTGGTGATGAAATAAATTACACAAAGTAATGCGCCTGGCTGGGTTTGAACCTGTGACCTACAACTTGTAAGTCGGGGCTGTTACCATTTGGCCACCACTGCTCCTAACAATACAATTATTATATTATTAATTACTCAAAAATACTAACAGATGTTGATATAACGCCTCCCATTTTCCTTTGGAACCATTACTGCCTTCACGGAAAGCTACACCATCCACAAGGGGGATGGTGTAGAACTTTGGAACAGAAACTTTGGTTGCCATAGCAATTAACGATCAAAATAGTTATACTCTCAACCCCCAAGCGTTGGCGGCGACCTCTCGCGGCGGGCCTTGGTTTAGGCCATGGTCCGCAGCGAAGAGGAATGGCAGGCGGTCGCCTCCTTCTGCGAAGCACTAATGCTCGTAAAGGAGGTGGCCAACCGCATAAGGCAAAGGCAACAGCGCCCTCGCCGTAGCCGTCGCGCCGTAGGCTCACGGACGGCGAGCAATGGGTAACTCGCCATCCGGTCGTCTGGAAACTGTCCAGACCGAGTCCAAGTTATCAACGGCGCGCATTGTTCTCGCGCACCTCAAGGAGCTGTCAGCAAACTGTAGGGGCCCTACTACAGGGTCGAAAAAAATAAAAAAACAAAAAAACAAACCTTACCTCTTTATTATATTAGTGTATATTTAATCGAAGGAGAACCAACAGCTATAACTAAATAATAACAATTGTATAAGAAACATTGAGCCAATTACAGGTTCTCACGGGTAGAAAAAGTTTTCGGTTTTTTAAAGATATAAGCATACATACGGCAAAAGCAATTTTGTTTTATACTATGTAATGATAATCTGTCAAGTGTTTTTGTTAATTAAAATAATAATTGCGTATTTCAGATAAAAATGGATGATGGTCTATCACAGAAGATCTGCACACAATGCATTGACACAATGAACATGGCGCTTCAGTTCAGGAGAACAAGTCGGAAAGCTGAAAAGTCACTACTGAATATGTTGTCAGGTAATTCTTTAATACTAGTTGGTGCTACCGGCTCTGCTTGTATGACGATAGATAATAAATAACCTATGTTACGTATTGAAGATGTACAGTACGGCCGTCGAATCTTGAGTCTGAAGTTAGACTCTGCGAATTTTAGCGCTTGAAAACTCATACAAAAATTAAAGATTAAAAAAAATTAATGCCAATAACAGTTTTTAACAGCAATAACAATAACAAATTGCGTTTATTTGTTTAAACTATTAAGTTTTTTTACGAGTAATAAGTCGCGGGTTCAAACCCAGCCAGGCACTTTACTTTGTGTAATATATTTCATCACTACTGCTTTCAAAACGGTGAAGGAAGACCTCGCGAGAAAACCGGCATGTCCTAGAACCAAAAATTCGAATACATGTGACATCCACCAAAACGCACTGGGCCCGCGTGGTGGATTATGGCCCATTCCCTCTCCTAGAGAGAGGAGGCCTGATTCCCAGCATTGGGAACATTTTAAGGCTGATACAATACAACGAAATGTAATTAATTAACTACTTTAAGTAAACACAAGCTAAGCGAGTCAATCATCTTTAGGTAGTTGTCGGTCGTTGCGTACTAACTACCTACTAGTCATTGACTCGCTCAGCTCATGTTTGACGGGAAAATCGTTGCAGGCAAGTTGTTCTAGTGCTTCGATGAAGGGAAACAAATGAATGGTTTTGTAAATTTACTTTTACGAACAAAACTTCAAGACTCCGTTCAGTATTTAAACTATTTACTTAGGTTAATTTATACGGAACCCTTACTGCGTGAATCTAAGTCGCTTTTGTCCAGTTTTTTTTTATTAATCTATATAATACAAGGTGTCATTGACATGTTAACACAAACGAATACCATAGATCCAGTACATGATTCTAGACCCCCCAGTGATGGAATTTTATGTCGGTTTTTTCTTATTTTGTTTTTAATGAATTTTTTACGTTTTTTAAATAAACTGTATAAAAACGTCATTTTAACATTAAAACCGACGAAAAATTCCACCACTGGGGTGTCCAGAATCATGTACTGGATCTATGGTATTCGTTTGTGTTAACGTGTCAATGACACCTTGTATATAAAAGGGGGAACTGACTGACTGACATATCAACGCACAGCCTAAACTACTGGGATTAGGAGCGTGAAAATTTGCACAAGGCTTCCTTTTGTGACGTAGGCGAACACTAAGAAAGGGTTTTTCATAATTCACCTCCTAAAGAGATGAAACGCGTGTCCAAAGTTTGCGTGAAAACCTATTTTCACGCGGGCGAAGCCGCTGGCAGCTAGTGTACAATAAAGTTACTATTCCATCATGACTGGCCTGTCAGTCTAGTAGTTAATGACCCTGACTGCTATGCGGGAGGTCGTGGGTCCGATCCACCCAGGACAAATGTTGGTGTGATGAGCACGATCATTTGTTATTTGTTCTGTGTCTGGGTGCTATTTATCTATAATATGTATGTAATTAGAAATATATAAGTATGTTTATCAGTTGTCTAGTACCCATAACACAAGCTCTGCTTAGCTTGGGACTAGATGGCGTTGTGTGATAGTTGTGGACGTATTATTCTTATTTAATTTCAGGCAAAAGCAAAAAAAGACATACAACGCGTCTCCAAAAATCATTATCAAAGCCGAAATTGAAGAAAGCAAAAGTGGAGAAGGTGGAACTTAACGACTATAGCTACGAGATTTTCAGCGAGGAGTTCCAGAACGATGATGATGTCGAGGACTATGGCTTGATGGAGAAGACTGAGACTAAGAGAGAACTGAGGACTAAGGTATGGAGACACTTCTTTTACCTACTGACATATTCTAGCCTTATCAGGGATGGCGAGCAATGGGTAGCTCGCCGTCCAGTCGTCTGGTAGCAATCCAGACCGAGCCCAAGTCGTCGACGGCGCGCTCCGTTCCCGCGCGCCTCTAGGAGTTGTCAGCAAACCGTAGGGGCCCTACAGGGTCGAATCCTCCCGGAGCTGAGGGTTGGTGCGAAAGCGTTACACCGGGGCTTTGGGAATAAGGCAAGGTTTTTTAGTCAGTAAGAGTCTGACACTGGTCTCCCGCTCCGCCCAAGAGCGGGTTTCGTTATTCGATAATTTTCACCTACCATAAAAAAAGCGCAATCAGGAAGAACAAACAACATGTAGCGCCATCTATGACGTCACATAAGAACTACAAGAATCCTGCATCGCGCAATGAAAGTTCTCCGCGCGATTAGAACATATACGACAGCTCGAAGTCAACTATCGGGCAGTAGCCCACCAGACTATAACACCTGTCTGGCCTGTCAGCCTAGTAGTTAGTGACCCTGACTGCTATGCCGGAGGTCGTGGGTTCGATACCCACCCAGGACAAATGTTTGTGTGATGAACACGATCATTTGTTCTGTGTCTGGGTGTAATTTATCTATAGCATGTATGTATTTAGAAATATATAAGTAGGTATGTTTATCAGTTGTCTAGTACTCATAACACAAGCTCCGCTTAGCTTGAGACTAGACGGCGTTGTGTGATGGTTGACGAATATATTATTATATTACCTGTCTGGTCAGAGGATCCTCCCTTTTCAATGGAAGTTTGCGGGACTTTACTCTCAGTTCCATATAACCCCAAAAACATGCTTGCCGTCCGGACCAAGTCGTCGACGGCACGCTCTGTTCCCGCGCGCCTCAAGAAGTTGTCAGCAATACCGTAGGGACCCTGCAGAAGGGTCGAAGCAAACTGGGGCCAAGGGTTCATGTCTGAAAGGAAGGCTTTGGCCCTGGTATATAAGGCAACGTAAAAACGGGTTGGGTTGTTTAGTCAGTAAGAGTCTGACACTGTTTACCGCTCCACTCAAGGGCGGGATTTGTCATTGGTTGATTTTAACCTACCATAAAAAGCCCTATTAGGGAGAATAAAAAACATGCTTGCGTCCGGTCTGAGCTTGAGTCGTTGACAACGCGCTCTGTTCCCGCGCGAAAGCATAACCGTAGGGACCCTGCAGAAGGGTCGAAGTCAACTGGGACCAAGGGTTGTTCAGAAGTGTACCCCGAGACCCTGGATCGAAGGCAAAGAAGGAAGAAGTTATTAAATGATTTCCCACCTAAAGAAAAAAAAAACAGAAAGAATATTCTAACCGAGATTTTTGTTCTTTTCTAATTTTAAAGTATTTCCATAGCCCTGAATAAGAAGATGGATGTATTGTGTGAGGAGTGGTGATAGTGTAACGGGTGATAGAACAGAGTGGAAGAAAAAAACATGTTGCACCGACCACAAGTAATATACACTTCTCATCAAAAAAATCGAAACACCTTGCAAGTTTACGTTTTGTCAGGATTATCAGAAAAATGTGTACATTTAGGAATAAATGTTAAATGTCGTTTAATAGTGAGTAATATGAGCTTATCAAATCTTAATGTTAATGTTCTAAATTTAAATGAATTTTTCATAGGTTTCGTATTTTGTTAAATGAGTCATTTTTATTCCGTATGGAGTATAAAGGAAATGGATAAAACAACACACGTAAATGAAAAAAAAAGCTAAAAAACGTTTATTTAATAACTTGTATTCCCTCCCCGAGCTCTAATTACTGCTTCCATACGGTTCTTCATCGATCGGATGAGAGTCACGATCACATGCTGTGGTATATTGTCCCATTCCTCTTGGATTGCATCTTGCAGCTGGCTAAGTGTTTCTGGGGCAGGATCTCTTGCTCGAATTCGTCTCTTTAATTCATCCCATAGATGTTCAATGGGATTCATGTCCGGGCTTCTTGCTGGCCATTCCATAATAGAGATATCGACTTCGTTAAGATAATCTCGTACGACGCCCGCGGTGTGAGCCCTAGCATTGTCGTGCATGAATATGAAGCCGTTGCCAATAAAATGTGCATAGGGCATCACATGAGGCTCGAGACACTCTTCGACGTACCGATGACAGTTTAGTGCAGGCAGACGTGGCCCAGACACGAAAGCAAGCTCTGTCTTACCGTCGGCGCTGATTCCTCCCCAAACCGTCCACGAACCGCCACCATAGCTGACCTTTTCTTCAATGCAGCATTGTGCATAGCGTTCTCCGTCTCTTCTGTAGACCTTGTTCCTTCCGTCGTTACCATACAGCATAATTTTACACTCATCAGAAAAGAGAACTTTGCTCCACTGTAGGTATGACCAATTTAGGTGCTCACGTGCAAAGTTAAGGCGCGCTCTTCGATGGTCTGCAGTTAATTTCGGCCCATTTGCTGGCTTATGCGGTACCAGTCCACGATCCTTCAACCTTCTTCTAATTGTAGAGTCACTTACAGCCACCCTTCGTACAACACGAAGCCGCTGCTGCAGTTGAAAAGCGTTAAGGCGTCGATTTCTTAAAGAAGTTGTTACAATAAATCGATCATCTCGCTCAGAAGTGACCCGATTCCTGCCAGATCCTGAACGGCGCGTGAACAAACCAGTCTCCCGATAACGTTTATAGACTCTATGAACAGATGACAGGCTTAGATGCAGTCTTGCAGCCACAACACGCTGACTAAGGCCAGAATCCAGCAATGCCACAACTTGGGCGGCTTCTGTGGGCGAAGTATCCATACGTTTTAGAAAAAAAACCTTTTTTCAGACGTCCCAAAGTCACAGTATTGAAATAAAAAACAAAAAGTTTAAGGATAGGCGCCAATTTTTAGTTTTTAAACGCTAAATGTACTCCAACCCTAAACACACATTTGTCTCAAAACAGTGATTCATTTCGTTTATAAGATAAACAAATGAAATTCTAATTTTGAATTTAGAATTTTCGCTTATTACTGTAATGGCCAAACTGCCAGCTATAATATATGTATTTTTTTTCATCGTATGAATTCTTTTTTGTGTTAAATTCGGACAGAAACAATGAAAACGGAAGTGTTTCGATTTTTTTGATGAGAAGTGTATATCTAGGATTTAAGGGTAGGATGATGATGAGCCGTAATATATAGGATAAGCGTAGGATGATGATGATGATGAGCCCTGAATAACCCTCGTCTTTAAGAGTAATTTGTTATAAACCTCTAAAGGATTAATAACTAGAACACCGCGATTTAAAAATCGGAGGTGAACTAACAACGCCATCTTTCGACAAAAATAAGAACTAATTCTTTTATGTGGCTGAACAGCTCAGTGGTAAACGGCCCCAACTTATGGAGTTTAAAGTCAAACCCAGCCGCATTACTTTGTGTAATTTATCTCATCACCACTGCTCTCAAAACGGTGAAGGAAAACATCGTGAGGAAACCGGCATGTCCTAGAACCAAAAATTCGAAGACGTGTGACATTTACCAACTCGCACTGAGCCTATTTGGCGAATTATTACTTACTAGCTTCTGCCCGCGACTTCGTCCGCGGAATATTTGTGAGACAAAAATTGTGATAGCTCGGTTAATATCCACGTTATATAAATAATTTATAGCCTATGTCACTCAGGAGTAAAGCAGCTTTCTATTATAGCTTCATTTTTTCCAATTGAACCATTAGTTCCAGAGATTACCCCCTACAAACAAAAAAACAAGAAAACAAACTTTACCTCTTTATTATATTACTAGCTTCTGCCCGCGACTTCGTCCGCGGAAAATTTGTGAGACAAAAGTTGTGATAGCTCGGTTAATATCCATGTTATATAAATATAATTTATAGCCTATGTCACTCAGGAGTAAAGCAGCTTTCTATTATAGCTTCAATTTTTCCAATCAAACCATTAGTTCCAGAGATTACCTCCTACAAACAAAAAAATAAAAAAACAAAAAAAACAAACTTTACCTCTTTATTATATTAGTGTAGATAGTGTAGATTCCCTCTCCTAGATAGGAGGCCTGATTCCCAGCTGTGGGAACATTATACGGCTGATTATGATATGTATGTATTTAGAAATATATAAGTATGTTTATCAGTTGTCTAGTACTCATAACACAAGCTCTGCTTAGTTTTGCACTAGATGGCGTTGTGTGAAAGTTTTAGAATATTAGTATTATTATTTCATCTTAATTTTACAGAAAGCAACTCCGAAACAGAAACGGATGACGATCCCGAACATGACGTCGTATAAGTGCAACACCTGTAGTAAGGAGTTTCGAATGAAGGCTACGTACAAAGCGCATATGCGGTTTCACACCAACTACTGCGTCTGTGAGGTATGTTCACTAAAGCTACGCGTAGCTTCCTAGACGCGTATTCGTCATTATCTTCTTCTCAGTCGGTACACTCTTGTCAGAGTGGTCGTGGTCATCACTCTGGATCACGATGAGTGATCATCTCGGTCACGCGGCGCCATTCATCGCGGACTGCAGCTTTCCGGGTGCATTCGTAGACCGAGCACTTAGCTGCGGCCTTGATCTGGTCTGTCCATCTCATTGGTGATCTACCACGTGGCCTGGTGCCCTCAACCTTGCTCTGCACTACACCATTATTCGTCTTTATAAGTACGTGTTTTTTTACTGCAGCTTGGGAACTTTTTTTTTACAAGAAATAAAGTTGTTTTTTAATTATTTATTCAGCAGTATTTTAGAAAAATGAACAGTATTTTATTTAATTAATGTTTTATCACAGCCATGCTGCCAGCTGTTTGGGTACGACGTCTTATTAGATTAAGTATTTTTAATTAAGTTCATAAGGGCTTTTTTTTAATCTATGTTTTTATATGTAGTTTTAAGGTTTTGATACTATTTGATAAACAGATAGATAGATATATTCTTTACTAGCTGCTGCCCGCGACGTTGTCTGCGTGAAGGCTCTACAGCACCAAAAAAACCTAAGATGGCAGTGTATGATCAGTGTATATCAAATGGTATAGCATTATAAGTAAACAACTTTTAAAATAGCATTGCATCAGCCCTATAAAGTTCCCGTTGCAGGGACACAGACCTCCTTTCTAGGAGAGGGAATGGGCCATAATCCACCACGCGAGTCCAATACGGTTTGGTGGATGACACAATAATATCTTCGAATTTTTGGTTCTAAGACATTCACAGTCACAGTTTCCTCATGATGTTTTCCTTCACCGTTGAGCAGTGGTTTTGAAATAAAATACTTACACAAAGTAATGCGCCTGGCTGGGTTTGAACGACAGACCTACAACTTGTAAGTCGGAGCCTTTACCACTCCGCCACCACACTACGATGGTAGTTATGCTGCCAGGAGCCAAAATGTAAAGAGAGTCAGGACTGGTGGCGCGGGAGCAAGCGACATACGGTTGCCCACGTAAGAGACAACTCGTCCTGAAGTTGACACCCGCTGCACTCAGTGTTTGCCCCTGCGACTTATTGATGGTCATCGCGAAGCAAACACTCACGGGAACTGTACGCGCTTGAACTGGAACGGGAAGTTATGAGGTATAAATACTGCCTCGCCTACGCCACAACCCATAAGAATTTTTGCTTCAATGGTGTGTCTGTGCAGCGAGATGACTTTAAGACGGGTCTCATTACACCACTTTGGAGGAGATAGGTTCCGAAAATGCATAATCGGGACTCCGACTTTCAGCTTGATGGTATGCGCTTGAAGTCCACTTGCTGGCTGGGAGTTCAAAAATTCCACGGGGTAATGTGTGGCGTCATTTTGCTCGACGACAGTGTTTATTGAGGTATAGATCACTGCATTTCCCTCAATTTCCGAGAGAATGTATTCGTTAATTGCTGCAGCCTGATCATTTTTGGACGTCAAAATGTCCCGCTCACATACCCAAGAAATTCTGCTGGTGCGGTAAACGACTGATGTCCCCGTACACACAGCGAATGAATTCTTCTAAGCTGGCTAACGCTCTATCGAGAGACTTTGGAAGCACCTCCTGTCCACCTATCTCGCAGTGGGCTTTGACTTTCAGCGGACTTTGGCAGAGGCCATGATCCGGAGCGAAGAAGAGTGGCAGGCGGTCGCATCCTTCTGCGAAGCAGTAATGCTATGCGAGCAATGGGTAGCTCTCTGTCCACTCATTCGATAACCGTCGGTACCGGGCCAAAGTCGTCGACAGCGTGCACTGTTCCCTGCGCCTCAAGCAGTCGGCAGCAACTGTAGGAGCTCAGCAGGGTCGAAGCCAAGGTTTCAACGTAGCGAACGGGAAGCGTTTGCCCGAAATCACCACTGAACAAACTGTGACACCATCACACCTCCCATCAAATGTTCGTTCCCGCGGATGTCCTGCAGGGTTCTGTCCTCGGCCTCAACTGCCTTCCTATTGGCCATCGTACGCTCATCCCATACGATCAAAGAGCAATCCTTAACCACATGTCTCTTATCGCTGTTACGTGACACAGGCGTTTTGACGCTCTCTAAATCGATGGGAATTTGAACATGGCATGTGCTGTCTTGCCACCCGGAAGCAGTGTGGCAGCGATTCCCAACGACGCGACAGCAATAGCAATATTGCCTTGCCTCCTGACCTCTGCAAGTATGCAATGTTTTTTTTGTTCCAAAAGGAGCAACCCAAGAAAAACATTTTGCCCTGGTTTTTTACAACGCTCTCAAGGACGGTGTCATAAATCTGTTTTTACTCTGAAGAGAACTCTGTATCAGCGTTATACTCTCGATTTCCATAGTCTTGATGCGGTGATGATTGGGGAGCTAGTAATCCATATTAGATCAGTGGATTACCGCCGATAAAAATGTCCACATCTTGAACTGAACTGAGACAGGTGTTCAGCACACGATCATCAGTTACATCGACTTCGTTTCCAGTAGCACGCCTCAAAGCTCGCAGAAAATCTTCTTTGAGGGTTTTTGGCTTGAACTTGAATTTTTCAAAACGAACTATACCCTGCCCTATATATTGCCCTGTGCGATTTTGTATTTGTATATCCTGTCCACATTATGAGGTGTACAATAAAGCTTATAGTAAAAAATAATAATATACGATTCCACGTTTAGGAAGAATTTGATTGTTATGAAATCAAATAGATGGCGCTGTTTTAAAATTTTCTATATGCTACTACATTCAATTATGTTTCTCTGCCCAAGTTACTTAAATGGCGCAGTTTTTATAGTATAAAGCCAGATAATAGTATGGCTTACTCAAAAACAACATTTAAATATGCGTCGTTAGATTAAACATTGTAACAGAATGCGTAAGAAAAATAAGTATTTGCAACTCCTCCCCGTAGTTGATAGCATGATAATATGTAGCTTATATGTTGGCCCATCCTTTATTTAAGCAAAATTTCAAGATAATCCATGCAGTATGTTTATATATAAATATATATCCAAGTAAGTTTTTGAGTTTAGCCTGGACATACATACAGACAAAATTTCTAAAAACTATATTTTTGGCTTCGATATCGATTGTAGATCACTTCCCAAGTTTTTTTTTTTAAATATTTAATGAACAGTTTTGACTTTCCTACGATTTTATTATAATTACCTATATGTATAGATTATTCGTAAAACTCTTTAGTTAAGTCCCAAGAGGACACAAATTTCCGTACAACTGTTGTCGTTTAATTGTATCTGTAATTACGGTCGTCGAAAGGTAAAAATAATATTATTTTGTTAATGTAATGTTTTCGTTTGTACTAATTTGAGTCAGTAGATGTCGTTGTACGTATATAAATAACATTGAAACGTTATTCAAGATTAGGTTGCGTTGCAAAATAAATCCGTTAGACCGTTGGAATAAGAATAAGACATTTCATATAAACATGGAGAACGCCGTTTCACCATTAAAGAGATGAAAATAAAAAATAGTTTTTAAAATTATGTATTAAATATTATCCCTCATTTTTTCGTAAAACGAACCGACCACTACCTAAGATATTTCCCTAAAAATAAATAAGTAACATTTGCTCTGTTTGGGCTTGTTTTTTTTTTCATTTCGAATTCCCATTTGTGAGTAAATTTGACCGCGCAGTAAGACTAAGAAAATGCACATTTCTGACATTACCATCTATGTATTTTAAGAATAACTAACTGCTAACCTTGCCAACATGGTCAAATTTAAATTATTAATTTCCAAAAAGTGTTAAAATGTAACTTGATTTGATTTTTGTGTAATCTCATAGATGGCGCTTTTTTAAAGATGTCTTTATACTACTAATATTCATTAAACTATGTTTTTTTTTGTCCAAATTACGTAGTTTAGAAAAATTAATAATGGGAATCTTTATTATTTACATAAATAAGTTTACGTGCCAAGTTTCAAGTTAATTAACCCAAGGAATAAGATTCTCCCATACAAACTTTAACATGCCCTAAATCTTGCACTGTGGGGACTACTGAAAAAATAAATATGCCATCCTTGATAACTAATTTAGAGTAATGTTTGTGCTAGGTTTTGAGTTGATCGGCCCACGGAAAAAAAAGTTATACCCTTTCATTCATTGCACGATTTAAATTCAATATTGCTTACCTCCCATAACTTACGGCGTGATAATATGTAGCCTAAAGCCTTCCTTGGTTTACAAGGAGCATTTTTGCTGAATTTCAATTCAATCTATCTAGTAGTTTAGGCGTCAACCCAGACCATAGGCACAGAAAAACAGACAAACAGACAAACAGACAAAAATTCTAAAAAGTCACTTTTTGTCATCAGTTACGTTTTTCTAACAAAACCCACTCATTTTTTCCAGAAAATTCTCAATGTACAGTTTTTTTTTCGTTACTGTTTTATTATATGTATAGATTGCACACCAAAAATAACAATAGGAAATTAAAATTAATAGGGTGGCACAATGGGTGGTTTTATCGCTAAAAGCGATTTTTTAAAGACAACCTATTGTAAAATAAATAAATATAACCTTAAATCCCGAAGTTCATTAAGTATTTTTAATAAATATTTTTCAAACCTTCTACCGCTACCACGTAAACCTATTAAATTACAGTATTTTTTTTAAACTTTTTTTGCCTCACGACGATTATAAATAAATGAGGAGCTTTATTTTTTTCATTAAATTAATAATTTCTCTATTTCTATGCTCACGCCTCACAATATCTCACAGGCATGCGGAAAGAGATGTCGCAACAACAATCAGCTCCAAGAACATAAGAGGGCCCGTCACGGCTTGTACAAAATACACAAGTGTGCGTACTGCGAGTACAGCTCTGCTACCAAGGAGGCGCTTACGGTGAGATGAAGTTTTTTTTTATTATGCTTGACCGCTGTCTCACCTGATGGAAAGCGACGATGCGGTCGACGTTGGAGCACTATTACCAAAAAGTAATCTATTCACTCTTGACTTAAAGATTTTCAGGTTGTAGCCATCAGAAAACACAGACTCCGGCAAGGTTTTGTATAATTTCATGAAAATATTCCATAAATAAATCGAATTCATCAACAGATTACACAGTCAAATTCATTTCATTAAAATATTATTCAATTAGTTCGATTTCATTAAAATATTCCACAATTGATTTCATTTCAGTAAAAAATTGGACAATTTAATAATAATAAAAATTGTCATTTAAATATTGTACAACTAATTCCATTTCATTAAAATCTCTTACAAAAATGTAGAAATAGATAGCCCGGATATGTTGAACCCTACAGGGTTCGATTACTGTGCGAAAAAAATATTGCTACACTACGCATAGTAGTTTCGGGTCAAGTTATCTTCTCTGAGTTTACATGTCTGTCTACACCTATGAAATAATCTTAAAATATTGGACAACAACTTCAAATTAATTGAAACGTGAAACAATTTCATTCAAACAAGATAAACAATACCACAAAACAAAATTTCATCAAAATATCCCATAACAAAAATCAATTTCACAAAAATATCAAATATAAAATATAAATATATAAGTTTGTCGGCTGCAGTCTTTCCGTCCGATTATAATTTAGGTGTCTTCAAGGCTAGAGTGAATAGGCTCTTAATAAACTAGTGCGCCTTACCATCAACTGCTTACCATCAGGTGGGATCGCAGTCATGCACTAGTTTATAGCAATGAGGGTGTTCTAAGATGTCATTCACCAGGTGGCAGCACTGAGGCGTCAGGTCCAGGCACCTGTCAAAACGCTTATGTGACATTAGCTAGATATCAACGTCAACGTCAATACGTTAGACGTCAACGTCATATATAAGTTTTCAAAGTAAAAGACTTGACGACTAAGTGGCGCTAGCTGGTGGTGTGAATATTTCTAAACACCCTCATTATTTGACTGGCCTGTCAGTCTAGTAGTTAGCGACCCTGACTGCTATGCGGGAGGATTCGATTCCCACCCAGGACAAATGTTCGTGTGATGAGCACGATCATTTGTTCTGTGTCTGGGTGTAATTTATCTATAATATGTATGTATTTAGAAATATATAAGTATGTTTATCAGTTGTCTAGTACCCATAACACAAGCTCTGCTTAGCTTGGGACTAGATGGCGTTGTGTGATAGTTATGGACATATTATTATTATTAAAAAAAAAAAATGTCCCCCGAACAAGACTAATTTCATGAAAATATCCCTTCGCTCCTAGATTCATGAACGGCGTCACACTGGAGAGAGACCGTACGTGTGTGACCATTGCGGGGCCACCTTCCATCGAAGGTCCAATCTGGTACAACATATAGCTATACATCTACCTGAGAAGAACTTCCAGGTAAGGAGTTCATGTCAAAGTATTAAAAACTGCTTTTAATAAATACTTATGTATATTTACTTGTTGACTCTGAAGTCAACAAGTAAACCTACTTGAAGTACCTGAGTAAATATTGTACTGGAACTAAAAATACATGGTGTCATTGACATGTTAACGCAAACGAATACCATAGATCCAGTACATGATTCTAGACCCCCAGTGTAAGAATTTTTGGTCGGTTTTTTCTTATTTTTTTATTTAAATTTTTTTTACGTTTTTTAAATTAAAGTGTGTAAAAACGTGATTTTTTTTTAATAAAAAATTGAATGAATTACATTCCAAATTAAAAATGTCGTCGGGTTTGATTAGAATAACGACATTATTTGCCTCGATGACTTTTTTATTATCTTTTTTTTTAATATCATTGGGATTGGTTAGAATAACGATTTTATACAGGTAAAAAAATAATAAAAAAAACAACTTTTTTTTTAAATATCCACCACTGAGTTGTCCAGAATCATGTACTGGATCTATGGTATTCGTTTGCGTTAACATGTCAATGACATCCTGTATATATATTTTTGATGAAAAAATTTTGGTATCTGTAAAATTTCTTTTCCCTTTTTTTTTGGTCCCAAATTTACCTTAACAGCGATATTCGTCCTAACTGACCCCAAATAGTGCGACATGTGCCCAAAGCGGCTCAAGTCGCGAAAGTTCCTTCAGATACACAAACACAACGCGCATACGGGCAAGCGGTACGGGTACCTGTGCGGGATATGCGAGCACCGGTTCGAGAAGCCGAACAAGGTGCGCGCGCATATGCGCCGTGTGCATGGCGTGGCTGATGAACAGCAGGGGACGATTGTCAGGGTGCAGCTCTGAGATAGAGGCGTTAGGGACCCTCCGGTACCCTAAGTATAGATGTCGCTAGTATTCAAATATTTTTTCGATACTAATTATTTAAACTCTATCCGCGTTAAAATTACACATTTAACCCCTTGACACCCAAGCGAGCGCCGGCGCTCGCGGGTACTGTAGCGAACGCCGGCGTTCGCGGGTAATAAAGGAAACTATTAACGTACAATATTAGATTTTTTTTTTTGTAGGGTATTTTGATATTTATCCAAGAACGTAAAAAAAAAGTTTTTATACATAAATAACTTTCCGTTAATACCCGCGAACGCCGGCGTTCGCTATAGTACCCGCGAACGCCGGCGTTCGCTGTATGGCTGAGGAATTAAAGAAACTTTCTACTCAACCGATTTTAACTTCTATTCCGTAGGCATAAGGATGGCATTAAAAGAAAAATCTAAAAAAGTGGTTACTAAACCAACTATATACTGCAGCCGTCTTTTATTTTTGGAAAAAAAAGAAAAAAAAAATTTTTTTTTACAAAAAAAAATTTATAAAAATGTCATCGAGGCAAATAAAGTCGTTAATTTAATACATTTTAAATTAATAATGTCATCGGGTTTCATTCACTCATTTTTTTCGCAAAAAATGTTAAAATGACGTTTTTATACAGCTTAATTTTAAAAAAGTAAAATAATCATTAAAAAAAATAAAAAGAAAAACCGACAAAAAATTCCATCACTGGGGTGTCTAGAATCATGTACTGGATCTAAGGTATTCGTTTGTGTTAACATGTCAATGACACCTTGTATTGTATTTATAGTGTGTATTTATGTTTAATGTTTCATTCATTACCCGAAGGTTGACTGGTAGAAAATGCCTGATGGTATTAAGTTCACCTCTCTACTTTTGTGTGTATTGTGATGTTGGAACCTTGGCTTGGCTTATATAAAGAAAATATTATTTACAGTTTGGTGGCTTTTATTAGACTAATCATTAATTACAATAAAAAGGAATATGAAGAAAAGTTGCTTACATAGCTAAGTGCGCGCACACATGTATCGTACAACGTAACGTAATAAAATACTCACACTTTAGCATAAAAAAATATACTCCGCTCAAAATAACATTACACATTTAAAACACCTTTAATTACTGTTCGTTCAATCGACTTTAGGCCCGGTATCCACCAAAGCGGAGATGAGAGGAGACGAGAGGAGATGTGCCGCGAAGCTGGCAGGTTATTTCCACCAAAGCGGAGAAGAGATGCGTTGAGAGAGGAGATGTGAGCTGTGTGTAGCAGCGATGTGAGCTGTGAAAGATCGAAAACAATCAAGTTCTGTCTTCACGCTTGCATTAAAAGTCAGTCAATCGAATGACGTTTCGGGACGTGCGAGGCGTGCGGAGAAGGCAGCGGGGTGAGGGGTGCGCGAGCACGTGCGCAGCCCGGCCGCCCGACTCGACACTTCTCCGCTCTGCCGCGCCGCTTGCTCGCTCGCTGCACAATATTCTATAGAAAAATGAGACATCTCCTCTCCTCTCCGCTTGACCCATTTCCACCAAAGCTAAGCGGAGAAGAGATGTGGAAATAACGAAATCGGATTGGTTTATTCAAACATATCTCCTCTCGTCTCCTCTCCTCTCCGCTTTGGTGGATACCGGGCCTTAGAGTTTTATTACGTTGGTGGAATGACAAATGACGGCTGCAGTACATAGTTGGTTTTTGTAACCACTTCTTTGCTTCTAATGCCATCCTTGTGCCTACGGAATAGAAGTTAAATTCGATTAAACAGACAGTAAAAAAGGTTTCTTAACGCGATAAGAGTAATTATAGTAAATGAAATTAAAAAAAAACAATCGGGCAGGCCAAATAAGTACGATCAAAATTGTGAAAAAATGTAAATTGTGTTGACATTACGTATCTAAGCTATATTATTATAACCTCGAAAAGAAATCAAATTGTAAATATATTTTCTCATTATTTTCCTTTTTTTTATTGAACCATAGTTTAAAGATTTTTGTAAATAAAATATGGTTTAGTGAAAAAGATTTTTTATTCAATTTATTTTTAAATTGAATTTTGTAAATTGTAAATAAACCTATAGCTAGCTATTTTAGTAGATATGTAGATTTTATTATAAGTAGACTCCGTTTTTACAGCCATTTAATTAGGTATAATATCGCCAATATAGTTAAATATATTATTTCTTACTTCATATTATAGAGGTGAAGAAGAGTATGTACCATATTTATCGCAAATAACTTATTGATTGAATATTACGAGACTGAGCGTAGCCATACTCGTGTTTAAATGTCTCTTAACTCAACATTAAGTATACCTACTTTTTTAATAGGTTTTTTTTTTATTGGTTTGCGCTTGACCGCTATCTCACCTGATGGAAAGTGACGATGCGGTCGACGATGGAGCGCGCTTACCTAGAAGTAACCTATTCACTCTTGACTTAAAGATACCCGGATTGTAGCCATCAGGAAACACCGACTGCGGCAAGGAATTCCACTCCTTGGCTGTACGCATAATGAATGTGTTCCCAAAACGTTTTGTACGTATGGTGCGTAAAAAATAAAAAATCACGCAGTGATATCTCCCGCCCTTGGGCGGAGCGAGAGTTTTTTTTTTATGGTAGGTAAAAATCATCGAATGACGAATCCCACTCTTGGGCGGAGAGATAGTATCAGACGTTTACTAACTAAAAACCCACCCCGTTACTTCTTTATAGGGACTCTGCAAAAGGGTCGAAGCCTACTGGGGCCCAGGGTCTCTTTCTGAAAGGAAGGCTTGGCCCGATTGCGAAGGGAAGAGAAGGAACGGGGTTGGGTGTTTAGTCAACAGTCTGACGCTGTTTCACAGTCCGCCCAAGAGCGGGATTCGATTTTTGTCCAGCATAAAAAAACCCGTTACTTCTTTGCCTTAGTTTCAGGGCCGTGTTACACTTTCACACTTACCCATGGCCCCAGGAGAGTCCCAATGACGTGGACAAAACCGGTTGTTTGACTAAGTTCAGTAGAATGTACAGTACGGCCGTCGGATCTTGGCGAATCTGAAGTTAAAAAAATAAATGGTTTAAACAAATAAATGCAATTTGCAGTTGTTGTTGCTGTTAAAAACTGTTATTGGCATTTATTTTTTAAAACCTTTATTTTTGTACGAGTTTTCAAGCGCTAAAATTCGCAGAGTTTAACTTCAGACTCGCCAAGATTCAACGGCCGTACTGTAACGCCCGATTTTAGCTAATATTTCCTTTTTTCGTACTAAAAACAAAACGAACTAAAAATGTTGAGTATTGCGCCATCTAGCGACAACTGGCTACGCTCAAGCACATCTACACTAATATAATAAAGAGGTAAAGTTTGTTTTTTTGTTTGTAGGGGGTAATCTCTGGAACTACTGGTCCGATTGGAAAAATTTAAGCAACAATAGAAAGCTGCTTTACTCCTGAGTGACATAGGCTATATTTTATGTACGCGGGCGAAGCTGCGGGCAAAAGCTAGTAGCTTATATAGTTCGTTTTTTAATTCTAGACTACGATTTGACAACTCAAAATGTCACACTCTAGAAATATGTTCCCAATTTTCTGGAGTTTGACATTTTAAGTTGTCAAATCGTAGTCTAGGATTAAAAAACGAAGTATAAGTGCTCATGTGAATGCTTATTTAGCAGCCATAGTAAATAAAATATATTAATATAGTGTTATCATGATAACGTACTGAGAAATCATGAATAAGATTTATACATAGGTACACACTCCAATCGCAAAAATATTAGACACTAGCTTTTGTCAGCAGCTTCGTCCGCGTACATAAAATATAGCCTATGTCACTCAGGAGTAAAGCAGCTTTCTATTGTTGCTAAAATTTCTCCAATCGGACATCAGTATCAGTAGTTCCAGAGATTACCTCCTACAAACAAAAAAATAAAAAAACAAAAAAAAAAACTTTACCTCTTTATTATATTAGTGTAGATTGTTTTTTGCCCTTACTGTCCCACTGCTGGGCAAAGACCTCCTTCAAGTTCTTTCAAACCTTATTCTCCCGTGCTGTCTCGAACCAGTCGTCTCGGTACTCGTCTAAATCACCGCCACCTCTTTCTAGGCCTGCCTCGACAACCCATTCTTCCATTTGGTGCCTACTGTTGACTGCTGGCCTGTTGGTCTAGTGGTTAGTGGTCCTAATTGTTATGCCGTAGGTCGTGGGTTCGATTCCCACCCAGGGCAAATGTCACATGACTTCGATATAAGTCAGGTCATGATAAGCCCTCTGGTTATAATAGAAACTTTTTTGCAATTAATGCCATCCTTATGTATACGGAATAGAGCTAAAAATCGGTTGAACTGACAGTAAAAAAAAGGTTTGCTAAATTGTCTAATCTTGTTGCGAAAGGAGCGTAGTTAAGTTAGATTTTTATATACTTAAAAACAGTGATCTCTTTGAATAGTATTATATTATGTATTGTTGAAATGAAATAGTGGGGTTAGATTTTGTTTATGTATATTAAAATTATGAAAGCAAAGAGTTTGTAAGAGCTTATTTCAACATTATGGTAATTAGTGACCAATACTAAAACACGTGATTGAAGTTATGATAATAAACAACTACATCACAGCGGATCTTGGCGAGTCTGAAGTTAGGCTCTGCAAATGTTAGCGCTTGAAAACTCAAAAAAATAATAGTTTAAAGAGAATAAGTGTTTATTTTTGTTAGAGTTTTCAAGCGCATAAAATCGCAAAGACTAACTGCAAACTCGCCAAGATCCGACAGCCGTACTGTACTTCGATTACCTTGAGGTATCGTTCATGATGAAACCGACTCAAAAAGATACCAATTTTACAAAAATATCTGGCACAATACAATTACTAAGAAATGTCACATTTTACCCTATACACCGTGAAATTTAAATGGTTGTTTTCCCTCAGCGAAATGGTTGTGTCTTGGTAATATAAACTTTTGATAAAAAAAAAAATATTAAAAACAACGTGCGAGAGCTTATTTTAGTTTAAATATTTAATGAATTGGTTTCCTTTGACGGCGTGCTGCTCTTGCGACTCTAGTAGTACCTACCTACAAATTACGTCTAATGTTACTATTGTTTTCGTTTTTTTGAGTTGATAAATATTTTTAATAATTATTTAAAAAAAAAACTTTTTTTTTTACTGTTTGCTTCAAAAGTACTCCTTATGGCAAGTCATTCTGCCGCGGGAAAACAACCATTTAAATTTCACGGTGTATACCTGTAACGAAATAATGCATAGCGCACAACAGAAATATTGTAAAAATCAAAAAAGTAACTCTGTGTTATAGATTCTAGGATGGCAGTGAAAAATTTTCACGTGTATCAAACTACATTTTTCAATATACGATAAACTATTGTATTACAAAAAAATTGTGTCTTCACTTTTCCGCACTAGTACGGAATCCAGTTCCATTGCGTGCCTAAATGCTAGAATAAGAGCGAGTTTTCGAGAGTATTGAAAAATATTTTGATTTTCGAACCTATAGTTCGTTTTTTAATCCTAGACTACGATTTGACAACTTAAAATGTCGAACGCCAGAAAATTGGGAACATATTTCTAGAGTGTGACATTCTGAGTTGTCAAATCGTAGTCTATCATTAAAAAGTTAGGCACTCTGACAATCGGCCCTGTGCTTTCTACGCGGCACGATGATGAGGTAAGGGCACTTTGTTTGACTTATAATTAATTATTATTATATTTAATAATAGTGAACACTAGTGGTTGACATAAATATTTAGATTTTGTTAGTTTGACACCGATTTTTGTAACTATATTGTCGATACGTTGAAATGTAAACGCAAGCTCAGCAGGGCAGAAATTCTTCTCTCTCAACACAGATCTTCACAAAAAAACAAGACCGTCAGTTAGATAATGCTTGAAATTTTTTATTTTTCGTTATAACGTTTTTGATTTTCTTAGTTTTTATGTACAATGCAATTCAAATGAGAATAGGATCGATTGCCATATTGTAATGTCACGGGGTATTGTCAAATCGTTTTGGCAATATTACTGAATTTAGAGATTAGTAAAATTTAAGAACTTGATTCTGATTTTACTTTTTCCGTTGACAGTTCGTAAATAAATTAGATTTTAATTGTTTTTTTTTGCCTCGATTTGAAAGTAATCACGATTTACTTTCAATTTTACTTATCTCTAAGTTCTTTAATTTTGCAAAAATTTCTTCGATTTGACAATACGATCGATGTGTCGTCACAACCTGGTAATCGATCCTTTTTGTTTTTATTTTGTCAACTGCTAGTGACATCTTTTGAAATTTAATCTAACTGTTTTTTTTTTAACTAAATATTTATGTCAAACACTAGTGCCGTTACCTTATTCCTATAAGTGCAAAGAGTGTATACAACGTGTAACAAAATAACCATATACGTCATGAAGCACTAAATTAGGTAGCCAGGTACTAGGCGCTCAGATTTACAGAATGTTTCGTAATATTAGCGAGTGTCGTGGAACGTTATTGACCCCCGTAGTACAAAATAAAAAGGTACAGAAGTCAATCTCATGTATGTACTTCACTTTTCTTACCTACGCACGGCGGTCGCGAGCGCTAGGGTTGTCAACTGGATTATGCACAACAAATTATCGTGGTAGTTGCAAAATTTCGGTCGCACGGTCGTAATGAGCCTCGTTGAGCCCGGTTTTCGCGTCGGTGAACGGTGTCTATGTGTGCGTTGCTCGAGCGCGCTTTGTACGTAGATTGACATCTGTACCTATATAATTTGTGCCCGTAGTGTCGTAACACGTTTATGATTTGAAATCAAGAATCATGCTATACCAAGAATTTGATATAAATTTTTTGAAAAAGATATTTTGAGCTGAAACTTCGTGTAGGGCCTGTATTCTTCAGCGCTTCTTGATGTATATGATTATTTTGTTACACGTTGTATATCGTGGCTAGATCATAGAAATTGATCACTTCATGATATGGCAAAATATAAATTGCTAGATCGTTTTAAACTTTACAGTTTGATGATGTTTCAATCCTCGTTTGGCCTACTTTCTTTAGTCCTTTTATTACCATAATAGCTTTTGCCCGCGGCTTCGCCCGCGTGGTATTGGGGTTGGGGTTTCCGGGATATAAGGTAGCCTATGTCCTATTCCGAAATGAATCCTATGCCTGTTTCCAAATTTCATCCAGATCCGTCCAGCCGTTTTGGCGTGATTGAGTAACAAACATCCAAACATCGTAACTTTCGCATTTATAATATTAGTAAGATAAGAGAACCAAGGTTGCCGACATAGCGAAAAGAATCGCCAAACTTAAGTGGCAATGGGCAGGACACTCACAGGCTGCTGGGTCCGAAAGTTTCTGGAGTGGCGACCGTGTACCGGAAGACAAGGTGGAGTTGGAAAGCAAGGTGGACCGATGATCTGATCAGTGTTGCTGGAAGCTGATGGATGCAAGACGTACAGAACCGGTCTTTGTGGCGGCGCTTGTGAGAGGCCTATGTCCAGCAGTGGACGTCTTTCGGCTGAAATGATGATGATGATGATCTTTCAATCCTTGTTTGGCCTTCTTTCTTTAGTCCTTTTATTACCATAGTCATTTTATATTAATGGGTTGGTCAAACGAATCAAATATTAGCGTTTAAAAGATCTTGCCAATTTTAGTTAACCATGACCTAGACCATGACGTTTAAAGTAAGATTGTTGTATTCCTGTTCCAGAGTGTGCAAGTGACAGCGTTAGACACGTTGTCTAGCGCCGTCTCTTTCCACTGAAAGTAATATCGAAGTAATACTGCTATAAGGGCTTGTGGTAGGCCCCCATTTCATGCAATGATGAATTTCTATGATATGGCCACGACATATATTACAGTTGCAATCGCGACTATTGAATGTAAGGTCCTGTATTTGATTTTTCTTAAGAACCTTCTCCTGACAATAACAAACAACAAAAACGAATTAGCGAAATCGGTTCAGCAGTTCTCGAGTTTTGATCTTACCAACACATTTCGCGATTTTTTTTTTTAATTATAGACTAGCTTTTGTCAGCGGCTTCGCCCGCGTACATAAAATGTATCCTATGTCACTCAGGAGTAAAGCAGCTTTCTATTGTTGCTAAATTTTTCTAATCGGACCAGTGATTAAAACACAACATGATTAAAAAGAGTGTGCATGGAGTTTCTTGCACATTCTTCTCCATAGAGATCTAATTTTTGGAATGTGCAATTAGCGTCATTTTTTTCCTGACAGGCCGACTTTATGACATTTCAAAAGTGCCTGTAAAGGTAGTAAGGTAATTTGAATTTGAGTAGTTCCAGAGATTACCTCCTACAAACAAAGAAACAAAAAAAAATAAACTTTACCCCTTTATTATGTTATAGTGTAGATGTAGATTATTACTTATCCCCCTTTTTCATCCCCCCCAGTGCAGCGTCTGCCATAAATGGGAGAAGTCGAAGAAGCGGCTCCAAGTCCACGAATACAAAGTGCACAAGGAACACAAATACAGGTACATATGCCCAGTCTGTCAGGACACGTTCTCCAGGCCCGGCAACGTGCGCCAGCACCTCGCCAGGAGTCACGGAGTGCCCAAGGAGGACCAGGGACTCATCGAGAGATATGAGGTATTTGCACAAGATTATACCTAATTATTGAGAGCAGTGGTGGCCGAGTGGTAAAGGCCCTAACTTACGTGCTGTAGGTCGCGGGTTCAAACCTAGCCAGGCGCATTACTTTGTGTAATTTATTTCATCACCACTGCTCTCAAAATGGTGAAGGAAAACATCGTGAGGAAACCGGCATGTCCTAGAACCAAACATTCAAAGACATGTGACGTCCACCAACCCGCACTGGGCAAGCGTGGTAGATTACGGCCCATTCCCCTCTCTTAGAGAGGAGGCCTGTGTCCCTGCAGTGGGAACATTAAAAAGGCTGTTGATGATGATGATACCTAATTATTACGCGTTCCAAATAAGAACAGGAAATTCAATAACCTCTATCTGTCAAATTTTGATTGAAAAGTACGGTTTGCAAAAAAATCTTATTTGCGTATCAATAAAAAGTTTTTTTTTGCTGTTTATTACAACATTTTAGTTAAAGAATTGAATTGTGTTTGTTTGTGTTGTTGATGTTGTTTGAGAATTGTTTTGTTGTTGAACTAGAAAGTTCAAGTAAAAACGTTAGGGTTTGATATAAATTTGCCAAATATATTGTTTTAAGTCACAAATAGTGTACAAGAAAAACATTTTCTTCCCTATTTTCATTGTTAGAAACAATTCGCCTTTTTCTTCTATTTACCACTACTCAGACACATCATACAGTGAAACAGAGATAAACAAAATTGAAAAACTGTATTCTGATTAAACTTTTTTTATTGACGAGTCGTACGTAAATTAATTTTTTTAAACATCTTTTTTTGTTCACTCTACCTAATTTCTTCGATTTGACAGTTCGACGTGACGTCACAACATGGCCATCAATCCTATTCTCATTTGGAACGGGTTGTAAGTACTGTACTGCGCTCCAAAACGCAAATCATTGACGTGGCTCAGAAGTCTGCTCAGCTAAAGTGGGACTGGGCTGGACATGTCTGCCGCATGTCAGTCGAGCGGTGGGACAGTAGAACACAACGTTGATGCCCTGAAACCGCACGAAGGGGTCGCGGCAGACCAAGGAGATGGCCGGACGACTTGTATGCCTTCCTTAGGAATTGGCAAGAAGTGACTCAAGACTGAGAACACTGGAAGGAATGGAGGGAGGCCTTTGCCCGGCAGTGGGGCAGTGTGGGCTAGTAATAACAATAATATAAATAAGTAGGATAATTGGAACATCTTAGTTCATAACAAACATTCGTCTCCAAACCGTAGGCGTGGGGTTGTGAGAACCTTTATTTCTGTACGAGTTTTCAAGCCTTAAAATTCGTAGAGCCTAACTAAGGACTCGCCAAGATCCGACGGCCGTACTGTACACACGCTTTACACGTTGTTGGTCCTTATACTCCACTAGCTTTTGCCTGCGGCTTCGTCCGCGTGACATTAGCAATATATAGGCTACCAGCGGCTTCACCCGCGTCTGTGGTTACTGCTCCGCACCCACAGGTCATGGCGTGATGTTATATAGCCTATACCTTACCTTCCTCGAAAAAAAAAACTATCCGACACAACATTTTTCAGAATGTTTCAATTCGAAATTGCTGTTCCAGAGATTACCCCCTACATACATACTTGCAAATTTTACCTCTTTATAATATTAGTATAGATTACCACTGCATCTCTTTCAAAATTTTCCTACAACCGCTGTTATTTTCCTTAAGCATCAGTTTCTATTGGCTCAGGTACAACTGCCCGCGTTGCCCGAAGACCTACAAATGCCCTGATCACGTGAGGAGACACCTGGTCAACTTCCATGAGGTTCCCAGATCTGAACAAGGACCTATTCAAAAATATGTTACGAGTTGAAATGAAAAGTTGTCAAGAAGTGGTTTTGAACAGAGAGATGTTGAAAAAGCATTGTGAAATAATGTTGCTAGTAACATGTTACGCACACGTTTTAGTGTTGCGAGTAACGTGTTGCTAGCAACAGTGTACATATTCAAAAATATATTGTGAGTTGAGTCGACAATTTGTCAAGAAGTTTTTCAAGCAGTGAAATGTTGAAAAGTTTTGTGAAATAATGTTGCTAGCAACATGTTACGCACACGTTTTAGTGTTGCGAGTAACATGTTGCTAGCAACAATATAAAAGGTGTAATTTTGAAACTGTAAAAAAAATAGGAAACAGCTGTATTGGAGAATCATATCATCCCGAATTAAAATTAAATGAGTTTTATTTTTGTTATTCATGGATTTTTTTATGGTGTGCAAAAATTATTCTATTGACATCTCCCACCCTTAGGCGGAGAGGTCTCTCTCTCCACCTATTATATTAAAATTAAATAAAAACAATATTTAATTTGATGATTCCTCACGCTAATGCAGCGCCCTCACTTACTAATGTTGCTCTGGAGTTAGTGTATTTCACATATTTTAACCAAAGCGCCTTCTCAAACGACGGGTGCCATTTGCGGGCGTCCTTTTAACGCGGTGTCGGCCCTTAGTCCCTGTATAATGTATAAGTTTGGTTAGTTTATAATAAATTGTGATGCTGAAATTCAGTAAGGTTGACTTGTCGAATGTGATAAATATAATTATTGAAGCTAACAAATATTATTTTTATTCATAACTTTGGCCCGAAATTGTTAACCAATAAAAACAACAGTGGCCCGTGTATAGAATTAAAGCAGTTATTTCAAACTAGCGTCCCGCCCCAACTTCGCACTGGTGCAATGCAAACAATTGGTTGGGTAGTTTTAAAGATCTAAAGTATACATATTGACAGACAGCGGAAAGCAACTTTGTCTTGTATACCTAATATGTAATGATAAACCATTTAGACGCTATTTTGAATACAAAGTCAAAAAATATGCTAATTAACTATGGAGAAGAACGTGCACAAATCTCATCAATCTAATATACCTATAAAAATAAGTGGCATGTTTCGTTGTAATTTTATAACTCAAGAACGGGCTCAGCTATCCAAACCAAATGTTTAGGCTTTATTAGGACTATTTAGTAGATGGTTTATGTGAAGTTTGCACAAAATCGGTCGAGCGGTTCTTCATTTATCACAATTTTCTGTTGCCAGGAGCGAAGCCGCCGGCAAAAGCTAGTAATATATAGATTTGCCGCCTATTGTATTGGAAGTAAATTAATGCCCAACGTCGACTGATCTTCTGTTTTCCTATTGGTTAATAAGTTTGGGCAAAAGTTACCCCCCAGGGTCAAAATAACCCTACTTTATTTCCATTGTTAACTATGAAAATAACACAATGTGTAAATATATATAACTATTGTAAATATTATACATAGACCATGTATTTATTAGATTTAGAATGTAATAAATCCTTTTTTATTATTTCTGTGTTTTATTTAAAAATCTATTCGTCACGTCGCGCCAGTACCTACAGCTTCCAATTGCTACACTACGCGGCAAATAGATTGAACCAAAATGGCCGTCATTACTATGTTTTTTTTTTATTGTTATAAACTAATGCTTGACTACGATCCCACCTGATAGTAAGCAGTGATGCAATCGTTGATGGTGAGGCGCACTAGTTTATTAAGAGCCTATTCACTCTAGCCTAGTTTTGTTCCTCCTTGCGTCGTATTTTTTTTTTATATGTCCACAACTATCACACAACGCCATCTAGTCCCAAGCTAAACAGAGCTTGTGTTATGAGTACTAGACAACTGATAAACATGCTTATATATTTCTAAATACATACATATTATGGATAAATTACACCCAGACACAGAAAAATTATCGTGCTCATCACATAAACATTTGTCCTGGGTGGGAATCGAACCCACGACCTCCCGCATAGCAGTCAGGGTGACTAACTACTAGACTGACAGGCCAGTCAACTGTGTAACAGTATTCCTCAATGCTGAGGGTCGTGACGACCCTGCTTCATCACCTTCGCTCTTATGCTGTTTCTCCATCTATTCCTGTCTCTGGCGGAGTGAAGGGTCTCATATATACTGTTGATGCAAGAGTGGTGTATTTTTTATGGTGGGAAAAATCATCGAATGACGAATCCCACCCTTAGGCGTAGCGGGAGACAGTGTCAGACTTGTACTGACTAAACGACCCACCGTTCCTTCCTGCCTTAGTTCCAGGGCCCCGGTGTTCCGCTTTCGTATTAAGCCTTAGCCCCAGGCGGCTAAGTTACCCTACAGTTGCTTACAACTCCTTGAGGAGCGTGGGAACTGCGTGCCGTCGACGATTTGGGCTCTGTCCGGACAGTTACCGGATGGGCGGACAGCGAGCTTCCCATTGCTCGCCGTCCGCAAGGCCACACCTACGATGGTTGGAAATCGGGATCAGAGACACTGCTAATCCAAGAGTGGTGCGGATCTGTGCCCTAATTCACGTAAAATTAAACTATCCCAATTCCATTGTCGTTCGATCGTAGTCCGATCCAAAATCGGTATTCACGATATTTGAACCACAATATTGAAAGACGATTGAAATAGCTGAATACGCTTCAACGACTCTCGAACGAGTTTAAAATCGGTGTCGTTCAAACTCGATTGATGGATGTGAATACGAAAATGTCAAAGTCGCTACGATATCGCTACGGTTTAGATTACGAGAATTAGGCTACTGGTCGGACCAACGAATTGGGCTGCGTTTCTTCCATTCCAGCCCTTTTTCCATCTATTTTACCGGTCACAGAGCCCTTCAAGATTGCCACTGTCTTTCCTTGCAATGTGACCGAAATATTGCAGAATCTTGTGAAGACACTCGGACGACAACCGCGAGGAGATAGGAAGGTATGTGATTTACCACTGAAATCTCTTGAACATTTTCTCGGTCCAATTATAGAAGGTTTACATGATGAATAATAGATATATTATGGCATTTAGTTTTCTAAAATAATAAAACAATTTAGTTGGCAGTAGTAACATTACAACATATTTTTATTATCATCATGATATATACAGGGTGTCATTGACATGTTAACGCAAATGAATACCATAGATCCAGAACATGATTCTAGACCCCCCAGTGGTGGAATTTTTTGTCGGTGTTTTCTTATTTTTTTTTAATGAATTTTTAACGTTTTTTTAATTAAACTGTATAAAAACGTCAATTTAACATTTTTTGCGAAAAAAATGAGTGCATTACATTCCAAATTAAAAATGTCATCGGGTTTGATTAGAATAACGACTTTATTTGCCTCGATGATTTTTTGTAAAATTTTTTTTTTTGTAAAATTTTTTTTTTCCTTTTTTTAAAAAAATATCATTGGGATTGGTCAGAATAACGATTTTATACAGGTTAAAAATAAAAAAAACAACTTTTCTTTCAAAAATTTGAAAAAATACCGACGAAAAATTCCACCACTGTGGTGACCAGAATTATGTACTGGTGGTATTCGTTTGCGTTAACATGTCAATGACACCTTGTATATATGATTTATATTTATAAATCATGTAAATCTTTTTATATTCACATGATTTTTCTCCCCTTTTTTTATTCCCAAAGGTTTTTTTTATGGTGGAAAAAATCATCTAATGACGAATCCCGCCCTTGGGCGGGGCGGGAAATAGTGTCAGACTTTTACTGACTAAACAAACCATCCCGTTCCTTCTTAGCCTTCATTCTGGGGGTCGGACCTTCCTTTCAGAAGCCGGACCGGGGCCACAGTAGGCTTCTGCTCTGCAGTGGGGCCTCTACGTTTGGTGACAACTCCTTGAGGCGCGCGGGAACAGTGCGCGCCGTCGACGACCTGGCTTGGTCTGGACCGTTACCAGACGACCGGACGGCGAGAAATCAGGTTTGGAATCCCGGCGGCGTCTGAGGCTTGTGCGCCGTTTTTGATTCCCAAAAGTTGACTGGTATAAAATGCCTAAAGGTGCTCCCACACAGCAGTTATATAACGTTATACAACATTGTGTCATTTATAACAGCGTGTAACAATACTCTACAACATGTTAAGAAATTTTATATGTTATAAACGCTCCCACATTGGTTGAACTTGTTGTATAACATCGTATAACATTATGTTCAATCAGTTTGTGTTTGGCTTTCGAGGAAGGTGGTATTGACCCAATAATGGAGGAAGTGCTGATAGGTTTGGCGTTTATTTTTTGTTTGAAAAAAAAAAGAAGAAAAGGCGCTCTTACTGGATGCGTCGAACTCTGAGGCTGAGGCTCTGATGATGTTATACAACAAAAGTTATATTTTGTAATATCATAGTGTAATCAGTTGTAAAACATTTTGTTAAATGAAGTTGTATAACATCAATAAAAATTTATTATAATTTGTAACAATTTATAACTTTTGTTATAATTTGTTTAAAAAAGTCAGTCTCTAACGTTATATAACTGCTGTGTGGGAGCACCTTTAGGCATTAAGTCCGCTTATATACCGTTATGCACATGAAGTGTATAATAAAATAAATAAAACAACAAGTATAAAGACTAGTAAACTTAGTTTATTTATCCTAATTATTGTGCGTTCTTTGTACAAAGTACTGACTAACAAATAAATGCTACATTTGTGCTTTGGCAAGAGTTTCTTACAAATAACTTACAATATCCAATTTGATAGTTGAATCAGTACCAAATTTTTGACGCGACGAAATGTGTCACACTGGATAATAAATGTAGCACAATAGAATCGTTGCGCTACATTTATTTTCCGGTGTGACACATTTTGTTGTGATTTCCGTTGTGCGATTACGTCAAAAATTTGGTCCTGACCCAGTTAATTTTGACATTTCAGCTATAGTCATTAGTCGTATTCTTTTTAATTAAATAGTATCATCATCAATGTTACTGCAAAAATGCGTATTCGTGCTAAGGTAAAAATGAAACCGTTAGGGCCAACGCTGCCTTGAGCGGGCACACGCCAAGTTGAATAGTTTGAAATAATTATCTATATATATAAAAGGAGAAACTGACTGACATATCAACGCACAGCCGAAGCTACTGGGATTAGTAGCGTGAAATTTTGCACAAGGCTTCCTTCATGACGTAGGCAAACACTAAGAAAGGGTTTTTCAAAATTCAGTTCCTAAAGGGATGAAATGGGGGTCCAAAGTTTGTATGGAGGACCCTACTTTTACGCGGGCGAAGCTGCTGGCAGTAGGCTAATGACTAAAATTTTTACAAATTATACAAGGTGTCATTGACATGTTAACACAAACGAATACCATAGATCCAGTACATGATTCTGGACACCCCAGTGGTGGAATTTTTCGTCGGTATTTTTCAAATTTTTGAAAAAAAAAAGTTATGTTTTTTTTATTTTATACCTACGTAAAATCGTTATTCTAACCAATTCCAATGATATTTTTAGAAAAAAAAAATTTACAAAAAAAAAATCATTGAGGCAAATAAAGTCGTTATTTTAATCAAACCCGATGACATTATTAATTGAGAATGTAATTCACTCATTTTTTTCGCAAAAAATGTTAAAATGACGTTTTTATACAGTTTAATATAAAAAACGTAAAAAATTCATAAAAAAAAAAAATAAGAAAAAAGCGACAAAAAATTCCACCACTGGGGGGTTTAGAATCATGTACTGGATCTATGGTATTCGTTTGCGTTAACATGTCAATGACACCTTGTATAATAGTTGAAGTATTGAAGTATTTATTTTTTAAATTGACATAAGTGCATCTCTACTGTAAAAATTTGACACAGCTGTTAATTTAATAGTTGTGTCAGTTAAATGATTGGGTTTTCAGAAATTCTGTGTGAATGACTTACTTCAACTTGTCATTTATTATGATCTCACTAGCTTCCTGCCAGCGGCTTCGCCCGCGTGAAAATAGGTTTTCGCACAAACTTTGGACACGTTTCATACCTTTCGGGGGAGAATTTTGGAAAATCCTTTCTTAGTGTTCGCCTACGTCATAAAAGGAAGCCTTGTGCAAAAATTCATATTCCTAGTCCCAGTAGTTTTGGCTGTGCGTTGATATGTCAGTCAGTTTCTCCTTTTATATATACAGATTGGTCAAGGAGCGTAGCTGAGTGACAATGATGACGTCACTATTATGAGAATACAGTACTTAAATTACGTATATTTACAACTAGCTGCAGTTACCGGCTTTGCTTGCCTTTTAGTAGGAAATTGCCTTTAGGTGGAAAAAAAAACATCCAGTAACAAATCCTTCCCTTGTACGGAGCGGGAAATTGTGTCAGACTCTTACTGACTAAACGATCCATCCTGTTCTTTCTGGGTCTTAATGTTACGCTTTTTTTTATTGCTACAAACTAGTGTTTGACTGCGATCCCACCTGATGGTAAGCAGTGATGCAATCGTTGATGGTGAGGCGCACTAGTTTATTAAGAGCTTATTCACTCTAGCCTTGAAGACACCTAAATTGTAATCGGGCGGAAAGACTGCAGCCGGCAAACTGTTTCAGTCCCTCGATGTACGCGGTATAAACGACGAGGCAAAACGCTTAGTCCGGACCGTACATGTACAAGGTAAGGGTGGATATTTGCCGTAAGCCGGGATGTGCGATGGTAAAATTGAGACGCTTTCGCATCACCGCGGGATACTACTTCTGTAGTTTAGGTATTCATGATGTGAATTTACGCCTCAAATGTGGAGTCGCCATACAAAGTCAAAGTCAAAATATTTTTATTTCACATAGGCCTACAAGGGCACTTATACAGGGTTACTTGTAAAACACCAATAACCTCTCAGGACTGCGGTACTAACATCATAAACAACAACTTTTCTTCTATGACTTTAAAAATATTTATCGATTTTTTGTGGTAGGTAAAAATCATCCAATGACGAATCCTACACTTGGGCGGAACGGGAAACAGTGTCAGACTCTTACTGACCAAACAAACCCTTTAGGTTCATAACGACAACTTTCCCAAAACGTTCACACTCCCAAAACGTCTACTTCCCAAAATGGTAATTCCCAAAATGTCTATTTCCCATTTCGTCTACTTTCCCATAACGACCAATTCCCAAATAGTCTGTTTCTCAAAACGACTACTCCCAAAACGTCTACTTCATAAAATTTAACACTTGTCCAATATTTTCTTGAAAACTAAAAGAATCGCTTTATAGTCCTTTTTAGTCGACTTAAAAAAGGAGGAGGTTCTCAGTTCGGATGTTTGTAAAGGTTCTTATAAGAGAAAAAACCCTTTAGGTTCATAACGACAACTTTCCCAAAACGTTCACACTCCCAAAACGTCTACTTCCCAAAATGGTAATTCCCAAAATGTCTATTTCCCATTTCGTCTACTTTCCCATAACGACGACAAATCTATAATTCCCGAAAAGTCCACTTCCCATAAGGTCACAACTCTCAAAACGTCCACTTTCTAAATAGTTTTTTTTTAATCAAAATTTTACGGGTTCCAGTGGGAATTTAAATGTTTGTGTAAAATTATTTTCTAAAATCATAATTATAGTAGTTCGCTATTATAGTAGCTCAATTATTCAAGATATTCAAGTTCAAGTTCATAGTTCAAGATATTCAAGTATTCTTACTTGACAATTTTCATAATTCTTTATTTTTCTCTTATAAGAACCTCTACAAACATCCGAACTGAGAACCTCCTCCTTTTTTAAGTCGATTAAAAAGGACTATAAAGCGATTCTTTTAGTTTTCAAGAAAATATTGGACTAGTGTTAAATTTTATGAAGTAGACGTTTTGGGAGTAGTCGTTTTGAGAAACAGACTATTTGGGAATTGGTCGTTATGGGAAAGTAGACGAAATGGGAAATAGACATTTTGGGAATTACCATTTTGGGAAGTAGACGTTTTGGGAGTGTGAACGTTTTGGGAAAGTTGTCGTTATGAACCTAAAGGGAAAAAACAAAGAATTATGAAAATTGTCAAGTAAGAATACTTGAATCCTTTAGGTTCATAACGACAACTTTCCCAAAACGTTCACACTCCCAAAACGTCTACTTCCCAAAATGGTAATTCCCAAAATGTCTATTTCCCATTTCGTCTACTTTCCCATAACGACCAATTCCCAAATAGTCTGTTTCTCAAAACGACTACTCCCAAAACGTCTACTTCATAAAATTTAACACTTGTCCAATATTTTCTTGAAAACTAAAAGAATCGCTTTATAGTCCTTTTTAGTCGACTTAAAAAAGGAGGAGGTTCTCAGTTCGGATGTTTGTAAAGGTTCTTATAAGAGAAAAAACAAAGAATTATGAAAATTGTCAAGTAAGAATACTTGAATATCTTGAACTATGAGCTTGAACTTGAATATCTTGAATAATTGAGCTACTATAATAGCGAACTACTATAATTATGATTTTAGAAAATAATTTTACACAAAAATTTAAATTCCCACTGGAACCCGTAAAATTTTGATAAAAAAAAAACTATTTAGAAAGTGGACATTTTGAAAGTTGACCTTATGGGAAGTGGACTTTTCGGGAATTATAGATTTGTCGTCGTTATGGGAAAGTAGACGAAATGGGAAATAGACATTTTGGGAATTACCATTTTGGGAAGTAGACGTTTTGGGAGTGTGGACGTTTTGGGAAAGTTGTCGTTATGAACCTAAAGGGGACTTTTCGGGAATTATAGATTTGTCGTCGTTATGGGAAAGTAGACGAAATGGGAAATAGACATTTTGGGAATTACCATTTTGGGAAGTAGACGTTTTGGGAGTGTGGACGTTTTGGGAAAGTTGTCGTTATGAACCTAAAGGAAACAAACCCTTTAGGTTCATAACGACAACTTTCCCAAAACGTTCACACTCCCAAAACGTCTACTTCCCAAAATGGTAATTCCCAAAATGTCTATTTCCCATTTCGTCTACTTTCCCATAACGACCAATTCCCAAATAGTCTGTTTCTCAAAACGACTACTCCCAAAACGTCTACTTCATAAAATTTAACACTTGTCCAATATTTTCTTGAAAACTAAAAGAATCGCTTTATAGTCCTTTTTAGTCGACTTAAAAAAGGAGGAGGTTCTCAGTTCGGATGTTTGTAAAGGTTCTTATAAGAGAAAAAACCCTTTAGGTTCATAACGACAACTTTCCCAAAACGTTCACACTCCCAAAACGTCTACTTCCCAAAATGGTAATTCCCAAAATGTCTATTTCCCATTTCGTCTACTTTCCCATAACGACGACAAATCTATAATTCCCGAAAAGTCCACTTCCCATAAGGTCACAACTCTCAAAACGTCCACTTTCTAAATAGTTTTTTTTTAATCAAAATTTTACGGGTTCCAGTGGGAATTTAAATGTTTGTGTAAAATTATTTTCTAAAATCATAATTATAGTAGTTCGCTATTATAGTAGCTCAATTATTCAAGATATTCAAGTTCAAGTTCATAGTTCAAGATATTCAAGTATTCTTACTTGACAATTTTCATAATTCTTTATTTTTCTCTTATAAGAACCTCTACAAACATCCGAACTGAGAACCTCCTCCTTTTTTAAGTCGATTAAAAAGGACTATAAAGCGATTCTTTTAGTTTTCAAGAAAATATTGGACTAGTGTTAAATTTTATGAAGTAGACGTTTTGGGAGTAGTCGTTTTGAGAAACAGACTATTTGGGAATTGGTCGTTATGGGAAAGTAGACGAAATGGGAAATAGACATTTTGGGAATTACCATTTTGGGAAGTAGACGTTTTGGGAGTGTGAACGTTTTGGGAAAGTTGTCGTTATGAACCTAAAGGGAAAAAACAAAGAATTATGAAAATTGTCAAGTAAGAATACTTGAATCCTTTAGGTTCATAACGACAACTTTCCCAAAACGTTCACACTCCCAAAACGTCTACTTCCCAAAATGGTAATTCCCAAAATGTCTATTTCCCATTTCGTCTACTTTCCCATAACGACCAATTCCCAAATAGTCTGTTTCTCAAAACGACTACTCCCAAAACGTCTACTTCATAAAATTTAACACTTGTCCAATATTTTCTTGAAAACTAAAAGAATCGCTTTATAGTCCTTTTTAGTCGACTTAAAAAAGGAGGAGGTTCTCAGTTCGGATGTTTGTAAAGGTTCTTATAAGAGAAAAAACAAAGAATTATGAAAATTGTCAAGTAAGAATACTTGAATATCTTGAACTATGAGCTTGAACTTGAATATCTTGAATAATTGAGCTACTATAATAGCGAACTACTATAATTATGATTTTAGAAAATAATTTTACACAAAAATTTAAATTCCCACTGGAACCCGTAAAATTTTGATAAAAAAAAAACTATTTAGAAAGTGGACATTTTGAAAGTTGACCTTATGGGAAGTGGACTTTTCGGGAATTATAGATTTGTCGTCGTTATGGGAAAGTAGACGAAATGGGAAATAGACATTTTGGGAATTACCATTTTGGGAAGTAGACGTTTTGGGAGTGTGGACGTTTTGGGAAAGTTGTCGTTATGAACCTAAAGGGGACTTTTCGGGAATTATAGATTTGTCGTCGTTATGGGAAAGTAGACGAAATGGGAAATAGACATTTTGGGAATTACCATTTTGGGAAGTAGACGTTTTGGGAGTGTGGACGTTTTGGGAAAGTTGTCGTTATGAACCTAAAGGAAACAAACTACCCCATTCCTACGTTGCCATATATACCAGGGCCAGAGCCTTCCTCTCATACACGAATTCTTGGCCCCAGTTGGCTTCGACCCTTCTGCAGGCTCCCTAAAACGCTTATCATAAAAAAATACAATTCTTTTTTCATCAGATTTTCATACTAATAATATTGAAATTGAACGTTCTAAATATTCCTAAGTCTATGCTTGCAAGCGATAGTACAATAGCTGAGGGGTGCGGGGAGCGGGCGGTGGGGGTGCGCGATGCTTTTGTGTGATTGCTTCACGTCATACAGACGTAGGTAGCACAAAATAAAAAGGTACAGAAGTCAATCTCATGTATGTACTTCACTTTTCATACCTACGCACGGCGGTCGCGCGCGCTAGGGTTGTCAACTGGATTATGCACAACAAATGATCGTGGTAGTTGCAAAACGTCACAGACGCGCGTCTCAAACGTGACACCCTCGCGGTCGTAATGATCCTCGTTGAGCCCGGTTTTCGCGTCGGTGAACGGTGTCTATGTGTGCGTTGCTCAAGCGCGCTTTGTACGTAGATTGACATCTGTACCTATATAATTTGTGTAGGTAGGCATAGCTAAATACAGAGTTGAAATATGTTAGATAGAACTATGAAATCATGAAGGTTTGTTTTTGGTAAAAGTATTATCTATTACACTAATATAATAAAGAGGTAAAGTTTGTTTTTTTGTTTGTAGGAGGTAATCTCTGAAACTACTACTCTAACTCCTCCGATTGGAAAAAAAATAGCAACAATAGAAAGCTGCTTACTCCTGAGTGACATAGGCTATATTTTATGTACGCGGGCGAAGCCGCTGACAAAAGCTAGTGTTTTATAAAATGTCATAGAACAAAAGTTGTTGCTAATAATGTTAGTAATACCGTCCTGCAAGGTTTTTTGGTGTTTTACAAATAGCCCTGTAAAAGATAATCCGACATAAGATTGGGAGCCGACCCCATAGCTAGTTGGGGCAAATTTTTGTATATTTTATGACTATAGTAATGGCAAAATTTCGGCAATACACCTTTACGATGAAAACCCAGGAACCAATCTTCTGTAATTTCTTCTATCTTCAAATAAACTTTTTACGAATATTACCTGAAATTAAAAAAAATATATGTACAAGAGATTTTTTTAAATACCTTTTTTATGTTATTTTTTTTCTCATAATTAAATAAATCAAATTAAAGGGTCTCTACGGTTTTGCGCATTTAATGTGACACGTTATATAACAATGAATTATAAGTTGAGTGATCAGTGGCGTAGCTAGTCCCATAGGGGCCCCGTATCAAAAGTCCTTCGGGGGCCCCATATAAAAAAAAGAAATTTAATTACAGATGCTTAGCTACCTACCCTATGAGACGGTTGTGGATAACACGTTGCGAATTTTTGCCTAGGTCGGGGCCCCTGTACCGCCGGGGCCCAGTATAATTGATACGGCGGTAGCTACGCCCCTGTGAGTAATAAGCTAAGACTCACCTGTGTAAATCCTACTAATACCATCAACAGTACATGTCCTATAGACCACGTCAGGACCCTGAAACAGAAATTTAAGATTCAAAGCATTTATCTACACTACACTATTCGTTGTGTGCGCGATGTCAGCGCCCCTAGTAGCCGCAACTATTCAGGACTTGTCATCTGTCAAATCATGTCAACTAGATGATAAGATATTTTTGTGATATTGATTTTCGACTAGTTTTTCAACGAAATTGAAAAAAATAGTGTAAAAAGTGAGTGTGTATATTATACCTAGCGATTTTCACATTACATGTGCATGCACATTACATGGATTTTACATTACACAGCAGCTATCCATTTTTGTCTTTGCTGTAA
Source organism: Mythimna loreyi (assembly GCA_029852875.1). Classification (NCBI taxonomy): domain Eukaryota; kingdom Metazoa; phylum Arthropoda; class Insecta; order Lepidoptera; family Noctuidae; genus Mythimna; species Mythimna loreyi. The sequence continues at coordinate 10,944,024 of CM056807.1, read as the reverse complement.
TGTCCACTTTGGTGTTGGAAACGAATAAAACTTGCACGAACTGTTTTTCCCTTTGTTTTTACAATTTACGACACAGCATGTACTATGACCCATATCACAATTTTTTACGTTTTTACTTAAAATTATAAAGGAAGTTATGAAAATAAAGCAATTTGACACATGACAGCCCAGAATTAATTCACATTTCTGCCACGTCGTGCGCTACGATCGATTTGCCGTTCCCCACCATCCACTTCGCACATAGTCAATAGTGTAGATATTATCTACACTAATATAATAAAAAGGTAAAGTTAGTTTTTTTGTTTGTAGGAGGTAATCTCTGGAACTACTGGGCCGATTGGAAAAATATTAGCAACAATAGAAAGCTGCTTTACTCCTGAGTGCCATAGGCTATATTTTATGTACGCGGGCGAAGCCGCTGACAAAAGCTAGTTTCAAATATACCTTTACAGGCACTTTTGAAATGTCAAGAAGTCGGTCTGTCTGAAAAAAAAATGACGCTAATGAAGAATGTGCAAGAAACTCCATGGACACTCTTTTGAATCATGTTATTTTTTACAAATATATAGGTTACATATATTTGTCGCTGCTATGATGCGAGAACAATGTAACTAAAATAATAAAAAAAAGTACATGTTCCAAATAAATTAAAATAAACCACTGGCAGCTAAGAGATGACCAGTCCCAACTGACAGCGCCCGTTCACGGACATGACGCGTATAGCAGCAAGTATTACTATTATTACATACACAAAATATTAAAGAAGATATAATAAATAATCGCCTGTCAAGCACAGCATTCTAGGCGTCAAAAAAAACCGACAGAATTAGGAACACAACGCTGTGCTTAAAGACGGGAATCACAGTTTTGTGATATTTTCTAAAACTGTTCATCCTATCAAGTTCAAAATAATTTTCCCAGAAAGGTTTTATTTATTCTACTTTTAAGATTTTTACACTTATGGTTCAAAAGTTAGAGGGAGGGGGAAGGGACGCATTGTTTTTTTACTTTTGGAATGATTATTTCCGACAATATTACCTAACATTATCAAAAAAATATTCTGGTAAACCCTTGTTCATTTTTAAATACCTATCCGATAATATATCACACGTTAGGGTTGAAATGAAAAAAAAAAATCCCCACTTGACGTCTAGGGGGAGTACCCTAATTTGTTTTTTTTTTCTTATTATAGAACTTTGTCAGCGTATTTAATATACATATCGGTACCAAATTTCAGTGCTAACGGTCACCGAGATTATCCACAGATAGAGATTCTTAAACAAACGAAGGCTTTCGTGAGGCCTTTGGTATCAATATGCTATCTCCCTCTAACACCATCACTCTCTCCCTCACCTGTCACACATTTCCTCCGCGAGGTTCCTATCCCTCGCCTCGTGCGCAGAGTGTAACTCCTGGAGTCTGCGCGCCGCAGATATGTTGTCTTTCACCTTGGACACTGACTCTGATATATCTCTGACTCGCATCATGTAAGTTTCCGCTGCTGTACCTGGGAATCAAAAATACGTTTTTTATTTATTTATTCATTTAATCTTCATGTACAGTAGTAGTACATAGGCGGACTTAATGCTACAAGGCATTCTCTACCAGTCAACCTTTGGGTTAAAAAAGACAACACTGTGGTAGGTGTGCACAATAAATAAATATAATATAATATTTTTTATTTATAAAATCACATTTACATTAAATTACAATAAAAAACAGGGAGCAGTGGTGGCCGAGTGGTAAACACTCTGACTTACGAGTCACGGATTCAAACCCTGACAGGCGCATTACTTTGTGTAATTTATTTCATCACCACTGCTCTCAAAACGGTGAAGGTAAACATCGTGAGGAAACCGGCATGTCCTAGAACCAAAGATTCGAAGACATATGACATCCACCAATCCGCACTGGGGCCGCGCGCCACAATGAGTTTTCAGCAAACTGTAGGGACCCTGCAGAAGGGTCAAATCCAACTGGGGCCTAGGGTTCGCGTCTAATAGAAAATCTTTAGCCCTGGTATAAAAGCAACGTAGGAACGGGTTGTTTAGTCAGTAAGAGTCTGACACTATATCCCGCTCCGCTTAAGAGCGGGATTGGTCGTTGGTTTTTCTTTTTTATGGTAGGTAAAAATCATCGAATGACGAATCCCACTCTTGGGCGGAGTGCGAAACAGTGTCAGACTCTTAGTGACTAAAGAACCTACCCCGTAACTTGCCAACGCTTTCGCACCAACCCTCAGCTCCAGGAATAGGTAGTTGAATTATTTTTGCCCACCATAAAAAAAAAATCAGGCACACTTACCGAGCTCCATTTCCTTGTCATCATCATAATCTTTTTCTCCAGTTTCCTCTTCTTCTATTAACATATCGAAGAATACCTACAACAAATATTGGATAGGTTAGTAAAGTGTATCGTACTTAAGGTGTGGCAGGCGGTCGCCTCCTCTGCGAAGCAGTAATGCTAGCAAAGGAGGAGGCCGACCGCATAAGGCAACGGCGCTAACGCTCTAGACGCCGCCGGGATTCCGATCCCGATTTCAGGCCACCGTAGGCATGGGCTTGCGGATGGTGAGCAATGGGTAGCTCGCCATCCGGTCATCTGGTAACCTGGCCAAGTTGTCAGCAAATGTAGAAGCCTAACTGCAGAGCTGAAGCCTACTGGGGCCCCGGTCCGGTTTCTGAAAGGAAGACCCGACCCCGATGTGAGGGCTAAGAAAGAATGGAGAGGGTCGTTTTATCAGTAAGAGTCTGACACTGTTTCCCGGACCGCCTAAAGTCGGGATTCCTCGCTGCGGACCATGGGCTGTACCAAGGACCAGCACGAGAGATCGCCACCGCCGATCGTCCTCATGAAAAATGTAGTCATGACGGGAGGTCGCAGATCAATACAACTGCTCATATGTATATATTATATTATATGTATTGTATATATGTAAATAGTACGCCATGAACCTACGTATCTTTCTTTCCTTCTTTGTAAAATCCATCCAAAGGTTGTCTTTAAAAAATCGCTTTTAGCGATAAGACCACCCATTGTGACACTCTTTTAATTTTAAGTTCCTATTGTTAATTTTATTTCTGGTGTGCAATAAAGAATATATCTATCTATCTATCTATCTATCTGCTCGTTGCAACGTCCATATTATTAAACTCTTATTATACATCATCATCATCAGCCTTTTCAATGTTCCCACTGCTGGGACAGAGGCCTCCTCTCCAGAAGCCCTCTCCTGGAGAGGAGGCCTGTCATTCCTGCCATTGTCATTGGCCTGTGTCATTGTGGATTATGGCTCATTCCCTAATGAGCCATAATCCACCACGCGGGCCCAGTGCGGATTGGTGGATGTCACATGTCTTCGAATTTTTTCGAACCTTTATTATACAGGATTATTTATAAAACACCAACAACCTTGCAAGACAGTATTACTAAAAACATTAGCAACAACTTTTGTTCTATAATATTTTATGATTACATAGTATAAAACAAAGTTGCGCGTCCCTATGTATGCTTATCTTTAAAAGTAAAATCCGTTGATTTTGATGCGGATTTTTTCAATAGATAGAGTGATTCAAGAGGAAGGTTTATATGTATAATACATGCATAGTATCAACATTGCACCCGTGCGAAGCTGAGGCGGGTCGCTAGTATTTTATAAAACATAATACTTTTACTAAAAACAAACCTTCATGATTTCATAATATTGTTCTATCTAACATATTTCAACTCTGTATTTTGCTCTGCCTACCCACGTATGTATGACGTGGCGCTATTAGGCAAAAGCATCAAGCCCCCCACCGCCCGATCCCCGCGCCCCTCAGCTATTGTACTATTACTTGCAACCATAGACTTAGCAATATTTAGAATGTTCAATTTCATAAAAATAATTTTGTATGACCTGATGAATAAAAATATGATAAATTTTTAAAAGTCATAGAACAAAAGTTGTTGTTTATTTATTTATTATGTTCTGTTTATTATGTTAGTACAGCAGTCCTGAGAGGTAGCCGATGTTTTACAAATAACCCTGTATACACCGTTAAATTTTAGTCGTTTTAATCCCGAAGAGGGTCGATCCAGTACATGAAACACTATCGATTTGTGAAGCTAAAATAAAATAATAAAGTACTTTTTTTCTAAATCTCTTATTGATATACGTATTTACGAAATTAATTTCTTTAAGTAAACGAGTCATTGACCTTGTAGGTAGTTGTCGGTCGTTGCGTACTAACTACCTACAGGTCATTGAACTCGCCCAGCTGACGTTTACTTAAAGAAATCAATTTAGAACATGCCTAAATTAATTCGAGTTTAAAAAAAAGTACTTTGTTTTTTTATTCTAACTTTTACCAATCGATAGTGTTTCATGTACTAAATCGATCCTCCAAGGGATTAAAACGATCAAGATTTAACGGTGTATTGTACAAATCTTATATTACTTACTAACTAGATTTGCTTACTTTACGAAATGTGGCATGTTATTGTACCGATAGCTATTTTTATGGGGATATGCAAGGCATGTCATGTCCCACCCCATGAAGAGACAGCGATGCCCCGCCCAAACGGAGCTCACCTCTACCGCGTGCTCCACCGTATTCATCATCATCATTAGCCTTATTTTAATATTCCCACTGCTGGTTCACAGGCCTCCTCTCTAGGACAGAGAATGGGCCATAATCCACCACACGGGCCCAGTGCGGATTGGTGGATGTCGCATCTCTTCCAATTTTGTTGTAGGACATGCTGGTTTCCTTCACCGTTTTGAGAGCAGTGGTGATGAAATAAATTGCACAAAGTAATGCGCTTAAAATTGTATAATTGTAAATGCTGGGTTTGAACCCGCAACCTACTCGTAATTCGGGGCCGTTACCACTCGGCCACCACTGCTCTCCCGTGCTCCACCGTGTTACCGTGCTAAATATAATTTATAAAAAATCAAAGCCACTTTTCGTTGTTATTAATTTTATAACTCAAGAACGGGCTCACCTATCCAAATCAAATGTTTAGGCTTTGTTCGGACTATTTAGTAGATGGTTTACGTGAAGTTTGCACAAAATCGGTCGAGTGGTACTTAATTTACCACATTTTTCTGTTGCCGGGAGCGAAGCCGCAGGCAATAAACTCAAAATCATTTATTTTAAATAGACTATCTATTTGAAATAAATGATTGCACTTCTTAAATGTCAAAATTGAAGCTAATTTGCACGTTCCAAGGCGTAGACTCCTATGGAGAAGAACGTGCAAGAAACTCCATGGGCACTCTTTTGAATCAAATTTATATTTACATATTACTTGGTTACAAATTTATGTTGCTTCTATTATGCGAGCACGATGTAGCGGTATTTAACAAAAAGTAAAATAATAATAATAAAAAAAAGAATTTGTAAAAAGCGCCTAGCAGCCAAGAGATGACCGGTCTCAACTGACGGCACCCGTTCAAAAGTATGACGCGTGTATCAGCCCCACTCCGCTCAACCACTTTAAAGGGTATTCTAGTTTTATGCTAGTTTGCAATCATCATCATCATCATCAGCCTTTTAATGTTCCCACTGCAGGGACACAGGCCTCCTCTCTCTAGGAGAGGGAATGGGCCATAATCCACCACGCGGGCCCAGTGCGGATTGATGGATGTCACATGTCTTCGAATTTTTTGGTTCTAGGACACGCCGGTTTCCTCATGATGTTTTCCTTCACCGTTTTGAGAGCAGTGGTGATGAAATAAATTACACAAAGTAATGCGCCTGGCTGGGTTTGAACCCGCGACCTACGACTCGTAAGTCGGGGCCGTTACCACTCGGCCACCACTGCTCTTAGTTTGCAATAGCTATTTGAAAATAAAGATAAAAATATACTCACAGTCTTCTGACTAAAAGTACTAAAGCTATTGTCGAAGCAGAACCGGTAGTCACCGTTGAGGGTGGCAGTGTGACGATGAGAGTTCTCCGGCTTCTTGTAGTCGGCTACCAGGACCCGCCCGACCGGGTCCGTCATCTGGAAGGACACATCCAGGTCCCCGTGCGTTGAGTCTATCACCTGGAAATAAACCAGTGCATGTTACCATTAGCCTTATAAGAGATGGATGGATTGTGTGAGGAGTGATATGAAAGAAAAGGGAATTAGTGATAGTGTGACGGGTGACAGGACAGACTGGAAGAAAAAAACATGTTGCGCCGACCGAATCACCTTGAACAACGACTGACCAACGTCACATAGGTAGTGTGCGACAGAGATAACGCTCTACGAAGCCGAAATTAGCCGATTGTCTCTTTCCAAAGGTCGATGTGCAATATTTATTGCCGGGTACTGTAATATGGGATAAGGGTAGGATGATGACCATTAGCCTTATAATGTTTCCACGGCTGGGACTCAGGCCTCCTCTCTGCGGGCTTGCGGACGGCGAGCAATGGGTAGCACGCCGTCCGGCCGTCTAGTAACAGTCAGGACCGAGACCAAGTCGTCGACGGCGCACACTGTTTCCGCGCGCCTCAAGGACTTGTCAGCAAACTTAAGGGTCGAAGCCTCCTGGGGTCAAGGGTTGATGCGAAAGCGTTACACCAGGGCTCTAGGATTAAGGCAAGGAAGGAACGGGGTAGGTTGTTTAGTCAGTAAGAGTATGACATTGTTTCCCGCTCCGTTAAAGGGCGAGATTCATCATTGGATGATTTTGCTGAGACACAGGCCTTTTTTTTAGGAGAGGGAAATGGGACATAATCAGTGCAGATTGGTGGATGTCACATGTCTTCGAATTTTTGGTTCTACGACAACCTAGTTTCCTCACGATGTTTCCTTCACAGTTTTGAGAGCAGTGGTGATGAAATAAATTACACAAAGTAATGCGACTCGCTGGATTTGAACTCGCGACCTACAACTCGTAAGTCGGGCCCGTTACCACTCGGCTACATATAATTTTCATTTCAACTAGATACCTCCACACGTTCCCGAGATAAAAAGGTCTTGACAGATAGATAAACGGAAAACAAGGTGATTCTATAAGGGATTTTTCATTTTGAAATATACCCCTTAAAACGATTTTTATTGAAAACTTGTTTTAGCGGATTAAGCTATTAAATAGCTAATTTATTTACAAGACGTAGGAACGTGTGATTATATTTTTAATTAAAAGTTACATGATTGTAATCTTCGTATTCTAGAATCTTATGTAACTATAGGTAAAATTTACATGATTCCTAGTCTTTTTTTTTTCATAAAATCATCTATACATATAGTATACTAGCGACCCGCCCCAGCTTCGCACGGGTACTGATATTGAACATATTATGCATGTATTATACACATAAACTTTCCTCTTGAATCACCCTATCTATTAAAAAAAACTGCATCAAAATCCATTGCGTACTTTTAAAGATTTAATCATACATAGAGCATTAGCAACTTTGTTTTATACTATGTAACTAGCGACCCGCCCCAGCTTCGCACGGGTACTGATATTGAACATATTATGCATGTATTATACACATAAACCTTCCTCTTGAATCACTCTATCTATTAAAAAAACCGCATCAAAATCCGTTGCGTATTTTTAAAGATCTAAGCATACATAGGGACGAAGCAACTTTGTTTTATACTATGTAATGATGAATTTCATTAGTTATGTATTGTATATATGTAAATAGTACGCCACAAACTACTCGTGTATCTTTCTCCTCTGTCAAATCCATCCAAAAGTAGTCTTTAAAAAATCGCTTTTAGCGATAAGACCGTCTATTGTAACACCGTAGTAATTTTAAGTGTCCTTATGTACCAAGTTGTGTTTATGGTGTACCTACATTTTGATACAAGTGCAGGAAGTTTGTCATTGCAGCCCTCGGCTCCATAACACACTCGCCTACGGCTCGTGCGAATTTCGCCTCGGTCGCAATGACAAACTCTGCACGTGTGTCAAACGACGTTTTTCAATACACTTACGACTTGTGAAATAAAGAAAGAAAGAAAAAAAAATTTAATCGTATTTCAAACATACAGTAGAAATTTAAGAAATATTTAAGTATAGCATTCAAATCTGCTCTGGTCAATTTCTAATTTCGTGGGGTCGTCCAGCGACTCTGGGGGACGCCTCGCGCCTGATTCGATAAACTAAGAAAAACAAAATAATCACCCGTGACCGTGACGATAAGGAAGGAATAAAAAAGCCCTTGTTGTGATAAACTCAAAAAAGCACTTGGGTGATATACATGCTATATTGAACCTAATAGGAGTGCGATAAGAGGCAGTTTTCGAGTAAGTGTATTGAAAAGAGTATATCTATCTATCTATGACGAATCCCGCCCTTGGGCGGGGCAGGAAACAGTGTCAGACTCTTACTGACTAAACGACCCATCCCATTCCTTCTTAGCCCTCATTCCAGGGTCGGACCTTTCTTCCAGAAAACGGACCGGGGCCCCAGTAGGCTTTGGCCCTGCAGTTGGTCCTCTACATGTGCTGACAACTCTCAAGGAGTTACAGAGTAGCACGCGAAAACAGACAATCTAATCAAACCCGATGACATTTTGAATTTGGAATGTAATTCAATAATTTTTTTCGCAAAAAAATTTTAAAATATCGTTTTTATACAGTTTAATTTTAAAAAAACGTAAAAAATTCCACCACAGGGAGCTCTAGAATCATGTACTGGATCCATGGTATTTGTTTGTGGTGCGATGTCAAAGACACCCTCTATATCAATGGTAAAATGATAAAAAGGCAAGATTTTATTACAAGCTTTTTATTAGCTTGCAATGTAACTATGTATGTTCGGCTCAAATCTTGCAACTCAAATTTGAAGCAGATATCGTCACCTAATTGAGCTGCAATTTTGCATGCAGGTGTAAATCGCATGACAATGCAATATTATGACATGGAGCTGATCTGATGATGGAGCTGGAAGGTAGTCATAGGAACTCAGCAATAATACTACTCAACCTTCATACTATAAGTAGTATGAAGGTTGAGTAGTATTATTGCTGATAAGTGATAAGTCACCATAAAAACTACTAGTACTCATCATCATAGAAACTCGGTAATAAGGAATGGATTTGATAAGTATTAATTATATAGTAGGTATATATAGCGCTATTAAAGCTTGTTATGAAAAATATATTTTATACGAGTCATGTTTCATGAGTCGTGAATACATACCTACTGCTGCACTATTAAAAGTTTTTTTACTAGACTTTTATATTTTTATTTTATTACCATTCATTTTATGGTTCTGATAGCAACAAACACGATTACATTTCGCGAGTCAGAAGTGTTAAACGTTAAGGTTTAAAGTAAATAGTAGTAGTGAATACGTGGCAGATAAGTTGAACCAATTTGATTGCGACCCGTTTCTTATAGTGAGTTCATCATCATCATCATCATCAGCCTTTTAATGTTCCCACTGCAGGGACACAGGCCTCCTCTCACTAGGAGAGGGAATGGGCCATAATCCACCACGCGGGCCCAGTGCGGATTAGTGGATGTCTTAAATCATCATCATCAGCAGCTATCGATAAAAAAAAATCACTTTAGCGTATACGCAAATTTTTTTTATGGATTTCAGTCTCACGACAGCGCCAGCTCTTATCTCTGTCCTTGTCTATCAGTGACTATAGGTTGATATCAAATGTCTTCGAATTTTTGGTTCTAGGACATGCCGGTTTCCTCACGATGTTTTCCTTCACCGTTTTGAGAGCAGTGGTGATGAAATAAATTACACAAAGTAATGCGCCTGGCTGGGTTTGAACCCGCGACCTACGACTCGTAAGTCGGGGCCGTTACCACTCGGCCACCACTGCTCTAGTATATAGTGAGTTATGTGTTGTTAAATATCAGAGGTCAAAAAGCGAAGAGAGAATTAAAAAGCCAAGAGCGTGTCCGGAAAGGCTCACTGTAGGGTTTCGTAGTTTCTTGTTCGTCACAAATTTCTCATAATGTAACAGAACCTTTAAACTACGACTTAACAGCGCGAAGTAGCCCATGTATTTATATTTATACATGGGCTTTTTTTATGGTAGGTAAAAATCATCAAATGACGAATCCCACTCTTGCGCGGAGCGGGAAACAGTGTCAGACTCTTACTGACTAAAGAACCTACCCCGTGCCTTCCTTGCCTTATTCCCAGAGCCCCGGTGTAACGCTTTCACATCAACCCTCAGCTCCGGGAGGCTTCGACCCTGTAGGGCCCCTACGGTGTGCTGACAACTCTTTGAGGCGCGCGGGAACGGAGCGCGCCGTTGACGACTTAGGCTCGGTCTGGACTGCTACCAGACGACCGGACGGCGAGCTACCCATTGCTCACCGTCCGCAAGCCAGTGTCTACGGTGGCTGGATATCAGCAGGATCGCGGCGGCGACGGCGACGGCTACGGCGAATTTATACATGGGCTACTTCGCGCTGTTAAGTATTAGTAACCCAATTTCCCGAGAGATGGCGCTGTACCCGGTGGTAATTTTGGATTGCGTGAACCGATTTTTTTTTTTAAGAAGATCAGCAGGATTATAAAACACGTAAACTAAGTTAAAAAAATTCTTTCATATACGTTTAAATTACAGACTTCGTTCAGAAATTATTTATAACATTTCTTCAAAAACTGTACATCCTATCAAATTCAAAATAATTTTCCTAGAATAGCTTTATACATACAACAGAGGAGAGCTAATTCATCCATGTTTTCTTTGTCTTTCCATTCCATTTGCCATTATTTTTACACAATTATTTAATGGTAATTTAATGACTGTTAAATGTAAATATTTCTGATTAATCTGCAGCTGGCTTTGCTAATTACAATAAGTTTATTGTCCACAAGTGTTTTATGACTAAAACCTTTCATCATCATTACATAGTATAAAACAAAGTTGCTTAGTCCATATGTATGCTTAGATCTTTAAAAGTACGCAACGGATTTTGATGCGGTTTTTTTTTTAATAGATAGAGTGTTTCAAGAGGAAGGTTTATATATAACTAGCTGGAACCCGCGACTTCGTCTGCGTCTTTTATACGCAATAAAAGGTAGCCTATGTCCTTTCTCAGGGTCTAAAGATCGTCTGTGCCAAATTTCATCAAAATCGTTTGAGAGGTTTAAGCGGGAAAGCGTAACAGACAGACAGAGTTACTTTCGCATTTATAATATTAGTATATAATACATGCATAAAATATTCAATATCGGTACCCGTGCGAAGCTGGGGCGGGTCGCTAGTACTAAATAAACAGTTGAAAAATTATTAATATAAAACCCAACAGCACGCTAAATTTTGAGAGTAGTGGTGGCCGAGTGCAAACCCCCGACTTACGAGTTGTAGATCGCGTTCAAACCCAGCCAGGCGCATAACTCTGTGTAATTAATTTCATCACCAATGCTCTCAAAACGGTGAAGAAAACAACGTGAGGAAACCGGCATGTCCTAGAAACCAAACAAACCCGCACTAGGCCTCGGCTACTGTAGGCGCGGGCTTGTAGATGTCGAGCAATGGGTAGCTCACCGTCCAATCGTAAGGTAACCGTCCAGACCAAGCCCAGTCGTCGACGGCGCGCACTGTTTCCACGCACCTCAAGAAGTTGTCAGCAAACCGTAAGGACACTACAGAATAGTCGAAGCCAACTGGAGCCAAGGGTCTGAAAGGAAGTCTCTGACCCTGGTTTATAAGACAACGTAGGAACAGGGTAGGTGGTTTAGTCAGTAAGAGTCTGACACTGTTTCTCACTCCGCTCAAGAGCGGGATTTTTCATAGGATGATTTTTTTTTAATTGCTATAAACCAATGCTTGAATGTGATCCCACATGAAGGTAAGCAGTGATGCAATCGTCGATGGTGAGGCGCACTAGTTTATTAAGAGCCTATTCACTACACAGACACCTAAATTATAATCGGACGGAAAGACCACAGCTGGTAAACTGTTCCAGTCCTAGATTTTATCCAAACATAAAAACCCCCGCAATGGGCCCGCGTGGTAGATTATGGCCACTTCACTCTCCTAGAGAGGAGGCCTAAATCCCAGCTGTGGGAAAATTATAAGGCCGATTATGCCATTTGTTTTGTGTTCGAGTGTCATGCGTATTGTGTATGTGAGTTTACGTGATTGTAAACATTCCCACGATACCGGCAGGGGCGTTAGGTTTTACAAAACTTTATTTAACAGTTATTGTTGCTGTTAAATCTGTCATTGGCATTTATTTTTTTTAATGCCTTTGGTTTTATACCAGTTTTCTAGGTTTCGAAGGCGTAGCATATTCGAGGCGTTCGACGCAAGAGAGTAGGAACAAAACTATTGTTTTTTGGCGCAGAGTAGCCAGCCTAGCGGTTTTCTACAGGATGCTTTTTGAAGAGTGTGCGCAGGAATTGCATGATTTGATTCCGCCATCCCAATTTTACCTTCGGACATCCCGGCGTACGGCAAATATCCACCCTTACGTTGTTGAGACACCTGCGGCCCGGACTAAGCGTTTTGCCTCGTCATTTATACCGCGTACATCGAGGGATTGGAACAGTTTGCCGGCTGCAGTCTTTCCGTCCGATTATAATTTAGGTGTCTTCAAGGCTAGAGTGAATAGGCTCTTAATAAACTAGTGCGCCTTACCATCAACGATTGCATCACTGCTTACCATCAGGTGGGATCGCAGTCAAGCACTAGTTTATAGCAATTAAAAAAAAAAAATTTTAATTGATATAAACTAGTGCTTAACTGCGGTCCCACCTGATGGTAAGCGGTGATGCTTTGGGGGTATGCGGAAGTTTGGAGGTATGCGGAACGGAGAGTAAAGTCCCACATACCTCCGTTGAAAAGGGAGGTCCCTCCGACCAGACAGGTGTTATAGTCTGGTGGGCTACTGCCCGACAGTTGACTTCGGGCTGTCGTATACGTTCTAATCGCGAGGAGAACTTTCATTGCGCGATGCAGGATTCTTGTAGTTCTTGTGGGGCGTCATAGATGGCGCTACAATGCAATGTTGAAAGTGAGCCATACTAGTTTATTAAGAGCCTATTCACTCAAGCCTTTAAGAATTTACAATTGGATGGGAAGAGGAAGACCACAGTAGGAAAACTGTTCTAGTTCTTAGATGTATAAATGATGAGGCAAATACTTAATCCAGATTTTTCTTCTCCATAGAGATCTATGCTTTGGAACGTGCAATTTAACTTCACTTAATTTTTTAACTGACTAACATTTTGACTATTCAAAAGAGCCTGTAATCAAATTGCTTTATTTGAAAGAAACAATTCTTATTTCTAATACATAGAGAGCATACTGCAATGTTTATAGTCTCTGTTTTACAATTTATAGTCAAATACACTTCTCATCAAAAAAATCGAAACACCTTGCAAGTTTACGTTTTGTCAGGATTATCAGAAAAATGTGTACATTTAGGAATAAATGTTAAATGTCGTTTAATAGTGAGTAATATGAGCTTATCAAATCTTAATGTTAATGTTCTAAATTTAAATGAATTTTTCATAGGTTTCGTATTTTGTTAAATGAGTCATTTTTATTCCGTATGGAGTATAAAGGAAATGGATAAAACAACACACGTAAATGAAAAAAAAAGCTAAAAAACGTTTATTTAATAACTTGTATTCCCTCCCCGAGCTCTAATTACTGCTTCCATACGGTTCTTCATCGATCGGATGAGAGTCACGATCACATGCTGTGGTATATTGTCCCATTCCTCTTGGATTGCATCTTGCAGCTGGCTAAGTGTTTCTGGGGCAGGATCTCTTGCTCGAATTCGTCTCTTTAATTCATCCCATAGATGTTTAATGGGATTCATGTCCGGGCCTCTTGCTGGCCATTCCATAATAGAGATATCGACTTCGTTAAGATAATCTCGTACGACGCCCGCGGTGTGAGCCCTAGCATTGTCGTGCATGAATATGAAGCCGTTGCCAATAAAATGTGCATAGGGCATCACATGAGGCTCGAGACACTCTTCGACGTACCGATGACAGTTTAGTGCAGGCAGACGTGGCCCAGACACGAAAGCAAGCTCTGTCTTACCGTCGGCGCTGATTCCTCCCCAAACCGTCCACGAACCGCCACCATAGCTGACCTTTTCTTCAATGCAGCATTGTGCATAGCGTTCTCCGTCTCTTCTGTAGACCTTGTTCCTTCCGTCGTTACCATACAGCATAATTTTACACTCATCAGAAAAGAGAACTTTGCTCCACTGTAGGTATGACCAATTTAGGTGCTCACGTGCAAAGTTAAGGCGCGCTCTTCGATGGTCTGCAGTTAATTTCGGCCCATTTGCTGGCTTATGCGGTACCAGTCCACGATCCTTCAACCTTCTTCTAATTGTAGAGTCACTTACAGCCACCCTTCGTACAACACGAAGCCGCTGCTGCAGTTGAAAAGCGTTAAGGCGTCGATTTCTTAAAGAAGTTGTTACAATAAATCGATCATCTCGCTCAGAAGTGACCCGATTCCTGCCAGATCCTGAACGGCGCGTGAACAAACCAGTCTCCCGATAACGTTTATAGACTCTATGAACAGATGACAGGCTTAGATGCAGTCTTGCAGCCACAACACGCTGACTAAGGCCAGAATCCAGCAATGCCACAACTTGCGCGGCTTCTGTGGGCGAAGTATCCATACGTTTTAGAAAAAAAACCTTTTTTCAGACGTCCCAAAGTCACAGTATTGAAATAAAAAACAAAAAGTTTAAGGATAGGCGCCAATTTTTAGTTTTTAAACGCTAAATGTACTCCAACCCTAAACACACATTTGTCTCAAAACAGTGATTCATTTCGTTTATAAGATAAACAAATGAAATTCTAATTTTGAATTTAGAATTTTCGCTTATTACTGTAATGGCCAAACTGCCAGCTATAATATATGTATTTTTTTTCATCGTATGAATTCTTTTTTGTGTTAAATTCGGACAGAAACAATGAAAACGGAAGTGTTTCGATTTTTTTGATGAGAAGTGTATAATGGTCATTATTTCATTACTGAGCTTTATCACTTGCTATGTCATGCAGTAATAAAAGTAATTGTCATTACAACCACGACTTTTAGCACCAGGCCTTGGATCATTAGGCCATGGTTTGAAGCAAAAGAGGGAATGGGACGCGACCACTACCTTCTACGAAGCAGTAATGCGGAATAGATAACCATGTGAGGGAATGGATATCTGTGTGCCTCTATTGCAGTGGTTCTTAACCTCTTAGGCATGAGGGACCATTTGATTAAATTCCTGTTTCGCCAGGGTCCATTCAGTTGGTTTATTGGAAATGTATACGGTACCTAATTGTAAATAAATCATAAACACAAATAATTTTATGACTACTACTCTTTTATTAATTACTTCGTGAAAATCTATAATAAAGTTACCTACAGATTTTTGCATTGTGTTGAATCGACTCATCGCATTACACCACATCACTGATTTATGATTGCTTCGCGGACCACTTGGACTGACTCCAGGGACCATCAGTGGTCCGCGGACCACCGGTTAAGAACCACTGCTCTATTGGCTACTGTAAGCACAGACTTGTGCTCGACAAGCGATGGGTAACTAATCCATCTGTCGACAGAAGGACCAAGCCTGAGTTGTCAATTGTGCGTAAAGTTCGGAACATGCTTCAGAGCGATTTTAGCAAAACCATAGGGGCCCAGTAAGGTTGATATCAGCTAGGGCGATAAAGAATTTCAGACATGGAAGTCTGTGGTCTTTTATTTATGGTAGGTAAAAATCATCCAAAGAAGAATCCCACCCTCGGGCAGAGAGGGAAACAGTGTCAGATCTTACTGACTAAACAACCTGCCCTATTTTCTGATTTATTTATCTTACTAATATTATAAATGCGAAAGTTACGATGTTTGGATGTTTGTTACTTAATCACGCCAAAACGGCTGTACGGATCTGGATGAAATTTGGCACACGCATAGGATACACTCCGGAATAGGACATAGGCTACTTTTTATCCCGGAAACCTCAACCCCAACCCCCAATACCACGCGGGTGAAGCCGCGGGCAAAAGCTAGTTTATATATATACCAGGGCCAGAGCCTTCCTTTCAAGCTCGAACCCTTGACCCCAGTTGGCTTAAACCCTTCTAAAAATAAAAAAAAAACCCTGTGAGTGATATTTCACAGCACTCCACTTTCAAATGTAGTTTATAATGTTGTGACTTCATATAACTCATGGTTTTTCAGTGTAACTACTAAGTTGGCGGGTAGCCAAAAAGCACTTCGATTTTGAAGTTTTATTACAACAGTATAAATAAAAGAAACAAGATAAATGTTTAAAATTATTTTTTAATTAAGTTTCACTTGGAATATTATTTTTTTATGTATCCCTTGCAAACTCGTAGCAATATAATTGATTTTAACGTACGATTTCGTAATTATTTTTTTTATCTGCGAGCTTCAAAGAGGTTATCTGTCCGGAGCGATAAAAATAAATTTACAACTTACCTGATATTCAATGTCGATTATTTCGTTAGGCAGCACTTTATGATAGAAACAGTCCACTTTTCCAGCTTGCACCATAATCGTCATGTCTTTTTCATAGGCAAAAACTACGCTAAATATAGTACTCAAAAATATGTAGCGCATTTTGGATGAAATTAACGTTTTTATTGCTTTGAATTACAATTGAAGCTGCAAGGGATCTTTGCACAGTTATTTTTAGTATTCAAGAGAGTTGTTTTTAAATAAAAATAATGCAAAACGAATAAAATGAATTATTCTCGCAAACAAACAAACAATCGAGACACACACAAACCGAGCGGATGGTTGTAATCGTTCTGAAATTTTATGACTTTTTTATTTATCATCATCAACTTTATCATTCAGAAATTATTATAGCTGAAGCTATATTATAGATTTTGAAATTATATAGTATTTTTATTTTAATTAAGGTACATGTTAGTTAAAAAGTAATAATTCATGTTTAGATTTTTGTGATTTTCCTCCTGCACTTCAATCATTTTTCGTTCATAAACTTTGAAAGTGTTTCAGGTACGGATACTACACATACTGAGCATGCACTTTTGGTCTCGCTTTCGCTTAGCAATATTTTCTTAAACCTCTGTCATTGTAATGCTTAAAATCAGACGATTTGCTAAAACGAACAACAAAAAAGAAAACAAAAAACATGCACAGACTACTAAAATTTATATTTTTTTGAACAAAAGCTCCTTTTAAGACTTAAGCAATAGCTAAATAATTTCTCGTTGCAACTAAAATGTCTAGTGGAAGCGGGCAGGGTGCTCCACCCCCGAGTGGCGTGGTCCGAAGCAGCGCTTTGTCCTTCGTTGCGTCTGCGCAAGCCACGGGAACAGGCATAACAGCTGACAGCGTTCCCGGGAACTCACAGGAAATGGATCGGGAGCAAATGGGGCAAGCAGGTAAAGACATCATTTGATTCAGCCTAGATTTCATACTGTATAGAAAAAGGTCAGTTAGCTAAGCTAAAATTGTTGGGATTTGGCAGATTTCTAGTTTGTAGTATGGAGATTTTTTGATTACAGTCAAGTAATCATTGTACATTTCTGTAGAGAACTAGAGAGAGAGAGAGATCAGTTATTTACACCCTTATCCGCATACAAATTTGAGCTTAAACATCCATGGTGGATATTTAGATTCAAGATATAGTACTTTTCAAGCATGGTAAATATTCTATGAGTAAGAACCATAGCTCTATCAGCCTCTGATGTAACTAAAACTTAGAGATTTGGGATCACAAGTTTTAATGAGCTATCAAACTTCCTTAGTAATAACTTTATAGTCACTTCACCCTTATAATGTTCTCACTGCTAAAACTCTGGCCGCCTCTGTAGGAGAGGGAATGGGTCATTATCCTCATGCAGGCCCAGTGTAGATTGGTGAATACCACATGTCTTCAATTTCTGTTTCTAGGACAGATGGGAAAATACTGTGTGGACACCCACAGTGTTGGTGTCCTTCACCGTTTTGGGAACACTGGTGATGAAAGAAATTACACAAAGTGATGTACCTAGCTGGGTTTCAACCCGTGACCCATGACTCGAAAAGTCGAGGCCGTATAAATCAGGCGCTTCTCCCTATGTATGCTTATATCTTTAAAACTACTCAACGGGTTTTGATGTGGTTTGTTTTAATAAATATAGTAAGAAGGTTTATATGTATAATATGATATGCAAACACATGCACAACTTATTAATGTCCCAGCAACACATGCAAAATATCTTAATCGGGACACCTGGCAAAGTCATTCATGTCAGTATGTCTAGTATACTGTGAGATGAATGTTTCTTGTGTGAGGCACCAATAAATAGTTTGTTTTTTCTCTAACATGTTAAACTCCATACAGGAAACCATGTGTCTTACAATGCACATTTTTCTGGGGCCATCGGACACACGGCACGCTGGACCTTTTTTTTATGGTAGGTAAAAATCATCCAATGACGAGTCCCGCTCTTGGGCAGAGTGGAAAACAAGTGTCAGACTCTTACTGACTAAACAACCTACCCCGTTCCTACATCGCCATACATACCAGGGCCAGAGCCTTCCTTTTCAGATGCAAACCCTTGGCCCTAATTGGCTTCGACTCTTCTGCAGGGTCCCTACGACCCTGGACCTGACATATTGGGCCCAAGGGCTAAATATATAGTTTTTAATGTGTTGTTCAACATGTTAAAAATTAATGTTTCTTTCACAGATCGCCTAGCGGTTCCGGCAGGACTGACAGCACTGTGTGAAGCCTGTTCCAGGCTTTACCCAGACCAGCCCAATCCTCTGCAAGTCACTACAAGACTTAAGTATTGGTAAGCTTTACAATGTTACAGTCAATCGCAATACGATACGCGGCCTATAAGTTGAACCAAGATGTCGATCTACTGTCAATGTGCAGTAAAAGAATTTCGGGTCACAATTGAATCCACCAAATTGAATATATAGCTTGCAACTATAGTTCGTTTTTTAATCCTAGACTACGATTTGACAACTTAAAATGTCAAACTCCAGAAAATTGGGAACATATTTCTAGAGTGTGACATTCTGAGTCGTCAAATCGCAGTCTAGAATTAAAAAACGAAATATATGAGTTACTGCCGCAAATTCTAATCTAGAGATACTAAGAACACTAAGAAAGGATTTTACAAAATTCACCCCTAAAGCTAGTATCTTATAGGCCGTTCATGACTATGCTTTTCCAGGTTTCTTCGGATTAATCCTGTCTTACCAAAGGTGTACCTCAGGGTAGCATTCTCGGTCCACTTCTGTTTCATAGTTTTATTAACTTAGGGATTTCCTTTATTACTTTTGTTATACTTTTAGGCTTGGTGGTCATGATCCTCTGGACTACATCAGCATGTATTGGAACCCTGGGAAACCTGAGGAACACATCCTGCCTCATTGGCATTATGTCAGGTATGTATTTAGTCAATTTGATTATCAAAAACAATTAATTTTGGTTTTCCTACTGTTACTTTATAAAAATCAGAAACTTTTATTACAAAAATACCATTTATTTGATTGTCAAAATGTCAATTGTTGATCATCATCATCATCATGTCAGCCGAGCGACGCCCACTGCTGGGCATAGGCCTCCCCCAAGGATCTTCTCAACGATCGGTCCTGTGCTGTCCGCATCCAGCGGCTTCCCGCGACCTTCACCAGATCGTCAGTCTACCTTGTAGGGTGCACCCACGGAGCGTCGTCCGGTACGCGGTCGCCATTCGAGTACCTTTCCACCCCAACGGCCATCGGCCAATTGTCGATAAACGAATCAATTCATTTATTATTTGTGTAACATAGGTAGTCAATATACTTATATCTTAAATAAAAATTTATAAGTCGCTATGTTATGCCCACAAGGTGTACAAATTTAGTTGCATGCAAGGAAAAAAAATCATCATCATCAGCGTTTTTAATGTTCCCACTGCAGGGACACAGGCCTCCTCTCTAAGAGAGGTAATGGGCCGTAATCCACCACGCAGGCCCAGTGCGGGTTGGTGGATGTTACATGTCTTCGAATTTTTGGTTCTAGGACATGCCGGTGTCCTCACGATGTTTTCCTTCACAGTTATGAGAAAAAAAATACAATATTAATTATGCGAAAGGTAAACTTGGATTATTTGCGTATGTCAAAATTAATCTATAAATCTGTCGAAGCTGTCGTTGCGCGGTTGGATCAAGGGCCTGATACAGAAGGCAGTACTCCTCGACACGGCTCGTTTTTTTTTTTTTTTCCTTTTCTAATCTGCTAATTGGCAATCTGCTTCAGAAGCAATAATCCAATCTGCTGGCTATAGTCTGTCTTTGAGGAGGTGAGTAGATTTGTCCAGCGACATATCTCTCAGTTTTATGTTGCGAATCTCTTCGCTAGCTCCTGGACACCATGTCTTTTTAATCGGGAGAAAGTGAAGCTCCCGGGCCCTAGTAGTTTTGAGGCTAGTTCGTTTCTGTGTTTACACAGTCTGGTCTGGTAGCTTTTGCTATATGGCTCTATTTCTTCTTTCACTGTTTTCAGTTTGATGTCCATGTATATGAACTGATTGCTAATATACTGTGGGATATTCAGCATTTTTCGGATCGTCTTGCTTTGAAATCTCTCCAGTATTGCGATATTGCTGTTGCTTGCAGAGCCCCAAAGCTGGATGCCGTAAGTCCAAATGGGCTTGATGATGGACTTGTAGATGAGCATTTTGCTGTTATGGGTAAGTTGGGATTTTGGCCCAATCAGCCAGTAAAGGTTCCGAATTTTGGTATCCAGCTGTTTACGTTTAGTCCATACATGTTTTTGCCAAGTCAGTCGGCGGTCAAGATGCATTCCTAGGTACTTTGCATCGTTAGCTTGTGGGACCTTCTCGTTATATAACAGAACAGACATGGACATGTTTCACGTCTGAGAGTGTAGGTAACGTGGACAGATTTGTCTTTGTTGGCTTTGATGCGCCACTTATCAAACCATGCTTCGATTAGGCTGAGATGCTTTTGGAGGTTTCTGGATGCCATTTCGGGGTTCCCATGTACTGATAGAATAGACGTATCATCCGCATAAGTCGCAGTGGTGGTGATTTCGTCGAGTGTTGGTAAATCTGCCGTAAATATTAGGTACAGGATCGGCCCCAATATACTTCCTTGTGGCACTCCAGCTTTAATCTCGTGTAGTTTTGAGAATTTATCGATATGTTTAACCTCAAAACATCTCTTCTCCAGGTAAGATTTGATGAATTGATAGTATGTGTGTGCGAGCTTTTGCTTTATTTTAGAGAGCAGACCCTCATGCCAAACTTTGTCAAAAGCCTGGCTAATATCTAAGAAAATAGCAGAACAGTATTGTTTGTGCTCCAGAGCCCTATGTATGGTGTCGACTAACCGATGTACCTGTTCGATAGTACCATGTCCCTTTCTAAATCCAAACTGATGGTTAGGTAAAATATCTTCGAGGTCTTTCCTCATTCTTGTCAGAATCACTTTTTCCAGAATTTTTCCAACAATAGGCAATAGGCTTATAGGTCTGTATGAAGACATTTCTTGGGCTGGTTTTCCCGGTTTCAGTATCATGATGACCTGGGCAATTTTCCATTGACTAGGAAACATCAATAGTCGCAAACAAGCGTTGAAGATCAACACCAGAAATAGGATACCTTTTTGAGGCAGGTTTTTCAAAAGCGTTGCGTCTATTTGGTCATAACCAGGTGCTTTACAATCTTGAAGATTGCGGATTTCTTTGGCAAGTTCTTTTGGTGAGATACTAACCAATGGAAGACTCATTTGAAAGGGTGATGTAAGTCGGTCTTTGATTTCTTCTTCTTGTTTTTTGTTTGCACTCGGCAGAGGTTCAAAGACCTTGTGCAGGTGTGACGCGAAAGCATCCGCTTTGTCCTGATCTGATCGAGCCCAAGACCCCATTTGCGTTTTTATAGGCGTTAATTGCATCTTCGGACGTCTAAGTTTTGATGTTGCCTTCCAGAGCGAGTAATTTGTATCACTTGTTGGTGTGAGGTTCAAGAGGTATTCCTGGAGGTTATCATTATTCAGGTCATTGATAACTGATTTCAGTTCTTTTGTGGATCTGTTGAATGCAGCTTTATCTCTTGGGTGTCCTGTTTGATGCCACACCTTGCGTAAGTGGCGTCGTTCAAATATTTTATCTTTAACAAAAGATGGGTACACATGTTCTTTTGGGACAAATACTTTGCGTTTAGGTGTAGCTTTGTGTGCAGCCATATGTACAGTTCTATTAAAGCTTTCAATTGCTTCCTCCACTTCTTCGATGGTCTTAAGAGATATTTTGAGGTCTAATGTTGATGTAATGATTTGCTGGTACTCTTCCCAGTCTGTGTGTCGACTATGTATTTTTGGTGGCGCTTCGTGTAATAGAATTTTGCAGTTGACATTCAATACGACGGGGGTGTGGTCAGAAGACAGATCTATTTTTTGTTCGGCACTCATATTGTTGACAGAGACATTCTTAGTAATAAAGAAATCTAGTAAATCTGGTATCCTGGTTCTATCTGTCGGCCAGTAAGTGGGCTCGCCAGTAGAGATGCATTCCAGATTAAGCGCTCCCACTGCGCTGTACAATTGTCTTCCTTTTGGGTTTATAAGCCTAGACCCCCAGTGCACATGCTTAGCATTCCAGTCGCCTCCACTAATGAAGCGGTTTCCTAAAGTCTTTAGGTATTCTTTGAAATAGTCAGCAGAAATACTGTGTTTAGGTGGGCAGTAGATTGCTGATATTGTAATTTCCGAGGCGACATCTGTAATTCTGATCTGTGACGCCTGAATCATGTCAGAACAGAACGGTTCGAGGGGATAGTGTTTTATTTTGGATTTAATTATGATAGCAGCTCCTGCATGTGCTTTCCCAGATGGATGGTTTGTAGTATATGTATTATAGTTTTTAATGTCAATATGGCTTTTTTCTGTCAGTCTAGTTTCTGAAATAAGGGCAATGTCAATGTTTTCATTTATTAGGAATGTCTCCAATTCTTGTTTACGCTCGGTGAGTCCATTGGCGTTCCATGTCATAATAATAACACGGCTCGTATTGCGAGGAAGTTCCTGTCTCTTGAGCCCTAACCACCGGTAGCTTGGACCCTGTTAGTTACGCCGTCGGACTACTATTTTTTATAAGTATTTTTAAATGTTTTTTAACTGTGAAAATATTAAAAAACTAGCTTTTGTCAGCGGCTTCGCCCGCGTACATAAAATATAGCCTATGTCACTCAGGAGTACAGCAGCTTTCTATTGTTGCTAAGATTTTTCCAATCAGACCAGTAGTTCCAGAGATTACCTCCTACAAACAAAAAAACAAACCTCTTCAACCTCTTTATTATATTAGTGTATGTATAGATATGTAAAATATGTACTTATTATATTAGTGTATGTATAGATATGTAAAATATGTACAAAAAATAAATAAAGAGATTAATAATTAAAAAAAAATATAAAAAATATGTTTTAGAAAGAATTTAGGGATCTCTTTTAAAATATTTCCTTTCCCACAGCTTCGGTCTCTCAGACTTGCATGGCGATGGGCGGGTGCACCCGACCCCGGACGTTTCCCGGACGGCGCCGTCCGGCTACGGGTTCGAGCTGACCATGCGCCTCTCTGCTGAGGAGGGATTGACACAGCCACCGTTATGGCCAGCGGCGCTTTTGCAGGCGCTGGCGAGATATGTTTTTACTACTGGTAAGTGTTTTTTATAGCGAAATACCTGTGAGTTAGAATTAGAATATATATATTATAATAGAATCAGTATATTTATTTTACTAGCTTTTGTCAGCGGCTTCGCCCGCGTACATAAAATATAACCTATGTCACTCAGGAGTAAAGCAGCTTTCTATTGTTTCTATTTTTTTTCTAATTGGACCAGTAGTTCCAGAGATTACCTCCTACAAACAAAAAACAAACTTTACCTCTTTATTATATTAGTGTAGATTATTTTATAATTCTTGTACACACTAAAAATATAGTACTGCTTATTTCTAATAGAAATTTCTTGCAGCAGAGCCGCGAAAGGAGAGATAATAAGAAATGTAGACAATAGTATATGTATAATTTGGTATAGTTATTCTAAGAGGTCGATTCAAATTAGTTCTAGAACATGATTTAACATGAGTCCCTTAAAAGGAACGACTCATAGTACTAGTAGTAGTTTATTTTGTCCGCAAATTTCAGATTCGGATTCAGCACCCCAAAACTGTAGCAAAAACACAATTTAACTGAACTATAGGCGAAGAAGAAAGGGTTTTTCAAAATTCAGCTCCTAAAGGGATGTAATGGGGGTCTAACTAAAGTTTGTATGGTGAATCCTACATTCACACGAGCGAAGCCACTGGCAAAAGGCTAGTACAGTATAATAATACTATTGTATTTAACACAAAATTACTTGTTTATCCAGGTAACAAACTCTGTGCCGGTGACCACATCACCTGGCACCGAGCCCTGGACGGCGGCGCCACTCGCTCGCGCTTACGCCACTTGCTTGTATGCGAGGACCCGCAGCTGCACGCCACGCACACGCCGCACGGCACTGTCGCCTTCCTACAGGTTAGTGAGCTCTCAACTTGATGCTATCGGCCAGGTGGAGACCGTCATATAATCTGGCTGAATAAGTATGAGATAAGAAAAATAGTAAAAAAAAAACTTTAGTGAAACAATACAATTGCAAAACTTTAATAACATTTTTTTTTCACTTTAACAACACTTTAATAACACGGTTTTTCTTTAGTACGGTTTTTCTATTTCATACTTATTTAAGGTCGTGTTTTTTTGTCGTAGTTGGGTTTTAATATTAACTTTTCAGTATTTGGACAAATAGTTCCTATGAACGTGATTATTTGAACATGTTCAAATTACATGGAAAATTATAATTGCGCGATGTAGGATTCCGAAGTTCATAAATGGCGACATAGATGTCGCTAGAATCAGTTTTTGGAATTTAGTTTTTCTTTCGTTACAGATAGTGGGTTGCACCGGCAGAGAGTTGAAAGCTGCTCAAAGAGGGTCTGGGTTCGAAGTCCTGAAGCTGATCAGTGAAGACCCCAAGTAAGAACATTTTATAATTGATTATGACTGGATTTTTTGTGGTGACATTGTTAGGACTCCGTACCTGAAAAGGAAAAAAACGGAAACCTCGGATCCTATAGGATCACTTGGTTATCCGTCTGTCTGTTAAGAACGCGTGGTCAAAAGTGAGAAAAAAAAAATCATTTACTGCTTATTACAGGTGTATGATTAGTTCTTATAATTATTTATTATAGCTCACTGTAACATACCGATGAGGTGTACAATATTTATAATAATATGTTAAAATTTCATTAAAAAAAAAAAGATCGGCGGTCCCTTCGCTGTGTCGCAATCAAACTTCTATATTTACAAGGTATCATTGACATGTTAACTCAAACGAATACCATAGGTCCAGTACATGATTCTAAACCCCCCAGTGATGGAATTTTCTGTCGGTATTTTCTTTTTTTTTATGAATTTTTAACGTTTTTTAAATTACATTGTATAAAAACGTCATTTTAACATTTTTTGCGGAAAAATGAGTGAATTACATTTCAAATTAAAAATGTCATCGGGTTTGATTAGAATAACGACTTTATTTGCCTCGATGATTTTTTACAATTGTTTTTTAGTAAATTTTTTTTTCCCAAAATATCATTGCGATTGGTTAGAACGATTGTATAGAGGTAAAAAATAAAATAACAAAACTTTTTTTTTTTCAAATTTTGAAAAAAAAATCCGCCACTAGGGTGTCCAGAATCATGTACTGGATCTATGGTATTCGTTTGTGTTAACATGTCAATGACACCTTGTGTGTATTTTTCTGCTAGTTGCGGCGGCGCGTGGCTGGTGACGCGCATGTCGCGGCGCGGCTCGTGCCGGCGCGTGCGGCCCACGCTCGCGGCCGCCGCGCCGGCGCCGCTGGCGGGAGTGTCTGCACAGCTGCGGTGGACGCCTTGGACTCCGGTGAGTTATTACTGCAGCACCTCGAGGACTCTCTCTCGAGGCGCTCCGGTACCAGGGTCGAGTAGCAGTAATAAAACCCACGTTGAGTTTCCAACTTTTTCTATATTTTTCTCACACGGTTCGAAATACAATGAATTGGTTATTTATATGTATGTATTTAAGTATGTATTTATTATTATATTTTTTCTCTAAATGTCTATCATTTTATGTTGCACCTACCGTGTTATGTTTCTGCACCACCCTAAGGTCGACAGGTAGAAAATGCCTAAGGCATTAAGTCCGCCTTTGAACAGAGTTAAGCGCATAAAGTTTTAATAAATAAATAAATAAATAATTATAAAACAACGCACTATTTTTCTTTCAAATCCTTAGATTTTAAACTACGAACAGTCTGCGAACGTCTCACAAGCCAGTTCGCTAACGCAACGCATGTGATCTCTTTACAGTCATCACATTACGAAGCACTTAGGGGCGACGCTGCGAATGCGTGTGCACCCACGAGGGGCATCTGTCGCGTTTCGTCGCGCGTGTGTTCAATTTAAACCGTGTGCATGTAGTCGTTTCGATGGACAAGTTTATTGTATTAATACATAGCGACAATGGCATGGCTGCGTCGATGCACTGCAGTATGGAATCGCACAGTCGACCACGTGACGTAGTTTCTACACATATTATATATGTATATATTTATTTATTTGTTTATATATACTTTATTGGACACCAAGATAGTTTTACAAATTTTGAGACTTAAATTATTATTTTTTTTATCTTTACAAACATTTTATTTAGTCTTTACAATATTAGCACAATTATTATCGTTTAACTTTGGAGCTGAATTTAGAAAAACCCCTTCTTAGTGTTCGCTTACGTCATATAAGGAAGCCTTGTGCAAAATTGCACGTTCCTAGTCCCAGTAGTTTTGGCTGTGCGTTGATATGTCAGTCAGTCAGTTCCTTCTATCATATATATATAGATAAAATGCACAAATAAATCACGCGTCACCCCGTGAAACTTTCATTGACAACTTACAAACACGCGAAGCGCGGCAAATTTGAATGAATGAAATGTCCATTCATTACGTTTTGATTATTTTTTATGTTTTGAGACTAGCACGGACGAAGTCGCGGGCGCTGACTAGTTTATAACGTATTATTTAATTTCTCAGCCAAGCACAGATGAGCAGCCGGCCTCCCTCTCCCCGCTGCCTCCCGCAGTGGAACAGCAGATCAAGGAGACCCTACAACGAGGACTGAGCACCATGGGGGAGCGAACTGGTCCTGAAGGTAAGAACTGCAGAGTCCATGGTATGGCGAACCTTCTCCCAACTGTGTTAGGGTTTTTGTATGGTGGGAAAAATCATGTAATGACGAATCGCGCCCTCAAGCGGAGCAGAAAAAGCAAAAAAAAAGTTTATTTTTCTACATTAAAATTACATTTTATAAGGTACATTAAAAATTCATCATCATCAGCCTTTTTAATGTTCCCACTGCTGGGACACAGGCCTCCTGTCTAGGAGAGAGAAGGGGCCATAATCCACCACGCGGGCCCAGTGCGGATTAGTGGATGTCACATGTCTTCGAATTTTTGGTTCTATAGTTCGTTTTTTAATTCTAGACTACGATTTGACAACTCAGAATGTCACACTCTAGAAATATGTTCCCGATTTTCTGGAGTTTGACATTTTAAGTTGTCAAAACGTAGTCTAGGATTATAAAACGAACTATAGGACATGCCGGTTTTCTCACGACGTTTTCCTTCACCGTTTTGTAATGCTGCCGTAATGCGCTTAGTTGAGTTTGAACCCGCGACCTACAACTCGTAAGTCGGGGCCTTTACCACTCGGCCACCACTGCTCTCATTAAAAATTAAATAAAATTAATAATAATTTCAATTTTTCAGTGGTGGTTAAAAAGGGCACAGAGTCAACCCAACCCCCTGAACTAGGCGGGAGCCAGTGTCAGACTCTTACCGACTAAACGACCCACCCCTTTCGCCCTTTAGCCGTCATACCAGGGTCGGACCTTCCTTTCAGAAACTGGACTGGGGCCCCAGTACTTACACTGTCTTCTCCATAGAGGTCTACGCCTTGGAACGTGCAAATTAGCTTCAATTTTGACATTTCCAAAGTGCCTCTAAATGGTCTATTTGAAATAAATGATTTTGAGTTTGAGTAGGCTTCGGCCCTGCAGTTGGGCCTCTCCATTAGCTGACAACTCCTTGAGGCGCGTAATAACAGAGCGCACCATTAGCGGGGTGGGTTAGATAACTTAGTGTACAAACCCTACTATGACGCTAATATTGAATAAGAAATGTCCTTGGAACGAAGGCAAAGAAAGATTGGAGTGGGTTTGTTATGTCTGCGTATGTATTTCCGCACTTAGTCCTGTGTAGACCATTGTACGTGAGCCATGGCGGCCATAATCTTTGTGGGCTTATTCCAACCAGCCCACTTCTCTCCAGAAGCTGATTAGGCCTTTCAGATTGTTCAGGGCGTCAATAAGGGAGTTCGGTGTGCCTATGGTTCGTGTGCGTATGTCAGTAACACCTGTGCAGTCCAGGAGCACGTGCGCAATTTTCTCCTCCTTGGAGTGGGTTTTTTAGTCATTAAAACTCTGACACTCCTAACCCATCCAAGGGCGCGGAGATGTCATTGAATGATTTTTACCTAACTAAAAAAAAATTGTGGGAGTTATATTTCGGGGATCGGGAATTTTGTTAAAAAAATATTTATTACTATTACAAAATCTAATTATAAAAAAACACAGCATCTATGATGGCGGAAGCAAGACTAAATACAATTCAATAAAAACAATTATGTCCAATTTCAAAGGAAATGCATGGTTGCAACTCGACGCATGGTGACGGTGACTGCGTACTTAGCGTAAACGGCTGTTACGATGAGTTAACTTGAGTTAAAATGTCTTTTTAACTTTCAGGACACATGTCAACGGATAGTTTTGAAATGTCAAGCATGGAGCGAGCGCTACCTCATATACCTGAAGTTATGGAGGTACCTTCATTGTTTTATCAAAAAACTAGCCTTTTGCCAGCGGCTTCGCCCGCTTGATAGTAGCGTCCGTACAAAGTTTAGATCCCCATTACATCCCTTTAGGAGCTGAATTTTGAAAAACCCTTTCTTAGTGTTCGCCTACGTTATAAAAGGAAGCCTTGTGCAAAATTTCACGTTCTTAGTCCCAGTAGTTTCGACTGTGCGTTGATATGTCAGTCAGTCAGTTTATCCTTTTATATATATAGATTATTTTATTTTCAGTCCAAGCTCCAGACATTATTTCATTTTTTTTTTATGCACCTACCATATTGTCTCTTCACCACCCTAGGGTGACTGGTAGAGAATGCCTAAGGCATTAAGTCCGCCTTTGTACCTTGTGTTGCATGAAGAATAAATAAATAAATTTACTAAACATCTCTTTTTAACAAAATTGGTACCAATCGATTTCCTTAATTTCCAGGGATCATGGCGAGGTGAAAGCAATGTGGAATACTTGGAAGGTGCTCACATAATACTGAATGCTGAAGGAGCGAGCTTGTTGCCACTAGCTATTGAGTAAGTGACAATTTAATCACAAGAGTAATCCAATAAAGACCACTGAAAATCTGCTATTTTACCTGAACTTTGGCTCTAATAATAATTTGAACTCAGTCAACTGAAAGAGTTTATTAAGAGGTATACAAAAAATGTTTTAGAGATATAATATTAACACAATAGGTATGCGAACGCTGGCAGTGGGTCGGAGCTCAAGAGTTTATAATAATTTTTCATTACTCATATTCTGAAAGCCTAGGGAGTTTTACTTTCAACTGACAGCTGTCTAAATATTTAAAAAAAACTAGTTTTATTTTGACATTTCTATTGAACCGTGATCCGAATTTCTATACTGACACAGACTTTTCTTTTTCTTTAAAATTAATATATACTAGCTTTTGCCCGCGGCTTCGCCCGCGTTTTATTAATAATAATAATAATAATAATAATAAGCCTAAGACCTTGCCGATACTCACTCGATCTTGTACTGTGGGGCTGTAGCGGCATGTCGTGTAGCTCACGTCAAATTTACTAATAATGACCGAGCTACGCGACCAGCTGTACCAGTCTGGCAGTGCAGGATCGAGCGTCGTATTGCTGAGGCTAGAGCACTCATCGGTAAGCTTATCTGCTTCAGGGAGGGCAATACTCGCCCTAGGGTGATGCGCTTTGTGAGGCGGGCGTTTTCAGGGACTGAAATTAGTTCCCAAGATTATTTACCCCGCGTCACAGAGCGTATCGACTTCCTGAAGCAGAAAATCTATGCATGGGCAAACCGTATTCGACGGTACAAGCGGCGAGTCGAGCGCTACACTCAGAATCGCACATTCCAAAGCAATGAGAGGTGGGTTTATAGGACTTGGGAGCGACCGGACCAAAGTGTGACTGATACACGCTTACCAGATGATGACGCGATGTGTTCATTTTGGCGCAACATCTGGTCGGTGCCTGTCAGTCACACCGAGGGTGACTGGACTCGGGAGGTCGAACGGGCGTGCGATCTTATACCGGAAATGGGGGCGATTACCATCAGCCCCCAAGATGTAGCTCGTGCAGTTCGTCCGTTGCCTAACTGGAAATCTCCGGGGCCGGACGGGCTGCACAATTTTTGGCTTAAATGGTTTAAAAGTTCGCATGCTCGTTTGGCATCTCAATTCCAGTCTGCCCTAGAGTCAGGGTCGCTGCCTGAGTTTTTTACGACAGGAATAACCCACCTGCTCCATAAATCAGGTAGTACTGCGGAACCTAAAAATTATAGACCGATCACATGTTTACCGACGGTCTATAAAGTTCTTACATCCATACTGAGAGCTAAAATTAATAATCACGTTGAGACAAATTGTATCATGTCTGCCTCTCAGAATGGGTGTAGGAACGGGTCCCGCGGTACTAAGGAGCTGCTCCTCATTGATGTTGCCATCAGCCAACAGGTCCGGCGTTCTCGTAGAGATTTGTCGACATGTTGGATAGACTATAAGAAGGCCTATGACTCAGTGCCACATACATGGCTCATGAGGGTGCTGGAGCTGTATAAGATTGATGCAACTCTGCGCACCTTCCTGATGTCGTGTATGGGGCAATGGAGGACGGTCCTTCACTATCCAGGATGTCAACAAATTTCGGAGAACAGCGCATCGATAAGGATTGAGCGTGGCATATTCCAAGGCGACAGTCTGAGTCCACTGTGGTTTTGTCTAGCCTTGAACCCTCTCAGCACACTGCTGGAGGGCTCCGGGTTAGGCTACCGGTTGAAAAGAGGTGGTCAAGTCATATCTCACCTCCTTTACATGGATGATCTGAAACTCTTTGCCCCCAACGACTTGCAGCTGATGGAGCTACTGAAGGTAACTGAAACCTTCAGTAGTGCCATCAGGATGGAATTCGGTGTGGATAAATGTGCAGTCATGCATGTGAAGCGAGGAGAGATTATGGGATCCGTGGGAACTCAACTCACGGATTCCATAAACCTGAGATCCCTTTCTCCAACCGAAACCTATAAGTATTTGGGTATGTCGGAAGCGTTAGGCATCAATGCTGATGACGTGAAACAGTCGTTGAAGGAGCGCTTCTTCAACCGCCTGAATAAAGTACTGAATAGTCTTTTATCAGGCGGGAACAAGGTGCGCGCTTTCAACGGCTGGGTCATGCCGGTGTTGATGTACTCTTTCGGCATACTCAAATGGACTCAGACCGAACTGGACGCCTTGGATAGGAGGGTCCGTACACTACTTACCGCAAATCGGATGCATCACCCACGGTCATCGGTTATGAGACTGTATATCCCACGGAAGTGCGGGGGTCGTGGCTTTTTAAATGCTAAGACCCTGCACAACCGTGAGGTATGCAGTCTCAGGGAATATTTCCTTGAAGCCGACGTGGGGATGCACCGAGATATGGTAGCAGTGGACAAGGGCCTAACCCCGCTCTCCTTGGCTAACGGGAACTGGCGCAAACCTGTAGTATTGGATGCTAATGAACGCAAGGAAGTATGGCAGAGCAAGGAGCTTCACGGGCGCTTTTACCGGGCCTTACATGGGCCCGATGTAGACTTCTTAGCGTCCGTATCCTGGCTGCGCTTTGGTGACCTTTTCGGGGAAACCGAAGGTTTTGTCTTTGCAATAATGGACGAAGTTATGATGACGAATAACTACCGGAAATACATTGTGAAGGACGGTACGGTTGACATCTGTCGGGCATGCCACCGACCCGGTGAATCAATCCGACACATCATTTCTGGATGTTCTCGTTTGGCTAACGGAGACTATTTGCATAGACACAACCTTGTAGCCAGGATCATCCACCAGCAACTTGCTCTTAAATACAACCTCGTGGAATCAGAAGTACCGTATTATAGGTATGTGCCCGACCCAGTTCTCGAAAATGGCAGCATCACGTTATATTGGGATCGATCTATCATCACTGACAGGACTATTGTTGCCAATAAGCCTGACATAGTGGTGATAGATCGACTGGAGCGTCGCACAATGATTGTTGATATAGCGGTCCCTCATGATGAGAACCTCGTGAAAGCCGAGAAGGATAAACAAACTAAGTATCTTGACTTGGCTCGCGAGGTTGTCGACATGTGGGAAGTGGACACAGCAGTCATTGTGCCGATAGTCGTGACGGCTAATGGCTTAATAGCCAAGAGCCTCGACCAACATCTGAGGAGGCTCTCGTTAGGCAGTTGGATCAAGGGCCTGATTCAGAAGGCAGTACTCCTGGACACGGCGCGTATTGTCCGGAGGTTCCTCTCTCAGGAGCCCTGACCACCGGTAGCTAGGACCCTGTCTCGATGCCGGTGGGCTACTATTTTTTATATTTTTAAATGTTTTTTTTTTAATATTTTTTTTTAAGGAAATATTTAAAAATATACTTAATATGATTGTAATGTAAATAAATGGAATAATAATAATAATGTTTTATTAGCATAAATAATATATAATTATTGGAGTTGGGGTTGGGGTTTCCGGGAAAAAAAGTAGCCTATGTCCTATTCCGGAGTGTATCCTATGCCTGTGCCAAATGTCATCCAGATCCGTCCAGCCGTTTTGGCGTGATTGAGTAACAAACATCCAAACATCGTAACTTTCGCATTTATAATATTAGTAAGATTTGAGAAAAAATGTTGAGATGACCCATTTTTACACTGATAAAATGAAAAATTTTGACTGAATAGCCAGACGACCGCTGAAAAAGAAATGGCGGGTAAATGGTAGTCTCTCACTTTCTCTATAATCTGTAGTCGATTTGATCTTTCTTGTTTTTTTTCGAGGTGTAGAGTTTCGTTTATACTTTGCTAAATCTCTGTTATAAGAAATTTGTATTAACACGATAAGTTCATCAGCTTCAATTATGGATTTAACGCAACATTCTTAAGAGGAGAAAACCCTTTACCGCCCAAATCCATCCATTCCATCCTAAGGTTGTCTGGTAGATATCGCTGTCAGCGATAAGACCGCCTTTGTACCCATTCATATAAGTTTCTGTGAAATTATTACTTTTTTTGGTGTACAATAAAGTATCATTCTATTCTATTCTATCAAAAGAAAAATACCTACCTAAAAACATACGAAGTTCTTTGACGATGACTCTGGTTTTTATTATAAGTATTTATTTTCGTCGTATTCGTAAGGAAAAGCACCGTGTTTACCTCGGGTTCAAGAGTTATTTAGTCCCGAGAAATTTTTTGGCGACCGAGCAACGCGAGGTCGCTAATAGTTCGAGGGAAATAACTCACTTTCACACTTTCTCCCCTCGTAAAACAATATACTATTTTTTCCAGTGGTCGCGTGAAACACGGCAGCCACTTCACGTGGCGTGGCTGCGGCGCCGCGGTCACCGTGCTGCCCCCCAGCGTGGCCGGCGCCGCCGCCACCGCCGCCCGCCCCTACGCCGCCACCGCGGCCTGGCTGCAGGTAAAGCTTCTTCTTATTCTTTGTAGGACACTCTTGTCAGAATGGCTGCTGATGATAGTCAGGGTCGCTGCGCACCCAAGTCATTTTTCTCCAAGACTGCGGCCAGTCTATTTCTGGTGGTATTTCATCTGATGGTAAGCAGTGATGCAATCATTGATGGTGAGGCACACTAGTTTATTAAGAGCTTATTCACTCTAGCCTTGAAGACACCTAAATTGTAATCGGACGAGAAGACCGCAGCTGGTAAACTGTTCCAGTCCCTCGATGTACGCGGTATAAACGACGAGGCAAGACGCTTAGTCCGGACCGTAGATGTTTCAACAACGTAAGGGTGGATATTTGCAGTACTTGGTTTTTTTTTCAGCAATGGGAAATCCTTCATGGACGCTCCAGGCTGCTTCACAAACGAGCCAGTCTGGGTGTCAGAATCAGTGTCAGAATCCTACTGACTAAAACCGCACTCCTGCCTTACATTGCATTCACAGACATTACGTCCGGGCCGTACAGTACTTGGTTGTCCGATAATAAAATTAATATTATATAGTTTATTTATTTGTATATATATTATACAATTATATTATATTTATGGTTTATTAGTATTTTTATTCACTTTTCCTTGCTCTTTTATTGCACCTACCACTGTTTGTCTCTCCATCACCCTAAGGTTGACTGGTAGAAAATGCCTAAGGCATTAAGTCCGCCTCTGTACATTTGTGCATGAAGTATTAAATAAATAAATAAAATTGAGATGGCGGAATCAAATCGTGCAATTGTATAATAATCTTCTCATTTTCTGTCCCACAGGTAGTGATCCCAAAAGACCTAGCCCAGGACATGTCGAAACAGGTCTCTTCCTTCTCCAAACTGGCCGATTCTGACTCCGAACCCGACAGTGATGAAGACGCTTCAGGCTCGGAACCCCCGACGCTGCCTGTGACCCTCGCGTGGCCCAAACACAAGCTCAAGATATCTGTCGTACATGACAACGAGTTTTTATAATGATTGAGATGCGGGGATTCGAGCGATACACCTACAACTAGAAGATAGCAACTCTTCTTCTTTTTTAAAAAAATATGGCTCCATCGACGGACGTCGATGATTTTGCCAATGTCAAGTAATAATAGCTATAATATCAAAGAAATCAAATCAAACTAAAAAATCATGAAAACAAAATGTCTGTCCTAAAGCCCAGACATCTTGTCTTCCAACTACAACGTCTACCAGATAGCAACTGGATTAGTGATGATATGCTGCTATAATATCGAATAATCGATTTTATAGGTCATTATATCGACTTTTTTAATCGATCTTAAATCAATGGATCGAGACAGCAACTCTTTTAGTGATAGTATATATATACAGACAGTTTTAGTGATAGCCGATATGAGATTGAATAATCGATTTTTTAGGTCAATAAAAAATATTTTTGAATCGATATTTAATCAATGAATCGATTTTGTAAATAATCTCAGAAAATTGAAATCGAGATAGCGCTCTCAGCCGAATACTCGGTAAGTATAAACTTAGTGCTGGGTGTTCGGCCGAGTGTTTATTACTATAAATCGCTTGTCATCGCTGTCTCGGCCGAGCAAAAAGCCGGTTGTGTTGAAACGAGCTATGCACATAACAACGCTTAGCCGAAAAGAGCCGATTCTGACTCCGAACCCGACAGTGATGAGGACACTTCAGGCACGGAACCCCCTACGCTACCTGTGACCCTCGCGTGGCCCAAACACAAGCTCAAGATATCTGTCGTACATGACAATGAGTTTTTATAATGATTGAGATGCGGGGATTCGAGTGATACACCTCCAACTAGAAGATAGCAACTCTTCTTCTTTTTTAAAAACAATATGGCTCCATCGACGGACGTCGATGATTTTGCCAATGTCAAGTAATAATAGCTATAATATCAAAGAAATCAAATCAAACTAAAAAATCATGAAAACAAAATGTCTGTCGCTAAAGCCCAGACATCTTGTCTTCCAACTACAACGTCTACCAGATAGCAACTGGATTAGTGATGATATGCTGCTATAATATCGAATAATCGATTTTATAGGTCATTATATCGACTTTTTTAATCGATCTTAAATCAATGGATCGAGACAGCAACTCTTTTAGTGATAGTATGCCGATATGAGATTGAATAATCGATTTTTTAGGTCAATAAAATCGTTTTTTTTTTAATCGATCTTAAATCAATGGATCGAGACAGCAACTCTTTTAGTGATAGTATATATATATATACAGACAGTTTTAGTGATAGCCGATATGAGATTGAATAATCGATTTTTTAGGTCAATAAAAATGATTTTTGAATCGATATTTAATCAATGAATCGATTCTGTAAATAATCTCAGAAAATTGAAATAGAGACAGTGCTCTCAGCCGAATACTCGGTAAATATAAACTTAATACCGAGTGCTCGGCCGAGTGTTTATTACTATAAATCGCTTTTCATCGCTGTCTCGACCGAGCAAAAATTAATTGTCTCGTCCTTGTTCGGTTGTGTTGAGACGAGCTATGCACATAACAACGCATAGTCGAAAAGAACCGATTCTGACTCCGAACCCGACAGTGATGATGACACTTCAGGCTCTGAACCCCCGACGCTGCCTGTGACCCTCGCGTGGTTCAAACATAACCTCAAGATATCTGTGGTGCATGACAATGAGTTTTTATAATAACTAAGATGTGAAGATTCGAACGACACTCTTGGAGACAGCCGCTCGCGTAGTAGACCAGTGCAGATAGCTTTTGAAAGAGAACAAAATAGTAGTAGGATGAAACCCATTGGAAAAGGAAGAGAATATAACAAAAATTTAAGGAAAAATAAATTACAGTTGATCTGAGGTCGGTAAGTGGATGGGTGTGCGTGGATGGGTGTGCGAATTTAAGGGTAAAAAACGGTTTATCTCGATTTCCGGTCAAACTACTGGTTTCAGGGAAAAAGTTCTAATGGCAAACTTAAAAACTCTAAAATATTTTCTTTTATTATATTCTCTTCCTTTTCCAATGGGTTTAATTATTCTATTTTGTTCAACTTTTTATCTTTTTCTATGCTATTTGCACTGGACTATAGGAATGGCTTTATCAGATCGAATAATCGATTTTATATGTCAATAAAATCAATATTTTAAATCGATCTCAAATCAATGGATCGATACTGTGAATAATCTCAGACACTTGAAATCGAGTAAAAAGCAAGTTTTCAATTAAAAATTTTTTTTCATAACAAGCTTTTATAGCGGTGGTCTATACTTATATAATTAAAACTCGTCAAGACTTTTCAAACGAGCACAAACTCGACGTCGTTGTGCCGTTTAATTACAGAGTTCCTGTGGCTACCTTGCGATGACATCATCAGATCAGCTCCATGTCATCATAATATTGCATTCTCATACGATTTACACCTGCATGCAAAATTGCAGCTCAATCGGTTGAAGATATCTGTTTCACAATTGAGTTGCAAGATTTGACCCGAACATACATAGTTACATTGCAAGCTAATACAAAGCTTGTAAAAATGGGACTTCTTTTTCAAGTTCTTGGTTTATCTTACGAGACGATTGTAGATAACATGTTGCGAATTTTTCGGATAAAATGGGGTGAATAGAAACTCAGGGGGTGAATAGAAACATTTTTTTATTAAGATTATTACTTTCATATGTGTTTTCAATATTGAATTTATAAAAATATTTAAATGCTGCAAATAATATGAAAATAACGTGAAAAGACAACAAAATATTGTTTCTATTCACCCCCGATTTGTTTCTATTTACCCCGGTTTACGGTAGTTTTAAAGATCTAAGCATACATAATGTCAGATAGCGGGAAGAGACTTTGTTTTATACTATGTAATGATGTATATTTGTATAGTTTAATGAATTTATAAACGAAATAATTGTAAAAAGACTAACTCAATGTATTCACTGCCAAATGCTTTAAATTAAAATAACTGTGTTCTTCTATATTAATTAAATGCTTTGTAAACCTTTACACTGGCGGAATGCGCTAACCATGCAACGCCAAAAGAAAAATGTAGCCACATAGTTGATACGACAGATGGGCTTTCCTTAAAAAGGATCATTGTACACTCCAATATGAACAACTTTTACTATGAGACCAACCCGAAAATCACAAAAAAAAAACCGCTGCGCCATAGATTCATATACAAACTAGCTTTTGTCAGCGGCTTCGCCCGCGTACATAAATAGCCTATGTCACTCAGGAGTAAAGCAGCTTTCTATTGTTGCTAATTTTTTTCCAATCGGACCAGTAGTTCCAGAGATTACCTCCTACAAACAAAAAAACAAACTTTACCTCTTTATAATATTAGTGTAGATAACACGACAAAATGTATGGAGCAGCGGGTTTTTTTTCGTGACTTTTGGGTTGGTCTCATAGTAAAAGTTATGTACAATGATCCTTTTTTAGGAAAGCCCATCTGTCGTGTCAACTGTGTATATAAGGTGCTTTTAAAATATATGCCACGCTCTCCAGGGGGTGCAGCACTATGTTTATAGATTACAATAGTGAAGAGCTTTCGTACCCCGGAACAGTTAATCCAGTTTGAGTAAATAAAGTAGTTAAATAAATATTGACTCTATTCTGCACAACGTGGTTCACAAA
Source organism: Mythimna loreyi (assembly GCA_029852875.1). Taxonomy (NCBI): domain Eukaryota; kingdom Metazoa; phylum Arthropoda; class Insecta; order Lepidoptera; family Noctuidae; genus Mythimna; species Mythimna loreyi. Next base: position 10,905,540 of record CM056807.1, on the reverse strand, counting down.
TTACGCGCGATGTTTCTCTTCGTCAATGAAACAGCTGCTATCTCTTTCCATCCGTTCTACGAATGAAAACTAAAATCAGCTGACTAGATTGTCTCTACCTAATCCACTAGGTACGCAATAATACGCAGGCAAACAAGTGTTTTAAAGTGCAATTACTTACCAGTAGTTACCAGTTACTGTATTCTAAGATGATAAACTTCACATCACTCTTAAAACAGTTCAGTTCAAGTTAGTGTAAACCATAGGTACTTAGATTAACCTTTCGACTTTTGTAGTGTAATATCAAATAACGATAAATTACAGGAACTTGGCGTATTTAAAAGTTATTTACCTACACCAATTGCACTGTATTTACACACTCCCTACCGACTTATCTACAAAACTGTTGCACAAGTCCACCTCTGCGTTGCACACAAATGTAGACACGCTTACGTACATGGCTTTTCACTTTGTTCAATGTGTCCGTTTTATTTTTCAGTTGCTTAAATGTTTTTAATAAAAACGCGCGCGATAATAATTCCCGTGGCGGTCGGGGGGCGACTGGCAAGCGGGTGGTCGGCCAGCGCGTGCGGCGAACGGGGTAGTGCGCGCGGGGGGGGGGCTGCGCAGTGACGACCTAGTGGCCGGCGCGCAGGCGGCATTCGTCTGATATGAATGAAAATAGTAGTATGAATGGCGCCGGTGTTTTGCGGCGCGGAGCGGCAACAGCTCATAAAGTGTACAGGATGGTTTTATGCAAAAAAAGAATTAAAATTTATACGTGAATAATTTTTGTATGAGAAAAAAAAAACACAAATTATCTACATTTTATCTTTACTATTGTAATCTATAAACATAGTGCTACACCCCCTGGAGAGCGTGGCATATATTTTAAAAGCACCTTATATTGTATATAAGACATAACTAACATTATTTGATGTAAAAATATAATTTTAAATATAATTTCGTTTTTTTTTTTCACTTTGTTGGAAACTCAGAAAACCCAGTATTTAACCTCATTAAAATGATATCCTGATACAGAATAGTATGTACCTATAAAATAGACATACATCATCTTTCTTCCCTTACCCCGTTTTATTTGGGGTCGGCGCAGTATGTTCTTTCATATCACTTCTCACACAATCCATCCATATTTTCTTTGGTCTCCCTCTCCTCCATCCATCCACATTTATACTCATGGCTTTTTTTGTCACACGCGTTTCATCCCTCCTTTTTACATGGCCATACCAAGAGAAACGGTTCCCTTTCAACTTTTCTAATGTACTCATTTCTCATTTTATCCATTCTCGTCACACCACACATCCATTACAACATTCTCATCTCTGGCTACATGCAATATCTTTTCATCCGTCTTTTTCATAGCCCAACATTCTGACCCATACAGTAAGACAGGCCTTATCACGGAATTGTAGATGTTACCCTTCAACTTGAGGGACATCCGTGAGTCACAGGTTTTAAGTAGACATACATTGCTTAAAAATAAAAGATAGATAATAAAAATATAATAATAATAATTTTTGACGACCATCACACAACGTCGTCTAGTCTCAAGCTAAGCAGAGCTTGTGTTATGAGTACTAGACAACTGATAAACACACTTATATATTTCTAAATACATGCATATTACATATAAATTACACCCAGACACAGAACAAATAATCCAGCTCATCACACAAACATTTGTCCTGGGTGGGAATCGAACCCACGACCTCCGACATAGCAGAGAGAGATACTAATTACAAGTGTTGTGTTTATGTTAAATAATATCTTTGTCCACGTAATTTAGTACTTACATAATTCCTTATAATAATCATATCACAAAGTCATAACATAATAAAAGGTCATAACATTATTACACAGTTGCAGAAGTCATAACCTCTATTTTATTATTATATACTATTCATTAATAAGGTTAAGACAGCCAACTTTATTCCTAATATTGTGTTGAGTATTTATTATGAAATTAATTGAGAGGATAATTTTTATCTATAATATGTATGTATTTAGAATATAAGTATGTTTATCAGTTGTCTAGTACCCATAACACAAGCTCTGCTTAGCTTGGGACTAGATGGCGTTGTGTGAAAAAAAAAACACTTCAATATACAGTACGGCCGTCGTTATAGAAGTTAGGCTCTGCGAATTTTAGCGCTTGAAAACACCTACAAAAATTATGGATTTTAAAAAATAAATGCCATTATCAGTTTTTAACAGCAATGACAACTGCAAATTGCATTTATTTGTTTGGACCATTTATTTTTGTACAATCCGTTCCAAATGAGAATAGGATCGATGGCAATGTTGTGACGTCACCTCGAACTGTCAAATCGGAGAAATTAGGTAGAGTGAACAAAAAAAGATGTTTAAAAAAATAATTTACGTACGAATCGTGAATGAAAAAAGTTTAATCAGAATACAGTTTTTCAATTTTGTTTATCTCTGTTTCACTGTGTGATGTGTCTGAGTAGTGGTAAATAGAAGAAAAAGGCGAATTGTTTCTAACAATTAAAATAAGAAGGAAAATAGTTTTTCTTGTGAACTATTTATGACTTAAAACAATATATTTGGCAAATTTATATTAAACTCTAACGTTTTTACTTCAATTAGAATTAACTAATTTTTAGTAATAAAAAGCAAAAAAAAAAACTTTTTATTGATACGCAAATAAGATTTTTTTGCAAACCGTACTTTTCACTTTACAAAATTTGACAGATCGAGGTTATTGACTTTCCTGTTCTTATTTGGAACGCATAATACATGTTCAGACGCGCCAAGATCCGACGGCCGTACTGTACCCAACTTTATTCCTAATATTGTGTTGAGTATTTATTATTAAGTTAATTGAGAGGATAAACATTTAGGTATATTATACATCTCATCAGGGCCGTAGCTACCGCTGTATCTGCTATATCAAAGATACGAGATCCCTGTGGTACTAGCTACGTCACTGCATCTCATATCTAAATAATTCAAAATATGTACACTACACTTTTAACGACTATCAGCGGCATCGCTCGCTTGTACATAAATAGAAAATATTATGCCTGTTATGTTACCCAGGGATAAAGCTTTCTAATGGTGCAAAAAAAATCGATTCAGTAATTTTTGAGTTAGAACGCAACAAACTTTTGGTATTCCCGCCAAAACTTTTTTTATTTCTTCGCTATATTCGTGCAGGCTAAGATTATAAACCAGATGACCTGGTTACCAGCAATAAATTAAATATTTTTGAGTTACATTGGAATACGGATTTAACACGTTCTAAATTTTTTTGCAGTAGGTATGTGTGGTGATGCAAAGCTTTGGTTATTTTTCTTTAGGATGTTCCTATCTTAAGGTTACCGCCTTACCAATTACCAAAAGTTTTGTACAAACAAAGATATTATATTAAAAACCTGTCTGATGAACCTTGTAATATATCAACAAGAGAGAAGCTACATTTTTAGAAACATAATAGGTATACGTAACGACTAACGACATTTTACCTACTGTAGTTTGTACCAAAAGCCTCGTATTCAGAACTACAAATAACAAACATCAATGTCAAAACTGTCAAGTTTTAGGTTATACCGAAAACGAAAGAGTTGGTCGCGACGGAAAATAGCTGTTGATTATTATATTGTGATAAATAGCCGCTATCAGTGTTTTGTGTTATAAATATGCCTAAAAGAACTACATCACAGTTGTGGAACTACTTCGATAGGCAGGCAGAACAGAGGCAGGCTACATGTAGATTTTGTAATAACGCGTATTCGTATTTTTCTACAACTGGAAACTTGAAGGCTCATTTGAAGCGGGCACATCCGGAAGTGTATGGGCGTATCAACTGGAATCGTGGTTCTGAAACAACTGATTTAACGGATAACGAAGGTATGTAGTTATTTTGTTACAGTAAAAAAACTTGTTTGATAGTAGCGGAATGCTATAACTCCATCGCTGGCGTCTCGTGCCGTATTTTAAACATTGTGCTTATGTTAAATTTAGTAATTGTGCTAGTAGTAGCTTACTTTGCGTTAATTTATAAAAGAATTGAAGCATATTTACTGTGCCAACTAACACTAACAGTTATTTTGTCCGCTATCTATCACTTTTGCAATAACTTCACATAACTTTTTAATGTTATAAACTTCATAGAAGTGAAACCAGTTATAATGACCGCTACATAAACGTAACGTCAAGTTACCTTGGCTACAGTTGTGTTCCAAATCATCGCATCGCAGCCCTGGAACGCACCGGGCTAGGCGCGTGTAACTCTATTGAACCGACTAAGTGTTCCGATATATATTCTTTTAGTGATCCGAACTATTGGAGTACTCTTAACTTTAAATAACATTAAAATTTTCAAAAATCAAAGTGAATAAACTAAAAATAACTACAAATTATTATTCTTAAATTTAACATACTTACTCGTTAAAATTTCACCGGAATTAACTAAAACTTAATTTAAAACTAATCTCTCACTCCATCCAGAACCGCAAAGAAGCAAAAGTTCCATACTTATCTAACTACCTAACTTTATTAACTTAATATTTATTATCTTTGCATTTCGCGTACATTATAATAGCGAGATTCGTAGTACCTACTTTTCTGAATATCTTTTAGCTAAATAGGTCAGTATTGCTTATTAGTTTTCTTGTTTTTGACAATATGAAAATGACACGCATTGCTTAATTTTTGGGTGAACCGAAAAAGATTATTATACTTTACTAGATAAAAACAGTTGTGTTCTTGGATTTTAATTGCCATTTAGATTCCATTGCCGCTGTAACTCTTTTGATTAATCCCTTATGTTCGTAACTCTGGTAAACGAAAAACTATAACGTTTTCGTCGTAGAGATGGACAATTACAATCCGATAACGATACGTTATTATCTAAACTGGTATTAAAACTAGTTATTTTAATATTAGTTTTTTTTTTATATACAAGGTAAGACTTAGTACAGCATAACAATAATTATTGTGTAGTCTAATAAAACTATTTAGGCAATACTCAAAATATCGTTGTTATATTTAATTGTAACAGTGATAACTCTTTTAGGTTTAACCGTTTTTTGTTGTTTGGCTTCGTTCGGTTTTTGTTGTTCGAGTTTAGGTTATCAGAAAAAAAATTTACACGATGTGAGCCTTGGTTTTCAGCATGATAGTATAATCTATTGTTTTCAGTTCTTAAAAACCAGTATATAGGTACCTTACCTACGTATAGTACGGCCGTCAAGTCTTGTCGAGTCTGGAGTTAGGCTCTGCGAATGTTAGCGCTACAAAAATAAAGGTTTTTAAAAAAATAAATGCCAATAACAGTTTTTAACCGCAATAACAACTGCAAATTGCATTTATTTGTTTAAACCATTTATTTTTTTACGAGTTTTCAAGAGCTAAAATTCGTGGAGCCTAACTTCAGACTCACCAAGATCCGACTGCCATACTACACTGATCTGAAATCAGATACTCATTGGAATCTGATTTTTGTGTGCGATTCACTGAAAAACGTGTGAATTCGAATATCAGTCCTGATTTATTCATTACAATAGGTACTCCATTTAATTTACCTTTCTTCAAAATAAAAAAATATATAAACTAACCTAACCCAACATTATTCAATTCCTACTTTGTATTTCCCTGACCGCTAGTACGCAACTAAAATTATAGATGGCGCTAGTAGTAGCACATCTTGATTGAACTCTACATTTTAGAAAGTTATTAATTTCTTCGCATGGGTGGTTTTTTGTCTTTAAATATAGTTTTCGAAAATAATATTGAATTTAAATACGAGTCATTAATCTAATGATCAGTTGAAAACTTTACGAATCGTGAAATTATTTTTTTATAGGATCTAAATTTACTTCCCGTAACACACTTTTTAATTAATTATTTATTTATTACGTACTGATTGGTACATGACTAGGTAAACCTTACAAAAATATGGTTTTTGCAACAAAACTTTGTCAACATCAATAAAAATCGCGCTTACTATGATTTGTAAGTTTGAAGGTCAAATTGCATGTGCTTGTAGAACAAAAGTCATATAGGTTTTACCATTTATCGTTTCATTCAACTTGAAACCTTACGACGAGCTCACAGAGACGCTTTTTGAAATCGAATGTATAACTATTTGGACTAACAAGCAAAAAAAAAATGCCTGGATGTACTGACGACATTTTACTTATAAGAAAATGGTAGCAGACAAAAATAGAATGAATGGGTCTCAATGGTTTAACTTTCCCCCTTTACCCCTCCCCTTAAACTTGTCGACATGACAACAATACAGTTTACGGGGGAGGCCAGTTTAACTTGACATCCCAGGGTGGCGCTGCTTGCAAAGGGGAACGTTGAATTCAGTACGGTTGTATTGTAGTTCTCTTTTTTGCCGCAGGTCTGGGTATTGTGGGTGGTTTGTAAAAGTGGGGTAGGGGGCAATCAGGTGATCTTTCCCTCCCCTACTCATTCTAGTTATAGCCTTGAAGTTTTGTTTGTGTAGGACTATATCCTTCAAACATCACCTTTTTTGACAAAGTAATGTTTGGGGATATTTCAGCTTCCTCCGAAACTTTGACCTAAAACCTCAATAAGAACCTAAATGTTTATTTTCTTTACGTATTTCTACTAACTCCTGTATTCAATTTGATAAGGTCTTTATTTATTCTTATGACGACGCAATTCCATTCTGCCTTCAATCTGTTTTTTAACCTTTTTAACTCCGAACGCTCTACGTGATTTTCAACACGGCATAACTCGACAACCCAAACAGCCATCTTAGATTTTAAACACATTTGATTTTGAACTTTATCTTGTAATAAACAAGGTTCAATTTCATGTGTAGAGATTTTTTGTTTACATCGAGTTCCCAATTTGAAACGTCACAACTCCCGCGTTTTGTTAGTGAAGGGACACTCTTATGTCGTAACGTTAAGACGTTTTATCGGTTAACAAACTTTACAGTTTATGTTAGCAATTTCCATAGGATTCTAGAGAGACGGCTGGTTGTTTTCGACGTAAGAGCGGCAACGTCGCCTTGCTATGTTGTTTATATTGATCATTTCTATAAATGGATATACTGGGCTACCTGGATGCCTGGAGAGAGTTACGTAAAATGGGATTTTATGAACGTATTAATGCCTTTTATAAAAACTTGATATAACGTTGTAACAAAAGTGAAATGATTGTTTTTTGTGTTACCTAAGCCCATTGTTAGACTTGGAAGGGGAACTCGGGTTGGTAACAGAGTTTGTTATGAATTCAACCGAGTGTTTCTTTTGACGTTTCGTTTAATGACACTATTTTTTTTTTCTTTTGTTTCGTATTGCTAGGCTCACGGAAAGATGGTACAGTACGGCCGTCGGATCTTGGCGAGTCTGGTCTGAAGTTAGACTGCGAATTTTAGAGCTTGAAAACCTCGTAAAAAATAAATGGTTTAAACAAATAAATGCAATTTGCAGTTGTTATTGCTATTAAAAATTGTTATTGGCATTTACTCTTTTTTTAACTTTTATTTTTGTACGAGTTTTCAAGCGTTTAGAGTCATTAGAACTTTAGACTCGCTAAGGTCCGCTACTGTATTTATGTTTTTACATTTATTTAGTTGTAGGTACCTGTCCACGTTTTACATTCCTGTCCCGATGTTTGTGATCAAATCTTGTAAGTTAATTAAATTTGATCCACTTCCTGAATTGAGCTGAAATTTTGCATACTTAGGTACATTTCTCAATCAGATGACAATGCAGAATTATTATGTCGTAGAGTTGATCTGATGATGGAACCAAAACGCGAGCTATCTAGAATATAAAACTACATATCTACCTATAGACCGCTCTATAAAAGCTTGCTATGAAAAACATTTTGGCAACACTTTCATTGTGCGTACAGCCAAGGAGTGGAATTCCTTGCCGGAGTCTGTGTTTCCTGATGGCTACAATCCTGGAATCTTTAAGTCAAGAGTGAATTGGTCACTTCTAGGTAAGCGCACTCCATCGTCGACCGCATCGTCGCTTTCCATCAGGTGAGATAGCGGTCAAGCGCAAACCTATTATCAATAAAAAAAAACATATCTTGATATTGAAAACTTGTCTTATTGGCTCCTTTCCTGATATTGTTATATGTATAGGTACATAGTATGTATACAAAGTAAGATTTACACCTTGACCTCTATAATTTTGTTCTTGATAACTTATTTATACCTACTTACATTTAATAACTTATGTTCTTGTGAGGTTATTGACACTCGTATTTATCTGAAGCATTGACAACGTTGCAGTCGCTTCATCTTTCATTCCGCGCACATTGAGGGACTGGAACAGTTTGCCGGCTGCAGTCTTTCCATCCGATTATAATTTAGGTGTCTTCAAGGCTAGAGTGAATAGGCTCTTAATAAACTAGTGCGCCTCACCATCAACGACTGTATGACTTACCATCAGATGGGATCGCAGTCAAGCACTAGTTTATAGCAATTAAAAATAAAAATATACAAGGTGTCATTAACATGTTAACGCAAACGTGTACCATAGATCCGGTACGATTCTAGACCTCTCAGTGGTGATTTTTTTTATTTTTTTCTTATTAATTGTTTTAATAATTTTTTTACGTTTTTAAATAAAACTGTATAAAAACGCCATTATAACATTTTTTTGCGAAAAAAATGAATGTATTGCCTACATTCCAAATTAAAAATGTCATCGGGTTTGATTAGAATTAGATTTCTTTTTTTATTTTTGTATAAAAAAAATGTATCTCATTGGAATCGAAAATATCATTGGGATTGGTTAGAATAACGATTTTATTCAGGTAAAAAAAAAAACATGCTTTTTTTTTCAAAAATTTGAAAAAAACCGACGAAATATTTCATCACCGTTCCAGAATCATGTACTGGATCTATGGTATTCGTTTGCGTTAACATGTCAATGACACCTTGTAGGTATATCTGCTTTCACATATCATCCCACACAAGGGCTCTACGATGTCCCAGCCCACGCCGCAATTACCTAGAGGAAGCAACAACAGTAAATATATGATTAATTAATGACCAGAAATATGTAAATGAATGAATGTATATAGTTACGAATGCATCGACACAACGGCGCCATGTTGCTACCGGTTAGGGCGGTGGCTGGACAACCTTTCCAATGTACCTACAGTAGTTAAATAGTTGGGGCTTGAGGCTGTAGTTTGAAGAAAAAGAGGTAAAAAGTGAAGAAAATATGTTTATTTAGCTTACAGATGCACAATGTGAAGAAATAAATTCGTAGAAACTTAAAAAAAAGCAAGTACTATGCGTTCCAAATGAGAGTAGGAAAATCATTTTGTTTTATAATCTAAGAGGAAAATCAATAACTTCAATCTGTCAAATTTTGAGTGAAAAGTACTGTTTGCAAAAAAATCTTATTAGTATCAATAGATTTTTTTTGCGTTTTATTAGGTACTAAGTTTTAGTTAATTGTACGTGAAGCAGATACGCTATTTTTGATTATAAATAAGCTAAATATATTGTCATAAATAATTTGAAAGAAAAAAATAGTTACTTTCTTATTGTCATTGTTACGATCAAATCGCCCTTTTCTTCCATTTACTAGTACTCGAACCTCAGACACATCACACAGTGACACAGAAATAAACAAAATTGAAGATCTGGATTCTTTTTAAACTTGTTTCGTTCATGATTCGGATTTTTTTTTTTTATGTTATGTTTTGTTCACCCTACCCAATTTCGTCGATTTGACACTATGACGTGACATCACAAACTCACAACTACACAATCGATCCTATTCTCTTTTGGAACACATTTGTATATAAAAACGTTAACAAAAAGAAAATCAATTAAAAAATAAAAAAAAACTACTGTTATGTCTCATGGCTGCGCTAAAGAGTTTCTGAAGTGATCTTTTTTTTAATAGAATGACTAACACATAGGCAATGTCAGAGATTGAAATCGCGTGAAACATGAACACCCCGAAGGGTTCAAGGAGTTGTCAGTAACCGTAGGGACCCTGCAGAAGGGTCGAAGCCAATTAGGGCCAAGGGTTTGTGTCTGAAAGGAAGGCTCTGGCCCTGGAATGTATGGCGATGTAGGAACGGGGTAGGTTGTTTAGTCAGTAAGAGTCTGACACTTGTTTTCCACTCCGCCCAAGAGCGGGACTCGTCATTGGATGATTTTTACCTACCATAAAAAAAAAAATAGGTTTTTTTAGGGTTCCGTACGTAAAAAAAGAAAACCGTACTTTTATAGGATCACTTTGTTATCTGTCTGCCTGTCTGTCAAGACTCCTTATTTCGGGAACGCGTGGAGGTATCGAGTTGAAATTAAAACTATATATATACCTACTCAAGTCAGTCTCTTAAAGCTGTGATATATTAAAACATTAGCGACCCGCCCCAGCTTCGCACGGGTACTGATATTGAATATATTATGCATGTTTTATTCACATAAACCTTCCTCTTGAATGCCTCTATCTATTAAAAAAAAACCGCATCAAAATCCGTTGCGTACTTTTAAAGATCTAAGCATACATAGGGACAGCAGTAAGCAACTTTGTTTTATACTATGTGATGATAATGATATTACCCAATGTTCGTATTTAATATTTTTCTCAGTAGACATACTTTCCTGTATTGAGAATTCCAGGTTTTTAGGTGACGAGGAAGTTTTGAAATGAATACAAACAAAAATATTTTTAACATACTTACTAGAAATCCCGCTGTTATCCCACCGCTTTTAGGCACAGTTGACTGTTTTCTGCACTAGTGCGGAAAAATGCGCGTGCAGTGGCGTAACTATAGGGTGGCAAGGCTGGCAAAATGCCTCGAGCCCCCGGTATGACACGGTCTAACCCAAAATTCAAACGTAATGAGATAATTTTTTTGGGGACTTTTTTTTTTGACGAAAAAAGTGGTGACTTTTTTCCGCATTAATGCAGAAAGTAGGGCGTTTCCAAGTAAGTGTCCTTATTGAAAAAGCAAATTTTAATTTGAAGTGTAATAATATGTATGCTCTCTTATATTATTTAGTACTAGCTTTTGTCAGCGGCTTCGCCCGCGTACATAAAATATAGCCTATGTCACTCAGGAGTAAAGCAGCTTTCTGTTGTTGCTAAAATTTTTCCAATCGGACCAGTAGTTCCAGAGATTACCCCCTACAAACAAAACAACAAACTAACAAAAAAACAAACTTTACCTCTTTATTATATTAGTGTAGATGTACACTACTTTATACCTAATATGCTGAATTAGCAATATACCTCATAAGCCACATATTCATGTAACATCGACAGCACTCATTAAATAGTACTAGAAGCATGTGGTTGTTTCCTTGAGACCACCTCTTAGGAACCCCAACATTACACTACAGGTACGTCAAGATGTCTAGCGTCATCTTGTCTGCTATGTCGCCTGAGGTTTTGCGGTCAGCAGGCTAGCTTGTTGGTATCGGATTACTTTAATACAGGGTGACTGGCAATTTGTGACCGATAGGTACTTAAACACGTGATTGAAGTCGTATAACAAACAACCTTTACAGTTTTACAGTACATCGTAGTTGCTTATAAGTATGTATTTTTTTTCAGTATGTATTATTGTGTTATTTATTCTATTATGTATTTGTATATATTTTTGATAAGTAGGTATGTATATTTATATATGTATATATATTATTGCATATTCGTTTGATAAATGTTATATTAGTAAATTTAATATTTTCCTGTCACGTCTACACACGTCTTCATCTCTTTTTTTTCCAATTCTCCTTTCGCAGGTATGCTGGAAGAGATTTCTTAAGAAATAAGCATCACCTTTGTAACTATTCTCCTGTTTTCTGTATTTTTTCTCCTACTATATATTGTGTGTACATGAATTGTTAAATAAAAAATAAATAAAATAAAATAAAGTACGGCCGTCGGATCTTGGCGAGTCTGAAGTTAGACGATTCTCACACTGCCCCGCATGATGCAGCGTGGCGCGTGGATGCGTGCTCTTTCGTTGCTTGTAAGTATCTCCGTTTGTATGGAAAACACGCACAGTCACACTGAAAATGCATCCACGCGCGTTCATGTGGATCACGCGCATACACGCGGAGAAACATGCACCCCCGCGCGTAGGTGCGGGCGAGACGCAAGGTATGGCACACCGAATCCCGCAGTGCCGCGCGTGATTTTGAATGAAATGAGAGCCGCCGTGCGTGAATCTACAATCGCACCTACGCGCGTGTGTGCGTATAAAACACGCACGATGATGCAAATTTGCACTCCCGCAAGAACGCGCGTAAATACGTTGAAACGCAACATGCAGCATGATGCGGGGCAGTGTGTGAACCGCCTAGGCTCTGCAAAAGAAAGAAAGAAAAACAGTTTATTTTACGCAAAATGACGCAACCTTGGTAGCTACGTCTCTGATGAGATGTATAATATGATTATCTTCTCAATTAACTTGATAATAAATACTTAACACAATATTAGGAATAAAGTTGGGTAGGTACAGTACGGCTGTCGGATCTTGGCGAGTTTGAAGTTAGACTGCGAATTTTAGCGCTTGAAAACTCGTAAAAAAAATAAATGGTTTAAACAAATAAATGCAATTTGCAGTTGTTATTGCTGGTAAAACTTTTATTGGCTTTTTTTTTAACTTTATTTTTGTACGAGTTTGCAAGCGCTAAAATTAGCAGAGCCTAACTTTTAGTGTCCGACCGAAGGTGCAATTCTGGCCGAAGCCGAAGCCGATTAATCGGTATTCACCAAATCCTTCGGCCGAAGCCGAAGCCGAAGCCGAAGGTGTCATTGACCTGGATAAATACGATAGTTACTTTGATCTCAGAATATACTAGATACATATTGTGAGAGCTTTAGAGAGATTTAGCCCAATAACGAGCCGAGTGACCAACATATACAAGTAGGTAAAATATTGTTTAAAATAAAAGTACAATGTTAATTAAATATTTATTTACTTAAATATTTATTTACTTAAAATATACAATGTTAATTAAATATTTATTTACTTAAATATTTATTTACTTAAAATATACAATGTTAATTAAATATTTATTTACTTAAAGTACAAATTTTGACAACTAGCAAACCTTCGGCTTCGGCCAAACCTTCGGCAAAATTTTGGCCGAAGCCGAAGAATTGGCCGAAGGTGGCCGAAGCCGAAGCCGAAGCCGAAGCTTCGGTCGGACACTACTAACTTTAGACTCGCCAAGATCCGACCGCCGACACCGCAGTCAAGCACAAGTTTATATCTAAAAAAAAAGATTACTATATTCAAATGGTCTAAGATACTGCAGAAGAAGTACCTTCTCTCATCCGTTATTCGATTATGGTAAATATTACATGCTAGATAACGCATTTATTAATACATTGCGCTGATGTTGCCTCGCTAAATTTCTATCGTCTAACGGCATCTATCATCACCTAAGCCTAGTCGCAACACACATAAAAGGGGACGGGCCGATTATCTCCTAGCGTCCCCAAAAACTTATGAAGGAAGATACTTCTTCTATTGTATCTCGTACTAATGCGTACTAAAATGGAAATTCCAATAACGGCACACAACTGATTAAACAAAAAGATTGCCGTAATCTTTAATAACAACAATTGTGACGTCCACACACGGCACAAAGGCAGTTTTGTATCGAAACCACATGTACAAATGTTTAGAAAAGAACAAAGCCGATCCACTTCTCCTATACCGCGTATGCTAACGATGCTCAACGCGCTCGTGGAGACCAACCCTGGATTGGATTTGTTTGCTGATGAATGGAAGACGATATTATTAGAAAGCCTACGATTCTGTGAGAAGACAGAGTGAAAGGGTTAATTAATTTAATTTAGTGTTAATGGCTTTTTTTTTGCTGTACTAAATAATAATAAATAAATAAATAAAATTCACAATATGGAATTAGTAAGTACCTACACTTGGTCATACATCCTTACGTCAGTTGTGATGACGACTAAACCAGTGTAAAATGGCCTCGCAATGTCGTACGCCAGCTCAATGTTTTTTTTTTAATTGCAATAAACTAGTGCTTGACTGCGATCCCACCTGATGGTAAGCAGTGATGCAATCGTTGATGGCGAGGCGCACTACTTTATTAAGAGCCTAGTCACTCAAGCCTTGAAGACACCTAAATTATAATCGGACGGAAAAACTGCAGCCGGCAAACTGTTCCAGTCCCTCGATGTACGCGGTATAAACGATGAGGCAAAACGCTTGGTTCGAACCATAGATGTCTCAACAACGTAAGGGTTAATTTAATTGAATTAAATTGTCTGTTCCATCATCAGACCACTAGACGTACGGCATTATCCAAAATGTTTCGTTGTTAAAATGCCCGTTTCCTTTAGAATATTCTAATAAGTAATGTAGATAGATAGGCCAAGTAAAGGCCAACGTGAACACTCGCCACAAAAAGAGGTTATGCGCTCCATTCTCAAGAACCAAAACATTAAGTGGAAGCCCATATTATATGCCAATTAAAATATACAATAAATTACCCAATACCTTTAAAAATCACCAACATTATTCAAAAAAATAAAATAAAACAATACCTAATCCAAGAATCTGTCTAATTTCCAATATAGTTAGGAAAAAAACCGGCCAAGAGCGGGTCAGGCCACGCTCAGTGTAGGGTTCCGTATTACACAAATTTCGTATTGGGAGAGGGAGATTTCAGGAAAGGAACTATTTCAAACCACGGGACATTTTGAGAAAGAGACCTCAGAATGTCCCTAAAAAAGAGATCAAACGCCGTCTTGTCGATAATAAATGAAGAGTGGTTGACTGTACTACGGTATAAGTTAACAAACGATTTTGAAACCAAGGGACATTTCTGAAAAGGACTATTTGAAACTAAGGGACATTTTAGGAAAGGAACTATTTGAAACTAAGGGACTTTTTGGGAAAAGGAACTATTTGAAACTAAGGGACTTTTTGGGAAAAGGAACTATTTGAAACTAAGGGACTTTTTGGGAAAAGGAACTATTTGAAACTAAGGGACTTTTTGGGAAAAGGAACTATTTGAAACTAAGGGACTTTTTGGGAAAAGGAACTATTTGAAACTAAGGGACTTTTTGGGAAAAGGAACTATTTGAAACTAAGGGACTTTTTGGGAAAAGGAACTATTTGAAACTAAGGGACTTTTTGGGAAAAGGAACTATTTGAAACTAAGGGACTTTTTGGGAAAAGGACCTCTGAATGTCGTTGAGTTAGAGGTCAAACACAATCTTGTAGATAATAAATGAAGAGTGGTTGACTGTACTACGGTTTAAGTTAACAAACGATTTTGTTATGTATGACGTATCTAGTGAACAAATATTATTTTAAGAATTCATGATTTATGAGGAAGGAAAACTAAATATTATTCTCTGATGAATAATTTGTGGTTCTCCGCTTAAACCGACGTATTATTATAAATCTAACCGCCATCGCGCCATTGTGACGTGTTAAATTGTCAGGAGAGCGAACAAGAATGAGTGAGCTATATCTTATTTATTTATTTAACACTTCATGCACATAACAGTACAACTTAATGCCTGAGGATCATGATGGCAGGTGCAATAAGAAAGAGACAAAAAAGCATGTGAATATCATTACATAGTATAAAACAAAGTTGCTTATGCCCTATGTATGCTTATAGCTTTAAAAGTACGCAACGGATTTTGATGCGGCTTTTTTTAATAGATAGAGTGATTCAAGAGGAAGGTTTATGTGTAGGTATAATACATGCATAAATATATTCAATTTCAGTACCCGTGCGAAGCTGGGGCGGGTCGCTAGTAATAGATAAATGAATCATGTATACGATAAAAATACATAATATAAACACAATCTTATAAACTATATAATATATATATAAATACTCAAGGAATTACTTCAGATAGACCAACAGAGAAACATTGCGTACTACAGTTTACAAACAAACAAACTAAACACAGCACATCTGTCCTTGCTAGTACAAAGACCCAGCCAATAAAGAGTCAATTGTCATAATTGGAGAAACACTAGTCGCCCCAGCTAGTCTCACAACTACATAATTACTTACTACGCACATGTACAAATGTTGTTGTTACACCATTTAATTTTATTTATTTATTTATTACTAGCTTTTAAATAGATACATACATACATACACATAAAATATATACAGGCAAGGGAAAAAATGGTAATAACCAAAAAACGAATTTTGATCGTTTTAATCCCGTAGAGGGTTAAAAAGACTGCATGTAGCCACAGATTACTAAATAGTTATGATGTAGCGGAGATGAGAATGTTGAGATGGATGTGTGGTGTGACGAGAATGGATAAAGTAAGAAATGAGTATATTAGAGGAGGGGACTGAAAAGTTGAAAGGGCACCGTTTGTCTTGGTGTGGTCATGTGGAGAGGAGATATGAAACGCATGTTACGAAAAGAGTTTTGAGTTTACACGTATGAAAAAGTGAGGAGTGATATGAAAGAAAAGGAAGTTAGTTCTGTTTTGTTTATGGTTTTATGTAAATTTGTAAATCTAGTACGTTCCGTAAATAGTTTTTAGTGTAATATTTGTTAGTGATAGTGTGACGGGTGACAGGACAGAGTGGACGAAAAGAACATGTTGCACCGACCCCAAGTAATATGGGATAAGGGTAGGATGATGATGAATCCTGTAGAGGATCGATCTTGTACATGAAAAACAGGCGCGGGCTTGCGGACAGCGAGCAATAGGTAACTCGTGTTCCGTTTATCTACACATGTGGCAAAGGCACGTTGCCCATACACACGCGCTCAAACTCGTGAATAAGTAATTGTCAAACCAATATCGTGCCATATCTAAAGATTTAAAAAATAAACACAAATAATCAATATCATTCATTTTTTATCGAAAGAAAACGTCATGGGGAAATTGCGACGGCTATCTATTCAAAAACAACTCACTACTCAGGTCCTTTTTTTGTAGGACGTCTACTCTCTTTCTCCGAAATTTCGTTTTTATGATTATGATAAAAGAGTAACCATGGAGTTTCTTGCCGGTTCTTCTCCATAGGAAACGACCAATTTGGAACCGTGCACTAGCTTCTGACGTTTTATAAGTGCCCTTGTGAAATAAAATTTTGACTTTGACTTTGATATTTCGGAAATTAAGGCTCGGCGCAAACGGACCACCGACTACAGCAACCGATGGCTATCGCACGCTACTGCCACATTTGTAACAGTAGGTATATGGAACAAGCGACAGCCACCGGCGTTCGGAAGCCACCACATTGTAAAACCCATTCTCTGCTGCGAAGTCTTATGATAGATTCTGTTACGGAAAGTTTGCTAACGCATGGTGGTTTGGCATGGTGACGCGAGCGATACGTAGGTACATCTAGTCGTTAACAGTGCGTTTGGTGTAGCAGCGTGACAATGGCGGGTGTTGGCGTTTTGTGTGGTCCGTAGCGACCAAAAGTGGCAAGTCACGGACGCTGGTGTAGCGAGTGGTGGTCACCGGCGACACGTGTGGTGCGTCTATACAAAATACTTATGAAAAAGTGTGTTAAGTCGCTATCGATAGCCACTAGTGGCTGTGGTTGGTAGCTACCTTTGCGCTGATTCTAATTAAACTAAGGCGTAGTAGGAAACAATTGTTTCGATCGAAATTTCGTTTTTCGGAGAAGGAGAGTAGCCCCCCAGCATAAAGCAAGTAACCCACTTCACGAGTTACTTACTTCATGACTCCCATATATTTTTTTTTAGGTAGGTAAAAATCATATGTATATTAGAGGAAGTTTGAAAGTGGCACCAGTGACTGAAAAGTTGAAAGGGAACCGTTTGTCTTGGTATGGCCATGTAAAAAGGAGGGATGAAACGCATGTTACAAAAAAAGCCATGAGTATAAAGGTGGATGGATGGAGAGGGAGAGGGAGACCAAAGAAGATATGGATGGATTGTGTGAGAAGTGATATGGAAGACAGAGGAGTTAGTGATAGCGTGACGGGTGATAGGACAGAGTGGAAGAAAAAAACATATTGCGCCGACCCCAAATAAAACGGGACAAGGGCAGGAAGATGATGATGATGAGGTAGGTAAAAATCATCCAATGACGAGTCCCGCCCTTGGGCGGAGCGAGAAACAGTGTCAGACTCTTACTGAATAAACAATCTACCCCATTCCAACGTTGCCATATACATCAGGGTCAGAGCCTTCCTTTCAGACGCGAACCTCATGACCCTCATGACCCTCAGATATGACCTTCAGTGACTGTTCAGCAGATCCACAAATCACATGACGAGTTCAAATCAAAGTTCTCAATAGGTTTAAGAGCGCATATTCAGTACATGTGTGTCAAGGTATTACTTCTAAGGCTTTTGTTTGTTGCCAATGCTAAGGTCTTATTCGTTGATTGTTAACGATTTGTCGATACATGGTGGTTTACAATGGGCCTCGTAAGAAGACTCGATGACTCAAAGGGGAATGGAAAGAGCCATGATCAGAGTTTCCTTGCGTGATAGAATACGTCGACACCCAAGCGAGCGCCGGCGCTCGCGGCATGATTTCGCGCCACGCGCCGTTGTCAAATTTTTATAAATAGAATGTACAATATTTGAGCATTTTTTTTATAGGGTATTTTGATATTTATCCAAGAACTTAAATAAAAAGTTTTATAGACAAATAACTTTCCGTTAATACTCGCGAACGCCGGCGTTCGCTCGGGGGTGAAAAGGAACAGAATAGAAATACATTTATTCGATACAGACACAGCACAATAATTACAAAACACACGGTAAAAAATAACTAAAATATAGTGTACTTCATTTGTGATCGAATCAGAAATGAAGATATCCAAGTTTGCCGACATAGCGAAAAGAATCGCCACGGCTAAGGCAAGGCACATTGCACGTAGAACAGATGGCCGCTGGGGCCGAAAAGTTCTGGAGTAGCGGCCGCGTACCGGGAGACGTAGCGTTAGAAGGTCTCTCACAAGGTGGACTGATGACATGGCCAGGGTTGCTGGAATTCGATGGATGCAAGACGCACGGGACTGGTCGTTGTGGAGAGGCTTGGGGGAAGCCTATGTCCAACAGTGGACGTCTTTCGGCTGAAATGATGATGATTATGTTGAACGATTTGTCGTGATTGCTCTTTACGATAAAAGAAAGAAAAAAAAAACAAAAACGGGAGAACTCAATTTTGAGTCAAGCTCGCCTTTGTACATAATTATTGTAATCCTCTTTTTTATATACTGTTTGGTGTACAAACTATCAAAGTACCTACGAATCGAATTCGCAGACGAAATGGCAAAAAAAAACTGTTTTTACCCGACTGCCAAAGAAGGAGGGTAATGTTTTTCGAGTGTATGTAAGTATGTATGTATGTCTGTTCCTTTGTGACCTCCTGTAGCCTAAACGGCTTGATGGATTTTGATGTATGAGGTATCGTTAGATTTGTCTTGATTACGGGAGTGTCATAGGATACATTTTATCCTAAAAGTCCCACGGGATAAAGACATAATAATATTTTTTCTAAATTTCCCTTTAAAAACAGCTAAAAAGTTATAAATAAAAAAATTATTATTAAAAAAACAAAATACCCGACTGCACACTAAAAAAAGAGTAAAACAAGCCCCACAATACAAATTTACTGAATATAATTTATAAATGTTGATGGAAAGCATCGCAGGCGGGGACCACCTTGACCGCCACCAACGAAAATTCTGCTAAATGGTGCACAACAGAAATGACTATAAATAAGCCTCTGTTGGTCCCCGCCTGCGATGCTTTCCATCAACATTTATAAATTATATTCAGTAAATTTGTATTGTGGGGCTTGTTTTACTCTTTTTTTTTAGTATTTGTTGTCATAGGGGCAATAGAAAAACATAATTTGTGAAAAAATGAATGCCCAATATTTTGTCACAAGTACTTAATACATTTTTTTTATGGTGGGAAAAATCATCTAATGACGAACTCGCACTTGGGCGGGGCAGCAAAACAGTGTCAGACTCTTACTGACTAAACAACCTACCCCGTTCCTACGTTGTTTTTAAACCAGGGCCAGAGCCTTCCTTTCAGACACGAACCCTTGTCCCCAGTAGGCGTCGACCTTTCTGCTGGGGTCCCTATGGTTTGCTGACAACACCTTGAGGTGCTCGGGAACAGAGGCTTGATCCGAACTGGTTACCAGACGACCGGCCGAAAAGCTACCCATTGCTCTCCGTGCGCAAGTGTACGGTGGCCGGGACTTGCGAAATCAGAATCGGAATCCCGGCGGGTTATGGTGCGAGAGCGCCGTTGCCTTATGCAGTCGTCCTCCTTTGCTAGCATTATTGCTTCGCAGAAGGAGGCACTCCTCCTCGCTGCGGACCATGGCCTCTACCAATACCGATAAAGAGAGATACCGAATAAGATCGCACCCACGAGGTTCCTATAAGGGTTTTGTTTTGTCCTTTTCAAGTAGGTACGAATCAGAAATGAATATATTTATATACGGTTTTCGACATAGCGAAAAGTATTGCCAAACTTCTTCTTGCCATCGGGTGGAACACTTTGCCGGCTGCAGTCTTTCCGTCCGATTATAATTTAGGTGTCTTCAAGGCTAGAGTGAATAGGCTCTTAATTAACTATAGTGCGCCTTACCATCAACGATTACATCATTGCCATCAGGTGGGATCGCAGTCAAGCACTTAATTATTGCAATTAAAAAAAAAACTTAACAGGGCGCGAGGGCAGGACACGGAATCCTAAAAACACTTGATGACATTGATATTGCGATGTCAATAATGCTTCTCTTCAAGATTGTCTTCCCTCGACCTCATAATTTGACATCAGGATGCAAAACTGTCATCTGGTACCATGCGGTATTTGGCACTCGGCCGAAACAGAAATAATGAATGCTGTTAAATGTCACATAGCACATTCGTATTGAACGATTCCATGTTGAGATTCCTTTAACACGTTCAATGAGGTACGAGGTCTAATATGCCCCGTACTTGCTTTCTTTCCTGTGTGGCTAAGATATGGCATAGTGTTCTCCAAGACCTGCGTAAAACAGGTCATAAATTCAATTTAGTTTAGTTTTGAAAAGAGATGAATATATGCCTAAGATAGGCCTCCCCTAAGCGCCGCCACAAAGACCAGTCCTGTGCGTCTTGCATCCATCGTATTCCAGCAACCCTGACCAGGTCATCAGTCCACCTTGTGGGAGGCCTTCCAACGCTGCGTCTTCCGGTACGCGGTAACCACTCCTTAATTAAACATTAAACAGAATGTAGTGGTGTAATCTCTACTTAAATACGAGGTCTGTTCGACCTCGTATTATATATTACCTATTGCACTTATCAAATTAGCAGTCTTGCTTAGCCTCTTTAAGAGAGTCATCGGTACAATAACATGTCACATTTCGCAAACAAAATATTTCATAGTTACTGGAACATTAATAATATATACAGGGTGTCATAGACATCGTCGCACAAACGAATACCATAGATCCAGTACATGATTCTGGACCCCCCAATAGTGAAATTTTTCGTCCGTTTTTTTTTCCTTAATTTTTTTTAATGAATTTTTCTACGTTTTTTAAATTAACGTGTATAAAAAGGTTATTTTAACATTGTTTGCGTAAAAAATGAATGAATTACATTTCAAATTAAAAATATGATCAGGTTTGATCAGAATTATTTACTTTATTTGCCTCAATGTTTTTATTTTGTACATTTTGGTATATATACATTGGGATCTTTTTTTTATTCAGCATTGCACATTTCGCTCCTAAACTCCAAACCGTGATAGAATATCTTACAAACGCCATTGTCATTATTGTTTCAACAGTCGTCGCTTGCACAATCACATTTCAACACATTACCATGAAACATTACTGCGTTTTTCTGGCGAAATAGGCCACCTACTTTTCTGCACAGTATTTAGTTTTCCGTATACCTACAGTGAGGAACGAACGCTACAGTGGCGTATTTAGGTGTGGGTGGTGTGGCCTCGCACTGTAAGGGGCCCCTCGCAATCTCTCGTTTATTTAAGATTTAGGGATTTTCCTCCAAAGAGAAAACGAATCCTTAGAGGATCACTATGTTGTCTGTCAAGTCAAGGAAAAACTAAACCCACTATGTTGCCCGTCTGTCTGTCAGACCTTTTATCTCGGGAACGCGTGGAGGTATGGAGTTGAAATTGAAACCATACATATTGTTAGGTCTGCGGTTCCTTCAAGCTGTGAATAAATCAAAACTTCTAAGTTAAAGAAGATACAATCTTTTTTTTTTTCGTTAACTTAGAAGTTTTCATTTTGACGGCCGTTATTCGTGTTAAAATATCGTTTGAAAATAAATTTGTTATTATTTTAATATTTGATTTTAGCTTAATTCATTACTAACTATAATATATTATCAATAATCAATTATACTGAAAGGCATGAGGCAAGATCTTATAGAACAAGTCTAGAAAAAGCTGAAAACTGTAAATTTGTTGTTACGTCACAAAAAAATCGTTTTGATTCGATTCGATTCGATCAGATGGGATCGCAGTCACGTACTAAAACTTCTTATGTTTTTCCCAACACACAAAATTCCCTATAAATGCAAAATGACGTTAATATTCATTATTCTAAAGGCATCGTTGTTTGGCCTTGAATTCGACAAACTGTTTTAGAAAAAAAGCCTAAATTTACATACTAATTTCGTTTAGCGAAATATACAACAAAATAGAGATAGTACAGAAGTCAATCTACGTACAAAGCGCGCTAAACTGCAATGCTGATATTACATTGATGTTGTGCATGTATTAGCAGTGAAGCAGTGCAGTGGTGGCTGAGTTTTAAAAGCCCCGACTTACGAGTTGTAGGCCGCGGGTTCAAACCTAACCAGGCGCATTACTTTGTGTAATTTATTTCATCACCACTGCTCTCAAAACGGTGAAGGAAAACATCGTGAGGAAACCGGCATGTCCTAGAACCAAAAATTCGAAGACAATGTGACATCCACCAATCCGCACTGGGCCCGCGAGGTGGATTATGGCCCATTCCCTCTCCTAGAGAGGAGGCCTGTGTCCCAGCAGTGGGAACATTGAAAGGCTGATGATGAGATGATGAGATGTATTATACAGATAAATCACTCAATCTATCTATAATCTAATCTCTTGAATCACTCAATCTATTAAAAGAAAACCGCATCAAAATCCGTTGCGTACTTTTAAAGATCTAAGCATACATAGGGACAGCGGTAAGCAACTTTGTTTTATACTATGTACGGCTAAAGCAATGCACGCATACAGTACAGCCGTCGAATCTTGGCGAGTCTGAATCTGACGGATAGACGGTTATCTGCCAATAACAGTTTTTAACACCAATAACAACAGCAAATTGCATTTATTGTTTAAACCATTTATTTTTTGTACGAGTTTTCAAGCGCTAAAATTCGCAGGGCCTAACTTCAACTCGCCAAGATCCGACAGCCGTACTGTACATGAGTTTGACTTCTGTATCTATCTATTTAATGACTATTCTAACTATAATGGCCGTATCATAATGTTTTCGAGAGCAATCTACTCGGAACTATTTGTAAAAAAAAGTTGTTTTAATTGCGTATTTTGTTAGGTTTTTTTTCGAACTTGATTTCGCTGATTTCTGGTTGTGACGTAGCGAGAGGGAAAATTACTCTTTAAGGTTCGTACGCGTACCTACCTTTTATATTTCTTTACCCAAACCTAGTACAGTACGGCCGTCGTCGGATCTTGAAGAGTTTGAAAATAGGATCTGCTCTGCTCTCTGGTATTTGCAGTTGTTATTGCTGTTAAAAACTGTTATTGGCATTTTTTTTTAAATCTTTATTAGACTCGCCAAGATCCGACGGCCGTACTGCAAGTATGCCATCATCATTTCAGCCGAAATACGTCCACTTTTAGACATAGGGTAAATACGCTAAATGTCGGCCCCCTAACGGTTTTTCTATATTGGGATGGCTCTGGTACCATCAATTTGCAACATAAAGATGCTTCTGATGCGGTTTTTGATAGTTTGTTATATGTATTTCATGTTTATGGGCATAAGGATAACATTTCTACTACAAGGAAAAAGTACTAAGGTTTAAATGCGTCGAGAACGAAAAATTCCTAAAGTCGGCCATTCATGGCCCATAGTCGGTCGCGTTTTTCCCAAATGTCGGCCGGGTATAGGATGTTGTAAATTAAAACTGACAAATATTATTAATTAGGTATGCCTACATTATTAATCGTATTTGTTTAATACTTATCAGGTAAAGTATTTTTCTATTTGCTTTAAACAATGTTATATATTATAATTATAAAAAATAAAATAAAAATATCAAATAAAAAAAAACTGTAATAATTTAAAAGTGATTGTTTTGTCGGTAAATAATAAAATAAAGGTTACTTAAACATTATTATGCTATGGTAATTATAAATGTGTTTGTCATGAATTAAAAAAGTCGTAATCTCTTCAGTCTTATGGGATTACCTCCCACAAACAAAAAAACAAATTGATTTAGTTCGAAATATAAAGAGATTTTGTAGGGAACTCGTGATAACTTTGAATTATAGAGAGGTTATTAATAATATTATCAACTCCTACTTTTTCTTCTTCGTCTTTATAATATTAATAAATTTAATATTTAACTTTGAGAAAATAAAAAGTAATCAGCCTGTATAGTGGCGCTCGAATTTGAGGCTGGTCGACTTTACGATCTTTAATATTTCTAAAGCCGGCCCCTATTTCGTGTCCATTATTTCTCGAGATTTAACTAATATCACCCCGGCCGCCATTTGGCGATTAAACGTAAAATAGATTTATTGGTCTATATGCGTTGCAAATTCTCTTATGAAGCCAATGGAATTACTACAATTGGAATTTTTAAAACAGACTGCATTTACATTAAGTCGGCCAAGGCCGAGAATTCGGTTTTAACTCAAAATTGGTATCCTATTGGCGGCCTCCTATTTTTCCTCTAAAACAATACGTAAAACATTGGAAAAACTATCTCAAAATATAGTAAAAATCACTTATTACTAATAAGAAAGCTTAAAACAAAAAAAAAGGAATGTCTTACCCTGCCGTGCAGACACTAAAACGCAGTAAAATAGCGTATTTTGCAATACTTTTACTGCGTTTTAGTATCTGCACGGCAGTACCGTTCTAATATCAATACCCGAAATGTGAGTATTCACAGCAAGTAAGGTACTTTTAATATGGACATGACGCTTCGACGGCGCAATCGCTGCTGACGGTCAGTACGCGAAGAGTGAGCGACGTAATGGGATAATAACGGTTTGTACATATATAGTATGAACTAAGGTTACAATTAGGGTGGCATTCTTGCCACTTTATTACGTTTTAAAGGAACGCAAGCTGAAAATGTGCAGACGGCCGAAGTTTGGGGGGGGGCCGACGTATGGCGTATTTACCCTACTAAGTATTTACAAACATTTATTTCCATTTCCAACCAAATCTAACCGTATTCCCACCCGTTCTATTTATAACCTATCCCAAATAAACAAAATTACTTAATACTCGCACAGAAAACCGATAACATTACAAGAATAAATTGCTAACAAACCGTACTTATACGAATGTACTTGTACATCACTACAGCTCTGTCCTATTTGACCACGCACGGAGCGGCAACGTCGCCTTTCTCTCGGCGCTCGCTTGTTTTTGTTAATACTGTGACACTTTAGTACTTGGCTGTCTTATAATATTATTTTTATTATCCGTTGTATGGTTTGTTATTGTTTTAATAAGGTTATGGAGAGATTAGATTATAATTCGTTTTTTAATCCGAGACTACGATTTGACAACTTAAAATGTCAAATTCCAGAGAATTAGGAACATTTTTCTAGAGTGTGACATTCTGAGTTGTCAAATCGTAGTCTATAATTAAAAAAACGAACTATAGGTAGTTGAATGAGATGATGTTTTTAAAAACTTAAATAAGTAGATACAATGACATTGTCTAAAATCACATGTCGCATTTTCAGAACAAACTGGTAGGTATAATACTTACCTAATACTTGGCGTCTTATAATATTATTTTTATTATTCGTTAATCGTTTGTTATCGTTTTATTAAGGCTACGGAGAGATAAGATTAGGCTGTTGAATGAGATGATGTTTTTAAATTTTTATACAATGACATTATCTAAAATTAAGTGGTACTAGTACTGGTAGATATAAAAGGTCTCAAAAAGGGGATTTTTAGGGTTTCGTATTAAAAGGGTCAATAATGAGATCCTAACAGGTACTAAGACTGCTGTCCATCCCTGTGTCTGACACCAGTTAGAATTTTCATAAATCATGTATTTCGCCGCTATGCCAACAAATACTTACCAGAAACTAAAATTTTGACAGAGTGTTTAAAGCTCAAAAAAAATGTATTCGAGCCATTGCTGGAGCTCACTTTTTAGACAGCTGCAAGCCATTATTTCATAAACTTAAAGTGCTACCTTTGCCATGCTTATACATTTTTGAAATATGTATTTTTGTTAAGAAGCATTATAATTTATTCGAGACGACCACTGAGAGGCCAAATAGCAGAACACGGCACAAAGACAGACTTCGGCTGCCACAAATAAAGCTAAAACTATTTAAGAAAAATGTATACTGCATGTCGATAATAATATACAATCATTTACCAAATTCTTTACAAGATTTACCACTGACAATGTTCAAAAAACTACTATTCAATATGTTATTATTAAAAAGATATTATACGGTTAAGGACTACTTAGAAGACAAATCTATTGAAAATGTAATTGGAATTTAGAATAATATTGACATCACTGACAGATTTGCACGCCATATTATGGCAGGATATGCTGAAACTAATTTAATATTATGTTAACACCCTAACGTACCATATTCTAGCAAATAAATAAATATTATTATTATTATTATAACAAAATACAATAAATATTTAAAAATAAAGACAACAACACTATGGACTGTGGTAGGTGTGCACAATAAATAAATGAAAAAGTTTATTTTATTTTTTTGGTGATTTATTTATTTTAATAAAAGGGGTCAATGCCCCCGCAATAATCCCTTGCGTCCCATAAGTCACATTCGACAAACGCAATTTATTGCCCTTTTTTACTCGATATCAATAAAGGCAATATGAAGGATTGTAAGCACTTGAAATATTCACATTATAGTATCATAATACTCAATTGTATTTTCACTTTAAAATCTACACTATCTATCTACACTAATATAATAAAGAGGTAAAGTTTGTTTTTTTGTTTTTTTGTTTGTAGGAGGTAATCTCTGGCACTACTGGTCCGATTGGAGAAATTTTAGCAATAATAGAAAGCTGCTTTACTCCTGAGTGACATAGGCTATATTTTATATACGCGGGCGAAGCCGCTGACAAAAGCTAGTAAAAAATAAAATAAATATTTAAGAACTCCCGAAAGTGATTTTTGGTGTTTTTGCTACGGAAAAACGGATTATTTCATGCGCAAGTCCAATTCGCACTTCGCCGTTTTATTCAGCAGTAGTAAAGTTATCAATCGTCAAAAAAATAAAAACTCTATTAATTACCTAGCGGCTTGTCCAGTGTAATGTAGCTAGTATACAGTACGGCCGTCGGATCTTGGCGAGTCTAGACTCTGCGAATTTTAACGCTTGAAAATTCGTACAAAAATAAAGGTTTTAAAAAAAATAAATGCCAATAACAGTTTTTAACAGCAATAACAACTGCAAATTTCATGTATTTATTTTTTTACGAGTTTTCAAGCGGTAAAGTTCGCAGAGCTTAACTTCAGACTCGCCAAGATCCGAGACGGCCGTACTGTACTACTAAAATACTTGAGACCCAGTAGTGAGCATATTATGATGTGCTCACTGCTAGGAACTAAGGTCATACCACGACCTCTTTAACACGTTCCTTTTGACGTCATAAACTGAAATGTTAAAGGGATTTCTTTCTATTGTTTCGCACGCACGATATACATCTAATAAATAAAAGGAGAAACTGACTGACTGACATATCAACGCACAGCCAAAACTACTGGGACTAGGAGCGTGAAATTTTGTACAAGGCTTCCTTTTATGACGTAGGCTAACACTAAGAAAGGATTTTTCGAAATTCATCTCCTAAAGGGATGTAATGGGAGTCTAAAGTTTGTACAGACAACCCTACTTTCACGCGAGCGAAGCCGCTGGCAGAAGACTAGTATCAAATAAAACTTTATTGGGAACGCCCCAGATATTTATTTATTTAGTACAGCAAAAAAGCCATTAACACAATTAAATTAATTAACCCTTTCACTCTGTCTTCTCACAGAATCAAAAGCTTTCTAATAATATCGTCTTCCATTCATCAGCAAACAAATCCAATCCAGGGTTTGTTAATGATATGATAAATGGATAATCTTCGCCTTTGCAAATAGTAAATACATATGTAGACAAATGATAATGATCATTATTTACATAATAATAAATTAATTTTAAAATAAAAACCGATGAGGAAAAACCGTAAACCGTTCGCGGAAGTATTGCCTTCCTTGTTCGTGAGGGCAAGCGTCTACTTCCTACAAGATGGCGTCTTATGACAATTTGCGCGCCAAAATAATAAGTCATGACAACAACTATATTTTTTGGTTTAAATTTTTTTATTAATTAATTATTTGGAACAAAGAACTTAATGGCGGGACAACTTGGATGCCTTCCTTAGAAATTGGCAAGAAGTGGCTCAAGACCGTGAACAGTGGAAGGAATGGAGGCCTTTGCCCAGTAGTAGGACAGTGTGGGCTAGAAATTATAATAAGTAGTTAAAATTGTTTTTTGGGTTGTGTATCTCAAAAGGGAAAACCGGAACCCTTAGAGAATCATTTTGTTGTCGGTCTGTATGTCAAGACCCTTTAACTCAGGAATAGTGAGAAGTGGGTTTTGAGTTGATATTGCTATCATATACTCGAATCTACGGTCCCTTGAAGCTGTGAAAAAATTAAACTTCTAAGTTAACCTTTCGATTACCGCAAAAAAAATACCTACTGTCAATTTAACGCGTTATGGTAACGTCCCAGATCAGTTAAAAAAATAACGTTTTTTATTCTTTGCAGGTAAGTCATCAAATATCTTCTGCGATTCTGGATGGAGCAGAGCAAGGAAGGTCAGACTCTTAGGTACCGCCTGGAAGTGGAAATGGAAAAAAAAATGGAATTCCCTGCCGGAGTCTGTGTTTCCTGATGGCTATAACCCTGGAATCTTTAGATTTTTTTCTTTTTTTTTCTTTGATTATATAATTATAATGTCAGCCTTTTGACCGCCAAAGACGCATTTAAAGCGTTATTCAGTAACTTGCTCGAGACGCCGACGATGCCGCACTTCATTTTTACTGAGCGCAAACCTATCAACAATAAAAAAAATCCTGTTGTCTCTTCAGTTGTTCTTAGCGTTCCAGGGCTGCGGTAACTCCTTTGGACAATCCCGAAACCCTAGCAAGCTTCGGCTCTAGCAGGCAAAGTTTCATATAGCTAAATACAAAGCTACTATAAAACCTGAAAAAAGTATTCTGTTAGGTTATGAGTAAAACCGCGGGAAAAACAAGTCTATGATATTTTACTTTTTTGTTATTTTTTTCGGCTTGGATACTAAGTCCTTTAAGCCATATGGCCTAAAGGACTTAGTATATTCTACATAACTATCTATTTTTTAGGTATATGATAAGGTTATCTTGTTCATACATAAAGTATGTTGAAACGTATTAGTAATTCCGTTTAGAAGTCCTCAATGACGATGTGAATCATTGAACTAAGGCTGAAAATCCGATTAAAATATATGTCGTAAATATAAGATAAAGTTTGAAATAGCTTACACATTGTATGAGTCATTCATTTACTACGGTTTGTAGGTGGACCACTGTAAAGTTAAGGCCAGAAGTGCCACTCCGTATTTTCCACATACACATTTTTCACATACATGAAAATGGAATCGTCTTGGCGTGGTCATTCATCCCTCCTCTTTTTTTTATGGTAGGTAGAAATCATCCAATGACGAATCCTGGCCTTGGGCGAAGCGGGAGACAATGTCAGACACCGACTAAACAGCCCACCTCGTTCCTACGTCGCCATTTATGCCAGGGCCACAGCCTTCCTTTCAGACAGAGACAGACAGAGACAGACCCTTGGCCCCAGTTGGCTTCGACCCTTCTGCAGAGTCCCTCCTCTTGTAACATGCTATTCATAGCATTCATAGCATGCTATTCATAGCATGCTATTCATAGCATGTTACAAGAGGAGGAAATGAAAAGTGAATGAGATATTTTTATGGTGTTTCCATCCGGATAACCGTTCCCCGCAAAATAGTACAGAAAACAGCTCAAACAGCAACCATTTATTTTGTTACGAGTTTTCAAGCGCTAAAATTCGCAGAGCCTAACTTCAGACTCGCCAAGATCCGACGGTCGTACTGTACTCCACGTGGCCGGCTGCCATTTGGCCAGGTTTATCCTAGCCTCTCCTCTCTTGTGATACTTCTGTCCTCTCATCTGTATTGTGGCTCAAGATTGGTAAACGCGCTAACCGTTCGTCGACGCGTTCGGCTCGAGAAATATCAGGAAAACTCGATGTTATTACGCACGAGAAACGTCGATGAGTATGCCAAGTAGTGTATACGTAGTCATGGCTAAAACGATGTATTAACATGACGCATTTGTTTTTTTTTTGCTTGGGAATTCTTCAAATAATATGTCTTGCACTGTTTTTTTTATGGGCTCTGGGAATAAGGCAACGGAGGAACGGGGTAGGTTTTTTAGTTAGTAAGAGTCTGACACTGGTCTCCCATTCCGCCCAAGAGCGGATTTCATCATTCGATGATTTTTACCTAGTTACAACATAAAAAAAAACTGGGCCCACGTGGTGGATTACGGCACATTCCCTCTCCTAGAGGCCTGAGTCCCAGCAGTGGGAATATTATGCTGCTGCTATGCTATGCTATACCCGAAACGACTGTACATGTACAAATGACATCAAAGACAGAGGCTTGACATGTTTTTAGCCACCCATCCACAGACAGACCTCATCAAACATTGCTCAATTTCTGTAATCAAACCCGCCTCTGTAGGGGGAGCCCTTCAGGGTCGAAGCCACCTGGAGCCGAGGGTTGGTGCGAAACCGTTATACCGGAGCTCTGGGAATAAGGCAAGGAAGGAATGGGGTTGGTTTTTTAGTCAGAAAGAGTCTGACACTGTCTCCCGCCCCCCTAAGAGCTGGATTCGTCATTGGATGATTTTTACCTACCATAAAAAAAATCTTTATTACAAATCATCATCCTACCCTTATCCCATTTTACTTGGGGTCGGTGCAACATGTTTTTTCTTCCACTCTATCCTGTCACCCGTCACACTATCACTAACTCCCTTTTCTTTCATATCACTCTTCACACAATCCATCCATCTCTTCTTCGGCCTCCATCTTTATTACAAATAATCTTACATAATAATATAGGTACTAATACATACAAAAACAAACAAATTATAAAACTATTTATTGCACACGAAGCGACGGCGTCGTGTTCCGCTGCGAGATCGGTATCCTACCACGAAATCGTCGATACATGACTCCTTTCGGCCAAAACTCTCCATTGAGGAAGGTCTCCAAATGTTGAGTCGGTGCCCGCACCACAATCGACTTGAAATTAGTGTTATGGCGCGACTCCAGCTGCACGACTCTCAAAGTAAAGCTGGTCTTCACACGCACATACTCCACGATATCCTCAAATAAATATAATCAAGCCCGCCTCCTATTTAGTACTTAATAATTCCATATTCACCCACTAATGACATTTCCTATCGGCCTAATGTTGCGTAATGCATTTGACATAAT
The DNA here is from genome assembly GCA_029852875.1 of Mythimna loreyi. Classification (NCBI taxonomy): domain Eukaryota; kingdom Metazoa; phylum Arthropoda; class Insecta; order Lepidoptera; family Noctuidae; genus Mythimna; species Mythimna loreyi. The sequence continues at coordinate 10,873,770 of CM056807.1, read as the reverse complement.
ATTCGAGTGCTATTTATAAACTACAGTTCGTTGCCCCCTGCGCTGCAACGACGTAGCGTTGCATTGATAGTAATGTTTATACCACGTCTGAATGGAGAAATACCCAAGCGGCCAAGGCATTAACGTTATAAAAACATCAACAAAACGTCGACTAACCTATTCCTATATTTAGCACAATTGAAATTAAATCTTATCGCTATAAAGATGAGACTCAAATTCAAATGGTCACATTTGAATAACCGACCAAATAAAGTTGTACGTTTAAGCGACTAAAACATTTCGTGCAACGCAATCGTTGACGTTACTCTCTCGTTGTGAACTTAGCGTGTGTTATTTGTGATATTTTGAAGTTAATTTGTTTTTAAATGGTGATTTTCGTGTGTTGAAAGAAATATCGTATTCTATAGGCCATAAATCGCGTGATAACAGATAGTTCTTGCCGTGGTGGTAGTAGAAAAGTATTGAGTTGTGTTCTCTGATAGCGGCAGCCATTTTGGCTTGTCCCACAACGCGGCTGTTCCGCGCTGTTGTCAAGTTAAAACGCGCTGTATTTACGTTTTTCGTTATCATTGAAGGAAGACTTTACGATAATTTACGCGCCACATTTGAAAGTGTATTGTTTATATTTTGAATCGCCTGACTAGTTTTTAGTGTTTTGTGATCACGTATACTTATTTACTAGAGCGTAAAACTTGCGTGTGTGTTTATCTGTACCTAAAAAAATGCGTAATATAAATAAATTGCTTTGGAAATACTTCGAACCCAGTGCTAACAGACTTGCAGAGTGTAAACAGTGTAATAAGGAGCTGTCTTTCAAAACTACCACACACAATTTGTTAACGCACTTACAAATCAAACATGAGGACTGTTACAACGAGTTCAATGAACTTAATGGCGCGAACGCGAATAAATCAAAACGTTTAGGTCTACCAAAGGTCTCGAATTTGTTAGTTTGGAACTATTTTAAACAAAATGCTGATAAAATGGCGGACTGTAAGCATTGTGATAGGAGGCTCTCGTATAGAACAACTATACATAACTTAAAACAGCATTTGAAAAATAAGCATCCTGATTATTTTAAAGAGTTTGCGGAGCAGTCTGATGCTGTGGCTGATTCGGCTGAAGAAGAAGAAGGTAAGTAAATACTTCTACATTGGCTAAAAAGTTTTTTTTATACGTGTGCAGAAAGTTTGTGATTGCGACCAAAGCGGAATTCAAATGAGCAGTAGATATACAATGCGTTCCAAATGAGAAGATCGATTGCCATGTTGTGACGTCACGCCGTACTGTCAAATCGAAGCTATTTTGGCAAAATTGAAGAACTCGGAGATGAGTAAAATTGAAAATCTGGATTCTGATTAAACTTTTTTCGTTCATAGTTAGTAGTTTTTTTTTATATAGGTATTATATGAGAATACTGATGAATGAATATAATTTACTGTCAAATCGAGGCGAGACATTTTTAAAATTCAGTTTCTTTAAGAAAAAAAAAAATATCTACCAACTGTGAACGAAAAAAAGTTTACTCTGAATCCAGTTTTTCAATTTTACTCATCTCTGAGTTTGATTTTACAAAAATGTCTTGGATTTGACGGTACGGCGTGACGTCACAACATGGCCATCGATCCTATTCTCATTTGGAACGGGTTGTAAGTATGTGTGTTTACTCGTATAAACAACTTGACGCTGGCAGATGCACAAGAGTGCTAGCCACAACAATTTCCTGTCTATGAAAGGGAGAAAAAAAAAGTATGTGTGTTATGTAGCCGAGGGCTGCAGTGACAAAATTGCACAACTTTTATCTTAACAAGTCGGTGTCAAAACACAATGAAATAAAACTAGAAACAGTTTATTATACGTTTTATGAAAAACGTTTGAGTTGAAGTGCGCGAAACCATAACAAATGATTTAACATATTTGCCTTCTAGGTACCTACGGTCAGCTGCTCACATCAGACTTTACAAATCTGTCAGATTTCTCCAATACATTTGAACCTTGTTATATTATAGTTAAGAGTCGAAAATCGTTTGCAGAATTTTGACAGTTTGTTGTAATCTGATGTTCTGTTGACTGTATCAGAAGTAACGACTTTTTTAAAGGAGATGTTTCAGAAATGTATGGAGCTTGGGCCAGCACTATGTACACTTAATGAAAATATTTCTATACTGTATACCTTAAGTTTTTTAAAGTTAATTTCCTATATTTTAGCTTCGTTTTTATGTACATTCAATTTAACTCAGTCAATTAGAGCAACACAACTAATAATAAATATGGTGGTCAGCATTCAGTAAAATGTCATTTTGACAATGACATTTGATTGATGTGTCATTTGTCCTGCTTGTAACTGCTAGTGAACTGTCAAAATCGCCAATTAAATGTCAAAACAACACTGTCATGGCTACCTTAAAAAAGGGTTATCTATCTAAAAAACTTTTAAATAATGAATTTGGTACGCCTGTTCTTTTATTCAAAATAATTTATTTGTATTTTTATGAAAATATACGATATTTTTCCTTTTTATCTATATTGTGTACATAGTGATGGCCCAAAATGAAACATCTCCTTTTACAAGCTTTTTATTAGCTTGCAATGTAACTATGTATGTTCGGCTCAAATCTTGCAACTCAATTTTGAAGCAGATTTCTTCACCCGATTGAGCTGCAATTTTGCATGCAGGTGTAAATCGCATGACAATGCAATATTATGATGACATGGAGCCTTATTAGATAACCCTAACGTGTTTGTAGTTTTCGGAAAGGTCTTGATGAGTATTAAAAATAAAGGTATATACCGTGCTATAAAAGCTTGTTATGAAAAAATATTTTCATTGAAAACTTGTTCTTTGTCAAGTAAGTGTATTTATAATGGTCAGTGGCGTAAATTCCTGTCGTTAAACATATTTGGAGATTTGGCCAGAAGCCACACGTGAGAGATTTGGTTTTAAAACAACATTATATTAGTCAGTTTTATTTCTAGCAAGTAAGCTTACTCTTGGTAACAAAAATAATGTAAGGAAGAAAAACAAATGAGTCCCAATGTTTATTTTTAAGTAGTGTTTGAGTAAATTAGCGGCTGTTATTTTTGAATTGAGAATTCTAAGCTTGAACTACACATTTTCAGTTGTCAAACTCAGCTGTACTGTGCGTTCCAATTGAGAATAAGGTCGATGGTCATGTTGTGATGTCACGCCGCCGCCGTACTGTCAAATAGAAAAAAAAAATTGGCAAAATTGAAGAACTCGGAGATGAGTACAATTGAAGAACTATTCTGATTAAACCTTTTTTGGGTCACGCTAGTAAATATATAAAATTTTTAAAAAATCTTATTTCTCGATTTGTCAGTAAATCGTGACATCACAACATGCCAATCGATCCTATTCTCAATTGGAACGCATTGTATGTCGAATTCAAAATACTGAATTGAGATATTTTAGTTTGGCAATCAATTTGATTGTTCATAAAATGTTAGCTAACCGATAAAACCAGTTATATATATATGACGGAGGAGGCACCTATGTAGTGTTTTTTAAAAGTGTGACGTCAGCATGGCTGACGTCATCGATGTTGTCTTCATGATGGTCACTCATATTTGGGTCTTCAAAATAAAACTTCACAAGTTATCTAACACTTCGTATATTCAACGAACAGAGTAACGACGTCACAAAGAGGTCCGTACTGTCCGGCGACTCGAGCGAGAATGCCTTGGCACCGGCAGTGCGGGCCTATTTATAATGTTTCGCTCCCAAGTGGGGCGACCACGTGTTTTAGAAAAACGAAACGAAACGTTTAAATAACGATCACAAAAATAGTTATTTGCTGTCTAACGTTAATTTTACATCGCAATGAACTTCTACTAATTTTTAGGGCTTTTTAATTACAAATCTTAATGATTTAAATCACAAACTATTGTTATTGCGCCGACATATATTATGTTTTTAATTGCAAACGACGTAAGAATGTAAAATATCGCTTGATTGTGAAAAAATTTCTAAACATTTCATTTTCGGTTATGGTTTTTTTTATGGTAGGTAAAAATCATCCAATGATGAATACCACCCTTGGGCGGAGCCGGGAACAGTGTCAGACTTGGTCAGACTCTTACTGACTTAACAACCTACCCTGTTCCGTCATTACTTTAGTCCCAGAGCCCTGGTGTTAGACTTACGCATCAACCCTTGGCTCCAGGAAACTTTGGTTATGGTAGAAAGTAATGAAATTCGATGTGTCCAGTTAATGGCTTCGCCAAACCGATTTTTTATTTTAACAATACCTATAGGTACGAAAGTTTCGTGAAAATGTATAAATTGATTAATTCTTTACATATGGGTATTATATTCTTAATAGATTTATTATTACAATAAAACGGAGTCTATAAAATTTACCAGTGATACAAGTTTGATTCGATGATGAATAAAGTTTTAATAATATTGATAATTTTGCACCTAAAAAACTTGACAACGCTGCAATGTTCCTATTCTTAAAAAAAAATACTATTCGGCGTCAAACACTTTAATTAATGACGCAAAACTTGAGAGAGACCTGTCAGCAGAGCAGAGACATTTGGCGCGAAAATCTGACAGATGACACTTGACAGTTCTTAAAAAAACATGGCGGCCGGCGGGCGTAAAGGGAGATCATTTATTTCTGTGATCCCACGTAATATGCAGTCTATTTGTGTCTTCATCATCATCACCAGCCTTTTTAATGTACTCAGCTGGGACACAGGCCTCTTCTCTAGGTGAGGGAATTGGCCGTGATCCACGCGAGCCCAGTGCGGATTGGTGGGATGTCACATGCCTTCGAATGTTTGGTTCTAGGACATGCCGGTTTCCTCACGATGTTTTCCTTCACTGTTTTGAGAGCAGTGGTGATGAAATAAATTACACAAAGTAATGCGCCTGGCTGCGTTGGAACCCGCGACCTACAACTCGAGAGTTGACAGTTCTTAAAAAAAACATGGCGGGCGTAAAGGGAGATTATTTATTTCTGTGATCCCACGTAATATACAGTCTATTTGTGTAAAGCATTCTTATTACTTACACTCACGATTTAAATCTAAATTTATCTTGTTTATTTCACTCCAATCTGTTGAGTCATTGAACTAATTTTGATTTTATAATGCTCTTTGATTTAATGTGTTAACAATGCGCTCATTTGGCTGGTCGCGTGATCGCCATGATGTGAAATGGTATGCAGTTAATATATAATTTTAAGTACATACGTAATCATTGCATGCAGGCTTGGAAATAGATAAATTTTATGTAGGTACTCGTTAATTCGTTATTATTACTGAACATAATCCAACGCATATTAACAAAACAACTGATAAATATATTTACATATTTTCAAATACATACATATTATAACTAAACTAGCTTTTGTCAGCGGCTTCGCCCGCGTACATACAATATAGCCTATGTCATTCAGGAATAAAGCAGCTTTCTATTGTTGCTAACTTTTTTCCAATCGGACCAGTAGTTCCAGAGATGACACTCAGGAGTAAAACAGCTTTCTATTGTTGCTAAAATTTTTCCAATCGGACCAGTAGTTCCAGAGTTTACCTCCTACAAACAAAAAAACAAAAAAAAAACATTACCTCTTTATTACATTAGTGTAGATTACACCCAGACACAGAATAAATGATTGTGCTCATCACACTTATATTTGTCCTGGGAATCGAACCCACGACCTCCGGCTTAGCAGTCAGGGCCACTAACGACTAGACCCACACAGGCCAAATAGTAGATATGCCATTGCTAGGCGAGAACTATTATTCCTTGCTTATTGAATTTGTTACGAGTCTGTTGGAGAGTTTAAAGTTAGGCCCTGCGAATTTAAGCGCTTGAAAACTTGTGCAAAAATAAAGGTTTTAAAAAATAAATGCCAATAACAGTTTTTAACAGCAATAATAACTGCAAATTGCATTTATTTGTTTTACACCATTTATTTTTTTGCGGACTAAGCGTTTTGCCTCGTCACCGTCGTTTATACCGTATCGAGAGACTGTTACAATTTGCCTGCTGCGGTTTCCCGTCCGTTTATAATTTAGGTGTTTTCAAGGCTAGAGTGAATAGGCTCTTAATAAACTGGTGTAATCGTTTGTCTTGGTATGGTCATGTGAAGAGGAGAGATGAAACGCATGTTACGAAAAGAGTTCTGAGTTTACACGTAGATGGATGGAGAGGCAGAGGGAGGCCGAAGAAGAGATGGATGGATTGTGTGAGAAGTGATATGAAAGAAAAGGGAGTTAGTGATAGTGTGACGGGTGACAGGACAGAGTGGAAGAAAAAAACATGTTGCACCGACCCCAAGTAATATGGGATAAGGGTAGGATGATGATGATGATTTAACATTGTGTGTGAACGATAAACAACCTCAATTAATTTATATTATTGACTAAACAAACAATGCAATAACGAAACGTCACCTAACCATAAACAATACCTACATAACCTTACTTTTTGAACACTTTAAAACCAACTTTCCTACTCAAAAAATAAAGTACAAAATCGTTTTGCATTTTGTTTGAACTGATGGTGTTATTGCTTTTATCTGTCATTTGAAATTCAACTTTATTTCTTTGGCGATAAAGTTGATAATGACTGTGACAGGTGATGCGTTTAGTTCTTATGGGCAGTGATGAAAAATGATGCCATGATTCGTTCGGTGTTTCATACGAAAATGGCGTCTATTTGGTTTGTATATAAAGTTGAAAATTATCTGTATATACTAGTTGGTATAAACAAAGCTAGTTGGAATGCCCTTGCCTTAGGTCGTTGGCTCTGTGCTAGTTATGTGTTTGTCCTCGGCTTCTCTCGTTCACTTGGCGAGGCTCCAGAAGCTATTTTCTTTGATCAAATCTTACTATCTAATCTAGCCTCTGATTAATTGTTTTAATTGCTTTAATCAGTTGCTTCAGGATTGTAAATATACATTTTAGAAAAACAAAATCTTCACCGTGGTATACACATCATTATCATTATCATTACATAGTATAAAACAAAGTAGCATGTCCCTATGTATGCTTAAATCTTTAAAACTACGCAACGGATTTTGATGCGGTTTTTTTAATAGATAGAGTGATTCAAGAGGAAGGTTTACGTGTATAATACATGCAAATATTCAATATCAGTACCCGTGCGAAGCTGGGGCGGGTCGCTAGTTTATAATAAACCTAAAACTATAATAAGGATCCTAATGGATACCCCTTTCACTAAATATGAGATTGTTATGTCTAACGAGCTGTGGGAACCTAAAATTCAGGATTGATACCCGAACTCACACGGTCACACGGCATACCTTGAAAAGAGATGATGGGACGATCTGGATGAATTGGGAAGCGAGGAACTGTGATCGTTGAACAGAATGGAAGGAGGATTTGCCCAGCTCTGGGACAATACGGGCTTGCCATAAATTAGAGCAGTGGTGGCCGAATTGTAACGGCCCTGACTTACAAGTTGTTGATCCCGGGCTCAAACCCAGCCAGGTGCATTACATAGTCCTTTCCTATGGAAAAGAACCGGCACGAAGCCCCATGTTAACTTTAAAAAAAAAGCGATTGTTTCTACAATATTTGTAGATATGAACTTTAATGTCTATAAATATTGTAATATGAAAATATAATTGTGTTGCTGTTGTGTTGAGTGTAATATAATTGTGTAATTAATTGTCCTCACAATGTAGACCGAAACGCATGGAAATAATGTATTTATGTAGGTTTATGTAAAAAAATAATAAATCTTGTATAAAAATAATGTTCGTAAAGTTATGCATACAAAAGTGCTTTTTTTTCATGGGTAGAAAATCTTATCGCGTCCCCCCTCCTCATAGTAGTGACGAAGTAACGAAGGCGACACTTAACTAACTAGCAGCATTTTTTTTATGGTAGGTAAAAATCATCGAATGACGAATCCCGCCCTTGGGTGGAGCGGGAAACAGTCTCAGACTCTTACTGACTAAAAAACCTACCCCATTCATTCCGTGCCTTATTCCCAGGCCCTGGTGTTACGCTTTCGCAGCAACCCTTGGCCCAGGAGGCTAGTTACCAGACGAACGGACGCCGGACGGCGAGCTAACCATTGCTCACCTTCTCAAGACCGCGCCTATGGTGGCCGGATATCGGCAGCAGCCCGTGGAATAGACTAATCGAAATTCTAGAAAAACTTACCTTAAGATCTTCTCGTCTCCGTATAAATAAATCAAATTTTCAGACCAATACCAATATTTATGTTTTTACTAGCTTTTGCCCGCGGCTTTGCCAGCGTGGTATTGGGGTTGGGGTATCCGGGATAAAAAGTAGCCTATGTCCTATTCCAGAGTTTATCCTATGCCTGTGCCAAATTTTATCCAGATCCGTCCAGCCGTTTTGGCGTGATTGAGTAACAAACATCCAAACATCGTAACTTTCGCATTTATAATATTAATAAGATTTTAATGTAAAGTGTACATGTCCTTCTTCAGTTACCAAGCTAACTCTCTGCCAAATAATATCTAATTCGGTTCGTTAGTTTAGCCGTGAAAACATACGAAACAAACATCTTACTCACTAATGTATTTTTAATATTGGAGTGGAATAAGTATATGGCTAATTTAGGTCCAAACATGTTTGCAAAAAAGACTGGTTAGTAGTTTTTTTTATGGTAGGTAAAAATACTACTACTAGAAAGAAAGAAAGAACAAAAGTTTATTTGTGCAAGAGTATTGTGCAAAACAGAGTGTTGAGTGTTAGTGTTGTGTTGGTATTGTGTATTGTTTGTGTGTATTTGTGTGTATGGCGTACTACTGGTATTTAAATTGTGTCACATGGAACTTCTCCGAAATAAATTATTTATTATTATTATTAAAAATCATCGAGTGACGAATCCCGCTCTTGGGCGGAGGGGGAGACAGTGTCAGACTCTTACTGACTAAATAACCTACCCCGTTCCTTCCTTGCCTCATTCCCAGAGCCCCGGTGTAACGCTTCCGCACCAACCCTCGGCCCCGGGAAGAGATTGGTTAGTAGTAGGCATTCTAATTTTAAATTCAAAATTAGAATTGCTATCATTCTAAATTTGAATTCAATTCTTAATTTGATTTTTCTTTATACGGTTCGCTTTTCAACTTTGTATCTATGGTAGTATAGTTCGTTTTTTAATCCTAGACTACGATTTGACAACTTAAAATGTCAAACTCCAGAACATTGGGAACATATTTCTAGAGTGTGACATTCTGAGTTGTCAAATCGTAGTCTAGAATTAAAAAACGAACTATAGTGGGGACTCGGTTAGGGAAGTATGACTAGTATTTTTAATGTTGATGAAGGAACAGTTACTAGTACTACATAACTTTTATTTGCCAATTAACTTTAATTGGGAAGTGAGTAATCAACGCTTTACTTGGAGATGTGAACGAGGCCCTCGGTTAATTATTCCTGTGACGACGACACCACAAATATAAAATCAGAAATATAGATTGTAAAAAAATAGTATAAAGTATTTACTATTTAATACATTTCTGACTAACATGTTCTCCTGGCCCATGTTTGGAAAGACAGAAAGAAAAAATACCTGTTAATTTGGCGACAGTTACCACGTATGGACTTTTAGATATCTAAAATAGATTAGTTTTACACAAAATGTTTTGATTTCTGTTACAACCTAGATAATAACCACAAAATAGGGAACTATGTTTCAAAAATATCTAGAGAAAGATGTGTAATATCGTCAGACATAATCACGTGAGAGCGATTGTATGAGAAGTCACTTTTATAGCTACATTGTATTCCATTACATCAACTAAAATATAAAGAAACTAGAAAGACTAATAATATTTTTAGGGTTTTGTACCGAAACGGTAAAACGAGACCCTATTATTAAAACTTATCCGTCCGTCCGGTTGTCTGTCATGGTCACCAGGCTGTATCTTCCCGCGCGCCTCAAGGAGCTGTCAGCAAACTGTAGGGGCCCTTCAGGATCGAAGCCTGCTTGAACCGAGGGTTGGTGCGAAAGCGTTACTCCGGAGCTCTGGGAATAAGGCAAGGGAGGAACGGGGTAGGTTGTTTAGTCACTAAGAGAAGAGAGTGTCAGAGAGAAAAAAGTTATAAACTAAAAACGGAAATGTGTTCTTTTGCTTACACTGAGCCTCCAAAAAAACATTTACGCACTGGTTAAAAAATTACCCAGTATATTCAATATCAGTAGCCGTGCGAAGCTGGGGCGGGTCGCTAGTTTACTTATACAAATGAAGATAAGCAGCGTGTACATCGTACGATGTCGCGTCACAGCGCGTGACGTGAACTCAAACGTCACGTAATGACCGATCAGTTTCGTAACGGCACAAACTGCGCACGGTATTTCGCAGACTCGACACAAAGACGGAAATATGACACACTGTACTTCGTTTTTTAATCCTAGACTACGATTTGACAACTTAAATTGTCAAACTACAGAAAATTGGGAACATATTTCTAGAGTGTGACATTCTGAGTTGTCAAATTGTAGTCTAGAGTTAAAAAACGAACTATAGTCTTTTTTCTGTGGCCTTTTTTTGTAAAAAAACTAAATGTTTTTTTTTCTAATGGCGTTAAAAGATAGTAAGAATAAGTAGTAAGTAAAAGAGAGTAAGTATTTTACTGTATTTGCAGAAATTACTTTTTTTTTCTAATTTTTAGAAACAAATTATTGAGTACAAATTACAATGCGGTCATAATAAGTTTTTTTTTACGGTTTTTCCAGAGGCATTTTTTTTAAATTTTATGGACAAATTATTGAGTACAATGCGTTCCAAAACTTTCAAATGAGAATAGGAGCGATTGCCATGTTTGAAGTCATAATATATTGTCAAATCGAGCCAAGATTTTTTTAAATTTAATTTATTTACATAAACACAGGACAAATAAAAAAACTAAGAAAAATATTTATATAAAACATTCGTTTTTCCGTCATAAAACAAAAATGCTGCCAATGAAAAACAGCCTGCTGTTCAAATCCTAATCTTTGGTTTTGTTAACATAAGGGGTGAGACATACTTATCTCCGCGGAACATTAAAAAAACCTACTGTTATCCAGTCGAGTTCGATGCTGTTACATGTCTCATTTGACAATACCTAACGTTGACTTCGATGCGGAACTTTTTTTTGAAACACGACGTGCCAAATGTCAACTGCCAAGGTAAAGTAGTATCTAAAATACTGTTTGCATAATTTCCTGCCAATTTAGAGTAAGTTATTCAGTTCTTTATATAATTTACTTTACGATTTAGGATTGGAACTTCAAAGTTTTTTTTAATACAGGAAAAATTTTTAACCAGTGCGCAAATTGAGACATAATAAACTTGAATACTTTTTAATAAACACGTATTTTTTATTTAGATTTGTGTCAATAGTAAAAAGTTAACGCTTACAGGACTTGTTTACTCAGAAACTTATTGTATGGACGTCGCTTGGGACAAAGGGACAAAGTGGAAAAATGAGAAAAAAAGTTAACTAAAAATGTGAAAAAATTAGAAAAAATAAGTTATAAACTAAAAATGTGTTCTATTGCTCACACTGAGCCACCAAAAAAATTTACGCAGTGGTTAAAAAATTACCCAGTATATTACATCATTTTTTTTTGACCATTTGCTTTTATAATATTCCTTATATTACCATTTTATAGATCAAGCTTACAATGTAATTGTCTTACTGAGACTTGTGATTATTTTTCTTGCTTTTATATAGCGTCTTTCAATAATGTGAATGTGAGAACATTGTAGACGCAAATCTTAGATTACTTCCTACCATTTTTACGGTTCAAGTACAATATTGACTGGTCTGCACTGTCCTTACATAATGTATGTTTTAATACTGCAATATGGAAATATCATAACAAACCATTTTTTAAAAGAGTAACCATGGAGTTTCTTGCCGGTTCTTCTTTATAGGAAACGACCAATTTGGAACCGTGCACTAGCTTCTGACGTTTTACAAGTGCCCATGTAGGCCCATGTGCCCAAGTAATGGGCTTGTGGTAGGCCCGTTCGACTTGACTTGACAGAACGATTTACTTATGAAAACTCTGTCGATAGAAACTTTCACCGGCGAAGGGTTCTTCAACACAACTGTTCATATACCTTTAGGGTATAAAACATAGGCGTCCGAAAGGTATCCGACATTTCTGTAGACATGTTTCCGTTTATTGTTTAAAAAAACCCAACAAATGTAAGCCAGTCGGTTTTTTTATCGGTTGCATTTCGAGGAGTTGCGAATTGCATAACTTAATCCCATCAAACCTGTTTCATTGTTCCAACAGACATAATATATTTCAATATCAGTACCCGTGCGAAGCTGGGACGGGTCGCTAGTAAATAAATAAAATGACTGGAATTCCATAAGAAGAAACTGCAATTCGTTTTGTTTATGTATTTTATCATGCAAATGCGCAGTAGCATTCATTGTGTATTCAGCAGTTCGCAATACATACATGATATCCATAAAGGTGGCAGAGGTCAGACGAGAAATATGAGGTCGCTTAGTAAAAATTTGTTTTCCTTTTTTTCTTCCTTCTGGCTTTGTTGTAGTCACATGGAATTTTTATTATGCGGTAGTCCTACCTACTTTATAGGGTTTCGCAGTCACGTTGCAAAGACATATCAACGCACAGCCGAAACTACTAGGACTAGGATCGTAAAGTTTTGCACATCATCATCATCATCATCAGCCTTTTTTTTTAATGTTTCCACTGCAGGGACACAGGCCTCCTCTCTAAGAGAGGGGAGTTTTGCACAAGGCTTCCATTTAAGGCGTAAGCGAGTAATAAGAAGGGATTTCTCAAAATTCACTCCCTAAGAGGATGAAAAGGGGGTCAAAGTTTGTATGGAGAAGCCTACTTACATGCGGTTGAAGCCGCTGGCAGAAATCTGTCTATAAAAACTTCCCCACCTAAAATCATGACGAATCTAGCTCAGTACCACTTCTTTTCTTAACAAAAGCTTGCATTTTGCTGCATCTAGAGAAAGCTAACCCCAAAATATTTAAATTGGTGGGGACAAAGCTGAGCAGGCCCCCTAGCCAAGGGGTTACAATCCTTTCGTTTATACACCGTTAAATTTTAGTCGTTTTAATCCCTTGGAGGATCGATTCAGTACATGAAACACTATCGACTGGTAAAGTTAGAATAAAAAAACAAAGTACTTTTTTTTTAAACTCGAATTAATTTACGCATGTTCTAAATTGATTTCTTTAAGTAAAAGTCAGCTGGGCGAGTTCAATGACCTGTAGGTAGTTAGTACGCAACGATCGACAACTACCTACAAGGTCAATGACTCGTTTACTTAAAGAAATTAATTTCGTAAATGCGTATATCAATAAGAGATTTAGAAAAAAAGTACTTTATTTTTTTATTTTATCTACACAAATCGATAGTGTTTCATGTACTGGATCGACCCTCTTCGGGATTAAAACGACTAAAATTTAACGGTGTATTCTTTTGCATCGAACACCTCGAGTAAGCCAAGCCTCAATTTTTTTTGAGCGTTTGATAACGTCACAACCAAGGAACAGGAGGCGTATCCGACACCGGTATCGAGGAGTTCGAAGCAAAATAATAGAAACTTAACGGCTGTAGGTAACTTGGCTAGGGGGCAAATATAATACCTACGTGGCAAATAAGTTGAACCAGTTTCTACGGTTATGTTTACGGTTATATTTTCAATTCTCTTGAGACTTGAAAATCGATTACTGCGCATTCAAGTTGGGTCCTTGATGGATCAACTAATTTTTCGTGATTGAAACCAAGTTTAGAGTCTCAATCGAAGTGGGAGGGCTGCGTTCAACTTATTTGCCTACTTGGTTTCCGTAGACACGTTGCAAAGACATATCAACGCAAAGCCGAAACTACTAGGACTAGGAGCGGAAAGTTTGGCACAAGTCTTCTATTTCAGGCGTAAGCGAGCAATAAGAAGGGATTTCTCAAAATTCACTCCCTAAGAGGATGAAACGAGGGTCAAAAGTTTGTATGGAGAAGCCTACTTACATGCGGTTGAAGCCGCTGGCAGAAATCTGTCTCTTTATTTATTTATTTAATTCAGGTTAACCAACAACTGTTTACACCAGTACACTAACAACTAACAATTATAGTTGGATACAATTGCGGGTGCAACAATTAATTATAGGTTAACACCGCTAGCACAGAAAACAGTCGTAAAATTATTAAATTATTGATTACTAGCTTTTGCCCGCGGCTTCGCCCGCGTACATAAAATATAGCCTATGTCACTCAGGAGTAAAGAAGCTTTCTATTGTTGCTAAAATTTTTCCAATCGGACCAGTAGTTCCAGAGATTACCTCCTACAAACAAAAAAAACTTTTTACAAAAAAAAAAACCGCCTTCAAAAAAAGCCAAACGATAAAAGTTCCTACACTAAAAAGTTGAAAATAAAAATTTGAATTGCTGTAAAGAAACTTAATTTATAGGTAAACTTATTTGACATTAATATTTTGCAAATATTCAAAATTTATTACTTCTTTTTGGAGTCGGTGCCAGCATTTTTATTGTTGAAACTTAATGTTAGGTAGCTTTTTAACCAGTGCCATTTTTCGTACATAATGCTTAAACATTTTCAATGTATATACATATTTATATATATATTTATGTATGTGTTTTTGTGTGTTTTTTATGTGTATGTATATGTGTGTGTTTTTTTTATGTATTTGTCTCTTAATTAAGTATTATATATTTGAGTATGCAAATAGGTACTAAGTAGTTTTATAGTTAAATTAGAGGTAGTTTTTCAAGGGATTGTTGCCCATTCGTAATCCTTGCCTTGGCTGGCACCGACTCCAAAAATAAGTAATAAATTTTGAATATTTGCAAAATATTAATGTCAAATAAGTTTACCTATAAATTAAGTTTCTTTACAGCAATTCAAATTTTTATTTTCAACTTTTTAGTGTAGGAACTTTTATCGTTTGGCTTTTTTTGAAGGCGGTTTTTTTTTTTGTAAAAAGCTTTTTTTATTTGTAGCCGTTTAGTGTTTTTTATTATAATGTGTTATGGCAACGAAGTCAATATCGTTCCTGCATTTCTTTTGAAAAAGTTACCAATGTCATATAAGTAGGAATACATATTATAGGTACATTGTTACAGTGTAATCGTTTTGATCTCGTGGAGAGATGATATGATGCAAGAAATACTTATGATTCATCTCATGGGTACATCTCATAACAGCTCTCATCATCATCATCATTTCAGCCAGAAAACGTCCACTGCTGGACATAGGCCTCCCCCAAACGTCGCCACAACGACCGATTCTGTGAGACTCGCATCCATCGCATTCCCGTGATTCTCACCAGGTCGTCCGTCCACCTTTTGGGAGGTCTTCCAAAGCTGCGTTTTTTGGTGAGCGGTCGCCACTCTAGAACCTTTCGGCCCCATCGGCCATCTGTTCTACGAGCAATGTGCCCTGCCCACTGCCACTTAAGTTTGGCAATTCTTCGGGCTATGTCGGTGACCCTGGTTCTCCTGCGCATTTCTTCATTTCTGATTCGAACACGCAAGGAAACTCCGAGCATAGCCCTTTCCATTGCCCTTGACAGCATTGCCCATGAGAGCTCTAATAAGCTCAAACAATGCTAGGATACCTTTTTTTTATTTTGAAGTTCCCATGCCGACCTTCCACCTTCCAGCTTCATCATCACATCAGTTTAATAGTACCTTACAGCCAAAGTGCATCTTATGACAATTCTAACAAGCCCAAACACGGCTAGGATATATTAATTAGTTACGCAGTTCCAGTGCCTACCTTCCAGCTCCATCATCATCATCAGATCAGTTCGATGATAATTATTTAATATCATTGGTTTATAGTGCATTTTCATAGTTGCTTAACTACCTTGATTGTGATATCTATGCGAGTGTCAAGTTTCGTTAGCCATTTCTGATCTTCTTCACCAGTTCCACCTCATCAAATGTTACTTTTTGACTGTAAATATTTGAGTTCTCAATGAAAATATAAAAAAAACTATATAGTTGCTTATAATATTTGAGGAGTTCCCTCGATTT
This sequence comes from Mythimna loreyi, assembly GCA_029852875.1. Taxonomy (NCBI): domain Eukaryota; kingdom Metazoa; phylum Arthropoda; class Insecta; order Lepidoptera; family Noctuidae; genus Mythimna; species Mythimna loreyi. Next base: position 10,857,752 of record CM056807.1, on the reverse strand, counting down.
CTCATGGACCCCATCATCAAAACTCGATTTTGAAAAAAATGGGACCAATCTGGAAGCATATCCTTTCAAGTAAAAAAAAAATTTTGCAAATCCATCCATAAACAACGGAGTTCTGAGGTAACAAACATAAAAAAAAAAAAATAAAAAAAAAAAAAAATACAATCGAATTGAGAACCACCTCCTTTTTTTTGAAGTCGGTTAAAAAACAAACTTTACCTCTTTATTATATTAGTGTAGATGTAGATAGTGTAGCTTATAAAATATTCTTAACGTAGATGTGAATATAATGTGACTATGAAAATTAAATTATTATTAAACTAATTAGCTTCTGCCCGCGACTTCGTCCGCGGAAAATTTTGTGAGACAAAAGGTGTGATAGCTCGGTTAATATCCATGTTATATAAACAATTTATAGCCTATGTCACTCAGGAGTAAAGCAGCTTTCTATTATAGCTTCAATTTTTCCAATCGAACCATTAGTTCCAGAGATTACCCCCTACAAACAAAAAAACAAAAAAACAAACTTTACCTCTTTATTATTTTAGTGTAGATAGTGTAGATGTAGATTAATGAAATATCTAGTCTATAAAAACTTCCCCAGCTAAAATCATGACGAATCTAGCTCAGTACCACTTCTTTTCTTAACAACTGTGACTATACCCCGCTTTAGAATCATCGTAACCAAACACCGAAATAGAAGGCACGAAACTAGCACGAAGAATAATTTAACTTTCTTAAAAAAACCAGGTCATCACTACTAGTTCATGTGGAGTTGTACTTGTTACGAAATACGTTACGTGACGTAAGCAACGCGTCACAAAGCTGTGACGCGAACGGTTCCGAGTATCGCGTGACGTTTGATATCGTCATTTCATTGGAACGGGTTTATCCCAATAAAAAGAACATCCTTGTTGTTATGTGTTACGCAAAAGAACAGGTATTTTTTTTTCCCGTGAATACGAAATAAATGTTTCTTGGAAGCTGTAATAATTTTAAATAGATTCGAAAATCAAATTTTAGTTGTTTTGACGGTCCATATAGTTCGTTTTTTAATCCTAGACTACGATTTGACAACTTAAAATGTCAAACTCCAGAAAATTGGGAACATATTTCTAGAGTGTGACATTCTGAGTTGTCAAATCGTAGTCTAGAGTTAAAAAACGAACTATAGATTTGAAAATCAAATTCAATTTTGCTTTGACGGTCCATACGGTCGTTAAATAAAATGAATACTGATTTATAAAGTTTATTTTAGGCTTAGCATTGAGAACTATAACGCAATCAAATGTGTTTTAAACGAGACATCTACAAGGACTTAATAAGGATTGTAAGTATACACCGTTAAATCTTGATCGTTTTAATCCCTTGGATGATCGATTCAGTACGTGAAACACTATCGATTGGTAAAGTTAGAATAAAAAAACAAAGTACTTTTTTTTAAACTCGAATTAATTTATGCATGTTCTAAATTGATTTCTTTAAGTAAACGTCAGCTGGGCGAGTTCAGTGAGCTGTAGGTAGTTAGTACGCAACGACCGACAACTACCTACAAGGTCAATGACTCGTTTACTTAAAGAAATTAATTTCGTAAATGCGTATATCAATAGGAGATTAAGAAAAAAAGTACTTTATTTTTTTATTTTATCTACACAAATCGATAGTGTTTCATGTACTGGATCGACCCTCTTCGGGATTAAAACGACTAAAATTTAACGGTGTATATACTGATATTATATTGAATATATTATGCATTAATTTTACACATAAACCATCCTCGTGAATCACTCTATCTATTAAAAAAAAACTATCAAAATCCGCTGCGTATTTTTAAAGATACAAGACATAAGAGCATACACAGGGACAGACAGCGGGAAGCTACTTTGTTTTATACTATGTAATGACAAGGATTATTATTTATAGATAAATAAACACATTATTTCCATGCGTTTCGATCTACATTGTCCACTCATAATACTCATATCTATAAATATAATAAGTATGTAGTAGTAAGCATACATAGGGACAGCGGAAAGCGACTTTGTTTTATACTATGTAATGATATGAGTTTAAATAATATATCTTACTAATATGGATGTTTGTTACTCAATCACGCCAAAACGGCTGAACGGATCTGGATGAAATTTGTCACAGACAGGATACACTCCGGAATAGGACATAGGCTACTTTGTATCCCGGAAACCCCAATACCACGCGGGCGAAGCCGCGGGCAAAAGCTAGTTTTAAAATATCACCTTGTATGATGATTCTGTAAACGTGTTATGATATAATTTAATAAATTAATATTTAATTAAAAGGACCTACAAACAATTGGTTTGTCTTTCAAAGTTGACCTTATCGATATATAGGACTTCTCAAAGTTAAAGAACCAAACATAAGGAAAAATACAAACTTGTTTTTACTAACTTTTACAGTACGGCCGTCGTATCTTGGCGAGTCTGAAGTTAGCTCTGCGAAATTTACCGCTTGGAAACTCGTACAAAAAAAAATACGAGCAAAACATATATGCTCTAGTAATTTTTTACATAAATAACACCATGTTATCATCATCATCATCCTACCCTTATCCCATTTTATTTGGGGTCGGTGCAACATGTTTTTTTCTTCCACTCTGTCCTGTCACCCGTCACACTATCAGTAACTCCCTTTTCCTTCATATCACTCCTTACACAATCCATCCATCTCTTCTTTCGTCTCCCCCTTCCTCTCCATCCATCTACGTGTAAACTCAAAACCCTTTTTGTGACATGCGTTTCATCTCTCCTCTTCACATGACCATACCAAGACAACGATTTCCTTTCAACTTTTCAGTCACTGGCGCCACTTTCAGACTGATGCGATGCAGACAGATGCAAAAAAAAAAATGATTGATTGAACACATAAGGGTCGACGCCTTACTGGGCCAAGGGTTCCGTCTGAAAGGAAGGTTTTCTTTAGCCTCCTCCTGCGAAGCAGTAATGCTAGCAAAGGAGGAGGCTGACCGTATCAGACGCTTCCGTTCTCGATTTTCGGCCACCGTAGGCGCAGGCTTGTGGACGGCGAGCAACGTGTAGCTCGCTGTCCAACTGTTCGGTAACCGTCCATACCGAGCCCAAGTTGTTGACGGCACGTACAGGGCCGAAGCCTCCTGGGACCCTGGGTAAATGTGGAAACGTAACAACAAGGCCCTGGAACTAAGGCAAAGAAGGAACGGAGTGGGATTTTAGTTAGTAAAAGTGATAGAGTTGTCATTGGATTTTTTTACCCTCCAAAAAAAAGGTAGAAGTAGGTACATACAATTTAAAATGTTTTGTTTTACATTGAGACTAAGAAGTACAAAAAATGCGACAAAAAGTTAGGTATCAACATCTTATTATTAAATGTTATTTTAAGTCTAGTAGAGTGGCCAATTTTTTTTTAATACAAAATGGGACATGGGTTTAATTATAATTACATAATGCCGTGGCATGATCATAGAAATTAATCACTTTTTTATGGTAGGTAAAAATCATCCAATGACGAATCCCGCCCTTGGACGGAGCGGGAGACAGTGTCAGACTCTTACTGACTAAACAACCTACCCTGTTCCTACATTGCCATCTATACCAGGGCTAGAGCATTCCTTCTAGACATGAACCCTTGGCCCCAGTTGGCTTGGACCCTTCTGCAGGGTCCCTACAGTTTGCTGACAACTCTTTGAGGCGCGCGAGAACAGTGCACAGCGAAAATTGATCTCTTCATGATAATTATGGCCAAGTAAATCTGGCCAAATCGTTTTAAACGTTAAAGTTTGATGATATTAGAATCTTTGTTTCGCCTAATTTCGTTAAACGTTTTTTTTTAATACCATTGAAATTCTGTCGGAGCCGAGTGTTGGTGCGAAAACGTTACACCGGGGCGTCTTCTGTCTCTCACTGTTTCCCGCTTCGCCCAAGAGCGGGATTCGTCATTGGATGATTTTTACCTACCATAAAAAAGCTAGTATGGTCACTGCAGCCTAGTATCGCTTGCGTGGATGTTCAGGTCATCAGTGTCATTCTCGTATCTACGTTATAGCTCCAACATGTTTGTTTTTGAACAGTAAAAGTTTGACTGGCCCTCTCGTCAAAACCCAGAAAAGGATGATTTCCTACCCTGAAAAAATACAACTGTTCAATATAATTTGGGCATAATCAGTCTTATAATTTTACCACTAGGATTCAGGAGCCCTCTGTAGGAGAGGGAATGGGCCGTGAGCCTGCGCGGGCTACCGTCGGCGATTACCCCGTAGCGGGAACCGGATTATTACCTGCACAGTGTCGCTAGTTACACAGTGTGCATGTAGTCGTATCGTTGAAGAACTATTATTACGTAGCAAAAGGGGTGCTTTAGCTGCTTTATGATGCGTCGGCCCTAATCCACTACGCGACTCAGTGCGAATTGTCAGATGTCACATGTCGTTGAATTTTAGTTGACAGGAAGAGACAGTCCTATTCAAATCGGCACGTGTGGTCACCACAGCCTAGTATCGTTTCGTGGATGTTTCTAGACCAACTTTAGTTGTTTACTACGCTGAACCAGTCTTCAAGGTCAGGAATGTCATTCTCGTATCTACGTTATAGCTCCAACATGTTTGTTTTTTAACACATCAGTTTTGATAGTTTTTTTTTTATTACCTAGTCTATTTTTTGCTTCAAAACAAGAGATATTATGATCTATTTTTGTTTACAAAGCTAATAAGTTGAATCATTTGCTATAAAATTGGATATAGACCTCGTCACACAAGTTAAACCATCATGACGGTCGTAGGGACCCTGCAGAAGGGTCGAAGCCAATTAGAACCAAGGGTTTGTGTCTGAAAGGAAGGCTCTGGCCCTGGTATGTATGGCAATGTAGAAATGGGGTAGGTTGTTTAGTCAGTAAGAGTCTGAAACTGTTTCCCGCTCCACCCAAGGGCTGGATTAGTCATTGAATGATTTATACCTACCAAAAAAAAATACCATCGTGACGGTCGAACTTTAATACGCAGTTACAGATTTTTGGGGGCTGTGCGTAACTATAGCAAATATTTCAAATTTTTGCCGCATACTATAGCTGGGAATACTGGAAGGAATAGAAGACGCCTTTGCCCAGTTGTGGGACAGTATGGGCTAGATATTATAAGTTTGCAATGAAAATATTGTTTTTCATAACAAGCTTTTATAGCGGTGGTCTATACTTATAATATAATTAAAACTCATCAAGACGATTCACAAAAGCCCATACTCGACGGAGTTGTGCCGTTTCATTACAGCGTTCCTATGGCTACCTTTCGATTCCATCAGATCAGCTCCATGTCATCATAATATTGCAATGTCATGCGATTTACACCTGCATGCAAAATTGCAGCTCAATCGGTTGAAGATATCTGCTTCAAAATTGAGTTGCAAGATTTGAGCCGAACATACATAGTAACATTGCAAGCTAATAAAAAGCTTGTAATGAATAGGTACATTTATACATGCTGCGCGACGTACAGATTTTTTTTTTCGCGAATATTTTCTCACCGATTAAACTTTTCCCTGGATAAGTAAAGAATATTCCAAATCACAGAAATTAGAATGTATGTATAATCTGCCAAATCAGCCGTTCAGCCTTTTTCGAGTTTTAGCGAGACCAACGAACAGCAAAAAACTTAGAAAATCGCCCGCCATATTAGATTTATTGAGACGTAATTTTTTTTCCCATATTCTACTCAATAAACTCTTTTTTAATTGATACCCATTATCATGGAGCTGCATAAAAAAAACTAGTCTAAACAACATTATTATTGGTTTATGATGATAATAGATCGTAATAATATTTTACAACTATCATACAAAATCTTATCCCAAGTTAAGCAGAGCTTGTGTGATGAGTAGGTACTACACAACTGATAATCTATATATATCTATAAAAAGAGAAACTGACTGACTGTCATATCAACGCACAGCCAAAACTACTGGGACTAGGAGCGTGAAATTTTGCGAGAGGCTTCCTTTTATGACGTAGGTGAACACTAAGAAAGGGTTTTTCAAAATTCAGCTCCTAAAGGGATGTAGTGGGGTTCTAAACTTTGTATGGAGAACCCTACTTTCACGTGAAAGAAGTTCAGAAGGCTAGTATACATATAGGTAGGTACAGTACGGCCGTCGGATCTTGGCGAGTCAATTTGCCTGCACCGCACTTCCCATCCGATTATAATATAGGTAATTTCAAGGCTCGAGTGAATAGACTCTTAATAAACTAACGCGCCTCACCATCAACGATTGCATCACTGCTTACCAACAAGTAGCATCGCAAGCACTAGGTTATAGCGAATAAAAAAATATTAAAAAGTTAGGCTCTGCGAATTTTAGCGCTTGAAAACTCGTACAAAAATAAATGTTTAAAAAAAAATGCCTCTAACTCAGACACGCCAAGATCCGACGGCCGTAGGTACTGTACTTTATATCGACCTCTACTCGGGCCATGGGTTAATGGGTTATTGTGAAAATGTCACCCGTCATCGAACAGAGGAGTGGCAGGCGGTCGCCTCCTTCTGCGAAGCAGTAATGCTAGCAAAGGAGGAGGCGGACCGCATAAGGCAACGGCGTTTGCGCCCCAGACGCCGCCGCGATTCCGATCCTGACTTCCGGCCACCGTAGGCGCGAGCTTGCGGACGGTGAGCATTGGGTAGCTCGCCGTCCGGTCGTCTGGTAATCGTCCGGACCAAGCCCAGTCGTCGACGGCGCGCACTGTTCCCGCGCGCCTCAAGGAGTTGTCAGCAACCGTAGGGACCCTGCAGAAGGGTCGAAGCCAATCAGGGCCACGGGTTTGTGTCTGAAAAGGAAGGCTCTGGCCCTGGTATGTATGGCGATGTAGGAACGGAGTAGGTTTTTTAGTCAGTAAGAGTCTGACACTTGTTTTCCGCTCCGCCCAAGAGCGGGACTCGTCATTGGATGATTTTTACCTACCATAAAAAAAAAAAAAACCCGTCATCGAACAGGAGTTGGTTTTTAGTCAGTAACACTGCCGTGCAGACACTAAAACGCAGTAAAATAGCGTATTTTACAATACTTTTACTGCGTTTTAGTATCTGCACGGCAGAACAGTCTGACACAATTTCCCGCGCTACCCAAGTTCGTGGAGATGGCATTCAATTGAATGATTTTTATGCACTTAAAAAAAAACCCATCCTACATAAAATCATAATCACAACTATATTCAGCAGTCCGCTATATTGAATTTAGAATCTGATTATTTAGCTACATTACACGCGGCAAATAAGTTGAACCAAGATGGCCGTAGTTGCTATGGTTACGCGTCTGTTTGACCCGATAACCTAACCTGAGCACAAAATAAAATAACAAATTTTAAAATTATATTAGTTACAAAAAATACAAGATGGCGTTAAATGATATTTTAATATAATGTAAATTGCGTATAATAACAACATTAGAATGCAATCATTAATTCATGATTCCTTCCTACAACTGCAAAACTACCAAAACTATTTAGGTAAGTAGTACCAAATATATTACTGTATTATATTTTTATTATTATAGTTAGCCTGTGCTGTCCCACTGCTGGGCAAAGGCCTCCCTCCATTCTTACCAGTTATATTACCTACTGTAATGACATGAAAACTTATTTTGTTAAATTTGGAACAAACATTGCAAGCTAATGATCATTCTGTCTACCCCTTTGAGTTAAAAGTCGTGATGGTTTCACATATCAATTTTTGTTCAATGTAAGCTAACTTCAAGCAGGTATCAAACCAAATACTAGTTCGATGGTACGGTCCAAGAAAAGATTATCTGTGAACGCTTCTAAAGTACAGTGTGCTCGCAAATTGACTTTCTACTACTATAGTAGAATTTGGATAAAAGTTGAAGCATCAGTTTCGTTTTAAGAATATAAATTATTATTGGTTGCTTTTGTATTGGTAACAATTTGTTTTATTAGATAATAATTTTAAGCGTTATTGAACTTATTCAGAAATTAAATAAAGACATGAAATATTCTACCAAGGCCCAAAAAAAGGACATGAAATCTAGAAAAACAATATTTTAACAGCTTTTATTTTCACTTAAAAATATAACATTAACCCTGTGAACTGCAAGATTGAAAATTATGTTTACAAAAATAACACGTTTTTTAAACTAGAGAAAAAATAAAAGGCAAACACAAAAAGTGTAGACCGTTTTTCAAAAAGGTATATCAGTACCAAATGCTTTAAATAATAAACAATTTTAAACAACCAATTTTATCACAATTCAAAATGGTTTTAAAATAAAAAAAAAAACCGGCCAAGTGCGAGTCGGGCTCGCGCACAAAGGGTTCCGTAGCAGCAAATATAATAAACTTATTATGTCAATTTATACACCTGGTGAATGGAGCCTAAACTCTCCCGATATTTTGCCTTGTACTTATAGGTTCAGCCATCGTTTTCAGTGTAAGCACAATAACTTAACCAAAATTACAGTTAAATCAACCTATCTCAAAAACTATAAGAGATACTTTGATCAAACCAAAAATCGTTGAAAGAGTTAATTAGCATGCATCACCTCTATTTTTTTTAGAATTTTATACCCCGTAGTTATAAAAATAGAGGGGGGGGACATACTTTTTACGACTTTGAGAGCTGATATCTCAAAAACCGTTCACTTTAAGAAAAATGTTTTTTAGAAAACTTTATATCATTTTAAAAGACCTTTCCATTGATACCCCACACGGGTATGTACATCGAAAAAAAAATTTTCATCCCTCAGTTACATGTATGGGGGGCCCCACCCCCAATTCTTTTTTTTACTATTTAGTGTCATAATTTTGTAGCGGTTCATACAACACATATTCCCATCAAATTTCATCACTGTAGTACTTATAGTTTCCGAGTAAATCGGCTGTGACAGACGGACAGACGGACAGACGGACATGACGAAACTATAAGGGTTCCGTTTTTGCCATTTTGGCTACGGAACCCTAAAAATGACAATTTTATAAGTCAAAACTGTGAAATGTTCTATTTAAAATCATTAGAAAAAACCTTTATTTATTTATCTAATTATTTTTCAAATAAATGTTTAAGAAAAACAAAAGCATTTTACTAAAACGAATAGTGTTGTGAGCCGAAAAGTGGTAACAATTTGAAACACGGACACTGGCAACCCAGTCGTTTGACAGCCGAGACATGGTGAACACGGTGCAGTGAGTATTTTTGTTCTACTTATTCTAAATAACTGTTATTTCCCACTGTTCTTTTAGTTTATTCTAGCTATACAAGTTTTTGTACTTCATACATAATGTAGAATAATATTATACACATCGGAACAGGGATATAACATGTACTCTACGCATCAGTTGCATAAAGGTTATTTCTATACGAGAACGCCATTTTGTTACCATGTATTTCCTAAGACAAATACTGTTAAATACCTGTTCTATGAACAAGCTTACGTTATATTAGAGCGCTGTTTTGATGACTTAGTATGTTACTTTTAGGTATTTATTTATTGTGAAACAGATTTGTTCTACAACATTTGTGTTAATTTTGTAAAATACATTTTAACATGTGTTGTTCCGTACGCAACATACGCGCTTTAGTCGTGGAGTTGCGGACACCAGCCCGATATACCATACGTTGGTATGGTATGTGTTAATTTTATAAAATACTAAAGTCAGTCAGTCAGTCATATTGTTAATTGTACTATGCGTTCTAAATAAGAATAGGAAAGCCAATAATCTCGATCTGTCAAATATTGAGTGAAAAGTAGGTAGGGTTTGCAAATTAAACTTATTTACGTAGGTATCAACAAAGTTTTTTTTTTGCTTTGTTTTACTAAGTCTTAGTTACCTACTTTTAGATGAAGTAGAAACGAAATTGTTTAATATATTTAAATTAGCTAAACATTGTTTTAAACTTTTGAGCCCCACGCGTTTGCATGTCTATTGTTATTTAATTGTGTCTGTAATTACGGTAGTCGAAAGTTGTCGTTTCGAATACCGTAATTAGAGACACAATAATTATAAAGACAATATGTGTGCGAACGCCGGCGTTTCCTTGGATCTCAATAGTTTAAAAGAAAAACTATTTTCTTTCTTATTTTAGGTAATTGTTAGGAACAATTCGCATTTTTCTTCTATTTACCACTACTCAGACACATCACACAGTGACACAGAGATAAAAAAAAATTAAGAACTAGATTCTGATTAAACTATTATCGTTCATGATTCATAAATACTTTTTTATTTATTTAATCTTCATGTACAGTAGTGGTACATAGGCGGACTTAATGCTACAAGGCATTCTCTACCAGTCAACCTTTGGGTTAAAAAAGACAACACTGTGGTAGGTGTGCACAATAAATAAATAACAAATATTTTAAATGAATGACATGATATTTTTAATGAATGTTTTTTTTAATGTCTTTTGTTCACCCTACCAAATTTCTTCGATTTGACAGTATGACGTGACGTCACAATATGGCGATCGATTCTCTCATTTGGAACGCATTGGAAGTTAGTAGGTATTTCTGTATATGAACTAAAGTAGGTACGGCTGTCTAACTTGGTGAGTCTGAAGTTAGGGTCTGCGAATTTTAACGCTTGTGAACTTGTATAAAAATAAATGATTAAAAAAAAATGCTAATAACAGTTGTTAATAGTAATACCAACTGCTAATAGTAGGTATTTTTTTTTTAATCGTTGTACAGTACGGTCGTTAGATCTTGGCGAGTCTGAAACTAGGCTTTGTGAATTTTAGCGCTCGGAAACTCGTAAAAATAAATAAATGGTTTAACACAAACAAAATGCAATTTGCAGTTGTTATTGCGGTTAAAAACTTACTGGTATTTATTTTTCTAAAAGATTTATTTTTTTACGAGTTTTCAAGCGCTAAAATTCGCAGAGAGCATTGGTGGCCGAGTGATAACGGCCCCGACTTACGAGTTATAGGCCGCGGGTTCAAACCCAGCCAGGCGCATTACTTTGTGTAATTTATTTCATCTCCACTGCTCTCAAAACGGTGAAGGAAAACATCGTGAGGAAACCGGCATGTCCTAGATCCAATAATTCGAAGACATGTGACATCCACCAGTTCGCACTGGGCCCGCGTGGTGGATTATGGCCCATTTCCTCTCCTAGAGAGGAGGCCTGTGTCCCTGCAGTGGGAACATTGAAAGGCTGATGATGATGATGAAAATGCGTAGTGCCTAACTTCAGACTCACCAAGATCCGACAGTCGCGGTCGTACTGTACTTATTAGCTAATCGTAAAATGTTTCGGAGATAATATCAGGAAATACTTTTTATCTATCTGATAAGAGTATGACGTCATTACTTTTTATCGGTCATATACATTAGATTTCAACCGTGATTTGTGTAAAGTTATAAGTATAGTTGAGTAAGAGGTTTTTTTTTTGGTGGGAAATCAATGTTATGATTTCTTCTGCTCTAGGACAGAGCGGGAGGACGTGTAAGACCTTTACTGATTAAAATCACACGTATGTTACTTCATGTGGCCTAGGTTTTGTTTAAATAAAATGGTTTATTTTCGCGGTGGGAAAACATTTAATGATATCTTCTGCTCTAGGGCAGAGCCAAAAATCAAAAAAAAAAAAAACAAACAATGTAATGATTTCTTCTGCTCTAGGACAGAGCGGGAGGGCGTGTCAGACTTTTACTGATTAAAATCACACGTATGTTACTTCATGTGGCCTTTTCCTCCTAATACCAAAGGAAACCTTTGGTGGTTTTTATTATCGTGCTGATTTCATAATTGACTGGCCTGTCAGTCTAGTAGTTAGTGACCCTGACTGCTGTGCGGAGGTCGTGGGTTCGATTCCCACCCAGGACAAATGTTTGTGTGATGAGCACGATCATTTGTTCTGTGTCTGAGTATAATTTATCTATAATTTGTATGTATTTAGAAATACATAAGTATGTTTATCAGTTGTCTAGTACTCATAACACAAGCTCTGCTTAGCTTGAGCTTGAACGCCGTCTAGCGTTGTGTGATAGTTGTGGTACCTATATTAAATAATCGTAACTTCTATAAATGTCCTTTTTGTACAAGTTTTTATTGTAATATGTTTTTAATTAGTATTTCTTACAATTCTGTATTGTAATAATCTGCGTCTCGTAGCGCATTATATTTTAATAGTCGGTGTGTCACTTACGGGTATTATGAGCAGCAAAGAAACGTAATTTAGAACTAAAATTTTAAAAGTGTCGTACGACTTTTACTCAGGTCTTTTACAATACACAATACCATACAACAATACATAACACAACCCCACAAACAATTACAACAACAACAATTTACAACACAACACACAATGCATCAACAATTTTTTTAACCAGAACTTTTTTCTTTTTCGATATTTTTTTTATGTGGTTTAGGAATTACAATAAAATATTTCTTTTTTGGTTAAACAAAATTGTACTTATTTATTTTTCTTTTTTTTAAATGTATCTACTTATTTATTATTATTTTATTTTGACAAAATTTAGAGTAAAAATTTTCAGTCCAATTTTTTTTTACCAAAAATATTTCTTTTTTTGCTTTTCTTTGCTGCTCGTAGTACCCCGAAGCGTATACTCCAACAATATAGGGAGCGTTCAAGTATTACGTAACGCAATTTTTGAAGATTTTCGAACCCCTCTCCCCCCCTTGTAACGCACCGTAACATTTATCTGTACCCCCCCCCCGCTCTCTATTCGCTACACACTCGAGTGACCATTTTTACCTAAATTTTAAATTTCTTTATTTTTTAGCTTTTCTTTAGCCGTTGTCGACGACCAGACTAATACAATCGAGGGATTCCTAAATTAAAAGTACTACGTAAATGAAGTGTTGCTAATTTGGGAGTTTTGATTCCTTAATTTTTTATTTAAAAAAAAATACAATGTTACGTATCGTGTTGTAATAGGCCTCCCGCCCCTGTAACGCATCGTAACGTTTGACAAGACACCCCCTCCCCCCAAATTGCGTTACGTAATACTTGAACGCCCCCATACTTGTATTTTTCCATAAAAATTGTAAGTCCTCGCGCCATATCGCCCCCAAAGCTTCACTCCAGCTGAAAAAGACAGTTGGTGTCTTCTTTTTCGCCAGGATTGTTGCTCTGGGTTTGATCATTCCTGCGCCCCGAGGACAGCGCCCTGCCCTTGGGCACCATTGCCACCACTCTAGTTAAGGCACTGCTTGTTCTATTCCTGGTTCTAACAAGTAATATATCGTTTTTTAATGACTAAACCCTGTAAGGGCCAACACTGCGTTAAGCGGGGCAGCCGTCGTGTCACTATGCGTGTGTGTTCCCTGCGGGCCCTACAGCGGAAACCGAATTTTTATCTTCGCAGTATCGCTAGTTCAGCTAGTCCGCGCTAGAACCGCGCGTGCTCCTGCTTAACGCAACGTTAACCCTAATGTCATTTTTCTTTAAACGATTTAGAAAGTACTATCGCAATCATTTCCGCCTGACCACCGCTAAGTTCATTTTTGCTTGCAACGAAAACTTAATAGTACAGGATCCGGGGCCTATTTTGTCACTTGATTACTATCAAGCTAATTTTCCGTGAGTAGCTTCATTTTGATAAGACGCCCAACAATTTCCTGTGCGAAAATTTTTGATTGTGGTAGTTAACAGAGGTAGCAATGATAAAATATGTCGATTTGATGATTCTCAAGTATTAATTACTAACTGGATTGTTTTTTATTAAATCTTAAGATAATTATCTAAATTATTTGAAAAAATATTTGTCCTACAAAATCTATGGTTTCATCAAAGAGTCCTCCCCCTCCAACATGTATTGATAACGAGATCACCAAAAATTATTACTAACCAGCTGATTTTTTTTTTATTACTTAGTTAATATATATATAATGTCACGGTCATATTGTCCTACAAATTCCGTGGTATGTTATCCCGGTCCTACGGTCGAAAGTAGTAGTACAGATCATTGATGTAAAAATAATTACTATCAAGCTGAATCTTCGTGAATAGCATCGTTTTGATGAGACGCCCAACAATTTCCTGTGCGAAAATTCTCGATATTGGTAGCTAACAGAGGTAGCAATAATAAAATATGTCGATTTGATGATTCTCAAATATTAATTACTAACTGGATTGTTTTTTATTAAATCTTAAGATAATTATCTAAATTATTTGAAAAAATATTTGTCCTACAAAATCTATGGTTTCATCAAAGAGTCCTCCCCCTCCAACATGTATTGATAACGAGATTACCAAAAATTATTACTAACCAGCTGATTTTTTTTTTATTACTTAGTTAATATATATATAATGTAACGGTCATATATTGTCCTACAAATTCCGTGGTATGTTATCCCGGTCCTACGGTCGAAAGTAGTAGTACAGATCATAAATGTAAAAATAGCGTGGTACGCTATTGCGGTGCTCCAATTGAATATATATTGGAAAGTCATGAAATTAAAAATCAATTTATTTCTCAAGCGTGAGAAAAAAAAATCTTGACTTTTCGGTAGATTCAATTATCAATTCAATTCAATCAATCATATTCAATTATCTTGTTCACTCGCTATATGCCATATTTTTACAGGAAATGATTATAATCCCGCTTTCTTTCGTAAAGGAAAAAAGAGACCTTTTAGTATTTTAAAGAAAAATAAAAAATTTCAAGAGGCTTTTATTCAACTCCTACAGATTGAAAATACAGCATTAACAACATCGAATGAGGTATTTCAAATTATTGAAGAGTATGTATGCAGAGTGTATTCATTAAAAATAAAAAATGATATCAACAAAGGACGGTACGAGTTATTTGAAAAAGGATATAGATCAAAAAATCAGAATGAAAAAATTTTAAAACAAAAAATCGTAGGATATGATCCTTCCAGTTTGCCACCAACAAAAGAAGAATTGTTACAACAAATTAAAAGAACTGTATTTATCTGCAATGTATGGTGTAACGCACATATGCGGTGCCCCACGGAAAAATTGCCGGAAAATTTTGGATGGACAATAATTGATGGCAAATATGAATACTATTGGTTTGATGGTCCCCAAAGTCCATCTTTTGAAGAATTATCTTCTGAAATACAAGGTAACCTATTTATACTATTGTTATTTATTGATTGATTATTCATTATTATATAATTTACTTAATTTTTTCATGTTATTATAGAGTCAGATATCACAAGTGAGGAAAGTGACACAAATGAAGATGACAGCGATGTTAGTAGCGAAGATTATGATTCATCGGATGAATAAGATGAAGATTAATTTTTGTTATCTATAAATACACCAATACACCAATTTTTGTACCTCATTTTTCAAAAAAATAAACTTATTTAAATTTTAAAAAAGATTTTCTCACTGTATCTTATGTTAGAAATCGGAAAACGAAAAAATGACAATTTTTGTCGGACTAGTGATACATACCTGTTTTTTTGTAGGACATTGTTTTATTTGGGCACTGAACACACTAACCTATTATGTAATATTTTTGTCCTACAGTTAGTAATGAGAAAAATGGTCTTATGGTATTAACAATTTCTGACCGTAGGACCGGGATAACATACCACGGAATTTGTAGGACAATATGACCGTGACATTATATATATATTAACTAAGTAATAAAAAAAAAATCAGCTGGTTAGTAATAATTTTTGGTGATCTCGTTATCAATACATGTTGGAGGGGGAGGACTCTTTGATGAAACCATAGATTTTGTAGGACAAATATTTTTTCAAATAATTTAGATAATTATCTTAAGATTTAATAAAAAACAATCCAGTTAGTAATTAATACTTGAGAATCATCAAATCGACATATTTTATCATTGCTACCTCTGTTAACTACCACAATCAAAAATTTTCGCACAGGAAATTGTTGGGCGTCTTATCAAAATGAAGCTACTCACGGAAAATTAGCTTGATAGTAATCAAGTGACAAAATAGGCCCCGGATCCTGTACTATAAGGTTATTTGAATCTTTTTATTTTAGCGGTCATGCAGTACAGTCAGCAGCACATCACTATACAAATCTGTCAGATTTCTCCAATACATTTTGAACCTTGTTATATTATGGTTAAGAGTTGAAAATCGTTTGCAGAATTTTGACAGTTTTTTGTAGTCTGGTGTGCTGCTTACTGTACCTACTTTAGACAATGAGGGTGTTCAGGAATATTCACAACACTAGTTGGCGCCACTTAGCCGTCAGGTCTTTTCCTTTGAAAACTTATACATGACGCTAACGTGAAACGTTTGACGTTGATGTCTAGCTAATGTCAGTAACAGAAGTGTTTTGACAGGTGCCTGGACCTGACGCCTCAGTGTCGCCACCTGGTTAACGACATTTTAGAACACCCTCATTATGAATTTAAACTCCAATTTTCAGTGAAACCTCAGTGTGGTCCCTTTTTACTAAGAAGGATTTAGAACGCTGCACAGCTACCTGCAATGCCTGTCAAAGAGAGTTTATATATAAAGGCTCAATTAGTAACCTAAGGAAACATTGGAAAAGGAAACATGGAAACTACGTCAAGTCGAAACTGTCTGATCTGTCAGAAAGTGACAGGTATAACTCTGACAATAGTGATGGGGAACAGTGAGTATTTTTTTTTTCTAAGTATTTTTAATTAACTGTTCCAGTATTTCTGGTACCTGTTCTTTTTTTTTGTATTGGTGGGGAGTTCTGTTTTTGGTGATATGTTTTTCAAAACACGATAACAGGTTCTTAGTGCTGGTTTAAGGTGACGCCGTGCAATGGGTGATGCGTTGGGCGTTTATCGTACATTGCCATATTTATTACTAGCTTTTGCCCGCGGCTTCGCTCCCGGCAACAGATTATTCTACTCTACCCTACTCTACCCTACTCTACCCTACTCTACCCTACTCTACCCTACTCTACCCTACTCTACCCTACTCTACCCTACTCTACCCTACTCTACCCTACACTACCCTACTCTACCCCACTCTACCCTACTCTACCCTACTCTACCCTACTCTACCCTACCCTACCCTACTCTACCCTACTCTAAAAAAAAAAAAAAAAAAATGTATCCTATGTCATTCTCCTGGCTCTAAACTACCTCCCTGCCAATTTTCAGCTAAATCGGTTCTAGCTGTCCCGGCAAACTTCGTTTCGCCTATTTTTTTTTTTTTCGTTCTCACCGTTTAAACCTTCCCTGAACTATCACGAATATTTCAAGACCAAAATCAGCCAAATCGGTCCAGCCGATCCCGAGTTTTAGCGAGACTAACGAACAGCAATTGATTTTTATATATATAGAAGATAAACATTGTTGTACACCTCATAATACGGATAGACCATATGTTTGTGTTTGCGCGTGCGATAATTTGGCCCGCTGCCGCAATGTTCGATGAACGCCCAATGCGTACAAAAATTACAATTTTGCACCCTGGTGCGGTAAATTTCATGACTCCATGCTGCAATGTCTTTCCATCCATATCACGTCTCACACAACCCATCCATATTTTCTTTCTTTATCCATCCACAATTTATACTCCTTTAGTAACATGCGTTTCATCTCTCCTCTTCACATAACCATACCAAGACAAACGATTTCCTTTCAACTTTTCAGTCACTAGCGCCATTTTCAGACTTCCTCTAATATTCTCATTTCTCACTTTATCCATTCTCATCACACCACACATCCATCTCAACATTCTCATCTCGCCGCTTTCAACACAACATTCTCTTTCAATTCATTACTTTCATCTCAACAATTAAGAAAAAAAAAGAAAGAAAGAAAAACAGTTTATTTACGCGTAATGACGCAAACTTATAACTTGTTACAAACATAGGCATTTACACAAGGAAGATATGCGCCACTTCCGTGCAAATCGGCCGAACGCTCAGCATAAGGCTGTGGCTTCACGCACATGCGATGGCCACAGCGCTGGTTTTCAGCGTAGGCCGGTGGCGATGTGGACATAAGACACCGGAACGGTGCAGCCTGCAGGTTTAGACAAAAAATAAATAAAAAGAAATGCGAGGTCGCTAATAGTTCGAGGGACTAAATAACTCTTGAACCCGAGTAAACACTGTGCTTTTATTACGAATACGAGGAAAATAAAAATAATAAAAACCTGAGTCGTCGTCAAAGGTCTTCGTATGTTTTTAGGTAGGAAAATACAGACGAATTATAAATACATAAAAATAAAGTGTCTTTAATACAATTATTAAAAGTTGCAAAACCATGACGCGTCCTAACTACCAACTATTAACAGTAATTATTATAAAAAGAGGCTGTACAAAATATTCCCCTTAAAATAGATTCTATTCATATTGTATAACAGTACGAAGTATTTACTTAAGTATTTTTACTTTGAAAGTCACGGGGACTAGGGAGGCGTACGGGCCACGTGATCCATTCTTCACTTCCCTTAAAACGTGAGCCCTAAAAATATCCTTCTTACTAAGGTTTCTTCATTCCTTGTATAATACTTTTTGATTTGATTCGAGTAATTTAACAACGTGACATTTTTGATTAATTTTATAGAGAATGTTATTACTGGCAGCGGTTTTTCCCGCGTGTCAGTGAATATTTTTCTTACGGGAAGATACTTGGAAGATACTAGATACTACTGAAATAAATGATATCCTTTGTTATTCATCATCACACATGTATACTCATAGCTCTTTCTCACCTCAATCATCCACCAATCCGCACTGGGCCCGCGTGGTGGATTATGGCCCAGCGGGAAACGCTTACTAAACTAAAATCCACTAGCGGTGGGAACACTTAAAAAAGGCTGATGATGAAGTCATCATCATCGTCCTATATTACTTGGGGTCGGCGCAACATGTTTTTTTCTTCCACTCTGTCCCGTCACCGGTCACACTATCACTAACTCCCTTTTCTTTCATATCATTCCTCACACAATCCATCCATCTCTTCTTCGGCCTCCCTCTTCCTGGCTGGCTTGCTGGCTTCCTGGCTGATGATGAAGTAATTAAACAAAACCTAATTTTTAGAGAAAAGACGAAAAAACCAAAGGCCACCTGGAGTTACTTTGAAGTGGCAGACTCCGACAAGTTCGAGGCTACTTGCAAGGTCTGTGAGAAGCTGGTGCCCTTCACATCTTCAGCAGACCTGACCCAGCATATCAAGGAGGAACATGACGAAAAGCACAAGGACAGCGACGAAGAGTATGTGGTTAATGCTGCAGATATCATGTCTGATGATGACGACACCTCGTAAGTTTGACATATTTATATGACTATTTATAGTAGCGCTGACTGCTATGCCAGAGGCCGCGAAAGGTTCTGGAGTGGCCACCTCGTATCGGAAGACGCAGCGTTAGAAGGCCTCCCACAAGGTGGACCGATGACCTGGTCTGGGTGGACCAGTTCAGCGGTCTTTGTGGCGGCGCTTGGGGGAGGCCTATGTCCAGCAGTAGACGTCTTTCGGCTGAAATGATGAAGATGATGTACATTTCTTCTTTTTTTCAAACAAATAGGTTTAACCATAATGGCGGTCGGACGTGAATGCGCAGAAACCGATTTTCGGTTATCATTCGAAGTGGAGGACTTTGTGTTACCATCGTAAATGGTTCAAGACGTGACTCACTCAGAGTTGAGTACACTGGAAGAACTAGATGAAGGTGTTTGCCCAGCTGTGGGGCAGTATTGGCTAGATATTATAATAATATACATTTATGCGACTGACCTGTCAGTCTAGTAGTTAGTGACCCTAACTGCTATGCCAGAGGTCGTGAGTTCGATTGTTTATCAATTGTCTAGTACTCATAACACAAGCTCTGCTTAGCTTGGGACTAGGCGACATGGTATAATAGTTGTAAAAAAAATCCCTTGGGTGGTGGAGCGGGAAACAGTGTCAGACTCTTATTGACTAAACAACCCACCCCACGGCCAAAGCGTTCCTTTCAGACACGAAGCCTTGGCCCAAATTGGCTTCGACCCTTCTGCAGGACCGTATGTATGTTACAGTATGCTAACAACTCCTTGAGGAAACAGTGCACGCCGTCGAAAACTGGGCTTGCAAACAATTGGACAGCGAGCTACTCATTGCTCGCCGTCCGCAAGCAAATTAAATAATAGTTTGTTTTTTAGGTTCAGACAAAGGCGGTTCAAGTCGAGCTTGTGGAAGTTCTTCACGCCTACCAGCAATAAGTTTGCGGTGTGCTTGCTCTGTAAGAAGCTGTTCAACTACCGGTCCACCATCACGAACCTTCGGCGGCACCTGCGCAGGAAGCACCAGGGAGCTCGCACTCCTAGTCCTGAAGATGTGAGTACTTAGGAATACCAGGAATTCTAGAAGTAGGCGATATTTATTCTTATTACGTGCTTTTGTCAGCGGCTTCGGCTTTGCCCGCGTACATAAAATTTAGCCCTTGTCACTCAGGAGTAAAGCAGCTTTCTATTATTGCTAATTTTTTTCCAATCGGACCAGTAGTTCCAGAGATTACCTCCTACAAAGAAACATAATTTACCTCTTTATTATATTAGTGTAGACTAAAGGAGCTGGGGTGGATAGAATGACGCATTTGTCCCACCCGTACGCAAAATACTCGCTTTAGACGTGGAGTTACGAATATCAGCCCGATGTACAATACATACTAGATATCTAACACATAGCATCTGTTTATGGTATACTAGCTTTTGTCAGCGGCTTCGTCCGCGTACATAAAATATGTCACTCAGGAGTAAAGCAGCTTTCTATTATTGCTAAAATTTTTCCAATCGGACCAGTAGTTCCAGAGATTACCCCCTACAAACAAAAAAACAAACTTTACCTCTTTATTATATTAGTGTAGATTACTTTGTACACATACAGATTAAACATATGCATGTACATAATAATATTATACTTAATATACTCTTTATAGTTTGTTTTTTAATCGTAGACTACGATTTGACAACTTAAAATGTCAAACTCCAGAAAATTGGGAACATATTTCTAGAGTGTGACATTCCGAGTTGTCAAATCGTAGTCTAGAATTAAAAAACGAACTATAGTAGTTGTTTATTTTAATGTACCTGTTCTTTTGTTTTAGAGACAAAAGGTGTTTAGAGTATCAGAAGATGGGACGCTGTATGAGATTGAGACCGTAACGGGACAAGAAAATAAGGATTATGATAATGATGTAAGTTATTAAATACTAACTTTTGTCAGCGGCTTCGCCCGCGTACATGAAATATAGCCTATGTCACTCAGGAGTAAAGCAGCTTTCTATTGTTGCTAATTTTTTTCCAATCGGACCAGTAGTTCCAGAGATTACCTCCTACAAACAAAAAAACAAACTTTACCTCTTTATTATATTAGTGTAGATTACCCTGTTAGAATGTTCGCGTATCAAAGGGTTCGCGTCTGAAAGGAAGGCTCTGGCCCTGGTATATATGGCAACGTAGGAACGGGGTAGGTTGTTTAGTTAATAAGAGTCTGCGGGATTTGTCGTTGGATGATTTTTTACCCACCATAAAAAAAAACCTATTAGAATCCCAGCGCAACGTTATTTTACTTTTTGTTAAAAATATCACAGAAAAAAAAAAAATTACAGTACGGCCGTCGAATCTTGGCAAGTCTGAAGTCAGGCTCTGATAATTTTAGCAATTTCAGTTCTCTGAAAAAAAAACTCGTATTTTTTATTTTTTTACGAGTTTTCAAGCGCTTTAATTTTTTAGTGCTTTACAAAGCGCTAAAATTCGCCGAGCCAAACTTAAAAAAATAATCCAATAACAGTTTTTAACAGCTATAACAACGGCAAATTGAATTTATTTGTTTAAACCATTTATTTTTGTACGAGTTTTCAAGCGCAAAAATTCACTGGGCCTAATTTCAGACGCACCAAGATCCGACGACCGTACTCTATGTACAATCGGCGGCGACGTCCAAAGAGCTACTTACAAAATTTCACTTTTTTACAGGAGGATCCCATGGCAACGGACACAGTCTACCTAAACGAAGAAGAACTAAACTTTACCGAACCAGAACAATCGACCCCAAATCCAAATAAAAAACGAAAACTAGAAAGTAAATTCACAAAAGTAACAAAAGAACAGGTTCGCCGTTCCCGAGAATCCCGACGTACCTGTTCCGAGGAACGGGAACTCCCTAGGAGACAAGTATCGACGCATACGTCAAATACTATGAGCAGCTTAGATTATTTTGGACAATATGTTGTTTCGTTACTAAAAGAATTACCTAAACCTGTTTCTGATCAGCTTCAGAGTGTGATTATTAAACAGATTTTGACAAGTAAAATAGCTTTAGAACCACAAAATTTACAGCCTAAATACGAAATTAAGATATGTCAAAATAATGATAATGAGGCAAGTTCATCAGAGTTCGTCGTAAAGAATAAAACGACCGCTGAAAAGGTAATAGAACTTGCTGAAAGTGTTGTTCAAGATTGAAATGTTATATTTTTTTTGCTAATAAATGTTTTGACAATACCTTGAGTATTTATTTTTACCATACTTAATAAATACCTTCCTACTCCCAGTAAATACTTACTATAGTTCGTTTTTTATTTCTAGACTACGATTTGACAACTCAAAATGTCACACTCTAGAAATATGTTGTAGGATTTAAAAATGAACTATAGTAGGGTAGAGTCTAGTAGAGTAGAATAATCTTATGCCGAGAGGGAAGCCGCGGGAAAAAGCTAATAAGTACTAAAAATAATGTCGCATGGTCGCAATAGTTCATTTAATGACGCATTTACCAGTATGTAGTAAACGTATTATAATTTCAATATGAGTAATTAAAACAATGATATATTGAAAAGGTATTTTATATTTATCAAGTACGTAGGCTAAGAACTAAGTAAATGATTCAGCGATTATTATGAAGTGCCTTTTTCCTTTTAAACTATACATATACGTGTACAACTCAACATAATTCCTTGTAATTACGTTTTAGTTTGATTCCAAATAAACAGAAAACAGCTGCGGTTTGTCTAGGGAATTTTCGTCTTCTGGACGGCGAGCAATAAGTAGCTCGCCGTCTGTTAAGGACCAAGCATTGGAAATACGGTGCGTCTCAAAGAGATGTCAGTGATTTTATATATATCATTAAAGGAGACTGGGCACATTTGTATGGGAAGTGGTCTATGAACCAATAGCAATACTGTTATGGTACTTATGTAGGGATACCTCAACTACACCCTTGTGTAAAGGTGCATCAAAATCTGACCCGGCAGTTTTGAGAAAAATAGTACTTTAGAATACACGTATTTTACAACAGTTTGTGATACTTTTTGTTCTGATTTTTAGGTATTTTCCTTATTTTTTTTTGTTTTTTAATCTGTATCTATTTAATGAACAAAACAACGAAGAATCAAAGTAATGAATTACAAATAAATGAGGAACCTAGAACATAAAAATGCAAAAATAAAATCCGAATAAAGTACGCAAAATGGCAATGATTTTTAGATTCTATTATCATAGACGAACTATAAATAAAAATATGTTATGTATTAAAAAGTTGTTTCATTGCCCTGATATACAATGTACATCAGGACAACTTGTACAGTCAAGAGCACATCAAGTTTAACACCACCAGTGTAAGCTGAGCTCGCATTTGTACTGCGCGTCATAGAATACGCGGCCGGTCTAAAGTACTATTTTTCTCAAAACTGCCGGGTCAGATTTTGATGCAACTTTACACAAGGGTGTAGTTGAGGTATCCCTACATAAGTACCATAACAGTATTGCTATTGGTTCATAGACCACTTTCGCTCAGTCTCCTTTCTTTGGTAATTTTGCATATCTTGATTCCGCCATCTTAATTCTACCATCGCCACAAGCAAATATCCACCCTTACGTTGTTGAAACTGCTACGGTCCGGACTAAGCCTTTTGCCTCGTCGTTTATACCGCATACATCGAAGTATTGGAATAATTTGTCCACAGTCTTTCAGACTGATTATAATTTGGGTGTCTTCAAGGTTAGAGTTAATAGGATCTTAATAAACTAATGCGCCTCACCATCAACGATTGTATTACTGCTTACCATCAGTTAAGACCGCAGTCAAGTATTAGTTTATAGATAGATATTCTTTATTGCACACCAAAAATAACAACAAAAGTACCTTAAAATTAATAGGGTGTCACAATGCGGTCTATACTTAGAGCATAATTATGGTCTATATTATTATTCTTTTATAATAATATAGACCATATTATTATTTATTTCGGATAAGAGGATCCATATAATGTGTTAGTATTACCTTAAGTTATTGTTAGTAAAGATGAAATTGAAATAAAAAAGTGACATCACAATTAAAATAATATAAAGACAATTAATTTTGCCAAAAAAAAATTATATCTAAGGACACTCAGGTCTAACACCTTTAAGAAGCGTAGGAGGGGCGGTGAGCAATAGGTAGCTCACCATCTGGACCAGGCCCAAGTCGTCGACGACGCGTATCTTAAAGAGTTATCAGCGAACTGCAAAGGCCCAGCTGGGTCGAAGGCTATGAGTTATGGTGAAAACTTAACCCAGGACCCTGGAACGGAGGCAAAGAAACAACAGCAATGAGTGTTTCGGTCAGTAAAAGTCTGACACTATCTCCCGCCCCACCCAAGGTCGCGGAGATGTCTTTAAATTATTTTTACCCACCTAGAAATGAGCTATGGGTAGTTCGCCGGCCGGTCTTCTGGTAACAGTCCGGACCAAGCCAAGTCGTCGACGGCCTTCTCTGTTCCCGCGCGCCTCAAGGAGTTGTTAGCAAAACCGTAGGGAATTTGCAAAAGGGTTGATGCTTACTGGGGCCCAGGGTCTTTTTCTGAAAGAAAGGCTAGGCCCCAATGCGAAAGGCAAAGAAGTAACGGAGTGGGCTGTTTAGTCAGTAAGACTCTGACACTGTTTTCCGCTTCGCTCAAGAGCGGGATTCGTCATTGGATGATTTTTGCCCACAAAACAAAAAAATAATATTCATTTTTTTTTTCTAACTCTCCTTTCTCAGATACCTGAGATACCTGAGCTGGAAGAGATTTCTTTAGAAATAAGCATCACCTCTACCTATTTTTATATTTCCTTTTTCTTTTCTTTTGTTATTATGTGTGTACAAAATTGTTAAATAAATAAATAAAAATAAAAGTTTCAACGGTCCTTTTATTTATTTATTTACGAGTTTAATACATAACTATTCTACTGTTTCTGCTAGTACAATATCTTCTTCTTTTCCTCACAGATGAAGGTGAAGAGTTGCACAAAGTTACGGACGTGTGGCGCTACTTCGACACTGACTCCGGCAAGAAGGCTCAGTGCGTGGTCTGCAAGGCAGTCTTAGTCAAGGACTATGACGAGCTGAAGAGCCATCTCAGGGATAACCATCCGAACTTGCTGCTGGAAATTTTACAGGTAGGAATTTTGCGGTCTGTGTAAAGAAAGGAAGAAAAATGTTTTATTTGTCACTTATAGACTTGTTTGGTAGATGTTTGCACATCTACCAAATACTTCGCAAATACTTGCTTAATAGTTTACAAATACCTCCCAAATACATCACATTTTTAAAGCCACAAGTGATTTGAGAGTATGTAGGCCCGTGTTCTGGTAACAGACTTCCCAAATCGGTCTCCTGAGGTTCGTGTTCATACTTACCAAATCCGTTTTCTACAACTCATTTCCTATGTTAGCCCAAGAACATTTTATGGCGTTGTGTATCTAGAGTTTTGAGTAGCCATTAGTGTTCATTTCTGTGGTGAGCTGTATATGGTTCCTATTAATCTATACTATTCTATACTAATATAATAAAGAGGTAAAGTTTGTTTATTTTTTTGTTTGTAGAAGGTAATCTCTGGAAGTACTGGTCCGATTGGAAAAATTTTAACAACAATAGAAAGCTGCTTTCCTCCTGAGTAACATAGGCTATATTTTATGTACGCGGGCGAAACCGCTGCGAAATGCTAGTGTTACATAAAACGAAGTCATCTGCTGGCGAAACGGAGTTCGCCGGGTTTGCTAGTACTTTGTAAAGTTACAAGCGATTTGAGCGTATGTCGGTGCCTGTACAGGCAACGGACTTCCCAAATCGGTTTCCTACAAATCATTTCCTATAGTACACCAAAAACATATTAAGTTGCGTTGTGCATCTAGAGTTTTGAGTTCCATTATTGATCATTTCTGTGGTGAGCTGTTTATATATGGTTCCTATTAATTAATATGTTAATGCGATAAATGCAGTTGGTACAAATGTCACTCATTAAGTTTGTTTATTTTTCCTCTTGTGCCTCATCGAACAAACCTAAGCTATAGGAGAATAATTTATACACCGATTAATTTAGATCGTTTTAATCCCGTGGAGGGTCAATCTGGTACATAAAATACTATCGATTTGTAGGGTTAAAAATAAATGAATAAAGAACTTTTTTTTTCTAATACACATGCACACTATTTTTTTAAGTGAAAGAGTTAATGACTTTGTAGGTAGTTGTCGCCTCAGTAATCAGTTGTTATGTAATAATTACTTACAGGTTATCGAACTCGCCCAGCTGACGTTCACATAATTTCGTAATTGCATAAATTAATTAAAATTAGAAAATAATTGTCTTTACAAATCGATAGTGTTTCATGTACCAAATCGATCCTTAAAGAGATTAAAAAGATCAAAATTTAACGGTAAGTATATGTTTGACTTCAGTATTAACTAAAATAAATCTCTGATCAACAGGACCAGCCCTCAGATAACTCGGATGCTGGCTCCAACAACGGAAACGAAGACAACGAGAACACTTACACGGAAATAGTATATCTTGAACAGGAACCCACAGAACCTGTCAGAAAACATAAAGAAAAAAAATCCCTACCCAAACCTTTCAAAAAACGGGAAAGACAACCCAGCACCCACAGTTCCGAAGATATCCCGCTCAAAAAGCCAAAAAAAGAAGAAGAAAACGATGAATTAACAACTTTCATCAAATATATAACATGTCTCCTAAAAAAACTACCTTCAGAAGTATTTACCAACGTACAAATGGAGATTATAAACACTATTTTGAAGGCGAACAACGAAGCGAAAGCGAATACCAGTCAGAGTATAGTATTTAACAAGGAACTGGTAAATACCAGTACCAATATTATAACAGTTGATGGTAATATTACGCCTATAACGAGTACGGTGATGGGACATCATAATTACACTATTTCTGTTACTTCTCCGGTTGAAAATAAAGAAAATAGTAGTTGATTTTATGTTTATACATTGACTTTATACACCGTGAAATTTAAATGGTTGTTTTCCCGCGGCAGAATGACTTGCCATAAGGATTTTTGAAGAATACAGTAAAAATAAAAAAAATAAAAGTTTTTTTTTTACAAATAATTATTAAAGATATTCATCAAATCAAAAAAGCGAAAACAATAGTAACATTAAACGTAATTTGTAGGTACTACTAGAGTCGCATGAGCAGCACGCCGTCAAGGGAAACCGATTCATTAAATATTTTAACCAAAATAACAATGATATTATAAAAGAAGATACGCTACGTTCATATTAAGCGGCGGCCAGAAATTGTTGCGTTGTTATTACAAATGTACTTACATGTTGGTGACATATTCAACTACGCCTGCGACAGATAATACGGAAAGTATGTAACAGAAAGAGATAGCTATTTGTAGTGAGTTGCGCTTGAAGTATACTAGTGCATCATAGAGTATGCGGATTTACCACAGATGAGACATTGGATATGAGCATAGGTATATTACATTAGTAATGAATATGATTTATTAAATAAAACAAAAAACAGAATATTGTTAATTATTTAATCACAAACTTAGACTAAGATACAATAATAAAAATAAAAAATGAAAGTTGAGTTGGCAGTTAACATTTTCATTGTTATTTATTTACCCTCAAACAAGTTTAATTTATTTCTTTTCTGTCTTTTTGACGTGCTTTTTATGAATGGGTTATTTTTGTGCTCATGATGCAAACGGACATTCAGATACTTTTGTATTATAGCTCGAATTAGTTGCAATCTATGATTGAGTATAGGGGTTTGATTCATAGAATGTTCGGACAAAATATCGAATACGTTGGACTGCAAAAAGTGTTTTAAAATGTTGTATTGTAATCGCTTAAAATCATGAGAATTTCTAAAATAGGGACCATTTTCTATGATGAATTTCTTTAAAGTATCTTCTGATTTTAAGCACACTAAAAAAACATCATGCGATGCAAAACACAAACCACCCATATCTTTA
Organism: Mythimna loreyi; assembly: GCA_029852875.1. NCBI lineage: Eukaryota > Metazoa > Arthropoda > Insecta > Lepidoptera > Noctuidae > Mythimna > Mythimna loreyi. The sequence goes on along the minus strand of CM056807.1, from coordinate 10,829,599 downwards.
AGAGTGACGAGTTTATGAAACCATAATTTTTCATTCGTGAATAAAGAGGAACGACAGTCTTCACATTTTAAACTTCCACAAAGCTTTCTAGATACCCAGCCTGAAATATATCCAATTATTTGTTCTACATTACACGAGCAACGATCGTTATTAAGTAAATCTGTCATAATAGACACGTTTTCTTCCGATTTTTTATCACTTTCCAAGTTCATAAGCTCATCCATAACCAAATTTTCATCCAGAACCCGTCCGTTGCACGTGTTATTTATGTTTTTTACTGCTGATGAGCAATTTAGTATCGGAAAATATTCTACTGGAATACAATTACCTGTAAAGGCAGATCGCAATTCCAAATGATTGAACATTTTTTTATAAATTCCTTTGAATTGGATTGTATTTGGGTTATTATTATACCCTCCATGTCGACGTATGTCCCCAAACATTATTTCAATGTGGTCTTGACTTAACCTATATGTAGAAATGTAGCTCAGTCTTTCCTCATCTTGAACAAGAGACGCATATAAATATTTAAGGCTTTCGATACAAATCAAAAATCCTAAAAAACCGGTTTTAGATTTACATTGCACGAGCTTCTTTTTAGTTATTTTCATAAATACATGTCCACGTCGGGTAATTCTGTTTTTATTGTAAATACGCAATTCAAGTATATATTTTTTAGCTTTTTCTAGAAAAGCAAATATTTCTTTTGCATTACCTGAACTAACAGGCTTTTTGAAACCAAATTTGTCACGAGCTCTCGAATTGAAAATGTCGAACAAGTCATTAAATAATATTATGAAGTCTTTAGTGGGACCCGAATCTTTAAAATTTGATGAACGCAATGTCTCTTCGCAAACCTGCAAAGCATTTGCGACACTTCTACTTAAAAGTTGTGTGGCTAATTTGACCTTCATGATTTCATTGCGAAAATTTAAGTGCCGTTGTGTAAGTCGGTTGGCAAAATTCAAGCCCTGGTTTGTCTGCAGTTTGTTAAGATTTTTTAATAGTTGCCACCTTATCTCTTTATTTTCATTATTAAAAATAACTGACTTCGCTTCAAAAGTGTTGCGTACCAACTTTATCATGTGGCATGGATCTAAGAAAAGTGCAACTTCTTTATTGGTTTCAGGATGTTTAAATGTAGTTTTTAAGTTATCAATAACGCTCAATTTACAGCCTAGAACCGCTGCAGTAGACAAGTTAGCCGCACAACCATCGAAAGTCAAACTTACTACGTCAACGCCTGCTGCATGACAATGTCTTAAACAATCCATGATTAAAGTGGCCCTCGTCTCTGATGATAACCCTTTGACGAAAAAGTAAGCTACAGGAATTTTCCAGTTTTCACTTAAGCATACTAAAATAAAAACAAATGCTTCTGTTGCAATTTCTTTGTTTTCTGAAGGTCCAGAACCATAATTTACTAATCCCTCTGTATTTTTGCCTGTCCATTGAGTTTGATGTCTGAGAGCCATTTCGTCTACAATCAGACCACAAATAATTTTCTTTCTAGATAAATTACTTTTTTGTTTTAAAATATCAAATGCTTGTTTCGTGAAACCCGGCAACATTGAACTGTTTTGGTACCATTTAGCCAAAACATGAGATGGATGAGGCAGGGCAGTATGGAATACCCGCCTAACGTATTTATACGCCGCTGAGGAGTAGTAATTTAAAGTTAACGCAAATTTTCGAAGCGCTGCTGGGTATTTCTTCCTAAAATTTTTCTTAGACTTTTTTATTTGCAATATTCTGTTAAATAAGTTTAATGGTTCTGCTTTTAGGTTAAGATCCGAAAATTGCTGTTCCGTGAGATATTTTTTTTTTTCAAATCCTTTAAAATGTTTGTCATGCTTGTTATTTTTTTTTTTAATGTGCTGTTTTGGATTTTAAGAGCATTATTTTTTTTCTGTAACATTTTTTTTTCAACAAATAGTTTACGAACTCGCGTCCTAAGCTTTGCTTTTCTGGGGGTATCAAACACTGAATCCATGTCGGATATATCAATGTGGTCCAGACTGGTAGGTGAGCGAAATTGTGGAACATCATCATTGTCCTGAAATAGAATAAATTCTCTTAATTGATATGGTATTACAAATGATATTTGTAATTAAACTATGGAACACGAAGCGAAGCGGACACCGGTATCCGCGCAGCTATTGTTCTTTAAACTATGGAGCACGAAGAGGACACCGGTGTCCGCGCACCTATTATTTTTATTTATTTTATTTTTATTTTTTAAAAAACGTTGCCCCACACTAGGAGTTACTCCTGTATCGCGGGTGCGTTCACAAACATGCAAAGTCACATACACAAGACACCCAGACCCGGAACAACTATTTGTAGGTCATACAAATATTTGTTCCGTGCGGGAATCGAACCCGCGACCCACAGCGCAGCACTAAATCGCTTAACCACTGCGCCAACCGGGTCGTCGTTATTGTTCTTTAATTGTGTCTCATATGACGGTGCTCGAAAGGTATTGAGCAACATTGAATGCACTGATCACAAAATTACATAAGTTACGACCATTTTTTTCTTGTTGTGAAAATAATCAACTATCATAATATTTACAAAATTAAATTTTACCGGGGCCATCACAGGCACTGCAGTTTTTTTCAGACGCAAGTAGCCTTTGGAAGTAGTATATTTATCTTCATTTTTAAAATGTTCAGAACAAATTGTACTACTTTTTGTAGGTATCCAGTTATATTCACTTCTTTCCGCCTGAACTATGCTGATCCATTTATGTTTTATATAAACATCACTAGGAAATCTGGAAGATAACAAAAACACTACAAAAAATAAATGTTTTATCTAAGGTATATTTTAATCGAGTAATAAAATAATATTGATTAGCCCGCTATTACTAATTTAATTCTATATCATCTTAATATTATTATTAGAAAGACGCTAACAAACTAACTCAAGCGGACAACGAACGTTGTGTATTCTGCCTACGATTTCGCTTCTGGTTGATTAATCTATGACACATGGCTGTTTGTCCTTGTCGCGCTGCAGTTGTCATCATATTCACTGTCCTTATCGTACCGCCATATTAATAATTCGAAATGTAATTTGTAAATGAGAAATAAAATCGTGAAAAAATATAAATATGACATTATTTTAATATACTTACGTATGGTATGAAACTCCTACACTCTTATTTTTCTTGGAACCATAGTTTTTACACCTTCGTAACACACAACTTGGCATTTTAGGTAAATATAGGCACGATACAGACACGCGTTGTTTCGCTCGCTGCTATAAGCCGACTAAAACAAATTACGACAATTGTCTGAATTCGTTCGCAACAATTTTTGTGCGCCAGTGCGATATCTACCTTTTTTATTATACATAATATCATTGCAAAATAAGCTCTCGCACGTTGTGATACGTCATAATTAGCTTGCACTCTACAGGTCTATTTTTTGTTTTTAATATTTTATTTTTTTATCAAACGTTTGTATTACCAAGACACAACCATTTCGCTGAGGGAAAACAACCATTTAAATTTCACGGTATATATATATTTTTTAATAAGTAACAAGCTTTTACTATGCGTTCCAAATAAGAATAGGATCGATTACCAAGATGTGACGTCACGCCGTACTGTCAAATCGAAGATATTTTGGCAAAATTTAAGAAATCAAAGATGAGTGAAATTGAGAAAATGGATTCTAATTAAAGTTTACGTTCACAGTACGTGAATAAAATTTTGTCGTAAATAAACAGAATTTAAAAAATATCTTGCCTCGATTTGACAGTAAATCGTGACGTCACAACATGGCAATCGATCCTATTCTCATTTGGAACGCATTGTATTTAGTTTCACCGGACAATATGTTTGTGGTGGAATCTTGTAAATTAAATTTGATCCACTTCCCGGTTACCGATTGAGCTGAAATTTTGCAAACATGTGTCAATTAGATGACAATGCGAAATTATTATGTCGTGGAGTTGATCTGATGATGGAACCGGAAGGTGGCCTTAGGAACTCTGTAATTAAACGACATAAACCCAGCGAGTTTGGACTCGTGTGATTCGTCTTGACGAGTTTTAATTATATAGGTATATATTTTAATATACCGTATTATAAAAGCTTTCAATGAAAAAAATATTTTCATTACAAAAATTGTTTTTAATTTTAGTAAAATTGCAATAAGTATAATAAATACATATTAAATAAAATAAAGGAGGAGAGTTGATAAAAGGCACTTTTAAAATCTCGCGTTTCTCTGAGCGGATTTTGATGCGGTTTTCAGAAAAATATCTGTTACACTTAGGAGAAGGTTTTGGTATTCTATCCGACTAAAAAAAGCGTGGTTCGGTTTTGAAATTTTTTGTTTTGATTGACTAACGGACCCAGATGGCGTAAGGTATCTATTTATTACTTCCAACCTACTCCACCCTACTGTACCCTTACTTTTTCTTTCTTATCAACTTTTTCCTGACATTAACAAATACAAAAAAAGAAGAATTAGCGAAATCGGTTTTGCGCTTACCAACACATTCAACAATTCATTTTATGGATGTAAAAATTTATAAATAGTCGGAGACAGAAATAATTTTTTTAATGTGCCTATATCAACTCTCTTTCTTTAAGTTTGTATAAAAAAATTGTTTTATTTTATACCTATCTACCACTTCTACTAGTCCGCTCGTGCAGCAAAGACCAAGCCAAGCCAAGGGTTGATGCGAAAGCGTTAAACCAGGGCTCTGGGATATAGGCAAGGAAGGAACGTGTCGTTTAGTCAGTAAGAGTCTGACACTGTCTACCGCTCCGCCCAAGGGCGGGATTCGTCATTCGATGATTTGTCCCTTCATAAAAAAACCCACCACTTCTACTAGACCGCTCGTCCAGCAATGACCAAGGCTGAGGGTCTGGGTAAAGTGAAAATGTACCCGGGGTCCGGTAAGTGTCCGGACCGAGCCCAAGTCGTCGACGGCGCGCACTGTTCCCGCGCGCCTCAAGGAGTTGTCAGCAAACTGTAGGGGCCCGGCAGGGTCGAAGCCTTCTGGGGCCAAGGATTGATGCGAAAGTGGAACACCGGGGCCCTGGAACTACGGCAGGAAGGAAAGGTGGGTCGTTTAGTCAGTAGAAGTCTGACACAGTCTCCCGCTCCGCCCAAGAGCGGGATTCGTCATTTGATGATTTTTCCCACCATAAAAAAAAACCCGGGGTCCTGGAACAAATGCAAAGAAGGGACAGGTTTTTAGTCAGTAAAAGTCTGACACTGACATGAATCCAGATTTCGTCATTGGATGATTTTAACCTACCGTAAAAAAACCTTGTAATATGGGTGTCTTAAGAGCGGCCAACCCGACGTACATTTTCATACAACCACTCTTACGTGATTATAATGTTATTACACACCTTCCTTTGGATATTTAGGATACACAGATATTTTGTGGCTATTATCTAGGTAGGCTTCTATAGAAATCAAAACATAAATTTGTGTAATAGTAATCCAGTAAAGACCTTTGAAAATCTGCTATTTTGCGTGAATTTTTACTGCTCATAATGTACTGCTATTTTAAAATTATAAAAAAAAAAAAATTTTAGAAGCCTTGCGCATTTAATCGAGATTCTAAATTTTTTTTTTTAATCCTCACAGGTTAAAAATGCGTGTATTTCCTAGAACAAGTTTTGTGAAACATTCGAGAATACCGAATGCTAACGGAATTTTCAGGTGTTATTTCTATTTTTTCGCATTACTTTTACATCAAACAATACTTTAAATGCATTAGAACTTTTTATATTTTTAAATATAGAAGTACATTATGGAGAGTCAAAGTTCACGTAAAGTAGCAGATTTTCAGAGGACTTTACTGGACTACTCTTTCAGAAATTTATGTTTTGATTCCTATAGAAGCCTAGACAATATCCACAAGATATCTGTGTATCCAAAATATCTAAAGAAAAACGTGTAATATCATTTTAATCACGTTAGAGCAGTTGTATGAAAATGTACCTTGGGTTGGCCGCTCTTAGGTGTGTATCAAATTAAAAAAGTTGTCTTGCAGTAAAAACCGGGAGAGAGAACCGTTGTAAATGCATCTACAGTTAAATAATTCCCAGATTCTTATAAATCTTTTGAGTAATATTGTAGAACCTGTTCAATCCGGTTATATCTAGTCTCAACTAGTTATTCAAAGGGCTCATTTGAAGGGGTCAATATTTTATCTAGTTTATATTTAAACATGTTGGAAAACAGGGGTCTTCTGAATAAAGGAACAATATATTGGAGCAGAGGAATTTAAATAAATAATTCTATTTAATAAAATAACATTCTTTTTGCTGTAAGTTGTAAAGGATAATACAATCTAGCTAAGCTTAAATAATTAGGGAATATATGTAAGTATGTATCTACAGTGTACTTTAATAACAACTGCTGATTGCATTTATTTGTTGCAACTTCAGACTCGCCACGATCCGGCGGCCGTACTGTACCAGCGACTTCACCGGCGTGAAAGTAGTTTCCTCCATACAAACTTTGTATCCCTATTACTTAAACTTACAATGAGAGCAAGACGTGACGGTACACTCACTGTAGGGTTCCCTAGTTTCCTGTCCGTCACAAATTTCTCACAATGTAACAGAACCGTTAACTACGATTTATCAGTGTGAAGTAGCCCATGTATAAATTGGCTCGCGGACGGTGAGCAATGGGTAGCTCGCCGTCCGGTCGTCTGGTAGCAGTCCAGACCGAGTCCAAGTCGTCAACGGCGCGCACCGTTCCCGCGCGCCTCAAGGAGTTGTCAGTAAACTGCAGGGGCCCTTCAGGGTCGAAGCCTCCTGGAGCCTAGGGTGGTGCAAACTGTTACCTCGACTCTAGGAATAAGGCAAGGAAGGTACGGGGTAGGTTTTTTAGTCAGTAAGAGTCTGACACTGGTCTCCCGCTCCGCCCAAGAGCGGGTTTCGTCATTCGATGATTTTCACCTACCATAAAAAAAAGCCCATGTATAAATTAGTAATCTATTTCCCCGAGAGATGGCGCTGTACCCGGTGGTAATTTTGGTAACGGAACTCTAAAAAAGGTATGTTACTCAACGAGGTACAGTCAGCAACACATCAGACTACAACAAACTGTCAAAATTCTGCAAACGATTTTCAACTCTTAACCATAATATTGCCCGTCCTAACCTACGGTGCCCAAAGCTGGTCACTTACTGAACAACAAAAGTCCAAACTGAAGATTTGTCAAAGGGTAATGGAGCGCAGCATAATAGGTGTTAAGCGAATAGATCGGGTTAGGAACACCACGCTGCGCTCCATAACTCAAATAGCAGATGTTGGAGAAAATACAGCCAGGTTGAAGTGGGAGTGAACTGGCCACGTCGCACGAATGCACCCGAACAGATGGGCGAAGATTGTCACTCACTGGACACCTGAGGGAGGTCGACGCCGTCCAGGTCGACCGCGGCGAAGGTGGAGTGACGATCTCATCATGTTCGCGGGGCAAACATGGCCGGAGGTCGCCCTAGACAGAGAGGTCTGGAAGGAAAAAGGGCAGGTCTTTGCCCAGCAGTGGGACATACAATAGGCTATAAAAAAAAAACATAATACAACAAGGTTCAAAATGTATATTGGAGAAATCTGACAGATTTGTATAGTCTAATGTACCGTACCTACTTATTATTGATTCTTCGCCTGTCCTCGCGATCTTCACACATTGTGCTTACTCGCTTAAAATTCAAACTAAATTTGAGTCAAGGCTCACATCGTGTTGGTCGCAGTTTTTATACAATTAAATTAAATAATGCAATGACTCGAGGATATTCTTCGATTTTGAGTACATAAAAAGCCTTGAAGTTCCCTCTTCAATAAAAAACTATAGTTTGTTTTTTAATTCTAGCCTACGATTTGACAACTAAGAATGACACACTCTAGAAATATGTTCCCAATTTTCTGGAGTTTGACATTTGAAGTTGTCAAATCGTAGTCTAGGATTAAAAAACAAACTATAGACAATATTCACGAGGTATCTGTGTATCCAAAATACCTACAGAAAGATGTGTAATCTATATACATATTTAAAAGTATAACTTACATCAACGTAAAACTAAAACTACTGGGCCTAAGAGCGTGAAGTTATGCACAAAGCTTCCTTTTATGACATAGGCGAATACTATTTAAGAAAGGGGTTTTCAAAGTTCAGCTACTAAAGGGAATTAATGGGGGTCTAAACTTTGTATCGAAAAACTTAATGGCGGGTGAAGCCGCTGGCAGGAGGCTAGTATACCTATATATAATACCTATATATAAGGAGAAACTGACTGACTGACATATCAACGCACAGCCGAAACTGCTAGGACTACGAGAGCGAAATTGTGCACAGGACTTTCTTTTATGGCGTAGGCGAACACTAAGAAAGGATTTTTCAAAATTCAGCTCCTAAAGGGGTCTAAAGTTTGTATGGAGAACCCTTCTTTCACGCGAGCGAAGCCGCTGGCTAATAGTAACATACCGTAGGGACCCTGCAGAAGGGTCGAAGCTAACTAGGGCCAAGGGTTCGTGTCCGAAAGGAAGGCTCTAGCCCTGGTATAGATGGCGATGTAGAAACGGGGCAGGTTGTTTAGTCAGTAAGAGTCTGACACTGTCTCCCGCTCCGGCCGAGCACGATTCGTCATTGGATGATTTTTACCTACCATAAAAAAAAGGATAGTAACATCATAATTACGTAAGAGCGGTTGATGGACTTGTACCTCAGATTGGACTCACATACAGAAGAAAAGTGAAAGAGTCAAGGCATGTACGTGGTAAGTATTTTATCTAATCAAAAGTTTGGCCCCTCTTGACATCAAATACGTAATGATTAGATAAGGTAAACTAACTTAGGAACTATTCAGGAAAGTTAGTAATAACTACAGTACGTACGGTCGTCGGATCTTGGCGAGTTTGAAGTTAGGCTCTACGAATTTTAGCGAAAACTCGTACAAAAATAAATGGTTTTAACAAATAAGTGCAATAATTTGCAGTTGTTCTGTTATTGGTATTTACTTTTTTTAAAACATTTTTTTTTAGGTTAAAGTAAATCGCTTGTAGTGTTTAAAACAAAATTAAAAAACTACGTTTACAAATTGCTCGATCGCTGTATGTTATATTTATATCTATTAATGTCTGTTATCTGTTCATTAATGAGTATTATATTTAATCCTAAACCATTTGTTTTTGCACGACTTTTCAAGCGCTAAAATTCACAGAGCTTAACTTCAGACGTGCCAATATCTGGCGGCCGTACTGTACCTTCTTCTTCTTAGGTGTCGATGGCAAACCAGTTAAATTCCTTAAGAATTCGGCCACGGCAATGCTGTCCACTGACGCTGTCATTAGGTCCTTACGTGAACAGGTAATAGAGCACGTGATGCAGGATGGAAGGTGGGTCATGGTCTGCGGAGAGACGCCGCACAAACACTGAAGATCAGAACCGTCCGACAACCCCCATCTGAAGAGATTGTTGTTGTTGTGTTTGAGATTGTTGTGTTGTTGGCTGTTGATTTTCTTTGCTGCATCCAACCTGGGTGCGAATTCTGTCTGAATGTTATCGAAAGAGCTACCGTGTGGTCCTGAAACGCTAAGGGCAATAGAATTAACACTTTTTTATATATTTTTTTATTTGCTATAAATACTTGCAATCGACGACCGCGTACCGGAAGACGTAGCGTTGGAAGGCCTCCAAAGTGGACCGATGACCTGCTCAGGGTTGCTGGAAGCCGATGGATGCTAAACGCACAGAACGGTCTTTGAGGCGGCGCTTGGGGGAGGCCTATGTCCAGCTGTGGACGTCTTTCGGCTGAAATGATGATGATGAATACTTGCATGCTATAAATGCTTAACTGCGATCCCACCTGATGTTAAGCAGTGATGCAATCGTTGATGGTAAGGCGCACTAGTTTATTAAAAGCCTATTCACTCTAGCCTTGAAGATACCCAAATTATAATCGGATGGGAAAACCGCAGCTGGCAAAAAACCCGCTGCTCCATAGATTTATATTCACTTTACCTACTCGACAAAATGTGTGGAGCAGCGGATATTTTTTTCATGGTTTTTGGGATGGTCTCATAGTAAAATTTATAAATATTGGTGTGTACAATGATCCTTTTGAAGGAAAGCCCATCTGACGTATCAACATGGTAGCTTACTAGTAATATTATAAATGCGAAAGTTACGTTGTTTGTATGTTTGTTACTCAATCACGCCAAAACGGCTAGACAGATCTGGATGAACTTTTTATCCCGGAAAAACATAAGGTTCCTGGATTTTTTTTCTAAGCACGAGGCTATTTGGAATTTCCTAAAAAAAAGTTTTGATCGTGTGTATCTTTAAATCTAAGAACAGTAGGAATTATATTTTACCATTTGGCAATACAGTGACATCTAATGTCAATGTCACAAAGGAATTTTGACACATAACGGCTTTCTAAGTGGGTTAAAACGTAATTTTAAAAAAGGTTGTATTTTTTGTTCATTTTGTGCCTTGATAACTTTCGTCTGCCACACAAAATCTAGACAGGTTTGTAAGAAATAGAATAAATTAAGTTATAGTTTGTTTAATGCGCTTTTCAGTGCTTCTATTTGCTCGTTTCTACCTCTTACGAGCTGGCGTATATTTCGATTTTTCTAAATGGGGCTATTTAGTTTCTATTTTGGGGTTAATTGGAACGTAGCTTCAAATAGCCCCTCTAAAATGTGTTATACATTGCCAAGGAATTTTATCATAGTTCCAAATAGTCCCAATTGCGTATTTTGAGCATGTTAAGGGCAAGATATTTTTCGGCTTAGGTACTCACAAAATAATTTACCTATACTGCTGTATAAAATAGAGAACTTTTCCTGCATGTTTGATTGTCATACCTGAATGATCAATAGTTATTATTTAGTTTCCTTTTTTTTCGTTCCATGTACCTACCGTAAAGTGGGGCGGTTAAGTCTGGAAAACTTTAGCTAACTGATGCTGCCGATACTTATGACATACCTAAGAGTACGCTATGAAGAATAATTGCTGTGTTAGGCGTTCAGAATCATGTAGGTACCTACTGAATACCTACGTGGTAACTAATCGATTGTGCGTCGATGCGGCCCCTCCATCCTGTATTGTTTATCATAAGTATAAACTAGTAACGTTACCCAGATTTTAATTGTGGTTAATTCCTTGCCAAATATTTATTTTTTATCTATTTCACATTTTATTTTAAGTGGGTAGGTACCTTCTTACTTAGGTAGGTAGGTACCTATTTCACGGTTTATAAAGATCTCAATGTTTAAGCATATTTTTAGCTTCCCCTTAAATGTTCCAAATATTGCCTTAATTCATAAACAATTGTAAGTATAAGATTTTACTACAGATTCCAAATAGCCCAAAAGTTGCGAATTGCTTTTTTATAATAAATGTTACGATGCTAAATATTTGGCTTTTTATTTAAAATTAAACCACAAAACTATAATACAATGAAAGGCCGTTTATCCTTCTGTTGGTCTAAATGTCGCAAAACCTGTTTAAATTGATACAGCTTCAACGGTCGATGAAAAACAAAATTAGAATATGTCGATTACAAAAAGCCCCAAACCGGTGATATTTGGAATTGCACTTTTGAAAAAAGATATCTCTGTATCTATATTCAATACACAAATATAAGCGCATTTTTCTAGAAGGTATTGATAAGGTTAGTCGTAAAAAAAATTGTCTAAGTTCACAACCTAAGTAGTTTTTGTGAAAAACGTAATTTTTCATAAAAAATGTACCAAATAGCCCCATCGTACGGTACTCATAATAATTATGAGTAGAAAAAAATCCCAAATAAGTACCTAAAGAATTAAATAAAAATCCCCACGGGAAATTATATTTGCGGTTACTTTTATCCGCTTATAAAAAGATAATATTAGGTGTTTCCACGTATTGTATGTTTGCCGTGTCCTCGTGGGGGTGATCGGCGGCGGCGACCTCTCGCGCCGGGCCCTGGTTCAGGCCATGGTCCGCAGCGAAGAGGAATGGCAGGCGGTCGCCTCCTTCTGCGAAGCAGTAATGCTCGTAAAGGAGGAGGCCGACCGCATAAGGCAAAGGCAACGGCGTACTCGCCGTAGCCGTCGCCGCCGCGATCCTGCCGATATCCGGCCACCGTAGACACTGGCTCGCGGACGGTGAGCAATGGGTAGCTCGCCGTCCGGTCGTCTGGTAAGACCGAGTCTAAGTCGTCAACGGCGCGCACCGTTCCCGCGCGCCTCAAGGAGTTGTCAGCAAACTGCAGGGGCCCTTCAGGGTCGAAGCCTCCTGGAGTCTAGAGGGTGGTGGAAAACTGTTACCTCGACTCCAGGAATAAGGCAAGGAAGGTACGGGGTAGGTTTTTTAGTCAGTAAGAGTCTGAGACTGCTCTCCCGCTCCGCCCAAGAGCGGGTTTCGTCATTGGATGATTTTTACCTACCATAAAAAAAAAAAAAACGTATTGTATGTTTAAGGATAAGTATAATATACAGGGTGTCATTGACATGTTAACGCAAACGAATACCATAGATCCGGGACATGATTCTGGACACCCCAGTGGTGGAATTATTCGACGGTTTTTTTTTTCAAATTAAAAAAAAAGTTTTTTTTTTACCTGTATAAAATCGTTATTCTAACCAATCCCAACGATATTTATAAAAAAATTGTTACAAAAAAAGAATGATAAAAAATCATTGAGGCAAATAAAGTCGTTATTCTAATCAAACCCGATGACATTTTTAATTTTGAATGTAATTCACTCATTTTGTTTCGCGAAAAATATTAAAATGACGTTTTTATACAGTTTAATTTAAAAAACATAAAAAAAATAAGAAAAAACCGACAAAAAATTCCACCACTGGGGGTTCCAGAATCATGTACTGGATCTGTGGTATTCGGTTGCGTTAACATGTCAATGACACTGTATAAAAACTAGTGGCGAAGAGTCCGTAAAACACAATTCCCATCGGCTTCCCTTTAATATGGTTTAAATTTCAAGTCGATAATTCCACGCGTTCCTGAGATAAAGGGTCTTCACAGACAGACAGACAATGCAGTGATCCTGTTAGGCTTCAGTTTTTTGCTTTTGAACTACGCAACTTCTAAGGTCCGGACGAAGCGTTTCGCCTTGCGGTATATTACTATTAATTCGGCAATAAAAAGCAAGTGTTATTTCGGGAGAGTCACCACACGGCGAGTTGCCGACATGTGGTGAAATATGCCATGTGGTTGATTACTCATTATGATTATCTACACGATAACCTTATGAATGCGGTACGTACTTGAGTACAGATTTTGTAATAAAATAAGAATCGGGACCATAGAAAATATTAAAAAATTGATTTTTCTAAATGATCTAAACTATATAGTGCCCAAAACGTCATTACTAATGTGCCCTGGAGGACTTAAAAAACGCCACACGAATCAGCATTGCCATCCGCGTGGCAATGCTGCCAGCGTTCTGGGCACTTTTGCCATTGATATCGATGTGGGTTCACCCACACCACTATTTGATGCCCATTAAGTTTTTTTTTTTAATCGTACGTAAAAATATATTCACACTGGTGCCATTAACGTAGTGCAGTGGCAGTGGCGGGGCAAGACCTAAATTTGATGTGGGCAAGATATATTTTGCGAGGCCCCCTAAAGATTACGCAGAAGGACGGATTTTTTTGATACTCAAATTATAACGTGTCTACGGAATTTCGGCGGCGTCAGGGGCATGAGCGCCGATGCTTTATGCGATCAGCCTCCTGCTTTGCTAGCATTACTGCTTCGCAGAAGGATGCGACCGCCTCCCACTCCTCCTCGCTCCGGACCATGGTCCATACCAAAGCCCGGCGTGAGATATCGCCGCCGCCGATCGTCTCCACTTGGACACGGCGATGCTCTATCCAAGCATGGCACACCTACTATGTCAGGTGGCGCATGTTTTTACCTGCGTCATACGGAAGATGAGGACACCGGGAGGTCTTTCCAGCCCGGCCTCAAAGAGGGGACTTACCACTATAATTATGGCGACAGTCGCTGTCGCCATACCACCTGGATACCCAGCCGAAGCTCTCTTTTAGGCTACGGATCACACGACAGGTAGTATTGCCAGATACTTGCTAGCCGGTTTTTATATTATTTATTGCTAGAAGAGTAATTATATTTACGTGGATGATGAATATTCGCAAGGACATGAAGCAGTTGAGGCTTTCAGATGACGATGCATATCAGCGGAATAAGTGGCGCCTCAGCACCAGGAAAGCCGACTCTTGTAACCGGAAAAGGCAAGGCCAAAAAGAAGGAGTAATTAGTAAGAAGAAGTAGTATTTGCGTTCGCGGGCCTTTGAGGCGCGAGGTCCCTTGGTCCGCGAGGCCGTGGGCGGTCGCCCACGTCGCCCACGCCTTACGCCGCCTCTGTGCAGTGAGCACTGTGCCACGCTGACAAACACATAGTCCAGAAAATTTTATCACTTCTTACTGTCTAAATAAGCCTTCAAATAATTTGGAGAACAAGCTTAAATATTGTTTGACATAAGGACCTGTGCATACCACCAGTGAAGGAGCAAGACCTTAAGTATTTTTAGTTTGTACATACGTATATACAATTTAAGTTATAATAGAATCTTGAGAGTTAGTTTAGACCAAATGCTCTAAAAAAATTTGCATTTATTTCTCTCTAATTCGGAGTTTCGGACCAACTGTTAATTCTAAAAGCTTGGATTGCACGGTCTATGGTTTCACCTCACCCCTCTAAATCATCTCGGATTGTGATTGGCTGCCGAATTTAAAGTACTTTTCAATTTATAGGGGTGACTCATTCGACCTCGTTTTTGCTTGTCAACTTTGAAATTATGTTTCATGTGTTCGAAAATTTTGACATGAGTTTTTTTTTGGTAGGATTTAAATTAATTTGATTTTTTTTGCCGAATTCTTTCCAGTGTAATGTAATGTAATACACATTACCTATATTTCCAGTGTATATACATAAATTTTTAATGGCTGATTTAATTATTGTTTGCAACTGATTTCAAGTCGATAATATGCCGACTGTGATGTATATTATTAATTGCTTAGTATAATGTGTATTTGTTAAACTTTTATGGATCGCCCTGAAATAAGTAAAAAAATACACAATTAATTTGTCATTGACATGTTAACGCAAACGAATACCATAGATCCAGTACATGATTCTGGACACCCTAGTGGTGGAATTTTTCGTCGGCATCTATTGGTATAGATAGGAACGAGGTAGGTTGTTTAGTCAGTGTAAGAGTCTGACACTGTTTCCCGCTCCGCCCAAGGGCGGGATTCGTCATTGGATATAATTATAATCCTACTTGTAGCGTGGTAAAATAATAAAAAATTCGTATGAATATGTGAGTATTTCATTGTCGGCGTTACGTGTTCGTAGCAACACAGATAACGATACTCTCTGACCTAAATAACTGAAAAACAAAGTGATTATGTTCAAAACGCGAGCAAGTCCGAACGCCAGTTAGTGTACAGGGTTCTGTAGAAATAGTTCATTTTTATACAAGATTTTTTTTTTATTCTAGATAGGCTCGCGTTTGACCACAATCTCACCTGATGGTAAGCGATGATGTGGTCGACGATGGAGCACGCTTGCCTAGAAGTAACCTATTCACTCTTGACTTAAAGACCGAAGACCTCTAGGTTGTAGCTTTCAGGAAACACAGACGCCGGCAGGGAATTCCACTCCTTAGCTGTACGCATAACGAATGTGTTCCCAAAACGCTTTGTACGTATAGGTGGGATCTCCACCATGTACCGGTGGCGCAACGCAGACGCTGTACGTCTGGTCGTCCGATGATGGAAGGGACTAGGGAAAGTTTGTCGTTTCGTGTTTGTTTGTGTGCAGAAAGTTTGTCATTGCGGCCGAGGGGCAATCCGCGCGAGCCGTAAGCGAGTGTGTTATGAAGCCAGCCTTCGACGCAATGACTTTGAAGGTGTGTCTAACTTTTCAATACACTTACGACACCTTGGGGTTAACCCGCGCCTCTTGGGGGTCGAAACGCATGATGCGACAAACTATTTTATTAGGTACAATAATATTGTGTTGGGGCGAGCACATGAACTTTTCCGTAAAACAGAAAACAATCCATTGCGTGCTTAAACTCTTGAGTCCCAAGCGTCCGCCAACGTTTAAACACCAATTATCTTTCTATTATATTGTCTCTAATTACGGTATCCGAAAAGTTAAAGAAAGAAAGAATAACATTTATTGGCACAGTCACAGGGAATACATAGCACAATAATAAACCAGTTAAATTACTTAAATTATTTAGTAGATACAATAATAATTGTTGTTTGCCCCACGGCAGCTCCAAACAGGCCAAGTTCAGCATAAATGTCTGGGCTAAGGGCCTGACGCTGGTTTTCAACTGGACCTGGTTGAGAGGTGTGTACGCCGAACCAGTTATGTGGTTGTGTGTATAGGAAATATTAGTACTAAAATATGTATAAATAGATAGATATTTTATGTGTATATATTAAGGAAAAAATCCATATAATCTAATCATAAATAAATACAAGGTGAGTAGGTATTAAATAATATTATTAAGTAGGTACCTACAAAAAGCAGTGGGATAAGATCATAAAGCGTTTTATTTCATAGTTTACCAAACGGGACCCCAAAAACGTTAAACTAATACAACTTGTAGTAAACTCTGATAACAGTTTTTTTATTTCTTTGGCAAAGAAAAACATTGTAAATAGTAGTCATAGCAATAGGATACGTCTTCACCTCTGACGGAATAAACTGACTAAAATCATGGAAACTTATGAAGTTCGCCAAACTTAAGTGGCAATGGGCAGGGCACATTGCACGCAGAACGGATGGCCGCTGGGGCCGAAAGGTTCTGGAGTAGCGACCGCGTACCGGAAGACGTAGCGTTGGAAGGCCTCCCACAAGGTGGACCGATGACCTGGTCAGGGTTGCTGGAAGCCGATGGATGCAAGACGCACAGGACCGGTCTTTGTGACGGCGCTTGGGGGAGGCCTATGTCCAGCAGTGGACGTCTTTCGGCTGAAATGATGATGATGATGATGATTATGAACTTATGTTAGTTCGCACACTTATTGTCTTTCTATTATGTCTCTAATGACGGTATTCAAAAGGTAAAATATCTTTGTCGCAGAATCAGATGTTTAGTCTCAACTCATGTTTTCGGATGAATACTACAAATCTCATGATTTCTCAGGAGTTTTATAATTTTCAACAAAATAACTCTGATGAAAGAAAGAAAGAAGAAAGAAAGAAATAACATTTCGATGCCTCCCACGTAAGTTGTTGTAACCCCAAAAATGCAATTTTACAGGAGAGCGTTTTAAAGATACTTTTTGCGATACAAGCCACATTTTTCAAAGAATCTTTTTGAAATTCGGTATGAGCGTATAGTTTTTAATATGTTATTGTTTACTACATGACATTACGTTATAATTTTAACGGTTTCTTGAATATTGTTGTTACAACTGTTTACCGCGACATGAGGTCCTCACAAAATGTTGTAACTATCACTTACATTATTATACACGGGAGTTCAAGAGCCAAATTGGATCATATCTGATATTTACATGAATTTACGTCGATTACAAATAAAAAAAAGGTGTGGTATGTGTATCATTACTTGATATAATAAAATAAATACAATGTTTTTTCAGCCTAATTTCATTTAGGACGATACCTTTTCGTTGATATATTACCGAAATACAAAAAAAAGCAGAATATTTTCAATCAAGTTTATCAAAATTTTACATTTTAGGATTTAGAGTTTAGAATAAGAAACGATATTTTAAAGATTAGGAAAACATTAAAGATTAAGATTAATAATCATTTAAAAATAAAAATTTAAGCGTTTTCTAAATTTTAATTATACTTTCAATTAATTACGTCGTCCTTTAACCAAATTTTTACTACAGTTTAAATAATCAAAACTCAAAAAAGTATCGTAACCAAAATGATTAAGAAAATTCTATTAACCAATAAGATTTAAAAATAGGAAAACCATCATCATGTTCCTATCTTAGTCCAATGTGATTTGGGGTCGGTGGAACAAGCTTATTCTTCTATTTTGTCGTATCACCCGTCTCACTATCACTTTGTAATCTTTTCCTCTCTCCATTTTTTCAAGTGACTATACTTGTAGCTGTAATATGCTTTATTCTTCTTCTTTTCGTAACCATATTCAAGACAAACGATAGGTAAATAAGTAATGTTTAATAACTTACACTGAATCTAGAAAAGCCCGCAAATATTAAGTTTTTCTCGTAATAGAAGTACAAAAGAGGGATTATTTCCCGACCCTAAAAAGCTGGTTTCATGCACCTAACTGGTGTATTCATATCATCAGCATTTCGGCATCTTAAGGTATTGTTGCTGAAAGAAGTGTTCATCACCTTACAGTCTGATAAAACATAATATTGAATCTTCAGAACAAACTGGTACCTCTTTTATTTTTACGATATTATGATCTTTCAGATCTTGTTTTCTCTGTGTACCCTTTAGGCAAAAGCTATACGTTATTACTATATACACTAAAAGTTTAAACCTCTGTCTTAATATAACATTAGTGAATTTAGTCAAACATAGTGTGACTCAACTTGCAAGCAGTTGAAAAGACTTGAAATGGTAACAAACGATGGTTTTGACAGACCCAGACTTTTTCACAGGCTGTTAAATATCTCTTTAATCTGGGATTTAACTAACACCTTACTAAGAACTTAATCACTTATAGAAATGGGGTAACTGTTGTTTATACACGTCTGAAGTTTGAAGTTTCAGCAACGGCAACCAGACAATTTATTCTTATTTACTTATGTCTCACAATAGTATCAGCATAAATTCTAAGCTTGGCTCTCCTATAACTAAATTAGCCATAGTTATACATCGTTTTCTCTGTCACCTTTTTAGTTAAATTCATTGAAATAGTGCTTACAGCAGACTCAATAGACCAGTTTTCCTACTGGCTGTTTTTGATATTTTACTAGAAAGGTTTTTTTTTGACGACCTTTTTGAAAAATCTCTAGTCTTTAAATGTGTATTTTTTTCATTACCTTTTTCAAACGATACTTTATTCAATCAAATCACTGATAGTTGAGTTAGCTTGAAGAGTTCAACAGTGCAGAAACATGCAGGTGGTGACTAAGGTAAAAGTTACGAACAATGTTTTTTGATTTGGGAAACTAGCAATAAACACGAGCAAGAAGGAAAGTCCTGGTGTAATCACACATGTAATCTTTCGGTGCCTTTTGTGTTCCAGGCCCACATTTCCTCGACTCGACCTGGATGCCTTCCTTGATACTTGGTACGATAAAGCGAGTAACTAAGTTAACTGGAAACAATGGAGGGAGGCCTTTGCCCAGCAGTAGGACAGCACAGGCTAGCTATAATAATAATGATTTATAATATAAACAAAAATGGCTATAACAGTCGTAATCCAAATGGTTATTATACTGCACAGCTATGAAATACAAGTAAGTGCGCAGTTTCAAGGTCCAAAGTTCCAAATATGCCATCATCTGTTAATTTAGTCATTTAAAACTTCTCAGATTCATTGAAAATGGTTACCTAGAATGACTCTGACTTCAGTGATATTCATAAAACACTCCCTGAAAAATATATACAACGTACTTATTTCAAACGAATAGCGATGTAAATCGTTGTATGTGATGTGACAACTTACTTTTACATATCTAGCATCGAAGTAAAATGTTTTACGTATCACTTAACATACAATAATTTTAAAATTAGCGACGTAAATTGTTGTATGGGATCAATACCATATTTTAAATGGTTATCATGTTAGTTAAAGATAAGATTAAGCGGAATAGTAATTACTAGAATATTAAATTAACGACGTAAAAATTGCGTGAAAGGTGCAACTGGCACCGAATTCCAGCGTAATTTGTGATATGTGTTACATACAACGGACGCACGTGCGCTTTTCCCCGTTGTAAACCATTGCAAGTAATAAATACTACAGTCTACGCCGGAATCGTTCGAAATATACAACATTATACGTTTCAAAAGTACCTTAAATAATAGGTTTTTTGGACTTTTTGTTTTTTTGTAGGATAGTTTACATAAAATTAGACACTTTTACATAAAAAACCCAAAATCGCCATTTTGTGGGTTACAACAACTTACGTGGGAGGCATCGATTTATTGGCACAGTCACAGGGCATAGCACAATAATAAACAACAAGTTAAATTACTTAAACTATTTAGTAGGTACAATAATAATTGTTGTTTGCCCCACGGCTGCTCCAAACAGGCCCAGTTCAGCATAAATGTCAGGCAGCTAAGTGCCTGACGCTGGTTTTCAACTGGACCTTTTTAACTGGATGAAATGAGAGCGAAACGTGTTATAGGTCCCAGGCTCAAAGTTTCAAACCCAGCCAGGGACATTACTTTGTGTAATTTATTTCATCACCACTGCTCACAAAAACGTGGCCCGCGTAGTGTATTACGGCTCATTCCTTCTTCTAAAGAAGAGGCCTGAGTCCCGGTAGTGGTAACATTATAAGGCTATAGCATCAGCTATGCTGTTTACTAATAGTACATTTTGATACAAGTGCAGAAAGTTTGTCATTGCGATCGAGGCGAAATTCACACGAGCCGTAGGCGAGTGTGTTATGGAGCCGAGGGCTGCAATGACAAATCTGCACGTGTATCAAACGACGTTTTTCAATACACTTACGACTTGTGAAATAAAGATAGAAAGAAAAAATGTTTAATCGTATCTCAAAGTCAAACATACAGTAGAAATATAAGAAATATAGCATTCAAATCTGCTTTGGTCAGTTTCTAATTTCGTGGGGTCGTCCAGCGACTCAGGGGGACGCCTCGCGCCTGATTCGATAAACTAAGTAAAACAAAATAATCACCCGTGACCGTGACGATAAGGAAGGAATAAAAAAGCCCTTGTTGTGATAAACTCAAAAAAGCACTTGGGTGATATACATGCTATATTGAACCTAATAGGAGTGCGATAAGAGGAAGTTTTCGAGTAAGTGTATTGAAAAAATAAATCCCTCTGTGTCGCTCGCAAGCTTGATATTTAACGCGTCATGGTAAAACCTTCACGGAAGCAAAACAATTAAATACCTAATTTAATTGAGGTTATGTACACAAAGGCTCCGTTCAATGTTGTTTTTCGCCACGAGGTGCGAGACACAAAAGAGATAAGTACAGAAGTCAAAGTACGTACAGTACGGCCGTCGGATCTTGGTGTCTCTACGACTTTTAGCGCTTGAAAATTCATACAAAAAAAAATTAAATAAATAATTGCAGTTTGCAGTTTTAGTTGCTGTTAAAAACTGTTATGAGCTTTTATTTTGTACGAGTAATCAAGCGCTAATATTCGCAGAGCCTAACTTCAGACTCACCAAGATCCGACTGCCATACTGCAGAGAAGTCAAACTACAAACAAAGCGCGCTCAAACTACTACGCACAAAAACATCTGCAAACTTTTTTGCACCAACTGATTTTGGAAGCGCGGAGCCGCCTAATACACGCAATTCCTTGCTTAAAAGGTGATCTCCAATAAGATGTATCATAATGCCTATTGTAATTGAAATAAACATTTTGAACATTTTTTTTTTGAACATGTGATTCATAATACCCCTGGGTGTATGAGTAATGGTACACCTGATGAGGAATGGTACTAGTGATCGGATCAGATGTTATTGATCTGTAATAATAAGTCTCTGTATAGAAAACTACGTTGATATCCAACGTTATCCACTTAGCACGGTTAGCAAAATTTAGACTCATATAGCATTAAGTCCGCCTCTGTACATTTGTGCATGAAGTATTAAATAAATAAATAATAAATAAACATGAAGCCAGAGGCGGCGTAAGGCGTGGGCGACGTGGGCGACCGCCCACGGCCTCGCGGTCCAAGGGGCCTCGCGCTTTGAAGGCCCGCGAACGTAAACATAGATATAATTACCCCCTATTGTTTGGCCTCGCCTTTTCCCGTTACGAGGGGAAGGCTTTCCTGGTGCTGAGGCGCCACTTACTCCGCTGGTATGCATCGTCATCTGAAAGCCCCAACTGCTACATGTCCTTGCAAACATTCATCATCCACGTAAATATAATTACTCATCTAGCCATAAATAATATAAAAACCGGCTAGTAAGTATCTGGCAATACCACCGTGTGACTGATTACCTGTTGTGTGATCGAAGCCTACCTCTCGGATAAGTATAACATCTACTCCAGTCACCAGTCGGTTATGTGGTATTTCTCAGGGATTGGTACAAGGACCACCCTTGTGGAACATCGGATACGACTGCGTGCTGCGCGGCGACTTTATTGATGGGGTCAAAGTGGTCTGACCCCACACTAGTCCTAGCGCAGGCAGAATCGTACCAGTCGGCGGTCGAACTAGCGACACGCGGGGTTGCGATAGTCGTTGGCAGGATCCAACAGTTAGTGGTCGAGTGGCCCTACACAAGCCCAGTGACTTGTGTTTCTACAGCCCTCGGAACGCGCCGCCATGCCAGAGGGCCATTGCAATACACATGGAGCGTGGATACCGCTATGGTTTCCCGCTAAGCGGCGAGATGCAACGCCAGCGCTAAACCCCGCTGCCGCGACAAGTTGCAGCATGACGGATAGAGCCTTGGCTGGATATCTAGATGGTATGGCGACAGCGACTGTCGCAACCAAGTTCTAGGCACGCTATAATCATAGTGGTAAGTCTCCTCTTTGAGACCTGACGGGAAAGACCTCACGGTGTCCTCACCTTCCGTGTGACGCTGGTAAGAACCTGCATCACCGAACATGGCAAGTTCGGGAGGTAGGTACCTGCACCGGATTCGTACGGAAGTGACGCCAGGGTGTTGCCGCCGTGTGGAGCGTCCGGAGGACACGGTGGAGCACATGGTACAGGTGTGCTGTGTGTGTGGATGTGGATTCGATTGGCGACAGCGATATCTCACGCCGGACTTTGGTATAGGCTTTGGCCCGGAGCGAGGAGGAGTGGCAGGCGGTCGCATCCTTCTGCTAAGAAGTAATGGTAGCAAAGCAGGAGGCTGATCGCATAAGGCAACGGCACTCACGCTCCTGACGCCACCGAGATTCCTATCCCGATTATCGGCCATCGTAGATGCGTAATAATTTGAGTATCAAAAAAAAAAACTTTTTTTAATCCATCCTCTTGCGTAATCTATAGGGGGCCTCGCAAAATAATCTTGCCCACATCAAATTTAGGTCTTGCCCCGCCACTGCATGAAGCAAGATACACAAATATGAAAAAGTGGAGTTCGCATTAGACTTCTGCACTTTTCTGTATTGCGTGCGTGGTCCCAATTTTAGCACACTAGTTCGTAACAAGTTAACTACCAATTAAACTAAGTATTCGTATTATTTCGGCGTAGTATACAAAACACGTGGTCACACTTATTTCAATGCCATGTGACGTTTGACACAATATAACCTAACTTTATTTTAAACATTTATGGTTAGCCAATCCGAGGAACATGTGCGCAGGCTTGCGGACGTCGAGCAATGGGTAACTCGCCGTCCGGTCGTATGAAAAAAAAACTTTTTACAAAAAAAAAAACCGCCTTCAAAAAAAGCCAAACGACAAAAGTTCCTACACTAAAAAGTTAAAAATAAAAATTTGAATTGCTGTAAAGAAACTTAATTTATAGGTAAACTTATTTGACATTAATATTTTGCAAATATTCAAAATTTATTACTTCTTTTTGGAGTCGGTGCCAGCATTTTTATTGTTGTAACTTAATGTTAGGTAGCTTTGCTTGTGCTTGCAATGCTTAAACATTTTCAATGTACTTAAAATGTTGCAGAAGGTTTTTGTAAGTATATATTTTTTATTTAAAAAAAAATGTGCAAATCGGATGATTTTTTTAGAGAAGTCTAATATGTATTTATGTCTTAGTTAAGTATTATATATTTGAGTATGCAAATAGGTACTAAGTAGTTTTATAGTTAAGTTAGAGGTAGTTTTTCAAGGGATTGTTGCCCATTCGTAATTCCTTGCCTTGGCTGGCACCGACTCCAAAAAGAAGTAATAAATTTTGAATATTTGCAAAATATTAATGTCAAATAAGTTTACCTATAAATTAAGTTTCTTTACAGCAATTAAAATTTTTATTTTTAACTTTTTAGTGTAGGAACTTTTGTCGTTTGGCTTTTTTTGAAGGCGGTTTCTTTTTTTGTAAAAAGTTTTTTTTATTTGTAGCCGTTTAGTGTTTTTTTTTATAATGTGTTATGGCAACGAAGTCAATATCGTTCCTACATTTCTTTTGAAAATGTTACCAATGTCATATCAGTAGGAATACATATATTGTTACAGTGTAATCGTTTTGATCTCGTGGAGAGATGATATGATGCATGAAATACTTATGATTCATCTCATGAGTACATCTTATGACAGCTCTCATAATCATCATCATTTCAGCCAGAAAACGTCCACTGTTGGACATAGACCTCCCCCAAGCGTCGCTACAACGACCATTTCTGTGCGACTCGCATCCATCGCGTTCCCGTGATTCTCACCAGGTCATCGGTCCACCTTGTGGGAGGCCTTCCAAAGCTGCGTCTGTTGGTGCGCGGTCGCCACTTTAGAACCTTTCGGCCCCATCAGCCATCTGTTCTACGAGCAATGTGCCCTGCCCACTGCCACTTAAGTTTGGCAATTCTTCGGGCTATGTCGGTGACCTTGGTTCTCCTGCGCATTTCTTCATTTCTGATTCGAACACGCAAGGAAATTCCGAGCATAGCCCTTTCCATTGCCCTTGACAGCATTGCCCATGACAGCTCTAATAAGCTCAAACAATGCTAGGATACATTATTTTACTTTGAAGTTCCCATGCCGACCTTCCACCTTCCAGCTTCATCATCACATCAGTTCAATAGTATCTTACAGCCAAAGTGCATCTTATGACAATTCTAACAAGCCCAAACACGGCTAGGATATATTAATTAGTTACGCAGTTCCAGTGCCTACCTTCCAGCTCCATCATCATCATCAGATCAGTTCGATGATAACATTTTCAACATAATTATTTAAGATCATTGGTTTATAGTGCATTTTCAAAGTTGCTTAACTACCTTAATTGTGATATCTATGCGAGTGTCAAGTTTCGTTAGCCATTTTCTGATCTTCTTCACCAGTTCCACCTCATCAAATGTTACTTTTTGACTGTAAATGCTTGAGTTCTCGATGAAAATATAAAAAAAACGATATAGTTGCCTATAATATTTGAGGAGTTCCCTCGATTTCTCATGGATCCCATCATCAAAACTCAATTTTGAAAAAAATGGGACCAATCTGGAAGCATATCCTTTCAAGTACAAAAAAAATTTTGCAAATCCATCCATAAACAACGGAGTTCTGAGGTAACAAACATAAAAAAAAAAAAAAAAAAAAAATACAATCGAATTGAGAACCTCCTCCTTTTTTTGAAGTCGGTTAAAAAGCCAAGGCGCGCTCTGTTCCCGCACGTCTTAAGGAGTTGTCAGCAAATATAGAGGCCCAACTGCAGGGCTGAAGTCTTCTGGGGCCCCAGTCCAGTTTCAGACTCAAACCCCGGTATGAGGGCTAAGAAGGAATGGTGTAGGTCATTTAGTCAGTAAGAGTCTGACACTGTTTCCCGCTCAGCCTAAGGGTGAGTTTCGTCATTAGATGATTTTTCCCACCATAAAGAAAAAAACAAATTGCCGGGAAAAAATCAAACCATATAATATCAGAAACAACTCGATCGCGAATCTGACCCTTTTTTTCCAGTTTTTTCTCCGGATTTTAGATATTTCTATCTAGTAACCCTGTGAGAGAATTGGCATTGGTAGCCGAGTGATAACGGCCCCGATTTACGAGTTGTAGGTCGCGGGATCAAACCCAGTCAGGCGCATTACTTTGTGTAATTTATTTCATCACCACTGCTCTGAAATCGGTGAAGGAAAACATTGTGAGGAAACCGGTATGTCCTAGAATTAAAAACTTCGAAGACATGTGACATCCACCAACCCGCACTGGGCCCGCGTGGTGGATTACGGACCATTCCTTCCCCTAGAGCGGAGGCCTGAGTCCCAGCTGTGGGAACATTATAAGGACCACACACAACAACAACAACAACAACAACATTATTATTTATAATTACATTATGTCTTGGTGTACAATAAAGTATATAATAAATAAATAAATAATAAGGCTGATGCTATCTTAACCCTATGTGTGGTCAATCCAGACCAAGCCCAAGTCGACGACGGCTCGCCTCAAGGAGTTGTCAACAAAACCGTAGGGACTCTGCAAAAGGGTCGAAGCCTGCTGGGGCCCAGGGTCTCTTTCTGAAAGGAAGACTCGGCCCTAGTGCGAAGGGCAAAGAATAAACGGGGTTTTAGTCAGTAAGAGTCTGACACTGTTTCCTGCTCCGCCCAAGAGCGGGATTCGTCATTGGATGATTTTAACCACCATAAAAAAAATCCTATAAGTGGTGAACAGGACCTAGACTAGACCATGACGTTTAAAGTAGGATTGTTGTATTCCTGTTCCAGAGTGTGCAAGTGACAGCGTTAGACACGTTGTCTAGCGCTGTCTCTTTCCCACAGAAAGTAATATCAAAGTAACACTGCTATATGGGCTTGTGGGCCAGGTTGGCTAAATCTTCACACGGGTTTTCAGTCCATTTAATCTGTATAGTGATTTGACAAATTATTTTATGAAACTACGTCATTTTGCGATAACAAAAAATCCAGATTGAATTTAAATTACATACCACTGGCGTAGCAGTAACAATGGACTAAGCGGAGCTGTGTCTCGGGGCCTCAAAATTCAGGGGGCCCCCAAAAACTGACTGGGTAAACATTTTGGGAACAAATTCATTTTGCGTACAGCTAAAGAGTGGAATTTCCTGTCACACAGACACCATGTCTGTGTTTCCTGGTAGCCATAACCTAGGGGTTTTTATGTGTAAGGTGTATAGGTTTTAATTAGGTAAGCCCCTAATTTATACCCTAACTAGCTTCTGCCAGCGGTTTTGCCCGCGTTAAAGTCAGTTTACCCCCTTATGGGATGGAATTTCATAATAATCCGTTTTTAGCGGATGTCTACACACTATAAGGAACTTACCTGCCAAATTGTAAGTTTGTAGGTGTTATAGTTTCTGAGATTTCGTGATAATCAGTGGCTGCTACTTCGCTTTTATAGATTTAACAACCCAAGGTTTTATTATAGTTATATTTATAGTCGGTAAAAGTCTGTCAAACCTTCCCGGTCCAACCAGAATAGAAGAAAAATATTTAATTACTTGGGGCCCCATTTTTTTCCCAACAGAAAAAAATGGGGCCCCAGATTTTTTTGCCCTAGATCCGTTAGTCACCTAGCTACGCCACTTATACCCAGTAGTCGAATCTAGAATCTTAATTGATGAAAACCGGATTTGAGATAAATCAGTTGGCAAAAAAACTACCAGTCATTGCTTGAGTCATAGTGGTCTGATATTTCGATGACGGAGATAACAGAGGTTAAGTTGAAATACGTAGTTAGTTTTACGACAAGTTTTCATCATAGTATATTGTCTGAAATGAGAGGTATGCAATTGCGTCCTTCTGTGAAGCAGTTAGGCCCATCACTAGCACGTTTAAAAAACTTTTTCAAATCGAAGAAATTGATTAATCGAAGAAATTGTGGTATTGCCAAAATTTCTTCGATTGATTCGAAGATGTGACGTCACAACATGGAAATCGATGTTATTCTCATTTAGAACGCGTAGTAAACAATTTATTGGTTAACCTGAATAAATAAATAATAATAATTTATATTGTTCGATCAATTGATATTAGATTATTTGGCATTCGATTAGAGTTTATCGTCACTCCTCCTCATTAGGGTTTATCGTCACTCCTCAGGTTTATCCACATCCTCATGGTTTATCGTCACTCTACAACGCATGGGAGCGGAACAGTAACCGAAGATGTGGGTATAACCGGGTTGGATAGCTAGTCAATTAATATAGCTAACGGCTGGCAATGAGTAGCCTGCCATCCGGTCCTCTGGTAACAGTTCGGACCAAGCCCAAGTCGTCGACGGCGCGTTCTGTTCCAGCGCGCCTTAAGGAGTTGTCAGCAAACGTAGAGGCCCAAGCCTACTGGGTCTTTAGACCAGTTTCTGAAAGGAAGGTCCGACCCCTTTCAAAAAGGAACCCCGGTCAAGAAAGAACGGGGTTAATCGTTTATTCAGTAAAATTCTGACACTATCTCCCGCTTAACCAAGGGCAGGATTTGTCATTAGATGATTTTTTCCACCAACAAACCCACGGGAGCGTTCCAGTAATCAAAGATGCGGGTAAAACCGGGTTGTACAGCTAGTCAATTAACATAGCTACTGCATCAGTGACAAGCCTGTCAGACGTTGCCTTTTGGGGTCAATAGCCCTTTCCCTTTGTTACCTGGCTCCTTATAAATAATGCATTACAGTGTAACGACACAATAGAATAACTTGATTATTAAGTGTAGTACTACGGTGCGGTGAAATTTTAAAGCTCTGTGGGCTGCTAAGCTGAGATAGTGTCCAACTTATATACAAGGTATCATTGACATGTTAACGCAAACGAATACCATGGATACAGTACATGATTCTGGATACCCTATAGGTAGTTTTACGTCGATTTTTTTTTTCAAATTTTTGAAAAAAAAAGTTTTGTTTTTTTATTTTTTACCTGTATAGAATCGTTATTCTAACCAATCGCAATGATATTTTTAGAAAAAAAAAAATCTTACAAAAAAAAATTAATAAAAAAATCATCGAGGCAAATAAAGTCGTTATTCTAATCAAACCCGATGACATTATTAGTTTAGAATGTAATCCACTCATTTTTTTTGAAAAAAATGTTAAAATGACGTTTTTATACAGTTTAATTTAAAAAACATTCGTTCTCGATCGTCTTCGAGAGGACGCCAACAATATTGACTGGACGCCGTTGATAACATCGACATCCGTTGACGAACAGGTTGAAATCTTGACCTCATCGTTGATTCAGCTTTATGACAAACATGCACCTATTCGAGCTGTGAAAGTGAAACACCTTCCAGCGCCATGGCTGACTGATGACATAAAACTTTTGCTCCGTAAAAAGGCGGCTGCGAAGTTCAAATTTAAAATTCGCCCGAATGACATAAACAGAGAGAATTATGTCTCTATTAGAAATCACTGCAACAAGGTGTGTAGGAACGCAAATCGCCAATACATCCACAGTTCCGTTCAAAATAGTGATCCAGCCAAAGTCTGGAAATTTCTCAAAACATTAGGTATCGGGAAAAAGTCTCAAGACACGCTTCCTAAAGACTTAGATTTCAACCAACTTAATAGTCATTTCTCTTCTTCGCCCTTGTTGGATAGGGCCACTAAAACTGCTACACTAAGTCATCTTTCAAACCTTCCGATACCTGATTATTCTCCTTTTGTCATTAGTCAATTCACTGCTTGTGATGTTAAAAAGAGTATTATGTCGATAACTTCTAACGCTGTGGGTAGTGACTGTGTCAGCCGTAAGATGATCATTCCTATCCTTGATATCATCCTTCCTGGCATACTTCATGTCCTCAATTTCTCTGTTTCCAGTAGAGTCTTTCCACAAGCCTGGAAAGATGCCCAAGTTATCCCATTACCCAAAAAATCGCATCCTACCTCTTTCACTGACTATCGTCCCATTTCTATCCTTCCTTTCCTATCCAAAGTCCTTGAAAAGCTTGTCCACCAACAACTAAGCTCGTTCCTAAGCAAACATAACCTTCTCAATCCTTTCCAATCTGGTTTTCGACCTGGGCATAGCACTACCTCAGCACTCGTGCATATTACTGACGATATTAGGTCGGGTATGGAGATGGGGAAATTGACGGTACTTGCTCTGCTCGACTTTAGCAATGCCTTCAATACGGTTGACTTCGACATTTTACTCGGCATCTTGCACTCCTTTAACATATCTCCATCGGTAATTGACTGGTTTCATAGTTACCTGTTTGGCCGCCGGCAACGTATTTGTATTCAAGAATCTTTCTCGTCTTGGTGTGATACCTCTGCCGGTGTGCCACAGGGTGGCGTTTTATCTCCTCTACTCTTCGCACTTTTTATAAATGCTATCACTCAACGACTATCTTCTTTCTACCACCTGTATGCTGATGATCTCCAAATTTATACTCAAGCCCCAATCGGAAAGTTATCAGAGGCCATTGAAACCATCAATGTAGATCTGGCTCGAATAGGTGCCTGGAGCACTGAGTTTGGGTTGAAGATCAATCCAACTAAGACACAAGTGATCATTATTGGTAGTTCCCGGACTGTGTCTAAAATAGATTGGCCAAAACTTCCTCAAGTTTTCTTCAATAATACCACTATTCCTCTAAGCCATACTGTGAAGAACTTGGGGATTTATATTGACCGTACTCTTTCCTGGACAAAGCAAATACAGGAAGTCAGTCGTAAGCTTTTTGCTTCTGCGGGCTCTCTGAGACGTCTTCGAAATTTTCTTCCCATCACTACTAAAATTGCGTTAGCACAATCTCTTCTTCTTCCAATCCTAGACTATGCTGCTGCCAGCTATCTTGATCTCACCAATGAACAATTGGATAAGCTTGAGCGACTTCAAAATCTCTGTATCAGGTTCATATTTGGCTTGCGCAAGTATGACCACGTTTCTGAATTTCGTAAAATGCTCAAATGGCTTCCTATTCGCCTTCGCCGGAACGCCCATATACTTTCTTTGCTTTATAATGCGCTATTTAATCCTTGTACCCCGTTTTATCTTAAAGAACGCTTTCAGTTTCTAAGTGACACACATAGTAGGTGCTTGAGATCATCGGAAAACCTAAAGTTAAGTATCCGCGCGCATTCCACTTCCTTTGTTGACAAATCTTTTACGATTCAAGCTGCTCGGTTGTGGAATGCGTTACCCTTGGATGTGAGGCGTGCTCAAACGCTTCCAACGTTTAAAAAATTGGTGAAGGAGCATTACCTTTCACTTTGATTTTTCTTCTCCTCTCTCTATTATATATTTGATATATATTAGTATATTATCTTTATTGTATGTATGTATTCGTGTTTTGATATGTTATTAGTATTTTTTTTTCTTATAATAAATTGTACACTGACAACCCTAGATCTATCTCCTTTCGCGCAGTCCATCCAAAGGTTGTCTGTAAGAAATTGCCTTGTGCGATAAGACCGCCCATTGTACCCTTATTTTTATAACAATGTTTGTCCTATATTTGTGTAATGTGGTGTACAATAAAGTATAAATAAATAAATAAATAAACATTAAAAATTCATAAAAATAAGAAAAAACCGACAAAAAATTCCACCACTGGGGAGTTTAGAATCATGTACTGGATTTATGGTATTCGTTTGCGTTAACATATCAATGACACCAGGTATATGTCTGTAAGATGTACAATTCTTTAAGAACATCAGCTGAGCGAGTCAATGATCTGTAGGTAGTTATCGGTCGTTCTGTAATAAGTACCTAGAGGTCATTGTGCAGTAGGTTAGGGTACCTATTCATATTCATCAAAACGTTTCGAACAATAAATAAAACAGGACGTCGCGTAGGGTTGCCAACCATAATAAGTTTATTAGATTATCTTGTATTCTCATGTAAGTGGCTTTTGTGTCTTTATGAGAATAAACTATTTAAACCTAATAATAGCTATGAATTTAGGGTGATTGAGACCGATACTTAATGACGTGATTGTAGTCATGATAACGAACAACTGTAACTATTGTATCAAACCTGAATTCCCGAAAAAAGTCAACAAATTCAGTACATTTATGTTCGCCTAACTGACCAATAATTTGCAAAACAAGTAAGTAATTTGTTTCTTCAAAATATTTTTATTTCCCACAAAAAAAATCTGACACGTTGCTTTAAAAAAATACCCTTTTGACAACCCTCGCGACGCGTGCATGAGCCCCTCAATCAAGGGCTGCAAGCTATTGAATAATAATATGATTTAACAAAAGGGGTGAAAATGGATCGATAGGGTAAAGAATACCGCTAAACCATGCATGTGTTTTGATCCATCGGGGCCACTCGAGACAGACCAAAAATCTATAGTTCGTTTTTTAATTCTAGACTACGATTTGACAACTCAGAATGTCACACTCCAGAAATATGTTCCCAATTTTCTGGAGTTTGGCATTTTAAATTGTCAAATCTATATGCTGAACTGGGCCTGTTTGGAGCAGCCGTGGGGCAAACAACAAATTATTATTATTGTACCTACAAATAATAACTACAATACTACTAATACTACTAATTTAACTTGTTGTTTGTTGTGTTACGCCCTGTGACTGTGGCAATACATGTTATTTCTTTCTTTCTTTCTTCTTTCTTTCTAAATCTTAGTCTAGGATTAAAAAACGAACTATAGTAACATTGCTCTGATTGTTTAATGAAGGTACCGACAGAGGTATCGACTGGCCTGTTGGTCTAGTAGTTAGTGACCCTGATTTCTATGCTGGAAGTCGTAGGTTTGATTCCCACCCAGGACAAATGTTTGTGAAAAACGAAACTGTATCATGTACTGGATCGACCTTACAGGGGATTAAACTATAAAAAAAATGCCGTTTATAGGTACACTGCCTGGTACTTACTGTGTCAACAAGATAATGAATGAACACATTAAGACTTATATTTAGTAATAAATTGCGAACAAGGTCAAACAATATAGAATTAGTGACTACAACCACGATATACAGTGGCGTAGCAAATGGGGTCCGCACCGGGTGTCACCTTGAATACCGGGGCCCTGGAATTGATGCGAAAGCGGAACATGCGGGGCCCTGGAACTAAGGCAGGAAGAAAAGGTGGGTCATTTAGTCAGTAGGAGTCTGAAGCTGTCTCCCGCTCCGCCCAAGAGCGGGATTCGTTATTCGATGATTTTTCCCACCATAAAAAAAAACCGGTTGTCACCTTTTTTGGCCGGTCTCTTGACTTTAAGAACAATGTACAAACAAAAAAAAAATACTAGCTCAATTTTTTTTTCTGGGCTTCCTCCCCTTGCACTAGCTCAGCTCTATGTATAATTCGGAGATTCCCGCAAAGGAGCCTGACGCTTTCCTTGACCATTACGTTTAAAGTAAGATTGTTTTATTCCTGTTCCAGAGTGTGCAAGTGACAGCGTTAGACACGTTGTCTAGCGCCGTCTCTTTCCCACTGAAAGTAATATCGAAGTAATACTGCTATAAGGGCTTGTGGTAGGCCCCCATGTCCTTTTCCGGATCCAAGTGATTTATTATCATATAAAAATGATTGCTTTTTTACTTTCGATGGGGTGACACCACCAACTTCCGCACCGGGTACAACCCAAGGTAGCTACGTCACTGACGATATATAATGTATGAATGTGTGTGCTAAGTGCTCTCGCTTGCCAGCCAAAGTTACAAAACATGGCTGTTTGGCAATTACGTATTTAGCAACTACCAGAGTATTGCTAGAAACCTCCAGTCGGTTCTAGAATACGCAGTTAGGATTACATAATATTTCCAAACGGTAATAAAATTAGAATCTGTGTTTTTTGCTAAAATACCTTTGGCATTTCGAATAATTTATGTAAAAAAAAATAGTTGAGCAAAGTCTTTGTTATCACACCAAAACTTGCTTGAGTAAAAAAATATAGTATAGCATAACATCCGCCTTGTAATGTTCCCACTGCTGGGACTCAGGCAGGTCTCATCTTTAGGAGAGGGAATGGGCCGTAATATACCACGCGGGCCTGTGTTACCGCGGCTCTATGAATAAGGCAAGGAAGGAATGGGGTAGGTTTTCGTTGGCGGGTTTCGTTATTCGATGGTTTTCACCTACCATTAAAAAAAACCACGCGGGCCTAGTATGGGTTGGTTGATGTCACAAGTCTTCGCAGTTTTAGGACATGCCAGTTTCCTCACGATATTTTTCTTCACCGATTTCAGAGCAGAGGTGGTGAAATAAATTACACAAAGTAATGCCCCTGGCTGAGCTTGAACCCGCGACTTACACTCGTAAGTCAGGGCCTTTACCACTCGGCCACCACTGCTCTCAAGTAAATATTGCAATTTTAATTTTCGTTGTGTCAAAATACGAAACGTGTCCTAATTCCCAAGCAATTATTGTAATGTTTTGTTGTAGAGATCAAAACAAGAAATACCTATTTATTATTTACAATGAATAAAAATGTTTACTCAATTCTCCTTTGTTTTATTTTATAATTATAGCCCACTAGTGCTTCACCCCGGCTTTGTTCGGATATATATTATGATTAGCAAGCTAGGCAGGGCCCCCGAAGCTCGGGGCCCCACAAAACCTGATAAGCAATCGAAAATTCTCCTATCATCTTAATCTAAATAAAATAGGTTGCAATACTAATTGTGGTAATTCGATTTTAGTTAGTAAAAGTCTGAAAACCCAGAGCAGGCGAAGCTATGAGAAAAAAAAGGGGCCCCCGCATTTTTCTACCCCAGGCCAGTGGCCATCCAGCTACGCCACTACTAGTACCCCGCTCCAGCTTTGCTTTAGTGCTCATTAAGCTATTTTCAGAATACGCTATGTTATAAAAGCATATCTATATATATAAAAATAATTAGCTGTTCGTTAGTCTCGCTAAAACTCGGGATCGGCTGGACCGATTTGGCTGATTTTGGTCTTGAAATATTCGTGATAGTTCAGGGAAGGTTTAAACGGTGAGAATGAAAAAAAAAAAAATAGGCGAAACGAAGTTTGCCGGTACAGCTAGAACCGATTTAGCTGAAAATTGGCAGGGAGGTAGTTTAGAGCCAGGAGAATGACATAAGATACATTTTTTTTTTTTTTTTTTAGAGTAGGGTAGAGTAGGGTAGAGTAGGGTAGAGTAGGGTAGAGTAGGGTAGAGTAGGGTAGAGTAGGGTAGAGTAGGGTAGAGTAGGGTAGAGTAGGGTAGAGTAGGGTAGAGTAGGGTAGAGTAGGGTAGAGTAGGGTAGAGTAGGGTAGAGTAGGGTAGAGTAGGGTAGAGTAGGGTAGAGTAGGTTAGAGTATGGTAGAGTAGGGTAGAGTAGGGTAGAGTAGGGTAGAGTAGGGTAGAGTAGGGTAGAGTAGGGTAGAGTAGGGTAGAGTAGAATAATCTGTTGCCGGGAGCGAAGCCGCGGGCAAAAGCTAGTAGTATATATAATTATATACAAAGTTATACGACAGATGGGCTTTCCTTAAAAAGGATAATTGTACATACCAATATGAACAACTTTTACTATGAGACCAACCAAAAAATCACGAGAAAAGACAAACTCAAACTTATTTATTTCAAATAGACCATTTACAGGCACTTTTGAAATGTCAAACTTGAAGCTAGTTTGCACGTTCCAAAGCGTAGGTCTCTATGGAGAAGAACGTGCAAGAAACTCCAAAAATTTTGGAGTGGGTATGGCATGTTCTCCAAAGCGGAGAGGAAAGGTGACGAGAGATGTGTTGCAGTAAAGCAATCCGATTTAATTTTTTCCACATCTCTTCTCCTTTGTTGGAAATGGAGTAAGCGGAGAGGAATGGAGATGTCTCATTTTTCTATAGAATTTTATGCAGCGGCGCGGCAGAGCCGCCAACCAACTAAAAATGTTCCAACTGCGAATTGGACCAATTGTGAATTGGATCAACTGCGAGTTGGATCTATTGTGAATTGGACCAATTGCGAATTGGACCAACTGCGAGTTGGATCTATTGTGAATTGGACCAATAGTGAATTGTACTAACTGCGAATTGGACTAATAGCGAATTGTACCAACTGCGAATTGGACCAACGCGAATTGGACCAATTGTGAATTGGACCAATCGCGAAAAGGTGAATTGTACCAATCGCGAATTGGCCCGATTCGCCCAAGAGCGGGATTTGTCATTGGATGATTTTTACCTATCATAAAAAAAAAAACTAATATTTCTTCCTCAAGCTAATTCAGATATAACTTCTGTAACGACATGACGTCTTTCCTTTGGTAGAAAGAACTTGACTGCTCTCTCAAAGTTCACATCTCTGTTATACAAAGCTCACATCTCCTCTCCGCTTTGGTGGAAATGATCACATCATCGCTTACCATCAGGTGAGATTGTGGTCAAACGTTAGCCTTTCTAGAATAAGAAAAAAAAAGATGATAAATGATATTTATTTTTGCAAATACGTTTTCCATAACACTTACACGTCAATTTTTTTTGTCAGTTTAAACTAGATGAGTCCGGTGTTTCCTAGCTGACTACCCTGAGAAGAAACACCGAAACAAACTCAGGGGTCAAAAAAATAACCAGCCGGCTTCGCAACACACCTGAGTTTGTTTCGGCGTTTCTTCTCAGGGTAGTCAGCTAGGAAACACCGGACTCAACTAGTTTCAATGGAAAAAAAAAATTGACGTGTAAAAGAGTTTTTAAAAACCTATTTACAAAATAAAAATCATTTATTATTTATCTCCTCTAATAGTACAATGCGTTCCAAATGAGAATAGGATCGATTGCCATGTTGTGACGTCACGATTTACTGTCAAATTGAGGCAAGATATTTTTAAAATTCAATTTATTTACGAAAAAAGTAATTTATTTACGAACTGTGAATGAAAAAAGTTAAATCTGAATCAAGTTTTTCAATTTTACTCATCTCTGAGTTCTTCAATTTTGCAAAAATATCTTCGATTTGACAATACGGCGTGATGTCACATACTGTCAATCGATCCTATTCTTATTTGGAACGCATAGTACGTTTTTTAATCCCAGACTACGATTAGACAACTTAAAATGTCAAACTCCAGAAAATTGGGAACATATTTCTAGAGTGTGACATTCTGAGTTGTCAAATCGTAGTCTAGAATTAAAACACGAACTATAGTCTCCTCTCCGCTTTGGTGGGTACCGGGCCTAAGAAACGTCAAATGTTTTGTTTGGCTCAAACGCCTCATTAACCAGTCCGGGCCCTGGGCCAAGCAGTTTGACAGTTGATGTATATTAAATTGATATTTATTTCAACGAGACCCTTCATTCATTCAAATTAAAGAATCTGGGTCGTATACTGTTAGTAAACAACATTTAAGGAGGCAGCCAGCGATCGTCAGTGAACAAAATAGGAACTAGAGTCACTTTCCGCGGATCAAGATTACCTATTCGAATAAAAGTCGTAAATTAAAAGATTAGTAATTATCTTTTTTTGTGAAAGTTCCATTACATATCTTTGAAAATAAATTACACCAAGTTTAATAGAAAAAAAATTAACTATTCGTATTTCACGTTATTAAGAAAATAATCTAGTTTAACATTAGACGAGATATTGGATTTAAAATGGGTATAATTGAAAATGGCTAAGAACCGAAAAGATTGGAATAACAAAAGGGAGGCCTTCGCCCTGCAGTGGGACACAGCGGGCTCATAATAATAATTGATGTTTCAAAATAACGGGCCTTCGTGCTGCCGATGATTCGACCTTGTAGCTTTCGAGATTTTGATGCATCGAAATAGTGAACTGTCGCGCTCATAATTCATCGATTTCATGTACTGTCGAGCAAACGTTTTCAAGCAAATGTTATTCGAACAATCGTCATTAGATTTCAAGTAGGGAACCCAGTGAACATACAGTACAGCCGTCAGATCTTGGCGAGTCTGAAGTTAGGCACTACGAATTTTAGCGCTTGATAACTCGTATAAAAACAAAGGTTTAAAAAAAATGCCAATAACAGTTTTTAACAGCAAATTGCATTTATTTGTTAGTTTTTTTTTGGATAATTTATTTCATCACCACTGCCCTCAAAACAGTGAAGGAAAACATCGTGAGGAAACCAGCATGTCCTAGAACCAAAAATTCGAAGACATGTGACATCCACCAACCCGCACAGGGCCGGCGTGATTGCGGATTACGACCGATTCCCTCTCCTAGAGAAGGCCTTAGTAATATAGGGTGTCCCAAAATTAACGCAAGATTTGAATTTGCCGCCATTTATGCAGTACAGTGTTGCCAACCCTAAAAACAAAATAAAACGACAGTTGACAGTTTAGGGTTAGTAAAAATGGAGCGTTACGCAATAGAACAACGTGTCTTCATTTTTGAGCAATATTTCAAAAATAATGAATGCTTGGCGGCCGTAGTTCGCCAAATTGAGGTTTCTGGATTGTCACCGACACTCGCACGCACTGCCTCTATATTGACATTTGAACGGCTTGTTTTTGGACGACCAGTGTGTTTGGCGTCTCCCACGGATCCTGTCTCTCGGAATTTTTCAATTAATCGCTTCACAGTTGACGAAGTTAAAACACTATTCCGACCGTATTTTGTATGAAATTTTCGAACCGCCAAGCATTCATTATTTTTGAAACATTGCTCAACAATGAAGACACGTTGTTCTATTGCGTAACGCTTCAGTTTTACTAACCCTAAACTGTCAACTGTCGATTTATTTTGTTTTTAGGGTTGGCAACACTGTACTGCATAAATGGCGGCAAATTCAAATCTTGCGTTAATTTTGGGACACCCTATATATGCCACTATATACTGGGCGGTCTATGCTATGCTATAGACCGCCCAGTATATACTAATAGCGTTGTACAATTTTTTATTAATCCCAGACTACGATTTGACAACTTAAAATGTCAAACTCCAGAAAATTGGGAACATATTTCTAGAATGTGACATTCTGAGTTGACAAATCGTGGTCTAGAAATAAAAAACTTCTCTCCTCTTTGGTGGATACCGGGCCTAAGGAACGTCAAATGTTTTGTTTGGCTGAAACGCCTCGTTACCCAGTCCGGACCCTGGGCCAAGCAGTTTGACAGTTAATGTATATTTTGTACTAGCTTTTGTCAGCGGCTTTGCCCGCGTACATAAAATATAGCCTATGTCACTCAGGAGTAAAGCAGCTTTCTATTGTTGCTAAAATTTCTCCAATCGGACCAGTAGTTCCAGAGATTACCTCATACAAACAAAAAAATAAAAAAACAAACTTTACCTCTTCATTATATTAGTGTAGATTAGTGTAGATATTGTTAACTTAACTGTAACTAAAAAACTCAATTTTCAGTACATTTTTAGCGCAGTTTCCAAATTTGCCGCGTATCAAAATATACTGGGCTGTTTATGCCTACACATTTCAGAGTGTGGAGAATTCTGTTACGTAATCTTGTTGGCATAACACCTATACGGTAATTGTGTAATGATTCGGTAAGGGGTATGTTTACAATCATGTTACAAGTTTACAACTTATGTGAGTCATCTTAAACTTAATCTACACTAATATAATAAAGAGGTAAAGTTTCTTTTTTGTTTTTTTGTTTGTAGGTGGTAATCTCTGGAACTACTGGTCCGATTGGAAAAATTTTAGCAACAACAGAAAGCTGCTTTACTCCTGAGTGACATAGGCTTTATTTAATCTACGCGGGCGAAGCCGCTGACAAAAGCTAGTATTCGATAAAAATTACGAGAGTAGAGTTGTGACCCAGGGCTGAGTTAAAAAAAATACCAAAGTAGTGTGGAGTCGCGACTCTACATTACACTGATTATTCAGTCTTTCTTTAATGACTCGAGTAGCTACCCTAGAGTTAACCCGAGTTACTCAGGCAGGGTAGGTTGGAGTAAGCCATTGACAATAGAACTTGACGTTTGCGTTCAAAAATGCGAGTGTAGGGTATCTACCCTGTGACGTCATTAGAGTAACTCCAACCTCAAATTTGAACGCAGGACTTTTAAAACGAAGGCCTTAGCTAGTTGTCAATCGATTAAAAAAAAAGCTTTAACAGCTGTTTTCTTCCTGTCATGTCAATATTGACAATAATGACAATTCAAATGATGTTTTTTGTTTTGTTTATTTGGTTTTTTGGGGATTTTTTGAGTCGAAAAGTGTCCGTTTTGATTATTCAAGCAAATTAAATATTGTTTCTTTGCACAAGTTGACTGTATTATGTGAAATCATGGACAGGAATAAAATCCTTAGGTCCAGTTTACATCTTAGTAAAATGGTGCTGAGAATTTTATTGAAATACTAGCTTTTGCCCGCGGCTTCGCTCACGTCCGATACCGATTGACTAGGTAGGTACCTCAATCAAAGCAGATTATACATTTGCTGCTAAATTTACTGGTAGATTACCTACTTTGCGTTCCAAATGAGAATGGGAAAGTTAATAACCAGAGCCTGACAAATTAATGTTGAGTAAAAAGTATTGTTTGCAAAGAAAACTTATTTGGGTATCACTGTCAGGTGAAGTAAAACTTAAGTCATAACTGTCTATCCCTATGTATGCTTAGATCTTTAAAACTAGGCAACGGACTTTGATGCAGGTTTTTTAATAGATAGAACTATTCAAGAGGAAGGTTTATGTTTATAATACATGCATAATATATTCAATATCAGTACCCATGCTTCCCGCCCCAGCTTCAGGGGCGGGTCGCTAGTTGTAAATAAAAAAAAAATCTAAACTTGACATTATTTTTGATAAGCTAAATATTTAAGCGAAGCCAAGAATTTTTATATTATTATGTAAACTGTGAACTTACAATAAAATTTATAAGATAAAATAGGTGACAAAGGTTAGA
Source organism: Mythimna loreyi (assembly GCA_029852875.1). NCBI lineage: Eukaryota > Metazoa > Arthropoda > Insecta > Lepidoptera > Noctuidae > Mythimna > Mythimna loreyi. Next base: position 10,789,086 of record CM056807.1, on the reverse strand, counting down.
TAGGCAACTTGCTTTTTGTAATACTAGCTTTTGTCAGCGGCTTCGCCCGCCTGCATGAAATATAGCCTATGTCACTCAGGAGTAAAGCAGCTTTCTATTATAGCTTTAATTTTTCCAATCGAACCCTTAGTTCCAGAGATTACCTCTTACAAACAAAAAAACAAACTTTACCTCTTTGTTATATTGCTCTGGGAATAAGGCAAGGAAGGTACGGGGTAGGTTCTTTAGTCAGTAAGAGTCTGACACTGTTTCCCGCTCCGCCCAAGAGTGGGATTCGTCATTCGATGATTTTTACCTACCATAAAAAAAAAACCTCTTTGTTATATTAGTGTAGATATATTAGTGTAGATGTACTGGTGTTAGGTACGGTAAGCAGCACATAAGACTACATCAAACTGTCAAAATTCTGCAAACGATTTTCGACTCTTAACTATAATATAACAAGGTTCAAAATGTATTGGAGAAATCTGACAGATTTGTATATTCTGATATGCTGCTGACTGTACATTTGGTTTGCTTGTAACTATAATCTATCTGTGAGAAAATACCAGCCATGTGGGAAAATATTTCTTTTAGTTGCAGTTGCATCTATATAGTTAAAGATGAATGTAAATATATATACATATATATCTAATATATATCTTCCACAACTGTCACACAACATCTAGTGCCAAGCTAAGCAGAGCTTGTGTTATGGGTACTAAACAACTGATAAACATACTTTTTTAAAAACATATCATTATTACATAAAACAAAGTTGCTTATGCCCTATGTGTGCATATATCTTTAAAAGTACGCAACGGATTTTGATGCGGCTTTTTTTAATAGATAGAGTGATTCAAGAGGAAGGTTTATGTGTATAATACATGCATAATATATTAAATATCAAAACCCGTGCGAAGCTGGGGTGGGTCGTTAGTGATCCAATAATTTGAAACTAATTATATTATTGTGGACATGCATATAAACTCAGTATAGGTTCCAACATTTTATTGTAAGCCCTAAGTGTAGAACATGGCTGTTCATAAAATATTTAAATAACACCATTGTATCTTGTACAAATTACCTATGTTCTACAATAAAGTTGAATTGAATTGAAAAAAACCGGCCAAGTGCGAGTCGGGCTCGCGCACAAAGGGTTCCGTAGCAGCAAATATAATAAACTTATTATGTCAATTTATACACCTGGTGAATGGAGCCTAAACTCTCCCGATATTTTGCCTTGTACTTATAGGTTCAGCCATCGTTTTCAGTGTAAGCACAATAACTTAACCAAAATTACAGTTAAATCAACCTATCTCAAAAACTATAAGAGATACTTTGATCAAACCAAAAATCGTTGAAAGAGTTAATTAGCATGCATCACCTCTATTTTTTTTAGAATTTTATACCCCGTAGTTATAAAAATAGAGGGGGGGGGACATACTTTTTACGACTTTGAGAGCTGATATCTCAAAAACCGTTCACTTTAAGAAAAATGTTTTTTAGAAAACTTTATATCATTTTAAAAGACCTTTCCATTGATACCCCACACGGGTATGTACATCGAAAAAAAAATTTTCATCCCTCAGTTACATGTATGGGGGGCCCCACCCCCAATTCTTTTTTTTACTATTTAGTGTCATAATTTTGTAGCGGTTCATACAACACATATTCCCATCAAATTTCATCACTGTAGTACTTATAGTTTCCGAGTAAATCGGCTGTGACAGACGGACAGACGGACATGACGAAACTATAAGGGTTCCGTTTTTGCCATTTTGGCTACGGAACCCTAAAAAAAAGGTTAGCACAAGGTGTCCCAAATCTGACCGATTCTAGTTCTAGTTTTAATCATGCATAGCATTTAAAGTTAACTATAATATGTGTAAAACATAATAAAAATTGTCAGTGACTAGTTTCACAACTGCTAGGGCCCGGGAGTATCACTTTCTCCCGATAGAAAAGACATGGTGTCCAGGAGCTAGCAAAGAGATTCACAACATAAAATTAAGAGATGCGTAGCTGGGACAAGCCTACTCACCACATCAAAGACAGATTTCAGATAGTAGATTGGATTATTGTTTCTGAAGCAGATTGCCAATTAGCAGTAGAGAAAAAAAAATTATATGAAAAGTAGTTTCATTTGTATACTACCTCTCAATATTACTGTACCAAAAATGGCAAAAACTGATGTTTAAATAAGTCAAGAGTGAATAGGTTACTTCTAGGCAAGCATGCTCCATCATCTACCACATCACTGCTTACCATCAGGTGCATTAGTGGCAAAGTGCAATCACAAACCATATCAACAATAAAATAAAAATAAAATCGCAAGCGATTTAAAAGGCTAACACCCGTATTCACAAACAATACTCAAACGACCCTTGACTAAGCAAACGCACAGCGTTGAAATAGAGCTCTGTGATTGGTTCGTTTGTGTTGCGTAGTTCACAAACCCTGCCCTGTGCGCTCGCGAGCACTGTGAGACCGCATAGTAACGTTTGTGAATACGGGTGTTAATGACTGAGTAACATAATAATATTTATGACTTTGTATTGTTTATATTGTAGTTGGTAAATAAAAAATTGATGTTGTTGTTGTTATGGTTTACTGATATGTGCTATGTAATGACTGTGCTAGATTATATTTGTACAACTCACCAAGTTGGCTTCTCTTTATTTCCCATTCTTGAAATTGACATCAGTCCACCACTATGAATCTTGAATGATGGTAATGGTGATTGCGTTCACTTGAAAAGTATCTTGCTGTTTTGAAAATTATCTTTTAGACTTTGAATTTGAATGTTTCTTGAACACATCTATTGTGTGTAAACATTGATGTTGATTCAATTTCCTTGAGATATTTCTTGCTGTATTGAACATTATCTTATAGGCTTCCAATTTGAATTTTCCTTGAACACAACACAATCTTGCATGTAAATATTGATAATCTTGATTTTGTTCCCTTGAGGTGTATCTTGCTGTATTGTAAACTATCTTCTAGGATTCAAATTTGAACGTTTCTTGAACACATCACATTGCTATCTTCATTCTTGAGCTGAAAATTAAGATTTTGCCCCACTTGGAAAAGTGAAAGGCTTGTTTTTCGACCTCCGTCCAGAAACATTGAACCATATGGCGGGCTCCGAAGAGCCCTGGGACAGGACAGGAACAAGGGATGGGACAAGGTGGGACAGGATGCTGCGGACAGTCTCGCGTAGAGCGGCCACCGCCCACGCTCAATCTTCACTTAAAGTATTACATTACAAATTAATTATAAAAAACTTGTAAAATTCCAAATATACTCGTTTTTTTTTTTGTACATCACAGAAAGCTCCTAGACGTTCAGGCCGCAGATGCCCGCAGCTGAGATCAATATACTATACTGTACAAACATATATAATAGACTCCCAATCTTCAACAGTCGGCTTTCACATTTACCGTATTGTTAAATTTTTTAAAATCTACAACTAGGGTGCGCCGGGCCGGGCCTCTCACACGTACGTTTAAAGCTTTGGTCGGCAGGTCCTCCCGCCGGAGTCAGGCCCGGCGCGCACAAATAAAATACAATCGCTCTCAAGATAAATAAACGATACGACTAGCGGCGCGGCAGCGCGGGCTCGCGAGCGGCGGGGGCCGACAACATACCAGGCGCCCGCCGAGCGCCCGAGTCCACCGCACCGGCCACCAGAGCCCCCCGGCGCTCCGCCATCGCCCTATTCATTTTTTTGTGTTTTTCTTCTTGTTTAGGGCCAGGGCGGCGCCGGTAGCGCCCGAGAGCTGCGGCTGCATTTCTTACCTACTAAAATTTTCACAAAATAATACCTAACGCCGGAATTTGGTCGGCAGCAGAGCGCGGCCGCGGGCGGCACCGAGCCGCTGACGGCCGCGCCTCGCGCCTCGAAATAAAAAACTTAGCACTGAGCGGCGGACGCGGCCCGACGGAGCCGCCGCACCGCGCCCGCGCCACTTATCACTAGCTTAGAGTCCGTATGGCGGGCGGCGCTCTACGCCGTCACGTTGAGGAGCAGCTTCAGCGGCAGCGCGCGGTCGGGCTCCGGGCGGCAGCGGCCCTCGCGCCGCCAGTGCGTGGGTGGCGGAGGCAGCGCGCACGCGGCCGGCGCTGCGCCCCACTTGCTGGCCGCGTACCGCTCGCAGCGATCTGATCGCTCGTCGCGCCGCTCGCGCCGCAGCGCCGAGCGGCGCCGACCGCGGGCCTGTGGGGCGCCCACGGCCGTAGGGGGACTGGGCCGGTTCATATCGGAGGCCCCCGGGTCTTCCTCGTCAGGTTGTTGATGGTACTCCGGCTCCTGCACGGTTACGTTTTCACGGACACTTTTTGTATTGTAATGTCAACGGGCACTGGGTTGTTTCAGTCGGGGGTGCTCCGTTGCGACGCTCGCGTCCTCTAAGCTGCGAGACTTCGATGTTTCACAAGATGGTCGCCGCTCGCACGCGAGATTGTGTATGTGGCTTCGCTGGATGGCTGCGATCCGCCGTGGTCGGCCTCGAACCGCTGTCGATCTGCTTGGATGACACGTCGAAACACTAAACTGCTTCACTTTCACGACTTGATACGTCGGCGGTCGCGCTGCTAGCTCCTATGATGATGATCGATTAATATGGGAATAAAATATGGACGCCACCTCTCCATTATTCGCACCTTCACCTCTCGATTTCGACTACGTGACGTCGGTGGCGCTCGCGGTATTTATATGGTAATGGCGGCTGCGCGACTTCAGCTGCGCAGTGGGGATTTAAAGCATGCCATTCGTGATCATACTTTTCTATTGTTGCGATTGTCGTAGCGATAAAATTTATTTTATTTTGCTGGATTAAAGAGCTTTAGAATTGATTTATGATATAGAAAAACAGGTTTTTTTGTAAAGTATAGACACGTGTTTGACCTCTTATCACACCAGATGGTAAGTCCACGGAGCACATTTGCCTAGAATTAACCTAAACACACTTTTTGACTTAAATATCACAAGGGTATAGCTTACAGGAAACACAGATTTTAATAAACTAAAACTAACACGCGACGTCGAAGACATGTTCACTCGAAGATCAAAGGAGCACAGAGCAGACTGGTGACTGTCGTGACTGACAGTCTTCGGAGATAAGGACCAAGAATGTTTAGAGAGGTCTTCTGCATAAAAGACTAATGATGGGTGAGTCGAATAATTTTATAACCGAGTTACTCGAGTCAAACAACAAACGAGTCAACTCGAGTTGGTTTTTCCTTCGATACGAGTTGACTCATTCGGCAACTTTTAGTGATTTAGTAAATGTAAATTGCAACGCCTAACGTGAGTTAACTTAAGTTGTACTGAGTAGAAAATAAAAATGGAAAAAAAAATTGAGATGAAGAAGAATTTGCGAGTGAGATGGCAACGCTTGGAAGTTTGGAACTCGCCGAAGTACGGCGTGCTTATTTGTATGATAGCATCGAACATAATTCAGTTAGCGGATTTTTTGTAGTTTAATATGCTTTAACGTTGTAATTTTACACCTGCTAATAAAAGTGTAGTGAGAGAGCGTTTTTAAAAAATAACGACAAAACAGCAAACAAGGTTCAACAAGTTCGAATTTATCGGCAGTAAGCTAACACGTAATTTCGACAACTACAGTTAAAATGGTGGCTTACTCGAGTTGCAACTCGAATCAACTCGACTATGTGGACAAAAACTCAACCTAGCTAGTCGATCGCGGTAGTATAACCTCGTTCCGCCGAGTCAGCTTGATAACGAGTCAACGAGTGTCTATCTAACAGTTGAATGAAATCAATTTGACTTGGTTGGGACTTAACGCACATTTATGATTCTTAAACTCTTGAGTAATAACGAAAAACAACGGCGTTCTTTTATGTATCTAATTACTTTACTCGAAAGGTTAAGACTACTATCTATTTTCAATCATTTTATATTAAACTAGCCCTTTGCCTGCCTCTCCGAGACTCACGTCGTCTTGCTTTCAACCATTTACTGAGTCAATATCGATTTACCGACCGAGATAACTTAACAATCTGTCAACTGGAGTTGAAAGAAAAAGTAACACGAGTTGACTCATACGTTTTATGATTCGAGTAACTCGGTTAAAATAACTCAACTCGCCCACCTCTAGCAATAGTAGCTATGGTCAAAGACAAGCTGGACTGGACAATGGACATGAAAAATGGCGGCATACAAAGGATTTCATTATTGGTAAAAATGGTATGAATTTGTATAGGTTATCAATATTTTAAATTCTATTAGCATTTATTGGTGTTGTGGTTTTTGTTTCAGCAGGAAAAAATGATTCGGTTACTTGTTATGTTTTTTATACATATGTAACTTTACTAACGATTCGCCCTAATTGCATAATTGTGACGATTGCATGTCTTTAGAATTCTTAATTTTCTAAATTTTAATATAATATGCATATTATGTATTTGTATATTTCTACCTTCCTTATATAACACTCTACAGATAGAAAAGGTATGAAAATCGATTCAGTAGTTTTTGAGTTTATCATAAACAGACTGACACACAGACGCAGTGAGGTACTTTATTTAATCACATGTATGTATGTATAGGGTGTACTGTAAGCTATGTTTTGACTGATTCCTGTAAATAAGGAAAAGAAAGCAAATATTAAAATAAGGTTTAGAAACCTAATGATCTCTTTGAAGGTTACAAAAACACTTATTGCGTTATTAGTACAATTCCTACGATCATTAAGTGTCTCTTATCATGTCATTAGGAAAGTGTAGTCTAAGTGGATGAAACAATTTCAAGTGTATTTGAATTCTTTAGAGGAGTGCTTTTGCGAACAAGTTAATGAGTGCTTGAGTAAAATCATTAATGGTAACGTCATAGTATCATCATCATCTATATATATCAAAGGAGAAACTGACTGACTGACGTATCAACGCACAGCCGAAACTACAGGGTCTAGGAGAGTGGGACTAAGACAGGATTTCCCAAAATTCCGCTCCTAAAGGAATGTTATGGGGGTCTAAATTGTGTATGGAGAACCCTACTTTTACGCGGGCGAAGCCGCTGGTAGAAAGCTAGTCACATATAATCAACATATTAAACCTTTTCAAGAAAATAAACACCACAAACTTTTTTTCTTTTTTAGTTTCTAACGTATTACTATGTCGTACTACTATTATCGTATACGTGTTTTGCAACATAATTCCAAAAAAAAGTTTTTTCTGATCTATTACAATAGTTCAAAGGTGGCGAACAAATGACTCACGTGTCCTTTGTGGCACGTGGGAAAATAATTCAAGTTTAACCATCATGGTAATTAGCAGTAATTGTAATCACGCTAACTTTATTATTTGATTAAATGAACAAAATACTATAAACTACATTTGAATTTTGGGCATGTATTGGCATCTTTTGTGTATACATATATATATAAACTGGCGTAACAATACGGTGGTAAGGCTAACAAAATGCCACGGGCCCCCAGTATGACGCGGCCCTACGAAAAGTACTACAAAAATTAGGTAAAGTTCAAACACAAAAAGATCATTTTTTTGGGCCCCCTTTCAATAAATTTGCCAAGGGCTTCAGGGTATATACCTAGTTATGTAAATCTATATATAATAGTCAATATGTTTTGTAAGCATACATATTAAGCCAAAATTCGGCTAAAAGGCGGCCGGGGCCGTACATCATGGCCACGTTTTCTTTTTAACCGACTTCAAAAAAAGGAGGAGGTTCTCAATTCGATTGTATTTTTTTAATAATGTAGTTCAACGTGTTCCAAAACAAACAGCAATGCAGTTGTGTCAAAATAAAGTTATTTTTTATAGACGTTGAAATACTGATAAATAGTTTTAAACAGGGACTTCTGTCATCAGTCTTTTTTTTAATGTTTCCATGGGACACAGGCCTTCTCTCTAGTAGAGGGCCATAATTCACCACGCGGGCCCTGTGTGTATTGTGTCACATGTCTTCAGATTTTTGGTTCTAGGATATGCCGGTTTCCTGACGATGTTTTCCTTCGCCGTTTTGAGAGCAGTGGTAATGAAATAAATTACACAAAGTAAGGTACTTACACTACTGGTAAGTCGGGGCCGTTACCTGTTGGCTACCACTGTTCTCAGCTGACGTATAATTAACTTTATTTTTCCATATGTACTATATACTTTCCAAATATAGATAGATAGATATCTATATAATAGTTTAAAAAAGAACCGGGATATCTATCTACATATATATATTCTTCATTGTAGGTACACCATAAACACAACGTGGTACATTAGGAACTTAAAATTACTAAGGTGCTTTACAATGGGCGGTCTTATCGCTAAAAATTATTCCGTTAAAGTTGTCTATTGTCTTAAGATATCTATTTCTTAGAAACTAAACACCTCACAACCAAATTTTTGGGAGTCCATTTATTGAGTACGTGATTATTTTTTTTTGTCAATATGAATATGGAGTTAAAGATGTTTTATAGCTTGGGACCTAAAAGTACATTTCAGGTAATATTTTTTTGGTAATAGGTAAAATTTAATTCCCATTGGTATAGCCATCTTTTGTCTCTTCGTTAGACTCTCATCGGTAACAGAGCAAGCTCGCTTAGAAGAATAAGCTTATATTATTATATACCAAAAGATTAACAATTTTACAGAAACTCAAATCTATGGATACAATAACGGTCTTATCGCTAACAGTGATATCTACCAAACAACCTTGCACTATGGGAATATAAATAAAAAAAGGCCATAGGCCGAACTGAGCTAGTCTGTTCATTCTTGACTGAAACTCCTTAGCTGTATGAATGGTCTTTGGTGTTTTAATAAAATAAAAATTTAATATATTTTTCTTCATTTGAGGTATGTTGGAAGGGAATCTCGCTAACCACCATTGAAAGGGGAATATCGTCAAACCATAGGGGTTTTTTTGTCTAGTTAAAGAAACAGACCGATAGTTAATTTTGGACTGCTGTACTTATGTATGTTCAAATCCTGTGTAGAACTCTAATTCGATGCAGGGTTTCGTAGCTTAGTTTCTCTGTGGCTTCTACGCCGTAGGCCCAGCGCACACCACTGGAGGCGCGGCTGAGCGCAATTAGAGAACAATTTAATATGAACCTTAACTTCCTTAACATACGGTCTACAAAAGAATAAATTCGCATGCGGCGCTCGGAGCACCTTCAAGCTACTACAAGTGCATGCGCGCGAGTGTTTGTAGACCGTATGTCAAGGTAGTTAAGGTTTATATTAAATTGTTGCCTTTAGTTTCACTTTGCCGCGCCTCCAGTGCGCTGGGCCGTAGACGCCGTTACAGTTTCATTATTTTCAATGACATGCATGGAACAGCTAGTAATTGAATGTGCTATACAAAAATTATAACATATTATTAGAAAATGAAGTATACTGAAAAACATTTTAGTTGCTAAAAAACCGTTTTTTGGTACTTTTTTATATATATTTTTTTTTAATGAATAATATAAAATAATTACCGATTGTGTTTGTTTTTAATCAACTTTAAACAAATATGCGATTTCTAGAACAATCTGGAAAAAAAATCGCATCCGCTATGCGTGAATGGCCAGCTTTATTTGCCGCCTAGTAGCAATCTGCTAGCAACGTTGAAAAAAAAAACTATGACGATGAAAACAAGGAGGTTGAGGGTATAGTCCGACCATGTTCAGAAGTACGTTCATACAAAGACTCCCGTAATTTCCCCCTGATATTTAATTTGACCGGGTTATTGCAAATGGCCGCTGTGTACTTGTGTTATTTTCGCATTTAACCCATTGGGTGGATAAGGAGTTGTTTGTTTTCATTTCAATAACCGACTCCTTGTTATCAGAGCTAATAATAATAATGTAATTCAGTACCTACACATTTATATTTACAAAGTTTCATAACAACCTATTTATTTCATACGTAACATAGTACCTACAGTAGGTACTCTATACGAAGCTAATATTCCTTTTTCGTGGAAATTATGTAAACAGTCTATTTTTGTAGAGTAACTAGTGGGTCTATCTAGAGCTATTTATAGCTTGTTTACACTCTCCTGCAAGGCAGTAAAGAGAAAGTTTAAGGGAAATGGGCTCGTTTAGTACTTTATAACTGCTTGGTTAGCGATGCCTCAGATATTTTGCAAGTTGTACCTATTGCAAGGTTTCGATATTATACGTCATAGTAATACGTGAGCGAGCAGCGATTCAGGTATTGCGTATGGTTTTTTGTTGTCTGCGTCCGTTTGACCTCTGATGGAGCTCAAATCAAGGCATTTTTGTCTAGAACAAAAAAAGACGTCAACATATATTTGACCCTTTGTCTAGTACGTACGGACTCTGCAAAAGAGTCAAAGCCTACTGGGGCCTAGGGTCTCTATCTGAAAGGAAGGCTTGGCCCCAGTGCGAAGGGCAAAGAAGGAACGGGGTGGGGTGTTTAGTCAGTAAGAGTCTGACACTGTTTCCCGCTCCGCCCAAGAGCGGGATTCGTCATTGGATGATTTTGTCCACCATAAAAAAAAACCCTTAATCTAGTGGAAATAAAACTGGCGACGTACAAGTTGAACTCGCACACAAAGGGTTTTGTTATTCCGTATCTCAAAAGGGAAATAAGGTTGTAGGTACCCTGCAGAAGGGTTAAAGCCAACTAGGGCCAAGGGTTCGTGTCTGAAAGGAAGGCGCTGGTCCTAGTATGTACGGCAACGTAGGAACGGGGTAGGTTATTTAGTCAGTCTGACAGTGTTTTCCGCTCCGCCTAAGGGCGGGTTTCGTCATTGGATGATTTTTACCAACCATAAAAAAGGATCCATAGGGGATTACTTTGTTGCCCCTCTGTCTGTTAGTCAAGACGAAAGCTAGCTACAAAAAAAATGTATCGCAAGAAATCGAAGAAAAAAGGTTATAATTATTTGTCCTGTACTCTACTATCCCGTTAATTCGATCGTTGTAAACGCACCTTAAACTTTGACAGACCGTTTTTTTTTTTTACAATTGCTACAACGTTCCCTTTCGTCCTTGTGAAGAAATGACAAGAAAGAAAACAGGTGTTCAATTCATTTTATTATGGTCTATTGTTAACTGTATTCTTTACTTGACCTTTCTTCATTTGTATTTAATTATTAAAGACAGGTTGAAAGGTTAACGGTTACTTTTTAATTTATAAGTTCAAAAAAAGTTTTTTCTTATTTATTTTGAAAGGTTATTGAAGTGTGTAGAACTTTAAGCCCCTACTTATGATTTAAGAGTGCAGCAGTTCTATTCTATAAGAAAACATCATGATCAATTTATTCATTCTTAATTTATTTGGGAAAAAAATTAGGTACGGTAAGCAGCACATCAGACTCCAACAAACTGTCAAAATTCTGCAAAGGATTTTCAACTCTTAACTTTAATAAAACAAGGTTCAAAATGTATTGGAGAAATCTGACAGATTTGTATAGTCTGATGTGCTACTGACTGTACACAAAGTTTCTTAATTAATTTTAGTTTAAAAAATGTGTTAAAATATCAGTCGTGTGAGCGAAAAAGAGGGATGGAGATATACACCCTTTATAGCTCTAGCTTGTTTAAGTAGTCAAGCTTGTGGTACGGCGTAAGGCTCCTTGACAACAAAGACCACACACAAAACTCATTACATTTCTGTACAAAAACATTAAATTATTATCATAATAAAGTGCCTGCTGTTTATACACCAAAAGGTCAAACCAGGTCATGAAATAAATTTACATTCGGCCTAATTAATGTTATCTCAAACTGTACAATTTAGCCAAACAAATATTGAAATACGTTTAACCACACTGTCCAAATTTATTTGATACTTAAAGTTGGCGCTACTGTCTTTGTACAGCTGTCAAAGTTTATACATTTAATTTAGTTCCGTTTTTCGCCACCGGTCAAGGTAAGTGGGCGATGTATTTTATTTTAATTTTATTGGTGCCAATGAATTCGACCTATTTTTGTCTTTTGTTTTGGATTGGAGTTTTGAAGTGGTATTAGCAAAATTTACTTCTCCCACTCTGGGTGAGGTGGCAGGGAGTGTTTTCTTTTATTTGGTGGGTAGAAATTATTATAATATTTAAGTATGTATGTAAAAGGTGTAATATATAAGTATGTCTATCAGTTGTCTAGTACTCATAACATAAGCTCTGCTAAGCTTGGGACTAGACGACGTTGTGTGATAGTTGTGGAAAAAACAAGTCATCCAATAACAACTCCCGTTCTTGGGTGGAGCAAGAGATAGTGTCAGACTCTTACTGACTAAAAAACCCATCCCGTTCCTAAGTGGCCTCTCATACCAGGGTCGAGCCTTCTTTTCAGACGACAGCCTTTGGGCCCAGTAGGCTTCGACCTTTCTACAGGTATATGCTGATAACTCCTCGAGGGATGCGAGGGCAGTCTACTAGCTTCTCAGTGCACTAGCTTCTGACGTGCCCATGTAGGCCTATCTATATATATAAAAGAAAGTCGTGTTTGTTACAACACTTATAACTCGAGAACGGCTGGACCGATTGCCATGGTTTTTGATTTGTTGGATTTGTTTCCGTCCCGAATAGCAGAATACATCTTAAAAACAATGAAAAGGGTAGAGTAGAGTAGGGTAGAGTAGGGTAGAGTAGGGTAGAGTAGGGTAGAGTAGGGTAGAGTAGGGTAGAGTAGGGTAGAGTAGGGTAGAGTAGGGTAGAGTAGGGTAGAGTAGGGTAGAGTAGGGTAGAGTAGGGTAGAGTAGGGTAGAGTAGGGTAGAGTAGGGTAGAGTAGGGTAGAGTAGGGTAGAGTAGGGTAGAGTAGGGTAGAGTAGGGTAGAGTAGGGTAGAGTAGGGTAGAGTAGGGTAGAGTAGGGTAGAGTAGGGTAGAGTAGGGTAGAGTAGGGTAGAGTAGGGTAGAGTAGGGTAGAGTAGGGTAGAGTAGGGTAGAGTAGGGTAGAGTAGGGTAGAGTAGGGTAGAGTAGGGTAGAGTAGGGTAGAGTAGGGTAGAGTAGGGTAGAGTAGGGTAGAGTAGGGTAGAGTAGGGTAGAGTAGGGTAGAGTAGGGTAGAGTAGGGTAGAGTAGGGTAGAGTAGGGTAGAGTAGGGTAGAGTAGGGTAGAGTAGGGTAGAGTAGGGTAGAGTAGGGTAGAGTAGGGTAGAGTAGGGTAGAGTAGGGTAGAGTAGGGTAGAGTAGGGTAGAGTAGGGTAGAGTAGGGTAGAGTAGGGTAGAGTAGGGTAGAGTAGGGTAGAGTAGGGTAGAGTAGGGTAGAGTAGGGTAGAGTAGGGTAGAGTAGGGTAGAGTAGGGTAGAGTAGGGTAGAGTAGGGTAGAGTAGGGTAGAGTAGGGTAGAGTAGGGTAGAGTAGGGTAGAGTAGGGTAGAGTAGGGTAGAGTAGAGTAGGGTAGAGTAGGGTAGAGTAGGGTAGAGTAGGGTAGAGTAGAGTAGGGTAAGTAGGGTAGAGTAGGGTAGAGTAGGGTAGAGTAGGGTAGAGTAGGGTAGAGTAGGGTAGAGTAGGGTAAAGTAGGGTAGAGTAGGGTAGAGTAGGGTAGAGTAGGGTAGAGTAAGGTAGAGTAGGGTAGAGTAGAATAATCTGTTGCCGGGAGCGAAGCCGCGGGCAAAAGCTAGTATGAAATAAAAACCATTTTGATTTTTGATTTTCATTTTGATTTGAGTCGCAGTCGGCGACTTGTGTTCGGTCTGGACGGTTACCAGACGATCTGACGGCGAATTACATATGCTCGCCATCCGCAAAACGGAAGGGAGTGTCAGATTTTCACTAACTAAACTCGCTCCAGTTCTTTATGACTTCGAAAAGGAGGAGGTTCTATGTATAAAAAAATACACAGCAGGATTTTTTTTTAATTGCAAATCTTTGGTAACTGTCTTAGAAGACAAGACGTTTTTTGGCGGGCTTTTTTCAGTAAAAGTAAGTTCAGTGGAACTCAATGGAAGTGGCCCCCACTCACAGCAAATGGTCCAACTTATTCACCGCGTACTATATTATAATAATGTTATTAGTTCGTTATCATAAAATCGCAAACTGCAATGACCTGCAAATGGGATTACTTGATAGCTTCAATAAACATAATAATCACCACCAGCTATCGCGAACTGGGCGTGGTCATACCTATTCATAATCACTTGTATACTACGCAGTACTTTACACCTGAATGAAAGCGCGGCTCACTCACGTAGCCGACATCATCATCAGCCCTTATATATGTTCCCACTGCTGGGGCACAGGCCTCCTCTCTCTAGGAGAAGGAATCCACCACGCGGGCCCAGTGCGAATTGGTGGATGTCACATGTCTTCGAATTTTTGGTGCTAGGACACGCCGGTTTCCTCACGATGTTTTCCTTCACGTTTTGAGAGCAGTGGTGATGAAATATATTACACAAAGTAATGCGCCTGGCTAGGTTTGAACCCGCGATCTACAACTCGTAAGTCGGGGCCGTTCCATCCAACTCGGCCACCACAGCTCTCAAACTATTCATAATCGCTCGTCTACTACGCAGTACTTTTCACCTGAATGAAAGCGACTATGTCGCTCACGTAGCCGACAAGGAACATTAAAATACTGGCCAAGTGTGAGTCTGACTCGCGTGTGTAGGGTTCCGTAACGTCTGTAGCGAAAAAGGGCAAAAAAATCCCGTTTGTTGTTCGGGCTTTTGAGGTTGTTATTAGTAAATACTAAAAACAACCTCAAAAGCCCGAAGCTCAGAAGCCCGTTGCAGGGGCCCTTCAGGGTCGAAGCCTCCTGGAGCCTAGAGGGTGGTGAAAACTGTTACCTCGACTCCAGGAATAAGGCAAGGAAGGTACGGGGTAGGTTTTTTAGTCAGTAAGAGTCTGACACTGGTCTCCCGCTCCGCCCAAGAGCGGGTTTCGTTATTGGATGATTTTCACCTACCATAATAAAAAAAAACCCTTATCCCATATTATTTGGGGTCGGCGCAACATGTTTTTTTATTCTACTCTGCCCTGTCACCCGTCACACTATCACTAACTCCCTTTTCTTTCATATTACTCCTCAAACAATCTCTTCTTCGGCCTTCCTCTTCCTCTCCATCCATCTACGTGTAAACAACTAACAACTACTTACGTGTGTGATTTAGCGGCAACAGAAATACATAATTTGTGAAATTTATAACAGTACCGCTGTACGTGGTGGTAATTTTGGATTGCGTGAAAGAGATGTCTCGCCATATTTTGCGTTACTAATCACTTAGGTTGAGGACCACAGGGTGGGGAGGATGGCGGGGCCCTACCTTTTCTCCTTAGGGGGAAACTGACCTTCATAGCTTCATGTAGGAAAGCTCAGGAAAAATGAAAATTTTATCTGCCTAGGGTCGACTAGAAACAGTCACATTATGCATGGGTTACTTCGTGCTGTTAAGTCGTAGTTTAAGGGTTTAATAACGAGAAATTTGTGACGGGCGGGTAACTACGGCGCCCTACACTGAGCATGGCCCGACACACTCTGTGCCGGTTTTCAAAATATATTTGGAAAAAAATACAACATGATGTAAATATTATTGGAATCAATTCACTTACTGATCCTACACTGAGCATGGCCCGACACACTCTGTGCCGGTTTTCAAAATATATTTGGAAAAAAATACAACATGATGTAAATATTATTGGAATCAATTCACTTACTGATCCTACACTGAGCATGGCCCGACACACTCTGTGCCGGTTTTCAAAATATATTTGGAAAAAAATACAACATGATGTAAATATTATTGGAATCAATTCACTTACTGATCCTACACTGAGCATGGCCCGACACACTCTGTGCCGGTTTTCAAAATATATTTGGAAAAAAATACAACATGATGTAAATATTATTGGAATCAATTCACTTACTGATCCTACACTGAGCATGGCCCGACACACTCTGTGCCGGTTTTCAAAATATATTTGGAAAAAAATACAACATGATGTAAATATTATTGGAATCAATTCACTTACTGATCCTACACTGAGCATGGCCCGACACACTCTGTGCCGGTTTTCAAAATATATTTGGAAAAAAATACAACATGATGTAAATATTATTGGAATCAATTCACTTACTGATTCTGAACTACATAATTCTATTCAGGTTTCGTATACTAAAAATAATGTTGTACCTATAACTAAAAGCTCAGCAGAAACAATATGAATTCCACCCTTTAATTAGTGCCTCCATTCGACGTTTCTATCCCTTGTCATAAGGGCCATGTGAGTCTACGCAAGTCCTTCATTACCCACTTTATTTTAGTAACGATTTACTGCCTCATTATTTCTAACCCCACATGGTGCTTTAAAGTTTTTTAGGGTTCCGTGTTCAATGGGTAAAAACGGGACCCTATTGTTAAGACTCCGCTGCCTGTCTGTCTATTTCACGAACCGTGTTCGCTAGATATATAAAATTTTCACCGATAATGTATTTCTGTTAATACTAAAAATAAATATTTTAGTTTTGCTTGTGTTTGCGTTTTTAAAGGTTTGGTACCTACCTCAAAAGAAAAAAAAATGAAACCCCTAACGATTCACTTTATTGTCTGTCTGACTGTCTGTCTGTCTGTGAAGACCTTTTAACTCGATAACGCGTGAACGTATCGAATTGAAATTTAAATTATATAAGGTCCCATTAAAATAGATGAACAAATTTTGACACTGCGTTCAGTACGTCTAACCAAAGGTATCCAAGCAAAAACAATCACCGATTAAAGTGTTTTTATTTTGATCCAAAATAATAAATGAATGCATGGGAATGGGTTACTCAAGAATTTTTGTAAGTATATAAAGCGCTTTATTCTTATTGAAAGATTTGTAAAATTTGTCCATCTATTTTAATGGGACTCTATATATTCAGGTCTTAGCTCCCTTGAAGTTTTAAAAAATAAACGTCTAAGTAAACAAAAAAAAAAGATATGGCTGTTTATGTCGCAAAAAAAGCGTTTCGAGATTCTCAAGGAATCAAAATGCATAGTCTGTTTGCTTAGTCTGTCTGTCTGTGTGTTGTCTGTCAGAAATTGCCCTGTGCGATAAGACCACCCATTGTACCTACACTTAGTTTTTATATTTGTATATCCTGTCCTCATTGTGGTGTACAATAAAGTTTAAAATAAATAAATAGGGTACTCCCGTTGGTCCAGAGTCCTAGGTATAAAACAAGGTTTTATAGCACAAAAAAAAAGAAAAGATAAATTTGTTGTTATGTCACGAAAAAATCGACTCAAAAATATCTTCGAAACTCAACTCAGGAATTGAACAACATATTTACAAGTGAGAATATACGGAACCCTCATGTCGCCAGACCGAGTCGCATTTACCCAGTTTTTTATTGTTTAATATCAATAAAACCCTTCAATAAAAGTACTGTGAGAAAGAACGGGTGCCCCCTGGTCTATTGTCCAGGGAACTTGGACAATAGACCATGGGGGTAAATGTATAGTTGGAACTTGCGTCAGTAAGCACAATTGCGTAATATATAATACTAGCTTTTGTCAGCGGCTTCGCCCGCGTACATAAATCGCGTAAATATAGCCTATGTCACTCAGGAGTAAAGCAGCTTTCTATTGTTGCTAATTTTTTTTACAATCAGACCAGTAGTTAAAGAGATTACCTTCTACAAACAAAAAACAAAGAAATAAACTTTACCTCTTTATTATATTAGTGTACATGTATGTATAATATTAATGAGTTTATGTATTGTCTATTATATATAACTAGTGACCCGCCCCAGCTTCGCACGGGTGTAGCGTAGTTTTAAAGATTTAAGCATACATAGGGGGAAGCGACTTTGTTTTATACTATGTAATGACTAGCGACCCGCCTCAGCTTCGCACGGGTGCAATGGTAATATTAAATATATTATGCGTGTTTTATACACATAAACCTTCCTCTTGAATCACTCTACCTATTAAAAAAAACCGTATTAAAATTCGTTGCGTAGTTTTAAAGATTTAACCTACATAGGGCCAGACAGCGGGAAGCGACTTTGTTTTTAAACTATGTAATGATAATGATAATTATAGCATAACCGACTTCTAATATTCCCACTGCTAGGATTCAGACCTCCTCACTACCCAAGTAGCACAAAACTTCATTATAAGATGTCACAAGAGGTAACATCGGCAACTTTAGCACTTATGAAGAGTTATTACAGTACACTCGACCTGCAATAGGTGAAAAGTGAGCTTTTGCCTGAATAAGAACGTTATTATGTGTCACGGAGACCACACTGTAACGCTTGCAGCGTTAATATAGGTAACAAGTCCAGTATTGTACAGCTTTAAGCAATTTAAAGGATTTTTGTGGACTTTAACTAAACTATATTCTGAACTGAAGACCACAAGTGTACTCTTAGACCACTTACATTTTAATAAAGAACACGTGAGCTATTATAATGTAATCAGTTGTTCTGTGGCTTCAAATAATAAAGATATAATGCCTTTTGCTGCACACAGTGGAATTTGTGTAATGTTACTCAGCTTGATACACGCAATCGTATAATAGCTCTTATAAAGGCCACATGATCACTATGGGTGAACATTATATGATGCTAAGTTAAAGCAAACTGCTCTATATTAGCTCACATGTTACCCTTAATCTCCGTGAGAGCTGAATACTTGTACTAGCGTTGACAATTAATCTACTAGTGCCGTTAAATAAGACCTTGAAGACTTCCTTATTCAGCACTTCGTAGGTATAAGTATATTAATTGCGTCGTTTAAGATATTGTGATATGTGGAAAAATAAAAAAAGGACTGGCGGAATACGCCGAAAAATTAATGCAGAATATTTGAGGATTCTGAACAGCAATACAGATGATGCAGTGAACATTGAATAGGCTACATGTTTTGTAAATAATGGTCCAAGTGTGAATGAAATTTTAAAACGGGAGGGTTCCGTATCCGAAAATGTTGGTGTAAAAGCACGTGCTGATTTGGATGTACAAAACTCTTCAAGTATACAGCGAATGTTAAAAGATATTGGTAACGTATTGTGCAGTAATGACAATGAATATATATGGCCAGATAGATCTAACTATTCGGCAAGTTCAGACAGTGACAGTATATGTAGAAATTATGATAAAAAAAGGAAAATGTCGAGAAAATATAAGAAAATGGGCCATTGAAAAAAATATTGCACACACAGCTCAAAATCAGAAAGACCTTCTCGTCTTGGTATATACAAATACTCACGAATTGGCAATACTACTATGGTTGTTTTAGATCCCAAAGAAGTAAAATGCAAATTAGTTTGTATTCCTCATGGAGAATATAACTGTTTTATTCCATTAATACATACAATGTAAGAAAATAAAATACTTCAGGTACTGATTATTTTGTACTTTTATTTATTATTTGACATCCTTGCCACATAAGAAAATATCACATAAAATAAAAATAACAATTTTAGGTACCTAATCGTTCCTGACGTTTATTAATGTTTAAAGGGCAAATTAAAGCTAATCAGTGGATTACTATTTTTATCTAACTAGAAGGCAGCATACACGGGAACATTTTCTTATTTTAATTTTGTTTGGAGATACCCGTTAAGCCTCCTCTACACGTCTACAGACACATCCGCGGACGTTGGCAGATACATAAGCAGACGGATCACCACAAGCCGTCCACACGTCTGTAAGTCGATCAGTCTATGCAACTCGTACGTAATATTCCAAAAATACTTCTCTGAAAAGAAAAACAATTGATAATTAAATAGGTATAATGTACGTAATTTCTTTTTACCTATCTACTCTGTATGGACTGTCCCATCCCAACGCTCCATGCATTCATCATCTTCCTGCCCTTGTCCCGTTTTATTTGGGGTCGGCGCAATATGTCTTTTTCTTCCATTCTGTCCTGTCACCCGTCTCGCTATCACTAACTCCTCTTTCTTTCATATCCCTTCTCACACAATCCATCCATATTTTCTTTGGTCTCCCTCTCCCTCTCCATCTATCCACATGTATACTCATGGCTTTTTTTGTAACGCTCCATGCATAAAACTAAATAAGACGTACCAACTAGAATTAGTTTAAGATTGAATTATTACGTCAGTGCACAAATTAAACTATGAAAGTAACGTTATGTCCAATTCGCGATACACACTCGACTGCGGTCCGGCGCACGTCGACCGATAGGATAGCGAGGCGAGGTGTGTCAAAGGCGAGGAGGGAGGGTTGACTCTGACTGCACTCAAACTGTAGGTACTTAAGTACCTTACCTAAGTATTTCATTTCACAATGACCACTCTGTTTAAAGTTTTACCTAATTATATCTACTTTGGTCGAGAAAACTTTGATACTTACTAGGTGGGTACATGATTAATATACGCTAATCCAAAAAATATAGGATGATGTGATGATGATGAGGCTTAATCCGCGGATCCCTAAAATGTCTACAGATTTTATAGGTTCACTGATGATTACCTACAGTTATTTGCATACATGTTACCCACTATCACACATTACGTGAATCTGTAGCTGACTTGTGTAACACAAGAACCAATCATAACAGCTCGTTACTGATTTATGTACCACGAGTGGACACTTAAACAGCTCATGCCGTTTGATTGTGGTTACTAAGGTACACATTGCTTGTCTGCCATTTTTTAGATTCTATCCTATCTACATACAATATTATAATAATTTGTTTCTATTTAGTCAAAGAAAATAACAACTGAATTTGAATAGAAAATGTAATGATTTTATACGTAAACAGCGTATTGTCAATTTACAAGGAAAAATAAAAAGACTTTTTTTATAATATTAACATCAACCTATTTTATACTATAATTTTCAAATAAACAGTGATATTTTGAGAGCGCGTGAAAATTTTCGTCTATAATTATATAGTATTTGACAATAAACTCTCTTTCCCATTCGAATTTCATGGACATGGAGGAAAAACAAAGTTTTACTTACCGCGCGTTATTCTATATTTCTCACAAACACTTTACAAAATGGTTCACAGAAAAATAATGTCAAAATAATATTAAGTAGTAGGGTGAAAATTGTTCACAATTTTGCCACTTGTGAATTGTCAGCTCCTTCAAAGAGTTACTAATATCCTGGAGTGTATTTTGTGCTGAAAAATAGGTAACAAGTACTCTATTATTCAGCCCTTGTAGTGTATAAAAGGTAACGCATACCCTGATAACCAGTCTTTATTCAGCTCTTGGGGCGACTGTTACCTTTAATAATGCTCAAATAACGCTGATATAGTGCAACCAGCTACATTATTCAGCTAACAGCTGATTAATTTGTGCCCAAATCAGAGTTATATCAGCTGAGTAGGCGCCTCTAACGCTATTATTCAGCAGGTTTATTCAGCTTAAAATTCCATTGTGAACAGTGATTCAGCTACTATTCAGCGCTTCTGTGCTACTTGGGTAGGAAAGGGAATGGGCCGTAATCCACCATGCAGGCCTAGTGCGGGTTAGAAAAGAAGAAAGAAAAACAGTTTATTTACGCGTAATGAACGCAAAACTTAAAGGTAAATTTCAACATAACCAGGGTTGGTGGATGTCACATATCTTCGAAGTTGATTCTTATATTTATGGACGTCATTTGTTTTTTTTTTTTAAATAAATATTAACTTTCCCGCCCACCTGATGGTAAGCAGTGCTGCAATCGTTGATGGTGAGGCGCACTAGTTTATTAAGAGCTTATTCACTCTAGCCTAGAAGACACCTAAATTATAATCGGACGGGAAGCCCGCAGCAGGCAAATTGTTCCAGTCTTTCGATGTACGCGGTGTAAAGGAGGAGATTCGCTTCGTTGCACTTTCGTTAGGGTCTTTGAAACCTATTTACTTTATCATTATCATTACATAGTATTAAACAAAGTTGCTTATCCCTATGTATACTTAAATCTTTAAAACTACGCAACGGATTTAGATGCGGCTTTTTTTTAATAGACAGAGTGATTCAAGAGGAAGGTTTATGTGCATGATACATGGATAAATATATTCAATATCAGTACCCGTGCGAAACTGGGGCGGGACGCTAGTATATATATATAAAAGGAGAAACTGACTGACTGACATATCAACGCACAGCCAAAACTACTGGGACTAGGAGAGTGAAATTTTGCACAAGGCTTCCTTTTATGACGTACAGTGTTTCTTTCAGGTACTACTCCGGAGGCGGCAAAGTCCCCCCGGTTCTTTTCAACAGAAAAGAACCGCACCAAAATCCGTTGCGCAGTTTTAAATATCTAAGCATATATTATAGGGACAGCGTGGGGACAGCAGTAAGCAACTTTGTTTTATAATATTTTTATTATTCTTCTATTCTGTGTTTTTATTAAATACAGAATTAACAGTCTTTTAGTCCAAAGGCGACATTAAATCAATTTAGTTTAAAACTGCCACGAAAAGCTATTCGATCATAATTATTTTCTTATCAGCCGATTTTAAAACCCAAAAATATCGTATTATTCAAATTCCACCATAATGGGTTTCGTCTACATTTCTACCAAATATGGCGGCCGTAAATTACAGGAAAGCCAGCTGATTTACTTTTTAAACGCGTCTTATAAGAACGCCAGATTATCTAGACATGTGGCGAAACTTGGAACTAAAATAAATGCGCTTTATAAACCGGTTTTTCTTAACAAGCAGCGCCACCCTCAAATGTCAAAAGTAAACTGGTCGCTTTATCCATAAACAACACACAGCTGTAACCTGCCAGGATGTGGGTTACCAGCTGATAAGTTATGTTTTTATTGTGTTCCTCTCTCTCTAACGCTTAAGAGTGAAAGAGAGAGGTGTACTTCGCGTGGGAGCTCGTTCCCGGGTCCCGACAGTTATTTTGATAAAAAAAAGGAGATGGAATGTTTGGCCAGACATGTTTTGAATGGTTTTTTTGGTTATAATCTTAAGCGTACGCCCAGGATAAAGGATTTGATTTTTCTTTCTACACTAATATAATAAAGAGGTAAAGTTTGTTTTTTTGTTTGTAGGAGGTAATCTCTGGAACTACTGGTCCGATTGGAAACATTTTAGCAACAATAGAATGCTGCTTTACTCCTGAGTGACATAGGCTAGACATATTTTATGTACGCGGGAGAAGCCGCTGATAAAAGCTAGTATGTTATAAACTAGTGCTTGACAGCGTTTTCACTTAATGGTAAGCTGTGATGCTATGTTTGATAGTAAGGCGCACTAGTTTATTATGAGTGTATTCACTCTAGCTTTGGAGTCATCTAATTAATAGCCGGACAGGAAAACCGCAGCAGGCAATCTATGCCCTAATTCACGTAAAATTAAACAATCCCTATTCCTTTGTTCCTATTGTCGTTCGATCGCGATCGTAGTCCCTACCCGATTTCGGTATTCACGATATTTGAACCACAATATTTGACGTTTAGCCGTTGACGTCTTATCCGACAACGATTGAGACGATTGAAATAGCTGAATACGCTTCAACGACTCTCGAACGAGTTCAAAATCGATGTCGTTCAACCTCGATTAATGGATGTGAATACGAAAATGTCAAAGTCGCTACGGTTTTGATTAATTGAGAATTAGGCTACAGTTCCAGCCCTTTGATGTTTGTGACATAAACGACGAGGCAAAACGCTTAGTCCGGACCGTAGAAGTGGCTTTGTATTACATTAGAAGCTGTCCTGGGATGAAGTAGGTATCTATCGTCGACCTAATCACACTCAAACTCAAACTCAAAATCATTTATTTCAAATAGACCATTTACAGGCACTTTTGAAATGTCAAAATTGAAGCTAATTTGCACGTTTCAAGGCATAGACTCCTATGGAGAAGAACGTGCAAGAAACTCCATGGGCACTCTTTTGAATCAAACTTATATTTACATATTACTTGGTTACAAATTTATGTTGCTTCTATTATGCGAGCACGATGTAGCGGTATTTAACAAAAAGTAAAATAATAATAAAAAAAATATATATTTTCAAACTACTAGCAACACTGCCTTGAAGACACCTAAATTATAAAAGAACGGGAAAACTTTAAAGTTACTGTGATTTCGTAGGCAAAGGCAACGACGCATTCGCCGTAGCCGTCGCCGCCGCGATCCTGCCGATATCCGGCCACCATAGACACTGGCTTGCGGACGATGAGCAATGGGTAGCTCGCCGTCCGGTTGTCTGGTAGCAGTCCAGATCGAGCCCAAGTCGTCGACGGCGCGCTCCGTTCCCGCGCGCCTCAAGGAGTTGTCAGCACACCGTAGGGGCCCTACAGGGTCGAAGCCTCCCGAAGCTGAGGGTTGATGCGAAAGCGTTACACTGGGGCTCTGGGAATAAGGCAAGGGAGGAACGGGGTAGGTTGTTTAGTCAGTAAGAGTCTGACACTGTTTCCCGCTCCGCCCAAGAGTGGGATTCGTCATTCGATGATTTTTACCTACCATAAAAAAAAAAACTGATTTCGTAATTTGACGTTGATGATAAAAACTCTATTGTCATAATATCGTCTCACGGGTTTTTCACTACTTACACAATATATTGATTAGATATGATTAATTATACAAAGAAGCAAAAACACGTTTTTCAATATTTTTTTTATTTGTGGGTAAAATCATCGAAAGACGAATGCCGCCCTTGGGCAGAGTGGGAGACAGTGTCAGACTTCTACCGACTAAACGACCCACCGTTCCTTCTTGCCTTAGTTCCAGGGCCCCGGGTGTTCCGCTTTCTCATCAACTTCTGGGCCTCAGAAGGCTTCGACCCAGCTGGGCCCTACAGTTGCTGACATCTCTTTGAGGCACGCGGGAACAGTGCGTGACGACGATGACTTAGGCTTGGTCCGGACGGTCCTTGGATGGGCGGACAGCGATCTTCCCATTGCTCGCTGTCCATAAGCCCTCGCTTACGGTGCAGATGGCCGTAAATCGGGATCTAAGACACTGTAGCGGTGGCTGCAGCGTGACCGCCACTGCCTTTGTCTGATGCGGTCGGCTTCCTCCTTTGCTAGCAAAATGCTTCTGCGAAGCAATCACTGCTTCGCAGAAGCATTTATTTTAATGGATAAAGTGATTCAAGAGGAAGTTTATGTGTATAATACCTGCCTAATATTAATATCACTATTGCAATGTGCGAAGCAGGGGCGAGTCGCTAGTATTGATAATATCCCTACAAAAAGTAAAAATTCATGAAATAATTAATTAAAAACATAAATACCTATTTGTAAGTAAACCGTAATTTATTGTTTGTTTCAATTCTTATTTAAACACAAGCTTTAGCCCGCGGCTTCGCCCGCGTGGTATTGGGGTTGGGGTTTCCGGGATAAAAAGTAGCCTATGTCCTATTCCGGAGTGTATCCTATGCCTGTGCCAAATTTCATCCAGATCCGTCCAGCCGTTTTGGCGTGATTGAGTAACAAACATCCAAACATCGTAACTTGCGCATTTATAATATTAGTAAGATACCTGCCTAATATTACTATCATTATTGCATCCGTGCGAAGCTGGGGCGGGTCGCTAGTATTTGATAATTCCCTCCAAGTAAACATTCATGAATTAATTAAATACCTACTTGTAAGTAAACCATAATTCATTGTTTGTTTCAATTCTTATTTACACATTACGCGTTGCTATCAAAGATGTCTATCATTGTTTTGCTCTATAAATAAGGTTGTCAAGCGTTTGAAGAAAAAATATGTATCATGGTAGATATCTCAGCCATTCCTCTGACTGACGCATATCAATTTGAGCATTAGGTAGCTCGCCGTCCTGTTGTTTGGTAATAGTCCGGACGATAAAAGTTGAGAGGATTTTAAGTAGTAGTTTTATGCTAGAAGGAAAATTTATTAATACCTAGTTTCAGCTTTTTTGATGTCAAGATTATCGCGATAATTGATGGCATTTCTCGTTAATTTGGCCCGGACATTACTACATTACTTTTGTGACGAGGATTTTAACCGACTTTCCGGTCTCAACTCAACCGAGGTGTCGAATGATTCAACTTATTCGCCGTGTAATACCTATTTGTAAGTAAACCGTATTTCATTGTTTGTCGATTCATGTATACAACGTCACGCATTGCTATCAAAGATGTCTATCTTTATTTTTGCCTGAAATATAAAGCATTAAGCTCTAGACAGACGGACCGCATTCAACTGCAATCCAACCGACACGTCTGCAATCCAACTGACACGACCGCAATAGAACTGCAAACTATAGATCGTTTTTTTAATCCTAGACTTTATTACAGACTAGCTGGTACACAATAAAACGCAAAGTATCGATTAGACGGCGTGAAATTTCCTTAAAAAGCTGACGCGCACTCGGACCCCATGACCCAAGCGTCCAACTTAAAATGTCAAACTCCAGACAATTGGGAACATATTTCTAGAGTGTGACATTCTGAGTTGTCAAATCGTAGTCTAGATTTAAAAACGAACTATAAACGTGCAGTCCGATTGCTGTTCAATTACACTCGGCGGTTCAATGCAATCGTGTAAACTGCACACCAACAGCAATCGAACTGCACGGTTGGTTTGCAGTTCTAATGCAGTCGTGTCAACTACATTCAGGTGTCTGACGCCCAGCAAATGCTGAGGTGGTCACCCTGTCGGTTCGGGCACGCTCAGCGTACATTTCATTTTTATTATTTTTTTACTTGTGTTGTGTGTTTTGTAACTGTTGTGCTGTGTCTGTATCGAATAAATTTATTTTCAATACACTTACTCGAAAACTGCCTCTTATCACACTCCTATTAGGTTCAATATAGCATGTCTATCACCCAAGTGCTTTTTTGAGTTTATCACAACAAGGGCTTTTTTATTCTCTCCTTATCTTCACGGTCACGGGTGATTATTTTGTTTTACTTAGTTTATTAAATCAGGCGCGAGGCGTCCCCCACGAGGCTCTGGGCGACCCCTACGAAATTAGAAAATGACAAGAACAGATTTGAATGCTATTATTATTATATTTCTACTGTATGTTTGAGATACGATTAAACGTTTTTTCTTTCTTTCTTTATTTCACAAGTCGTAAGTGTATTGAAAAATTTATTTCTATTCTATTCTATTCAAACTGCAATTTGTGGTTGGATTGCACTTGAAATACGGTCCGTCTGTCTAGAGCCTAAATGTTTCTTGTTTGTTATTTCATAAAGCAATGATACAGACTTTATCTCTATGATATTTTCAGTGATAAGATATGTTCTAAGTGTAGTAATTTCCTGTTGGAAGTATTTTATATAAACTACGTTAAGTACTTAAATGAGTCATTTTTATTTCGGTTTATTTCCATGCTTTTTTTATTATTTATCACTTTTGTTCAAGTCATCGAAGGCGCATATCGTTCCACGAGAGCCTCAAGCAGTTGTCAGCAAACCGTAGACCCAGCTGGATCAAAGCGTACTGGGGCCATGGGGTATTGTGAAAACATCACCCGGGCCTTGGAACGAAGGCAAAGATGGAATGGGAGCTGGTTTTTAGACAGTTAAACTCTTATACAATGATATAAGAAAGAAAAATGTTACTCAGCCGAGCACTCGGCACTATGTTTACACGTATCGAGCAGGTATTCGGTTGTTCATAAGCCAGGGCCGTTACCGCTCGGCCACCAACCACTGCTCTCTATGTACGAGTATCATTCTTTTATCATTACATAGTATAAAAACACGCTCTAAAAAGTACGAAACAAGAAAACAAGAAAGCCGTGGTCGTATACCACTTTTTTTAATTTATTATTCTTATGGTATACGACCACGGCTTTCTTGTTTTCTTGTTTCGTACTTTTTAGAGCGTGTTTTTAAGTAGTCGGGTGTTAGTTTTTAAACTTTATTTTTATTTAACATATTTTGGAGTTCTAAATAGGTTAATCTTGGGTTCATTGATTTCTCAGCCCATGAATACAGGTAAAGTCACAAGCAAATGCTAGTAATATATATATATTCAAAATGTACAAGTAAAGCGCTTTCAAATGATACCAAACACGGCATATTTATCTTAACTTTATTTTTTTACTTCGTATGTTTTGTCCGCTAGAGGGCGCCACATTAGATTTTGTGAAATCCCATATAGCCTATAACCAGCGGACAATTAAGACGCTTCTAATGATATGTCATTTGTCGAATTCTGATAAGTAGTTTAGAAGTTACGAGGGAACAGATGAACATCCATACCCACATACATACATACATACAGGTCAAAATCATAAACCTCCTTTTGCTTCGCCGTAGTCGGGTAAAAACTAAGTTGCGCTGTCCCTATCTATGCTTAGATCTTTAAAAGTACGCAACGGATTTTGATGCGGTTTTTTTTAAAAAATAGAGTTTTTCAAGAGGAAAGTTTATGTGTATAATACATGCATATTATATTCAATATCAATACCCGTGCGAAGCTGGGATGGGTCGCTAGTTATTTATACATATGTAACTAAGGTACCATCGCGGTCATTTCTGATCAGTTAAAAAAAAATTCGCTTGAATCCTACAACGCAGCGTCAAACCAAACCCTTTGAAGTTTTCGTTTCGAATGCAAGCAAAAATAGACATAGCGATATTTAAGCGGAAGTGTCTTTGATGGAACACATATATAACAGAGGACACTTGTTATATATTATAGAGTCACACATCCACGGGTCGAGGGCGACACAGGCTCAGATAAGAAAATGCAGATAATCTTATTAACTGAATTAAAAAAATACTTTTATTTATTACTAGCTTTTGCCCGCGGCTTCGCCCGCGTGGTATTGGGGTTGGGGTTGGGGTTTCCGCGATAAAAAGTAGCCTATGTCATATTCCGGAGTGTATCCTATGCCTGTGCCAAATTTCATCAGCCGTTTTGGCGTGATTGAGTAACAAAGATCCAAACATCATAATTTTCACATTTATAATATTAGTAAGATTGACATACTTAAGTAAGTAATTATAAAGCCTGCTCTACACTACTCGCGAAGTATTCATCGAAGTTGATCGAAGTCCGACCTCGCGAGGAGCACTTAGAGTCCTTTGACTCGGGCGCAAAAACCGACAACGACTGGAAGTCGCCCGAAGCGAGGCGAGGTTGCACGAAGCGAAGCGAAGTATCCTTCTACACTAACGTATTCGTTCCAAATCTTCTTTTCCCGCGCCATCTCGAACCAGTCCTCTCGGTACGCGTCCAGGTCTTCCCGCCACCTCTTTCTAGGTCGGCCTCGACGACGCTTTCTTCCTGTTAGTGCCCACTGTGTGGTGATGCTTGCCCAGCGGTCCCCTTGCATGCATGCGACTGACGTAAGTTAATTTTCAGTGGCGTAGCTAGTCTCACAGGGGCCCCTTATCAAAAGTCCTTCGGTGGCCCCGTATAAAACAAAACGTATTTTTATAACAGATGCTTAGCAGATGCAACCGTCTCATAGGGCACTATGAGACGGTTGTGGATAACATGTTGCGAATTTATGCCTAGGTCGGGGCCCCTGTACCGCGGGGGCCCAGTATAATTGATACGGCAGATATTGTCGACATTGAGGCCGAAATTACCAGAACATGTTGATAAAATGTGTTATTTTCAGCGTTATATAAAACTTTACTATCATTAAAAACAAACAGAGTCATTTGTGTTTGTTATTATGTGATAGCCGATGGTGATAGCGAATATCCAAGGTTCCCAAACCGCTTTATAAATATTATTTATTTTGACAACGGTTTGACATTTCTTGAACTTAGAATTTAAAATATTCTAGAAATATTTGGTAATGATGACTGTAGCTGTAAGTTCATAAGATTGTTCAATTACCGAAATAAAAGTATAGAATACTAGCTTTTGTTAGCGGCTTCGCCCGCGTAAATAAAATATAGCCTATGTCACTTAGGAGTAAATCAGCTTTCTATTGTTGGAAAAATTTTCCCAATCGGACCAGTAGTTCCAGAGATTACCTCCTACAAACAAAGAAACAAAAAACAAACTTTACCTCTTTATTATATACCAGCTTTTGTCAGCGGCTTCGTCCGCGTACATAAAATATAGCCTATGTCACTCAGGAGTAAATCAGCTTTCTATTGTTGCAAAAATTTTCCCAATCGGACCAGTAGTTCCAGAGATTACCTCCTACAAACAAAGAAACAAAAAAACAAACTTTACCTCTTTATTATATTAGTGTAGATAATTAATAAAGGTTCATCATCAGCCTTTTAATGTTCCCACTGCAGGGACACAGGCCTCCTCTCTCTAGGAAAGGGAATGGGCCATAATCCACCACGCGGGCCCAGTGCGGATTGGTGGATGTCACATGTCTTCGAATTTTTGGTTCTAGGACATGCCGGTTTCCTCACGATGTTTTCCTTCACCGTTTTAAGAGCAGTGGCGATGAAATAAATTACACAAAGTAATGCGCCTGGCTAGGTTTGAACCCGCGACCGTCGGGGCCGTTACCACTCGGCCACCACTGCTCTCAATAAAGGTTATAACTACCTAATTTATGACTGAACAGAATCGGACAAAAACTAAGATGTATACGAGTACATGTCATAACTATCGACCTACTCTTGCAATTGGGTCTATCTTTAAATATTTTGACTTTTCTGTACCTGTACCCTTTAAAAATACATCTTATCTTTTGGTGAAAAACAATCTAAATCGGCTCAGTAGTTTTTGAGTTTATCATAAACATGTAGACAGACAGACGCGGTGGGACTTTATTTTATAAAACACTGTCTAAAACTACCTACCGGTACTTTTCTATTCTATTATAATTATGTACTACTCGAGGCGTTGCGTGCACTTTTTTAAGCATTGGCGAAGGGGGATCAGCGAGATCTTTTTCTTTCATAATTTCGACCATTACCATCAGGTGAAGAAGTGGTCAAAAGAGAGCCTATTAGGGCTTGCGCGTGACCTCTTTGAATGCAAGGCCATGGGTAGAGTTGGGATTTTATCTCTCTAGCCGTGGGCGAGAGCTAACCGACTTCATCAACTATAACGAGGTCCCGAATACGGGACTGAATTACGGCCCAAAACCTTAATCTAATGTGAGTTTGCATATCCAGTATAGTTCGACTCCTGAATATTACTGAATTCTATAGTTCTCAATGTGGGGCGAAGTTTATAAAAAAAAAAATCGAATCAGTTTAGGTGCTTTTTTTATCTATTTTAAATAATAAAATAACTACATAGTACCTAACTAACTTTGTTGTATAACACAGAAAATATTAAGATCCAAGAACTTTTAGACTAGAGAGCTTGGGAGGACGAAAATTCTAGAATTCCGTCTTGGAGAGAAAGTGTTCCTTTTAGATGTTCACATATTTGAGTCACTTACGAGACCCCAGGAACCACAGGCAGTGACCCACGTTGCCCACGCCCTACATCTGTACCTATACGCGCACAATAGATTCTCCACACTCCTATCCTAATCCCTCAGGAAGAAAGGAGTTCTTATTGTTACGAAAAAAATAAAGTGTTTTATTCTGTGCTACAAATAAATGGTAAACAACTTTTTAAATAGTTTCCATTGGCAATCTTGAAATTCCATCTTTATCAATTTGTTAAGCCAGTTAAATTGATAACGTATACGTTTGTTTACTTCTATTTCTGATAAAAATAGCTGAAAGAATTTTGCAGCGCGCGTGACGCACGGCGCCATGCGGTCTATGTAACCACTTTGAATCTGTGGTAAAATTACATCTTTCTATTTTGAAGGAAGTTTTTATTATACCGTACGATTTTATTATGATTTTAAAATAAGTTAAATTAATAAATACTTTATAGTGTTTCGCGCGCGAACTTTATAATAGCTTAGTATTTCTGAACGAATTAAAAAGTTCAGTGACCTTTACTGTCAAAACTGACAACTAAAAACGTCAATGTGACAGTAAAATTTGCAGAGATTTTCGTAAGAAAAATATTTACGAAAATAGCGAAATGCGAAGGGAATTCATATTAGTTTTATTAGGAATTATATGTATATCGACGCTATCATCTTTGTTATCTGGATATGTGCAGATAGAGACGGATAAAATACTTTTAGACACTGTTGTGGGAGCGGTAGGCGCTGGTAACTTTTCCTATTGGCAATTAGGACACACCGGGCCCCTCTTGGTTGAATTAACGTCATTATCTGGTGATGCTGATCTTTACGTGTCTGATACTGTGAGGTTTGTAGCTCTAAGTATTAATATCATGTGATTTTTTGACAGTTTTTGTAATTCGCTATACATCGGTTAAAATTCTATGTAACTTGTGTTTTTTCGGGTATACATAAAGTATAGATAATAAAATAACTACAAATACTGTAAGCGGCTTTGCCCACCTAATAATAAGGTTCTTCATACTAAGTTTAGACCCTCATTTTATCCCCTTTAAGGGTAAATTTTGGAAAATACTTTCTTATTACTTGCCTAGTTCGTAACACCTGGCCGAGTGCCAAATGTAAGGTCAATCCGTTTAGTGGTTTGAGTTATATGTTGATGGATCAGTCAGTCAATGAATGTTTATTATTTTTTTGCAAAACAGCCTTAAAAAAAATAAAATAAAAAAATAATAATTTTATTTCAGATGTTATTCCATAATTTTCAAATTCATTACATTATTTTTTTATCATTACATTGTATATTATTGTCATTATTATATTATTATTCCCTTGGTTAGGGCTCCAGAGACAGGAACCTCCTCACAATACGAGTCGTGTCGAGGAGTACTGCCTTCTGTATCAGGCCCTTGATCCAACCGCGCAACGACAGCTTCGACAGATGGTCGTCGAAGCTTTTGGCTATAAGGCCATTGGCGGTCACAACTATCGGCACAATGACAGCCGAGTCTACATCCCACATGTCGACAACCTCGTGTGCTAAGTCGAGATACTTAATTTGTTTCTCTTTCTCAGCTTTCACGAGGTTTTCATCATATGGGATGGTGACATCGACTATCATTGCGCAGCGCGCTAATCGGTCTATCACCACTATATCCATATACCACTATATATATATATATATATATATACAGGGTGTTTGGTGCATCGTTTGCCAAATTGATTTGGCCGACAGGATAGATCATTTGCTATATCTTCAGCCCCAATAAATCATTCTTTGCCACACCGGTTTTTTTTAAACATGTTTTTAACTTTTAATCTGAAAAACAGCGGATTTCAGCATTTAAGCTTACATAAATAAAAAAGTTATTAGTCTATCCAACAAAATTTATTTTTATATTTAAGTGTACTATTGTATGGTTCTATGAAACCCAAAATTACTTGCTAGTAACGTGTAGTTTTTCTATAAAAAACCTACAAAGTTTATGGGATATGACAAAATAATTTTAAAACTCAACTTTAAATTTCTATTAAAAAAAAACTAAAAGCGTTGGAGACCTTCGAATTTTTCAAAAAGTTCTCTAGATAATGCCCTTTCCAATAGTGTACAATATGCTAAAAAAAACCTTTTATTGACTTCACTAATTGGCTAAATGTAAAAAGACAGAGGTCATTTCAGAGACGATTCAGTGTGAACGTTTGGGCAAGAGTAATTGCAAATCATGTGGTTGGACCGCACTATTTACCTGATAACCTCAACGGGGATAATTATCTTGAATTTCTTCAAATAGAGCTGCCCTTATTGTTATCTGTGCTGCCAATTTTCAATGAAGACAGGTCTTTTGTCTTTCAACATGACGGTTGTCCCGCTCACTGGCTATGCACTGTAAGGCAATTCCTAAATGACGCATTTCCAGACTCGTGGATTGGGAGAGGGCCCTATTCCATGGCCTCCACGTTCACCAGACCTAAATCCGCTGGATTTTTACGTCGCGAGTTGGGCCAAAGAACTAGTTTATGCGACGGAAGTTGAAACGAGAGATGATTAAGTGTAACGTATTGAGGCGGCTTTTGTGACCGTTAAACGGAGCAGTGGTGGCCGAGTGGTAACGGCCCTGACTTACGAGTTTGTAGGTCGCGGGTTCAAACTCAACCAGGCGCATTACTTTGTGTAATTTATTTCATCACCACTGCTCTCAAAATGGTGAAGGAAAATATCGTGAGGAAACATGTTCTAGAACTAAAAATTCAAAGACATGTGACATCCACCAACCCGCACTGGGCCCCCGTGGTGGGTCATGGCCCATTCCCTCTCCTAGAGAGGAGGTCTGTGTCCCAGCAGTGGGAACATTAAAAGGCTGATGATGATGTGACCGTTAAAGCAGAAATTCGTCTTCGAACTACAACTCGAGATAAGAGAAAGATGTCGCGCATGTATACGAAACAATGGCACCCAATTTGAGCAAGATTTGTGATTTTAGTACCTGCTTGTGAAATATTTTTTTATTTCAAGTTTGAGGAAAGTTAATACCCTTTGTAAAAAAAAAATAATGTGCGTAAAATGAGATATCAATATCTACCTACTTAGAGCAAGTCATTTTTTTTTTCTTTAACTTCTTAGTGCATTTACCGTAATATCAAATATCAGCCTTTTGTGATTTGAGTGCACATTTACCCAATTAGTGAAGTTAATAAAAGGTTTTTTTTTAGCATATTGCATACCGTTGGAAAGGGCATTAACTAGAGAACTTTTCGAAAAATTCGAAGATCTCCAACGCTTTTAGTTTTTTTTTTAATAGATATTTAAAGTTGAGTTTTAAAATTATTTTGTCATATCCCATAAACTTTGTAGGTTTTTTATAGAAAAACTACACGTTACTAGCAAGTAATTTTGGATTTCATAGAACCATACAACAGTACACTTAAATATAAAAATAAATTTTGTTGGATAGACTAATAACTTTTTTATTTATGTAAGCTTAAATGTTGAAATCCGGTGTTTTTCAGGATAAAAGTTAAAAACATGTTTAAAAAAAACCGGTGTGGCAAGGAATGATTTATTAGGGCTGAAGATATAGCAAATGATCTATCCTGTCGGCCAAATCAATTTGGCAAACTATGCCCAAACACCCTGTATATATTATTAATTATTATCATTATTTGTTATTAATTTATTATAGTATTATATCGTATTTATTTTTATTTAAATCTATTTAATTTTTATTTAAATTAATTTAATGTCTAATAAAAAATGTCATTACACATATTATGTCACAAAAGTTTTTAGCATTTAGCCTTAACTTTTTTTTATTATGGACAAAAAACGGTTACATGCTGGAGCAAATATAAGAAAATCCTTAAAATCAGATGCCCAAACATGTAACCTACTCCAATGTCCAAATGTTAATACATGAATATGTAGAGATGTTTGTGTATGAACTTTAAAAGAGACTTTGACCCCTTAGTTGGTTTTGGTGTTTCTTTTTAAGGCAGTCAGCTAGGAAACACCGGGCTCATCTGGTTTAAACTGACAAAAACAAATGTGTCAAATAGTTTGCAAAAAACCTATTTACAAAATAACAATAATTTATCAGAGTTTACAGAATACAATGCCTTCTGCAAAAACCTTTTGTACAACATACATGCAATAAATAAGTTCTTCTATAATATAAAAGATGGCTAAGAGTGTGTCCACGCTCAGTATAGAGTTCCGTTCCCGTCCGCCACAAATTTCTCACAATGTAACAGAACCCAGTAGCCCATGTAAAAATTAGTAACACAATTTCCCGAGAGATGGAGCTGTACCCAGTGGTAATTTTGGATAAAGTGTACCAATTTTACTCTTTTTGTAAGTTTATTTGAAAGAGAAAGAGATAATGAATAATGTAAATAAGTTAAAAAATGCTTGCATGCATGGTTAAATTACAAAATTAGTTCAGAATTATTTTTTTCATTTTTCAAAAACTGTTCATCATATCACCAAGTTCAAAACAATTTTCCTAAAAAGTCTATTTACAGTTCTAATTTTGAGATATGAAAATATCATATTCTCTAAACTTATGGTTCAAGAGTAGGGGACGCCTTGTTTTTTACTTTTGAATCTGAAAATATTTACTTCATCAAAAAAATATTTTATGGGACCCTTAATCATGTTTAAATACCTATCCAACTATACTATATCACACATTATGGTAGATATGAAAAAAATATCACTTCCCACTTTACATGTAGGGGAGGTACCCTAATAAAAAAATTTCAATTCTTTCAGGCCCAGCTATGAAGCGGACAAGAACAACTTGAGCTCCGTAACATGTGGCCCGGATATGGTCAACATACCGTCTGACTTTCCTAGACCTATTGGTAAGTCTAAATTATTATTGTATTTATCAAAATTCATTTATTTCGAATCAAATCAAATCAAAATCAAAAAGGTTTTTATTTCATATAGGCCTACATGGGCACTTATAAAACGTCAGAAGCTAGTGCACGGTTCCAAATTGGTGGTTTCCTATGGAGAAGAACCGGCAAGTAGCTCTATGGTTACTCTTTTAAAAAAAATGATTTCTTACAATATTTCGTTGTTACAGTACTTATATCATTATGTAAGAACAGGTTAGACCAGCAGGGATTGAATACCGGTACCAATTTCGGTTCTGGTTCTTCATTTAGGTTCATAAAAAGGTTCCTCTTTTCGGTACGGTTCCAGTTCCGGTATCGGTTCCGGTTTGGGTTCTGATGTACCGGTTCCTAGAACCTTTAAATCTGATAACATTATACCGGTTCCTTGCCACCTATTTTAAAGGTTCTTTACGGAGTTCGGAGAGTGCTTAGCAAACCATGTCTTTTCTTTTAGCTCGTCTTCGTTCGTAGTATTGGATACCATGTCTTTTCTTTTAGTTCGTCTTCGTTCGTTGATATGCAACAGACGATTCACCAATCCAAATGTGATGTTTTACAAACTCCCCTCTCCGCACATTCCGCTGCACCTCGCATCGCGCCGTCCACCCGCGCCTCAAACAAGTATGGACTGGACTCGCTTTTGCTTTGCTTAGGAACCGTTAATATAAAGGTTCCAATTTAGGTTCTGGTTCCTGTTCGGTATAGGTACCGGAACCCCTAAATACCTGTTCTATACCGGTATTTTAGAACCGTTTTCAATCCCTGTAGACCAATCAATATTGTACGTAAAAGCACAATAAAAATAATCATAATAATAAAAATAAAAGGTGAACAACAATGGTCCATATTTTGTTAGTATTACAAGTAACTTATTCTAGTGTTAGTAAAAGTATTAAATGGGATAGAATTTTAAAAACAATGAAAATGTACCAGATAGGAAAACACATTTCTGTGGGGTGTTTAGTCAGTAAGAGTCTGACACTGTTTCCCGCTCCGTCCAAGAGCGGGATTCGTCATTGGATGATTTTTACCCACCCTAAAAAAAGAGTGAATAGGTAACTTCTAAACAAGCATACTTCATCGTCAACCACATCATCGCATGCTATTGGTGAGATAGTGTTCACACACTGCGAGTCGCGGGTTCAATCCCGCATGGATCAAATACTTGTATAGCCCACAGATATGTGTTCCGGAATTCCGGATGTCTTAATGTTTGTAAACGCGCTCCCGGTACAGGAGAAATTGTTAGTGTTTATAAAAAAAAAACATTTTTTATTGCATACAATCACTAGCGACCGCGACCCGCCCCAGCTTCGCACGGGTGCAATGGTGATATTAAATATATCTTGAATGTATTATACATACAAACCTTCCTCTTGAATCACTCTATCTATTAAAAAAACCGTATCAAAATCCGTTGCGTACTTTTAAAGATCTAAGCATCCATAGGGACAGCGGTAAGCAATTTTGTTTTATCTTACTTCTTACTAATATTATAAATGCGAAAGTTACGATGTTTGGATGTTTGTTACTCAATCACGCCAAAACGGCTGGACGGATCTAGATGAAATTTGGCACAGGCATAGGATACACTCCGGAATAGGACATAGGCTACTTTTTATCCCGGAAACCCCAACCCCAATAGGTACCACGCGGGCGAAGCCGCGGACAAAAGCTAGTACTATGTAATGATTAACAGATTCCGTCATCTCTCCTTCAGGTATCGGAGTCTTCGGTCACTGGTCGCACTACCTCTCAGAGTACAGTATCCAGGTCTTCCTGGACACTTCCGCGGTGCTCAGCGAGGAACAGGTGCTGACAATCGAGAAGGTACAGCAGGGACTTGGCGAGAAATATGGAGGTAAACCTTTCGTTTAGTTAAGCTGCCTTCGGCATCATCATTGCAAGCGAAATATGTCCTCTGGAGGACATAGGTCGCTCCCAAAAGTCCTTACAACAACTGGTCCTATAAATTTTAATGATAAATTAATTATTTTGAAAATCTATAGGTATATATAAAAGTTTGAGAGCAGTAGTAGCCGACTTACGAGTTTGTAGGTCGCGAGTTCAAACCAGCCAGGCGCATTACTTTCTGTAATTTATTTCACCACTGCTCTCAAAACGGTGAAGGAAAACATCGTGAGGAAACCGGTATGTCCTAGAACCAAAAATTCGAAGACATATGACATCCACACTGGGCCCGCGTAGTGGATTATGGCCCATTCCCCTCTCTTAGAGAGGAGGCCTGTGTCCCAGCAGTGGGAACATTATAAGACTGATGATGATGATGAGCACAGTAAATACAGTTTCTCATATTTCTATTGGTTGATAAGCTTGCGAAAATTCAACCCTAAGGCCAAATTAACCCTACTTTTTTAAAAGATTTGTTAACGATTACGTCAGTCGTGTAGTCGTGACCGTGGCGTGGGGGACTAGGATATAAATCGTTAAGTTGTACCTTCTTCTAGTAAATGTTTTCTCTGTCTCCACAGAACTGGACAGACGCAAGGACAAGCCGGTGGCGAGGAAGTCTGAGGAGGAGCAGACCTCGCGACTGCTGAAGCTGTTCAGCATCCTCAACATGATCTTCGAGATGTTTGTCTTATAAGTGAGTATTGTATTGCGGCAATTAAGTTGAACATAAATGACCTTCTTCCTCAGGCTCGTTGCTGTGCCACACTTCGATTAAGGTCCGAATAAAAAAAATAATTAAAAAATATAAAAAAATTCGATCGTCATTTTGGTTCAACTTATACAAAATTTTGATTGTTTTAATCCCGTGGAGGGTCGAGCCGGTACATGAACCACCATCGATTTGTAGAGATAAAAATAAAGTACCTTTTTTTCTAAAACTAAAATTATATAAAGAACAGCTGAGCGGGTTCAATGGCCGTAGGTAGTTGTAGGTCGATGCGTAAGTTAATTAAAAATACATTTAGTTTTAGAAAAAAATGTACAGTCAGTCAGTAAAAGCTAATAAAATATATTTTTCTTCTATTTCAGGGGTAATGAAGACTATATGTTACTTTGAGAGCTAGACCATGCGTGACAACGCGAGGTAAAGAGGGCAGAGGTGCAACGGAGGTCAAATGAGGAGGTTCTTGAAGAAGACATCACGGTGGCTGAAGACGAGATTGGCAACATTTAACACACAAACCAAGCATTTCTTTCTAGCTCGTGGTATACGTTGAGCGTTTTTTTTTTTAATCAGTTTTGTTGGATGGTTTACTCCAAGGAGTATGTTCATAGACCAGGGCAGATAGCTTTTGAAAGGGAACAAAATAGTAGTAGGATGAAACCCATTGGGAAAGAAATATAATATAACAAAAATTTAATGAAAAATAAATTGCGGACGATCTGAGGTCGGGAAGTGGATGGGTGTGCGGTTTTAATGGTAAAAAATGGTTTATCTCGATTTCCGGCAAAACTACTGGTTCTATGGAAAAAAGTCTAATGGCATACTTGTAGGTCGTAAAAAGATCTACCACTTTTGTATTTCTCCAAGTAAAGCCGGCCGCACACCAGGCATAGAATTGTTTCTCCACAATTGTAGCGCCACATTTGAAATGCGACACATTTAACGCCCCCATATATTCCTACGTGAGCCCGCACACCGAGGAAACATTTGTAGCGGGCGCACTTTGTGGCGAGACGTCATCCGCGCTACAATAATTCAAGATCGAACCTGTTCGTTTCTTGTGTCGCATTTCAAATGTGGCGCTACAATTGTGGAGAAACAATTGTATGCCTGGTGTGCGGCCGGCTTAACTCTAACTCCGAGCAGGGTAGGTTGGAATAAGCCATTGACAATAGAACTTGGCGTTTGCGTTCAAAAATGCGAGTGTAGGGATCTACCCTGTGACGTCATTGAGTTAACTCCAACCTCAAATTTAAACGCAGTCCAGGAGTTATTCCTGTAGTTCGTTTTTTAATCCTAGACTACGATTTGACAACTTAAAATGTCAAACTTCAGAAAATTGGGAACATATTTCTAGAGTGTGACATTTTGAGTTGTCAAATCGTAGTGTAGAATTAAAAAACGAACGTGTGGAAGTGACGTATAAAAAATAATCGAATTATAAAATGCTTCCTGATAGAGAATAAGACAATTTTTTTATAAAAATACATAATATACATGGCTAAGTTTTGATCGTTTTAATCCCGGGGGGGTCATATATAAAATTAAGCAATAAAGTACTTCATTTTTTTTATTTGCCATTATTTACGCTTGTAGAAAATGGATTTAAGTAAACATCAATTGAGCGAGTCCGGTGACCTGTAAGTAGTTATTACGCAACGACCATCAACTAAGTCATTGACTCGCTCAGCTGATTTCGTATATGCGTATATTAATTCAAGTTTTTAAAAAAGTTCTTGCTTTTTTGTTTAATTTTATCTATACAAATCGATCGTATTTCATGTATCGACCCTCTACGGGATTAAAACAATCAAAATTTGGCCGTGTATAATAATTACTTTCTAGTTGTCTTATATGACACTAATAAGGTGTGTGTATGTATGTTACTTTATCTCGTTGAAACATCTGAACAAATTTAAATAAAATTTGGTATGTCGCGGCAAAAAAGTTAAACTAAAATGGCCGTCGTTGCTATGGT
Organism: Mythimna loreyi; assembly: GCA_029852875.1. Lineage (NCBI taxonomy): Eukaryota > Metazoa > Arthropoda > Insecta > Lepidoptera > Noctuidae > Mythimna > Mythimna loreyi. Next base: position 10,748,449 of record CM056807.1, on the reverse strand, counting down.
TACTTGGTTGCTATGGCTATGGCACGTGGCAAGGTGATAATTTTATAAACAACTAATATACCTGATTGTACAGTAGGTACGGCCTTCGGATCTTGGCGAGTCGGAAGTTAGGCTGTGAATTTTAGCGCTTGAGAACTCGTACAAAAATAAAGGTTTAACAGGTTAACTGCCGAGCCATGTCCGTCAAATTTAATCTCTTGCGAATCTATTCTAAATGGTGTAGTGAATAATTATGCATATTTAGTGTTCACTTTTCTTTATTTCAATAAAAAAAGAAAAAAATTGTCAGTGACCCGTGACTGACGTGGCCCAAATCTCAAAAATTTGAATGTTTCGGTGTCAGTCACATGTGACTGACATGGCCTTAACAGGTAGTGAGTCTGTCAGACACCGGTGACTGACATGGCAGTTAACGTGTTTAAAAAAAATGGCAATAACAGTTTTTAACAGCAATAACAACTGCAAATTGCATTTATTTGTTTAAACCGTTTATTTTTGTACGAGTTTTCAAGCGCTAAAATTCGCAGGGCCTAACTTCCGACTCGCCAAGATCCGATGGCCGTACTGTACATTTTATTTATAAGTTATTAAAACACTAAACATTGTATAAAGACATTAAACTAAACAAATAATGTAGTATTTGTATTCTAGTCAATAAATCAATAGAAATATTTTTGAAGTGTTTTCTTTTTAACCTCTCAGCCCTCAAACGGAAAGTTATTTATCTATAAAAACTTTTTTTTTACGTTCTTGGATAAATATCAAAATACCCTACAAAAAAAAAATGAAAAAAAAACATTATTTTTTTGAAAATTTGACAACGACAACGCGTTTCGCGAAATCATGAGCGCGAGCGCCGGCGCTCGCTTGGGTGTCAAGGGGTCGACATCAAAAAAAGATGAAAGATGCGACACAAATTCCACCACTGAGGGGTCTAGAATCATGTACTGGATCTATGGTATTCGTTTGTGTTACGGTGTCCCTGTATATTTAAACAATTTACACACTACACGTAAGGGCTTGTCCAGAAAGGGCGAATTCGTCGCAATTCTCTCGTGCGAATCACGCGCGATCGTTGCGTCCAGAAAAAGCGTACCAACGCGCGAGTATTTGGGCAAAATTTTGGTTGCTATACGTCGCTCCATTGTTTCCTATACGTCACCTCGGCCGGAGTTCGCGCGTTTAACTGGACGCAACAAGAGGTCCCTAGGTTCTGGCGTTATGCACGCGATTTACGCGCGTATTTTGAATTCGCGCGATGCTTGTGGACGTGATGTATTCGTGCCTAGTATCTCAATAGCGCGCGAATGAATTCGCGCGAAACGTTTCGCGACGAATTCGCTTCTTCTGGACAAGGTAAACAATAAATATATCTACAAATCGCCAAAATCTATTTATACAGGGTGTCATTGACATGTTAACGCAAACGAATACCATAGATCCAGTACATGATTCTAGACTGTGTGGTGGAATTTTTCGTTGGATTTTTTTTCAAGTTTTTGAAAAAAAGTTTTGATTTTTTTTATTTTTTACATGTATAACATCGTTATTCTACCCAATCCCAATGAAGTTTTTACAAAAAAAAAAATCGAGTCAAATAAAGTCGTTATTCTAATCACACCCGATGACATCTTTAATTCACTCATTTTTTTCGCTAAAAATGATAAAATGATGTTTTTATACTACAGTTTAATTTGAAAAACGTAAAAAAATAATAATTAAAATAATAAAGAAAAAACCGACAAAAAATTCCACCACTGGGGGGTCTAGAATCATGTACTGGATCCGTGGTATTCGTTTGCGTTACGATGTCCCTGTATATTTATACAGTTTACACACTACACGAAAACAATAAATACAAAACCCTGGGGCCCTGGAACTAAGGCGCTGTCTCCACGAGCGAGAGAATCGCGGCGATATTATCGCCGTGCCACGTTTTTCTATACTCTCTCTATGGAACCGTCTCCACACGGCGATATTATCGCCGCGATGCGACGAGTGGCAACGAGCGCGCAAAACGTCATTACATCGTCGCTAGCCCGCCGCGACTAGCGCCGCGACCGCCGCGCGCTCGCGGCGCTCTCGCGACGTGCGCGCGGCGGGCGCGCTGTCAAACGCAGCGTCAAGTAACTGAATTCCTTCTTTCGCAACGTGACGTCAAGGAAACGCGGCGATACCGTTACGAGTCGCCGCGGAATCGGCGCGATTCCGTAACGACTCGCGACGATACGCGGCGGAATTATCGCTCGTTCGTGGAGATTATCCGACGATATAAGGGCGGACTCGTCGCGATTCTCTCGCTCGTGGAGACAGCCCCTAAGGCAGGAGGAAAAGGTTTAGTCAGTAGGAGTTTGACACTATCTCCCGCTTCGCCCAAGAGCGGGATTCGTCATTCGATGATTTTTACCTCATCATCAGTCTTTTTTTTGAATGTTCCCACTGCTGGGACATAGGCCTCCTCTCTAGGAGAGGGAATGGGCCATAATCCACCACGCGGGCCCAGTGCGGATTGGTGGATGTCACATGTCTTCGAATTTTTGGTTCTAGGACATGCCTCACGATGTTTTCCTTCACCGTTTTGAGAGCAGTGATGATGAAATAAATTACACAAAGCAATGCGCCTGGCTGGGTTCGAACCCGTGACCTACAACTCGTAATTCGGAGCCGTTACCACTTGGCCACCAATGCTCTCTGCTGATTTTTACCTACCATAAAAAAGTGTAAGTAGTGCAATAAGAGCCACTTTCTGAGCAAGTGTATTGAAAATATTATTATTAATATTAATTCGTAACGCTAACGGCCAGGAAGAGCCGGAGGAAGAAAATGGTAAATAAATAACTTAGTATTACAAGCGTGAAATAACTTTATTTACAAACTAATTCAACAACACATATACACTGATTTGAACACATTCAATACTTTGTCAATAAACTTATTATTATTTACAATACATTTGTGTTAAAGTAATGCAACAAGTATATAAAAAAATTGAGGAATTTGTGGTAAAAAAAAAAACTTTTTTGGCAAAAAGCCCAAATGTATTGTACAAAATCTTCATAATTTATTTTAGAGTTAGGATTTTCTCCGAGTAAATACTCAAAATGGATAAATAATCAGTAAATATCCGTTTTTACCTGAATGTGGGATTTTGAAAGCATCTCTCTCTCTCATATGAATGAGACCGTAAGTGTGAGAAAGAGAGGGAGGATGACGGAAGGAAGATGACCTATGGGGTACGTCGACGGCATGGAAACAGTAAGGGTGTGCTTCATTCATCCTTTCCTTCTATACTTAGCCCATTCCCCTGCAGAAAAGATTATTTATAAATTTATTAATGTTAACAAAATTCAGCTGTAGTTAAAACCTTTATTTACCAGTGGACGCCTTCGCTACAAAAACTGATCAATAGATATCAGTATTTCTGACAAAGTACCGATCATTTCCACCTTATACCTTGACATTGGCAAAATCATCGGGCGTTCGCCGATCGAGCCACGTAATAAAAAAAAGGTGTGCTAAAAATAATATACGACGTTAGTAAAAAGACGCAGTGTCCAACCCCAAATTCCATGAAGGTAAAAACGGTTATTTAGGTACTGAGTATTTCTATATCTGATGGCAACCAAATTACAATCTTATACTAGAATAAACTAGCTTTTGCGGCTTCACTCCCGGCAACAGCAAAATGTAGAAGAACCGCTCGACCGATTTTGTGCAAACTTCACATAAACCATCTAACTACATAGTCCGAACAAAACCTAAACAATTGGTTTCGATAGGTGAGCCCGTTCCTGAGTTATAAAGTGACAACGAAAAGTGGCGTTGACTTTTATATACAAAGTTGATACCTACGACACAAGGGCTTTCCTTAAAAAGGATCATTGTATACACCAATATTCATGAACAACTTTTACTATGAGACCAACCGAAAAATCACGAAAAAAAATCCGCTGCTCCATACATTTTGTCGAGTTATGTGAATATAAATCTATGGAGCTGCGAGTTTTTTACCATGATTTGTGGGTTGGTCTCCTAGTAAAAGTTGTTCGTATTTATGTGTACAATGATCTCATTTTTAAGGAAAGCCCATCTGTATCAATTTTGTATATTGATAGAAATCATTATTGTAAAAAAACGTAATAAAACTATTAAAAAGATTGGATACGTGCTCCCATAGTATTTGAGTTTCAGTATGTCAATATCTCACAAATCGTCGCTTTGAAGGTCAATGGAGCTAAGCTACAGAACTACACTTCTGAGTTATGGAGGTTTAAAAAATAAAGGATGCGGGAGAAAACAGTTATTTTAACATAAATTTGTGTAGTTTTGGAGGTCAAGAGTTCTTACAACTATTGATAACTCAATACTTATTTTCTCTGATTGTAATCACAATGAATCTATGCTGCTTATACTTATTGACTCTTATTAAAACTAAACTTAAATTTATTGGAAATTTGAAAAATAATCTGCTTATAGATATCTATTAGATGTATTGACTAATATAAAGTATGGTTTTTTTGTGAGTATGTTAATGCACTTAACTCCATTTCGCAAAAATTGTGGCTTAGCTCCATTGACTGCCAAGGCGACGAAATTAATATCTCTCCAAGAGCGTGTCTTATTTTGTTCCTAAACATAATTTTACTACATAAATAAAATCTTATTGTTGGTAGTGTAAAAAAATCTTAAATTAGAAATAGGTGTACATACAAAAAAATGCAAAAATAACATGCAATATAGTTCGTTTTTTAATCGTAGACTACGATTTGACAACTTAAAATGTCAAACTCCAGAAAATTGGGAACATATTTCTAGAGTGTGACTTTCAGAGTTGTCAAATCGTAGTCTAGAATTAAAAAACCGGCCAAGTGCGAGTCGGGCTCGCGCACAAAGGGTTCCGTAGCAGCAAATATAATAAACTTATTATGTCAATTTATACACCTGGTGAATGGAGCCTAAACTCTCCCGATATTTTGCCTTGTACTTATAGGTTCAGCCATCGTTTTCAGTGTAAGCACAATAACTTAACCAAAATTACAGTTAAATCAACCTATCTCAAAAACTATAAGAGATACTTTGATCAAACCAAAAATCGTTGAAAGAGTTAATTAGCATGCATCACCTCTATTTTTTTTAGAATTTTATACCCCGTAGTTATAAAAATAGAGGGGGGGGGACATACTTTTTACGACTTTGAGAGCTGATATCTCAAAAACCGTTCACTTTAAGAAAAATGTTTTTTAGAAAACTTTATATCATTTTAAAAGACCTTTCCATTGATACCCCACACGGGTATGTACATCGAAAAAAAAATTTTCATCCCTCAGTTACATGTATGGGGGGCCCCACCCCCAATTCTTTTTTTTACTATTTAGTGTCATAATTTTGTAGCGGTTCATACAACACATATTCCCATCAAATTTCATCACTGTAGTACTTATAGTTTCCGAGTAAATCGGCTGTGACAGACGGACAGACGGACAGACGGACAGACGGACATGACGAAACTATAAGGGTTCCGTTTTTGCCATTTTGGCTACGGAACCCTAAAAACGAACTATAGGTCTAATTGACATAAAGGACAAAAATATTTCAAGTTTATTCAAGACTATTGGAATAAACTTGCTAAATATTTTTTTATTTTATCAGATCTTTGAATAACGTAAAACGGGGTGAATGGAAACAAATCGGGGGTGAATAGAAACGATATTTTGTGGTTTCTTTTTTCAGCATTTAAATCTATATACATAAAAGGAGTAACTGACTGACTGACGTATCAACGCACAGCCGAAACTACTGGGACTAGGAACGTGAAATTTGCACAAGGTTTCCTTTTATGACGTAAATGAGCATTAAGAAAAGATTTTCCAAAATTCACCCCCTAAAGGGAGGAAATGCGTGTGTAAAGTTTGTGCAAAAACCTATTTTCACGCGGGCGAAGCCGCTGGCAGAAAGCTAGTTAAAACTAAAAATATGAAATCAAAGTAATAATCCTAATAAAAATATTGTTTCTATTCACCTCATTTTACCTATTAACTAAATAAATAAATAATTTTGGTACGGACTTCGCTACTTCTAAAATTATTTATTGCGTATTTGCTTAGTGTAGTATTGGGGTGGCATCTTACCAACTAAAACAAGTTTTCAATGAAAATTTTTTTTTTCATAACTAGCTTTTACAGCGGTGGTCTATACTTATATAAATAAAACTCGTCAAGACGATTCACACGAGCTCAAACTCGACGTGGTTGTGCCGTTTAATTACAGAGTTCCTATGGCTACCTCGCGATTCCATCATCAGATCAGCTCCATGTCATCATAATATTGCATTGTCATCCGAACTAAACGTGTATACCAAATTTCAGCTCAATCGGAAACCGGGAAGTGGATCAAATTTAAGTTGCAAGATTTGATTACAGAACGACAGACAACGGGACAGGTGAAACTAAATAAAAGCTTGTAATAAAAAATCTTCCGATTAAATTTCTCACATGATGGCCGTATAGTACGAGATACAATAGAACAAGGACCTCCCCTCATATGTTATTCGATTATGGTAAATATTACATGCTAGATAACGCATTTATTAATACACTAGCTTTTTCCAGCGGCTTCGCCCGCGTACATAAAATATAACCTATGTCACTCAGGAGTGAAGCAGCTTTCTATTGTTGCTAAAATTTTTCCAATCGGACCAGTAGTTCCAGAGATTACCCCCTACAAACAAAAAAACAAACTTTACCTCTTTATGTGATTTTATTTTGATTTTAATTTTTTCATATATATATTCAAATGTAATTATGGACTATGTCTGAAATAAATGATTTATTATTATTCCCTTTATTTATTTTTTTAAACATATTATTTACATTTCTAAATATTTTTTTATAAAAACACATAAAAAAAAACATTTAAAAATATAAAAAATAGTCGTCCGCCGGTGTCGGGAGCAGGGTCCAAGCTACCGGTGGTTAGGGCTCCAGAGACAGGAACCTCCTCACAATACGAGCCGTGTCGAGGAGTACTGCCTTCTGTATCAGGCCCTTGATCTAACCGCGCAACGACAGCTTCGACAGATGGTCGTCGAAGCTTTTATTATTATTATTATTATTTTTTATTATATTAGTGTAGATTGCGAATAGGTTGCCTCGCCAAATTTAGGTCCATTTATCTACCCCTTTACACGAGGCAACTACCATAGTTGCACCGAGGAAATGTGGGAAACCAGTATTTTTTTAGTTCCTTGGAGCACATTCTTTCAGCTGATGCTTGATTTTTTCAAATAACAGATGAAGGTAATTGACGTCAAAAATGTAGTTACAAATTTTATTGTTTAACATCATTGGCACTAAATTTAGCGAGGCAACCTATTCGCAATTGAATTAATAAATGCGTTATCTAGCATGTAATCTTACTAATATTATAAATGCGAAAGCTACGATTTTTGGATGTTTGTTACTCAATCACGCCAAAACGGCTGGACAAATCTAGATGAAATTTGTCACAGGCATAGGATACACTCCGGAATAGGACATAGGCTACTTTTTATCCCGGAAACGCCAACCCCAACCCCAATACCATGCGAGCGAAGTCGCGGGCAAAAGCTAGTATTTACCATAATCGAATAACATAGAGGGAAGGTCTTTTACCGTATCTTATATCATTAACGAAGATTAGCCAGGTAAGGAGATATTAGGGCCAAAGCCCACGCAATGGTATAAACAAATAAATGCAATTTGCAGTTGTTAGTGCTGTTAAAAACTGTTATTAACATTTTTTTGAAACCTTTATTTTTGTACGAGTTTTCAAGCGCTAAAATTCGCAGAGCCTAACTTCAAACTCGCCAAGATCCGACGGCCGTACTGTACTTGGCTAATTCTGTTGATATTTGAACATTGCTCGAAATTCGTTCGGGAGAATTTGTTCTAGCAGTATTTTTCTTGCGCGCAAGATACTTGCTTACAAAATCACGAAAAAATCTATGGCTTAGTTAGGACGAATTTTATCAATCATACTAAACGAAATCAGTAAGTCCAAAAATCGTCGCAAAAAGAAGGAATCCTTCAACCAGACAGGATTTGTGTCTGGTCCAGGCAACTGTCCGTCATAGTTGTAAATTCAGTTGAAATGAGCTGATCACGTTTAGTTAAATTGGTAAAATTTACCTTTAAGAAGATTACAAGACCTAAAGCGCGATTCTTCTGAGGACGATATTCTTATCACGAACTGTCAAAGCGATCAATACCTATAGGTCATTGACTCGATCAGTTTCTGACATTATTTTTGGTATTATTATATTATAGCTCTCAAAGTACAAAAAAAGCCTGACCACCGCTAAATAAAAATGTTTGTGTCTTGTCTCATTGGTATTTTGTTTGTGTATTTTTTATCTTTCACCTAGTTATATGTGCATACTGTGGTCTCCTGTAACTGAAGGAGCACACGCACAAGACCCCATGCCTAATGATTTTTACTGTATCTGTGTGCTCTTTACTGGAGATCTAAATATATAAATAATATAAAATTATTATGACTCAATAGTTTGTGGTACGGAGGATCGCTTACGCTGGTATGGCCACGTTTTACGAAAACCGGCAGACTACGTGGGTAACAGATGCCTCGCCATGCCGCCTCCGCCGGGACCCGGAAAACGAGGAAGGCCTAAGAGGCGTTGGATCGACGTCGTAAGGGATGATATGCGTGCTAATGGGCTTGAGGCAAGGGACGCAAAAGACCGAGCGAAGTGGAGGCGACTAGGAAGGAAAACGGACCCCGGGCACCGAGGTGAAAGCCAAGGTAGCAACCGGGACGGGCGCTAGGTTGATCATGATGATGAGTATAGGTGTTCTCTTTTAGCGGTAAATAATTTTGCGCATTTTGCGATTAGCTTGTGTAATCTTCTTGTCATCTACAATATTACTAATTAAATTCTATAGTTACACTACTCATCCTTTTTAACATTTTTCGCGGCGGCTAGTTTTTTCTTACACTCCTGATAAATGCCGTCCAAATCAAACGCGGCTTTCACGTTGTCTTTTGAGAAGAGGAATCTGGAATTAAAAAAAAATAAAAAGAATTGAAAGTTGGTTCCAGGCGACTCGAGCACTCACACGTAGATTTTTCAAAAAACTGATACCAAATTCTTGGTATCGCATGATTCATCATCATCTTCCTGCCCTTGTCCCGTTTTATTTGGGGTTGGTGCAACATGTCTTTTTCGTCCACTCTGTCCTGTCACCCGTCACGCTATCACTAACTCCTCTTTCTTTCATATCACTTCTCACACAATCCATCCATATTTTCTTTGGTCTCCCTCTCCATCCATCCATTGGTATCGCATGATTCTTGACTCCAAATCATAACAAACGTGTCACGACACTACGGGGGTCAATAACATTCCACGACACTCGCTAATATTACGAAACATTCTGTAAACCTGAGCGCCTAGTACCTGGCTACCTAATATAGCGCTTCTTGATGTATATGGTTATTTTGTTACACGTTGTATATGCCGCACAAGGTATGAACTTACTTCTGCAACTTCCCGGTATGGTCAGCCTGTGGCCTCCTCATCTTCTCCTGGCCATCAGTTAGCATCAGGATCGTGGGGAGCTGACGACTGGTGGGTCCATCTTGTACCCTGTACTTTGCTGCTGACTCTGGGTACCTGAAGAGAGAGGATTCGTTAGACTTGATAAGTCTAAAGTTGCTGATAGATTTAAAACTCAATTCGGGAACTGTACTGTTTCCATAGGTAAGTAAAATTTTTTGATTCGCACTTGACCGGTTTTGTTTTAAAGTGGGATGTTTTTCAATTACTTTCCCGCTCTAGGGCAGAGCATCAAGGTGTTTCAGACTTTTACTGGCTATGGAGTGAGAAGGATAGTACTTACCTGTAAGCTAAATGATAAAAAAATTGCGATTTTACTAAACATCATAAACCACGTACCTGGCCTGAAAAATCTGAAAGGTCTAATCAGCTTTTGGAGAGAGGTGGGCTGGTTGGAATAATCCCACCAAAGTTTATGGCCGTCATGGCTCACGTACAATGGTCTACATAGTACTAAGTGCGGAAACCATACTCAAACATCTACACTAATATAATAAAGAGGTAAAGTTTGTTTTTTGTTTGTAGGAGGTAATCTCTGGAACTACAGGTCCGATTGGAAAAATTTTAGCAACAATAAAAAGCTGTTTTACTCCTGAGTGACATAGGCTATATTTTATGTACGCGGGCGAAGCCGCTGACAAAAGCTAGTAATACATAAGACCACATACCTGCCCACATCCAGCTTTCCAAACTTCAAGTTATCCAGGCTATAACTGGCAGACAGCTCAGCGAACACCGGAGCAAAGTTCACGCAGGCTGGATGCCAAGCAGCATACAGACACACGATCCAGGTGGTGTTCTTGTGGTGTTTCAGCTCGTCGTCCAGGACTTGAGGGCCACGGAAGTAGGTGACGTGCTCCGGACCCGTGTACGTTGGCTCGGGGAGTAGGAGGGCTGAGAGAATGAGGATTGCTCCATAAGGCAGGCCGTAGCTGGAAAGAGTAAAGAGATATTTTAGTTCTTCTTAGTCGTACACTCTTGACAGAGTGGTCGTGGTCATGTGTCGATCGAGTCCTGCGCCACCGCCTCTCTCGCGATGCGACGCCATGAAGTTCTAAGATATTTTAGTTAACTAACTTCAATAAATAAAATTCTTGACAGCAATGGTGGCCGAGTGGTAACGGCCCCGACATAAGAGTTGTAGGTCGCGGGTTCCAACCCAGCTAGGCGCATTCATCATCATCATCATTTCAGCCGAAAGACGTCTGCTGGACATAGGCCTCCCCCAAGCGCCGCCACAAAGACCAGTCCTGTGCGTCTTGCATACATCGGCTTCCAGCAGCCCTGACCAGGTCATCGGTCCACCTTGTGGGAGGCCTTCCAACGCTACGTCTTTCGGTACTTCTTTCTTTTCGCTAGGCGCATTACTTTGTGTAATTTATTTCATCACCACTGCTGTCAAAACGGTGAAGGAAAACATCGTGAGGAAACCGGCGTGTCCTAGAACCGCGTGGTTATGGCTCATTCCCTCTCCTAGAGAGGAGGCCTGTGTCCCAACATTAAAAAGGCTGATGATTATGATGAAATTCAATAACTCGTGGCAATGGGCAGGGCACATCGCACGAAGAACAGATGGCCGCTGTGACCGAAAAGTTCTGGAGTGGCGACCTCGTACCGGAAGACGTAGCGTTGGAAGGCGTCACACAAGGTGGACCGACGACCTGGTCAGGGTTGCTGGAATTCGATGGATGCGAGACGCACGGGACCGGTCGTTGTGGTGACGTTTGGGAGAGGCCTATGTCCAACAGTGGACATCTTTTGGCTGAATTGATTGATTGATTGAACTTCAATAAAGGAGGTTCTGTATAGAGGCGTAGGTTGACAAAGAGAGGCCCTATACTATATCCATCACTACCTATTGCCAGCGGCTTCGTCCACGTGATAGTCATTTACGAGATAGTTTCGAAAAATCCGTTCTTAGCAGACATTTATACCCTATAAGGGATCTCATCATTTCAGCCGAAAGACGTTCACTGCTGGACATAGGCCTCCCCCTGGGGACCAACCTGCCCAATTTTGAGTTTGTAGGTGTATAGTTTTTGAGATTTTGTGATTAATCAGTGAGTGGTATTTCGCTATATATAGATAAAATCAGCTGCTGTTTATGAGTCTAAGTAATAATATTATATAATATATTCCACAACTGTCAAACAACGTTGTCTAGTCCCAAGCTAAGCAGAACTTGTGTTATGGGTACTAGACAACTGATAAACATACTTTTCTTCCTAAACACATACATATTTTTGATAAATTACACCCAGACACAGAACAAATGATCATGCTCATCAAACATTTATCCTGGGTGGGAATCGAACCCACAACCTCCTGCATAGCAGTCAGGGTCACTAACCACTAGACCAATAGGCCAGTCAATATATCCTCGTAAGGCCCAACCTAAATTTAGGTCGATATATATTATGGCCCAATGTACTAAAAATAGGTGCAAGTAGTAGCGGCCCAGAACTTTGATTTAGTTAAAAGTGTTGAAATGTAATGCTTTTGGCAAAACTCTTTTATGGGGTATTTCTCATACCCAAAATATTTTAAAATAGTCAAAATTAGACATGCATTCAAGATTAATAATTTGTCGACAGTAGATTTAAATTGCCGGGATTATTTAAACAAAAAAATATGTTTAAATATCATGTCATAATTTTAGGTCGCTGGGCCGTAATTCAATGTTTTTAAAAAGAGTCTTGGGCCGGATTGTTAATTTTTTTTTGTCATTAAATTAGGTTGTTGGGCCTTACGAGGATATGATTAGGTACAGTTTCTTTCATGTCACAGTATTGTGTTAAAATGAACTCATTACTACCATTTGGCATTCATAAGAGAATTAATGCTAACCAACTAATTATCACTAAGTTAATAATACAATTATGGTTTTTATATTCATTGGGGCTTAAGTAAGTCTCCTCGATGTGACTTGAGGATAGAAGACACCAATTAGCATGACTTGGGAGGTAGGTGGGTGCCAGGTAGTTTATTTTTTATGGTGGGAAAAATCATCGAATGACAAATCCCACTTTTGGTGGAGCGGGAGACAGTGTCATACTTCTACTGACTAAACAACCCAGTATTCCTTCCTGCCAGTTCCAGGGACCCAGTGTTCCGCTTTTGCATCAATCCTTGGCCCCGTGAGCGCCATTGCCTTTGCCTGATGCGGTTGGCCTCCAATTTCGCTGGCATTACTACTTTGCAGAAGGACATGACCGCCAGCCACTTTTGTGGTGGTGAAAGAAATTATGGTATAGGTCCTACTGTCAGAAGAGTTTTTTTTTATTAATTTATTTTACCGCAGACATGGTGGTCCGCGCACTTTTCTATAATATGCACTATTGTTTACACTTTTTTGTTATCAATTCATGGCATTTGTCATGCCCTCATCTTTACTTAAATCTAAGCTTAAAAAAACTACGCGAGTCCCCCTCAGACTCTTTTTTTTATTATTTTATTTTACTTATTACTATGTTATTATTAAATCATACAATATTAACTTATTTCTTTTTTTTGTTCTTTTGTCAGAAGAGGTTGAAATCATATTAGGTGACTATATAAGACAAAATATAACAAAGAGTGTGTCTCAATGTCCGGTGTATCTCATAGTAATTAAAATAAGTTGTGATTTTACAATTGAAGTTAAAATCAAAATAAATACTTGTACTCAGTGGGTACAAGGTTATTATTTTACTAAACCCATTATGCTATGAACTCACACCTATACCATTATAAAAATATTCAAAGATGATAACACTCGGCTTACTGTGAATCTTTCATATGGTTGTACTGTATAAATATGCGGTCATGTACTACTATGGGAGTGTACCAGGTAGGAACACAATGTTTTTAGGGTTCTAATGCAAAATTGTATCCATCAACCTCACTATGATAAAAAACCCTTATTTCTGTAAATCCTCAGCAGGAAACCGGCTCAAACAAAACCAGTAAGCCCTTAAAACGGGTATAAATTAGAGTCTATGACAAAAAATAAATACGAAAATGATGACTTACCGAATATCAGCGTAAAACCATAGAATCAAATTCGCAATCTTCGTATAAACGAATGAAGACGAGAGGTAGTTAACCATAGTAACGCTTCCCGCCTTCCTTGTCCTCAACATTACGACTATAATTAGGAAAAATAGGATTTCCGTCTCTCGACTATCCAGCTCACATTCAGCACTAGGAAACAAAAAGTTACAAATATAACTTGTTCTCTTACAGGTAACGTACGTAAGACTTAACAAAATGTTAAACCAGTAATATGGCTTTAATAACTGCTTCAAATCAGCTTTATAAGACATTGTTATTAGTTAAAATTTAATTTATAAAATCACAATTCTGGGATCAGCAGCCGCAATTATTATGTCTGGGCTAATACTGTTCTGTTCCACGATGCGAATTACGGATATAGATTTGTCAAATGACAGCAGGATAGCAATATTGGTTTTATCCTGAGAGTAAGAGAGACAACATAAAAATGATCGAAAAGTTCGTCTTTTGTTTCGTGGAAAGGGATTTTGGTTAGATTTCATTGTTTTAATTTATTTAGGGGCTCAATCTCAAGCGAGGATATAAAACAGTACAGCAAAAAGTCTATTATGACTTACTCTATCGGTCTTACTAGTCGTGAATTGCGTATTGGTCGTGAAGACCGCAGCTCTCTTGTTCGGGCAATAATTAGTACCTAGGTACGAATTCAGTATTTATTATTCAAAATTTGGAAGCTATTTGTGCTGTAAACTTCGGTATCTACGCGAGAAAAAAGAAACCTTTCGCGTACAATTGGTCGGCATAGGACTAAGTGCGGAAACCATACTCAGACATAACCCAACTTTGGTAGCAGTTGTTTTTTTAGGAAATAAATATATTATTATTAGAGCTAACAAAATAAAAGTCGATCCCAAAGCGAACGCACTCCTATTGTCTTTCTAGTATGTCTCTAATTACGGTATTCAAAGAGTTAATTGTATACTGGTCACACTGTATACATTTTTATGACTTTTCATTCCTAGAAATAGGAGACCGAATAGGTAGGTTATTTACGAAAATCTAAGGGCTTTTTCATACGTGGAAGTTCACCCATAGAACAAAATTTAAATCCTTTCAATTTATCTAGGTTGCTGGTTGTTTCTCGCTGGGCTACATCCGGGCATTTGGTTTTCCACTGTGGCTGACCCTCGAGATGTTGATTGCCCTAACGGTGTAGTTATCACACGAGATGATTTGGATGAGCACCATGACACGTTATGGTTTGACGGCATAGTTAGTGCAGTGGTTGCTGCGCCGAGAATCGTGAAATCGAATCCTTACAGCTCAACGCCAATGCGATGTTATTACTATTATTACATATTAAAGAATAAAAAAATTAAATGGTTATTTAAACATACAATATACCTAATATTAATTAATCGGCACCATTATTTTCAATGCATTTTAGTGTTATGTTTATGCATTAGCAATAATGTTGAGTACCCTTATGGCGCGCGACAAGGGGGCAAACTAGTTCAAGTTTGTCCTAGAATAAGGCTCCATCAGCGTGGGCGTGGGGCGGCACAAGCCCCCGCAGCCAGCAGGCGCGCGCAGTCCCAGCTCCGCCAGCAGTACGGGGAGCTGCAACCAGGACCCGAAACACGAAGCTACACAGAGCAACATCCCTCCGCACCACCAGCCTACTGTAACCTACCATTCCTATCACGAACAGACTTGGGTCAGCGGGAAAAAGGGATAGACGCCATACTGCCGCCAATACAAAAACCTAGTGATTTTATTTTGTATTTTTTCCACCATGAGACTATATTAAGCCTCATGAGAGTTCTAAACGGCCGCACTCGTTTCGAGATGGCTCCGGACTAGCACATTATACAAAATTTTAAGTACCGATGTATTCGTACAGTCCTTGCACTGCCTTAGGATAAACCCAAGATTACGGAAAGACTTGCCGCATATTTCAATAATGTGCTTACGAAATGTTAATTCCGGAACCATCTGTACCCCCAGGTCCCGCACATGCGTGACTCGTGGCATGACCGCAGCACTCATCATGTACTGATGCTCCAGAGGCTCCCGCGCGCGAGTGTAGCTCATTATACAGCATTTGGAGATGTTGAAGTTTAACTTATTGTCTACACTCCACTGTACTACTCTATCAATATCTTGCTGGAGCCGCTCACAGTCTGATGTGTTTGCCACAGACAAGAACCACTTGAGGTCATCGGCGAACAGCAAACACTTCACCTCCTTTACCACGTCTGGGAGATCATTGACCACCAAAATGAATCCTAATGGGCCAACATTGCTACGTTGATTAACCCCCGAGAAGGTTAAATAGGGCTTGGAAATGTATCCACCATATTCAACGTACTGCTGGCGATCACTAAGGTAGTTTGCGAAGAATTTCAGAAGGTGCGGTGTGAACCCAACTGCCGCAAATTTGGCCAACAAGACATTGTTATCAACAGTGTCGAAGGCCTTCCGGAAGTCGAAGTACGCAGCGTCCACCTGCCCACCCGCGTCGACCACCGGCGCTAGGTAACTCATAAAAGATAACAAGTTACTCCCCGTACTTCGACCAGCCCGGAAACCATGTTGAGAGTCTGTCAGTCGAGAAGCAACTTGATTTAAAATACACCTGTGTAACCGGGATTAACTTTCCATTTCCGGTGTGTGGAGGTGTTCCGGTTCTAGGCGTTTTGTGTATGCGAGTTTTCGTTATCAAACGCACTCATAATAGAATATTCGTAGATTGAGGAAAACTTGAAGAAAAACAAAGAACATTATATCAAAAATATTTTATTCCAAACTTAAATTAAAACATTATTGTATTCGAGATTGACTTTACAACAATATAATTTAAAACTACCCTAAATTCATTTAAATTCTATAACTAGGTTGACTGGCTGGAAAAAGTACATATCTACACCCACTTACTTTTAAGGGCCAGCAGCTCTGTGTAAACCCACGCAGTCCCATACGAATGTACTCCGACCGGATGCACAATAAATCATTAAAGTTCTCCCTCGATACGACTACATGCACTGCTAAAGTTGAACTAGCGACACTGTGCAGGTAATAATCCGGTTTATGTTACAAGGACCGCCGCAAACTACACACGCGATGGGTCGCGGACCCTCGCTTTACGCAATGTTGACCCTTAAAGTACTAATGACAAGTCTGGTATTACTTTTTGACCTTCAGTCTTGCATCAAATTTTCTTAAGTTTTTCTTTGCATTTTCCCTATCAGTGTCAAGCATGATGGGTATTTCAAGAAAAAGTTTATGGCTAATTATATAAAGAGAAAACCCCACTTTAAGCGGAGTGGGAAATAGCGACAGACTCTTACTGACTAAACAACCCACCCCGTTCCTACGTTGCCATATGTACTCGGGTTAGAGCCTTCCTTTCAGACGCGTATCCTTGGCCACAGTTGGTTTCGATCCTTCTGCAGGGTCCCTACGGTTTGCTGTTAACACACAGTAATAGATCTTCGGGTCTCAATTGAAACGAGGCCCTGCGTGTAACGGTATCAAAGATGGTCATTTTGGTTCAACTTATTTGCTCATACTATAAAAACTTGACACTGACAAATAGAATTTGAAAAAACTTATTTCACCAGGGTTACTTTGGAGCATCGCCTTAAAATAAACACCAAATCCTCAACAATAATAAAATTGTAAGTATTGACTTAACACTCATTAGACAAATTTAACAGAATAAATGAGGATCTCTATTAATTCATCATTTTCGATATTGGAAAACCCGCTGTTATCCCTACCGCTTTGAGGCACGCAATTCACTCCTTTTCGCACTAGTGTGAAAAAGTACGCGTGCGGGGTCTCGTCATAATTTCATTAAATCATCATTATTTCATTCAAAACGGTGAAGGAAAACATCATGAGGAAACCGG
The DNA here is from genome assembly GCA_029852875.1 of Mythimna loreyi. Taxonomy (NCBI): domain Eukaryota; kingdom Metazoa; phylum Arthropoda; class Insecta; order Lepidoptera; family Noctuidae; genus Mythimna; species Mythimna loreyi. Next base: position 10,730,932 of record CM056807.1, on the reverse strand, counting down.
CATGTCCTAGAACCACAAATTCGAAGAAATGTGACATCCACAAATCCGCACTGGGACCGCGTGGTGGATTACGGCCCAATCCTTCTCCTAGAAAGAAGAAGTCCTAGTTGTGGGAACATTATAACACTGATGCTATGTTAGTAAGAGGATGTATCTTCTCTAAAGTCTTTGCAGAAGTGAATAAAATCTGATAATATGGCGTCAAAAACAACCCAGATAAGTACTTTGATTCAAAGCACAGAAATCAGCTTACCATTGGCTATATTATATTAAAAGGAACTATTATTGAGCCCAACCCAGAATACTGTCAGGCCCCTTATGGGCCTTTTCCATATGCTTATTCAGCTCGTGCCTTCTAACAAAATTCGCTGGGCATTTGGGACAAGGCAGTCTATACCCTTTGTTATGTCTCCGTTTAGCGTGCTCTGATCTCCGTGACGCAGAAATGAATTTTTCCCCACAATCTTCGCATTCATAAGGTCTCTCGCCCGTATGCCTTCGTCTATGGTAAACGGCGGCCATTTTGGACACAAGTTTCGCGCCACAAATGTCGCATTCGAAATTCCGAGCGCGGGTATGGACAACATTGTGTTCGGCCAGTCGTGCGTGTGTATAAAACCTTTTTCCGCACCACTGGCACTGATGAGGTCGTATATCCATGTGAATCCATAAGATATGATTCTTGAGTTGGGGTCTAGAATTGTAAGTTTTGCCGCAATGATCACAAGTGAAGGTAGCAGGGTCACGGATGTTGGATCGTCTGTTTCGAGGTACGTCTGCCGCATTAGGCTTAGCATCGGGTTCGCATTGTGACCTATGTTCTCTGTAGCACCCTCGATTGGTGAACTGAACGCCGCAAGCGCGACAAGTCCTTACCGCATGCATTTGTGAATGACTTTCGAATGACGCATTTCTAGGGAACGTCCTTCCGCAATCCGTACACGTTAGCGCTCCAGCTTTGTGAGCTTTTTGCACGTGTTTCTTCAACTGTGCTTCATTAGGACATAGGATCGGACACTTTTTACATAGGAACGCAATCTCATTGTGTGCAGAAGACAGGTGTTCTTGCATTTCTTTACCTCTAACGAAGACTGATCCGCAGATAAGACAGGCCTCCTTATGTCCACTGTTTCGTAAGTGCATATTTAGGTAGTAAGGACTTAAGAAGCTCTTTCCACAGTCCGGGCAGCTGCAAGAGGGTCCTGTGCGAGCTCCCCTAGGCTTCCTTTCAATAGGTTTTTTAGTGACTCGATTTTTTAATCGATTTAGGATTACTTTGGGGTCGTTTGTGTTATAGTCTTTGAAGGTTTGTATCGAGAGATCTGATGTTTTGACGAATGCGAAGATGGATTTAGCGGGTGGGGCAGCTGTGTTTGGTAGGGTGGTGAGGTTGATGAGGGCTTTCCGCCATAGTTTCTCTGAGTTCCTGACAAAAAGGCGGAATTCTTGAGCGGCGAGGGCTGTGCTGGCGCAGGCGACGCACGCGCCGAGAGGTATTAGGCTTTCTTCGTGCATCTGTAAAAAAGGAATAAGGAATAGTAACAATTTTTCAAGTAACGGTTCCTAGACAAGAGAGACAAAAGAAACAAAAGAAAGGAGTAGAAGTGGAAAGCTGCTAGTTTAGGGTAAAATTTGATTGCTTCAAAACAGAGGGTAGTTGAATCTTGACTAACATTAAAATTGTTCGTTTGTGTATAGGCGAATAGTCTGTGGAAGTATAAATGTTTATCTGGGGCTTTACCATGACGTGCTAAATTATCTGGCACGCGAGCCAGAGAGTAGAATGAAGCTATTAACTTCCTGTTGCGGACCTACAGAAACCGTACGTGCGTCCGTCCGGGGACACGCGACGGGTAACATGACGGGTGCTCCGCGCGTGCGCGTAAGACCGGGTGCGGGAGCAAAACCACCCCTCAGTGGCATGGATACCATGTGTTTATGTTGTCAACCAGGCAACATAATAAGCTTATGACTTTGTGACTTACATGATACAGTTTTGCAATACATTTGCAATATATGTTTCGGGTTACACATATACTAAAAATTAGGTTGTATAAGCTACTATTTTGGTGGCTCACTGTAATTCATCTTTACCTTCTAGTCCAGCTAACTGATTCACGTTCATAATTATAGAAAACCGAAGTGATGTGCGTGTTTTTTACTCGTTTACTTTCAAACGGCTCAATGAGTTTGGGTCAAATTTGGAACTCGGTCAGACCATGTCCTAGAATATCTATGGCTTAGGACAGTTTTTATTCTAGGATAATGTATATTCCCTTGAGATAGTTGTTTTTGAGCTGTTTGTTGTGGTAGCGCGAAATCCCAGCTTCGACCCTAGGGAGATAGGGACCCGAAAATCGGTTACTGCGCATCGAAGTTCAACCGTCGTGATGGAACAACTTGTGCGACTAGGATTATAACCGGTTTTCCGTTCTTAGTCGAGGAGGTGGAGGCTGCGAGTAGCCTTGGTTCAACTTATTTGATGTGTACTATAATATAATCTTCATTTTCTTAGAAATAAGCAGTACCTACCTTTGTACTCTTCATCTGTATTTGTTATTTACTTCTTTTTTCCTCGTCTTTCATCAAAATCAAACGCATTTTTAATAAAAAACTATATTTTCTATTCTTAATTTAATAACATCAAAATCATTAATACTAAATAGTAAGGCATAGTAATTTATAAATTAACTAACTTAACATAAAAGATTCGAGCTCAAGCGCGGCCTTGTTTTGAACCAATAAACAAAAAGATTTTTTTTTACTAAAATCGACCATTTCATTCTCTTCATCTAAGTTCCAATTATTGCCTCAAAATCTAACTAATTATGACTGAAATAACTTATTTATTCAAATCTGCCATTTTACTTCATCAAACGTCAAATTATTGTCTCAAAATGCTACTACAGTTTGTTTTTTAATCCTAGACTACGATTTGACAACTTAAAATGTCAAACTCCAGAAAATTGGGAACATATTTCTAGAGTGTGACATTCTGAGTTATCAAATCGTAGTCTAGAATTAAAAAACGAACTATAATTATGACTACTCATGATCTATAATGTTAAAGCATCAGGATAAAGGCGGCCCGACGAATTAAATTGTCACAAGCATCCGATCTTTACATATCTAGCTATTTTGAAATCCAGATTATGATCTACCGATTCCTTCAGATAGAGAAGGCCTAAGTCCCAGCAGTGAGAACATTATAAGACTGATGCTATCATCACCAGCTTTTTTACTGTTCCCACTGCTGGGACACAGGCCTCCTCTCTAGGAGAAAGAAAGGGCCATAATCCACCACGCGAGCCCAGTGCGGATTGGTGGATGTCACATGTCTTCGAATTTTTGGTTCTAAACATGCCGATTTCCTCACTATGTTTTTCTTCTCCGTTTTGAAAGCAGTGGTGATGAAATAAATTACATAAAGAAATTCGCCTGGCTGGGTTTGAACCCGCGACAACTCGTATGTCGGAGCTATTACCACTCTCGGTCACCACTGTTCTCTGCTGATGCTTTGCTATTATGATCTGGTGACCACAAGACTGCAGTGCTCTTAAAGACAGCCTTAAGCACAGAGCCAGCCGCAGTGACGAAATTCAAGTAGGTACAGTACGGCCGTTTTAAATTGTGCGAGCCTGAAGTTAGGCTTTGCGAACTTTAGCGCTTAAGCACTCCTAGAAAACTAAATGGTTTAAAAAATAAATGCCGTTAGCTGTTTTTATTGCTGTTATTGGCATTTATTTTTTTAAAACCTTTATTTAGATAGAAAAAAAAAAACGTGTAACGATCCGCGTACACACTTCGAAATTATGTTTGTAGGGATCGCCATACTTTTCTTTGAATGAATTTTTTTTTAATGATTTAACAATGCCCCCATACATTAAAACATTTCAAGTTCTTTGCCAGTCCAAGGCTACGCTCAAGCAGCTTATGAAATCAACATCTCACAACAAATACACTAACAGAAGATTTTCAATTAATCAAAAAACACATCTATTTCCTATCAGACTTGAAACTCAACTTTTCATTCTTTTTCAACTGTATTTCTAAGACGTCTTGTAATAGGATTTATCTCCCTTTTCGCTGGCTTCACTTCAACCACAGAGTAATGGACGGATAAATAATGCTTCTTCAATTCACACGGTCTAACAAAACGGGCCGAACACTGCTCGCAACCATGCTTGAAGTCTTTCGCTCCTCTGTGGCGTCTCTTGATATGGTCCAACCTCCTTGAAGAGGACAGGAATCTATCTCCACAATGCTCGCACTTATAAGGCCGTTCTCCAGTATGGATCCTTTGATGTAACTGGTAACCAAGTTCTGTTGTTAGCTGAGCTCCACAAACGCATTGGAAGATGTTACGTTCAGGTTTGTGCACTTTCTCATGAGACCTCAAATGAGCTAACGTTGATGTCCGTTTTCCGCAAGTCTGGCAAACATAAGGCAGTACATTCAAGTGTTTTTGAATGATATGTATTCTTAGCGATGGTTTGCGGTTGTATGTAACGCCACAATGGTCACAAGTGAAGAATTTGAACTCAACTGAGGGTCGGTGCAAGAATTCGCATACTTGTTGGTGGTATTTGAAGCATTTGACGTTTTCGAAGCTCATGTTACAAGAACTGCAGTGGAATAGTGAGTGGGAGTGCACATGAGCTCTCAAGGCTCTTTCATTCACATAACTGTTGCCACAATGACTGCAGGTGTGCATTAGTTTGCTGTGAGCTTCATCGATATGTTTCCTCATAAAATCTTCCTCATCAAACAATTTGTTACATATGCTACATTCAAATAATCGTATATTATGATTCGCCAGCAGATGTTTAGCCAATTTTTTCTTATGCACAACCATTCGACATCGCCGACAAGCCCTTTTGAGCGTGTTTCTAAGATGGTAATTCAAATAATCAGGCGTTGAAAACTTCTTGCCACAATCGGGACATTTACACGATTCTTTTATCAAGCCATGTCGTCTGGGTTTTCTGATTTTTACGGGTTTAACCCACTTCATGTTTAGCCTGTCTTCAGCATCCTTTGTGGTAGGTACTCTGGCTATTTGGTCTTTAACTATGGTTTTTTCGTCGTTATAAAGGATGAAGTAGGCTTTATCGGCTTCTGTCGGGTCAGGGGGTTGGGAGATACAGTTGGAAGCGTCCGCCCAATGGTGTGCCGACATTGCACAGAGGTTCTTGAAAGTTATGGCAGCGACGGTGTCGTCGGAACAGCTCCGGCATAAGCCGCAGGGGAGCGCAGGGTCCAACTCCATCTGAAATGACGTTTTCAATCAGTCCGCTCCTCTTGTTTTAATGTGCAACTTGGCCAGTCTTTGGATAAGTTCAGTGTTTGGTCAATCATTATATTGGCAAGTATGAATTAAGATTAAAATAGTAGAGTCTGCTAGACAGCTTTTGTTTACCGGTGAATGTATAAGAATACTTGATTTTATCACTAAGTAATCGCTTATTGGATACACAAGAAAAATGCACGAGCGAAAATAGTATTGGTTCGTTTCAATAAGTTGTACTTGAGTATAGATAAATCTATAGTTTTAATTCGAAAAGTAAAAAGCACTGTGTTACATTTTCGTCTTTATTTAAAAAAATACATTTGTGTTTTAAGGTCGCAGTTTAACTTTAAGTTTTAGAGATATAAAATGGATTACACATATAAGGGATCTTCCTTTTTTAACGAGACTTGGTCAACACAAAATGGACCATTTACTCAACAGTACACAACTGTTACATTAAAATAATAGTATGAATATCATCCAATATACAATACTGAATAATATTTTAATTTGCTACAAATAATATCAATAAACATCAATATTTCCAGAGTACAAGCGATTGTCGGTGAAACTCCTCGCCCACAGCGAGTTTTTGGTACGACAGCGTCGCATTTTCAACGCTCTATACAAGAGATACCCGCCCCCTATCCAAGTTGATATTCTACAATGGTTAACGCTAGTAGAAAACGAATCAAATGTATGGAAATGACATCATCACAACAAAATACGTAGCTAAGTTCTTATCGTTCAAAATTACAGAATGAAATGTAATCGTTTCTACAATGATCATCGCTACATTCTGTAATTTATGGTATTTAATGATAACTGCGCTAAGGCGTTTCGACAGTAGAGAGTCGATAAGAAAAGTTTGCAACTTTGTTAGGGGAGCTGTGCTACTAGTGCGCTATAACATAGCGATTCGCAACTGTATAGATGCGAAAGCGCTCCAGCATCGCTACAAAAACTCGCCGTGGGGGAGAAGGGCTTTGTAAGCAGAGTCCAAGTCGTTTTGACGTTACCGCGCCCGAAAAGTTAAGCACGTATGATTCTATGATGGTGTTAAGAACTGGAACGGGGGAACAATCAGAATACAGCGAGTTTGTTATACACTAACGCGATCAATACGTTTTTGACGTTGGGCGCTCCGATTGGCTCGCTGCAAGTACTCTAATCAAACAAAGAGCCAAATGCGGTCAACGTTTCGACAACTCGCACTATCCTGTGAGACCAACGTCATAACCGCGTCGCTCGCGTAAGCGTTAACCAAAATCGTACTAAGAACTCTCGAGATATTGCCATTGCTATCAAATTTAGAGTTTCTGAACATAAGTTTCAGTTATACTTGTTACTTTTATCACATAATTTCGAAAGGATTCTTACAGTAACCTTATACTGGGGTTGAATTATATCCCAAAACGTAATTTTTATCTTACAATAATTCTGCCGCGCTTATGATAATGGCAGTAAGTCACATTTTGGTCGATATTGAGTTGAGTATACTGGAATGTAGATCTCGATCTCTACATTCCAAATATATACTTAACTCAATATCGACAAATAAATATAGAATAAGTGATAAAGGATTGAAAAGTATATCAGACTGCTACGTATCAAATAGCACCTAAGCAATCTATAGTTCAATTCGTACGTCCTACATCTGATTTTGGGATGCCTTTATACCTCTCTTTTCCTTCATACTTCTTTCTTTTCTTTTTTTATCGAGGCCTTGGATTTCATCTTCCCTTTTTTAACCTCGAATTTTTTAACTTTCGTATGTTTTACCAAATGCCGTTCATATCCCCTCCTTGAACTGTACTTAGCACCACAGTGACAAACATGCCTATCTGTAATTTTCTCGTGGGTAGTACGGTGTTCCAACAAATGAGCTTGACTTGAGCATTGCTTTCCACATTTTTCACATTGGAAAGCCCAACCAACAGTGTGTCTTAACTTTATATGCATTTTTAGACAGTTTTTCTTTTTGTATTCCGCGTCGCAATAATCACAAATGAATTTAGACTTCATATCTTTGTGTTGGTTACAAATTTTCTTGTGTTTGAAAAAACAAACTCGGTTTGGTAGTTTCTTCCCGCAACCGCAGACTATTGGTTTGTGTTTGATATTCATATGTTTGTTTAAATGTCCTGAATTTGCAAAAGTTTCGTGACACTCAAGACATTCTTCTGGACCTTTGGCGTGTTTCACCTTATGTGACAAGAGAGCGCTTTCTTTTTCGAAAGTTTCTGAGCAAATCGGACAGGCAATAACAGTAAAATTGTGGCTCTTACTATGTTCCACAAAGTCCGAATAATCTAATATTTCATAGCAGAATCTGCAGATTTTTTTACGTACTTCACGTAAATGCATATTGAATTTGAAGAAACATTGAAATGGGGCGGCACAGTAAGGACATGACATTTTGGGCTTTCCTTTGGCTATTTTTGTTTGACTACTCAATTCACCCACTGTTTCTGATCGACTTTGGTAAATCATTTGCCGGCGCAACCGCAATTTGAAGCACTGCAGAGCCTCTTTTTTTGCTGTAATCTTACCAATTTGGCATCTAGAAGTGTCATGATACATTTTTACGTCATTAGCGATTTCTATATAAACATTTTTAGCTTTAATTGGAGGTAAGAAAGTGTTTAAGAAGTCTGTGATTTGATTCCAGCGTTTTGCGGAGTCCTTGCATCGTTTTATGAAGGGTAGTATAGATGTTAGGTCCTTATTGCATCCGAGGCAGATTTTGTTTGGCAGCGGTGAGGTGTGCTCGACCTAAAACAACGAGTTCCAGGTCTTCAATGTGTTTCTGATACAGGATAAAGTACACATGCAAAGCAATACCGTTTTTTCCGAGAGGGTTTTCGGTCGATAATTACTTTGTTAGGTGTTTTAATTATGGGGAACATATTGAAACGGTTAGAATCCCAAGTGAAGACCAAGAACCAGTTAGTTCTACCAAGTCGGATCTTGACGAGTCTGAAATTATGGTCTGCGAATTTTAACGCTTGAAAACTCGTACAAGAATAAAGGTTTTAATGCCAATAACAGTTATTAACCACAGCAAATTGCAATTATTTGTTTAATTCATTTATTTTTTTACGATGCCAAGATCCGACGGTCGTACTGTACTCAGTAACTTCGCCCTAGACATAACAAGCATAACTTAAATACATCGCCGGACATCTAGTTAATTCTAAGTTTTAAACTGACGCCCTATCTCAGAATTTCGTATTCCCAATTTATAAATTAATAAGATACTGACATGACATTTAATTGTTCAATTTTATTGAACACTAATAACAGATTAAGAACATTTAAAAGCAAATCCAAATATATGTACTTTGTATTATATGTATATCCTACTAACATTTAGATATCTACACAAGTTTAAGCAACTTCCTTCAATCTTGTCTTCGAAGGAGTATTATCATCGTTCAAATGTGTAGCAGCAAGATGCTTCCTACTATGATGCAGTAACCCCCTACAACTGCTAAACTTCTGCTGGCATTCTACACACTCGAACTGCCCTTTTTGCGCACCGTGGACTGTATTAATGTGTTTCTTCAGCCTGTATGGCAATCTGAATCTCGCTGGACAGAACTGGCAGGCGTGATTTAAAATGATCTCAGTCTCTCTATGACATTTTCTGATGTGTTCTGACCGTCTGGAAGATGCTGAGAAGGATTCGCCGCAGAATTTGCAAGGATAGGGTCGTTCGCCAGTGTGTAAGCGAACATGTTGATTGTAACCTAGCTTTGTTTTTAACACAATGCCGCAATGTCCACATTGAAAAGACTCAGTCGATTCGTGTTTTTTGACGTGAGTGGTCATGTGTGCTGCTGCGAGCAATTTTCCGCAGTAAACACAAGGTCTATGTGTATTTTTCATGTGCACGATTTGTATGTGAGCGGCTACAAACTTCTTGCCAGCGAATTTCTTTTTGCAATAATCGCAATAACATTCAGAGTCGGCACTTCCTCGCATACCGACTTTAATGCTTTTATTCTTCTTTTTAACTGTAATAGTCGACTTATACTTTGTTTTGTGAATGTCTAAGCGAGTTTTGTCAAGATTACAGCAGCGTTTGACGTGGTAGTGGTAGCATTTTTGGTTTCGGAACAACTCGTCACAGCCTGGACATATTTTCGGGGTGTGGACTGAAAGATGCGCGTAATAGGCCTGTTGGCTTTGGAAGTTCCGGCCGCATTCCCCACAAGTACACGCTCCAGAGGCATGGGCCTTCGAAAGATGCACCTTATACTGCATATACGTACGGAACATGGCAGGGCATTTCTTACAATCATACGGCTCTCTCTTATGAGTCTCAATCAAGTGCGAAATCAACTCTTGCCTCGTCATTATTTTAGCGCAGATGTGACAAGCGTGTTGGTTATTGGACGACTCTTTCAAATGTTGGTTCAGATGTTGGGCATTTGAAAACCTCTTACCACAGCCTGGACACTGGCACTTAGAACTCTTAACACTCTCACACCTACTTTTCTGCTTTAACTTTGGAGATTCTGTAAAGACCAGTTTTTCTTCTTCTTTTTTCTGCTTAGTAATACTAATGGAGTCCTCAGTAATTATAGCTATGATTCTGTTATTATGGGCTGTTTGTTCTGGTATGCTGTTGAGTAGTTCCAGTGTGGTCTCCCACTGTGTGGCAGCTCTTCGGCACTGGGTCCTGAAGTCTGCCGCTTGCAGAGCTGACACTGAGCATATGGAGCACAGGCCTAGAGGCAGGTCATCGTCCAGCCGCACCTGCAACCACCGCACTAGTCAAACGGCCAATAAGACGTATTCCGTGATGTATTATATCTATATTAAGGCTCAAACGGTTTGGTTATTGGGTGTTTTTGAGTAATTTCTAAATAATAAATAAAGGTTGCTGTTTACAACAGGCTTAGGCCGGTTTCTTGGCATGTTGCATGTTATTAGTAACATGACGTTTGAGTTTAAGGCAGAAGTACCATCTCTATCTATAAAAAGAAGAAGCTGACTGACTGACAAATCAACAAACAGCCAAAACGACTGGAACTAGGAGAGTGAAATTTTGCACAAGGCTTCCTTTTATGACGTAAGCGAAAGGCCTCTTAGCTAAGCCACTTTCTTAGATTAAGAAAGGATTTTCCAAAATTCATCCATTAAAGGGATGAAACGCGTGTCCAAAGTTTGTGCGAAAACCTATTTTCACGCGGGCGCAGCCGATGGCAGAAAGCTAGAATTATATAAAAGGAGAAGCTGACTGACTGACATATCAACGTACAGTCCAAATTACTAGGACTACAAGCGTGAAATTTTGCACAATACTTCCTTTTATGACGTCGGTGAGCACTAAGAAAGTATTTCCTAAAATTCATACCCTAGGGGGATGAAACGGGGACCCGAAGTTTGTAAAGAGAAATCTATTTTCACGCGGGCGAAGCCGCTGGCAGAAGTTAGTTACTACATAGTATAAAGCAGTCGCATCCCGCTGTCTGTCCCAATGTATGGTTAGAACTTTAGAACTACGTAACGGATTTTGATGCGGTTTTTTAATAGATAGATTGATCAAGAGGTTTATGTATAATGCATGCATAAATATATAATTTCGTCGCTCCGGACATCCAAACATGAAACAACACATGTCCAGTTGCATACTAACTACCTACTGGTCATTGAACTCGATGAGCTGAGCACTATGGCTGCCGTGACATCTCGCGGCATCCCACTAAAAGCCCTGCGTAAGCTTCGCAAGTTTCAACCATATTTCAACTAAGCAATCATAATTCCTGGACACAAAGTGACACATTACGTCTCGCGGAATGCAATTTTAGAGCTTGTGCACTCATAAAAAAATAAACTATTTATACAAATAAATGCAATTTGCAGTTGTTATTACTGTTAAAAACTTATTAGTATTCATTTCTTGTTAAACTTTATTTTTGTATGTGTGCATAAGCGCTTAAGTTCACAAAGCCTAACTTCAGACTTAATCCGGTGGTCATACTGTTATTGTAGAAGATAATCTGTATTGTTTTAAGCACATAGCACATACTTAAAATATTAGATTCATAATTGTGTCATTTTCACATTCCACACAACTGTTTTTTTTTTTTTTTTTTTTTTAACTTGCAATAAACTAGTGCTTGACTGCGATCCCACCTGATGGTAAGCAGTGATGCAATCGTTGATGGTAAGGCGCATTAGTTTATTAAGAGCCTATTCACTCTAGCCTTGAAAACAAATTATATTGGGACGGAAAGACTGCAGTCGGCAAACTGTTCCAATCCCTCGATGTACGCGGTATAAATGACGAGGCAAAACGCTTAGTCCGGGTCGCAGGTGTCTCAACAACGTAAGGGTGGATACTTGCCGTAACTGTAGACTCATATTAGGGCTCGTATTTCATATTTTGGAAATGGACAACAATCTTACTAATATTATAAATGTGCAAGTTACGATGTTTGTTACTCAATCACATCAAAACGGCAGGACGAATCTGGATGGAATTTGGCACAGGCATAGGATACACTCCGGAATAGGAGATAGGCTACTTTTTATGCCGGAAACCCCAACCCCAATACCACAAGGGCGAAGCTACGGGCAAAAGCTAGTATAATTATAATGCAATATAGAAACTAAACCATGTGGGGTTTTGTATGGAAAGTAAAAATTAACAAATCTCTCCTAGTATATTAATAGTTATAAGTAAAAATGAATCGCTGTTTGTTAGTCTCCCTACAACTTTATAACGGTCAGACCAATTTGGCCATTTGGTATTGAAATACTCAATTTTTTTTTTATTCTCACAGTTTAAACCAGTATAGGAATAAAAAAAAATTGGAGGTACGTAGTAAGTAATAAATCTCTGTTTGTCATAGTCAATGAATTTCGTCAAAGCAATATTTTGTTAATCATGATAACTTCAATCTAGAAGTTCACTTGACAAAATATCAGTTTGGTTATATGGGTAAGTCCTGTATGAAAAGTTTACTGACTGTGCTTAGTATGCAACTCAGTTAGTCTGCAAATCAACAGGATCATTAAATATGCTTTGCTGTCTACCACATTCTTTGCTTACTACAATAAAGTGAGAGACACGCATAATAATAAAAAAAGAAATAATGATTCCCTTAAAAGTCCTTTCATCAACAAAATAATTGTAGAGGTTGGTCAAGGTAACTGCCTACCAGTAATTCATTCGAATATTAATTGGAAGGGGTTGCAAATATTTGAATCAATTACGGTGGTATGTAGTAATTAATGTTTATTTTTATTAGATAAGGCGAAGAATCTAAAATCTCGTCTCTTGAATTTACAAAGCCAGTTATAATCATCATTTTTTTTGTTTACATAAAATTACGTATATATTTTAATATTGTAGTATATAGTAATTATTACTTTTAATCCTCTAAACATAATCTTGTTATGATCTAACTCTGTAACCTATTGTACTGATGTGACGTCATCATAGCTGACCCCGTAAACGCATACAAAAAGGAAAGTGAGGAATTCAAACGACATTTTTCAATACTCAGAATGGATCGGGATCATTTATAGGTATAAACTAAAGATATAACAATAAACAAGCATCAGCATTAAACGAGATTAACGCAAAAGATATTTTTTATTTCCGACAGAATTCTCATACGCCGCCATCTTGCGACAATCGCGGCGGGAAGACGCCGTTCCGTTTTGCACAGAAAATAAACAAATCGTTTGATGCTGAGCTTGTATATTTGCCAAAAATATCGTACCTCGACTCCTGTGATAACTTCTAGCAGTTCAGCAAGCGTTACAGGCTTGTCCCCGTCCATCATAACCGTGTCTTCTAAATGAACTTGCCCCTCTGTCGTATCGCCCATACATATTCGGCATCTGTCTGATCCGTCTCCCCGCACTATATGAGACACTAACGCCTTTATATCCACTTGCCGGCTCATTTTCCGTATTCTTCACAGTAAATTATGGTATTTTTGCAGATTTTTCAATTATTTTTTCAGTAATTCTGAATTCAATACGTCACATGCGCCGCTGTGTAGGAAAGACGTGAATTATTTGACGTTTCTAAATAGAGAGGTGCGTCGATTGATGGACAAATCGATTCCGAATTACTCGAATTACACGACTCGACTTTTGATATTATAATTATGAGCGCAAGACCATTATTTGATTTGATCACTTTCTGTTTATTTCTTTTAAAAACAATGCAACGTCCTGTGGAATTTATAAAAGCATTTAACCTGACTATTTCTTTTTGTTTTATTCTAAATATAGCAAGCAACATCCTGTTCAATTTATAACGACCACTTCCTTTTTAATTTTTCAAAATATCAGAATAGAATAGAATAGAATAGAATAGAATATTTATTTATTTGTTAACAACAGGTAAAGAAATACAGATGTTATTTTTAACAAATAGAGCGCTGTGTTATGCCTAGAGGCGTACAAACGTGTAAATGAAAGTAATACTTATTATAAAATTTCCACAATAAAAAGAAATAACAATAATTTAAATCTGCAAGCTGTTATGATTACAAAATAATTAAAATGTCAACAAAATAAAAGATAATAATAAATACAAATTTCAAAATAATTGAATAAAAAACAAAAAGGTAGAATGTTAAAAATTTACATAAATAAGTCATTTGTCAAATAAATCGTCCATTACAAATCCATTAAAAATAATAATATTAAAAAAGTTCAGTTATAAATCTTTATCATTCAAGAAGTCATTGACAGAATAGTAGCATTTTTCTAATAGTAAACTAGTCAATTTAATTTTAAATATGCGTATGGGGTGATCTTTGAAACTATGCGGAATTTTATTATATATGATAGGACCCATTGACATAATACTTTTTCTTAATAATGCTGTGCTATATTTTCCTGTACATAATAATTTATTATATGGTTGTCTTAAAGGACCTGAGCGTAATCTACTGCTCGCTAGAGTTGGAAATAAACTTAAATTAGATCTTACAAAAATGGACACTTCTAATATGTAAAGAGACGGGAAGGTTAGTATTCTCAGAGACCTAAACACAGGTTCACAGCTTTCAGTAGTTTTTAAATTTGTCATTGATCTTATGCATCGTTTTTGGGATTTGAATATTTCCTCCCGCTCGCTACAGTTGCCCCAGAAAATCACTCCGAATCTCAATACTGATGCAAGATAGAGATGCAGAGCATCCGGTCATATTTAAATAAGCTATGACATCTTCTGTTCAATTAATTTTAAGTACTTTTCTACCCCCATAGTGTTTTTTTTTCCGCCTAAACTGTTTTGATTTTAACTTTTGTTCTGTGAATAAAAACCGATGTATTTTAAATGCAGATTCATTCTTCTTGTGCTAGTCACGGAATAAACACCCTGAATTGTAAGTATTTCTATTATTTTACTATATCACCTGCTATTTGGCATTTACTGTGATTGTGTGAGTGTATTTTGGTGCAAACCAATGTGCTTCAAGAATGATGGCGATCATATATGACTTAGAGAGAGAAATATGATAAACTGAAAGTGGTTTTGCAGTGTTATATTAAAGTAGCCATTTCTTCATTTTATGCCATTCATTATTCATTAGTTTCATGTATGACCGAACAACGAAGATTGAGAACTGAACGGTTGATTTAGCTGTTATTTTTTTATGCGTTTCTAAATGTTTAATTTCTAAATATATTAGTCATTTGTTAGATTTCTTAAAATGGTTACTCATCCGGTCGGTAAAGATAGAAATAAAGTTTGTTCGCGCAGTTTATTTGTGCATTTACTACACTATTTTTGATGAAAAATAGCAAAGTTTTTTAAATAAACTGACTTATCTATTCTAAAATGAGAAAGGTCCTCGGTAAAATCAATGTAGTAATCTAGAATCTAGTTGGCTGAATGGGTGTTAATGGTTTTGAACTTTTATTCAGTTTAAATATTCATGTATTTAACTGTTGGTGGGTTGTAAAACGTGCAGTTTTTAACCTTTGAATACCTTAATTAGAGATATAAAAGAAAGAAAATAAGTGCGTGACAAAACGACAGCCCATCAACACTTGGTGAATTTACAAAAATCGATATTACTCGGTTCATATGTTTTCAGTAAGTGGCACCTCTAAAAGAAACCGTTCCTTTTCTCTTCTGCAGCCAATCAGAATCACGTTTAGTTACTACATCAAAAATTTCAATACCCATATCTCATTGTTTAATTATTGTTTGATTTCAACCTAAAATTAGTTTTAAACTTATCCTTGATGAAATTTATGAAAAATCACGACTGGAAGGCACACAATCTTTCTTTGAAACAGTTAGTTTTTGGTCCATTAAACCTGATAAAAAAAATAAGAAGACGTTTTTACCCCTTTTGTAGTATTAATATAAATTATGGCAATATTACAAACCTAAAGTCAGCTGTCAAGTATTGAAGTGTCAAACTTGTCAAAGTCATCCTATTTCATTCAGTTTTGTTTGTGAAAAAATCAAAATGGTAATTTAATTTATTTTTTCTAGCATAATCCTTAAAAATTTCGTGTTTTTATTCAAACTTATTTGAAGAGCATTGTGTAAACAATAAGGCCGCACAATTATTTTGTGTGATTTCTGTGTATTTTCATGTGAAAAAGTGAAACAAAAACTAGAGGGTTATACTTCGAGAAATTTAATTTTCTGGAAATTCTAACTAATTTTCGCTAGAAGTACAGTTGATATGTGTATGAAATAGTGTTAAAATGATTATTATCGTAATGGGTAATGTATTAAAGGGTCATTTAATTGATAAAAGTGATAATAAATCCGGCGTTTTCTCGATGTTCAATTGTCATTGTCTATGAAAGAATGACTTCAGATTCGCATCTGTTCATGTGACTCGTGATAAAACCGTAAATATTCACTTAAAAACTTTTTTCTCCACTTCTATGGACTCTTTGACTTGTAATACGTATCTTATAAGTTGAAATTTCTATATATTTAAAATGAATTTGGATTAAAACCTTAAAATGTTGCTTTCAGTATATACTTTTGTTTAAAAAACTAAGTTATTTGATCTAATACAGTTCTTAAAAAAGAAAAAAATACCAATTTAATATGCAGTAGCTATATCAGCACAAATCAGATTATATTTAGAATCAAGTTATAAAAATATCTAGGGCTTCTTGTGCAGTCCAGCCCATTCCAGTGGTCCACTTCCACTCATAATAAATCTATTTTGTTATACACTTTAGGTACCAAATACTTAGATGTATTCTTACCAGAATAATTTGTCATATTTGGTTGAGCCAAGCACATCATTTTGTGCAATTTATTTCATCACCACTGCTCTCACTTAACCTAACCTATCTGTGTTGGAGCTCCGTACAATTCGCTTCGCTCACTCTTAGACTAAAATGCATCGCGTTTAGAGTTCGTGGTAGGGCCAACGGTGAAGGAAAACATCGTGAGGAAACTGACACATCCTAGAACCAATAATTCGAAGACATGTGGGCCTGCGTGGTGGATCATGGCCCATTCCCTCTCCTAGAGAGAGGAGGCCTGTGTCCCTGCAGTGGGAACATTAAAAAGGCTGATGACGATGATGAATTTATTCTCTATAACCCTCTGTATTGTACTTATTTTTGACATTAACTCTATTTGTCATTAACCCAACCAAAGTATGACTCAATGGAACACAACTCTGTGAAATTATATGAAAGACAACTAACCATTAAAAATAATAACACAGAACCTGTAATTGAAAATACATTGAAAAAGAAAAGAAAAATATTTGATGCGTCACACAATTATAATCCGAGGTGAAAGCCAAGGTTGGCAACCGGTACTAATACCGCTATGATGATGATGACACAATTATAATTATAAAAAAAAATAAGAAAAACGAACTAAAGGCTATTGAGAGTGTCCAGTAGACGACTAGCTGGAACTATAACTAAAGGAGATCCTCGTTTATGTTGCAGCAACCACAAATCCTAGTACTGAAGGAAGGGACGGACCAGTCACAAGGCAAGCCACAGCTGATCTCCAACATCAATGCCTGCCAACTGGTTGTTGATGCTGTAAGTTTTTTATTATATTTCTTTCTTAAATATTTAATGTTGACGCATGTATTAGACAATATGTGCTTTTTTATGGTAGGTAAAAATCATGCAATGACGAATCCAGCCCCTTGGCGGAGTGGGAACCAGTAGTCCGACTCTTACTGACTAAACAACGTACCCCATTCCTACGTTGCCATATATACCAGGGCCAGAGCCTTCCTTTCAGACACGAACCCGTGGCCCCAATTGGTTTCGACCCTTCTGCAGGGCCCCTACTTTGCATGTATTCGACATTATATGCTTGGTGTTTAAAGCTTATGAACATAGTGAGACGCCTCTAGTACTCTCTAGAAGCGCCCCAGTTCCAGGGTTGTGGTAACAGCAATAAAACCCAATTTAAGTTTTAAACTTTTTCTGTATTTTTTACTCTGACGGTTCGACATATAAAATATAAAACAACATACAATTTTTTTTATTGAAGTAAATTTTAAATTTAAACTTTGAACAGTCTGCGAACGTCTTAAAAGCCAGTGCGCTAATTCGTAACGCATGTGATCTCTTTACAGTCATCACAATAGCATTACAAATAAGAATAGGATTGATTTTGTGACATCATGATTTGTTTAAGGGCAGGATTCGTAATTGGATGATTTTTGCCTACCATATAAACATTCAAAATAAAAAAATTGAATTTTAAGCCAATGATTATAACAAACGGATCCAATTTCTGAAGAGCTGTGTGGATCGTGATAGTAGACATGAGGCTTACAAACAAAACTATTAGATATTCTACACCATTAAATTTTGATCTGTTTAAATCCATGGAGGTTCATTCCGGTACATGAAAAATGTAATTAATTGTTATAATTTCAATTTATTATATTTGAATTTGTTGTTTTTTTTTTGTTTTGTTTGTTTAATTGAATGTAACTCATAATTTAATTTAGACAATTTTTAATTTAATTTATATTTTCGTGACTTTCTACTTTACTTCAATTTTGGCTCTTTTTAATATTATAAGGTTTTTATAATAATGTTTTTTAGGTATGGAGACTAGGAGACAGCTCGGGTTTTACCTTGTATTATATATAGTCCTGTCTCCCATCTGTAAAATATTATTATATATTTTTACTAAGTATGGGAGAAAAATGAGAAAATAAATTAATAAATGAAACACCACCAATTTGTAAAGATAAAATAAAATAGTTTATTTTAAACTCGAATTAATTTACGCATTTACAAAATTAATTTCTTTAAGTAAACGTCAGCTGAGCGAGTTCAATGACTTATAGGTAGTTAGTACGCAACGACCGATAACTACCAATAAGGTCATTGACTCGTTTAATTAATTAATTTTGTAATTGCGAATTCGAGTTTTAGAAAACGTTTTTCTTTCTAACTTAAATTTTATCTTTACAAATAGGGTTCCGTTCCATTTACTAGATAGACCCTCCACGGGATTAAAACGATCAAAATTTAGCAGTGTATCCTATGAAAACGCATTAAATAAAAACTAAAATTAATGAAGATTTCTACCAATATCCTACCAACTTAATCCAATTCACACCATCTTTTTCAAGGTCCGCACAACCCTGGGCCCTCGTGGCATGGACAAGCTCATCGTGGACCACAACGGCAAAGCAGTCATCTCCAATGATGGAGCCACCATCATGAAGCTGTTGGACATCGTTCATCCAGCTGCGAAGACGCTGGTGGACATCGCCAAATCTCAGGATGCTGAGGTGAGGTTTTACTTATGTAGAAGGCGGCAAATAAGTTGGAACAAAATGGCACCCGCTTGCAATTAGTTATTGCGCATTCAAGGTATTTTGGTTCAATTTATATACCGTGTATTGTACCTATTTTAAGCAGGCTATAATCTAAGGATCATGGGGCTCTTTGGACTGGGACTGCGGTTCCAAATTCAACCTATACATACGAGGTTTTTCAACGTACGTGAGACTAGTGGTTTCGACGAGCGCCTATGATAGGTTATTTTAATACAATAAAATTTGTAGCAGGGGAGAGCACGCGCTTTATCTCGCTCTAGCGCAGAAAACGGACCATTGCCAGTGACCAGTACCTGTAAGTGGTAGGATAAGAGCAGGTTTCCCAGTAATTGTATTGAAAAAACAAAAAAAAAATAGTTTAAGAAGTTGGGAACCGCAGTCTCGGTTTATAGAGCCCCATAACCCTAACCTAAAGGTAATTTCTTTTAAAATAAATTGTTTAAAATACATGAATAATTTCCCCAATTATTGTATAACCCATACATTTTTCTACAAATATAAATATTAGCCAATGATTAAAACAAACGGATCCAATTACTGAACAGCTGTGTGGATCGTGATAGTAGACATGAGGCTAATATCAATAATAAATAAACATATATACAGGGTGTCATTGACATTTTAACGTTTCCATAAATTCCACCACTGTCTAGAATCAAGTACATGATTCTAGACAGTGGTGGAATTTTTGGTCGGTTTTTTATTATTTTTTTAATATGAATTTTTTAGTTTTTAAAATTGAACTGTATTTTTTTTTTTGCGTTATAACAGTGAATTTTTTTTTAATTAAAAAAGTCATCTGGTTTGATTAGAATAACGACTTTATTTGCCTCTTTGATTTTTTTATATATTTTTTTTTTTTCTAAAAATGTCATTGGGTTTGGTTAGAGAAACAATTTTATACAGGTAAAAAATAAAAAAAAAAACAACTTTGTTTTTGAAAAATTAAAAAAAAAAACCGACGAAAAATTCTACCACTGGGGTGTCTAGAATCATGTACTAGATCTATGGTATTCGTTTGCGTTAACATGTCAATGACACCCTGTATAAAAAACAATGCCACTTTTCGTTATAATTTTATAACTCAAGAATGGGCTCACTTATCCAAATCAAATGTTTAGGCTTTTGTTCGGAATATTTAGTAGATGGTTTATGTGATGTTTTTGATTTCCAGGTCGGTGACGGTACAACTTCAGTCGTCATCTTGGCTGGAGAACTCCTGAAGAGGCTGAAGCCTTTTGTTGAAGAAGGTATGTAAAAATATTGTTTATAGTACTAGCTTTTGTCAGCGGCTTCGCCGGCGTACATAAAATATAGCCTATGTTACTCGGGAGTTAAGCAGCTTTCTATTGTTGCTAAAATTTTTCCAATCGGACCAGTAGTTCCAGAGATTACCTCCTACAAACAAAAAAACAAACTTTACCTCTTTATTATATTAGTGTAGATAGATAGTGTCCCACCGGTATCGGGAACAGGGTCCAAGCTACCGGCGGTCAGGGCTCCAGAGAAGGGAATCTCCTGACAATACGAGCCGTGTCCACGAGTACCGCTTTCTGAATCAAGCCCTTGATCCAGCCGCCTTATTATTATTATTATAATTGCCAATGATTATAACAAACGGATCCAATTTCTGAGATTCCATGAGGATCACGCGTGATCTATGAGGCAATATCCACATCCCCAATCTCCCACCATAGCTTACAACAACAATTTATATAAAATTGACTGTTCTTCTTCATCAGGAGTACACCCCCGCATCATCATCCGCGCTATCCGCGTGGCTGCGAAGTTGGCTGTTGATAGAGTCAAGGAGTTGGCAGTCAAGATTGACAACAATTCTCCTGAGGAACAGAGGTATGTCAAATTATACAGTACGAGGCAAATAAGTTGAACTAAAATGTCTGTCGTTGCTATGATTGCGAGTAAACCTCCGCTGTGTCGCATATTCATTGAGCCCTGAAATATTTTACTGTTCATTGAAGGTACATCGTCATTTTTGTTCAACTATAAATATGCCGCGTACATGTCGAATATATAATTGAACCAACCAAGCAGTTAAAAGCAAGGTAGTGTAAACACTATCCTTCGTCGACCACATCATCGCTTACCGTCAGGTGTGATAGCGGTTAAACGCGGGTCTACGCATTTTTTTTTTCGTTTCATTATCTTGCAATCAGTCAGTCTATGAGCAGATGTGATGTAATAAAATATGGCTTGCAGAGCAATATCCCCCCATGGGACAATTTTTATAATACTAGTTTTAGTCAGCGGCTTCGCCCGCGTACATAAAATATAGCCTATGTCATTTGGGAGTAAAGCGGCTTTCTATTGTTCCTAATTTAATTCCAGAGATCCTCTTTTATTGTTTCTAATTTCTATAATAAATTAGAGATTGTCCCATAGTGGGATATTGCATAATTATAAAAGATGTCATTAAAATCGGTCTGACTCGAAAGTGTTCCCTTTCTGACTACATTGAGAAGAAACACCAAAATATACAATAAAGTCATCTATTTTGTTCTGTTATTGTAAGCCAATGATTATAACAAACGGATCCAATTTCTGAAGAGCTGTGTGGATCGTGATAGTAGACATGAGGTTTACAATATCTTTCCCCAAACTAACCTTATTTTTTTTTTATGGTGGTCAAAAATCATTTTAACACTTGATAACTCGTAAAAAAACACCCCATTTGATTCCCCCACCGTTCTGAGAGCAGGTGGTGATGAAATAAATTACACAAAGTAATGCACCTTTGGTTTGAACCCACGACCGTATTGTAAGTTGGGAACAGTTACCCCTCGGCCACCACTGATCTCAAGCCCAAATCATAACTAATTTTACCCAGACCATCATCATCATCCTACTCTTATCCCATATTACTTGTGGTCGGCGCAACATGTTTTTTTCTTCCACTCTGTCCTGTCGCCCGTCACACTATCACTAACTCAAATTTCCAATTTTACCCAGACTTGCCCTATTATCGGCTTTACCCCCAATCTATTCTCCCGGACCTGAGGGTTGGTGCGTAAGCGTTACACCGGGGCTCTGGGAATAAGGCAAGGAAGGTATGGGGTAAGTTCTTTAGTCAGTAAGAGTCTGACACTGTTTCCCGCTCCGCCCAAGAGTGGGATTCGTCATTCGATGATTTTTACCTACCATAAAAAAACCCCGATCTATTATCAAATTGACCCTTCTACCAAATCTAACTTAAGCCCATTGAAAAGCTGATAACCATACATCTTCTCCAGGGAGCTGCTCACCAAATGCGCGTCAACAGCCATGTCTTCGAAGCTGATTCACCAACAGAAGGGACACTTCTCCAAGATGGTGGTTGATGCTGTACTGTCCCTGGACGCTCCTCTCCTGCCTCTGGATATGATTGGTAAGCTACAACCTAGGGGTCTTTAAGTCAAGAGTGAATAGGTTCATGCGTGCTTCATCGTCGACCATATCATCGCTTACCATCAGGTGAGATTGTGGTCAACTATAGAACAAGTTTAGAAATATTTTTTAAGGATTTTTTTTCGAGAGTAATTTAGATTTTAAACTTATTGATATGTCTATGGTCCGGACCAAGAGTTATTTCGTCCGCGTCGTTTATACAGCATACTTTTTTTATGATGGGAGAAATCGTCTTATGAAGAAGTGCTGCCTTGGAAACTGTGTCATACTCTTACTGAATAAAAGACCCAACCCATTCCTTCTTAACCTTCATACCGGGGTCGACCCTCCCTTGTTCTGGACAATTACCAGACGACCGAACGGCGAGCTCCCGATTGCTCGCCGTCCGCAAGCCCGCGGTGTAGTGGACATTGTGTAACTGATTATATCTGGCCTATGATTATAAACAACGGATCCAATTTCTGAATGCAAGTGAGGATCACACGTATTATGAGGCCATTTAGCCTTATCATACAATAACGCTCAAGGATCAACTTGTGTGACGAGGATTATAATGCCTAAATATGCTCTCCATCATTCAGGAATCAAGAAAGTCTCCGGTGGGGCTCTAGAAGACTCTTTCCTGGTGTCTGGCGTCGCGTTCAAGAAGACGTTCTCATACGCTGGCTTCGAGATGCAGCCGAAGAGTTATGAGAACTGCAAGATCGCTCTCCTCAACATTGAGCTGGAGTTGAAGGCTGAGAGGGATAATGCAGAGGTGAGTGGTAACTTTAGAAGCTATCCTCATCATCATTTCAGCCGAAAGACGTCCACTGTTGGACATAGGCCTTCCCCAAGCGTCGTCGCAACGACCGGCCCTGTGCGTCTAGCATCCATCGGATTCCAGCAACCCTGACCAGTCGTGCTATTCTCTAAGAAAACAGCCTTAAAAAATTCAAATAGGTACATTGGATTAACAAACGTATTTTAATTTTAATTTAATAATAATTTATTGGACTGCATCACATTGTACAAGCAAACACTTACAAACAACACAAAAGCAAAGACATATATTAGTGAATACAAATAGTATGTTGGTAGTATTTGTTATGAATTCTGGTACCCAAGGAAAGATTTAACTTGTGTTATGGGTACCAGGATTCTCACACTAGCTTTATAGCATTAAACACATCAGAAATTAACAAACAATCAGCCAAAAATAACAAAATAATAATGATTAAATCAGTAACGAGTATAGCCCTTTTCTGTAATGTGTATATGAGTGTATGTAGTGTGATGGTCGTCGAATATTATTATTACTAGCTTTTTCCAGCGGCTTCGCCCGCGTACATAAAATATAACCTATGTCACTCAGGAGTGAAGTAGCTTTCTATTGTTGCTAATTTTTTTCCAATCGGACCAGTAGTTCCAGAGATTACCCCCTACAAACAAAAAAACAAACTTTACCTCTTTATTATATTATAGTGTAGATTATTATTATGTGAGTGTGATATTGTGTATGTGAGTTATGACTGTGAGAGTGTGTAATTTTTTGTGCACTGAGGATTTACGTATGTCTAAGAGGTTTTTTTTATGGTGGGAAAATCATGTAATGACGAGTCGAGCGGGAAATTGTCAGACTCTTACCGACTAAACGACCCACCCCATTCTTAACCTACATACCAGGGTCGGACCTCCGTTTCAGAAGCTTCGGCCCTGCAGTTGGGCCTCTTCATTTGCTGACAACTCCTTCCAGCGCGCCGTCATGTCTAGGATGTTTGAGTTAGCAATCCAATGTACCTATATTGATTTCGGCGCTGCGCTCAAGGGCTGATTTCTAAGAGATTAGCACGGCTGGTCATCGGTCCACCTTGTGGGAGGCCGTCCAACGCCGCGTCTTCATGCATCAGTTTAGCGAGCAATGTGCCCAGTCCAGTGTCCATTGCTACTTAAGTTTGGCGATTTTTGTGCTATGTTGGGGACCATAGTTTTACATCCAAACTAGTGTGTAAAAATAGAAATCTTAAACTAGCATTCTTAACTTGTAATTAAAGAAACACTTTCTGGCCAATGATTATAAACAACGGATCCAATTTCTGAATGTTAGTGAGGATCACACGTGTTATGAGGCCGTTTACTAGCAGGAATCTTGCATATTCGTATATCGTACCATATTCCGATCCCGATTATCTGTCGTAGAGTGGGACTCGTCAAATAACCATTCGTTTTTCCAGCAAAGAAAAAACAATTGTTTATTTCATCACCACTGCTCTCAAAACCGTGAAAGAAAACATTGTGAGGAAACCGGCATGTCCTAGAACCAAAAATTTGAAGGTATGTAACATCCATAAACACGCACTCGGCCCGCGTGGTGGATTACGGCCCACTATACCTCTCCTAGAGAGTTGGCCTGTGTCCCAGCAGTGGGAACATTAAAAAGGCTGATGATGATGACGATGATCACGTTTCGGAGATTATCTCTTTCTTTCAAACTTAAATACTCATCTCTTCACAATATTAATATAGAAGATACAGTCACTAAACAGCATCGACTTGTTCACAGGTTCGCGTAGACAATGTGAAGGAATACCAGAAGGTGGTAGACGCTGAATGGCAGATCCTGTACGAGAAGCTGGCAGCCTTACACGCCAGCGGAGCTAACGTGGTGCTCAGCAAGCTGCCCATAGGAGACGTGGCTACACAGTACTTCGCTGACCGGTAAGTCGAAAACTTTCTTCGTTGGTCTTCCCTCTCTTCTCTCGGGATTCGTAGGACGATGACATGCCACCATACGTGCGGGGATAAGAAAGAGAAAGAAAGAAAGAAAAAAAAATTGTCTCTTCACCGCCCTAGGTTGACTGGTAGAGAATGCCTAAGGCATTAAGTCCGCCTTTGTACCTTGTGTTGCATGAAGAATAAATAAAAATTGGTACAGCATAAAGCACAATAATTCGGTAACATATATAACATGTATAAAAGGGTTCTAGACGGCTTGTTGCGTTTCACTGGTAAATCAAGAGCATCCTTTGTTGCCCTTCCCTCTTTGCTCTCGGGAGTCACAGAAGTATTACTGGCCACCATACGATGGCGTGTTGCTTGTTCTGGTTAGTCAAAAGCATCCTTAGTTGCCCTTCCCTCTTTGCTCTCGGGAGTCGCAGAACGATTACAGTATAGTGATCTTCTATCCTTTGTTACCCCACCCTCTCTGCTCTCGGGAGTCACAGAACATTTACTGTATAGTGTTCTTCTATCCTTTGTTACCCTTCCCTCTCTGCTCTCGGGAGTCGCAGAACGATTACAGTATAGTGATCTTCTATCCTTTGTTACCCCACCCTCTCTGCTCTCGGGAGTCACAGAACATTTACTGTATAGTGTTCTTCTATCCTTTGTTACCCTTCCCTCTCTGCTCTCGGGAGTCACAGAACGATTACTGTATAGTGATCTTCTATCCTTTGTTACCCCTCCCTCTCTGCTCTCGGGAGTCACAGAACGATTACTGTATAGTGTTCTTCTATCCTTTGTTACCCCTCCCTCTCTGCTCTCGGGAGTCACAGAACGATTACTGTATAGTGATCTTCTATCCTTTGTTACCCCTCCCTCTCTGCTCTCGGGAGTCACAGAACGATTACTGTATAGTGTTCTTCTATCCTTTGTTACCCTTCCCTCTCTGCTCTCGGGAGTCACAGAACGATTACTGTATAGTGATCTTCTATTCTTTGTTACCCTTCCCTCTCTGCTCTCGGGAGTCAAAGAACGATTACTGGCCACTGTACGCGCGGGTTTGTGGACGGTGATCCACGGATATTTCACCATCCGGCTATGTCGAGTTATCCATACTATAATATTATAGATGTGAAAGTAATTCTGTCTGTCTGTCTGTTACGCTTTCCCGCTTAAACCTCTCAAACGAATTTTATGAAATTTGGCACAGACAATCTTTAGACCCTGAGAAAGGACATAGGCTATCTTTTATTGCGAAAGGACGCAGACGAAGTTGCGGATACCAGCTAGTGTGAATATAAATCTATGGAGCAGTGGTTTTTTTCGTGATTTTTATTATTATTTTTAACGAGCTCCATGTTTCCCTGGTGCCAGCGACATGTTCTGCGCGGGCCGCGTGCCCGAGGAGGACCTGAAGCGCACGCAGCGCGCGTGCGGCGGCGCCGTGCTCAGCTCCGTGCGCGACCTGGCGCCCGAGGCCTTCGGCTCCTGCGCACACTTCACCGAGAGGCAGGTCGGCGGCGAGCGGTATAATATCTTCACTGGTGAGGCACTACTATTTAATAATAATATGCAATGTGTGTACAAATATGGACGAAGTTATAATGAAAATCTACTGGAAATTCATTAAAAATAATATTTTACAAAATTCTAGCCTCATGTCGAAAAGGTTGCTCGAATCGATCAGTAGCTCTTGAAACTAATACTTGAAACATCCCTTTTAAGTACTACATGTAACACTAACTACACTATAAGTCATGAACAGTGTCTGTTATATCCTTAATCCCTCCATGTACTATGCATTCCAAATGGGATTAGCCGCGTACTGACCAAGCGAGCGGCCTCGCGAGGCAGCCTCGGACATTCGTCGCAGTACGCATGCTGCGCGAGGCGGCCTCGATCTGTAAGGAGGAAAGGAAAGGCCGAGCCATCGTGAGCATTGACGCTCAGTTTAACTTGAAATCAAATAGAGACCGCGCGTGCTTTAGTTTCTCTGAGACCACCATGAGGCCGCACATTCGGAAAGCAAAACACTATCGTCTTGAGTGAGCGCGGCAAACGTACTGAGGCGCCTTTGAGCATCGTCAAAAACCGACAACGCTCGGCTCGGGCCGCGGCACGCTCGGCCGAGGCATCGCATGCGTTTGTCTCGGCCGAGGCACGTCTTGACCGACCGAGGATTTGCCTCGCGAGGCTGCTCGCTTAGTCAGTACGCGGCTAATAGGATCGATTGCCATGTTGTGACGTCACGATATTTTCCAGGCAAGATATTTTTAAAATTCAATTTATTTAGGAAAAATTTAATTTATTTACCAACTTTGAACGAAAAAAGTTTAATCAGAATCCAGTTTTTCGATCTTATTATCTCAGAGTTCTTCAATTTTGCAAAAATATCTTCGTCGTTCCAAATAATAATAAGAAATTCTAACCTCGATCTGTAAAATTTTCATTAAAAGGTAGAGTTTACCAAAAAATCAATAGTTAATAATAACAATAGCTTTTTTGTTGTAATAAAAGCAAAAAAAAAAATCTAAGTCTTGGTTAATTCTAAGTGAAGTAAAAACTTTTATCGATTTATATAAATTAGCTAAATATAAATAGCAGAAAAGAAAAAATATTTTCTTTATTTTCATTGTTAGCAACAATTCGCCTTTTTCGTCCATTTACCAGTACTCAGGCATATCACACAGTAACACAGAGATAAACAAAATTGGAGAAAGTTCTGACTAAACTTTTTTCTTTCACGATTCGTAAGTTAATTACTTTTTAAAAATGTATTTTTTTGTTCACCCTACCCTATTTCTTCGATTTGACAGTAGGAAGTGACGTCACAACATGGCAATCAATCCTATTCACCTTTGGAACGCATTGTATACTTTTATTAGTTTCCTTTGTAATATTTCCCAAGTCCTTGTTCCTAATCCTATCCTTTCCTACAGGTTATGACAAAGAAAATGCTCCCGCTGGTAAGATAATGTTGCTTAAAAGTAGTTGTGTAGTTGCCTGTAGATTGTGTAAAAAATCAAACGATTTGGGAATTTTTAAACACAATAAAAAATTTGTTGCTAGCAACACGAAGTCTAGTTGTCCTACCTTGTAGTTGTCCTAGAAAGAAGGCTTTAGTCCCAGCTGTGGGAACATTATAAGGTTGAATACCGTTGTAAGCCAATGATTATAACAAACGGATCCAATTTCTGAAGAACTATGTGGATCGTGATAGTAGACATGAGGCTTACAATATGCGGAAATTTTAAAAGGGGTCATTGTGTCAAGAGTGAATAGGTTACTTCTAGGCAAGCGTGCTCCATCGTCGATCTAGTCGCGATAGCGCGTAGTGGGACTGTGCGTTTTTCCTATACAAACGGAGATACTTACAATCAACGTTAAAACTTGCATTCACGCGCTACGCTCCGTGATGCGGGGCAACTCTTGAGTCGCGTTCGCGCACCTATTGTCTTTCATTATGTCTCTAATTACGGTATTCGAAACGTTAAACTTTTGAGCCCCGAGCGAAAGCACATTAAGGCTAAGGACTCACGAAGCGGTTTGCACCCGCGCCCGCCGCGGTTGCGGGCCCGCAGCCTTTGTAGAATACAGATATTTATGTAAAAAATAAAAGCACATTTCACGACGCGTTTTACGCCCGCGGCGGGTGCGATTGTTTGCGGGCCCCGCTGCACCGGCGGTCATTTTCTACCGGCGGGCGCGGGCGCGGTCCCGCAGCCGCGGCGGTTTGCACCCGCGCGCTCTGCGATCGGTTGGCGGGCGACCGCGCGTTGGCAGCGGGGTGGCGGGGGAGGAGGTTAGAAATCCGACGCCAATTTGCTTGCAGGCAGTGACTTGTTATTAGTATGTTGTTTTTGGAGAGCAGTTTGTTTTTCTTAAAAGTTCCAAATAACTACTTATGGACATTCGGAAATAATTAAAGAACTTTTCTTCATCCTTCTTTAACTCATTAATAAGAGTAACAAATAATCCATAGCGATCTCTTTTCGCAATCAGTGGATGTATCCAGAACCTTTTAGGCCTTCTTTTTTTAATTCTTCTGTGAAGTAAATATAACGCAACAGCTCGTTTCTGGTGTGTATCCATGACGGTCCGGAACTGAACTGATCGTTTAACCACCCGTCTTGCAACCGCCCGTCCTGCAATAATCAACCGCCACGTTTGCGGTTGATAATCGCAACCGCGCGGCTGCGTTACCGCAGAAAACTGCGATCTCGTGAGTTTGGAAAAAAAAACTCCATCCCGCCACCGCCGGCGGGCGCGGGTGCAAACCGCTTCGTGAGTCCTTAGCCTTACTCAGCCGCGCTTATGATAATGGCAGTAAGTCACATTTTTGTCGATATTAAGTATATATTTGGAACGTAGAGGTCGAGATCTACATTCCTGTATACTTAACTCAATATCGACCAAAACTTGACTTATGCCATTATCATAAGCGCGGCAGAATTGTACTTTAATTTTGTCTGTAATTACAGAAGTCGAAAGGCTAACCTTCTTATTCATAGCAATGACCCCTTTTCTAATTTCGTTTAAATACTTGTTTAAAATAAACCTTTTATTTTTATTCCTTTTTGACTGGCCTGTTAGTCTAGTAGTTAGTGACCCTGACTGCTACGCCGGAGGTCGTGGGTTCGATTCCCATCCAGGACAAATGTTTGTGTGATGAGCACAATCATTTGTTCTGTGTCTAGGACTCTGGGTGTAATTTATCTATAATATGTATGTATTTAGAAACATATAAGTATGTTTATCAGTTGTCTAGTACCCATAACACAAGCTCTGCTTAGCTTGAGACTAGACGGCGTTGTGAGATGGTTGTCGAATATTAAAAAAAAAAAATTACTAAAGTCGAAAGGCTAACCGTCTAAATCATAGCAATGACCCCTTTTCAATTTTCGTTTAAATACTAGACTTGTATTTCGAAAACCTTTTCTTTTTTATTCCTAGTTATAACCACTACATTTCTCTCCCCTACAGGCTGTCCAGCTGCCAAGACCTGTACGCTGATCCTCCGCGGAGGCGCCGAGCAGTTCCTCGAGGAGACGGAGCGTTCCCTGCACGACGCCATCATGATCGTCAGGCGTACCATCAAGAATGATGCCGTGGTTGCTGGTGAGTTTACTAATTATAAATTACTAGCTTTTGTCAGTGTACATAAAATATAGCCTATGTCACTCAGGAGTAAAGCAGCTTTCTATTGTTGCTAGATTTTTCCAATCGGACCAGTACTTTCAAAGATTACCTCCTACAAACAAAAAAACAAACAACCTTTTTTTTTGTGCTTACCTGTAAGGAATTGCTGCACTAGTCTATAAGTTTATTCCATGTTTTTCATGTCTTTGTATGTGTGTAGTCAATTGTTGGTGAGCCAAATAAATAAAATAAAAATAAATAATATATCAGTGTAGAAGTGTAGATTAATGTATATAAAGACTGACCAGACTAATTAATATAATGACTGGCCTGTTGGTCTAGTGGTTAGTGGCCCTGACTAGTGACTACTATGCCGGAGTTCGTGGGTTCGATTCCCATCCAGGACAAATGTTTGTGTGATGAGCATGATCATTTGTTGGACAAGAGCACTATCTTTCCTCTTTAGTTTGATAATTATGTATGTCTCTATATATATTTCTAATCTAAAAATCTAAATAATAATATATTTAATCTAAATATATAAAATGAAAAACTGGACTGACCGATATATCAGCGCACAGCCAAAAATACTGGGTCTAGAAGCGTGAAATTTTGCACAAGTCTTGCATTTATGACGTAGGCGAACACTAAGGGTTTTTCAAAATCCAACTAAGGGGATGTAATGGGGGTATAAAGTATTTATAGTTGTATATGTATTTATTACTTTATTTAAGATTTCATAAACTACTCTGTTTTTCTACACACTGTTGTCTACATTTCTTCTTGTCTCTCCTTTCGTGAGTCTGCTGGAAGAATTTTAGAAATAAGCAGTACCTTTGTACCATTTTTCTGTGATTCTGTATCTCTTTCGTATATGTGTGTACAAGAATTGTAAAATAAATAAGTAAACAAAGGGGTTTGGGTAATTTTGTATGAACCAGTGGCATGATTTTTTTTTTTGAGCGGCCACGTTATTTATTGTTACTAACGTATAGTGATATATATAATAATAATAACTCATAAAATATCTTTGCCCTAAACAATATCGGAGCTGAAATATATGACATCGAAGTTGGAAGAATTTCAACATCATGTCGTCTAAGTAAACGAAAAAAAAATACAGCACGGATGGCACACTACATACATTTATTAACTTACGCATGTTATTGGAGGAGTATGTTAAAAAAAAAAGTATGTACGGCATTATTAAATGACAAATAAAAACATGATTACTATAAAATCGCTATATTTTTACACAAGCCTCAATTACAACGACTTTTTGGGTGTTTTTTTTTTTTAGGAACAACAACCTAGCCTGCGTTTCCCTACAATGCACGAACAATAGTGTCCTATTATATATATTATATTATTATTATATTATATTATATTATACACGTATTCCACGTGGTAAATAGAAACATTTTTCTTGAAGGATTGTAGCCCTTAAATCAACGTGAACAAATAAACACACTCGCACTCAACACTATCGCCGATGCGGTGTCCCGGGGCAGGTGTGTCTTGGCGGTGTCATTGGATATCGCCAACGCCTTTAATTCCCTGCCCTGGAGTAGCATTAGGACGGCACTCCGGTATCACCGGGTGCCCGACTACCTCTGTCGTGTGATCGAGGCCTACCTGTCGGAGACATTATCATACCCCATTATAGCTGGAGAGCTACTGAACCCTGGGAGTAACGGTCGCCCTGTAAGGTTAGAAATTTGTATACTTACGATTTATGGCATTCTAAGAGCAACAGCCATGACCTGGCAGGCGTCAGCCCTGCACAAGTATATGATAGCTCAATTAGAAAATGCACAACTGATGAGGAAAAAAAACTTTATCCTGTATACTTAAAATTTTTATATGTTTTCAAGTAAACGTCTCAGAGTAAATGTGTACAATGCCAGGCGATTTTGAACAGCATAAGACCTTGACAGGCGAGGGGAAAGCTGCTAAGGGCGTGTGAGTAAGAGGTGTTGCGTGAACACATACAGTAAATGAAATTTATTTTATTGGGTTTTATGCAATCTACATTATTTTTAACCGACTTCTAAAAAAGAAGGAGGTTATCAATTCGGATGTTTCTATTTTTTTTTATGTGTGTTCGCGCATAACTTCGTCATTTGCCAACCGATTTGAAAAAATATTTCTTTGTTGGAAAGGGTATACTTTCCGTATGGTCCCATTGTCACCAAATTGGGATCTGATGATGGAATCTTGGCGAAATCGAAAGAACTCTTCAAATTTTATAGGAAAACGTACAGTAGTTTTGGTATTTTCTATAAAAAGTAAAGCATTTACGTTCAATAAGAACCATTTTACTATCAGATCTGATGATGAAGCCAAGAGTCTGGCACCGGACCTCCATAATAAGAAAATGAAATCCTGCCGTGTTTGGGCTTGTTGGAATTGTAACGATATGCACTTTTCAGGTTTACCTATCACTGATAATTAAATTTCAATAAGTGCAAGGCACATGACATGAAGGTAGCGAGAATTCGTTGGATTTTGTTTAACGAAATGATCAAGATGATGATGAAAGGGAACGCCACAATTATGGTGCATAGCCGTGTCCTCGTGGGGTCGATTGGCGGCGGCTATCTCTCGCGCCGGGTCTTGGAGGAGGCTATGATCTGGATTGCAGAGAGGTGGGAGGCGGTCGCATCCTTATGCAAAGCAATAAAGCTAGCAAAGGAGGAAACTGACCGCATAAAGCAACGGCGCTTACGCCCCAGACATCGCCAGGTTAATGCATGAAATCCCGGTAAGCTTTAGCATATAGAAGATCCCAATTTTGTATATAATTCAGAAATATTTATCCATTTTTTATAATTTTTCAAGTAAACGTCTCAGAGTAAATTTTGGCAGTATAGTTTGGCACCGACTCCAAAAAATTTATATATTTTATTATAGGGACTACTTTTTAGTGTTTTTAGGGTTTTTCGAAGTCGGTTTTAATTTTTTTGTAAAAAAATTTTTAATTATCAGTGCTAGGTAAACCTGAAAAGTGCATACCGTTACAATTCCAACAAGCCCAAACACGGCAGGATTTCATTTTCTTATTATGGAGGTCCGGTGCCAGACTCTTGGCTTCATCATCAGATCTGATAGTAAAATGGTTCTTATTGAACGTAAATGCTTTACTTGTTATAGAAAATACCAAAACTACTGTACGTTTTCCTATAAAATTTGAAGAGTTCTTTCGATTTTGCCAAGATTCCATCATCAGATCCCAATTTAGTGACAATGGGACCATACGGAAAGTATACCCTTTCCAACAAAGAAATATTTTTTCAAATCGGTTGGCAAATGACGAAGTTATGCGCGAACAAACATAAAAAAAAATAGAAACATCCGAATTGATAACCTCCTTCTTTTTTAGAAGTCGGTTAAAAATAATGTAGATTGCATAAAACCCAATAAAATAAATTTCATTTACTGTATGTGTTCACGCAACACCTCTTACTCACACGCCCTTAGCAGCTTTCCCCTCGCCTGTCAAGGTCTTATGCTGTTCAAAATCGCCTGGCATTGTACATATTTACTCTGAGACGTTTACTTGAAAACATATAAAAATTTTAAGCATACAGGATAAAGTTTTTTTTCCTCATCAGTTGTGCATTTTCTAATTGAGCTGTCATATACTTGTGCAGGGCTGACGCCTGCCAGGTCATGGCTGTTGCTCTTAGAATGCCATAAATCGTAAGTATACAAATTTCTAACCTTACAGGGCGACCGTTACTCCCAGGGTTCAGTAGCTCTTGGACTATTATCTAACCCGGTTACCAGGGAGATTGGAAACGGCGAGAGATGTCGTGCGGTGTGCCACAGGGATCGGTACTCAAAATCAAAATCAAAATGGTTTTTATTTCATATAGGCCTACATGGGCACTTATAAAACGTCAGAAGCTAGTGCACGGTTCCAAATTGGTCGTTTCCTATGGAGAAGAACCGGCAAGAAACTCCATGGTTACTCTTTTAAAAAAATGGTTTCTTACAATATTATCTCGTTATTACAGTATTTATGTCATTATGTAAGAACAGTGTAGACCAGTCAATATTGTACTCAAAAGCACAATAAAAATAATCATAATAATAAAAAATCAAAGGTGAGTCGTAATAGGATTTGCGAAGTCTACAGTGTTCTTACTTTACAACGTGAGATGTAAAGAAAGAAATATTATATAAAACAAAAAAATTAATAAGTATGAAAAAAAAAATACATATATCACCACAACAGTTACACTGCGAGATGCTAACAAAATAAATTATTACTTAATTTAAAAGTTTTTAAATCTTAATAATATAAATATTGCAAAAGCAATGTGTCGAAAATAGAGGGAAAAAAAAGTGTATATAAAAACAAAGATGGAGCAGTTAATAGACATAAATACACAATATGAATGAGTTACCAGGGAGCCACATGTGCAGGAGCAGTCATTGCCAAACAAGCTTGTCTTCTATATAATCCTTAACCTTATAATATGCAAGGGCCGCCCTTGTGTAACATCGGGTACGAATACATGACTACGTAGGAGGAGTTCACATCGGATCGGCGTCGGGTCGACGATGAAGTACCTGGGACTTGTCCTCGACAGCCGGTGGGATTTCAACGAGCATTTCCGACGTATGGCTCCGAAACTTAATCGGACATGAGCTGAACTCAAGCGGCTCCTGCCGAACTTGGGGGTCCAGACGCCTACTGCCGGAGGCTCTACGCCGGCATCGTTCGGTCCATGGCCCTTTATGGGGCGCTAGTGTGGGCGCCGTCGTTGCGATATCGCCCGGCGGCTCAGCTGAACGCCTGCCAGAGGGTCATGGCCATTCGGATGGTACGGGATACCGCACGGTATCCCGCGAGGCGGTAAGCCTCCTTGCTGGCCTACCACCATGAGATTTGGAGGTCACACAGCCGTCCTTGCACGCATGCACGATCTGCGCGTGGAGATGCAACGCCGGGCCGAAACTTCGCTGCCTGAATATGTCGAGGCGTGGTGGGATCTCATGGTGAAGTCACCATGAGATCCCGGCGGAGCTCTTTCCGCCACGCCGCAAACAGCGACCGTTGCAGCCCAGCGCTGGGCACGTCATAATTTCGGTGGTAATGCCCCTCTTTGAGGCGTTTCTGGATAGTCCTCACGGGGTCCTCACTGGACACGGCAAGTTCGGGAGGTTCCTGCACCGGATTCGTGCGGAAGAGACGCCCAGGTGTCGCCACTGTGTGGCCAGCCCGGAGGACACGGTGGAGCACACTGTAGAAGGGTGCCCCGCTTGGGAAGAGCAACGCCGTGCCCTCGTGGGGGTGATCGGCGGCGGCGACCTCTCGCGCCGGGTTTTGGTTCAGGCCATGGTCCGCAGCAAGGAGGAGCGGCAGGCGGTCGCCTCCTTCTGCGAGGCAGTAATGCTCGTAAAGGAGGAGGATGACCGCATAAGGCAAAGGCAGCTGCGCACTCGCCGTAGCCGTCGCCGCCGCGATCCCGCCGATATCCGGCCATCGTAGACACTGGCTTGCGGACGGCGAGCAATGGGTAGCTCGCCGTCCGGTCGTCTGGTAGCAGTCCAGACCGAGCTCAAGTCGTCGACGGCGCGCTCCGTTCCCGCGCACCTCAAGGAGTTGTCAGCAAACCGTAGGGGCCCTACAGGGTCGAAGCCTCCCGGAGCTGAGGGTTGGTGCGAAAGCGTTACACCGGGGCTCTGGGAATAAGGCAAGGAAGGTACGGGGTAGGTTCTTTAGACAGTAAAAGTCTGACACTATTTCCCGCTCCGCCCAAAAGTGGGATTCGTCATTCGATGATTTTTACCTACCACAAAAAAAAACGTGGAGTGAGGGTAGGAGGAGGGTAGGGTGCACCTACCCTCACTCCACGTTTTTTTTTTTTTTGTAGTAATAAATGAAATAAACGCAATTTATAGCAAACGGCAATTTGATTTTATAGATTATTTACTTTAAAATATCTCGGCTTCGATGTACTTGCGAAAGTAACGTTCATAGAAAAAAATGCAAGGCTTGATGTGTTCTTTTAACAAAATAATTTTCATTAGTGGCCGCGTGTTTGAAAAATCATGCCACTTTTACCCAAACCCCTTTATACATGGGCTACTACTACTACTAGGTTCTGTTACATTGTGAGGAATTTGTGACGAACGGGAAACTACGGAACCCTACACTGAGCGTGGCCCGACACGCTCTTGACCGAATTATTTTTAATACCATATTCTTCCTCCAGGTGGCGGAGCCATCGACATGGAGATCTCGAAGCACCTCCGCGAGTACGCGAAGGGCGTCGCCGGCAAGGAGCAGCTGCTGGTGGCCGCAGTGGCGCGCGCCTTCGAGGCGGTGCCGCGCCAGCTGTGCGACAACGCCGGCTTCGACGCCACCAATCTGCTCAACAAGCTGAGGAACAAGCACCATAACGGTCAGTTGGGGCTATTATACACGGCGAATAAGTTGAACTAAAATGGCCATCGTTGCTGTGATTACGGATAGCCTGAGCATTGGAGGGCGATCGCCATTTTGTTTTTTTTTTTTTTTTGTTGATTGCTCTCTAACCTTGAAGACACATTATAATCGGAAAAAGCCCGCAGCTGGCAAACTGTTCCAATCCGTCGATGTTCGCTTAAAACGCTTAGTCCGGACCGTAGAGGTCTAAAAAATGTAATGGCGGATATTTGCCGTACGCCATCCGAGTGTCCATGTCCCGGTTACCGAGTGATATTTAAATTGTAAAAACGTCAGACACCCCAGTATGTTTACATGTCCCAGTATGGTTACTAATCCGAAACACGTAGTTATTCCACGGTTAATAAAAAACCGGCCAAGTGCGAGTCGGGCTCGCGCACAAAGGGTTCCGTAGCAGCAAATATAATATACTGTAGTATATTTTTTGATCTATCTTATAAGGTTCAGCCATCGTTTTCAGTGTAAGCACAATAACTTAACCAAAATTACAGTTAAATCAACCTATCTCAAAAACTATAAGAGATACTTTGATCAAACCAAAAATCGTTGAAAGAGTTAATTAGCATGCATCACCTCTATTTTTTTTAGAATTTTATACCCCGTAGTTATAAAAATAGAGGGGGGGGGACATACTTTTTACGACTTTGAGAGCTGATATTTCAAAAACCGTTCACTTTAAGAAAAATGTTTTTTAGAAAACTTTATATCATTTTAAAAGACCTTTCCATTGATACCCCACACGGGTATGTACATCGAAAAAAAAATTTTCATCCCTCAGTTACATGTATGGGGGGCCCCACCCCCAATTCTTTTTTTTACTATTTAGTGTCATAATTTTGTAGCGGTTCATACAACACATATTCCCATCAAATTTCATCACTGTAGTACTTATAGTTTCCGAGTAAATCGGCTGTGACAGACGGACAGACGGACAGACGGACATGACGAAACTATAAGGGTTCCGTTTTTGCCATTTTGGCTACGGAACCCTAAAAAAAGACGCGTTATTCGATATCACATTTTTCACATCATGTAATTCGAGATGGCGTGGTTTCGTTGTTACGTACATTCGTTGTTCCGTCATTCGGATTAGTAAATTTTCGGGTAAGAGTGTTATTCGAGGTTACGTTTTTCAGCATCACGTAACGCACTCCCGTACAGTGATACGGGTCGAAATACCATGTTACAGGCTTGTCAGCTTATTATAAAGGTTGAATTTGTGTTGCAGGCGAGATCTGGTACGGCATCGACATCCAGAAGGAGGACATCGGTGACAACTACTTGTCGTGCGTGTGGGAGCCCGCGCTCGTCAAGATTAACGCCATCACCGCCGCCTGCGAGGCCGCCGCACAGGTCTGTAGCGCTACTGTACGCACTTGTCACTAACTGACGCGGGTCCGAAGCGATGCGGCGCGATTGTGACAAACAATCAATCATCATGCATGAACATAGAGCAACACGGGCCACCGGCAGACCGGAGGGGAGTGGCCATTGCGTTTTTTACCGATACAAAACTGTCTGTCATTTTTTGCGGGGGGAAATCACACATTCTCAAAATTTCACACAAAAACAGTTGTCTGTCACTACGAAACTCACACCATGACAATTATAAAATACACTAACAATTACACACACACATTTAAACAAACCGTGTCATAACAGTATAATAATATGATGCAACTACACTGACAAGTCCTTGCAGCCGTAGTTGTACCAACTGTCGATATGCATTATCGATAAATTCAAGAATTTTGTTAGGGAAATTAGGTTCAAAACGTCATACAAATGTCAGACATTTATTAAGGTGAACTTTATTTATTATGTACACAATAATCATTATATATAACACATAGAGTTTTTGGCAGTTTTAGGTACTTATTTACTATATTAATTACAATTAAAATTTATATATTTTCATAAATCATCCTCATTAATCAATTCAGCCGAAAGACGTCCACTGCTGGACATAGGCCTCCCCCAATTGTCGCCATAATGAATGGTCTGTGCATCTCGCATCCATCGGATACCCGCAATCTTTGCCAGATCATCGGTCCACCTTGTTGGTGGCCTTCCAACACTGCGTCTTCCGCTACGAGGTCACCACTCCAGAACCTTTCTACCCCAACGGCCATCCGTTCTACGAGCAATATACCTTGCCCATTGCCACTTAAGTTTGGCGATTCTTTCTTTGGGCTATGTCGGCAACCTTGGTTTTCCTGCGGATATCTTCATTTCTGATACGATCACGCAAGGAAACTCCAAGGATGGGCGTTTTCGTTATCCTTTGGATGACTTTAAGCCTTTTGTTGAGGATCATTGTGAGCGACCACGTCTTGAGATACTGATTTTTTTTTAATAATAAATATTATAATGACCAGTGATAGATAGTGATACAGGACTGTTACTGGTTTTTAAAATGGATTAGCTTTCTATAAATCTGTCGAATACATTTTTGGGGGTCGGCTTTTTTCATTAAGAAAGAAATTCTTGTATCAGCATATTTTTGCATTATCAATCTTGCTAATTCCAAGTTATGATTTGTAAAATCGTTTTCGTGTGAATGGTAACTGATTGATGGAAACAAGTCTTTGCCAATAAACTTTTTTAAGGAGCGTGTCACGACTTCATGTGTGGTACAAGATCTTGTAGGTTTATTGTCGTCACTTAAATGTCGTCTTATTTCTTTTTCACAAATCCGGCATAAAAGAATTACCTCTTTTGAGGCGTACAGTAACTTTCCTTTGCTTTTCTGGTGTACTAAACTTTTTTCATCAATCGGCCCAAGCAAACCTTTTATGCACGTATTACATTTAATTTTCTTTTTTGTCGAGAAAATTACAAATCCAGCAATATACTCTACAACTTTTTCCGCAAAAGGGGATAAAAAAGTAAGAGCTTCAATCTCATCAATTAAATCGTCAGTAAAATTGGTAAAATCGACTTCGTCAGTAGCATCATTGCTATTGTATTGTCGTACGGTTGAAGCATTAATTTTTTCTAATGCAGATGAGCAATTCAATATCGTGATTTTTTCCAGTGGAATGCAGTTCGTTCCCTTTCCCGTTTGCGTTAATTCTGTATTTACAAGAATTTTTTTTATAAATTGCTTCAAACTGAGAGCTTGTGGGATTATCGGAATATCCACCATGACTCCTTACAACGGAGAAAAATAGTTCGATGTGGTCTTGGCTTATCCTATGGAGAGGCATATATTTGAGGTCATTTTGTTTGTTTTGTACTACTAAATCTTGAAAGATAGACTTAGTGCTCTCAATGCCGATCAAAATTCCCAAAAAACCTGTGTATCGTGGAGAATCTAATAATTTAATTTTACGCGACTCCCCGTTGCGTTTTTTTACATTAGTTGATAAACTCAACAAAAGCTTTTGAACTTCGTCCATTTTTCGAAAAGCTTTCTCAAAGTTTTCACAGTTTAAAGCTTTTTTATAGCCATTTTGACGAGACCGAGAATCCAATATGTCAAAAACGTCGTTTATCAGTGAAATAAACTTCGAAGTTGCAGTTGATCCATTAAACTCCGGCAAATCTAACTCTTTTTCACAAAACAAAAGTGCATCAGCAACACTTGCACTGAACAATTGCGCTGCAAGACGAACATTCATTATCTTTGTTTTGTAATAAATGTGATTTGCTTTTAACTTGTTAGCCATGTAAAATAACTCATCTTCCTGAATTTTATGTAATGCTTCCACAAATGACCATTGAATTTTATATTCATTATTCTCATCGAAGAAACATTTATAATCACAAAAAGTGTTACGGATTAATTTGAGCATGTGACTTGGATCTAAAAAAAAGTGAACACGTTGCCCCGTTGTAGGATCTACTATCGTTGTTTGCAATTTATTTGCATCTAAGCAGCAACCTAGTTCTGTAGCCATCGCTAAATTTGCCTTTGCGCCGTCACATGTTAATGCTTTTATCTCTATGCCAGTTTCATGTACTAATTCAAATGCTTTAGTTACAAGTTGAGCTTTTAACTTAGCACTTGTACCTTTGACTAAAAAATATCCGATTGGGACTTTCCATGGAGTATTAATGCCTACTAATAGAAATACTAGAACATCTGTTGCTTCATCTGTATTATCAGTTATTAAATCGAAACCATAATCAATATACCCGAAACGTCTATCACCACTTGGATTGTCATGTGATTGTGTCTTTATTTTCATTTCGTCGAAAACCAATGTACAGTAAATTTTGCTATGTGGATTGGCATCGGCTTTATATTTTAAAGCCGCTAAGGCTTCCTTGGTAAAACCAGGCCGTCCATCAATATTACTATACCATTTTGTTAAAGTACGTGGAGCAGGTAAACACGTTCCAAATGTTTTTCGAACGTACTTGTAAGCTTTGGGGGAATAAAAGTTGAGAGTTAGAGCAAAACATCTCAGTTCTGGCGAATATTTAGCTCGTGACAGCTTCCCACTTTTACACTTCTTTAGTTGACGTTTGATGAGTTCCGCTTCTTCAACACCAATTTTTTCCAGAACCATCTTTTCCTCTTTATCGATCAATGCTTTTTCATCTAGGCTCTCAAGAATTTCTTGTAGCCCAGCAACTTTTTTCTTTAAGAAAAGATTTTTAGCTTGTAGCCTTTTAATTTTTTTTTTCTGATAATCTAATTGTTGCTGCATTTTTCTTTTTCTTGGTGTGATTGCAGTAGTAGCAATTGAAGCAGATTTTTCAATCGTTTCCTTTGACTGTGCCTAAAAAATAAATAATTATTCTCTTATCATATTTTTACATAAATCTCATTAGTACAAATGACTATTATATGAATATGCGATTCTACAACAAACGATTTAAAAGCGACTCACATTTTGAGGAGTTGACGATCTACACGGAGATGTCAACGAATTAGGAATAGTGCTAGTATCACTAATGGCATCATTCGATAATAGATTCTCATCTGGTATTTTGAATGCTTGTTGATGGTTCTGGAAAATTAGATTTAATAATAATAATAATATTCGACGACCATCACACAACGCCGTCTAGTCTCAAGCTAAGCAGACCTTTTTTTTTTGTAGGTAGGTAAAAATCATCCAATGACGAGTCCCGCCCTTTGGGCGGAGCGGAAAACAAGTGTCAGACTCTTACTGACTAAACAACCTACCCCATTCCAACGTTGCCATATACACCAGGGCCAGAGCCTTCCTTTCAGACGCGAACCCATGGCCCCAGTTGGCTTCGACCCTTCTGCAGGGTCCCTACGGTTTACTGACAACTCCTTGAGGCGCGCGGGAACAGTGCGCGCCGTTGACGACTGGGCTTGGTCCGGACCGTTACCAGACGATTGGACGGCGAGCTCCCCATTGCTCGCCATCCACAAGCCCGCGCCTACGGTGGCCGAAAATCGGGATCGGAATCTCGGCGGCGTCTCGGGCGTGAGCGCCGTTGCCTTAAGCGGTCGGCTTCCTCCTTTACTAGCATTACTGCTTCGCAAAAGGAGGCGACCGCCTGCCACTCCTCCTCGCTCCGGACCATGGCCTCGACCAAGGACCGGCGTGAGAGATCGCCGCCGCCGATGGCCCCCACGAGGACACGGCGATGCTCTGCTCAAGCGGGGCACACCTCGACCGTGTGCTCCACCGTGTCCTCCGGGCGGTCCACACAGATGCGACACCCGGGCGTCTCTTCCGCACGAATCTGATGCAGGTACCTCCCGAACTTGCCATAAAGTTAAGCAGAGCTTGTGTTATGAGTACTAGACAACTGATAAACATACTTATATATTTCTAAATACATACATATTATAGATAAATTACAGCCAGACACAGAACAAATGATCGTGCTCATCACACAAACATTTGTCCTGGGTGGGAATCGGAGCCACGACCTCCGGAATAGCAGTCAGGGTCACTAACTACTAGACTGACAGGCCAGTCAAAAATCTAAAATTCAAAAAAAAAGGTAATATCTTTAATTTTATAAATCTACTCTCCATTTCACAGCTATGAAAATCACGTGAAATATACGCTCGTTTAACTTGTCCATGAATAAAAAAAACTTACGGCACAATTGCAGTTCTGGGTTAGAGTTGGTTTGGTGCCATCAACTAATCTCCTTCTATTGTTTGCCAACACTTGAAAATCAGAGGTCTTAAAATGACTTGAGCAAATGACACTACTTCGTGTTGGAATCCAGGTAAGTGCATTATTGCAAAAAGTCTTCCATGTATCCCTTAAATTTGGGTCTTTAGGAAACCTGTAATAAAGAAATAAAAATACATTCACACTGAGTAATTTTATTAAAATGTGCTAATACGTGAATAATAGTATCTAATTTAAGTTTACAACTATACCTGTAAAAAATAAAGCTCACAATAAGATAAGTATTTCAATCGAAAAACGATCTCAAAAAATTCTCTGACTCCTTTTTCATTTTCATCGATAACTAA
Source organism: Mythimna loreyi (assembly GCA_029852875.1). Lineage (NCBI taxonomy): Eukaryota > Metazoa > Arthropoda > Insecta > Lepidoptera > Noctuidae > Mythimna > Mythimna loreyi. The sequence goes on along the minus strand of CM056807.1, from coordinate 10,687,718 downwards.
GTCTAAAAACAAACCAGTAACAACACTATCGCTCGGCGACAGCGACTTCTAGGAAAAAAACTCGGATCTGTTGGACGACTGATCGCGCAATCCGCGAATTGAACGGCCTTGGTTGGTAAACAAATCCGAAACAACACGATTGATAATATTATAGTTTTTTTCGTTTAAAAGTAGTAAATAGCAATAATGTGATTAAAAATTACTTACAAATGAAAGGTAACGCCATCTTTTTGTAAACTTGACGTAGCAGATCTCTTTTTGCAGCAAAAAACAGAACAATTCGGCATTTTTATACGACGTCGATTCAGTCACGTAACTAGATTGAGTCTAGTGAACAGTCCGGTTGCAACTAGTTTTATTGTTTACATATGACCATTTGGGCTTGTACTTTGACAGAGGGGAATGCTTGTGTATGGCTACTCCCGTCCGTGTTGCTCTATGTGCATGAACGAGTCCTCATGACGTTTCTTTTTTATGGTAAAAATCATCGAATGATGAATCCCGCTCTTGGGTGGAGCGTGAGACAGTGTCGGATTCTTACTGACTAAAAAACCTTTGGGGAAGAGCATCGCCGTGCCCTCATGGGGGCGATCGGCGGCGGCGACTTCTCGCGCCGGACCTTGGTTCAGGCCATGGTCCGCAGCGAAGCGGAGTGGCATGCGGGCGTTCCTTTTGCGAGGCAGTAATGCTAGTAAAGGAGCGTCTTCGCCGTACCCGTCGCCGCCGCGATCCCGGGCTTGCGGACGGTGAGCAATGATTAGCTCGCCGTCCGGTGGTCTGATAACAGTCCAGACCGAGCCCAAGTGGTCGACGGCGCACATAGTTCCCGCGCGCCTCAAGGAGTTGTCCGCAAACTGTAGGGTCGAAGACTCCTGGGACTGAGGGTTGTTGCGAAAGCGTTACACCGGGGCTCTGGAACGAAGGCAAGGAAGAAACGGGGAAGTTGTTTAGTCAGTAAGAGGCTGACACTGTTTCTCGCACCGCCCAAGAGCGGGATTCGGCATTCGATGATTTTTAAATGTTGGGTGATGAGTGCAATCATTTGATCTGTGTCTGGGTGTAATTTACATATAAGGTGCTTTTAAAATATATGCCACGCTCTCCAGGGCGTGTAGCACTATGTTTATAGATTACAATAGTAAAGATAAAATGTAGATAATTTGTGTTTTTTTTTCTCATACAAAAATTATTCACGTATAAATTTTAATTCTTTTTTTGCATAAAACTATCCTGTACACTTTATGAGCTGTTGCCGCTCCGCGCCGCAAAACACCGGCGCCATTCATTCTACTACATTCATTCATATCAGACGAATGCCGCCTGCGCGCTGGCCACTATGTCGTCACTGCGCAGCCCCCCCTCCCCCGCGCGCACTTCCCCGTTCGCCGCACGCGCTGGCCGACCACCCGCTTGCCAGTCGCCCCCCGACCGCCACGGGAAGTATTATCGCGCGCGTTTTTATTAAAAACATTTAGGCAACTGAAAAGTAAAACGGACACATTGAACAAAGTGAAAAGCCATGTACGTAAGCGTGTCTACATTTGTGTGAGGTGGACTTGTGCAACAGTTTTGTGGATAAGTCGGTAGGGAGTGTGTAAATACAGTGCAATTGGTGTAGGTAAATAACTTTTAAATACGCCAAGTTCCTGTAATTTATCGTTATTTGATATTACACTTTTGAATCCTAAGCGAACGCCGGCGTTTTGTTCTTTAATTGTGTGTGTAATTACAAAAGTCGAAAGGTTAGTCTAAGTACCTACCTATCGTTTACACTAACTTGAAATGGACTGTTTTGAAGTTTATCATGGTAACTGGTAACTACTGGTAAGTAATTGCACTTTAAAACACTTGTTTGCCTACGTATTATTGCGTACCTAGTGAATTAGGTAGGGACAAGCTAGTTTTAGTTTTCATTCGTAGAACGAATGGAAAGAGATAGCTAATGCAGCTGTTTCATTGACGAAGAGAAACATCGCGCGTAATTTGTGAACCACGTTGTGCAGAAAAGAGTCAATATTTATTTAACTACTTTATTTTCTCAAACTGGATTAACTGTTCCGGGGTACGAAAGCTCTTCACTATTGTAATCTATAAACCCAATCCTATCACCCATTAAAGGGGTGGCATATATTTTAAAAGCACCTTATATAATATGTATGTATTTAGAAATATATAAGTATGTTTATCAGTTGTCTAGTACCCATAATACAAGCTCTGCTTAGCTTGGGACTAGACGACGTTGTGTGACAGTTGTGGAATATTATGATTTTTTATTTTATTATAATTTCTTTAAGAAATAAGCAGTACCTTTGTACCATATTTCTGTAATTTTGTTTCTCCTTTTAATTTTAATGTGTGTACAAAAATTATGAAATAAGTAAATAATAATAAATAAATATTTTTTTGTTATTTCCAGATCCTCTCCGTCGACGAAACGATAAAGAACGTGAAGGGGCAGGACATGCCGACGGCCGGCGCGCCCATGGGCCGCGGCATGGGTCGCCCACGCATGGGCTGAGGCCCACACACACACTACTCACTAGCAAACAAACGCCTTACTGACCAATCTCCAACGTTTAACAGAACTATAAATATCATTACATAGTATAAAACAAAGTTGCTTCGTCCCTATGTATGCTTAGATCCTTAAAAGTACGCAACGGATTTTGATGCGGTTTTTTTTTAATAGATAGAGTGATACAAGAGGAAGGTTTATGTGTATAATACATGCGTAATATATTCAACAGCAGTACCCGTGCGAAGCTGGGGCGGGTCGCTAGTAAATGGTAATTATATTTATAACGCGAACTAGTCGATGCTAGCATCTCTTCCCGGAATCCTGAGTCTGTTGAACGGACAGTAAAAAAGGTTTTTTTAAATTTCTAATGTATTTTTTAACGGCGCATTTATTCAAGCCCCAAGCGAACGCGGTTCGCACTACTATTGTCTTTTTATTGTGTCTCTAATGACGGTATTTAAAGAAGTATTGTATGTTGGGTTGCTATTCTTGAAAACTGTTACGCCTGCTCTACTTTACTCGCGAAGTTGCCTCGACGAAGTACTCATCGAAGTTGATCGAAGTCCGAAGTATGTGACTACACACTCGTGCAACCTCGCGAGGAGCACTTCGAGTCCTTTAACTCGGGCGCAAAAACTGACAACGACTGGAAGTCTCCCGAAACGAGGCGAGGTTGCACGAAGCGAAGCGAAGTACCCTTCTACACTAACGTATTCGTTCAACTTCGACCAACTTCGCGAGTAGTGTAGAGCAGGCTCTACGTTCTTCGTCGAAACTTGTACTTGTTTTAAAGACGCTTTGGAATCAAAATGTTAGTAAAGCTAGCGTTGCTATTTCTTTTTGTTATTCAAAGAAAGTGTAAATTAAAGTATTTCACGCATTTATTGTTTTTATGCAAAAATAGAGCTAGAACTAACTGGTAGTAGTTCTAGTTAAAAATAAAACTGTTCAAACGCAAGATTGGTCACTTCACGCTTAGTACTAAGTTATTATAGTATTATCTATTAATTATATTAATAATAACTATTAATACCAATTTCTGTGGTTTTATTTATTACTAGCTTTTGTCCGCGGCTTCGCTCCCGGCAACATATTATTCTACCTTGCTCTATCCTACGGCTCTAGAGAGACGGACCGTAAATTGCAGTTCAGATGCAGTTTGAATGCAGTTGACACGACTCCAGTAGAACTGCAAACCAACCGTGCAGTTCGATTGCAGTTGGTGTGCAGTTTACACGATTGTACTGAACCGCCGACTGCAATTGAATTGCAATCGGACTGCACGTTTAGTTTGTATTTCTATTGCAGTCGTGTCAACTGCAATCAAACTTTATGGTAGGTAAAAAATCATCATATTCGAATAATACTACTATATTGTTGGTGGAAATACAAGTATGCATTTGGCGCTTGCGGGTTTAACGAAGTCATTAATGGGTCTGTTCCGCTCGCGGTGGAAACCGTGCTTTACTGGCTAAAAACAACCTACCCCGTTCCTCCCTTGCCTTATACGCTCCGAGCTCCGGTATAACGCTTTCGCGCCAACCCTCGGTTTCAGGAGGGTTGGGCCTTCCAGACTCTCCTCGAAAATGGTTTAAAGCTTGTTGCTACATCTATAGCAATCCAATGTGATGTTTGATGCAAAAGTAATGTGAAAAAAGAGACGTAACACCTGAAAACTCTGTTGGCATTCAGTAATTCTACGATTTACTCGAATATTTCACAAAACTTGTTCCAGGAAATACGTGTTTTTATAAAACCTTTAAGGATTTTTTAATAAAAATGACATCATTTAGAATCTCGAATAAACTCGCTAGGCTTCTATAGAAGTACTTTTTATATTTTTAACTAGCTTTTGCCCGCGGCTTCGCTCCCGGCAACAGATTATTCTACTCTACCCTACACTAAAAAAAAAAAAAAAAATGTATCCTATGTCATTCTCCTGGCTCTAAACTACCTCCCTGCCAATTTTCAGCTAAATCGGTTCTAGCTGTCCCGGCAAACTTCGTTTCGCCTATTTTTTTTTTTTCGTTCTCACCGTTTAAACCTTCCCTGAACTATCACGAATATTTCAAGACCAAAATCAGCCAAATCGGTCCAGCCGATCCCGAGTTTTAGCGAGACTAACGAACAGCTAATTATTTTTATATATATAGACTAGCTTTTGCCCGCGGCTTCGCTCCCGGCAACAGATTATTCTACTCTACCCTACTCTACCCTACTCTAAAAAAAAAAAAAAAATGTATCCTATGTCATTCTCCTGGCTCTAAACTACCTCCCTGCCAATTTTCAGCTAAATCGGTTCTAGCTGTCCCGGCAAACTTCGTTTCGCCTATTTTTTTTTTTTTCGTTCTCACCGTTTAAACCTTCCCTGAACTATCACGAATATTTCAAGACCAAAATCAGCCAAATCGGTCCAGCCGATCCCGAGTTTTAGCGAGACTAACGAACAGCTAATTATTTTTATATACACTTCTCATCAAAAAAATCGAAACACCTTGCAAGTTTACGTTTTGTCAGGATTATCAGAAAAATGTGTACATTTAGGAATAAATGTTAAATGTCGTTTAATAGTGAGTAATATGAGCTTATCAAATCTTAATGTTAATGTTCTAAATTTAAATGAATTTTTCATAGGTTTCGTATTTTGTTAAATGAGTCATTTTTATTCCGTATGGAGTATAAAGGAAATGGATAAAACAACACACGTAAATGAAAAAAAAAGCTAAAAAACGTTTATTTAATAACTTGTATTCCCTCCCCGAGCTCTAATTACTGCTTCCATACGGTTCTTCATCGATCGGATGAGAGTCACGATCACATGCTGTGGTATATTGTCCCATTCCTCTTGGATTGCATCTTGCAGCTGGCTAAGTGTTTCTGGGGCAGGATCTCTTGCTCGAATTCGTCTCTTTAATTCATCCCATAGATGTTCAATGGGATTCATGTCCGGGCTTCTTGCTGGCCATTCCATAATAGAGATATCGACTTCGTTAAGATAATCTCGTACGACGCCCGCGGTGTGAGCCCTAGCATTGTCGTGCATGAATATGAAGCCGTTGCCAATAAAATGTGCATAGGGCATCACATGAGGCTCGAGACACTCTTCGACGTACCGATGACAGTTTAGTGCAGGCAGACGTGGCCCAGACACGAAAGCAAGCTCTGTCTTACCGTCGGCGCTGATTCCTCCCCAAACCGTCCACGAACCGCCACCATAGCTGACCTTTTCTTCAATGCAGCATTGTGCATAGCGTTCTCCGTCTCTTCTGTAGACCTTGTTCCTTCCGTCGTTACCATACAGCATAATTTTACACTCATCAGAAAAGAGAACTTTGCTCCACTGTAGGTATGACCAATTTAGGTGCTCACGTGCAAAGTTAAGGCGCGCTCTTCGATGGTCTGCAGCTAATTTCGGCCCATTTGCTGGCTTATGCGGTACCAGTCCACGATCCTTCAACCTTCTTCTAATTGTAGAGTCACTTACAGCCACCCTTCGTACAACACGAAGCCGCTGCTGCAGTTGAAAAGCGTTAAGGCGTCGATTTCTTAAAGAAGTTGTTACAATAAATCGATCATCTCGCTCAGAAGTGACCCGATTCCTGCCAGATCCTGAACGGCGCGTGAACAAACCAGTCTCCCGATAACGTTTATAGACTCTATGAACAGATGACAGGCTTAGATGCAGTCTTGCAGCCACAACACGCTGACTAAGGCCAGAATCCAGCAATGCCACAACTTGGGCGGCTTCTGTGGGCGAAGTATCCATACGTTTTAGAAAAAAAACCTTTTTTCAGACGTCCCAAAGTCACAGTATTGAAATAAAAAACAAAAAGTTTAAGGATAGGCGCCAATTTTTAGTTTTTAAACGCTAAATGTACTCCAACCCTAAACACACATTTGTCTCAAAACAGTGATTCATTTCGTTTATAAGATAAACAAATGAAATTCTAATTTTGAATTTAGAATTTTCGCTTATTACTGTAATGGCCAAACTGCCAGCTATAATATATGTATTTTTTTTCATCGTATGAATTCTTTTTTGTGTTAAATTCGGACAGAAACAATGAAAACGGAAGTGTTTCGATTTTTTTGATGAGAAGTGTATATAGATATAAGAGTACATTATGGTGAGTCAAAGTTCACGTAAAATAGCAGATCTTTAGAGGTCTTTACTGGATTACTTTTACACAAATTTACGTTTTGATTTCTATAGAAGCCTAAATAATATCCACAAAATATCTGTGTATCCAAATTATCTAAAGAAAGATGTGTCATAACATTACAATCACGTAAAAGCGGTTGTATGAAAATGTACGTCGGGTTGGCCGCTCTTAAGCACGCTGTCTAACCGTCCAAACTAACCCCAAATCGTCGACGGCGCATTGGTACTGTTCCGTTCCTGTATTTATACATTCAATACATTACAGTATATAATACATTCAATACAATAATACAGTCAATACATTGGCGCCCCTCAAAGAGATATCAGTACACAGTAAATGCCCAGCAGGGGCGAAGCGGAGGTGTGAGTGAACGGTAAGTGCCCAGCAGGGTCGAAGCCTCCTGGTGTCATAGCTAATGTGAAAGTTCACAAGGAACAAAGGCAATGAAGTAACGGGGTGGGTTTTTAGTCAGTAAAAGTCTGACAATATCTCCCGCTCCGCCCAAGGATGGGAGATGTCATTGGATGATTTTTGACCACAATAAGAATACATGTAAACTAAAGTACGGCCGTTGGATTTCGGTGAGTCTGAAGTTAGGCATTGCGATTTTTGAGCGCATGAAAACTCTTACAAAAATAAATAAGGGTTTTAAAAAAATAAATGCCAATAATATTTTTTATCAGCAATAACAATTGTAAATTGCATTTATCTGTTTAAACCATTTTTTTTTTAGAGGCTTTAGTCGTAATTCAACTATGACAGCCTCATTACAACTAACACTTGTGTCTTGTCTTACATTAGATACTAAACTTACACCCGTATTCACAAACAATACTCAAACGACCCTTGACTAAGCAAACGCACAGCGTTGAAATAGAGCTCTGTGATTGGTTCGTTTGTGTTGCGTAGTTCACAAACCCTGCCCTGTGCGCTCGCGAGCACTGTGAGACCGCATAGTAACGTTTGTGAATACGGGTGTAAGACTCTTATGGATCTATTGCGTACAAAATTTCTAAAGATCATTGGCCACTTCCGAATTAGGACTAGATAAAATACTGTGCCAGGCCTCCCACAAGGTGGACCGATGACCTGGTCAGGGTTGCTGTAAGCCGATGGATGCAAGACGCACAGGACCGGTCTTTGTGACGGCGCTGGGGGGAGGCCTATGTCCAGCAGTGGACGTCTTTCGGCTGAAATGAAGAAGATGATGATGAGAATACTGTGAATTACTCCAATGTCACTTCTGTTTAATTTATGCCTCTTAATGAACTCTAATTGTGCCGCTTCGTTTTTTAAACATATGTACAGTAAGTGGTAAATGTCTTCTACCCTTTATTTACAACTAGCGACCCGCCCCAGCTTCGCACGGGTACTGATATTGAATATATTATGCATGTATTATACCTACACATAAACCTTCCTCTTGAATCACTCTATCCATTAAAAAAACCGTATCAAAATCCGTTGTGTTCTTTTTAAGATCTAAGCATACATAGGGTCAGTGGTAAGCAGCTTTGTTTTATACTATATAATGATTCGCAGCGCAGAGCCTAACTCCAGACTCGCCAAGATCCGACGAACATACTGTTTATGTAAAAAAAAACTAAAATAAATAAGTCCCTCAGTACCTACTGTGCATGCAATTTGATATTTACCTGCGATATACAGGCTAAATAACTGCGCGAATACATAATTTAAATATTACCATATACTTATGAGATAACTTCGTAAATACGTCTTACCTTGACCAGTACGTCGAAACGGTGCTGCAGTTAATTTAAGCGATTAGAACTGGCTCATTATATGTTTATAAATTAGTTATTCATCGTCTATAGATTCATATCTATAGTTTCATGTACCGGATCGACTCTGCACGGGATTAAAACGATCAAATTTTACGGTGTATAGGATGACTGGTAATTAGTGATTGACACTTAAGAGCGGTCAACCCCAGGTACATTTTCATAAAACCGCTCTTACGTTATTCTGATGTTATTACACATCTTTCTTCCGATATTTTGGATACACAAATATCTTGTGGATATTATCTAGGCTTTTATAGAAATCAAAACGTAAATTTGTGTATGAGTAGGTAATCTAGTAAAGACCTCTGAAAATGTGTTAGATATTTTACGTGAACCATGACTCTCCATAATGTACTCCTAAGTAGGTATATTAAAATTAAAAAAAAAGTACTTCTATATACTGCCCTGGTAATCGAGAGGGCAGTAAGTCGAAGGTGGCCTGCTCTTTTACGTACCTACCTAGTAATTAAATTTATCGTACCGTTCTTACTGCTCTTTATGAAATAAAAAAAGGCATTTCTACTTTACGTAGAAATATAAAACCTAGATAGGAAGAAAGCTCGTTTGACGTACATTCCAAATCGATTACATAAAAAAAATGGCCACCTTCGACTTTCTGCCCTCTCGATTACCAGGGCAGTATAAGCCTTGCGCTTTTAATCGAGATTCTTAATGTTGTCAGTTGTTTCCTTTAAGAAGCTTTCTGAAATATTCGAGTAAATGCTATAATTACCGAGTGCAACAGAGTTTTCAGTTTTCACTCTGTGTTTTCGCGTTAATTTTGCATCAAACCTCACTTTGGATAGCATTAAAGAAAGGAACAAGCTTTTAAACTCTTGAGTCTTGAGCCCCAAGCGGCGTTGGCACACCAATTGTCTTTCTATTATGTCTCTATTACGTAACTCGAAAGGTTTTAACCATGTGCGACGCTGACGATAGGCAAGTGAGGAAGGCTTACCTTAACCTTAGAATGCATATCTAAATGTGGTCCAGAGCGTGACCAGATTTTTCGGTGAAGGAAACATCGTGAGGAAACCGACATGTCCTAGAACCAAACATTCGAAGACTTGTGACATCCAGCAACCCGCATTGAACCCGCGTGAAGGATTATAGCCCATTCTCTCTTCTAGAGAGGAGGCCTGTGTCCCAGCATTGGGAATATAAATAAGGCTGATGATGATGATAAAAGGTATCCCAGTCAAACTCAAACTCAAATTGTGGATAATAGTATTAAGATATTGTTAACTTTCAACCTGTGTTAGTATAAAAAACAATCCTTACTTGTAGGTACTTTTTTATATAATATACAACAAACAACGGACTCCTGCCACCGTCTTCGTCCGTATGTGTGACCAAGTACCTATTGTGGATGCACCAAATTTCATCAAATTTGGTTCCGCAGTTTAATTAACTGTGAAAGCGTAACAGACAGTTATTTTCACATTTTTAGGATTCCTTACATTAAAAGAAAAATACCGGAATCCGTATAAAATCACTTTCTTGTCTATCTGTCTATCTCCTTCCTTCTCTTTCCTTTTATCTCGGAAACACGTGGAGGTATCGAGTACAAATTTAAACCACATAGGTACTTAAATCTGCAGTCCCTTGAAGCTCAAGGACTGCAGATTTAAAAAATCATACTTCTAAGTTAACGAACAAAAAGGATACGACGGCTATTTATGCTGCAAAAAACGTACATTTCGACCCTTCAAAGAAATTACAATTCATAAGGTAGGTACTCCACTTTGACCTAGAACCCTTCTTGGCATGAGGCAAAGCCTTTTCGTACAAATTAGTGATTACGTCACAAAAAAGATACATTTTTCTATTCGGAAAATTTTCGAGACTCAATATGGTAATTAAATTATTACATAAGTTGATTGGTACGGAACCCACGGGGTACGAGTCCGATACACACTTGCCCAGTTTTATAATGTTAAATTCGATAGGTATACTTATAGGTACATTTAAAAATCTTTCAATACCTTGCTGAGATAAAATCACTGATAAAATTGCTTGATAGCCAAACCAAACAAAAGCTTAAAGGAAAAAAAATCTTTAACCCATAATTTTATTAAGTAAATGAATTGTATATAATTATCTAATAATACAGGCGAAGTCATTAAGCAGTTAACAGTCGATGCGCGAATGTATTGCTCAATTCAACCTCGAACAATATATGCCGCGGGAAACTTGTAATTACAAGAAAAAATCCCATCCGTTTGTTTCCCCACAGTACTTAGCGCAGTGTTCGTGAAAAACCACGTATTTTTTGGTTAACAAAATCCTTCATTTTTATTAGTATTTTATAAAAAATATCACAAATAAAAATAATGATTTGCTGATTCGCAAACATTTTTCGTAAAAAAAATTAAACTGTCAAAAAAAAGGCGGGAAAAATGACGTTTCTAAAAAATGGCTTCGTGAACTTTTTAATTTTAATGGTCGCGTTCAAAGAGGTTGCGACATGGACGATCGATTTGCCCGAAGTGAGAAAGTTTCTATTCGAGAAAAATGAAAAGTATAAGAAATATAATAAGAATGAGTATGAAGAATATCTGGATAGCGATAAGAAGTTTTATAGTAATATTGAGGGCAATAGTAAGCATAATTCTGAGGATTACAAACATGAGCATCATCCCCATGAAGAAGATAAATACGCGGACGAATATGGCCACCATACGTCTTACATGGAGAAGAAAGTACGTATTTACCCATACTCCGTTGAATATAACATTAGATATTTAAACCTTATTTACAGTCCGTTCAACCGATTTTGAGTTTTATTGCGTTGGTGGAATGACAAATGGCGGCTGCAGTAAATACCTAGTTGGTTTTTAACGGGTTCCTTAAAGTCTGTTGAACAAACAGTAAAAAAAAGGTTTCTTAAAATGTCTAATCTTAACGCGAATCAAGTATAATCTACATATACACCGTTAAATTTTAGTCGTTTTAATCCCTTGGAGGATCGATTCAGTACATAAAACACTATCGATTGGTAAAGTTAGAATGAAAAAACAAAGTACTTTTTTTTAAACTCGAATTAATTTACGCATGTTCTAAATTGATTTCTTTAAGTAAACGTCAGCTGGGCGAGTTCAATGACCTGTAGGTAGTTAGTACGCAACGATCGACAACTACCTACAAGGTCAATGACTCGTTTACTAAAAGAAATTAATTTCGTAAATGCGTATATCAATAAGAGATTTAGAAAAAAAGTACTTTATTTTTTTATTTTATCTACACAAATCGATAGTGTTTCATGTACTGGATCGACCTTCTTCGGGATTAAAACGACTAAAATTTAACGGTGTATAAAAGGAGAAACTGACTGACTGACGTATCAACGCACAACCAAAACTCAAGGAGCGTGAAATTTTGCACAATGCTTCCTTTCATGACGTAGGCGAACACTAAAAAAGGATTTTCCAAATTTCGCCCGCTAAGGGATGAAACGCGTGTCCAAAGAACGAAAAACTATTTTCACGCGGGCGAAGCCGTTAAGCGGCCACCTCCTTCAACGAAGTAGTAATGCTAGCGAACTATGCGGCCGCACTCGTGTAAGAACCGATTTCTTCATGATACCGGCGGATAACGACGAGTAATCGCTAGCTCGCTGTCCGACCGTCCGGTAACCGCCTAGAAAAGTCCAAGCTGTCGACGACGCGTAGTTGTTTACGTGGCCCTAAGAAGATGTCAGCAAACCGCAAGGGCCCACTAGGGTCGAAGCCTACTGGGACAATAATATATAATATATTCGACAACCATCACACAACGCTATCTAGTCTCAAGCTAAGCAGAGCTTGTGTTATGAGTACTAGACAACTGATAAACATACTTATATATTTCTAAATACTTACATATTATAGATAAATAACACCCAGACATTGAACAAATGATCATGCTTCATCACACAAACATTTGTCCAGGGTGGGAATCGAACCCACGACCTCCGGCGTAGCACTCAGGATCACTAACTACTAGGCTGACAGGCCAGTCAAATAGGTTCGCTAAAAACCGCTACAAAGGAAGTTGGAGTGGGTTTTGGTCAGTAAAATTCTGACACTCCCTCTCGCTCCACCGCAGAGTAGAAAATATCACGGAATACGCTTAAAAAAACAGGTACACTCTCTAGATAAAGCGTAACCTCAAGGTGACCTCTTACGTCGTATAAATAATTGCAATCAAGAGACAATGAACATCTTTGTCGTCTTGCAGACGACGAGCAATGAGTAGGTCGCCGTCCTGCCACCCGGTAGCTGTTCGGACCGACAAAAAATGAGGTCAAAGTGTAAGGGTTCTGTAAGGGTTCCGTATTTTCCTTTTCAGGTAAGAAACCCTAAAAAACAGGTGCATTGTCTTCCCTCACTTATAGTCTTTGACACGACCGAAGAAAGATAAAGGCAATCGTCAAGGTGATCGGGGTCGGAGACCTCTCACCTCTGACCTTGGATCAGGCCATGGTCTGCAACCAGAGGGAATGGAGGAAAGGCCACTTCCCGCCTTCCAGCGATAGAAATTGTTGCAATCTTTTTTTTATGGTTGATAGGTTTGAGCTGGTCCGCTATCTCGATTCCCGGGTTGTATCTATCAGGAAATACAGACTCTGGCAGGAAATTCAGTTCCATAGCTGTACGCACAATGTTTGTTCCCAAAACGTTTTGTGCCTATATTCGGGATGTCCACTGTATACGGCTGGTGGTCTGATGATGGAACGGGCTAGGGGGAATTGAGTTATGCAATTCCAGCACACTCTCCTCCAGCAGCCGGTAGAAAACCGGAAGGCTAGCAACTCGGCGTCGATGTTCTAGATTTTGAAGCTTCGACTAGACTGGTGCATCATTGCCAAGAGGGTCGCCTCTTGGTTCGCAACTCAATTCAAAACCCGAACTCGCAATCGCAAGTGAGAGAGTGAACATCCTCACGCCCCAGCAGCTGGGATTTCGATCCCGATTTCCAGTCCAAAATAGATTACGTAGTAGGGCCTTTACCAGGTACCTAGTCAGTAACATCAATGAGTTGATATTATTGGCATTTTGTATAATTATATCAAATTCATTTGGGAAGTTGCTAGAAGCGGGTTTACAGTTTGACACTCCACAACTTAGATTTCTTTTTGATCGGCTCGCGTTTGACTGCTATCTAGTTAATGGTAAGCGATGATGTGGTCGACTATGGAGCACGCTTGCCTAAATTAATCTATTCGAAGACACCAAGGTTATCGGCGGCAGCGATCTCTGGCACCGAGCCTTGGTACAAGCCATTGTTTGAAACGAGGAGAAGTGGCAGCGGACCTACTTCTACGAAGCAGTAATGCTAGCAAAAGAGGCCGCTCCAGCAGCCGCCAGGATTCGGATCTTGATTTCTGGCCACCACCACCATAAGCGTGGGTTTAAGGATAGCGAGCAAAGTGTAGCTCGCCGTCGGATCCGTTCCGTAACTGTGGTAACGAGTGCGTTTTGAGTCAACAACTCTGACATTATAACCTGACCGCCCAGGGGCGGGAGATGATGTCACTCAGTCAAAAAAAGACCACAATGTTGTAGCTATCAGGCAACACAAGACTCCGGCAGGGAATTCTACTCCTTAGCTGTACGCATAAGAAATGTGTTCTCTAAACGCTTTGTACGTGGGATGTCCATTATTTATTTATTTAATCATTATGTACAGTAGTGGTACATAGGCGGACTTAATGCTACAAGGCATTCTCTATCAGTCAACCTTTGGGTTAAAAAAAGACAACACTGTGGTAGGTGTGCACAATAAATAAACAAATGAATACATCATATGAATTCATCATTATGTACCTTTTTACAAGCTTTTATTTAGTTTCGTTGTCTGTCGTTCTGTAATCAAATCTTGCAACTTAAATTTGATCCACTTCCCGGTTTCCGATTGAGCTGAAATTTTGCATGCCGGTGTAAATCGCATGACAATGCAATATTATGATGACATGGAGCTGATCTGATGATGGAATCGCGAGGTAGCCATAGGAACTCTGTAATTAAACGGCACAACCACGTCGAGTTTGGGCTCGTGTGAATCGTCTTGACGAGTTTTAAATTTTTAATTATATAATTATAGACCGCTGCTATAAAAGCTTGTTATGAAAAAAAAAATATTTTCATTAAAAACTTGTTACTGATATGGTATTATGATTGTAGGTACTAAACATAGTTCGAGACGGCAGCTCGTACCTGGAGGGTCTCCAACGCTCTCTGGAAGAATACAGCACGTTTCTAGAAAGCTGTAACAGACGCAACTCTACCGTGGTAAGTTATACTATTTAACTTAAGGGGCAGATATACGCCAGCGACTTTGAGCGAACAAAAAAGGGGCTAGCGACACTTCCCGCGCATCAAGAATAATCGAAAAATAAATTTATTAAACAAATATATAAATAAATACCGGCAGACTACGTGGGTAACAGATGCCTCGCCATGCCGCCTCCGCCGGGACCCGGAAAACGAGGTAGGCCTAAGAGGCGTTGGATCGACGACGTAAGGGACGACATACGTGCTAATGGGCTTGAGGCAAGAGACGCAAAAGACCGAGCGAAGTGGAGGCGTCTAGGAAGGAAAGCGGACCCCGGGCACCGAGGTGAAAGCCAAGGTAGCAACCGGGACTGGCGCTAGGTTGATGATGAAATATATAAATAAATAAAAAAATTATATCAAAAGATTGGTAGTTAATTTATCTTTTAGTTTGCGAAAGTTCCATAAAAATACACCGTTTTTGCCTGATTTTCGATTTTTTATCTGTGTTACAATATGTGATACAATTTAGAAAATAAATTACACCAATTTCAATAAAAAAGAAAATCCTAAGTATTAGGAAAACAGTCTAATTTAAGATTATAATTTTTCCAAAACATACAGACTAGCCGTTTAGACGTGTTGCCGGATTTAAAATCATCAAAATCGTGTATCTCTGCCTTAATGCAAACTGTGTTGACCGAAATGATTAAAAATCGGTGTCAAATGAAAATACGAAAAAAGGAATATGAAAAAACGTGTCCGCACACGTTGGCGCTGGCCTATATCTGCCCCTCAATATTTTCATTTGACACCCATTTTTAACAACTTTAGTCAACACAGTCGGCATTAAGACGCGTCTCATCATCAGCCTTTTAATATTCCCACTGCAGGGACACAGTCCTCCTCTTTCTAGGAGAGGGAATGAGCCATAATCCACCACGCGGGCCCAGTGCGGATTGGTGGATGTCAAATGTTTTCGAATTTTGGCTCTAGGACATGCCGGTTTCCTCACGATGTTTTCATTCACAGTTTTGAGAGCAGTGGTGATGAAATAAATTATACAAAGTAATGCGCCTGGCTGGGTTTGACCCCTGCGGCTATATAGACATAGATAAATAAATAAAATATTAAATAATTTATGTTTAATGTTTGTTTGTGTGTGTGTTTGTTTGTATGTTTTTTTTTGTGTTTGTAGTTTTTATAGTTTATTTTTTTATGACTAAATACCAGTTTTAATTCTAGCAAAATTCGAGCACCTCTTCGAACTCATCATCGTGGCGGCCCGCATACGACCCTCCCTCAAGCAGCTCCAGTTCCTCATCCTCTCCCTCTTCCTCCACCAGTAACTCTTCACCACCGATGCTGAACTTCGGCAACTACGACAATTCTACGGTACCAATGCGCCCTAACAACTCTAGGGGAAATGGGAGCAGGTTTAATAATATGAGAAGCAGGTTAGTTTCTTAGGGTTCTGTACCTATAGGGTAAAAACGAGACGTTATAGCTAAGGGCCTGTGCACTCCACGTTTTTTAAACGCGCAGTTAACGCGCGTTTGTAGTCCATTTGCTCGGTTTATGAGATCAAGGCATAAGGATTAATATACACTTTTTAAATTTTTTCGATTTTGGTGGCGAAATACCACGGTCTCTAATTCTCGCGAAGGCCTACTACTTTTACTTTTTTTATACTCGAATTAATTTTCGCACGAAATTAATGTCTTTAAGTAAACGTCAGATGAGCGAGTCAATGACCAGTAGGTTCGTTGCATATTTCCTATAGGTCATTAACTATTAAGCTATTGCATAGCTTCTATCGCAGGCCTTGAGCGCGGGGACTAAATCCAGAAATTCCGTAACGAAAAAACCTCACGCTCCCCACTCCGACGGGCACGGAGGTGTGGCTTGAAGGCCGTGCATCGTCTAACGTCGTGTCAGTTCGGCAGTCTTCGACACGGCGCTGTGTGTCGTGCGATTAGACGTATTGTACGACTTTACGGAACTCGCCCGAATCGAGACAAGCTGCTCCGAAATCGGACGAATACATAATCAGCTGTTTGTGAGATAGTATATAGGTGTATAAGTATTTATCTACAACAGTGAACGGCTGTACTTGTAAAATTCGTGTATAAAGTGTTTATTTTTTGTGTCATATTTTAAACAATATTAACTTTTTATTTATTTAATAAAAGAAAAATTTGTTTTCCTATCGGTCACCACGCTCAAAAAGTGTAACTTGAATTAATATCAAAGAAAAAGAAATATTGTATGAATAAAATAAAAATAAAAAATAAATAATTATAATTGCATAAGTTGATACAGAATGCTATGCAATAGCTTTACCGCGGCAGTCCCCGAGTGCCACACGTATTTTTTTGATTATTATAAACAGGACTAACAGACCCTACACGTGTGAAGAGGCCACGGAGTCCAGGGAGCAGATACGGAGATATGCAGCGCTGGCCATGTGGGCGACTAAACGACTCCAAGACCTGGCCTATTCTAAAAAGTACCAGAAGGTAAGGAGGCTCTTACATTTTTTTTATTTAATTTCCGTTTTTCAGTGTCAGACTCTTACTGACTAAAAAAACCTACCCCATTCCTTCCTTGTCTTATTCCCAGGCCCTGGTGTTACGCTTTCGTATCAACCCTTGGCACTGGGCCCGTGTGGTGGATTATGGCCCATTCCCTCACCTAGAGAGGAGGCCTATGTCTCGGCAATGGGAATATTATAAAGGCTGATGATGATGATGATATAAAATCAATTACGAAAAATTAACGCGCGCATGTTTTCTCCAACCTTGTTAAACTACAAGTACTTAATATATTTAACTGAAACCGGTAGTTCAGTATTCACTTCCTATTTACTGTAATATTTTATACGTTTATATTTGAGAATTGGTAGTATACGCTTCGTGGTACTACGAGCAATGCAGAAAAGCAATAAAACAATGTTTTTAACGAAAAAAATAATAATAATCTACACTACTATAATAAAGAGGTAAAGTTTGTTTTTTTTGTTTTTGTTTTTTTGTTTGTAGGGGGTAATCTCTGGAACTACTGGGCCGATTGGAAAAAATTTAGCAACAATAGAAAGCTGCTTTACTCCTGAGTGACATAGGCTATATTTTATGTACGCGGGCGAAGCCGCTGACAAAAGCTAGTATAATATAATATTCGACAACTATCACACAACGCCGTCTAGTCTCAAGCTAAGCAGAGCTTGTGTTATGAGTACTAGACAATGTTTGGGACTTAAACAAAATAAGTCATCGCGCCATAGCGCCCCTAAGGCTACACTCCAATCGGTTGTTTAGTCTGTAAGAGTCTGACACAGTTTCCCGTTCCGCTCAAGTGAGGGATTCGTCATTGGATGATTTTTACGCGTTGCGTTCGGGGGCCTCACGCAACAGGGGCCCCGAAGTAATAAAAAATTTGGAATAAAAATATTTTAACCACAACCGTCTCGTAGGGAAAACCAAGCATTTGTAAAATGTACAATTTTTTTTATACCCCAGTGGAATTTTGATACGGATATATGAATTTCATTAGCGTATTGTCTACCCTCGCAGGAAGATGAGCAAGAGGAGAATGAGCTGATCCTCAAGCTAGCGTGGTTCCTGGATCGGCTGGCGTACCTCAGCGGCTACGAGCCCGACTACAAGGATCAGGAGCCGAGAGGAACACCGCGTAAGGGACTCCGATTTACAACCCGTTCCAAATGAGGAGAATAGGAGAGATGAAACGCATGTTACGAAAAGAGTTTTGAGTTTATACGTGGATGGATGGAGAGGAAGAGGGAGGCCGAAGAAGAGATGGATGGATTGTGTGAGGAGTGATATGAAAGAAAAGGGAGTTAGTGATAGTGTGACGGATGACAGGACAGAGTGGAAGAAAAAAAACATGTTGCGCCGACCCCAAATAAGGGTAGGATGATGATGATGATCCAAATGAGAATAGGATCTATTGCCATGTTGTGACATCACGTAGAACTGTCAAATCGAAGAAATTAGGTAGAGTGAACAAAAAAGATATTTAGCCTTTTGACTATCTTAATTACAGACACAATTATAAACAATAGGTTTTCGAGCGCCGGCGCTCGCTTGGGGCTTAATGAATTTAAAAAAATAATTTACTTATTCGTAAGTAAATGACTTTTTTAACGTAACCATTTATTTTTGCACGAGTTTTAACGCCTAACTTCAGACTCGTCAAGATACGGCATCCGTACTGTATTTTGTTTGAATATTTTTAGTAATTTCTTTATGTTAACGTCAGCTGAGCCAGTCAATGATTTGTAGGAAGTAGTAGGTATAGTTAGCACGCAACGTGTAAAAATGAGTCTTATTTATTTATTGGCACACCAACAGCAATACATACAGGAATATCACGGATAATAATACAAAAATACTTTATACTGGTATGCAAGCCTATTACAGGTATGCACAGCTTACACTATAAATTCAGTTGAAAAAATTAACATACAAAATAAAAAAAACGCACTCAAAAAATAAAAAGTAGACTAAAATTCTAAAGAGTCTTGACAGACAAATAGACAACAAAGTGATCCTATAGGGGTTCCGTTTTTTCCTTCTGAGGTACGAAACCCTACAAATAAATAAAATATTATTTTAAGTTGCTGATAAACTTGAGCATTCACTTGTAATGAACATTCTTGCGAATGTTACATCATAGATACGAGAACATTTTAGCGAGCATTCCAGAGAAGGACAGTGCGTTCGCGAGAGTGCTCATGAAAATGTTCATAGCAATGTTTGGCTCTATGTTCGGCTCGGCTCGTTGTTCAGTTCGACAAATATAAAAACGTCGAATGCTCGATGTTCTGTTACAAGTGAATGCTCAAGTCTATCAGTGCCTTAAAGGTTTTGTGAATCAAGATTTTGTTTTTGTTTCAAATTGCATAGGACCCACAACCACCAGTCCCACACCTCCTACCCTGGTGCCTTCATCGGCCGAGATGACGCAGGAGATGATGGACTGCCTCAAGCGCAACTCCTCCGAACCAGCCACCACGCGGTGCCAGTACACTGGGCAGATACCTGACCTCATGAGGCAGATGATGGCTGGTAAGATAGCAATTTTGATTGACGGCGATCCCACCTAATGGTAAGCAAGGATGCCACCACTGCTCTCTATTCGGTGTAAGTCCGGCAAATATGGGTGCTTTTTATGGTAAGTAAAAATCATCCAATGACGAATCCCGCCCTTAGGTGGAGTGGGAAACAGTGTCAGACTCTTACTGACTAAACAACCTACCCCGTTCCTTACCCTAGTCCCAGAGCCATGGTGTTAGCATTGAGCGCTTTCGCATCAACCTTTGGCCCCAGGAGGCTTCGACTCTGTAGGGCCCCTACAGTTTGCTGACAACTCCTAGAGGCGCGCGGGAACAGTACGCGCCTTCGATGACTTGGGCTCGGTCAGGCCTGGTACCAGACGACCGGATGGAAGACTACCTCCGTAAGCCCGCGCCTACAAATTTAGGTGTAAATGCGTCACATACCTGTTGATTAGAACTGCTAATTTTCGTAATAGATTTCTTTCTTTTATACACGGCGAAATACTACATGCGGCAACATAATTCACTCTATAAACACGATTGATACTTGATACTACACACCATAGACTATACACTTAATACTGGTATAGATGCGCCACTCGGAGTTCAAAAATAGTAAGCTTAAAGTATCCCCCACACATAGATGGCGCGAATTACAATTGTGTTTTCGCAGATACCCGCCAGATGGCGCGAATTACAATTGTGTTTTCGCAGATACCCACCAGAGGGCGCTACGTATTAATTTCTAAATAGATTTTTCGAGTTAATAAATCAGTAAATTATTAAAAAGTACTTGGAACTTTGGCAAGTAAGATACTTACCAAACTTCCAAGTACTTTTTAAGAATTTACTGATTAAGAATACGCCAGTATAAAAATTAAACACCAGTTTTATGTACTTGTAATTTTTATTAAAATATGGGAGTTAAGTACAAACATGGTGGAGTTAAGTAGAAACACAATTCACCATTATTATGAAATAAAATGTAAACAAAAACCCTCAGCCACCTGACGTTTTACAGTTAAACATAGCCTTATAATGTTCCCACGGCTGGGACTCATGCCTCTTAGATTAGGAAAGAATGGGCCGTAATCCAACACGCGCAGTTTGGTGTACAGACAAGGTTTTACAGTTAAACTATTAATCCTGAAAACAACCTTTCGCATTTTCCATGTTTAAAAATCATAAAACTCAATTACTACAATAAACAAATTTATGTCTTGATATGAATTTTGATTAACTACATTTTTAACCATCAAAAGTTCATACACTAAGCAAAAATAAAAATCTTAGCATAAACATTTTAGGAAACAAATTTATTAACTTACAAAAATGAAAAAATATATAATCAATACTATATATGCATGCAGTATAAAGCACAGTGGTTACAATATAACTAAATGCATATGTTCTTTGTTGCTGATATGCATTAAGTATGCAATTAGCATGCAACAATCCTAAGTGGGACATCTAAGTTGGAATAACTATTCTGAATTTTCAATTGCAGAAATACTGACTGATCGACTTTGAAGCTGGCGAAAGACATGAGCATTGGCTCGTGCCAATGCTCTTGTAACGTGCTCATATCGAGCGAATAATCATGTCAGTCGCCAGCTTTGTATTTGTTAAAAAAAAAAAAACAAAATTCCCTCCAAAATTGACGTCAAGTGGTTATGGGTTAAAATTATATTATTAACTAACTTCATCGTTTTCTTTTAATGTAATATTCAGAAGCCTTTTTTTTATATGGTCATTCCTATCAAAAACTGATTTTTGCCATTTAACAATCAATCTTTACCCCTAGACACCAACTGTGAACAATCGTTTTAATAGATAAATTGCAAATAAAATTAACCAAATCAAGTTTATGTTTTTCACAAGTTATAATACTAAAATCACACACAGAATCAATAAAAAAATTGATGTTTTATACATTTTGATGTGGGATTATCCCTGAGGCATGCAATTATTCAATAAATTTATAAATCAATCACTTAGATGAAATAATGATTTTTTAGTGTAATCAGTTTCATAATTAAATGAATAAAAATCAATACTAGATCTACATAAATTACCAAGACAATTTGAACAGTTTTTAAAGATTTTTGATTTTGAGTTCTTAATCACATACCCCGTTACATATTTTTTTGATTCAGCATGCAGTAGTCATTATTTTTAATTTCTGACATAATATTCAGCAACGAATCTATATTACATGCAAAATCAACAGTGTGAGAATCATCATGATTGTTACTGATCAGATGGGACAGTGATTGCTTAATTGTATGTCTTCTTCACAGTTCGCTCCTGCAGAATGAGGTGAATTATGATTATTAACAATCAATGTTTTAAAAGCATTTATGAATTGATTACAATTCATAAATGCTTTTAAAACATTGATTATTGTTTCTAACACCATTACTTCTAGTAGAACCGAAAAAGTTTTCTAATGGGTCCTGATTAAAATTTCTAGCTACGATATTAGTAAATTTATGAGTGATTGATAAGTATTCCCACATTTCAAAAATGTTTTTATATTTGTAATCCATTTTTTAATTGAAGGAATCGACTCATATTTTACTTGATTAACACCACTTCTTTATTTTATTGATTCAAATTTGATTGATTCTAAAATTGGAAGCAAATCATCCCAAAGTTGGAAGTAAGGGGAATTTCTTTTGATGCAGCTTTTATATATTTTGAAGTCATCTTTGTAGGAATGACCATTAAAAGAGTCAAATAAAATCTATCAAAAATTAGGAGGAAATCTGCTGTTCCCTCACATTCTGCTGGTAGTATTCCATGTCCTGAAAAAGAAAATACATATTATTAATTACTCTTTTATCCTATTATCATTATATATATGAAAGTTTGTGATGATGTTTGAACGTTTATTACTCAATCAATGAGAGCTACTGAACGACTTTTGGAACATTTACAGTAACAAATAGATTTTGCACCAGAATGACACATTCATAAGAATATGGTGGTATCATGATGTTATGTAGAAACATGACATCATATATTCAAAGGAACGGATCGTGAGTGAAACCATGGGGATCAGCAAGTATTGTATAAATGAACACAATTTAAAGATACAACAATGTTTTCATACAATGTTTAAAGATTTATAATAAAATATCCAGATTTATAAATGGTGAATGGGACGTTTAGAGTATTAAAATTAGAGCGAAAATAGAGAGAGTATACTTAATGTAAATTAGAGCTTCTCTTATAAGTGTTTAGATTGCCACCAAAAATTTATGTAATGTAATTTACACTTACTTGCTGAAAATCGAATGGCAGACGATACTCGTTGACTGAACACTTGTGCAGCTAACTTCACTTTCATTTTTTTATTTTATCTTTTATGATATGGTTTTCTGTTAATTTGTTTACCAGTCTAATCTCGTCGTCTCCAACATCGATTTCCAAAAACATTTTTAGGTGTTCCCATTTTGCCCATTTCTCCTCTGGATAATATTAAACGAAGATTCCTGCTTCAAAAAGCGTTTCTTTGGGTCTGCTGAAAAAAACAAATAGTCTATTTAATAAAATGATTCACACTGATTGGCAGACAATACGCCGCCTAAATTAGTTCTTATAATAATAATATAATATTCGACAACTATCACACAACGCCATCTAATCTCAAGCTAAGCAGAGCTTGTGTCTGTGTTATGAGTACTAGACAGCTGATAAACATACTTACATATAAGTATATACTGTGTATGTGTGGTGTGTATATACATATTATAGATAAATAAAACCCAGACACAGAACAAATAATCGTGCTCATCACACAAATATATTTTGTCCTATTTGGGAATCGAACCCACAACCTCCCGCATAGCAGTCAAGGTCACTAACTATTAGACTGGCAGGCCATTCAAATATACAAAGTTAAGCAGGAAAATAAAATATATAAGTAATACTTAGAATAATAGAAAGTTTAAATACAGTGTACTGGAGGTAATTATATAATAAAGAATAATTGGTACTATAATAAGGATATTAAAAAAAAACAATAAGGAAAGTAGAAAGAGGTAGTTACTGTGGTACTACCATCACTGATGTGTCAGACGGTGGTAGACCAACATAGTATCAGTTAGAGCCAAGTTAAGTAGTCCTGAGTGATATATATATATAGAGTGACTAACGCTAAAGCGAATAATTACTGTCAGCAATAAGACCGCCTTTGTACCCTTTCATACAAGTTTCAATGAAAATGTTACTTTTTTAGTGTACGTTAAAGTATTATTCTATTCCATGTGAAAGATATTATCTTTATTTTATTAAAATTTGTGCAGCAAGTTAATATACTGTGTTAAAGTATTGTCATCTAATTTTATTTTTTTAAAAGTTTACTAACCATTTGATAATGCTCTTGACTCTGTCTCTACTTCAAACTGTGCAAAGCTGGATGTTGATGGCTCCACCACTGGGAACTGCTCAGTTGATGGCTGGATAATTTGGTCAGTTTGCAGTAAATCTGCAAATCAAAAATATTGATTTAATTTAATGTATTTTTTTTTTTGTAAATAGAACAAAAAAGTAATGGTTTTTTCTATAACCTGTATGTAACTTAAAATTAAAACATAGCTTAGATGATGGTAAAACAGAATAAGTATTATAAAATGTAATGTTACATTGTTGTTACATGTTTTTGTTTCTTTAAATAAAAAGTAAATTAATAACGTACCAGTTGGTGAGGTTATTGGCTCTGCTTCTGATTGCAATGTACCAGATGTAATTGTTACGACTTCAGGAAATTGCTGAAGATGTGTACTTTGTGTACTTCTTGGCAAGGCTATAAATAAAATATATATCAATTCTTACGACATTTGCATCAACAACAACCCTAATCTAAGTATGTGAAGTTTGTTAAATTTTTGAGCCACTTCATATGTTGTTAATATTCATATTGTATTCTTCAACTAAGATCCATGGTTTGTTAAATTGTTATGGTCTGGCTTTGAATACATTTGTTTTTTTTTTAATTGACAAAGTGTTTTAGACTCTCTTGTGAAATATCTTGGAAAAAAAATTAATAAAATACTGACTATTGTGAAGTATATGCAAAATTCGAAATAGACTATGTAGAACTTACTTAAATTCAATGTTTGGATAGCATTTCCTGTCAATCGTCTGCTTGGCGACTTAAAATAATCCTCAAAGTGATGATGGCAAATACGTATTCAATTATATATAGTTGTTTCCTCTCTCTTGAGTTGCACTATCAAGTACGGATTTCCACTGGTTAAACTTCTCCATATGAGGATATTCCCATTTGGGGAATCGGTGAAGCGGTCCTGAAATTTCAAATTTTTATTTTATGTTTAATGTGAAATATAAAACAGATGGACATTAGCTGTTTTACATAGCTGCAATATGCACAACAGGTGAGATATCATAAACATCAGCATTTACCAGTAACTGTTATAACATCTGCTGGATTGGTAATGTAAAAATATTAAAAAATAAGTTTTTAGGCAAGAACAAAATATAATATTGATTATTTAGATCAATAAACAATTAATTTAAGTAAATTTTTATTCATGAGGCAATATTTCATTTTAATATTTGGTTACTCTGATAGAGTGCATTTTCCATTGTTTTTATTTAATCCCTTTTAACCTTTTCAATACTGTAATTAGAGACATAATAGAAATATAGGAAGTGACCAAATGCCAGTATTCGCTTGGGGCTCAATAGTTTAAATACATGACATTGAGTTCCATACAAAAACTGAATTATAGTATTCTTATCAAAACACTAACCAGTTCCACTTGCAATGGCAAAATCATCAGATTCTTGGGTAAGTGTTGGGGTTGGTTGTTTTAGGAGGTTTTTGGTAAAACTGTACAATACTGGACGCGGAAATTTTGAATTTAAGGGGGAGGGGGGGGAAGGTCCCTCCTCCCCCAAACCCCCTCCCAATTAAAGAAAACGCATAGTTTTGGAGATATTTAAAATTAAAAATTTTGAGGTTAGGTATCAGAAAATCATACATTTTATGCATTTTTTGAGGAAAATTTGTGGGTTTTTGGAGAGGGTCACTCTCAACCCCTAGATCTATCCCCCTGTAGTAGCAAATGTATATTATATATACCTATAGTTATTTAAAAGTAAAAAGAAAAAAATATCCGGGAGTGTTCTACATTGTATTTAAATATTTGTGCATTGAAAGATTTCTGGGTGGTTTAAAAAAAAATAACCATAACCTAAATCTATCCGAGTCGAGGTGCGCTAAATTTAGTGTGGGTGGTTTAAAAAAAAATAACCCTAACCTAAATCTATCCGAGTCGGGGTGCCCTAAATATAGTGTGGGTGGTTTAAAACAAAAATAACCTTAACCTAAATCTATCCAAGTCGGGGTGCCCAAAATTTAGTGTGGGTGGTTTAAAAAAAAAATAACCCTAACCTAAATCTATCCAAGTCGGGGTGCCCAAAATTTAGTGTGGGTGGTTTAAAAAAAAAAATAACCCTAACCTAAATCTGAGTCGGGGTGCCCTAAATTTTGTGTGGGTGGTTTAAAAAAAAAATAACCCTAACCTAAATCTATCCAAGTCGGGGTGCCCAAAATTTAGTGTGTGTGGTTTAAAAAAAAAATAACCTTAACCTAAATCATCATTTAGCTACTTTGTCTGTGCACAAATATTTATATACAATGTAGAACGCTCCCGGACAATTATTTTTTTTACTTTTAAATGCCTATAGGTATACATTTGCTACTACAGGGGGATGGATCTAGGGGTTGAGAGTGACCCTCCCTCCAAAAACCCATAAATTTTCCTCAAAAAATGCATAAAATGTACGATTTTCTGATACCTAACCTCAAAATTTTTAATTTTAAATATCTCCAAAACTATGCGTTTTCTTTATTTGGGAGGGGGTTTGGAGGAGGAGGGGCCTTCCCCCCTCCTCCCCCTCCCCTTTAAATTCAAAATTTCCGCGTCCAGTATTGTACAGTTTAGCCCTGTCTCAGTTGTTGGGTTTCCTTTTAAGTACCTACTTAACTACCTATAGGATACATACGTTACTAATGAATAATTAAAGTAAGTTATCACTTACCGTCAATGACACATCCAAAAAAGCACTTTAATTGTGTCGTTTTCGGCATTTTTAAAACCAAGTCCGTAAAGAAAAAAACTAAGTCCGTGTAGGTTATTAAGCGCCAAGTTGTCAGTTATGCAATCTGTCCGGGGACCAAGTAACAAGCCAGGTGATGTCGTAACACGTAGAATATCAGAAAATCCGTAATCAAGCCAATCCGTAATAAATAAGACAATAAACTCAAAGCAAAACGCACGAAACCACAAACGACTTCATTCAAATATGAACGAACTAGTTTCCCCTAAACAAAACACTGGGTTGCCGTAGTGAAAAAATATAGGTATAATTAAATAATTATGTAATTTATAATAATTATAGGTGTATTTATTTTCTAATTAATTTCAAGTAGAAAATAAATATACTGTAGTTTATATCAGAGTTTTAAAACATGTTTTTGTTAACATTATTTTTATTCAATTGTTTTCTTTATGTAGCTACTGCCCTCTTTTATAATTTTTTTGTCAACTCAACAAATAACTCGGTTCCCCCACCACTTGAGGGAGCTAGTTTGTATGATATTTTTTGTGATGCGATAATGTAGGGAAGTTTCATCCGCCTGCTACACACTTTGGTTTGTAACTTTTAGAAATGGCGCAATGCGGGTACTACTATAATTCGCGGCAATTAAATATCACGCGATTGTGAAGTCTGTATTGACTATGCTTACCTTAGTTATTCAATATGGGGGCTCCAGATGTTGCTAGAGTTAAAATTATATGCTTGGTGTATTATGGATTTGCATTCGGCGCGATATATTTATTTGAATGATGTATATAATAAAAAAAAAGTATGTTTACCAGTTGTTTAGTATGTTCATAGCACAAGCTCTACTTGGTTTAAATGTTTAATAAAAAATAGTGAAAGTTAAATAGCCCTTGTTGTTTAGATTAGTATATTAAATAACAAAAGTAGACTTAGTAAATGTAAAAGATGGTTATTGCAAGCCAAGGTTCATTCCAATTTCCATTACAGGTACCACCGAGTCAACCCCATCATCAGGTCCCGAAAGCGTGGTCCCAATGAACAGACCAGATAGCTTCGCAGACCAATCTTCAGAAATCCTCATAACAGCTGACAACTCTTCACCAAATAATTTTAATCCCAAATCTCGAATATCAAAACGATCAACTGACTATAACTACTATTATCCTGTCAAACCTATTCACGAATTGACATATCCAATGCCGATTGTCAAATTGTTAAAACATCGCCTGTCAAATATTAAAACAATTGTCAAATCGATTGTCGAAAAACGTCTGCAACATCTAGCTGAAAAGAAAGAAGAAAAACACCATTTTGAAAAACGTTCCATAGATGATACTAACGTTCTAAATTCAAATTATATTAATCCGTTGTATAACCCTAAACCAGTTGTCAAATCTTTAGAAAAAAGACCGTTAAACGTTGCGTCTTTGCTAAACTATCCTGTATCAGATGTTTCGGTAATAAACACGAAATCTTTTAAAAAACGTTCAATAGAAGAACGTAAAGTAACTTCTAATAATATAAACCGATTGTCAAACTTTAAATCCGATGTCAAACTCGTCAAAAAAGTTCCGCCGTTGAGAAAAAAGTTTGAACATTTTCTGTCATCTACAAAACTAGCTAAGGGGACATCGAAATATTCTAAATCAGACCTCAAATCCTTGAAGAAGCGATT
This sequence comes from Mythimna loreyi, assembly GCA_029852875.1. NCBI lineage: Eukaryota > Metazoa > Arthropoda > Insecta > Lepidoptera > Noctuidae > Mythimna > Mythimna loreyi. Next base: position 10,659,125 of record CM056807.1, on the reverse strand, counting down.
CACAAATGATCCTTTTTCGAAGCTAGCTAACTACTATTTAAAATACAAAGTATGGGACAACTCAAACCCGATATACCAAAAAAAGGATTTCAATAAAAAAACTGGAGTATTCGAAGTGAAAAACCATTTGAACAAGCCCAAAATCATTCGCAAAAGATCTTTATTTAAGAAAAAAGTTATTCATGTGCATGCTCCGAAACCTTTGCAAGTTGTAAAAAAATACATTCAAGGTAGCAAACATAGTATTCACAAGCCAAAACTGCTCACACATTTGAAAAGGCTACACGATTTAAAGCATAAAAAGTTGGATAAAGTACACAAGATTGCAAAAAGATCTATCAGTTATGAACATATGTACTTACCGCGTGTATCAGCGGACCCACAAGGAGATATAAGCTACTATGTAAAAAATAAAGAAGGTACGGTGTATAACCCTGACCCGATTCAGGCTGCTCAAGTCAGGTTAGGTCTTGAGCAAGTTTTTCAAACTGGCAACATTGAGATTGTTAGGAGATTTGGCTCTAATTATAATCCTCTGAACCCTGCACCATTTTATACTGGTATTTTACTCAGTATGGCCGATTCCTAGCCCTTCATTTTTATTATACACCGTTGAATTTTGGTCGTTTTAATACCGTGGAAAGTCGATCCAGTATATGAAACACTATCGATTTGTAAAAATGAAATTAAAAAAATATATTTTTATTTTTCAAATTCGATTTGATTTACGCATGTCCGAAATTAATTGACTGGCCTGTCAGCATAGTAGTTAGTAATAATAATAATAATCCTTTATTATCAGGCAACTAAGGCCCATAGCATACAATACACAAATAGGTAAAACTTACAAAAAAATAAACTAACAAATACAAAAAAGAGTTTTAACTTATTAGTGACCCTGACTGCTATGCCTGAGGTCGTGGGTTCGATTCCCACCCAGGACAAATGTTTGTGTGATGATCACGATCATTTGTTCTGTGTCTGGGTGTAATTTATCTATAATATGTATGTATTAAGAAATATATAAGTATGTTTATCAGTTGTCTAGTACTCATAACACAAGCTCTGCTTAGCTTGAGACTAGACAACGCCGTCTAGTCTCAAGTGTGATGGTTAAAAAAAAAATCTTTAAGGAAATGTCAGCTGGATGTGTTCAATGACCGTAGGTAGTTAGTATGCAACGACCGATAACTACTTATAAGGCGATTGATTTGTTTACTTAAAGGAATAAATTTCGTTAATTCTAGTTTTAGAAAAAAAAGTGCTTTATTTTTTTATTTTATCTTAACAAATCAAGTGTTTCATGTACCGAACCGACCCTCCACGGGATTAAAATGTATAAAAATTATAGGTGTAGTTATATTATTGTAAAATATATTTACAAAGTAACAAAAATACGCACAAAATATGCAAACTTTTACCTTTAGAGGGTGTACTATACTAAATCGAAATCTAAATATTCGAATATCAATTGATCGACGACTTATAAGTGCTCACGCTGCGTTAAGCGGGCGGCCGTGCGTGTGTTTAAGCAAGGCAGCCTTCGCGTGATATTGCGCTTGTAAAAACCGATTATTACTTGAGCGAAGTATCTAGTTCAACTTTAATGGTGTGCATGTAGTCGATTCAAAGTCAAACACAAAATCATTTATTTCAAATAGACCATTTACAAGCACTTTTGAAATGTCAAAATTGAAGCTAATTTGCACGTTCCAAGGCGTAGACCTCTATGGAGAAGAACGTGCAAGAAACTCCATAGGCACTCCTTTGAATCTAATTTTTTTTTTTAAGATTCGATGGAGTAGCTAATGTATTATTAAATAACAAAAGGTACGCGCGGCAAGACGCGACGGATCACGAGACCACGCAAGCGACCGCGTAACGCAGCGCTGGCCCTAAACTTAATTTATCTGTGATTAATTTAAAATAAACAAAGTTAATACGACAGACGACTACGACTTTCCTTAAAAAGGATCATTGTACATGCCAATATGAACAACTTTTACTATGAGACCAACACAAAAATCACGAAAAACAACCCGCTGCTCCATAGATTTATATTCACAATAGACTATACAAACTTTAGACCCCCATTACATCCCTTTAAGACCTAAATTTATAAAAACCCTTTCTTAGTGTTCACCTACGTCATAAAAGGAAGTATTGTAGAAAACTTCACGCTCCTAGTCTTAGTAGTTTTGGCTGTGCGTTGATATGTCAGTCAGTCAGTTTCTCCTTTTATATATATAGATAGATAAATCGACATAATGTGAATGCGAAAAAAAATCCCGCTGCTCCATACATTTATATTCACATAACTCGTCAAAATCTATGGAGCAGCGGGTTTTTTTTCGTGATTTTTGGCTTAGTCTCATAGTAAAAGTTGTTCATATTGGTGAGTACAATATTATCCTTTTTAAGTAAACCTCATCTGTCGTATCAACTATATATAATAAATCATATTAATTTCTAATAAACAACCTTAGACTAGAGACTCCAAGAACACTGAAATCAATTAATAATTTAAAAAAGTTATTATATTGTATGAAGTCCACATAGACACAGCTTCGATAGATAGATAGATATATAGATGAAAAGCACAGTGTTTGGGTCAGGACCAAATTTTTGACGTAATCGCACAACGGAAATCACAACAAAATGTGTCACACTGGAAAATAAATGTAGCGCAACAATTCTATAGTGCTACATTTATTTTCCAGTGTGACACATTTATTTTCCAGTGTTACACATTATTTTTCCATGGTGACACATTACGGCGCGTCAAAAATTTGGTCTTGACCCGTTTACCTCCGGTTGAAGAGTTATTTAGTCGACATACCTATATAGATTAAACTTTATTGTACACCAAAAAGTAACAGAACTTATACAAAAATTCGATGTATTTTACTGTAAAAAAAAATCTGCTTTCTATGTCTGCTTACAAAAATAAAACCACGTTTTTCATATTACAGTGATGTTTTATTATAACTTTGACAATTATAGAACAAAAAAATAAGATGTTATAACTTACATTATGCTATCATAAACTTTTTAACAATATTATGGAAATATATTCGGAAAAGAAAACTTGAAAAAAACCCCTTTACCTAATCCAACGATCACTCTTGTGTTTATCCCCCAGTCTTACATCATCATCAGCCTTTTTTTAGAGTTCCCATTGCTGGGACACAGGCCTCCTCTCTAGGAGAGGGAATGGGCCATAACCCACCACGCGGGCCCAGTGCGGATTGGTGGATGTCACATGTCTTCGAATTTGGTTGTAGGACATGCCGGTTTCCTCACGATGTTTTCCTTCACCGTTTTGGGAGCAGTGGTGATGAAATAAATTACACAAAGTAATGCGCCTGGCTGGGTTTGAACCCCCGATCTACAACTCGTAAATCGGGGCCTTTACCACTCGGCCACCACTACTCTCATAAAAGTACAATACGTCAAAATATTGTATTGAATGAGTGAACTAACTGTTGAATGAATGAACGAAGGATTGGTTGAATGAAATCATAATAAAGTTCATTCACTTGCTCTTTTCTTTTTAGTTTGAACGAATGAAATAGTTAATGAGCGTCTTACTCTTGAAATTAATTAGGCGTTTTATTATCAAAGTTTTCTTTCCCGAATGCAATGAATAATAAAATGATTCTTAAAAGAAATATTTCTTAAACTAAAAGACTGTAAAATATTATTTAAAAGATTGCTTTTGAATTTAAGTTGTAATTTTATAATGAGTTTTCTTTTATTAATTGACTTAGATTCAATTTAAACAAGTATTCCAGTGTATAGTTTTAAAAAGAAAAAAGATAGATCTCTTTCTTTGAATAGCCCGTAAAAGGCTTTTAATAGTACGCGAAAAAAAACTTGAACTCTCCGCCACGGTAACGCATAGCCCATCTCGACTGCGGCCCGAAAATCAGTTATACTCCTCGTCATACAAGTTGACCCAACATGGTGGTCGACCTTGATAGCGCAGTAATCAATTTCCGGGTCCGAATCGAAGTGGGAGGTCGCATGCTACATACCGTTCAACTTATTCCCCGCGTCCTATAGTAACATTTTAAAATCACAACTTTAACATTGGACCATAACTTAATTATTTGGTCCTTTTTTGTGACGATGTCTCACGATCTTAGACTGCACACCCATCCGATTCGCGACCGCACAGCGGTTGCTTAACTTCAATAGAATAACAATTATGACTTTTTTAACGTTATTCTTCGTGCGTTGATAACAAGTTGCGTGACGAATAAAATTATTTAATTTATTACTTTTTTTTTAGAAAAAAATATCTAATAATACTTTTAAAATTGGCCCCAAGCATTATTGTCTGGAATTTAAAAGAAAATACATTTTATTTTCCTAGAAAATCTATTTTTTTTAATACTAAGATCGTGTTTTATAAAGGAATGTTTAACAATACATAAATATATATAAAAAAATACAATAAAAAGAGAAGAAACTACCCTATATAAATATGTACTCATTACAAAATAATTCTAACGCATAATGACTTGAATTTACGTCACAAACTTTAGCCGTATTCGTCAAAAAACGTAAAAAAATAAAAAAATGGTCGGCCATTTTTAATTTTACGTCAAATTCAAAATACTATGAAAATCACATCGATATAATTATATGTACTACGCACTAGATGAGGCGTGCCGTACAGTGACTTTACTCCACTTAAGTGTACTGCATGCCGTACACTTTTACATTGATGACATTAGTGCAGTTTTGACGTATCAGCGCTGTAAGTTTTAAAAGTTTTGTTAGACGACATAATGCCAATGAAGCGCTGCAGCGGACTTTTGTCTTAACTTTTCAGTATTTTGACAAATAGTTTGTATGAACGTGCTTGTCTATCGCTAGGATATGAGTTGATGAAAAACAAGTCATCATGCATAAGAATCACAAGAAACGACAAAAAATATGTATTTTCACATAAATTTTCGAAAAAGGCACGATTTTTAACAACTATTCCAAATAAACTTAATCAAAAAGAAAATTAAGTATGTATATACTTGCGTTACACTTATATACAAACTGTCAAATCGATTACTGTCAAATTACTGACATTTACAATCCAGTCAATATAATAAAAAAAACAACTTTTAACAGATTGCAATAAACTGCCAAAAAAATGTTTTAAAAAAACTTTGCATTAATTTGCGCATTTAATGAAAAAAGAAATTGATTTTTCCGATCAAACACCTATTTTATTCTGTCTGTCAATAATTTGACAGCTGTCATACTGACAGTGACATTACATATGACTCTGTGGTCTCTTCTTCCTACTGAATAGGCCTCCGAAGACGCCTTTCTTGTCTTTCTTGTCCTTTGTGACGCCGCTCACTGATAGCTCGGACTCACCGGATGACCTGCGTAAGAAAAAAAGGTAAATTAATCATTTTTATCCTTTAATTGAAATCTATTAGTTCATTAAGTTCCAAGCGAGCACCGGCGTTTGCGCGTCTGTTAACGGAAAGGTTTGCTAATTTTCCATATTTAAATTTATTTGTCTATGAAAAAGTTCTTATTTATGTTCTTGGATAATTACCATAATCTACACTAATAAAATAAAGAGGTAAAGTTTGTTTTTTTGTTTGTAGGAAGTAATCTCTGGAACTACTGGTCCGATTGGAAAAATTTTAGCAACAATAGAAAGCTGCTTTACTCCTGAGTGACATAGGCTATATTTTATGTACGCGGGCAAAAGCTAGTATTTAATATATGTACGCGGGCGAAGCCGCTGACAAAATCTAGTACCCTATAGAAAAAAAACGCTCAATATTTTATAATCTTTGCGAAAGCTTGTTGTTCAACCGAATGGTGCGAATGCCGGCGTTCGCTTGGGGATCAAGAGGTATCAAATAGTGTTCGTTATAAAGTACTAGCTTTTGCCCGCGGCTTCGCCCGCGTGGTTTTGGGGTTGGGATTGGGGTTTCCGGGATAAAAAGTAGCCTATGTCCTATTCCAGAGTGTATCCTATGCCTGTGCCAAATTTCATCCAGATCCGTCCAGCCGTTTTGGCGTGATTGAGTAACAAACATCCAAACATCGTAACTTTCGCATTTATAATATTAGTAAGATTTGCTTACCTAGAAGCGGGTCTCTGGTCTAGCGCGGGCGAGCCTCCACTACCGGCGACAGACGCCGGCCGTGTGTTGCCCCCACTGCTGCCGCCGTACGCTACAACATTATACACAACTTTAGCACCTAGATTATATGAGTGATTTTAGAATTGTAGAGGGAGGAAGATGGTAAATAAATAAGTCATATTTTGATGTCCATGTCCTACAGTCCTGAGAGCTTCACAGACAATTCGACTTTATACGTTTGGTGTACGCCTGCGTGAAGCGACCATACAAAGCTATGAAATTGTCTTTGAAGCGGCAACGATACGATGATATGACGCTAAAGCATCGTCCGTAAGTCTATGAAGCTAAACTTAAGTGGAGATTAGCAATATAAAATTAATTAATAACATTTATTAATAAATTAATGATTAGCAATTTAATTTCCAAATAAATAATATTAAAAATATTGTGTGACAAAGTAACGGGTCAGTTAGTCGATAAAATCTATGGACAATACGACTTCTGTTTGACAACAAAATATAACTTATTCGAAGCTTATTAGACTTAGGTCTGATTTTTTAATCGCCTGATAACTTTTATCTAAAGAACATGGAACATAGGAAATATGTCAAACCGCCATGTTTCTTCCTCAGATAGAAGTTAAGCGAAGATTGAAAAATCGGTCCTTAAAAAATATACAGAAAAACCAACACCAACAAAAAAAAAAACAAAAGCACACAGAAAAACAAAACAAAATCATTTAAAATTATAAAAACATAAATTCTAAAACACACAGGAAAGCATATACATTAACTAGTTTTAAACTTACATACTAAGGAAGCCGATTTAACGAAAATTACCCTTCGATAGTTAAGCTGCCCTCCTAAGCCAAAAAGCGGTATCTCAAAAATATCTTAAATATTGATTTTTGCCATCAAAACTGAGATAGGAAAAACTTTACTAATAATATTTTTTTATGTTTCGAACAAGTTTGCACTAAAAGGCTTAATTACTTAAAATAAAAGCTATCTAGTGTGATAGCTATAAAATATAATTATTCATGATTTAATTAATTAATAATTAATTTAACAAAATAGTAAAGTTGATTTTTATACCATTACACAAAAATCAACTTTACTATTTTTGTGAGATACCGCTTTTTGGCTTAGGAGGGCAGTAAGGGTTACTCTAAAAGTACCGACTACAAATATATGTATAGGTTAGGGTATACAAAGCATATTTTGCATAAATTACATACTTGTACTACAATACAATTATTTAGCATAAAATATAAGGTTAGCATAATTTTCTAATTTGGACATGAAAGTCGACAATGAGAAATAGGTCTGGTGCAAAAAATCTGCTTAAATGATATACAGGGTGTCATTGAATTGTTAACGCAAACGAATACCATAGATCCAGTACATGATCCTAAACCTAGTGGTAGAATTTTTTGTCGGTTTTCTTATTTTTTTTATGAATTTTTACGATTTTTAACATTTTTGTTTTGAGAAAAAAATGTGTGAATTACATTCCAAATTAAAATGTCATCGGGTTTGATTAGAATAATGACTTTATTTGCTCGATGATTTTTTTATGACTTTTTTTTTGGAAAAAATATCTTTTTTTTTCTAGAAATATCATTGGAGTTGGTTAAATTAACGATTTTATACAGGTAAAAATAAAAAAGAACTTTATTTTTCAAAAAATTAAAAAAAGCCGAGGAAAAATTCCATCACTGGGGGTCCAGAATCATGTACTGGATCTATGGTATTCGTTTGCGTTAACATGTCAATGACACCATGTATAAGAAAAATATATTTTTGTATGATTGGCGGCATGAAAACTTCGGAACAATTCGGTGTGGTTATGTATGCCAATTATACAATGCAGTTAGTCCAATTTAGATAATTATGAATACGATTAAATATAATAATCATACACTGCACGCGATGCAATATGTAGAGAAGATGGCTCGCTCCTGATTGCATGTGAGAAATATAAATAATTGTTAAATAAACTTATAATTTTGTTTAACGATGCGCACGCAAGGTACAAACTTACGTAGATTAATAGATTTCTTTAGTTTTGCATTGTTACGCCTCCGCTTTACTATTTCATTCATTCATTTGTTCGTGTTCGTTCGCGTCAGATACTCAATGACATTTTTTACTATGCGTTCCAAATAAGAATAGGATCGATTGACAGGATGTGACATCACGCCGTACTGTCAAATCGAAGATATTTTTGCAAAATTGAAGAACTCAGAGATGAGTAAAATTGAATAACTAGATTCTGGTTAAACTTTTTTCGTTCACAGTTCGTAAATAAATAAAATTTTCCGTAAATAAACTGAATTTTAAAAATATCTTGTCTCGATTTGACAGTAAATCGTGACGTCACAAAATGGCAATTGATCCTATTCTCAATTGGAACGCATTGTATTGTACGCACTTCTCATTTTTTTTAAATTATAATTACACGATTGTAAGAACTACTTGATTTTTTACTTTTATTTGCCTTAATATACTCAAAATATACTACTATGACAAGTCAAATTAGCTTCAATTTTGACATTTCAAAAGTGCCTCTAAGTGGTCTATATGAAATAAATGATTTTGAGTTTGAGATAAAAGAGTGTCAGTACATAGTCGTGCTTAACTCAAAGTTGAGTTTTTTCCAACATACCATCGAGAAGGAAGGAATAAAGTATCTCTGCAACAGAACAGTTTAGAAGTGTCCGAGTATATCTACGTAAGTTTGTACTTTGGGTACACATCATAAAGCATCACTTTGATACCGAAGGACCAAAATATTCTTTTTAACGGAATAATTACACCACAAAAATTAGAATAGTTTAAGAAAAGTTGATCCTTTTGTATTTGTTATTACAAACCAAATTAGTAATACCTATTTACAATTAGACAAAACTAAGCTATCTAAGCTAAAGAAATATAAAAGAGATAAGTTTTAACTACAAATACGGCAAAAATATAAACAAAAAGAAAATATTCAGAAATTAGCATAGTTCGCATAGCTACAAAATTTTGAAAAGAATTACAAATACATAACATACTAATAATTTATCTTCAGTTTCTTAATTGCGAATTCAAATCGTCAATTTCAGCATTCGATTTTGACAAGATTTTTTCAATACACTTACTCGAAAACTGCCTCTTATCGCACTCGGATTACGTTCAATATGGTATGTATATCACCCAAGTGTTTTTTTAAATTTATCACAACAAGGGCTTTTTCATTCCTTCGTCTTCGTCACGGTCAAGGGTGATAACTTTTTTTATTTAGTTAGTTTATTGAATAAGGCGCGAGTCGTCCCCCACGAGGCGCAGGTCGACCTCCACGAAATTACTAACCAGAGCAGGTTTTGATGCCATTTTTATTATATAATCTACTGTATGTTTGAGATATGACTAAACGTGTTTTCGTTCTTTATTTCACAAGTCGTAAGTGTATTGAAAAACGTCGTTCGACACACGTGCAAATTTGTCATTGCAACCCTTAGCTCCATAACACACTCGCCTACAGCTCGTGCGAATTTCGCCTCGGTCGCAATGACAAACTTTCTTCACTTGTATAAAAATGTACTATAACTTCATTTCATCAATTTAGAAACCGTAGATTAAATTAAAGATGAAAGTAGGTACAGTAATATTTAGAAAGGAAAAATTATTTTAAAAAGATTTTAACAAAGGCATATTGTGCATGTACAGTTGAATATAATATAAAGAAAATAAAAACAAAATTCAGTTTAAAAAATTGCATACGGCTGCAGTGACCCAAAGCAAAACATGATTGCTAGCAAACTCTAAGGGCTCTAGACAGACGGACCGCAATTCAACTGCAAATTGCAGTTTGAATGCAGTTGACACGACTGCAATAGAACTGCAAATTGCAGTTTGAATGCAGTTGACACGACTGCAATAGAACTGCAAACTAAACGTGCAGTCCGATTGTAGTTCAATTGCAGTGAGCTGTTCAATCCAATCGTGTAAACTGCACACCAACTGCAATCGGACTGCACGGTTGGTTTGCAGTTCTATTGCAGTCGTGTCAACTGCATTCTAATCGCAATTTGCCGTTGGATTGCAGTTGAAATGCGGTCCGTCTGTTTAGAGCTTAAAGGCAGATTTACATTGAGTCAGTAGCTGTCGTCAGTGCTGGCGCCGAAAACTGACGCGTACTATTTACAAGCAGTCAGTAGTCGAAGATATTTCTTTTGGTGTACACACGTTTGTAAAGTCAGTGCGGAAAAATGATTTCTCAAAAACAGCAAAGAATCTAAGAATTTTGTGCAATATTCTGCAATGCTGTTGCACACATTTCTTTATTTCTATAATTTTGTGATTTGAAATCCCATAGGCATTAATTATCACGGTATAGTTGTACAAGTTTTAAGTTTTCCGTGTCGCTCAATTTTCGTGTCATTTTGTGATCCGGTACGACGAATCGTGGTTACCGTACAACAGAGCGGCAGCAACTGACTTGGGCAATTTACACGATGTCAGTAGCGCTGGCGCGGGTGGCGGGGGAGTGGACTGACGCCGAAAATATTGCAGCGCGAATATTGAAGTCAGTACTGACGTGACAGTACTGTACTGACTTGAAATCAATTTACACTATAGCAGTGCCAGGTCAGCACTGACTCGTCAGTGGACTGACGTCAGTTACTTACTCAATATAAATCTGCCTTAAGGGCCGAGTCAGATCGGAATGGCAGCGCCTGGCAACGGCCAGCACGGCTGACAGTGTCGCAGCGAGCATTTTCAGCGTGAAATAATTCTAACACAATTCTAAACTTCATCAAAAGACTTAAAAGACTATTATCGCGTGAATACCTTGAAAAAGTCGCGAGGCTACCCGCGGCTTTGCGGTTATTTTAAGTTATTCACGCGATAATGGTCCTTTATAGTATAAAGATAAAGTTTAAAATGATTGCACAAAAAAAAGAAACGTTTTTCTGGACTTGTTTAGCACAGCCGTGAGACATATTGATATTGTTAATTTTATTTCTTTATTTTTAATTCAAGTTTCAAATTATTTATTTGTTTGTTCATGTTTAATGGAGTGCCAAATAAACATATTTTCTTTCTTTCTTTTTTCTTTAACACTGAAAATGACCGCCGCGTCACGGACGACCGCTATTACTCCGGTGTGACTCGGCCCTAATTACTAGAATACACATATTTAAGTAAGAAAAACAAAAGCACAAGTGTAAGAAAGCTTTCAAAAGCTTAGTTTAGAAAAACTACAAGTACAAGGTCTAGTGCGAAGTTTTAAACATACTCGATTATGGTAAGGTCTACTGGGGCCCAAGCTGATGGGTTTTCTTTAAAAAGGACCATTGTACATACTAATATGAACAACTTTTACTATGAGACCTATACGGAAATCACGAAAAATAAATCCGTTTCACATTTTGTCGAGTTATGTGAATATAATTCAAGAGAGCAGTGGCGGCCGAGTGGTAAAGGCCCCGACTTACGAATTGTAGGTCGCGGGTTCAAACCCAGGCGCATTACTTCGTGTAATTTATTTTCATCGCCACTGCTCTCAAAACGGTGAAGAAAAACATCGCGAGGAACCGGCATGTCCTAGAACCAAAAATTCGAAGACATGTGATATCCACCAATCCGCACTGGGCCCGCGTGGTGGATTGTGGCCCATTCCCTCCCTTAGAGAAGAGGACTGTGTCCCAGCAGTGGGAACTTTAAAAAAAGGCTGTTGATGATGATGTGAATATAAATCTATGGAGCAGCGGGTTGTTTTTCGTGATTTTTGTGTTGGTCTCATAGTAAAAGTTGTTCATTTTGGTGTGTACAATGATCCTTTTTAAGGAAAGCCCATTTGTCGTATCAACTTTGTATACTTTTTTGACATTTAATGTCACTTTACATAATTTGTGTCTTTAATTGCTATAATTCACATTTTCATTAATAAATAAATTGCAAGCTTAAAAGCAGTAGGGCAGCGGGATTTCGTTTAAGTGTGTTGAAAAAAAGCGTTTACCTTTTTTTTCACCAGATAGCAGTTATTCAGTTAGTACAAATTGATATATATCCTTTAACTTGATCGAGTATATCAAAACCTTCGCGTTAAGGTTACCGACCAATAGCACAAACATAATATTATATTATTAAAAGTTTCGTCAGAATCGTTTTTTTCTAAATTATGCTCAACAATTCTATACATTAAGACTACCTTTTATTTTTGCGCACATACCTACAGAGGCGGATTAAATAGATACCTTTATATATAAAGGCATTTTCTACCTGTAAACCTTAGGATGAGTCAAATTGTTTTCTATTTCGTCAACATTTTTTTTATATTTGAAATGTTTTTTGAAGGAAAATATTTAAAAATGTATAAAGTATGTATAAGATTAAAATAAATAGAATAATAACAAAAAAGAGATTGTAATTCTTCAATTCTTTTACTTATTTTTAATAAGCTCGCCTTAGACCACAATCTCACCTGATGGTAAGCGATGATGTGGTCGACGATGGAGCGTAGTAACCTATTCACTCTTGACTTATATATCCTAGGTTAATTACTAGGAATTCCTAGGGATGTTGATTCCTAGGTAAGGTTAGCTGCACGCATACTGCCGCGCTTATGATAATGGCCGTAAGTCACATTTTGGTCGATATTAAGTATATATTTATTTTGGAATGTAGGGATCGAGATCTACATTTCTGTATACTTAACTCAATATCGATCAAAATGTGACTTACTGCCATTATCATAAGCGCGGCAGCATAATGAACTTGTTCCTAACAAATTATTTAATGTTTGTGCTATTGGTATTAAGCGCACAGTATGTTCTAGCAGTGTCGAAAAGCGTTACATTACTAAGAAAAACTGATCAACATTTTAATGTAGTTATCCATTTTTCCGCATAACTGGATATTCAATTATTTTAGCGATGGCACACAAAATTAATGTGATAAATTAATGCATTTAATTTGCTTTGTTTTAGATCATTTAGATAAAAAAAAAACTACAAACTCATCACTTTGCGTATTTATTTCATCACCACTGCTCTCAAAACGGTGAAGGAAAACATCGTGAGGAAACCGACATGTCCTATAACAAAAAAATCTCAGACATGTGACATTTACCAATACGCACTAAGCCCGCGTGGTGGATTATGGCCAATTCCCTCTCCTAGAAAGGAGGCCAGTGTCCCAGCCGTCATCAACGTCTTAGGAACATTGAAAACGTTGATGATGATTTAAATAAAAACTTGGACATAAAACTTTTTTCTTTGACTCTCTCTCACATCTCTAAAACTCAATTAATTTAAAGACTTGAGACTCTTTCTATTATGTCTCTAATTGCGGTACTCGAAAGTTTATGTGCCATAGTTAAAATAATACGCTTGTTTATACAGTATTTATTTTTACCTAAATACATTAAGTTAGGAGCTAAATGTTAGTAGTGTATGTCAAGCTCCACACCGCAGCTGCTTGGGTACTTGAAGGCTGCAGTGGTACTTTTGGAAATTGAGTTTTTTTGGTACTATATTCAGAAGAGCACAACTTACTTCTGAAGTGTGTAGTGTCTACTAGAAATAAAGAAAGATAAATAAACTCTTGAGCTCCAAGCGAACGGCGGCGTTCGCATACCTATTGTCTATTATGTCTCCAATTACGGTGCTCGAAAAGTTAAAACAAAAACTTGTATGAATGAGAGAATTTATGATTTAGTTTAAGCGTATTTGCCAAGTGCCAGCTAAAAACCAACGTTGGGTGTCTGACGCCCAGCAATTGAGTTGAATTGGCGATCCTTTTAGTTTGGCACGCTCAGCTCAATTGTGTTGTATCTCTGTAGGTACTCTTTTTTTTTATTTAATGTTGTTGTCACTGCAGCGAATAAATTCTATTCTACTCCTATTACAACTGAGTGTAACGCGCCACTACCGGAGGAAACTTCGAAGTGCTTTACTCTAGCCCAAGATGCCGAATTCCACGCCCACTCAAGAATACCGGCCCTAAAGTCTCGTCCGTAGTGCTGCGTTAGGTTGCGTTCCTACTAGCAGTACCCATTATAACAACTATCTGTCGTAGCCATGATAGTTAGTAACAATAACAACACATGACTTACTAACCTTTTGCCAGCGGCTTCGCCCGCGTGAAAATAGGTTTTCGCCAAACTTTAGACCCCCATTACATCCCTTTAGAAGCTGAATTTCGAAAAACCCTTTCTTAGTGTTCGCCTACATCATAAAAGGAAAACCTATGCAAAATTTTACGCTCCTAGTCCCAGTAGTTTTGGCTGTGCGTTGATGTCAGTCAGTCTGTTTCTCCTTTTATATATATAGATTACAGTTAATCGTACCGTCATTCAGTTTCTACGTTATATCTCAAAATCTAAACACCTAAAAATACCATCCAACTCAATTTCCAAAGTACCACAAGACGCATATCTCAAACCTACTGACCAGTTTCGCTCGTCGAGTAAAAGTGTGAAGTAGTCTCGACACTCTGCCAGTTATTATTGGGCCCAGTCGAGTATCCTTGCCACGAGGTAGCATTCCTGTTCGCATTAGCATCCCTCCCATCTCTGGCTTGCCAGTTTCCACCAGACATCCTCTGCTGGTAACTATTCACTAGAGCAGACACCGATTGCTTTTCTCCCTGAGCGTTCGTTCGTTCTAAGTTCGGGTTTCGCTCGGGCAAGTTCGGGCCGCGGTCGGGTAGACTCGGCGCGCGTTCGGCTAAGTTCGGCGCTCGTTCGGGTAATGGAGGACGATCTGGAGGCCCCGATAATGGTAATGGCGGTGCTCCGATGTCGGCTAGTAGGAATTAGTTGTTATATTTGTAGGTGAGTTTTACCCTAGTTATTTGGTAAGGTAAATATTTCGATCGTCAATGTACTAGATCAAGGATAAAGAATAAAATCATAACATATAAGTGGCTATGGCTACCTCGCGATTCCATCATCAGATCAGCTCCATGTCATCATAATATTGCATTGTCATGCGATTTACACCTGCATGCAAAATTGCAGCTCAATCGGTTGAAGATATCTGCTTCAAAATTGAGTTGCAAGATTTGTGCCGAACATGCATAGTTACATTGCAAGCTAATAAAAAGCTTGTAAAAAACATTACATTCGAAATTCTATTCTCATTATTAAAACTGTTCAAAAAATTTGTTGAAAAATTAAACCAATTTTGTAGACAATAATTAATATACAAAATTAACAATGGCGCTTATTCTATTTTCAAATTAGAGCGATGTCATATCTCAACGCCTACTATTGGAGCAAACTGACATTAAATATCATAACAGAATTATTTGTGACTAGCGACCCGCCCCAGCTTCGCACGGGTGCAATGCTGATATTAAATATATTATGCATGTATTATACATATAAACCTTCCTCTTGAATCACTCTACATATTAAAAAAAGCCGCATCAAAATCCGTTGCGTACTTTTAAAAATCTAAGCATACATAGGATCTAAGCAACTTTGTTTTATACTATGTAATGATGATACTTGTCTGGCCGTTTTCGAAACAGAGATCGGTAATCTAATACATTGATGATCGAAGGGTAAATTTTATTAAATTAAGGGTAAACTCGGTCAAATGTGATATAATTAGATGTAAAATGTGATAGTGAAATGTTGAGACTGTTAAATTGATTTTTAATTTGTGCAATTGCAAATAGAAAATGTGAAATTAATTATTGAAAAGGTAGTTTAGTTAGGGTCACAACCGTACTGAGTAAACACAATAAGAAGGTACTCATTAAACAGGGTACACTTTTTACTTTTAAAATACTCTGTCGATTACGTTACTAAGGCCCACTTGTGTAAACCAGAGTTAAATTAAAGTCAAAAGGCAGCGGCATACGTGACGGGATAATCCCTCGGACGGGACGTGAACGGGAACGGAACGTGACTGCCTCGTTCAAGACCGCCCTGTCAGTGCCACGTTCCCGTCCCATCCGTGTCCCCGTGACATATGCGCTTCCATATACATTTTGTATGAAACGATATTTCCAAAATTTCCCGTTCGTGAAAAAACCCGTCACGTATGCAGCGGGCTAAAGTCAAAATAATTTATTTGCTAAACATAGTTAATATGGTAAAAAAAAATGTGTTGTACTATGCGTTCTAAATGAGAATAGGATCGATTGCCATGTTGTGACGTCATGATTTACTGTCAAATCGAGACATGATTTTTAAGAATTTTATTTTTATTTATTTACAAACTGTGCAAGAAAAAAGTTTAATCAGAATCAAGGTTTTCAATTCTACTCATCTCCAAGTTCTTCAATTTTGCAAAAATATCTTCGATTTGACAGTACGGCGTAACCTCACATACTATCAATCGATCCTATTGTTATTTGGAACGCATAGTATCATTATAACCAATCTATCTTAAACCTGAGTTAGTAACTAACTCAGGTTTATATGCATGAAATATTTGATATTTAACCTCACGTTAGCGTTAAAAAGTTAACTCTAGTTTACGCAAATGAGCTTCAAAACAATCACAAAGACAAAACACAGTGCTTGAACAACACAACAAGAAAATAAAGATTCTAACAATTTAATTAATTTAACCCTTCTTTAAAAATAAATTGTGCATAGTAACATTTAACACTGTAATGGGAAATCATCAAATAACTCTTCTCGTTGTGGATGGTGAGAGAGAGAGTGTCAGAATTTTACGTACTAAAGAAAAAATTTAGAGTAAGGGTATGAGGAAAAAATGTCTGCAACCTATGTCTACCTCAGACGTATCAAATCATTAAAATCGGAAACACTGTAACTTCGCACGGGTACTGATATTGAATATATTATGCATGTATTATACACATAAACCTTCCTCTTGAATCACTCTATATATTAAAAAGACGCATCAAAATCCGTTGCGTACTTTTAAAGATCTAAGCATACGTAGGAACAGCGGTAAGCAACTTTGTTATATACTATGTAATGATTAGACTATCCTTTGCCAGTGGCACTGGGCTCGCATGCTAGATTATAGCTCATTCCCTATCCTAGGGAAAAGGCCTGAGTCCCAGCGGTGGGAACATTGTAAGGCTGATGCTACACTATGCTAACTTAACTTAGCAATAACAAGTACCTACTCTCATCTAATCTCTCTACACCCACCACACACTCATCACATACACACCATCGCACTCACACACCGTCACACACGATACGCACATGCAAACCCACACTGCTATGATTGTGATTACACCCACCATGTGATTGTAACTACATTAATATAATTATGTATTTTTTTTCTAAACACCTATGTGAATATGTATTTTTGGAGGAACTGACTCCCAAGTCACAGGCAACAAGCCTAGTTTGGGAGCCAGGGGACCTATTAGTGTGTTTAATGTATGTTATGAATAAAGTTATTATTATATTAAAAAAAAAAACTTGCTGGTAAGTAGGGTTTTCTATACAAACTTTGAAATATTGATACAAGAGAACTCTGCACTCCCACTCTAACCAAATCGATAGAAAATATTTGATGATTTTCCCTTCTTAAAATAAAATTCTGTTACATTATTTCTTCGTTGTCAAGACGTCATGAAGTATATAAAGGTACTTACCATTTTGTTGTGATCTAATGAACTCTGCGTTGATGTCTCGTCCATTAGAGAACCGCGATCGACCCCATGTACTGGAACCAGAGATCTGTTCTTGACTCCTGTTAGAAACGAAATGAGAATTTTAGTCAAAGACTATAGCCATGAAGCGCCATCTAGGACGTCATATAAGAACTACAGGAATCCTGCATCGCGCAATCAAAGTTCTCCGCGGAATTTGAACATATCGTCCCCTTGGAGGTCAATGGAGCTAAGCCACAATTTTTCTCACAAAACTCACAAGAAACCATACTTTATATTAGTCAATACATCTAGTAGATATCTTATCTGTAAGCAGGTTATTTTTCAATAATTTAGCTTTAATAAGAGTCAATAAGTATAAGCAGCTTAGATTCATTGTGATTACAATCATAGAAAATAAGTATTGAGTGGTCAATAGTTGTAAGAACTCTTGACGTCCAAAACTACACTAATTTATGTTAAAATAACTGTTTTCTCCCGCATCCAAAGTCAAAGTCAAAGTCAAATCATTTTTATTCCAAATAAACCATTTACAGGCACTTTTGAAACGTCAAGTCTGTCTGTCCTAAATAATGATGCTAATTGCACATTCCAAAGCGTAGATCTCTATGGAGAAGAATGTGCAAGAAACTCCATGGACACTCTTTTCAATTATGGTAAGTATTACAAATAATTCGGTTACATGTTTCTTGTCGATACTAGTATGTGAGAACAATGTAAATAATAACTAAAAAGAAACAATTCTAAATATAGATATTATATTAAAATAAACTACTGACAGCTAAGAGATGACCAATCTCAACTGACAGCGCCCGTTCACGGACATGACGCATACATCAGCACTACTCAGCTCAACCATTTTATAGGGAACCGAATAATCCAATACACGCGCCACCGTCAGTGAGACATTTGAGTGAGCATGACAAACTCTCAGCTGCCGAGCTCATTTACGTCAAATCAAACAAGTCCTATAGTAACCTAAAACCATAAATTGTTCCATGGTACTCACATTTACAAACTTTGAAAAAAAAAATGAATTTACATTATACAATACTATTATAAAATAAATGAACAACTTTAAAACACAAGAAAAAAGTTATTTTAATGAAAATCCATTTGTACGAACTACGGGTAGTGGAGCTGGACCAGCATTAAGCCAAGCATTTTTATCTTGAATGTAATCCTCCAACTTATAATATGCCTGCCTGCATAGTGTGCGTTTAATGCAAGATTTAAATTTCGTTTCATTAAGTTCCAATATGTGGGAAGGTATTTTATTATAACATTTTAAACAGTACCCCATGAAAGAAGAGGCCACTTTAGCCAGTCTGAAGCCTGGTTGAACTAACTGATCCCTATTTCTTGTAACATAATTGTGTCTATCGCCTCTTTTGCTAAAAAGATGAAGATTTTTTCTAACATACATGATGTTTTCATAAATATATTGACATGCCACCGTCATGATATTAATATTCTTAAACAGCTCCCTTAGGGAATCGCACCGCCGGAGATTATAAATGGCTCTAATTGCTCTTTTCTGTAGTATAAAAATTGAGTCAATGTCTGCAGCCCGTCCCCATAGTAAAATACCGTATGACATAATACTATGCTTTATTTTTTAAACGTACATAACTCAGAAGTGTAGTTCTGTGGTTTAGCTCCAGTGACGTCCAAGGCGAGGATATACGACAGCCCGAAATTAACTATGGGGCAGTAGCCGGTATATAAAAAATAGTGTCGGGATCGGTATCAGGAACAGGGTCCAAGCTACAGTCAGGGCTCCAGAGAAAGGAACCTCCTAACTATACGAGCCGTGTCCAGGAGTACCGCTCTCTGAATCAAGCCCTTGATTCAGTCGCCTAACGAGAGCCTCCTAAGATGTTGGTTGAGGCTCTTGGCTATTAAGCCATTGTCTGACACGACTATTGGTACAATGATTGCCGAATCCACATCATTATTATTATTTATTTATTTAATAGGCTCGCGTTTGACTACAATCTCACCTGATGGTAAGCGATGATGTGGTCGACGATGGAGCACGCTTGCCTAGAAGAAACCTAGCCTATTTTTTACGAAGTATAGAAACAAAATTACAATATCTATATCAATTCGGTAATCTTTAAGTCAAGAGTGGTTACTTCTAGGTAAGCGCGCTCCATCGTCGCTTTCCATCAGGTGAAATAACGGTCAAGCGCAAACCTATAATCAATAAAAAAATATATATATAATAGTTACCTGAGTACGACTTCAGTGGCGTCTTCTTCCTGAGGCGGTTGTCTTGGAGGCAAAGATGGTAGCACCGTCGATTCTGAGATCAGAGACATTTCCATTATTATCATTACATAGTATAAAACAAAGTCGCTTCCCCCTGTCCCTATGTATGCTTAGATCTTTAAAACTACGCAACGGATTTCGATGAGGTTTTTCTATTAGATATAGAGTGATTCAAGAGGAAGGTTTATGTGCATAATACATGCATAAATATATTCAATATCAGTACCCGTGCGAAGCTGGGGCTGGTCGCTAGTATTACATATTATTCTTTATTGTACACAAAACATGTAATAGTACACAGTAGTTAGTAAATTCATGTACAAAGGCGAGCTTAACTGAACAAAGAGTTTTCTCCCAGCAAACCAAAAAAATCCAGCAAATTTGTAAAAATTTAATTAAGAAATAAAGCACTATTTTCACGATAGTGTTTCATGTACTGGATCGACTCTCCACGTGATATACTACCTATTACCGTTATTAATATCAAGCAAAAAACAGAAAAAAAACATCCTTTGTTGTGTACAGAACCCTAAAAAGGGACGTAGTATATTCCTTTGGGACAACTTTCTAGCTTAAAGCGCGTGAATCCACTGGTAAAAGATAGTCTTACCTATGACTCTCTCAGGAGTAGTGGAAGACACTCTTTGCGACTGCTGACTACTTCTGTGCTCCTGTAGAATCTCCGCCTGCGTGCGCGGCCGCCGCTCAGGCTCGGGGGAGGACGCTGCTGATGATGAAGACTCCGCGTTCCTGAGGAGTTGAGGGTCGAGGTTATGGCTGTGGTAGTGGACCAGGGTTTTAGAGCTGATTGTCGTGGTGGAATTTTGATAGGAGTATTTTGTTGAAGAGACTGGTGGATTTATTGTGGAGAACTTGGTTAAAAGCAGATTTACAATTTATTCGTCGATCAATTTGGAAAATACTGGAGATAGTAGTGTATAGATCCATATTTAGTTTTGCGAAGGCTGATAGAAAAGATCATTCGCTGAAGGTTGGTTTGTCGTAGTCACTGGGCACGAATAACCCGAGGCCCCAGTGCGAAAGAAAAAAAAGGAACGGGGTGGGGTGTTTAATAAGAGTCTGTCAGTGTTTCCCGCTCCGCCCAAGAGCGGAATTAACCATCACATGATTTTTACCCATCATAAAAAAAGTTTCCAGGCTACTACTTTCTTCTTTATATACTTACTCTTGTAATCTCCTCCTGATCTCGGCTGTGGGTGACTCTCCAGGCGGCACGGCGGAGTAGGGAGTCAGTTGGAGTTCTGGCGGCAGCTGCGCGTGGAAAGACAGCTTGGCCACCCATTCCTGGTGCAGAGAACAAATAGGAGTTAGGGTTTTGTAGAAAAAAAATCGTAGAATAAAAAAACATAATGTGGGAATTGGAAATTCAGAAAACGAAATAATACATAGTTAATTTTTGTAATATGTATTTTAATAAACAGTGCCCAGAGTTTCTTGCACATTCTTCTCCATAGAGATATACGCTTTGGAATGTGCAAATGGCATTATTTATCTTTTTTTATTCAAAATTACCCATACTATGCGTTCCAAATAAGAATAGGATCGATTGACAGGATGTGACGTCACGCAATACTATCAAATCAAATCGAAGATATTTTTACAAAATTGAAGCACTCATATCATATCATATATTATTAAAATTATATTACTCAGAGATGAGTAAAATTGAAAAACTGAATTCTTATTAAACTTTTTTCGTTCTCAGTTCGTAAATCAATTAATTTTTTCGTAAATAAACTGAATTTTAAAAATATCTTGTCTCGATTTGACAGTAAATCGTGACGTCACAACATGGCAATTGATCACGTTGTGACTCTAAGTCATAACGTGATTATTCAGAAAGCTGGGCTTATCAAGTTCAGAAATCTGGAAACTGAAAACTTATCCTTACCTTCATCAAGTCCTTGGAGGAGCAGGCGAACAGGTACTCAGCGCCGTCCGCACACGCGAGGCGGAACACATTTGCGCGCTTTGTGTAGTCTCCCGCCGGCTCGCAGCGCGCCTGGGGACGACAATAACACATTGTTAGCGTGTGACAATATTTTAAATGAAACGACAAATAACACCAAAACGCTTAGTTCAGACCGTAGAAGTGGGAAACGAACCCACGACTTCTGGCATTATAAACAGAACCACTAATCACCAGACCTTCTCTCTTCGCTCTTCAAAAAATGTAATGTACACAGACAGGCGAGCTTAACCCATAGTTGGGTGTTTTTTACAGCAAACCTTTACAAACATAGTGAAATTTATTATTTAATTTTTGCTCTTGATATTCGGCATCAATAACTGAACTATACAAGTATACATTGCCCAATCAGTAACAGCTGTCAATGATTTATAAATGACAGCCATTCTTTCCAACTTTTGGATGGGTATCAAGTCCATAATGTATCCATAATCCACAATGTAATTCATAATGTTGGGATCGAAACACTGTGAACTGTGATACTTGTGGTTCGATCCTAACTTTAGCTCTAACTTGACATAATTTATTAAACTGTGTTTTTTTATCTATCTGTTTGTGTGTTTTGTCTGTGAATTGTTAATTAGTTATATGTGCATGCTGTGGTCTCCTATAACTAAAGGAGCAAACGTTAAAGGGCCCCATACCTAAATCTTTTTACTGTATCTGTGTGACCTTTTTTGGAGATTCAAATAAATAAATAAACCTACGACTTCTGGCGTAATGGACCAAGCCAGCCATCAATTCGTTTTTGTTAAATTACATTTTAAATCACATTTGATTATGTGAACAATGATTGGGCTGATTAGAATTGTCATAAATTGCATTATGATAAAAATTACATTTCAATAAACATTTAAAAACATTAGACTTACGTTGAGAATAGCTACAGGTGGCGCGGCAGCCTTGGCGCTGGCGAAGTCCAGCTCGTCCCGGAAGAAGCACAGCAGCTGTCCGCACAGCACGGAGTAGTACCCGCGCCACGACCGCACCGTGGCGCGCTTGCCGCCACAACCCGCCTCCTGCTTGCGCTCCAGGTAGCCTGCGGGATGGGGAATCAAGGGTTAGTGTCAAAAATTTTATACGGAAGATAGGTGACGCTCCTCTAGCGCGAGGACCGCTGACATTGTGACAATTCACACATTCATAATGCGTAAAGCTAAGGAGTGGAATTCTCTGCCGTCTTCGTCTTTAAGAGTGAATACACACATGTACATATACATATACAAACAGTACTTGTTTATACATATATATATATATATATTTCACAACTATCACACAACGCCATCTATTCCCAAGCTAAGCAGAGCTTGTGTTATGAGTACTAGACAACTGACAAACATACTTATACTTGTATTTTATTCTATTATTGCATTATAGATAAATTACTCCCAGACACAGAACAAATGATCGTGCTAATTATACAAAATTCACAAATACCGTCGGCGATGACTCACGCTTAGGCTTAATTAAGCCCCAAGAGGACACCGGTGTCCGCACACCTATCTTTAAATTTTGTCTGTAATTACAGTATTTGATATATTAAATTATCGGACGGCGACCAACTTATTACTCATTGTTCGTAATGTTTCTATACTCTTGAGCCCCAAGCGAACGTCGGCGTTCGCACACCTCATCATCATCATCAGCATTTCTAATGTTCCCACTGCTGGGACACAGGCCTCCTCTTTCTAGGAGAGGGAATGGGCCGTAATTCACCACGCGGGCCCAGTGCGGATTGGTGGATGTCACATGTCTTCGATTTTTTGGTTCTAGGACATTTCGGTTTCCTCACGATGTTTTCCTTCACCGTTTTGAGAGCAGTGGTGATTACACAAAGTAATGCGCTTGGCTGGGTTTGAACCCACCACACATCTATTGTTCTTTAATTGTGTCTGTAATGACCAAAGTCAAAAGGCTAGTGTTACCTTCGATCTCGACGGGCGGCAGTTCAGCGATGTCGCCGCGCCGGTGTCGCCGGAAGCTCTGCGTGCGTCGCCGAGTCGTGAACGACGGCGTGCGCTTGGGCGTCTTTACCACCTGAGGATACAATGTTTATTTTATTTATTGAGAAAAACCAACATCACATAGAGATCAAATTGTCGATGAAGTGACAACGATATGACGCACGGCGTTGTCGTTTCGTCAACGTCGTAAATATCGAAATACATTATTTGCGTTTGATTTTTCACAGCTTCAATGGAAAACAAACCTGAGTATATAATTTATTTATTTTTTTATGGTGGGAAAAATCATCTAATGACGAATCCCGCCCTGGGGTGGAGCGGGAAACAGTGTCAGACTTTTACTGACTAAACGACCCACCCCTTTCCTTCTTAGTCCTCATACCGGGGTCGGACTTTCCTTTCAGAAACCGGACTGGGGCCCCAGTAGGCTTTAGGCGGTCGCCTCACCTTCACTTGTTCCTAAGATAAAGGGTCTTAACAAAGAACAGATGGACTACGAAGTTATATAGGCCATTATGTACATGACCATAGTCCAACATCAACCACTGAGGACCATTATAGGGCGCCTGGAATCCGGTGTGTGTAGATTCTGTCGCGGTTGCTCAAGGGATATTTTGTTTTAATTGCTCTGAATGTTAAGATTCAAAAGTCGAACGTGTATTTTGTTTTTTGGACTGTTAGTACACACCATCGCGATAGATGGTGTTGTACATTTCGCTGCATCGCGCAGTTAAGATTTTCCGCTAATACATGACCTCTCGTGGAGGACATGAATAAATTCGTTCGTTCTGAGCTTGGAGTTTAATTTACATAGCTGCCTTGCAGGCTCTTAATACTTTTTGAAGGGAAATGTACATGGTCCTTCGAGCCGGATGACAAATAGTTGATCGAAGTTGATCCACACAGCGGCATATTCCATACAAGAATAGTATCGGACGGAATTTTGGACCCTATTACAGTGAACTATAAAGTTGGAAAAACTGTGAGTACTTTGCATTATTGACTTAGAGAAAACTCGAGCAAATTAGAGAAGTGCCAAACACTTAGAAAATTTTCATGAAAACTTTTACGGACTTGTAATTTTTTCGAGAATCGGGCATTCAAGTTAACTGAAAACTTAAACTAATTGAATTAAATACTACATTCATTTCAACAACACTTGTACAAGATGGAAACGTACTTTGCAATTCAAGAAGATACAACCACTAAGATAACCAAAGCCAGAGTTAATTTCAAAAAATCTCCAAAGGAAAGGCTAACACAGTCCTATTTAGAAACTCGGCTTGAAACTTTGGAAAATTATTGGACTTCGTATCGCGACACACATCGAGTCATCGTTTCGGAATTTAACCCCAAGGATTTGGTTAAGTCCAGCTATTGCACAACCGATACATACGGCGTGACCGAAGATCTATACACGGATTATAAAACAGAGTTAAAGAATTGCTTAATTAAGTTTAAGTTAGATTCTAGTACTGTTGCATTGTCTAGTTCTAAGGTTATGGAGTCAAACGTCGGTCAATCCTTTAGTGTTAGGTTACCCAAAATTTCTATTCCTAGTTTTAGTGGTAAATACACCGAATGGACAAGTTTTCGCGATTTATTCATGTCGTTAATACATAACAACAAAGCATTGGACGATGTTCAACGACTACACTATCTCAAGGGCTACTTAACTGGTGAGGCCGAACAGCTTTTACGCCATATTCCTGTAACGGCTAGTAATTACAAAGTCTGTTGGGATCAATTGGAACACCGTTATAATAACAAATTACACCTTGCTAATTGTATTTTAAAACGTTTCATGAATCAAAAGAACATAACTTCTGAGTCATATAGTGCTATTAAAGAATTGCTTGATACAACAAATGAATGTTTAAACGCCCTTAAAAATTTAAATATTGACATTTCTTCTTGGGATATTATTGTAATTTATATTATTAGTTTAAAGCTTGATACTGATTCTAGGAAATTGTGGGAAGCTCAAATCTGTAAATTCATTGATGAATTACCTAAAATTAGCAATTTACAAGATTTTCTAGAGCAGCGATTCAGGTCTCTTGAATTTTTAGATTCTAAAGTCAGTTACAGGTCCAACAATAGTACTCGCACGACTAAGGCTATGCATGTTACCTCAAACGTAACTTGCGAGTTTTGTGATGAAAGTCATAGACTAATAAATTGCAAGAAGTTTTCTAAGGAAAATGTTGATTCACGTCGTGAGTTTGTCCAAACCAATAAGTTGTGTTTTAACTGTCTCGGTCCAAATCATTCGGTATTTTCATGTCGTCTTTCAACCAGTTGTCGTATTTGTAGGAAGAGACACCACTCTCTTCTGCATCCGAAATCATTCCCTAAAGGTAATCACGTCACACGTGATAAAGAGGATGATGGTACAGATCAAGCTATACCATCCACTTCACAGAGCGAATCACCACGTAACGTAGTATCTTGTTTCTCCAACGTGAACAGCCAAGTGTTATTGGCCACTGCCTTAGTAAAGGTAGAAGTAAGAACAGGTACTTTCGTTTTAAGATCTCTCTTAGACCAAGGATCTCAAGCATCGTTTATTACCGAATCTTCGGTACAAATGCTTGGTTTAAAGAAGATAAAAAACAAGAGTCTTATTTCAGGACTTGGCAGTGACCAGAGTGCAACATTGCACTCTAAATGGTTCGTAACCATAAGGCTTCAATCATGCCATGATCCCAACTTCAAGGTTGTTGTGAAGGCTCATGTTCTTAAGAACATAACATCAGCTCTTCCTGAAAGGAAGATTGTTTTGACATCGTTGTCATCTCAAATGTCGGATTTGAAATTAGCTGATCCTTCATTTAATACTCCAAACAAAATTGATATTTTGCTAGGAGCAGAAGTATATGGCCAGATATTAATGGATGGTGTTATCAAGGGTCTACCTGGGTTTCCCATGGCTCAGAATACCAAACTTGGATGGATCCTGTCTGGCTGTATAAACTCACAAAGTAACCAAGGTTCTTCTCCAAGTAATAAAATCTTGAACACGCACACTGCAATAGTGACAGATAACCTGTTAAAGAAGTTATCAGAGGAAAAGCAAGCATGTGAGGACTCCTTTACAGAAGCAGTTCCAAAGGACTCTTCAGGTCGCTATGTAGTGAGATTGCCATTCAAGTCAGATCCACTTTGTAAGTTTGGCAACTCTTTCGAAATTGCTCGAAAACGATTTTATTTACACGAGAAAAGGTTGCTAAAGAATTTTAAATTTCGCACTAAATATTCTGATCTAATTGAAGAATGTTTAACTTTGGGTCATATAGATATGGTTCCAGAATCACAACTAGATAATCCTAGTTCTGTCTATAACCTGGTAGCTTCCAAATCAAGGATTGCACCTGTAAAACAGGTTTCAACACCTCGTTTGAAACTTAATGACCCTACATGGCTACAAGCAAATACAGTCCATTATAGAAAGGGAAAGATTAAGAAAACTGATTAGAAAAAAACCGATAAGGTCTTATGTCACATATCAACTGAAGGCATTGAGATAATTTCAAGTTTAGGTAGTTAGTAGGTTTCTACAAACAAAAGAATCTGACACTAGATCTTTTACTACACGTTGGTTAACTTCTAAGGAATTGAATGAGTCGTTACTTATTTGTATACGGTTATGTCAAAGGGAAGGATTCCAGAAAGAAATAAGAGAGTTTACAGATATTAGGTACGGTAAACAAACGCAGTAAACTCGCTTAACCCATTTCTGGATGACAAAAACATCCTTAGAGTTGGTGGTCAATTACAGCAAGCTAACGTAGTAGAAGGCATGAAACATCCTATCTTACTACCATATAATTCACATCTAGCAAAGTTAATTTTTGCAGATGCCCATACATGTACTATGCATGGGAGCCCTCAGTTAATGCTGACTCACTTAAGAATTCAGTATTGGATTTGAACGCAAAGAGTCTCGTCAGAGAGCATGTTCGTAATTGTGTCGTTTGCGTTCGTTATGCGGCTCAAACAAACCAACAATTGATGGGTCAGTTACCATCAGCTCGTGTCACTGCTTGCTGACCTTTTCATCAAAGTGGTGTGGGTTAAGGCCCTATCGCCGTCAGAACCACAAAAGACGTGGTTATCGCTCCACTAAGGGTTACATTTGTCTATTCGTCTGCATGGCTACTCGAGTGATACATCTCGAAGTAGCGAGTGATCTGACCTCAGATGCATTTCTTGCTGCATTTAAGCGTTTTGTTGCTCATAGAGGGCATTGTGCAGACTTGTGGAGTGGTAGCAAGTGACATAGCTGACTGGCTCGCAATAAACGGCACCACCTGGCACTTCATTCCTCCTCGTTCTCCAAACTTAGTTGGACTTTGGGAAGCTGGAGTGAAGTCCACAAAACATCACCTAAAACGCGTGATTGGCAACAGCACACTCACATTCGAGGAGATGACGACTCTTCTGTGCCAAATAGAGGCATGTCTTAACTCACGGCCGATAGCACAAATTAGTTCCAGTCCAGAAGATTCATATCCACTTATCCCGGGACATTTTCTTGTGGGTGAGCCTTTAGTGCTGGTACCGGATACTAACTATGAACATGTGAACATGAGTACTCTCAAAAGATGGCATTTTACTCAACGGCTTATGCAAGACTTTTGGCGTCGATGGTCGCATAAATATCTCACACAATTACAACACCGTTATAAATGGTCACACATAACTCCGGAACCTAAAGTAGGAGATATTGTGTTGGTCAAAGCGGATGATCTGCCACCGGCAAGATGGTTATATGGAATAATAACTGATAAGCATATTGGTATGGACAATCTTACGCGCTTTGTTTCTTTAAAATGTAAGGATTATATCATAAAGAGACCAGTGTCCAAGCTCATTATTTTACCTGTTACCATCTAGATTTAAGTTTTGAAAATTGTTTGCATTATATTCAAAGGCTACTTGCCACATACAAGTGAAGTGTGATTTAAGTTTATATTTTTGTTGTTTTTGGTAGTAGCTGTATTATTGTCTTGGTGCGCGGATCAATTGTATATATATAGTTTTGTATTGTGTTATTTTATGGACACCGTCCATGGTGGGCGGAATGTTAAGATTCAAAAGTCGAACGTGTATTTTGTTTTTTGGACTGTTAGTACACACCATCGCGATAGATGGTGTTGTACATTTCGCTGCATCGCGCAGTTAAGATTTTCCGCTAATACATGACCTCTCGTGGAGGACATGAATAAATTCGTTCGTTCTGAGCTTGGAGTTTAATTTACATAGCTGCCTTGCAGGCTCTTAATACTTTTTGAAGGGAAATGTACACTGAACTAGAGCTTGACTGCGGTCCCACTTGATGGTAAGCAGTGATGCAATCGTTGATGGTGAGACGCACTAGTTTATTAAGAGCCTATTCACTTTAGCCTTGAAGACACCTAAGGATCCCTAAAAATGATATTTGTAGTATACTCACGCTCATACTCTCAGCGCGCTTGACGTGCTGTTCGTTCTTGGGCAGGCGCTCGAACTGCGGCGCGGGGGACAGCGCCTCCTCCGACGACGCCGCCGCCACCGACGACTGCAGCCGCTCCGACTGCGGGGGGGACCATATTGAATTAATACATCATAATATTTACAGTAAAGGCCGTTCTAATTTGGAGAACCTGAAGTAAGGCTATGCGTACTTTGACGCTTGTGCACGCGTACAAAAATAGACGTTTGAAAAAATAAATGCCGTTAACAACAATGTGAATAAATCAAATATATATTTTTCTATTATTTTTATTTCCTATGTTTGGAAAAATATTTAAAAATGTAATTTAATACGTATATACTGCACTGAGGCGGCGTCTGGCGTGGGCGACGTGGGCCATCGCGGTCCAAGAGGCCTCGCACCTCGAGGGTCCACAAACGGAAAAATGATGATTGTTTTCTTTACTGTTAGTTGCGTATACTTAATAATGTAAAATAGTTACAATAAAGAAGTTTGTATTTTTATGAATCAAAATTTGAGTATCCAAAATTTTTAAAATTCGTCTTCTTGCGTCACCTATCAGGGGGCCTCGCAAAGTATATCTTGCCCACATCAAATTTACGCCTTGCCCCTGCCACAGCAAACATCCTGTGCTTTGAAGTATTTTTTCTGAACAATAAATCATTATTATGTTCTCACCTCTCTGGTCATAGGCACGGGTGCGGTCTCCCGTCTCCTCTCCTCCGTGATCCTCTCCATTTCCCTCTTCCTGTACTGCTGCAGCCTCTCGGCCTCCTGCCTCTCTGCTGAGATGCGGCGCGCCTGTTCCTCTTCATCGCGCTGCGTTTGGAAGGCTTGTTCCACCTGGAGGGAGAGATGAGATGATTAATGTATTTATTGCATGCAATTTTCACTGATATACAGAGTATTTAATTATGAAATAGGTGTGTAATTATCTACGAATGTTTGGTTCTAGGACATGTCGGTTTCCTCACGATGTTTTCCTTCAAGTTTTGAGAGCAGTGGTTATGAAATAAATTACACAAAGTAATGCGCCTGACTGGTATCATCTCTGTTTGATTTTAAAACAAACAAACTTTGCATGTGTCTGAGTGGATCTCTGGATGGTTCGATTTTTTTTTTATTGCACGGATTTTAAATCGAATTTTGATTCGACGATTCAAAGCTAAGCAGAGCTTGTGTTATAAGTATCAGACAACTGATAAACATATTTATATATTTCTAAATTCATACATATTATAGATGAATAACACCCAGACACAAAACAAATGATCTTGCTCATCACATAAACATTTGTCCTGGGTGAGAATCGAACCCAACTCCCACCCAGAAACTGGTATCCTCCAGGTCGCGATGGCGGTTGATCAGCTCCTCCATCTGCGCCACGCTCTCGCCGTGTTCGGTTCAACTTATCAGCCGCGGCGCTACGTTACTTACGAGGGTGATTCTCTTGAGCGCGTTGAACTTGTCTCGCTGCGCGTCGATGGTCTCCTCCAGGTCTCGGTGGCGGTTGATCAGCTCCTCCACCTGCGCCACGCTCTCGCCGTACTTGCCGTCGCGGACCAGTGGTACCCTGGAACATTATGACATAGTTAGAAAATAAAGAAAAAATACTTAATCTTTACTCATGCCACACACAATCGTATAAATAAACCAAAACTACTAAATGAAAAAACATGAACAAATTACTTTTTAAAATATTTTTGCTATCAAGGCCCAACATGGAGCATTAAATATAAATGTTCACATTTTATCAAATTCAAGACTTACCACTATGGACCACCATGGCAACCATCATAGGCAATTATGTACATAACCATGATCAAACATCGACCACTATGTGTCATTATGTACATGACCATTGTCCAACATCGACCACTGTGTCATTATGTACATGACCACTGTCCAACATCGACCACTACGGGCCATTGTGTATATGACCATTGCCTAACATCGACCACAGAAGACCATTATATAGTTCGTTTTTTAATCCTAGACTACATTTTGACAACTTAAAATGTCAAATTCCAGAAAATTGGGAACATATTTCTAGAGTGTGACATTCTGAGTTGTCAAATCGTAGTCTAGAATTAAAAAACGAACTATAGGGCCTCTGGAATCTGATCTCGCCTTGTTTACCTGTTGGTAATCCAGTTGTCGAGCGCATCAGCGTCCCTCTTGAAGACGAGCGCGTCCAGGTGCTGCGTGTAGATCCTCTCGCGGTTGCTCCAGGCGGCGTCCAGGTGCGCGCGGCGGCTGCGCAGGAGGGACATGCGTTCCTCTATCTCGTTCGACATGAAGTGACCTTCTTTTACTAGTTTTTCGCCTGCGGGAGAAAGGGGACTTTAATTTTGATAGCTTTATTAAAAACTAGCTTTTGTCAGCGGCATAAAATATCCTATGTCACTCAGGAGTAAAGCAGCTTTCTATTGTTGCTAACATTTTTCCAATCGGACCAGTAGTTTCAGAGATTACCTCCTACAAACAAAAAAAAAACAAAGAAACAAAAAAACAAACTATTAGTGTAGATTGGTGAATAAGATGATCTTTTGAAGAAAGGATCACATAGTTCTGAGTGGACCTGTCCAGTCAGTGCTAGTAATTTGTCAGTATTCGTGCCACTCAACTCAGGACTACTAAGGAGCTTAACTTAGTAGTTCTGAAAATACCATATTTAGTTGCCCTTTGCGCCTCAGAGCCGCCGTAAATCTTTCGAAAACCCACAAGCCTGGGTTTTAGGTCTTCCCCAGTGTTGAGCAAAATACGGCCCGCGGGCCAACTACGGCCAGCAAAAGCATTTGATCCGACCAGCTGACGGTCCCTTGGCATGAATAGTATAAAACATGCGAAAGTTACACTTTGACGAACCAGAATTATAAAGTAGATTCTACATAATAAAATAATAAACGCATAGATAAAAATTTATGGTAGGCGTGTGCCTACCATAGTAGGGCCTTCGAATAAAAATTAAATAAAAAAAATTAAATTAATTAAATTATTTTTTTTATTAATTATTTAATTAATTTTTTAAATTAAATTAATTTAAACACAAAATGCATTTTTCTATAACTCTGACCCCCTCTGAAATAATTAAACTTTCTTAAATATAAAGAAAGTTTGCCCACCAAAGGTAAATACCCTATTCCAAATAAACAGATGATAACTTACCATCATTGTACAGCGTGTGGAAAGCCTCTTCCTTGGCCTCTATCTCCACCTTGATGTCCTGGTGCCTCGCCAGCAGTCGCTCAGCTCCAGACACGTCGTGGGCGAGGTCTGGCGCTGTCACGCGGGCGAGGGTCTCGTTTGTCCACGCTCTGGAGGAGGGAAATGTTGAAATTAGGAACTGTAATCCTTTCTAAATTCATTGTTGAGTTAAGCTCGCTTTTGTATACGAATTGTCAAATTACTGTATTTATCTATATATATAAAAGGAGAAACTGCCTGACTGACATATCGACGCACAGCCGAGACTACTGGGACTAGGAGAGTGAAATTTTGCACACGGCTTCGGCTTCCTTTTATGGCGTAAGATCTGCCAATATTCAGCCCCTAAAGGGACGAAACGGTGGTCAAAGTCTCAGCTGTTCTTTACTTAAATATATGAATTTCGTACGCACGTAAATTAATTTTAATTTTAGAAAAAAATGGGATCCATGGGATTAAAACGATCAAAATTTAAAGAGTGTATTTGATCCTTGCTTTTTATTGAGGATTTATCTTTTAGTGTCTCGCGTAGACACTAGCCTTATATTTTTTTGTTAATTGGTTGATAGTTGTATATATCATACTAGCTTTTTCCAGCGGCTTCGCCCGCGTACATAAAATATAACCTATGTCACTCAGGAGTGAAGCAGCTTTCTATTGTTGCTAAAATTTTTCCAATCGGACCAGTAGTTCCAGAGATTACCCCCTACAAACAAAAAAACATAAAAACAAAAAAACAAACTTTACCTCTTTATTATATTAGTGTAGATGTACTAGCTGGTAACCGCGACTTCGTCTGCGTCCTTTTATTTGCAATAAAAGGTAGCCTATGTTTTTTCTCAGGGTCTAAAGATTGTCTATGCCAAATTTCATCAAAATCGTTTCAGAGGTTTAAGCGGAAAAGCGTAACAGACAGACAGACAGAGTTACCTACTTTCGCATTTACAATATTAGTATGGATGTTTTTTTTTATCTTCATCAATGTAAGAATGTTGTTTTTGTTATTAACTATTAATACTGTTTGTTTTCCTTTCACAATAAAATAAATAAATAATTAGAAGAAGGTCCGTACAACACAGGATTGGTGCCTGGACACAGCGACGCGCGGCCGCGGCAGGCCACGAAGGAGATGGCGGGACGACCTGGATGTCTTCCTTGAGAATTGGAGCGACAAAGCATGTGACCGAGATAACTGGGAAGAATGGAGTGAGGCCTTTGCCCAGCAGTGGGACAGCACAGGCTAGCTATAATAATAATAAGAAGAAGAATGCAGTATACTCACAACAACTCCTGGTAGGTATCGAAGTAGGCCTGCAACTGCCCGGCCAGCTCCAACTGGTGGCTGCACTGGTCGGCGCGCTGCACCAGCGTCTGCAGGGCTTCCGTCACGTCCTCCAGCTTCACCGTCACGTGTTCCTTCGCGTCCGGGAACGCTGTGCCGAGTCTGTGGGAGAAAAAGATGGCTTGTAATTATCATCTTTATTATATATTTTTTGTTACCAATTTTTTTTTGTTATTAGTCTGTTCTTAAAAGTAATAAAATAACATGGAAATAAAATTCTGTTCAAATATCGGATATTGCGCAGTATTGCTTATTAGGGGCTATCATAACATCATAGCATGAGCCTTGTGTAACATAATGGCCCAGTTTAGGCTATTGTGTACACGACTACTGACAATTATGTACCATCATGGCCTAGTTTGGGTCATTGTGTACACGACTATTGATCACTGTGTACCATGTTTAACAGCAATTTATGATTATGTTTCACAAATACTTTGTGTTCTTTTTAAGTGAATTTTTACCATTAAATTTGGTTTTATAAAGCGAGTTTAAATATGAATTTTATTAGTGTTTCTATTTTTTTTTTGATCTTTGATATAATATATTTTTAATTTGATTTGCAATTTTCAATTTAAATGTTTAATTTTTATAGGAAATTCATAACTTTAGCATAATTATTACTTTAATGGGGCATGCGGTGCTATAAGAAATTGTAACGGTAACCTAGTTTTTAGATCCTTTTTTATATGTTACAGTGTATACACTTGTTGGTTGGCCAATACAAAAATAATATAAAAATTAATGATGCCCAGTATAGGCTATTCTGTATTCTACAAACAAATGTGTGTCACTATGGCCCACTGTATCAAAATGGCTACATAAAATTAATCTCACAAAACATGCATCTTTTTACAAAACCTCAGACGTTTAGTCACAGTTAGGTGTAAGAGTCAGAAGAGAATCATGGCCCAATATAAACTACTGAATAAACAGTCACAGTCCACTAACAACAAGTCTACAACGTACCTCTCAGCCTCCACCTGCAGCTTGTCATGCGCAGCCTTGATGGCGTCAAGATCAGCTTTGAGCGCGTGCAGACTGCGTTTCTGCGCGTGCAGCTCGTGCAGCGAGCGCGGGGGCGCGGCCTCGCTGGCGAGGGCTGAGTCCTTCTCGCCCACCCAGGCCGCTGTCTCCTCGGCCGAGCGGTCGAATTCGTGCACTTGGCGGGCTCCGGCTAACGCCTGTAGAAAAAAAAAGAAATAAAAGCTATGACGCCATACTTTTTTTTCTTAATTGCTATAAATTAGTGCTTAACTGCGATCCCACCTGATGGTAAACAGTGATGCAATCTTTGATGGTGAGGCGCACTAGTTTATTAAAAGCTTATTCACTATGCATTGAAAACTCCTAAACTATAATCGGACTGTCAAATCGAAGAAATTGGGTAAGCTAAGCAAACCACAAATATTTTAAAATTGAATTTACGAAAATTTAAGAAAATTTACGAATTATGATCGAAAAAAGTTTAATCAAAATCCAGTACTTCAATTTTGAAATTGAAATGTCTGATTAGGAGCAAAAAAATGGCAAAAAGGCGAAATGAAAATAAAATAAGTTTTCTACTAACCGATTGTATATACGTCTGTACAACTTGAAATGATCTTGAGAAATTCTCAATTGTCGTTTATTCATCTATTTTTACGAAATTTATTTGGCCATATAATTTGGTTTAAAGTAAAGTACAAAAAAAACTTTTAAAGAAAAAAATTCTTTTTTTTCTTTAAAAGTTTTTTTTTTACTTATTTTTATTTTCCTGGTGATTTTGATATTCGCATACCTATTGTCTTTCTATTATGTATCTAATTACGGTACTCAAAAGTATTTCGCACGTGTTATTGGCAAAATGGTGGTCTCTTCTACAAAGGCATCAACTAAGAGTTGAAGTTATCGAAATTACTTTTAGAACGCATAGTAATGTTCTGATTTCCTCACCTCCTGCCTCGCCAGAGCCAACTCCTTGAGATCATCCCACAGTCCCTTGATGTCATCTATCCTCTGCTTCACTCTGTCTGCTTCTGGTGTGTTCTCTTCTAGAAGTACAGTGCCTGCCTCGCATACGCCTTCGATTCTACCCTCGTTCGCTGTACAGAATAAATAATTATGCATTATTCTGTGATGGATGTCTTATCGGAAAAAAATTAGGCGGTACAAAGTTTGCTGGGTCAACTAGTCCAAATATTTTTATTTTACACAGATCTACATGAGCACTTATAAAACATCAGAAGTTAGTGCACGGTTCCGATTGGTCATTTCCTATGGAGAAGAAACGGCAAAATTCTCCCAAGAAAACCATGGTTGCTCTCTTGATGACTTCTGAGGACGTGTCATTTTACTAGCTAAAACCACACTTACGTTCCTTCTTTTCCCTATGCATTTCAAGAGGACCCAGTAGGCTTCGGCCCTACTGGGCCCATACGGTATTGGTGACATTTCATACAGGCCCGCGTGCACCATCTGTTAAAAATCCACCCCATTCCTACGCTGCTTTTCATACCAAGGCTGAGGTTTCTTTTCAGACGCGAACCCTTGGCCCCAGTAGGCTTCGACCTTTCTGGTCCCTACGAAGGGGAAACAGTAGTCTGACGACCCGGACTGTTGCCGGACAGTGAGCTATCCATTGCTCTGCTTACGCCAGCAAGGGTTAGAAGTCGGGGTCAGGGTCTTGGCAACGGGGACGTAAGGAGAACGGTAGATATACGATGAGGTACTCACCCTGTAACTGTGCCAGGAAGTTGTCGAAGGCTTGCTGCAACGTCTCCACATGTTCCACGTCCAGACCGTACTCCTCGCTGGCAGCTGTCGTCATCTGTTCGCTGATCCATTCCTGGACTTCCTCGCATTCTTGTACGAACCTGGTGACAAAAATTGGGTACTTGAGTAAATCAAGGTTTTACTTTATCCAAAACAGTAAAGAGCTTTTTTTAAATCTTTCACGCTTAAACGGCTGAACGGATTGGGATGAAACTTGGCAGAGTATATATTAATAATAATATTCGACAACTATCAAACAACGTCGTCTAGTCTTAAACTAAGCAGAGCTTGTTCTATGAGTACTAGACAACTGATAAACAGTGCGGCCGTCGGATCTTGGCGCGTCTGAAGTTAGGCTCTGCGAATTTTAGCGCTTGAAAACTCGGACATAAATAAAGGTTTAAAAAAAATACCAATAACCCAACTGCAAATTGCATTTATTTGTTTTAAACCTTTATTTTTGTACGAGTTATCAAGCGCTAAAATTCGCAGAGCCTAACTGCACACTCGCCAAGACCCGGTCGTACTGTACTTTCTACTCTTAAACATCTAAAGGAGGATTGAACAAGGCTTCAAAGTCTTGAGCATCGACGCAGAGTTGCTAGCCTGTCGGTTTTCTACCGGTTGCATTTCGGGGAGTGTGCGTCGGAATTATATAATTTAATTCCGACTAGCCCGTTCCATCATCGGACCACCAGACGTACGGCAATGCGCCACCGGTACATGGTGGATGTCCCACATATACGTACAAATCGTTTTGGCAACACTTTCATTGTGCGTACAGCCAAGAAGTAGAATTCCTTGCCGGCTTGTTTCCTGATGGCTACAATCCGGAAATCTTTAAGTCAAGAGTGAATAGGTTACTTCTAGGTAAGCGCGCTACATCATCGACCGCATCGTCGCTTTCCATTAGGTGAGATAGCGGTCAAGCGCGAACCTATAACCAATAAAAAAGGTAACTCACTTGAAGTATTTCAAGCTCTGCTGCAGGCGCTGCTGTCTCTTGGCGGAGAGCAGCTTCATGTCTTCATACGTCGCTTTGATCTCGTCTATCCTCTTCTGAAGTTGTTCACCATCGATTGTCGAACGGTCCTGGGTAAAAACAAGAAATATTTGTA
Organism: Mythimna loreyi; assembly: GCA_029852875.1. NCBI lineage: Eukaryota > Metazoa > Arthropoda > Insecta > Lepidoptera > Noctuidae > Mythimna > Mythimna loreyi. The sequence continues at coordinate 10,621,281 of CM056807.1, read as the reverse complement.
TAATTTTTAGGGTTCCATAGTCAACAAGGAAACTTTATAGTTTCGCCAAGTCTGTCTGTCCGTCCGCGGATAATCTCAGCGACTATTATCACTAGCAAGCTGAAATTTATCAATATGTATATCAATCACGCCGACAAAGCGCAAAAACAAAAAGTGGTAGTAAATGTTTTATTATATACATCCTCTAGACGTAAAGTGGGTTGTCTTTTTTCCCCGACTATGGCAGAGCCAAAAGAAGTAATAACATAATAATTAATTAATTCCACAACTGTCACACAACGTCGTCAAGTCCCAAACTAAGCAGAGCTTGTGTTATGAGTACTAGACAACTGATAAACATGCTTATTCTAAATAAATTTTATAGATAAATTACACCCAGATAGAAGAAATGCGCCTATGTATCACTACTGATGAAGATTAAATTAATAATAAACAAATTATCGTGTTCATCACACAAACATTTATTTTGGGTGGGGATCAAACCCCCCAGACCTCTGGCATGGCAGTCAGGGCTACTAACCACTAGACCGACTGGCTAGTTCAGCAGAGTCGAAAAGAGGGTAGTGTTGTTGGTCTCTACTCACCAATATTGAATGAACACGAAATGCCATGAATCTAGAGAGAGAGATGGAAAAGTCTCGCAAAACCTATTTAACAGACGGTCCACGACCACTCCTCTAAGAGTGTATAACAGAGAAGAAGAAGAACCTCACCATCAACGACGCAGCAGCCTTCTCCAGCTTCACAATACTGGCATCAAAGCCGGTGATCTCCCGCTGCAGAGCATCCAGTCTCCGCACTAGCGTCAGCGTGGAGTCCTCATCTCTTCCGACGTCTCCTGACACCAGGACGATGCGGCGTTCTAGCAGCCAGGCTTCCGCTTCGGAGATCTCGGAGATAAGCTGTTGAGGAAATGAGAGAATTTAAGTACAGATACAAGAAAAACTGAATTAAAAAAAAAAAGTTTTCTAAAACAAGCAGTTAATAATGGCTTTGGCCTTCAAATTGGATTTGACGAGATTATTTTTGAATGGGAGCAAAAAAAAAATGTTAAAACTCAAAGTCAAAAATCAAGTCAGACGTCAGTGTGAAAGTAAAAAAACAGAGTCAAAGTCAAATATAAAGTCAGAAGTCAAAGTCATAGTAAAAAAACAAAGTCAAAGTCAAATACAAAGTCAAAGCTAAACGTTATAATCAAATACAAAGTCAAAAGTCAAGTCGGAAGTCAAGAGACAAAAGTCAAACGTAAATTCAGAAGTAAAAACTAAGAGTCAGGAGATAAAAGTCAAAGTCAAAACTTAATAGACCAAGTCAAACGTAAAAGTCAAAATACAAAAGTCAAAAGCAAAAGTCAAAGTCAACGAGAAAAGTCAATAGTGAAAAGTCAAAGTCTAAAGCGACTTTGACTTTTCACTAATTTTTTATTTCACTATTGACTTTGTGTGTGTATGTTATCTGTATTTTTTGCGCTATATTTCTCAAACGATTGTGTGTGACATACCTGTAGCAGAGCGCACCTATCCTTGATGAGCTGCGTCCTGTTGGCGGCGGCGTCCAGCAGCGCGCGGTGCGCCGCGCCCAGCTCGCGCGCGCGCGCCTCCAGCGCCGCGCCCGCGAAGTGTCCGCGCCGGGACAGCTGTCCCGCGCGCGTCAGCAGCGCCTTGATTATTGGCTCTCTGTAGGGAGAGGAAATGTTATTACAATTCGCGGCTTATAAGCTGAAACGGCTATCGACCTTCAATGCGAAATAATTAATTTTCAGGTCTAGAAAATGCGGCACAGTCCCCCGCTATGCATATTTATAAAAGTGAAATACCACTCAAAGATTAATCACGAAATTTCAAAAACTATAAAGCCCATAAACTTAAAATTTGGCAGGTAAATTCCTTATAGAGTGTAGACGTCTACTAAGAACGGAGTTTACGAAACTACACCTCTAAGGGAGACTGGAAATTTTTATGGAGAAACTAACTTTCACGCGGGGAAAACGGCTGGCAGAAAAAAGTCAGTATATATAAAAATCAACGCCACTTTTCGATGTAATTTTATAACTCAAGAACGGGCTCACCTATCCAAACCAAATGTTTAGGCTCCGTTTGGACTACATATTTAGTAAATGGTTTATGTGAAGTTTGCTCAAAATCGGGCGAGCGATTCTTCATTTATCACAATTTTCTGTTGCCCAGAGCGATGCCGCGGGCAAAAGCTAGTATTGTATAAAAAATAACTCAGGCAGGTACCCAATTCACAAAATACGATTCTGCTTGTTATTGAAAGTATTATTAGAATTGCACCCTTTAAAACAGATATAGTCAAGAACGTACCTGGCTAACAACTCAGATTCCAGTGCAAGATGTTTTTTGAGCATCGCCTGTGCTTCAGCCAGTGTCGAACCCGCTTCTTCTTGTCTCACTGCCGCTTCGCGTTCACTTAACCTTTAAAGACAATTTATTTTGTAATATTTATTTATGGATTTGGGAAATTAGCAACATTCCTTTAATAACCGCGCGAACGCCGGCGTTCGCTTCAAGATCAAGAGGTAAAATAAATGCCAATAATAGTTTTTAACAGCAATAACAACTGCAAATTGCATTCATTTGTTTAAACCATTTATTTTTGTGCGAGTTTTCAAGCGCTGAAATTCGCAGAGCCTAACTTCAGACTCGTAAAGATCCGACAGCCGTACTGTACCTACTATAAAGTGGAAGAAAAAAAATCTTAAACTATTGTTTACTATTAGAGAAGTGGTGGCCAAATGGTAAAGGCCCCGACTTACGAGTAGTAGGTCGCGGGTTCAAAGCCAACGAGGCGCATTACTTTGTGTAATTTATTTCATCAGCACTGCTCTCAAACCGGTGAAGGAAAACATCGTGAGGAAACCGGCATGTCCTAGAACCAAAAATTCGAAGACATGTGACATCCACCAATTCGCACTGGGCCTGCGTGGTGGATTATGGCCCCTTCCCTCTCCTAGAGAGTTTCAGCAGTGGGAACGTAACAAAAGTGGGATGACTGTTTACTAACCATCTGAACTCCTCATCGGCGTCTCGGTCCCATCTATGCAGGAGGGCAGCATCCTCCAAGTTATCGCGACGGATCTGCATTGGCTCCTGCAGTTGGCGGTACCTGTAGGTAAAACAGAACTACGTTACAGTAACAATACAAATCCTCTAAGCCTGTTCACGTAAGGACCTAATGATGCGAAAGTGGATAGCATTGCCGTGGCCGAATACTGGGCTAAGTAAGGAATTTAGCTGGTTTGACATCGACACTCTAAGAAGAAGAAGAAGTGGTGAGAGGAAGCAAGAATTGGTGATCCAGATTCTTCAAAGCCTTGAGCATAGGCGTAGGGTAACCAGTCTTTCGGTGTTTTACAGGTTGTCGCCCAGCTGCGCCGCCAGCTCCGCCTTGCTGGACACCTGCTGCTCCAGCAGGAGGGTCACTGGCGCCAGGTCCTTACCTCTTGACAGCAGCATCAGCCTTGTTGAGTATCTCCTGCGCCATGAAGTGGTCGCTGTCGGCGAGCTGGCGCGCGTTGTCGCCCAGCTGCGTCGCCAGCTCCGCCTTGCTGGACACCTGCTGCTCCAGCAGGAGGGTCACTGGCGCCAGGTCCTTACCTCTTGACAGCAGCATCAGCCTTGTTGAGTATCTCCTGCGCCATGAAGTGGTCGCTGTCGGCGAGCTGGCGCGCGTTGTCGCCCAGCTGCGTCGCCAGCTCCGCCTTGCTGGACACCTGCTGCTCCAGCAGGAGGGTCACTGGCGCCAGGTCCTTACCTCTTGACAGCAGCATCAGCCTTGTTGAGTATCTCCTGCGCCATGAAGTGGTCGCTGTCGGCGAGCTGGCGCGCGTTGTCGCCCAGCTGCGTCGCCAGCTCCGCCTTGCTGGACACCTGCTGCTCCAGCAGGAGGGTCACTGGCGCCAGGTCCTTACCTCTTGACAGCAGCATCAGCCTTGTTGAGTATCTCCTGCGCCATGAAGTGGTCGCTGTCGGCGAGCTGGCGCGCGTTGTCGCCCAGCTGCGTCGCCAGCTCCGCCTTGCTGGACACCTGCTGCTCCAGACGCGAGTGACGCTTCAGCAGGCCAGTCACTGACGCCAGGTCCTTGCCTGTGGAAGACATATATAGTTAGACCCACTGACTATGATCACGTAGCTTCATAGACATATTTCTTTATAAGCTTGATGTACGCCTGCGAGAAGCGACCGCAATAATCTATGGGCCCACGAACGCCTAGACTCAGAGTCGCGTATTCAACATTATACATACGAACGCATAGCTTCATAGACGCGTATTCGTCGTTATACGCTTGGTGCAAACCTGCGTGAAGAGACTATTGTATTTTCTTTGCCGAGAATCGAAAAATATCTTAAATAAAAACGTACTACAAGACGTCTTAGCAAAAATACTTTTATTTTACGGTCTGTTGGACAAAAAATTAAAATAATATTTGTACAAAATTGAAGACCGTATATGACACTCTTCTAAGGTACTTTATACAAGTTGAAAAACGTATATTTTCAAAGGGGACTTTTTCGAAAACCGTAATTAGAGACATAATAGAAAGACAATAGATGCACGAACGCCGGCGTTCGCTTCTTTCCTCAACGGGCTCAAGAGTTTAATGAAACCATTCGTAGATGAAGTTGATTCGTTGAAGTACGTACCATGATCTTCGCTAAGCAGCTGAGCCTCCACATCGTCCAGCCAGGCGGTGAAGTCATCCAGGCCTCGCAGGTACACCCTCGCCTGATAGGCTTCCTGGAGACGCTCGCGACGTAACTTAGCAGCAGCCTGTGGGGACAGAATTATGTATTATGGTGACTGCAAGGAGGTCACATATTATTCTAACTGGCACAATGCTTACAATACAATATATTGCTATTAAACAACAACAATACAACAACAACAATACAATACAAATAATATACCAATAATAATATATTAATATAATTAAAGGTAATAATATATTGTTATTTATGTATTGCTTGCAATACTTTTAAGCTTTATGGAAAAACTCATAGATTTTGATAGATGAGATGTCATAGAAATGTCTGTAAAGAAAACATTATAAAATATTATGATATTTAAGAGCTTCGTTAAACAAATATAACGTATAAAATAAAGAAGCTCTCTCATTGTAGATTAGCGCCCGCCACAGTATTTAAAGTACCAGGGTGGAGGTACCAGGGAGGTTCAAAGTTCAAACCCATCCAGTCACATTATTTTGTGTAATTTATTTCATCACCACTGCTCTCAAAACGGTGAAGAAAAACATCGTGAGGAAACAACAAACAAACATCAACAACAATGACATCCACCAATCCGCACTGGGCCCGCGTGGTGGATTGGTGGATGTCACATGTCTTTCGAATTTTTGGTTCTAGGACATGCCGGTTTCCTCACGATGTTTTCCTTCACCGTTTTGAGAGCAGTGATGATGAAATAAATTACACAAAGTAATGCGCCTGGCTGGGTTTGAACCCACGACTTACAACTCGTAAGTCGGGGCCGTTACCACTCGGCCATCATTGCTCTCTAAGGGCCATATCACATGGCAATCGATTCGTTCGACCGTCGATAATTCAACAACGAGCCGCCAGGGAATTTTACTGGTAGTCTGCTTGACTTTTTAACTACCTTGTACTATATAAAGTTGTATAGGATTCATACCTGTAGTTCTCTCCATTGGTACTCTAATTCTTCAACGTGCTTGGCGATTTCTTGAGCAGCGTAATGTTTCGCTTCTGTAACAACAGAATATTTGTCTGTGTCTTATTTGTACAATATTAAGTAGTGTAAAACAATGTCTCTTTTGCGGATAGTTTTTTAAATTCCGAACGAAACAAAGGTAGCTCAATCCCGAGCGCAGTGAGGGAATTATATAATTAACTCCCGAGCACAGAGACAGAACAATTTGCTAAGGTTTAATTTTATTTTTATTGCAATAAACTAGTTCTTGACTGCGATCCCACCTGATAGTGAGTAGTGATGCAATCGTTGATGGTGAGGCGCACTAGTTTATTAAGAGCCTATTCACTCTAGCCTTGAAGAAATCTTAATTATAATCGGATGGAAAGACTGCGGCCGGCAAACTGTTCCAGTCCCTCGATGTACGCGGTATGAACGGATTCATGACAATTAAAGGGCATTATCGAACAGGTGGTGTAAAAAAATAACAAAATAGATAAATAAATACCTATAAGAGTCTCTCCGTGGTTGGCGACGTCGTCGATGCGTCCCTTGTTGGCCGCCAGCTCCGACTCGAACGCCGCGTGCTTCTGAATCTTGCTCTGCAGGTTTGATAACTCCCTGGTAAATAGAAATGAAAAATATTAAAAACTAGCTTCTGTCAGCGGCTTCGTCCGCGTACATAAAATATAGGCTATGTCACTCAGGAGTAAAGCAGCTTTCTATTGTTGCTAAAATGTTTCCAATCGGACCAGTAGTTCCAGAGATTACCTCCTACAAACAAAAAAACAAACTTTACCTCTTTATTACATTAGTGTAGATAAAACAATCACTGTCATTTTAGAGGCAAAAATTTCAAAGTTCCTGAGTTGCCTTATATACCAGGGCCTGAGCCTTCCTTTCACACATGAACCTTTGGCCCCAGTTGGCTCAAACCCTTGGCCCCAGACGGTAATTTCTACAGGGCGATTTGATGAAATTGTTAATCGAAAACTACTGTTTAGCCGAGTTTCTATATTACGCGCATTTGCGCTATTGACGTGCAACATGTTATACAACAAGTTGGTCAACATGTTAAAAGTCATCGCGGAACTTTTGTTGAACAACGTTGTCTACGCATCTACTACTTTCCGTCAGTCGTCGCTAACATGTCGCCAGAGGAATTATGTTGATTTCAGCGGCAGTGCTTATACTTTTGTCAAAAAATGCGTCAAAAAGAAAAAAACCGCGTTGGTAAGTTTGAAAATAACTACAAAATAAAGAAAATGTAACAGATGCCTCGCCATGCCGCCTCCGCCGGGACCCGGAAAACGAGGAAGGCCTAAGAGACGTTGGATCGACGTCGTAAAGGACGATATGCGTGCTAATGGGCTTAAGGCAGAGGACGCGAAAGACCGAGCGAAGTGGAGGCGACTGTGTAGGAAAGCGGATCCCGGGCACCGAGGTGACAGCCAAGGTGAGCAACCGGGACGGTCGCTAAGATGATGATGATGATGAAAGAAAATGTAACGACGCTCTTTAAACAAACAACAAGCCGCGCGTCATGTTGCGCGCTAGATGGCAACGTCGCGCGCTGTTGTGCAGCGTTGCCGTACATGTTGAGATTCACGTGTCGCGCGTCAATTGTTGCCTAGTGGAAACGCGGCCTTAAACGTCATTAACATGTATTAACTTACCTATAGTTCTGGTCGTTAGCGATCTGCATCTTGAGCGAGATCCACTCCCTCTCGTGGTACAGGTTCCTCAAGAACTGGTGTAGCTGACGTGACTGCTCCAGGGTCTCTCCACGCTGCTTACAGGACTCCTGGTGGAGAAGGTGGCTTTGAGATAACATGTTTTAACAATACGCGGGAACGCGTGGAGGTATCGAGTTGAAATTTAAACTAATATACTCAAGTCTGCAGCCCCTTAAAGCTGTGTAAAAATCAAACTTACTTTTTTTTGTTTTTTATAATAGCTCTAGAAAGAGGTGGTGGGATGCTTTGGACGCGTACCGAGTCGACTGGTTCGGGACGGCGCGAAAGAAGGTTTGGAAGGGCTTGGGGGACACCTTTGCCCAGCAGTGGGACAGTTAGGGCTACTATAAAAAAAAAACTTGTACGTTAGCGAAAAAAAGTTACGGCCGTTTAAAAATGCAACAATTGTGTATTTCGACACTCTCAAAGGAATCAAAATACATAGGATACTTTTTATTGTGGCAAAATTCAGTTAATGACGAATCCCGCCCTTGGACGGAGCGGGAAACAGTGTCATAGTCTTACCGACTAAACGAATCTCTTAATTCCATCTTAGCCTTCATACTGGAGCTGGACCTTTCTTTCAGAAACCGGACTAGGCCCCAGTAGACTTCGACCCTACAGTCTCTTTTGTAGTTACGTCACAAAAAATGTCGAGAATCAATTCGAGGATTTAATCTATATATCTATACATATTATATATAAAGAGCAACTGACTGACTGACATATCGACGCACAGCCGAAACTACTGGGACTAGGAGAGTGAAATTTTGCACAAGGCTTCCTTTTATGACGTACGCGAACACTAAGAAAGGATTTTCCAAAATTCACTCTCTAGAGGGATGAAACGTGTGTCCAAAGTTTGTGCGAAAAATTATTTTTACGCGGGCGAAGCCGATGGCAGAAAACTAGTTAATTTTTAAATAGGTTACAGAACCCTCAATGTAAGAATCCGACACGCTCTTGCCTAGTATATTTTTAATCTTACTTAATATTATAAATGCGAAAGTTACGATGTTTGGATGTTTGTTACTCAATCACGCCAAAACGGCTGGACGGATCTGGATGAAATTTGGCACAGTCATAGGATACACTCCGGGATAGGACATAGGCTACTTTTTATCCCGGAAACCTCAACCCCAACACCACGCGGGCGAAGCCGCGGGCAAAAGCCTTGTCGCATTAAGTCCGCCTATGTACCACTACTGTACATGAAGATTAAATAAATAAATAAATAAATAAATAAAAGCTAGTTGCTACATATCCCCAAAAAAATTCCGCCTATATTTCTTCCCTCACCTGCAGCTTGTCTCTCCTATTGAGGATAGTCTTCAGCCGCATCTCGACGTACTCGCGGTCGAAGTGCTGCTCCTCCAGCATGCTGTGCGCGAACCGCTGCAGCTCGTCCACCCTGTTCAGCTGGCTGTGCAGCAGTTTGGAGAACTCTGCGTGTTTGCGGATCAAGGTCTCAACCGCTGGAATTAAATATCATATCAATATTACAAAGACTATTTTTAGTTAGGTATTTTCATTAATTTTAATTGTTTTAATTAAATTATATTACATTAAACCATATTATTTTCATTGAACTGTGACATTAATAATTTTGACTGTTAAATTTTAATTTTATTGCGTTTTTTTTTTTATATTCTTAAGAGCTGTAAAATTGTTTACAAATGCTATGTACGATATGGCCTTATTGTCACGTACATCAGATTATAATATTACAAATGTTTGCAGTAATGTTAAATGTAGGTGATATGGCAGTACTTTAAATAAATGAATATAACGAACGAAACTAGAAAAATACATTGTATTAAGATACATTTTTTTTTCGACAACTGTAGTGTATGCGTCTGGGCGGCGCGCGACAGTCGGGCAACAATCGTGGCCGCGAGCGTACGCGTTCAAGCTCCGCATATACTATGTCCTCTCCGGTCTAAAAGTGTTTTATTTGCTATCGAGTTAATACAACAACTATAACACAACGTCGTCTAGTCCCACACTAAGCAGATATTTTGCTATGAGTACTAGACAACTGATAAATCTATACTAAAATTATAAAGAGAAAAACTTTGTTTGTACGTAACCTACGGATCCCTATTTGGGTTTTTCGGGCACAAGGTGTAAAAATCAACCAGAATTATTTTGCATACGCTGCCTAAACTAGAAACGATAGAATCATAAAATATTCTTTATTTTGCTGACCATGTCTTTCCTGGTTGGCTTTTTGCAGTGGTAACAGACATCCACGCAGGCGGAGCCGCGGGCGAACGCTAGGATGCCTATATATTAAGATAAATTACGCCCAGACACAGAACAAATGATCGTGCTCGTCACACAAACGACCTCCCGCATAGCAGTCAGGGCAACGAACCACTAGACCAACAAGCTAATCAAACTTAAAAAATGAAATGTGTTACCATCCAAGTTCTCTCCGAGATCGTCATTGTTCAGGAAGGCTTCCTTAGACGCGAGCCAGTCTTCTGTCTGTCTCGCTTGCTCCTTCAGGAGTTGTAGTTGATGTGCCTGAGAGGAAAAGAGATACATCAGAAACAAGTTTTGAATGAAAATATTTTTCATAACAAGCTTTTATAGCTCTGTGTATACCTTTATTATTAATACTCATCAAGATTTTTCCGAAAACTACAACCACGTTTGAGTTATCTAATAGTATAACGGAGTTCCTATGGCCACCTTCCAACTCCACCATCATACTCTGACTACTATACAGGATCAAAGTACTCGTCAATACAAATCCAATGAGCCCAAACACAAGGTTGAGTCGTTTTATTGCTGAGCTCCTATGGCTACCTTCCAGCTCCATCATCAGATCAGCTCCATGTCATCATAAAATTACATTGTCATGCGATTTACACCTACCTGCATTGCAGCTCAATCGGGTAAAGAAATCTGCTTCAAAATTCAGTTGCGAGATTTGAGGCGAACATACATGACGCACTGCAGTGATAAGGAGGCACTTTTTTATGAGCCTTTTACAAGCTTTTTACTTGCTTGCAATGTAAGTACATTGCGTCTCTGGAATTGTCTCTCACTCCCACAATAATCCTTCTCTGGACGTATATAAGAGGAAGATTAAAGAGCACTTTTTTTCACAATTGACATAATATTAGTATTTATTAGTATGTCATCATCATCATCATCAGCCTTTTTAATGTTCCCATTGCTGGGACACAGGCCTCCTCTATAGGAGAGGGAATGGGCCATAATCCACCACGCGGGCCCAGTGCGGATTGGTGGATGTCACATGTCTTCGAATTTTTGGTTCTAATACATGCCGGTTTCCTCACGATGATTTACACAAAGTAATGTGCCTGGCTAGGTTTGAACCCGCGACCTACAAGTCGTAAGTCGGGCCGATACCACTCGGAAATGTAGTCTTACCTGTGTCAGGTACTGCTTCCTCTTCAACCAGGCTTGGTCCAAGGTGCTGGACAGCACTTCCACTCTTTTCACCTTCTCAGGCACTTGTTCCACTTCCTTCTGCAGTGACACGATGACTTTCTGACGACCATCGATTTCAGCCTGTGGGGGAAATTGGATTTAGTAGAAATTTGATAAGAACATGTGTTTTTTTATCTGTGACTCCCCCTCCCCGTGAGGAGGGTATGGTAGATATTTACCCAGCAATGGAATGCAGAGTAGGTCACTAAAAAACATCATTCAATCTTTAATTTATTTATATACAAGGTGTCATTGACATCGTCGCAGAAACGAAAAGCACTGATCAAGAAGTACATGATTTTAGAGTCCCAGTGGTGGAATTATTTTTTTCTTAATTTATTTTTTAGTTTACGTCTTTAAAATGAAACTTTTGAGCTCCGAACGAACCCCGGCGTTCGCACACCTATTGTTCTTTGATTGTTTGTAATTACCGAAGTCGAAAGGCTGAGCTATATTATAAAAACGTTATTTTAACATTTTTTTGCGAAAAAAATTAATGAGACGTTAGTGCGTCGATATCAAAGACGCTTTGTGTATTTATTTTAAATTTTTTTTCAAAAATATCCCAAATTAAGTAAGTTGATTTGCTTTGGTCACGCAGCTCCCAACTTCAAATGAGATCCGAAAATCGGTTACCACGCACTGAAAGTCGACCGTCATGATAGGTCAACTTATGTGACAAGGGCTATAACCGATTTTCGGGTCACAGTCGAGGTGAGGGGCTGCGCGTAGCCATAACGGATGGTTCAACTTATATGTACGCGTACATAAAAAAGTAAATTTAGTAGACTATCTCACCTTCTTCTCGTGATGCAACTCAAGAAGCGCTTCAGCATCAGGCACGGTCTCTGGCGCGCCAGTCTCGTCCATGCGCTTGACTGCTTCTGATACCCACAGTTCCAATTCCTGTAAAAAACAGTTTAGTTTTTTATGAGACTCTCACTTACATTCGGGAAAGAATTTAGCAACTTATAATGTCGAATACGCGTGAGGGAATACACGCGTCCGTGGACAGTATGTATACAAAATTTAATTTATTTACCAAAAACTTTAGTTTATTTACGAACTATGAATGAAAGAAGTTTAACCAGAATCCAGTTCTTCAATTTTGCCAATTTTTTTTTCGATTTGACAGTACAGTGACGTCATCACTCAATCGGCAATCTTTTTTTTTAATTGCTATAATCTAGTGCTTGACTGCGATCCCACTTGATGGTAAGCAATGATGCAATCGTTGATGGTGAGGCGCATTAGTTTATTAAGAGCCTATTCACTCTAGCAGACACCTAAATTATAATCAGATGGAAACACTGCAGCCGGTAAGCTGTTCTAATCCCTCGATGTACGCGGTATAAACGACGAGGCAAAACGCTTAGTCCGGACCGTAGATGTCTCAACAACTTAAGGGTGGCAATCGATCCTATTCTCACTCACTTGGAAAGCATTGTATAATGGCGAATACGCGTCTATGAAGCTACGCGTCCAAACAGAAGGCTTTAGAGTACTTTTTAATCTCACCTTGAGGTTTTCATCGAACTTATGTTCAGCGATGGCCTCGTCCAGCAGCGCGGTACGTTTGGCTGCCAACTCCTGAAGCTGTTCCCAGCCTTCGCGCAGGGATTGAAGACTTGTTTCTATCTCTTTTGCACGTTCCGGGTATCTGAGGGGGAGAAGGAGATGGATATAGTTTTGTTATTGCTGTTTTTCTGTTTATATTATATACAAGGTGTCATTGACATCTTAACGCAAACGAATACCATAGATCCAGTACATAATTCTAGAAACCCCAGTGGAATTTTTGTCGGCTTTTTCTTATTTTTTTTTTAATTATTTTTTTAGGTTTTTTAAATTAAACTGTATAAACGTTATTTTAATTTTTTTTGCGAAAAAATCTATTGAATTAAATTCCAAATTACAAATGTCATCGGGTTTGATTAGAATAACGACTTTATTTGCCTCGATGATTTTTTTATTATTTTTTTTTGTCATTTTTTTTTTAATGTCATTGGGATTGGTTAGAATAACGATTTTATACAGGTAAAAAAAAAAATATTTACAAAAATTTGAAAAATAACCGACGAAAAATTCCACCACTGGGGTGTCCAAAATCATGTACTGGATCTATGGTATTCGTTTGTATTGACATGTCAATGACACCCTGTATAGCTATGTTCTGTTACTGCATCACTACAAACCACGCGGTTGTCGCAGAACCATTGTCTTTCTATTACATCTCTAATTATAATATATAATATAATATGTCCACAACTATCACACAACGCCATCTAGTCTCAAGCTAAGCAGAGCTTGTGTTATGGGTAATAGACAACTGATAAACATACTTATATATTTCTAAATACATACATATTATAGATAAATTACACCCAGACACAGAACAAATGATCGTGCTCATTTGCATAGCAGTCAGGGTCACTAACTACTAGACTGACAGGCCAATAAAAAAAAAAAAATTACGGCTGAAAGACTTACTTCTTGGTGAGGGTCTTGCCCTCTCCCTCCAGCTGCTGTATCTTGTCGCGGATGGCGCCGGCCTCCGCGGCCCTCGCGAGGTGCTTCCTCTTCAACTCATGGGCGGCCGCCAGCTCTCGGCCACGTTCAGAACTACTGAAGAGGGCTGCCTTCTTGGAGATGCGTTCAGCTGTGTCTTCTACGTCCCTGTGATGAGGAAAGTAATTTTAGAATAAGTATAACATCTTCATCATCAGCCTTTTTAATGTTCCCACTACTGGGACACCTCTCCAGGAGAAGGAATGGGCCACAATCGGTGGATTGTGGCCCATTTAGATCCAGATGTCACATGTCTTCAAATTTTTGGTTCTAGGACATGCCGGTTTTTTCACGATGTTTTCCTTCACCGTTTTGAGAGCAAAGCTGATGAAATAAATTACTAAAAGTAATGCGCTTGGCTGGGTTTGAACCTGCAACCTACAACTCGTAAAGTAACGTAAGTCGAGTAGTAACTCGTAAGGGGCTGTTACCACTGCTCTCTAAGAATATACAAATCATCATCATCAGCCTTTTTAATATTCTCACTGCAGGGACACAGGCCTCCTCTCTAAGAGAGGGAATGGGCCGTAATCTACCACGCGGGTCCAGTGCGAGTTGATGGATAACAAATGAAGCTAACATTTTGGTGTACAATAAATTATTATTCTATTTTATAAATGTTACCTGTTGAAGGAATGTATCTCAGCGGCAGCGCACAGGTTCTCGCGGTACTTGTGCAGCGCGCCCGACAGAGCGCGCCACTTGGCTAGGAACGCGTCGCGGCGCTGCGACACTGCTGCCGCCTGCTGGGTTGGACCCTGGGGAAACAATATTTTTTTTTTATAATATTGGACAACTATCACACAACGCCGTCTAGTCTCAAGCTAAGCAGAGCTTGTGTTATGAGTACTAGACAACTGATAAACATACTTATATATTTCTAAATAAATACATATTATAGATAAATTACACCCAGACACAGAACAAATTATCGTGCTCATCACACAAACATTTTTCGTGGGTGGGAATCGAACCCACGACCTCCGGCATAGCAGTCAGGGTCACTAACTACTAGGCTGACAGGCCAGTCGATATATCGGTGCGAATATTTCGAACAACGCGCAGAGCGCACGTGCAACGAAACGGTACGAACAAACGGTATTCCAAGAGCGCCTCAGGTTTCAAAAAACCATAGGAGGCCCAGTAGGTCCTAGAACTGAAAAAAAATGGTAGGCTTTAGTCAATAAAAGTCTGCGCTCCCTTTCGCTTTACTCAGAGCGGGAAGGCATGACAGATTTTTAGAGTGTTTTAATATTATGCGGATTTCATTACGCATGCGGAGTTGTTCCGCATGCTAAGCTACTGCCTGATATCACGCTCCACGACTCGCATGCGTATCCCAAGCATTACAATAAAAACTTGTATGGAAAGGACATTTGCGATCACTGCAATGATTGCGCATACGAAACAATCCCTCATACTTAGTGATTTCCACATAATATTAAAAACATCCTTACTGACTAAAATAATATATCCTTTAGTTGGCCGTTACGTTCTAGAACCAAGATAACTGTTTGAAACGATCACACAAAAATGTATGAATCCCCTGAAAAGCTCGTAGGGCCTCTGCAAAAGGATCGAAGCGTACTAGGGCCCAAGATCTCTTTCTGAAAGAAAGCTTAGCCCCAATGCGAAAGGCAAAGAAAGAACGGGGTGAGATGTTTAGTCAGTAAGAGTCTGACACTGTTTCCCGCTCTGACCAAGAGCTGGATTATTTATTTATTATAAGCTTTATTGTACACCTCATAATGTGGACAGGATATACAAATATAAAAACTAAGTATACAATGGGCGGTCTTATCGCACAGGGCAATTTCTGACAGACAACCTTAGGATGGACTAAACTACTATATTATTGCTGGATTCGTAATTGGATTATTCAAGTCAAGTAGGCCGCTGCAAACACAACTTGGCAAAATGGGGATTATAGACCCCGGTAACACACAGTGCGAGTGCGGTGTCTCAGATCAAACAATGGCCCACTTATTAGAGTGCCCAAAATGTCCCTACAAGTGCACGCTGGAGGACCTTAAGAATGCCACTGAAGCTGCTATAAATGTGGCAACCTACTGTTCCCAAAAACTTTGAGGGAAGCGGAATCCATCGATTCGAGAAGAAGATTGGATTATTTTAGCCCACCATAACAAAACCCCTGAAAAGCTGATGATGAAGAGCATATCTTACCTGCTGCAGCAGCTTATCAGCAAGCGCACAGATGCTCTTAACCCTCTTATCGTCCACCTTCATGTCGCTGTCCACGTCATCCAGCTTGCGCAGCAGCGCGGAGCAGTGCTCATAGTCCCTGCCCAGCTCGTGGGCTTGCACCATCATCTCCTTGTCCCTGATCCAGGCCTCGATCTTGTCTAGGTGCTGGTTGAATTCTAAGATGTCTTGCGCTTCTTCTAGGCCGCGACCTGATGATAAAAATTGGCATTATATAACTAGCTTTTGCCTGCGGCTTCGCCCGCATGATGTTAGCAATATATAGGCTACCAGCAGCTTCTCACGCGTCTGTGGTTACTGCTCCGCCCCCATAGGTCATAGCGTGATGTTATATAGCCTATAAGCTTCCTCCAAAAATGGACTACCCAACACAAAAAGAATTTTTACAATCGGACCAGTAGTTCCAGAGATTACCTCCTACAAACAAAAAAAACAAACTTTACCTCTTTATTATATTAGTGTAGATTTAATATTCGACAACTATCACACAACGCCGTCTAGTCCCAAGCTAAGTAGAGCTTGTGTTTTGAGTACTAGACAACTGATAAACATACTTATATATTTCTAAATACATATTATAGATAAATTACACCCAGACACAGAACAAATGATAGTGCTCATCACTCAAACATTTGTCCTGGGTGGGAATCGAACCCATGACCACTGGCATAGGAGTCAGGGCTACTAACTACTAGACTGACAGGCCAGTCAATAGCATAACATCAGCCTTATGTTTTAATGTTTCCACTGCTGGGACTCGGGCCTCCTCTCTTAATAATATTTATTTAAATATTTTATATAAATAATTATTATATATTTAAAATAAATATTTTTAGAAATAATCGCTTTAAAAGTAAAAAACAATGCGCCCCCCCCTCTAAATTTGTACATAGCTAGGGCTACTGGGTTCTGTTACATTGTGAAAAATTTGGGACGGACGGGAAACTACTGAACCCTACACTGAGCGTGGCCCGATATGCTCTTGGCCGATTGTTTTTTTTTTATTAACCGAACTTGACAATTGAAAAGTTTCGCTAAGCTTGTCTGTTTTAGTATTAGAATTAAGGTGTGTAGCGGAGTATAACACGCCTTCCCTTACCTCTCTGCTCCGTGGCAGTCTCGAGCCGCTGCCAGTCGCTCTGCAGCTGCTGCAACTGCTTGTCCACCTCCGCATCAGGACTGAGCTGCGTGGCCAACTCCTGGACTTCTTGCAGACGAGCTCTGTTGGCTGCCAGTTCGGCGGTGAAGGCTTGGTGCTTCTGTAGTTTCTTGATCTTGTCTTCAAGGTTTGTTACTTCGCCTGAAAAGAGATATTTAGGTTAGAAATAAAACAAATGTAATGTAAAACTATGCACTTGTCGAGTCAAATATCCATAGTCTTGAGCATGAACGTCGAGTTGTTAGTATGTCGGTTTTCTACCGGTTGCATTTCGAAGATTGTGCGTTGGAATTGCACAATTTGATTTCCATTAAGTCCGTTCCATCATCAGACCACCAGACGTACGGCATTGCACCATTGGTTCACGACGGCCATCCCATGCATAACGTACTAAGCGTTTTGGGAACAGGGAACACATACTCAACACGTCCAACTAAGGAGTGGAGTTCCCTGTCGGAGTCTGTATTTCGTGATAGCTACAACATAGGGGTCTTTTAGTTAAATTTTTAATAAAGGGTGGGTTATCAATAATTTAAAATTGTGTAACAGTACAAAAATAAAGGTCTTAAAAAAATAAATTCCAGTAATAGTTATTAACAGCAATAGCAACTGCAAATTGCATTTATTTGTTTACACCATTTATTTTTGTACGAGTTTTCAAGCGCTAAAATTCGCAGAGCCTAACTTCAAACTCGCCAAGATCCGACACACGTACTGTACATTGTATTTCATAGCATTTCCTGTTTCTCAGTGCCAAATACACTTATCCCTGTTTCTTTATACTTTGGGCCCACGTGGGCCACATAAAACAATCTGGGCGCGTCGGTCTCCATACATTATACAGGGTGTCATTGACATGTTAACGCAAATGAATACCATAGATCCAGTACATGTTCTGGACACCCTAGTGGTGGAATTTTTCGTCGGTTTTTTCTTATAATTTTTTTATGAATTTTTTACGTTTTTTAAATTAAACTGTATAAAAACGTCATTTTAACATTTTTTGCCCGGCATGTCCTAGAACCAAAAATTCGAAGACATGTGACATCCACCAACCCGCACTGGGCAACATTAAAAAGGCTGATGATGATGAACATTTTTTGCGAAAAAAATGAGTGAATTACATACTAAATTAATAATGTCATCGGATTTGATTAGAATAACGACTTTATTTGCCTTGATGACTTTTTTATTATTTTTTTTTTGTAAAAAAAAATTTTGTAAAAAAAATATCATTGGGATTGGTTAGAATAACGATTTTATACAAGTAAAAAATAAAAATACAAAACTTTTTTTTCAAAAATTTGAAATAAAACCGACGAAAAATTCCACCACTGAGGGGTCCAGAATCATGTACTGGACCCATGGTATTCGTTTGCGTTAACATGTCAATGACACCTTGTATATGATCCGACGGCCGTAATGTACAGTACTTACCATGTTGATGTTCAGCAGCGAGCTTGGCCAGCTTGTCGGCCACCCAGCCGCGTGCCTCGGCGGCGTCGCGCGCGAACTGTGCGCGCGCGCGCGACCGCACCAGCGCAGTGCGCCGCGCTGCCGCTGCCTCGTATAACTGGGGAAAGAAACAGAACTTATAAATCAATATTCAAGTCCTCTAGCCAAGTAAACGGTCCGTTTCGTCTCATTTCTCTTGCGGCGAACGACTCAAGTCGGCCACGCCTCCAATTGCTCTTTTCTGACGTCATTTCAACACTCAGTCACGTGATCAAAACAGTCGTTACTTGATTACGGGGGATGACTCGTTTAAAAAAAATATATAATTTAAGATTCAAAAATTGACTGCAGTCCCTCCTGATGGTAATCATGATGGTGATGTAATCGTTAATGGTGAAGCGCTTTCGTTTATAAAAATTTATTTATTGTACCCTTCAAGAAAAGAAAACAATTCAATTCCTGAATGGAGAAATACGAAGATTTTTCCGCATCGCCAGAAAGTGTTTTGTGACGTAAACAACCAAAAATCCTATACCTGTATTATAAAACGTTACTTCATACCTAATCTCAGGGTTCTAGGACAACAGAACCCCATATATTTTGATTCTCTTGAGAATATCGAAATATAAGTTTTTTTCGTTTGATTTTTCACAGCTTCAAGGGATTGCAGATTAAGTATATGATTTTAATTTCAACTCTATACCACGCGTTCCCCAGGTAAAGAGTCTTGAGAGACAGACAAATGGACTACCAAGTGATTCAATAAGATTTTTTTTGACGTGACAACGTCTTAAATTAGGTTGCGGCTGGGAGTCACTTATGAAAAAGTGTAACGCTCGGTAACGTTACGATGAGTCACCGAACGAGAGAGAGGCCCGCCGAATGCCTTGCGTCTCTCTCCCACTCAACTATGATCGGTCTGCCGCGCGCGCAGCACTAGAGAATTAGGCGCATTGAATCGGCGCAATAAATATTCTACCGAGAAAAAGACGTTGTCACGTAAAATCTTCGCCCGTAAAACCGACTTTACAGGCAACCATTTTTTTCCTTTTGTGATAATCAACTGAGACAAAATGGTGATAGAAATGGAAAAGTTTGCCTGCTGCAGTATTTAGGTGCGTTCAAAGCTAGAGTGAATACTTTTAATAAACTAGTGCGCCTCACCATCAACGACTGCATCACGGCTTACTATCACGTGGAATTGCAGTCAAGCACTAGTTTATACGAATAAAAAAAAAACCTTACCTTCTTCCTCCTCTCGTTGATATGCTGCAACTCATCAGCGATGCGCTGACTCTCCACGTGGTTCTGCTGCAGCAGCTTGTCACCATGACTGTTCAGGGTCGCTAGCTTCTCATCCTGTTGGGAAACCAGAAAGTTAATAATGTCGCGGAAAATAAGTTGAACCCATTCCTATAATCGAGCAGCCAGTAACTTCAATCAAAACCCGAAAATTGCTTACTAAGCATTCAAAGTCAACCGCCACGATGGCAACTTTCGTGTCGAGGTTTATACATTTTTTTATCCTGCCGTCTGCGCCACACAACGATCAGCGTCTTATGCAAGATTTGTATATCTTCCATGTTTTATATTATGAATATAACATTCCATATCATATAAAGAAATAAACATCAAAATAATATGCTTTTATTTAAAGTGAATAAAATAAAGCTTTTTTTTTCCTTTTTGTTAAGATTCAAAAGTTGAACTGATATTATTCTATCTTATGAATTTTTAGTAAACATCAAATTGATAGATGTATATTTTGGCCATCCGCTGAATCGCAGTATTAAGATTTTCCACGGATACATGACCTCGCTTGCATATTTTTATATATTATCAAAGGAATCACTCGTTCTGAGCTTGACGTTTGATTCACATCGCTGCCCAACAGGCTCCTCATACTTTTTAGGGAATTTGAGCACTTTTCTTTCATTCTAGCACTCTTAGCACAAGCTCTGCTTAGTTTAGAACTAATATTATAATAGGGTTAGACGTATTTAGAGGGGTTATATTCACGATTTTAAATCAGTAAACAATTACGTGATAGATGCAATACGGGGCATATAATATGTAAACAAACAATCAGGTACAATAATTTACCTGAGTAGCAAGCAGTTTCTCGAAGGCCTCGTGTTTCTTGAGCGCGTTCTCCACCTCCTCAACGCTGCTCGTTTGTGGTATTTCAGTACCTGCAAACAATACATTATTTAGTTGTCTTCAAGGAGTGAATAGGCTCTTAATAAACTAGTGCGCCACTATAATTTGGAAAATCTTTGAGACGCGCGTGGAACGATATGCGTTGTTGACGACTTGGACCCGGTCCGAACGGTTACCGGACGGTCGGACAGCGAGCTACCCTGCATTGCTCGCGCCTACAGTGGCCGGAGATCGTGATCGGGATCCCTGTGGTGGCTGGGGCGCAAGTGCCTTTGGCTGGGGCGTAAGTAATGTTAGCAAACAACTAGGCCACACGCTAGATGTGGCCTAGTTCTTTGCTAGCATTACCGATTCGCAGGCGGGGACCGCCTGCCCCCTTGCTCCGGACCATGGCCTGTATCAAAGCCCAGCGCTAGATATCGCCGCCGCCGATAGCCGAAAGGTTCTGAAGTAGCGACCGCGAACCGGAAGACGCAGCGTTGGAAGGCCTCCCACATGGTGGACCGATGACCTGGTCAGGGTTGCTAGAATCCGATGGATGCAAGACGCACAGAGCCGGTTTTGTGGCGGTGCTTGGGGGAGGCCTATGTCCAGCAGAGGACGTCTTCCGGCTGAAATGATGATGATGATGATGATGATTCTATTCTAATCTATTACGCGCCGTCGCCTGACGGGGCCTGGTAGAACCTGATGGTGTACTCACTCAAGGCAGCCTCCTGCGTGGCACAGAGCTCGTGCAGCAGCTTGGCGTCGCGCAGGAAGCAGTGCAGGTCGATGAGCTGGTCCAGCGCCACCTGGCGCGCCGCCCACGCGCCGTGCAGACGGTTGCGTTCCTCCAGCAGGGCTTCGCATTTCTCTTCTACTTCCTGTTCATGAGATAAGGGTGTGTTAGTAAAAGGAGACTGAGGCGGCAAAGGATAAGCCTGGTTGGAGACGCCTAATTAAACAAAACGTCTATGCCTTTAAAGACCAACGTAAGGCAGATTTAACTACAAGACCAACAAGCCTTTTAAAGTCAAAAAGCCAAAGTCAAAATCTTTTTATTTCACATAGGCCTACATGGGCCCTTCTAAAACTTCAGAAGCTAGTGCACGGTTCAAAATTGGTCGTTTCCTATGGAGAAGGGTTCTTCTCCATAGCCGCATAGAGTTTATTGTCTCGTCGTGCGTCACTGCGGGGTGCCAACTGAAAACCAGCGCCGGGTGTGTGACGCCCCGCACTTGCTGACGCGGTTATCCGCACAGCGAGAGCACGCGAGGCGTACAATTTATTTTTTTATATTTTTGAACGTGTGTTTTATAACTGTTGTGCTGTGTCTGTATCGAATAAATGTATTTCTATTCTATTCTAATCTATTGCCGGTTGGCAAGAAACTCCATGGTTACTCTTTTAAGGTGCTCCCTCACCGGGAGCATTCGCGTGTAATGTAACATTAATAGATTCGACTTTGAGCATTACAATACAATACTACCTCTCTGACCGACGAGCGATCGCGTGTAATGTAACATTAAGATTCGACTTTGAGCATTACATTACAATACTACCTCCCTGACCGACGAGTGATCGCGTGTAGTGTAACATTTTCATTTTATTTGAATTATTTTTTTGTCGTATAATTTAATTTAATCATACAAAGCCAGTACTAACCGCAGCATTAGGATGGTTGGTGAGTTCCCTGCCCATCTGCAGCGCGTTGCGGAAGGAGGAGTCGCGCGCGTCGAGCTCGGCGCGCACGGCGTCGTGCTCGGCGCGCGCGCTCTGCGCCGACACCGCGTCGCGCACGCGCAGCGCGCGGGACATCGACGTGCGCAGCGACACCGACCACGATGTCAGGTCGCGCACCTGCCAGGAACAAAATAATATCTTAATCTATATACATAAAAGCGAAATACCACTCACTGATTTATCACGATATTGTAACTAACAGGTTTTCGAATAAGAAGAAAGAAAATGCGGGCTATTTAAAATAACATCTATTTTAAATAGCCCACATTTTGGTAGATGTAACATTTGGAGCTGTAATTTTTTGAGATTTGACAAGTAGAAACTACGCCATTATTAAAAATGAAACGGATACGCTTCAACAAAGCATTGAAATTATTAAAAATGAGGCTATCGAGCACATAAGGCAGCCACTTTGCGAATTAGTTATGGAAAATTTCATGAAAAGATATTAATAGTCCTGTAATCCACCGGTCGTGGTGGTCATTTGTCCGATGTTATTTTCCACTATTATCGACATACCTTCCTCTTTATGATGAAATAAACATCAAATCATTAATATTAAAAATAGCTCAAGGCTAGAGTGAATAGGCTCTTAATAAACTAATGCGCCTCACCATCAACGATTGCATCACTGCTTACCATCAGGTGGGATCGCAGTCAAGCATTAGTTTATAGCAATTAAAAAAAAATTAAAAATGGCATTTTTCTTTGAACATCAAAATAACACCTCTTATTGGTTAACCCTGTATAACACATATAATCTTAAAATATGTTGATGCGGTTGTTTTTAATAGATAGAGTGATTCAAGAGGATGGTTTATGTGTATTATAAATGCATAATATATTCAATATCAGTACCCGTGCGACGCTGGGGCGGGTCGCTAGTTTATTTATATACTTATATAGATTGATTGTTAGTATATACCTCAGTGAGGAACTGGTACAGCTGCAAGTACTGCTGGAGGGTGTGTTTCCTCTCCTCCGAAGCCTGTTTGAGCATGGTCCACGCTTCTTCTAGAGCCTTCTGTTGGAGTTCTATTTGCTGGACGTTTCCACCAGGGTACAGCTTCTGGAGACGGTTGCCTTCTTCTTGGAGGACCTGGGGGAGGAAATTGGTGTTAGTGCTTAATTGAAGCTGATTTTTTTGGCTTGTAGTTTTATAAAAAAAAAAATTAAAAAAAAATCTTCTATTACATTCATACCGGGAACGAATCTTTCTTTCGGAAATCGACCCAGACCCAGTAGGCTTCGAACCTGCTGGGTCCCTATGGTTTACTCCATAGGGGTTTCACTCTATAATTGTTGTAGGGAAATTTGATGATTTTATTCATTTTCCAAATTATATTTTAGTCTAGTTTTGGAAACTATAGTTTAGATGTCTTCAAGGCTAGAGTGAATGGGCGCGCTAACAAATTAGTGCGCCTCACCATCAATAATTGTATCACAGCTTACCATCAAGTGGGATCGCAGTTAAGTTTATAGCAATAAAAAATATATCACGGACAGTCCTCTGAGTAGAGCATGCACGGTCGGAGGGAATTGCCAAGAATTGTACAATCAAATTCCGCTAAGTCCGTCTCTCTATCGGACTAGTAGTAGTACGGCGTTGCGTCACCGGTACATGGATTTTTTTTAACCATGTGAATATTGTAATGAGAGATCGATTAGGGCTTAAGAGTTTCATGCTTAGACAAAAAAAAAATTAAATTAAAAATTATCTAACGACATAGCCTATACTTTTTCACTGCTGGGCAAAGGCTTCTCCTATTTACTTCCAGGTAATTTTTCTCGGGTCACCTTGAACCAGTCCTTAGGGTCATCTCGCCATCCTAGGTCGACCTCGCGGCTTTGGTGTCGTTGTTCATCTTTAGTTATCTAATAGTTTATAAAAGTCTATCATGAAACCCTCACCTGCATCTGAGCATCAATAGCGAGCAGATCATTCTGCTGCGTGTGCAGCGCGCGTATGGCGGCGGTGGCGGCGCGCAGGTCGCGCGGGGGCGGCGGCGCGTGCAGCGCGGCGCGCGCGTCGTGCGCGCGCTCGGCGAGCTCGCCCACGTCGCGGTGGAAGCGGTGGATCTCGCCCGCCGCGTGCAGGCGCGACGCGCGGGACTCCATCTGCTCCACGAGGCGCTGCCACCACTCGCTAAGTGGAAAAAAGGTTTCAATTAGAGATATTTTAAATCAAGTGTACTTCTTTGTCGATAACATTGACGACTAGCCTCATGGCCTGTCAGTCTAGCAGTTAGTAATAATAATAATATGTCCACAACTGTCACACAATGCCATCTAGTCACAATCTAAGCAGAGCTTGTATTATGGTTACTAGACAACTGATAAACATACTTATATATTTCTAAATACATACATATTATAGATAAATTACACCCAGGCACAGAACAAATGATCGTGCTCATCACATTGTCCTGGGTGGGAATCGAACCCACGACCTCCAGCATAGCAAAAATTCCACCACTGGGAGGTCCAGAATCATGAACTGGATCCATGGTATTCGTTTGGGGTACGATGTCAATGACACCCTGTATACAAGGTGTCATTGACATATTAACGCAAACGAATACCATGTCCAGTTCATGATTCTGGACCTCCAGTGGTGGGATTTTTCGTCGGCTTTTCTTAATTTTTTTTTAATGATTTTTTTCGGTTTTTAAAATAAACTGTATAAAAACGTTATTTTAACATTTTTTGCAAAAGAAAAAAAAATTAATGAATTACATTCCAAATGTAATCGGGTTTGATTAGAATAACTTTATTTTTACAATATTTTTCCATTCTTTTTTTGTTAATATCATTGGGGTTGGTTAGAATAACGATTTTTTACAGGTAAAAAATAAAAAAACAAAACTTTTTTTGAAAAATTTAAAAAAAAGCAACGAAAAATCCCACCACTGGAGGTCTAGAATCATGTACTGGATCTATGGTATACATTTGTGTTACGCTGTCAATAACACCCTGTATATATTTATATAAGTATACAAGGTGTCATTGACATGTTAACACAAACAAATACCATAGATCCAGTACATGATTCTGGACACCCTAATGGTGGAATTTTTCGTCGGTTTTTTTTAAAGGAGATGGCTAAACGGCTGCCCTGAGAACGTATAAGAATTTCACACTAACCTTTAGCATTTAAATATTCATTCATGAATTATTTAGTATTTAATAATTTCCTATAACTTTCGTGAAATAATAAACTTAAAAAAGTTTCTTAATTGTTTTTATGCTTTGTTTTGGTTTGACATGTCAAGATCAAACTTGAATACCGCAATCTAGGGAGGAGACAAAACGCATTTTCAGAATGTCAAATCGAAATAATTGCTCTAACATCGATTTTTAATAACGGTTATCAAAACGATTTATTTCAGAAAACAACATAATTGTAACTAGATAAGTATATTACTAACACTTTGGGCGCATAATATAAATGTAATAAACATATTTTGTGCTTGTCGTGGTTGAAAAACACATTTTTTTTTTCATCTCATTAAATTAATTAATCGATTAACAAAATCGATTATTTGAAGTCCGTATCATCTCTACTCTATGAAAACAAAAACAGACGTCGTTTGAAGTAAACGCTCTGCCGTTTACTTGTTCGTTGTGCTTTTTAGATTTGGATTTTGGATTTTCATTGACCCTCGCTTGTTTATTGGACTTATTGTTTGCTCGCCTACCTACGTTACCGCCTAAGTTATTTACCTTGGTTCTCAAAATACATAACTTAGCCACAAGGGACCAAAAAGACTTCTTGTAAATTGTAATGTTACGACGAAAACAGACCGGTAGGTAACCTTAGATGATTGTTATTTAATCAAACCTTTAGGTTTTTATAACTTATGTATTATGGTACTAAGTATTATGGTACTTAATTCATATTTGTTTTTTTTTTTAGGTTCCTAGGGATGCCAACATTTGTGATCCTTGTTATGAATTACTGAATTCGGAAGCAGCAAATGATGGTCGTTTAATTGGCCATACAATGGTGTGCATAACTTGTGGTTGTTCTGTGAGAAGTGTGCAACGTCCTGCAGTGGAAAGAACTGATTTGATGATGCAGGATTTACCAATGTCACATCCAGCTTTCCATCAGGTAATTATAGTGATATATGAATACAATAAATTGCTTTATTTATTTATTTATAGCAGGTTACTCTCTGCAGTAACAGTCAAAACTAACTAAGAGTCCACATACAATGGTCTACACAAGACTAAGTGCGGAAACCATACTCAGACATAACATAACTAAGAGTCATTTTTATGTCTATATACTATTTGTACTGATACTATAAAGCTGAAGTTAGTTTGTTTAGTTGAACTTGGTTATCACAGGATCTATTGGTCCGATTTGAAAAATTCTTCCACTGTTAGATTACCCATTTACTGAGGAAGGTTAAAGGCTATTATAACGATGCAGATGATACCGCAGGGTACAGCTAGTTATACTTAATATATCTTACATAAACAAAAATAACATAAAACACAATATAATTATCCAGATATTCAGTTTCTCAGCCTATTAACAGCCAAATAATCATTTCTTTTTTTATAACAAAGACATCATGCAACTAACATAAATTACCTTTTTTTTAGGCTGCCAACTACGTGTGTCATACTCCTTGGATAAGGCATCAAAGGCATTCAAATCGGGATGGAAATCGGTTAACCCTGCCTAGACCTGAACCTGTGCCACGAGCTGGACCAGAAACTGAGCCACTAGCTGGATCTGAACCTGAACCAGCACCGGGACTTGTTCCAGAGCCAGAACTAAACCTGCCAAACTATAAACGGGCTGCAAATACTTCTAGTCACTGTGTGTTTAATGAACAAAATGGTTGTATTAATGAACAACAGTTACATGTTGTTCCATCATTTATAAAAAAGATTCTTATTGGAACATATAATTTTTATATCCCCCGCAGTGCAAGGGTATGTGATTTTCAATTAAACTTGAATGTTTGGCACTTGTTGCTTGAGAATAATAATATATAAAAAAATAAATAAATAGGTACATCACATTTTTGTTGTTTTATTTCATTTTTTTTTGTCCTTAGTTACTCAGTGCGTTTATGAACTTAATACAAAAATCACAAATATTTAACTCAGGTAATCTTTAGTCTCGGCTGCTCTGGGTACCGAGGTGGAAGCTACCTAGGTTTGCAACTGGGACAAACGCTATGTTGATGATGAGCTCAGTTAATTAATCTTTAAGATCTATTTCAAGTAAGTACATTCACATCATTTTAATCAAAATGTTATTACCATAGTCTCATTTGGATAAGCAGGTTTTACAACAGATAACAATTATATTTTTGTGATTTTTATGGAGCGATTAACCTTTAGTAGATATTTATTTCAAGTAATTTAGTGTAAAATCGCTAGATAAAAAACAATTATCATTAAAAATCGTCGCAGAGATACTAAAACGCCTACATAAAAGTTCATAGCAACGTCATTGTTCGAAGTTTTTGTTTCTTTGTCGTAGGAGTTACGCGATTTTATTTTCAGGATTGTGCAGATATGAAAAGTTCCTGAACTGTTATAATTACAAAATACTAATTTTCAGCTGTTCAGGATTATATATTGCTAGGAACCATGTTTATACATTGCCAGGGCAGTCGTCCATACTTCAGTTTAGCCATGTCCTTTTGAATAAAAAGTTTTGTTTTTTTATTTTTTACCTGTATGAAATTGTTACTAACCAATCCCAATAATATTTTTAGAAAAAAAAAAAGAAAAATATATATAAATATATAAATAATAAAAAAATAATAAAAAAATCATCGAGGCAAATAAAATCGTTCTTCTAATCAAAGTCAAAGTCAAAGTCAAAATCTTTTTATTTCACATAGGCCTACATGGGCACTTGTAAAACGTCAGAAGCTAGTGCACGGTTCCAAATTGGTCGATTCCTATGGAGAAGAACCGGCAAGAAACTCCATGGTTACTCTTTTAAAATAATTGTTTCTTTTACAATATTTCCATATTACAGTATTATCACATTGATTATGTAAGGACAGTGCAGACCAGTCAATATTGAAATTGTACCATAAAAGTGGTAGGAAGTAATCTAAGATTTGCGTCTACAATGTTCTCACATTCACATGATTGAAAGAAGCTATACAAAAGAAAAATAATCACAATTATCTGTAAGACAATTACATTATATTACGGATCTATAAAATGGTAATCTAGGGAATATTGAATATGTCAAAAAAAAAAAAAATATGTCGTATAAAAAAAAAGGAAAAAGATGGAACAGTTAACAGACAATTACTCAGAATATTGATAAGTTACCAGGGGGCCACATGTGCAGAAGCAGTCATTGCCAGACAAGTGTGTCTTCGACATAGTCTCTAACCTTATAATATGCTTTTTTGGTTAGGACACGCTTAATATGAGTTTTGAAATTCCTCTCGCTAAGTTCTGACACCCCCTTTGGCAGCTTATTATAAAATCGTACGCTATTTACTAAAAATGACTTGCTGGTCTTAGCTAATCTCCATTTAGGTAAAACAATTTCATGTTGACTACGAGTATTTTTATTATGAAGATCGCTTCTAATTTTAAAAAGTCCTAAGTTTTTACGCACGTATAAAATACATTCTAAAATATAAAGTGAAGGCAGAGTTAGTATATCAATTTCTTTAAATTTATTTCTTAGGGACTCGCGAGGCCCCATCTTATAAATTGCCCGGATTGCTCTCTTTTGCAATATAAAAATCGAGTCTACCTCAGCTGCAGATCCCCACAGTAAAATGCCATAAGACATAATACTGTGGAAATAAGCATAATAGACTAACCTAGCTGTGTCAACATCTGTTAACTGCCTAATTTTTCTTACTGCATATGCAGCTGAGCTTAGTCTACCCGAGAGAGTTCTAATATGGGCTCCCCACTGCAATTTGGAGTCAATAGTAATGCCTAAGAACACAGTTTCCGTAATAATATCAAGTTTTTTACCGTCAAGAATCAGACTGACACCAACATGAGGAACATTCGGTAATGAAAACTTTATACACTTAGTTTTATTTGCATTTAATAAAAGGTTATTAGCAGCGAACCATTTCGAAAGAACAGCCAGACTTTCGTTGACATGTAAGACATCCGCATCTTTTCTATCTACTTTAAAGATAAGGGAAGTATCATCAGCAAATAAAACTATATCGGCTAAATTAGCCATCATGTAAGGAAAGTCATTAATATACACTAGAAAAAGGAAAGGGCCAAGGATTGAACCCTGAGGCACGCCCATTTTTACAAAAGAGCCGGAGGACGTTGCCCCATTAATGGTTACTTTTTGCTGCCTATAAGATAAATAGGAAAAAACAAGATCAGCAGCTTGTCCACGAATTCCGTAATGATGTAATTTACAGATCAGAGTTTTATGGTCAACGCAGTCAAATGCTTTAGAGAGGTCACAAAATATGCCAATAGCATCCTGTGATTTCTCCCAGGATTCCAAAATGTGACTGATGAGTTTCACTCCTGCATCCGTCGTCGACCTTCCTTTCGTGAAACCAAACTGGTGACTATGCAAAATCCCATTTGCATTAAAATGACACAACATCTGGTCCAGCATGATTTTTTCGTAGATTTTACTCAATGCTGGAAGCACAGATATAGGTCTGTAATTAGAGGGATCACTCTTACTACCTGATTTAAAAATTGGTACTACTTTACTGTGTTTCATTAAATCAGGGAATGTACCACTGTCCAAACATTGATTAAATATGCCTGTTAGGACAGGAGCAATTGAATCAATAATATCTCCCAGAACCTTAACCGATATACCCCATAAGTCTTCAGTGTTTTTTGTGTTAAGACTTTTGAATGTTTTTTTAATTATATCAACAGTAATACGTTTAAATTCAAAGGTAGGTATATCCTTAGTAAAATGTTCCTTTAAAAAAGATTCGGCTAACCAAGAAGAAGAAGGGAGAGATTTAGTAACTTCTAATGGAATGTTGGTGAAAAATTTTTCTAATGCTTCAGCAACCTTTACCCTATCTGAAATGATTTTATTATTAATATCTAGCGACAATTCATTCTGGTCTCGTTGGTTTGACTTTCCAGTTTCTTTGTTTATAACCTTCCAGACTGCTTTTATTTTATTATTAGAATTTCCAATTTGTTTGCTTATTAACTTAGATTTAGCTTGGTTGCACACTCTTTTAAATATCTTTGAATACAATCTAACATGGTTATGCAGGTTACAATCAGAAGACAAGGATTTTTCCTGGTAGAGCTGATATAAAGTATCTCTGCTTTTTCTTATTCCAGCAGTAGCCCATTCATTAAATTTTGATTTATTACTGATTTGGACTTTTTTAATTGGGCATGCCCTATTAAACTCACGGCATACTGTAGAAAATAATGTACCATAGTTTACATTTGGGTCTTGCGAATCAAAATTGGCTGTCGAAAGAGTCCTAAGAACATTACTATTGAAATGATTTAATTTTTTTTTAGTAAGCGGCCTAAACTCAGCAGTGGAACCTGGTTGTAACTTTTTTTCTATTTCAAATGATACAAGTTGACCAGTATGGTCCGACCTCACACCACTAATAAGGGAAGAGTCTTTTATATTACAATTTGTAAATATATTGTCTATGCAGGAAGCAGAAGTAGGTGTTATTCTTGTTGCTTCTCTAAAAATACATTTTAGATTAAAAGAACTGAACAATGAGAGAAGTTTACATTTATCTGGTGAGTTTACTAATAGATCAATATTTAAGTCCCCGCAAACGAAAATTAATTTGTTATCTGAACTAAGTTTATTTAGTATTTCTTCCACTATGATCAAAAAAGATGTTAAGTTTGATGCGGGTGGTCTGTAGACACATAAGAAAATTTGGCCTTCAACCTCTGCACATGCTACCTAATCAAACCCAATTACATTTTTAATTTGGGATGTAAATCAAATTTTCCCAAAAAATGTTAAAATAACGTTGTAATACACTTTAATTTAAAAACAATATAAAAATAAGAAAAAAACTACAAAAAATTTCACCACTGGGGGTCTAAAATCATGTACTGGATCTATGGTATTCATTTGTGTTAACGTGTCAATTACACCCTGTATATCGATGTTGTCCATCCACAATGCTACACTTACCCAAGAGCCTCCTGCCTCTTCTCGATATCCCCGATGTAGGGGCTCTCAGTGGCCAGCAACTTCTTCGCCAGCTCCTCGCATTGGTTGAATCGTTCAGCACCGCTTTCTACACGGTGACGGAGCTCGTCGAACTTCGAGCGAAGGATCTAATAGAGAGAACAAAAAAATGGGTTAATAATAGTACATTATGAAGTGTACCGAGGTCTTCGTCGAGTGGTGACCGAGTGGCAGTGGTGGCCGAGTGGTTCTGGCTCTGACTTACGAATTGTATGTTGCGGGTTCAAACCCAGCCAGGCGTATTACTTTGTGTAATTTATTTCATCTAAACTGCTCTCCAAACGGTGACGGAAAACATTGTGCGGACGGAAAACAGGTTTGAGTCCCAGCAGAGGGAGATTATAATATATAACATGCTACTACTGTACATGCTACAAAGGACTTTGTCCAGGAATGAGAAAGAACAGTCTAAGAGAAAAAAATATATAATTATGCGTCATGTTCGTCATTCATACAGTTTGTGGCCTAAGCTGAAAGATCAGAAAGAGATTCGATGACGGTAACTGAGGTAATACTCAGGTAAAAAAAAACCCGTGCTCCGTAGATTTATAGACACAATGTGTGGAGCAACGGGTTTATTTTTTCGTGATTTTTGGGTTAGTCTGATAGTAAAAGTTGTTCATATTGGTGTGTACTATGATCCTTTTTAAGGAAAGCCCATCTGTCGTATAAACTTTGTATAAAAAATATTTTCAATTAAAGTTTTTTTGTGTTACGATCTTATGCGTGGAGGTGTCAAAACGTTGTCTAACTTACCAGGAGATGTTCATAATCTTGTCCGTAATCCTCGCTGGAGGCTGCAGCATACTGTTCCTGAATCCAGCTCTCCAGTTCAGCGCTCTCGGCGAGGTATTCGTGTCTGCGAAGACAAGAAACTATCAGAACAGGTTTTTTTTTTTTTAAGTTAGGTCAAAATCATCCAATAAAGAATCCTTTAAAAAAGCTTTAAATCATTTTATTTTAAAATTAAGATAAAAAGGAGTAGAAGGATTAAAGAGCACATTATAAAGCAAAGAAAGTATATGAGCATTCCGGCGAAGGCGAATAGGAAGCCATTACAGCTGAGTACGAAATTCAGAAACATGGTAGCGCAAGTATCGCAAGCCAAATATTTCTGGATTTATATATATTAAACTATCACTGTCACACAATTAATATATATAATATTAATATATTGTATCTGTTCCAATAAAGATATTAATATTGTTATTATTGTATTATTCGACGACGACCATCACACAACGTCGTCTAGTCTTAAGCTAAGCAGAGCTTGTGTTATGAGTACTAGACAACTGATAAACATACTTATATATTTCTAAATACATACATATTATAGATAAATTACACCCAAACACAGAACAAATGATCGTGCTCATCATACAAACATTTGTCCTGGGTGGGAATCGAACCCACGACCTTCGGCATAGCAGTCAGATTCACTAACTACTAGACTGACAGGCCAGTCATATGAACCTGTTACAGAGATTTTGAAGTCTCTCAAGCTTTGATTATGATATAAGCGATAATATTTTTTTTAACGTTGATATTGGCAGTATTAAAACTGACTGACATATCAACGCACAGCCTAAACTACTGGGACTAGGATCGTAAAATTTTGCACAAGGCTTCCTTTTATGACGTAGGCGAACACAAAGAAAGGGTTTTTCAAAATTCAGCTCCAAAAGGGGTGGAATGGGAGTCTAAAGTTTGTATGGAGAACCCTATTTTCACGCGGGCGAAGCCGATGGCAGAAAGCTAGTGTGGAAAAAATTAAAGAAGGTACAAACCTGCAAACAAAGTTGAAAGGAAATCGTTTGTCTTGGTATGGTCATGTGAAGAGGAGAGATGAAACGCATGTTACGAAAAGAGTTTTGAGTTTACACGTAGATGTATGGAGAGGAAGAGGGAGGCCGAAGAAGAGATGGATGGATTGTGTGAGGAGTGATATGAAAGAAAAGGGAGTTAGTGATAGTGTGACGGGTGACAGGACAGAGTGGAAGAAAAAAATATGTTGCGCCGACCCCAAGTAATATGGGATAAGGGTAGGATGATGATGATGTACAAACCTGCAAACGCTCTCGACCAGAGCCTTCTGGCGCTGTGCTGCGAGCCTCTGCAGGCGCGCTAGACTGTCCACCAGCAGCGCGTGGCGCGCCTGCAGGGCTTCGCCCTCGGGGTGCCCACCGTTGGCCATTGACGTGGCCACGTGGCCCATCTCGGCGATGATGGCGGCGTATGTGTCGAGTTCCAGTTCTACCGCCTACGAAGTAATAGAAAAAGAATTAGACAAGTCTTTGATGTAGGTACAGTACGGCCGTCGGATCTTGGCTAGTCTGAAGTTAGGCTTTGCGAATTTTAGCGCTTGAAAACTCGTACAAAAATAAAAGGTTTTTTTTTTATTTGTTTTATTTAGGGGCTTTTGTCCCAAAAGGATATGTCAGCCCCATAAAAAATAAATGGTTTAAACAAATATATGCTATTTGCAGTTGTTATTGCTGTTAAAATACTTTTATAGTCATTTATTTTATAACGATGCTCTGCCCAAGCGGAGGACACCTCCACCGTGTCCTCCGCGCTGGCCACACAATTGCGCTCCACTGTATCCTCCAGGCTGGCCACACAATGGCGACACCGGGCGTCGCTTCCTCACGAATCCGGTGCAGGAACCTCCCGAACTTATCATATCCGCTATTCTATCCGCTGATCATTTGGGCTGTTAGCCTAATGAGAAGATGACGGACAAAGACGCTACTGTACCAGTCAGGCAGTGACTTCAGGTCTCGACTTGCCAGAACTTCTACTATTCGTGGTGCTACCCCTTCGGTGCTGCTAACCTTGTGCCTGGTGAGCAGATGGGTGGCCCGGTGCCTGTCCCTGGCGAGGTCGGCGTGCGCGAGCGCGGCCGCCTTGTCGTTGAGCCAGGCGTCCACCTCCAGCGCGTCGTGCATGAACTGCTGCGCCTTCAGGGCTGCCTCCAGGGCTGCTCCGCGGTTCTCAGCGGCTTCTGAGACTGATGTGTAGCCAGCTTCTAGCTCTGCGCAGAGGGCTTCGATCTGAGGGAAAAAGAGGGAATGTTAATGATTCTTTACTAAAAAGGGCTCTTGCCGACTTTAAAATGAGTGCACTATGAAAGGTAAAAGTTTACGTAAAATAGCAAATTTTCAGAAGATTTGATTTCAATACAAAGAACAACGGTGAGGAAATTATTGATGAAATTACTAATGTGAACATAAGTTAACTAACAAGAAATTGTGTCCTTTTAGCCACTAACACGTTAGATCTACCACAAAGTGCAAAGTCGACGGTCTACCTTACTGCGAGCCGTCATCATTTTTTTTTTTAATATTTGGCTCCATCGGTGAACGCCCGATGATTTTGCCAATGTCAAGGTATGAGGTGGAAATTGGCCTATATGAGGGTACCCTTGATCACTTGCTTTTTTCCTGTCCTCGTTTAACGATTTCCTTTTACGATTTACTCCCTTCTAATAAAATCCCGCTATAGTTAATAACTTTATTAACCAATGGACGCCTTCGCTGCAAAAACTGATCAATAGATATCAGTATTTCTGACAAATTACCGTCAATACTTGACATTGGCAAAATAGTCGACACCAGGTCAGTTGCCATTGAAAAGAAAAAAAAGTTAAATATCATTATGGCTTATATGATTTGTATTTTTTTTCCTGGCTTAACTTTATTTTGACAAATTTAACTTTTAATATAATTCATGGTCAAGTGACATAATATGCTTTTGTTTTAGTATTGATAATAAATAACAAACATAAAAATAACTGTTTATATGTGTATGTGACTCCCCAAACTTAGCAAAGATTACGCATCTCTCACCTTCTTCTTCTGCGGATGTCCCTCTTCCACGAGCGAGTTTCCATGCGCAATGACGCGCTCGATGAGGGGCCGGCGCCCCACCAGCTCGGCCTTCAGCTTGTTGTGCTTCTTCTGCGCCGACTGCGCCGCGTGCAGGTCCGCCGGCATCACCTCGGACGCGGCGGCTGCGGAGCGCTCCGACAGCCAGTCCAGCTCGCCCGCCACTTCGGCAGCGAATTTGTGCAGTCTGCAAGAAAATATCATAGTTTAGAGGTATGCTGAACTGAGTGTAAAGTTCTACAAATATCCGTTGCAAAACATTTCTCACAAGACGCGCATTTTTATATTAAATTTTAAGTGTTATTCAGAACATTCTCTTGATAAACAATTGAAAAAAAAAAATAAACAATTCAAATAATTGTTTCCCGCATTATTTGGCAAATTTTAATACTGCGGTTTTCCGAATAAAAAAAAAACTTTCACTTTTGAGATTTATCCCTGTACCTATACTAAAAGGCTTGCTTCATGACAATTTCGAGTTTCTAGGGCAACGGAAAGTATCCCTGAGTTTGTTTCGGTGTTTCTTCTCAGGGTAGTCCGCTAGGAAACACCGGACTCATCTAGCTTAAAAAAAAATAATGACGTGTAAAAGTGTTTCATTACGAATACGAGGAAATTTAAAAATAATAATAAAAACCTGAATCGTCGTCAAATGTCTTCGTATGTTTTTAGGTAGGTATATTTCTTTTGATTTAGGCGGTAAGTGGTTTTCTTCTCAAAGAATCTTGCGTTAAATTTATAACTGAAGCTGATGAACTTATCGTGTTAATACAAATTTCTTATAACAGAGATTTAGCAAAATGTAAACAAAACTCTACACCTCGAAAAAAAATCAAGAAAGAACAAATCGGCCACAGATTATAGAGAGACTTTACCCGCCATTTTTTTTTTTTTAATCGTCGTCTGGCTATTCAGTCAATATTTTTCATTTTATCATTGTAAAAATTGTTCAGGTCATTTTTCTCAAATATAATATTAGTTTTAATGAAATAGTTGAAAGTAAATTAAAATAAAGTCATTAAAAAAAACTCTATGTCATTTTAATTGTACTGGAAGTATAAAAATACGGGTCGCAGTTCAATAGAAATGCCAAAATAGAACTAGTTTTTTTTTTAATATTTGCTGTCTAAATATTAAAAAAACAACTGTCAGTTGTAAAGTAAAACTCCCTAGGGAGTAAAAGTACTTCTTCCAACCCTGTTCGCAGGCAACTTTACATCTACTTTCAGAGTATGAGTAA
This sequence comes from Mythimna loreyi, assembly GCA_029852875.1. Lineage (NCBI taxonomy): Eukaryota > Metazoa > Arthropoda > Insecta > Lepidoptera > Noctuidae > Mythimna > Mythimna loreyi. The sequence goes on along the minus strand of CM056807.1, from coordinate 10,584,779 downwards.
TGAAAAAGTGTTTTTTAAACCTACTTGCAAAATAAAGATCATTTATCATTAGAATCTTGGTTCCGTTGAGAGTGTAAAAATAATCGTTTTTTGCGACATAATCGGCTGTATTTTTTTTTCTGTTAACTTAGAAGTTTGATTTTTTTACTTCAAGGGACTGTAGAATTGACTATATGGTTCAAAAGGGAATGCTCATACTACATAATTAACATTTCAATTATTTTGGCGACAAGGCGTAGCACGACAGTGGAGAGCGACAGCGGCCTGCGGGGAGCGGGGGACGAGGAGCCCAGCGCCGTCACCATCGCTGCTAACACGTACCACCATTCATTTCACTTCACTCAGAGGCGCACGTTCTTATTTTTTCACAACTATCACACAACGCCATCTAATCCCAAGCTAAGCAGAGCTTATGTTATGAGTACTAGACAACTGATAAACATACTTATATATTTCTAAATACACATATAGTATAGATAAATTACACCCAGACACAGAACAAATGATCATCATGCTCATCACACGAACGTTTGTCCTGGACGGGAATCGAAACCCACGACCTCCATCAAAGCAGTCAGGGCTCCTACCTCTAAACCAACAGGCCAGTCAATTTGAGCATTATCTCAACTCAATATTTCCTCACGTTCTCGACATAAAGGGTCTTCTTAACGGACTTACAGATAGACAGATATACGGAAAACATAGTGATCTTATAAGGGGTCAGTTTTTTCCTTTGAGGTACGAAACCCTACAAAGATAATGTTTAAAATGATGACTTACTGCAAACTGCTCTCCAGAGCCTGTCGTCTCTTGGCGGCGGGAGGCTGCAGCGCCCTGACGGCCTGCAGTAGGGCGGCAGAGTCCCTCTCGATGGCGGCGGCGTCGAAGTGCCCGCCCGACACCAGGTCTGCGCCCTGCTCCGCCAGGGAGGTCGCCTTTGTCTCCCAGAGGGACAGCTCTTGTTCTAGAGCCTGACGAAGGAAAACATTATATTGAAACAAGAAAAATAACACATAAAAAATTAAACTATATACAACGTGTAACATTAAATGCCTTATATAACTCTACTTTATTTTTTACAAGCTTTTTATTAGCTTGCAATGTTACTATGTATGTTCGGCTCAAATCTTGCAACTCAATTTTGAAGCATATGTATATCTTACAACCGAAAATTGCAGCTCAATGCTGCAATTTTTATGGCTCATTTGTAAAATTATCTTGGTGTACAATAAAGTATATATAAATATAAATAAATAAATAAAACCTGAAAATAGTTTAATTAGAATAACCAGCAGAATCAATTTAACCATTTTTTTTAATTATTGTTAATTTTTTTTAATGGTACCTAGGTAAAAATCATCCAATGGCGAATCCCACCCTTGGGCGGAGCGGGAAACAGTGTCAGACTCTTACTGACTAAATGACCCACCCACCCGTTCCTACGTTGCCATATGTACCAGAGCCAGAACTTTCCGTTCAGACATGAACCCTTGTCCCCAGTTGGCTTCGACCCTTCTGCAGGGAGGGACCCTCCCTGTGTGCCGTTCACAACCAGGTATTATTCGGACGATTATCAGACGACCGCAATGGGCAGCTCGGTGCTACCCTTTGTTCACCGTCCGCAAGCCAGAGCCTACGGTGGCCGGAAATCAGGATCGGAATCCCGGCGACGTCTGGGGCGTGTGCGCCGATGTCTGATGCGGCCGGCCTCCTCCTTTGCTAGCATTAATGCTTCGCAGAAGGAAGCGACCGCCTGCCATTCCTCCTGCCTCCGGACCATGGCTTCTACTAAAGCCCGGGGGTCAGTGCGGGTTAGTGGATTGGTGGATGTCACTATAACCTGAGAGTCTTTAAGTCAAGAATGAATAGGTTAGTTCTAGACAAGCGTGCTCCATCATCCGCCATATTATCGCTTACCATCAGGTGAGATAATAGTCAAGCGCGAGCCTATCAAAAAATAACTCAATGCACAAACCTGGTGTTGGTTCAGCAGGCGTTTGCAGCTCCTCAAGTCTGTGCCGATCTCCTCACTCTTGAGTTGTCTCTCCAAGTCAATCAGACGAGCCTTTGCGTCTTCAACGGACCTGTAAAAATACAATCATCATCATTATCAACGTTTTAGATGAAAAGACGTCTACTGTTAGACATAGACCTCCCCATGTTTCGCCATAACGACGGGCGCTGTGCGTCTCGCATACAGCAGATTCCTACGACTCTAACCAGATTTACGGTTCACCTTGTGGGAGGCCTACCGACACAGTGTTCCGAAAAAAAATAGAAAACAAAAGAAAAAAAGGTCAAGTTTTTTTTTAATTTTTTTTTTTTTTTAAACTTGAATGGTAGTTTTAAATTCAGTCCTAGTGGATATAGTCAAGTAAAATTGATGTACAGTAAAACTAAGTTAAAACGTTGTTGTACACTAAAAAAATGCATCACTGTTTACCATCAGGTGGAATCGCAGTCGAGCACTTATCATCATAAGGCTTTTTAATGTTTCCACTGCTGGGACTCAGGTCTCCTCTCTAGGAGAGGGAATGGGCCGTAATCCACCACGCGGGCCCAGTGCGGGTTAGTGGATGACTCATGTCGTCAAATTTTTGGTTCTAGGACATGCCGGTTTCCTCACGATGTTTTCTTTCACCGTTTTGAGAGCAGTGGTGATGAAATAAATTACACAAAGTATGTATATGCACCTGGCTGGATTTGAACCCGCGACATACTCGATACTCGTAAGTGAGAGCCGTTATCACTCGTCCACAACTGCTTTGAGTCAAGCACTAGTTTATATAATTAAAAAAAAAATACCTGGCGCAAGTACCGCTTCTGAAAACATAATCCTAGTAACGCATTTTCGTTTTACAAGAAAACATCTGGACTTATAAATGAGTATCATACCTCCTATGTTTCCTCTGCTGAGCGGCCTGGCGCAGCTTGCTGCCCTTGTCTCTGGAGGCAGCCACCAGCTCCTCCCACGCTGACTGAAGGCCTGACAGGTGCTGGGACACCTCCGCTGAGCGAGACGGGTCTGACTTCTGGAGGGAGTGGCCGATCTGAGGGGAGAAATGAGAGACAAGGATTATTATTTGCACCATAGGACCCCAGAAGGGCTGATGCCTTCATAATTTTCTATTTTTCAAAATTCAAATTCAAACCATTTATTTCAGATAAACGTCCATATATGTTAGTAATAGTAAAACTTAGCCTAATGTATATGTAATGTGTATGTTGTGTATTTTTTATACACAACACGATCGAGTCCCAAGCTAGGCAGAGCTTGTGTTATGGGTTCTAGACAACATGATAAACAAACATATATATTTCTAAATACATACATAATTATCAATAATAACATAGTATAAAACAAAGTCGCTGTCTGTCCCTACGTACGCTTCAATCTTTAAACTACGCAACTGATTTTGATGCGGCTTTTTTTAATAGATAGAGTGATTCAAGAGGAAGGTTTTTATGTATAATACATGCATAATATCAACATTGCACTCGTGCGAAGCTGGGGCGGGTCGCTATCGTTATAGATAAACTAGTTTTCACCCGCGGCTTTGGTCCCGGCACCACATAATTCTACTCTACCCCACTCTACCCTATTTTTTTTTTTGACAATGACAAATACAATATAAAAAGAATTAGCGAAATCGGTTCAGCTGTTCTCGAGTTTTGCGCTTACCAACACATTCAGCGATTCATTTTTATATTATAGATTACACCGTGATAATTACATAAGGGAACAAATTATTGAGCTCAACACAAACATTTGTCCTGGGAATCGAACCCACGACCTCCAGCATAGCAGTCAGGGCCACTAACCACAAGACCTACAGACCAGACAAAATAACACAAATATTTTGTGGTACTCACACTCTCCACATTTCTCAGTTGTTTCTCGTTGGCCTGCAGTTCTCTCTCGAAGGCTTCGTGCTTCTGAAGTTTACGCTCCAAATTGGCCAGGTCCCTGTTGAAAAATTAACACACTAATATATCATCATCGTCATCGTCATCATCTTCCTGCCCTTGTCCCGTTTTATTTGGGGATATATTCGCCTTTATACACTAATATATATATATAAAGGCGAAAAAACTGGAAGACGAAAGACAAGATAAAATGAACGGATTTGGATGAAATTTGGTATATAAGAAGATGTCCTGAATAAATATATAATAATAACTTAAGATATTATTTATTTTTTTCCATTAAGTTGGTCAGACCAAGTCCGTAGTACATTGGAGACTACAGTCTGCGACGCCATCCACATCGCCGAAGATAGGGCAACGTGGCGAAATATAGTCCATCAAAACGTTATTCGTCGAGATCACGATCCTCAGCATTGAGGATAAACGACGCAAGGAGGAGGATTATTTATTTCTAGGAATAATTGTAAGTAGCAACTAAAGTTGGATTTAAAAAAATCCTCACTTCCTAAGGTTTCTATATAAATCTCTCTCTGGAGTTAATTATATGAAACACTTTTTCTTTCTTTTTTTTTCTTTCTTTCTTTCGGGATAAAAAATTACCAATCTTCGCTTAATCGTATGAAATTCGAGATGTACGTACCTGTAACTCTGATCCTTAGCGGTCCTAGTTTTGTCTTGAATCCAGTTTTGTAACTCTTCAGTGGCGGCAACGAACTGTAAGAAAAATTTAAAATCAATATTTGTTACTAGCTTTTGTCAGCGGCTTCGCCCGCGTACCTAAAATATAGCCTATGTCACTCAGGAGAAAAGCAGCTTTCTATTGTTGCTAATTTTTTTCCAATCGGACCAATAGTTCCAGAGATTACCTCCTACAAACAAAAAAACAAAATTTACCTCTTTATTATATTAGTGTAGATAGATATTGGGGTTTGTTGAACTACGGAGCGCAACATTTTGGGTGTACAAAGAACAGAGAGATTGTAGCCTTTAAGTCAAGAGTGAATAGGTTATTTATAGACAAGCGTGCTCCATCGTCGACCGCATCATCGCTTACCATCAGGTGAGATAGTGGTTAAAGTGTGAGTTTCTCGATAATTAAAAAGGTTATTTTTTAATACATTTAGAGTGCTCTAGATGTATGCGGAATAGGATGTAAACACCCTGAAAAATCAGTTGAAAAATGAGGATTATTATGACAACCAACCAGACAAGTATTATGTGTGGTCTGGGCAATTGCCCGTAATTCATCATCATCGTCCTGCCCTTGTCCTGTTTTACTTGGGGTCGGCGCAATATGTTTTTTCCTCCATTCTGTCCTGTCACCCGTCACGCTATCACTAACTCCCTTTTCTTTCATATCACTTCTCACACTATCCATCCATATTTTCTTTGGTCTCTCTCTTCCTCTACATTCTTCCACATTTATACTCATGGGAACTCAAAAAAAGCGATGCAGAATTTTGAAATTTAGTTCGTTAGTGGTGACACAGATGTCGCTACAGTACAAAAGAGTTACGTGTAATTACCTGTTGGTGCGCCAAGCTAGCCAACAGCGCACGGCGACGCTCTGCGGCGGCGTGTCGCACGCCGTCACGGCGCTGTAGCACTGCGGCGCGGCGAGCTGCGATGCTGACGGAATAATATAAGTGTTAATTATAATATATAGGTACGTATGTTTATTAGTGGCTCTGAGTTCATATAGTTTTCCCATCGGCTCTAATCATTACATAGTATAAAGTGAAGTTGCTGTCTGTCGCTATGTATGCTTAGATCTATAAAACTAAGCGGATTTCGATGCGGTTTTTTTATTAGATAGAGTGATTCGAGACGAAGGTTTGTATGTAATACATGCATAATATCAACATTGAACCCGTGCGAAGCTGGGGCGAGTCGCTAGTTATGGATAAAATACTCTATACAATTGATAATATTGATCCGATGAGCTTTCCTTAAAAAGGATTATTGTACACACCAATATGAACAACTTTTACTATGAGACCGACCCAAAAATCACGAAAAAAAACCCGGTGCTCCATACATTTTGACGAGCTATGTGATTATAAATCTATGGAGCAGCGGGTTTCTTTTTCTCTCTTTTTTATCTTCCTCTTGAAGATCTCCAGAGAAGACTGTCATGTAGGGAGTGTGGGAGAGAATTCGTAGGAGTCATCGTATCTACCGTTATTGGAACTTTTTATTTATTCATTTATCTACAAACTGTTTGCTGGCGGTTTTACCCGCGTATAAGTAGGTTTCCCCAAAAACAAACTTGCCCCGTTTCATCCCCTTAGGAAATGAATTTTGAAAAAATCTTAGTGACCACTTACGTCATAGAAGGAAACCTTGTGCAAAATTTCACGCTCCTAGTCCCAGTAGTTTTGGCTGTGCGTTGATATGTCAGTCAGTCAGTTTCTCCTGTTATATATATAGATTACAGAAAAATGGTACAAAGGTACTGCTTAGGTCTTGCTTTGTTTAAAACCTTTATTTTTTTACGAGTGCACTAGCGCTAAAGTTCGCATAACCTAACTTCAGGCTATGCGAACTTAGGCCCTACTGTACTGAAAGCCTATCCCAAAATAGTTATTTTACTTACTGTTCGGCAGCGTAGTGAGGTATCTTCTCCAACGCCTCGGCTCTCTGCACGAAGGCTGCTAGTCTCTCGTCCTGAGCTGCCAGACGCGCTTCTAACTCCTCGTGACGTTTGATGAGGGCTTCCGCTTCATCTACTGAGGACTGTGGGAGTAAAAGGGGGGATATTAGTCCGTGACGATAATTTAAGACCTACTCTTTGAATTTGATAACTTCTTTCATTTGAGGGTTTTTTTTATGTTATAAAAAATCATCTAAGGACGATTCAAATACTTGGGCGGAGCGGGATACTGTGTCAGACTCTTACTGACTAAACCACCCACGCTGTTCCTTTCTTGTCTTGATCCCCGAACCCTAGTGTTACACTTTCCCATCAACCCATGGCACCGGGAGATTTCGTTCGAATTTTGGTGATAACTCGCTCCGTGTGAGGGTAGTAGGTTATGAGCATACACCATAAAATTTTAATCGTTTTATTCCCGTGGAAGATCCATCCAGTACATGAAGCACTATTAATTTGGATAAACAAAAGTAATTTTTCTTTAACACGAATCAATATACGCACGTAAGAAATTAATGTCTTTAAGTAATCATCAGCTGACCGAGTTCAATGACCTAAAGGTAGTTGTCGGTTATTGAACTCACTCAGCTGATGTTTATTGAAAACCACAGACAGTCCACTGTGGGAAGGCAGCAAAAGAAGAGACTAGTTAGAAAGGTAGACTAGCACACTCACCCCAAACTGCTTGTACTCGAGATAGGCCTCGTGCGCGCCACTGGACGCGTCAATCTGGTCACACTCGCGGTTGAAGCTCTGCAGTTGTACCAGCTGCTTCAAATACGCGTCTTTGTCTTGCCATTCTGTATAAAAAAAAGGTGTGTTAAACTGTTTGTTTTTTTTTATCTCAGAAAAAGGCGTCTACGGCTTCTAGGGCTACGGCCCTTACCAGGCGCACAGTTTATCTTATATGCTAGCCAAGTTACGATCGTTTCGTCAACGTCGAACTTTTGATAATTTTGTGGGTAGTTTGATAATATTTAAAAAAATCATTGAATTCAGATAACCAAGATCTAGTTTACAATAAATTTTAAATTACAGTCAAGAAATTAAAATCAGAATAAAAAAAACAAAAAAATCTCAATAAAAATACAAAAAATCACAATAAAAAATTAAAACATAATAATACATTAAAATTAGAATAAAAATTTAAATAAGAATAAAAATTTAAATTTAAATTTTTTATTCTGCGTCCTGAAAACTATGAATAAAATTCTAAAACAAAAATCTGTAATTTTACCTTTGACGACGGCCTTGTGGTCGCTCTCCAAGCTCTTGATTTTGTCAGCGACGTCAGTCAGCGCCGGGTTGTTGGCCAGAAGCTGCTTGCCCAGCGCTATCACCTCCTTGTACCTGGGATACAGGAATAAGACCATCAATATATGTAAAAAAGAACAAAAGAAAAAAGGTCACGATCCCTTTCAAAGTTGATGTACTCGTATTTTCTTTTTTATGCTGGAAAAAACCATCTAATGACGAATCCTGCTCTTAGGTAGAAGAGGAAACAGAGTCAGAATCTTATTGTACAATATTCTGACAAATAAATGCATTCTATTCTATTCTATTGACTAAACGACCCACCCCGTTCCTTCTTAGCCTTCATACCTAGGTCGGACCTTCCTTTCAGAAACCGGACCATGGCCCAGTACACTTCAGCCCTGCAGTTAGGCCTCTACATTTGCTAACAACTCCGTGAGCAGTTGATATGTATGCTGTGACCTTTTAGTAAAAGTCTAAAACTACCTTTCGCTCTCTCGAGCCTGAGAAGTTATTTGACGATTTCGCATCTAAAAAAGTCATCATCAGCCTTTGTGATGTTCCCAATGCTGGAACTCAAGCCTTCTCTCTAAGAGATGGAATGGGCCGTAATCTACCACGCGGGCCCAGTGCAAGTTGATAAATGTCACATGTCTTCGAATTTTTGGTTCTAGGACATGCCGGTTTCCTCACGATGTTTTCCTTCACCGTTTTGAGAGCAGTGGTGATGAAATAAATTACACAAAGTAATGCACTACTCATACTACTCATAAGTCGAGACCGTTACCACTCGGCCACCACTGCTCTATCTAAAAAAGTACGTGAGTCATATTCTGAAGATGGTTTTTCTTTTTCTTACTTTGTTTTACCGCAGACTTGGTGGTCCACGCACTATTCTATAGTATATTATTTATACAGTATATTTTTTGTTTTTTTGAATTGGCATTCGTCATGCCCTCATCTTCACTTAAAGCTAAACTTAAAAACTACGAGAGTCCACCTCAGACTCTTTTTTTTGCTTATTACTATGTTATTACTAAAACACTGTATGTGTTTCATATTACAATATTATCATTATTATTTTTTTGTTCTAGAGATCGGTTAATGGATACTTACTCATCATCATGAGCCTTGATGTCATCCATAAGCTCTTGGTGTTGCTTGTGCAGCGCCTCTGCCGTCGCCACGTCTTTAGCGGTGGCTTCCTGAGCCAGCTGCTCACGGACTTTCTGTTGGTAGGACGTATGATTTTAATAAGACATGTAAGGAAAGAAAAACCAAAGAGAAAAGAAAGAAGAAAAGGACTCTTCATATCTTCGGAGTATTTATAGTCTTGGGGGTTCAATTTCAAATTACATTGATCAAAGGCAAATATTTAACATGATGATGACACCTAACAACCCACGTAGATGGATGGAGAGGAAGAGGGAGGCCGGAGAAAGATGGATGGATTGTGTGAGGAGTGATATGAAAGAAAAGGGAGTTAGTGATAGTGTGACGGGTGACAGGACAGGGTGGAAGAGAAAACATGTTGCGCCGACCCCAAGTAATATGGGATAAGAGTAGGATGACGCCGATGATGATGATGTCACCCAAATACATGGTTTCTCAAAGTGGAGCTCGCGAACTCCTGGGGTATAAGCTGTTCAAATATTGAGAGTATCTTCACTCTTAGGGGTTTGACTTCAAATAACATGGGTCGAGGACAGAAAAATTAAGATGTTCCCTTCATTCAGGGTTTCTCAGAGTGGAGTTCGCAAACCCCCTGGGGGTTCAACCGTTCATGTTTTAGGAGAATATTTCTTTTAGTAGATAGATTCGACCCCAAGTAACATGAGACCAAGGGAAGAACATGATGATGTTAATGCATCTTGTGTATCTGAAATTGAAGTTCACGAAACCCTAAGAGTTCCATTGTATGTCTTCGGAGATTGATTGCAAAAAAAGCCTTAATATAACGAGTTAAACTTATTAAAAGGTTACGGTTACATACACAAAGTCAGTCGCAAGGGTTAAATGCGCAGTTAAAACTCTTAGTTAACAGTAATCATCATCAGCCTTTTTAATGTTCTCACTGCCGGGACACAGGGCCTCCTATATAGGAGGAGGTATGGGCCGCCACCACGCGGGCCCAGTGCGGGTTGGTGGATGTCATATTTCTTCGAATTTTTGGTTCTAGGTTATGCCAGTTTCCTCACGATGTTTTCCTTCACCATTTTGAGAGCAGTGGTGATGAAATAAATTACACAAAGTAATGCGCCCGGCTGAGTTTGAACCCGCGACCTACAACTTGTAAGTCGGGGCCTTTACCACTCGGCCACCACTGCTCTAGCTGCTAGTATATTCAGTGATAACATAGGAAAAGGTACAAATATGATAATTTTACCTGCATCCAGTGTGTCAGTGTGCTAGAACTCCTGCCAAAGATCTGGTGTCCCACTGCCGATTCCAGCCGACTGCGTCTCTCGGCTGCTTGAGCCTGGCACCTCTCCCACATCTGCTGGATCTCCCTCTGACGACCTTCCACGTTGCCACGTTCGTTGGGGTACTGGGATTTGACCCTGGATAAGAAATTTAGTTTAGCAGGAAATATAAAAATATTGAAAACAATTCAGAGATTTTGTTACTACTTTGGTGTAAAATAAAGTTTATTATATTGTACTCTAAAACAAAATAAGTATAAGAATAACTGGGCAAGTGCGAGCCGGACTCGCGCAGTAAGAGTTCCGTACAACGGTCCTATGAAATCAGTTCAAATTCCGAATCGAGCCTTGAAGACATTTTTGATTCGCAGAAAAGTTTTTTTTATGACTACAAAATGTACAGTTTCAGCTTTTTCCTTATAAGTATTTGTATTGTTTTTTTTTTTACTTTTACTATAAGAACTTGCTTCATGCCAAATTTCAAAATTCTAGGTCAACGGAAAGTACCCACTAAATTTTGCTTCTCATGAGATTTTCACAATATTTTTTTTTTTCAGAAAATATTTTTTGTGACCTAAACGGCTGCTTCTGTTTTTTTTTTCTTTGAACTTAGAAGCTTGATTTCCGCAGACCTGATTACATGACTTTAATTTTGACTCGATACCTCCAGGCGTTCCCGTCATAATGAGTTTTGACAGACAGACAGACGGACAATTTAGTGATTCTATATGGGTACTGTTTTACCCTTACGAGGTACATAACCCAAAAAATAAGTTGGATTTAAGTTTTATATCTACATCTAGCTTTTCTAAAACTTATATTAGAAGATTATCTTACTCTTCATTTTCGTATTTTTCAATAAGGCTGCATGAAATAATAAAACAAAGTTTAATCATAAATGATTTCTGAACTCACAACAATATGGATAGCGTTTGCTAAATCGACTTAGCACTATCATATACATCACGCTCAACAGATCGTCACAGGGGGGCCAAAACGAAACAACAAAGACAAAGAAAAGACAAGAAATTAACCACAATTATAAACTTGATTAGACAGTTTGTAAGGAGAGGACGATCTATTTTTAGATTACATTACGATTTGTCAAAAGTTTTATTCATTCATTTTATAACTACATATATACACATAAATAAAAAAATAAAATACCCTTAAAACTTAAACTTACCTAAATGTACCTAACCTAATATATTAAAGCGTTGAAAAACTCTTTCGCATCGCTGTCGACTGGTAAAGTGCCCAAAAGGCTGGCAGCATACTAAACAGTTGTTGTCAGTTTTGTCAAAATACTAAAAAGTTAATACAAAAGTCCGGTGCAGTGCTTCGTTGGCATACATAATGCCAATGAAGCACTGCAGCGGACTTACAAACGTCTGACAAAACTTTTAGAACTGACAGCGCTCTCACACTGCGTAAACGTCAAAACTGCACTAATGTCATCAATGTAAAGGTGTATGGCGTGCAGATCACAAGTCAAGTGAAGTGACTGTACGATACGCATAATCTAGTGCGTAGTACATATATATAGATGTATTAGGTACTTACGAGTCAGCCAGCAGACTGATGGTGTTGACCTTTTCCCTAACAGGTTCAAGTTCCCTCTCCAGCTGCGCATGTCTCCTCTGCAGAGCCTGGACGGTCCTCAGGTCTGAAGCGGGAGCTGAACTGGCGGCCAACTGGTTCTCCTTCTCTGCCATCCAGTCCAGAGCTTCGTCGCAGGTACGACTGAACAGTTCCACGCTGGAAAAGAAATTTTGTTTAGTTTTGAGGGTAGTTAGAGAAAATTAAAATAGAAAATTATTTCAGATAACCAAGATCCAGTTTACAATAAACTTTAAATTACAGTTATTTTTAGTATAATTAAATGTATATTCTTATAGATTAGTGCAATAAAATGAATAAATAAAAAAAAAATTACAGTCAAAAAATTAAAATCAGATTAAAAAAAAAACAAAAAATCAAAATGAATAATTAAAATAGAATAAAGAAAACAGAAAAAAAAATGAAATCTGAATAAAAAATTAAAAGCAGAATAAAAAAATTTAAATGGAATAAAAAATTAAAAGCAGAACAAAAAAATTGAAATGGAATAAAAAATTAAAAGCAGAAAAAAAAATAATTAGAATAAAAAAATCTAAATTAAGATAAAGTTATTATCAAAATTACGATCAATCACAATCTACCATTAAAATTTTAAACTAAAATACAATATTGAATGTTTTATCATCATTTTAGCGACGTCCACTGTTGCATAGTTTGGGCGTTTTTATTTATATGGAACTAGCGACCCGCCCCAACTTCGCACGGGTACTAATATTGAATATATTATGCATGTATTATACACATAAACCTTCCTCTTGAATCACTCTATCTATTAAAAAACCGCGTCAAAATCAGTTGCGTAGTTTTAAAGATTCAAGCATACATAGGGACAGACTACTTTGTTTTATACTATGTTATGATGATGGTATAAAATTTCACAAGATCAATATTGACCCTGTCAGGCACAGCAAAATTAGGAGAGAGGAGTCATAACAGTATTTAATTTATTTTTAATTTGATCTAAACTAATGCTTGACTTCGATGGTAAGCAGCGACGCAATCGATAATGGTGGGCGCTTTAGTTTATTAAGAGCCTATTATAATTCTAGTTTTACAATTTGTGTAGAAGTCGCCGCGTAGCAACCGGCCGCCCGGACGCTCCCGTTTCAGTGTGACTCGACCCTATCGGTACGAAACTTTAAAAAACCGTTATTTACCTCGAAGCGCCTTCCAAACTCTTCTCCTTCTGCTGTTTAAGCCTCAGCAGCCGGTCCCACTGCTGTCGCAGCTGCTGCCGGCGAGCAGTCGCCTTGGCAGCCTGGCCGTGCTTGGCAGCCACCAGCTCCTCGGCTGCAGCGTCTATGTGTTCCAGGCGCCTTGATGCTGCTGAGAGATCGGTGACGAATTTCTGTGGGGAAGAATTAAAATAGCTAAGATTAAGAGATTTCAGTTCTGATAATTTACACTACTAAATAAGGACATAATATTTAACTTCGGGTGACAGGACAGAATGGAAGAAAAAAACATGTTGCGCCGACCCCAAGTAATATGGGATAAGGGTAGTATGATGATGATGATTTAACTTCATTCCCAAAGACAAGGAATGGCTGGTGTGATTTATAAAATTGCTATTTGAAGAGACGATCGTTAACTCGTTAATTATTGTGTTGTGTTTTGTTTTTATATTAATTCATCATCATCAGCCTTTTAATGTTCCCACTGCAGGGACACGGCCTCCTCTCTCTAGGAGAAGGAATGGGCCATAATCCACCACGCGGGCCCAGTGCGGATTGGTGGATGTCACATGTCTTCGAATTTTTGGTTCTAGGACATGCCGGTTTCCTCACGATGTTTTCCTTCACCGTTTTGAGAGCAGTGGTGATGAAATAAATTACACAAAGTAATGCGCCTGGCTGGGTTTGAACCCGCGACCTACGACTCGTAAGTCGGGGCCGTTACCACTCGGCCACCACTTCTCTTATATTAATTATTGACTTAAATTATTAACATATATCGGATTAATTCTTTATGCCGTGCGTTTTTTTTTTTTGGGGTTTTGTAAAATATCGGATTTATGTGAATACACCAAAACAATTCCTGAGCTCAACTCGGAAATCCAACGCATCATCGGTGAGATACAGCCACATCTCTGTGCAAGTCATGGAAAATTTCATGAAAAGTGTAATGGTCTGTCATCGGAGCAGCGGGGGTCATTAGCTGGATATTTTATTCCATACTTAATCGGGACATGTCTTTTTACAATATGTACAACTAGCTTTTGTCCGCGGCTTCGCCCGCGTACATAAAATATAGCCTATGTCACTCAGGAGTAAAGCAGCATTCTATTGTTGCTAAAATTTTTCCAATGGGACCAGTAGTTCCAGAGATTACCTCCTACAAACAAAAAAAAAATAAAAAAACCGGCCAAGTGCGAGTCGGGCTCGCGCACAAAGGGTTCCGTAGCAGCAAATATAATAAACTTACCATCGTTTTCAGTGTAAGCACAATAACTTAACCAAAATTACAGTTAAATCAACCTATCTCAAAAACTATAAGAGATACTTTGATCAAACCAAAAATCGTTGAAAGAGTTAATTAGCATGCATCACCTCTATTTTTTTTAGAATTTTATACCCCGTAGTTATAAAAATAGAGGGGGGGGACATACTTTTTACGACTTTGAGAGCTGATATCTCAAAAACCGTTCACTTTAAGAAAAATGTTTTTTAGAAAACTTTATATCATTTTAAAAGACCTTTCCATTGATACCCCACACGGGTATGTACATCGAAAAAAAAATTTTCATCCCTCAGTTACATGTATGGGGGGCCCCACCCCCAATTCTTTTTTTTACTATTTAGTGTCATAATTTTGTAGCGGTTCATACAACACATATTCCCATCAAATTTCATCACTGTAGTACTTATAGTTTCCGAGTAAATCGGCTGTGACAGACGGACAGACGGACATGACGAAACTATAAGGGTTCCGTTTTTGCCATTTTGGCTACGGAACCCTAAAAACAAACTTTACCTCTTTATTATATTAGTGTAGATAAAAAAATCACAACTCAGTCACAAAATACTTATTATTATTTTAAAATAAAAAGTGCACTCTTACGAGCCACTGCGCCCGAATCACTCTACTTAATGATGCATGTGTATCTTCGAGGTGTTAAGGTGTGCGTAAACATCGCCAAATTAGGCAAAATTTACTAAATTTGCTGATTTTTTTCGCGATTATAATTTAGGGACCAAAATTTTCACGGGACAAAAATCGAAGAAGAAGAAGAAAAGCATTAATAATATATAATAATAATATAATATTCGACAACTATCACACAACGCTGTCTAGTCTCAAGCTAAGCAGAGCTTGTGTTATGAGTACTAGACAACTGATAAACATACTTATATATTTCTAAATACATACATATTATAGATAAATTAAACCCAGACACAGAACAAATGATCGTGATCGTGGGAATCGAACCCACGACCTCCCGCATAGCAGTCAGGGTCACTAACTACTAGACTGACCGGCCTGTTAAAATACATTGAAACAAACTTAATCTACACTAATATAATAAAGAGGTAAAGTTTGTTTTTTTGTTTGTAGGGGGTAATCTCTGGAACTACTGGTCCGATTGGAAAAATTTTAGCAACAATAGAAAGCTACTTTACTCCTGAGTGACATAGGCTATATTTTATGTACGCGGGCGAAGCCGCTGACAAAAGCTAGTATAAAATAAGAGCCCTCACCTCATACTTCCTCTTGGCATTCTCGACGCTATCATCAGCATCATCAGCTCTCAACATCTTCTCCTTGTCCTTGATCCACTTGTCGAAGTCGTCGCACTCCGCGAAGAAGCTGTACAGCTTGATGGCGTCTTCCAGCTGAGCGCGTCTTGCAGCCGAGAGGGTCAGGAGTTCATCTGTGGAAAGATGACAAATAATTTAGTTACAAAAGTTCATAAGAGTTCTCCCGCTCTAAGGTAGCCAGAATTTTACTGTCTAAGACGTTAAGACCTATGTTCTTTATTTGCTTATCGTTCCAGGATCTCAGATTTACATTTCGGAAGCGAATCCATGGCCCCAATAGGATTCAGTCCTGCTGAGTACGTTTTTTTTTCAGTGGAAAAATCATCCAATGACATCCCCGCGCCCTTGAGCGGGGCAGGAGATAGTATCAGACATCTACCGACTAAAAAGTCCGCTCCTATTCTTACGTTGCATTTCATACCGGGGCCAGATTTTCCTTTCGGGTGGGTCCCTACTTTTTGCTGATATCTCCTTGAGGCGCGTGGTAACAGAACGCGCCGTCATCGACTGGGGGTTGGTCCGGACGGTTACCGGACGTTCGGACAGCGAGCTATCCATTGCTTACCATCCGCAACCCCGCACCTGCAGTGGCTTATGGCTCTGCTGGGTCCACCTGAACACTTCATTCATCTCCGCTATATGCAATCGTTTTTCATCTATCTTTTTCATAGCCCAACATTCAGATCCACACAGTATGACAGATTTTTTTTTTATTGATATAAACTAACGCTTGATTGTGATCCCACCTGATGGTAAGCAATGATGCAAAAGTTGAATGTGAGGCGCACTAGTTTATTAAGGGTCTACTCACGTTGAAGACACCAGTCTTATCACAGACTTGTAAATTTTATTACTCTGGAATCTAGTAAACTGTATACAGGGTGTCGTTGACATGTTAACGCAAACGAATACCATAGATCCAGTACATGATTCTGGACCCCCAGTGGTGGAATTTTTTGTCGGTTTTTAGTACTAACCGTAGTCCTTCTGTATCTCCGCCATCCTGGTCTCGACACTGGCAGTCCTCTGCGGCGGCAGCGCGGTGCGACTAGCGCGGCGCGTGGCCTGGCTCGGCTTGTGGCGCTTGACTGGCACCACCTGCTTCACCAGGACTGTCTTCTTCACGCGCTGCACTGTGCGCACCTTCTCGGGACGACGGACTTGCACCTGTGGAGGAAAATAGACATAAATGAATGGAACTTGGGCCTTAAATAATTAATCTTTCGACCACCGTAATGTTAAAATAGTATCAAACTAATCCAGTTTTTTGTTCATAAATTGTCTTTGGTTGTAACTATAATAGTCTTTGATTATGTTTTACCTATCAAATAAAAGTCAGTCTCGTAGCAACAACTATCGTGTTATTTTAATAGGTTATGGGCCCAGAGTCGTTTTTTTTTTAAATATTTCGTTGTGTAATATAATTATCCATAATGTCTACCGCAGAACACATAGCTAATGTACAAAAATTGATCAACATTCGCCTGGATAACTGTGAAACAATGAGCAGTTATGTGTCTCAAATAATGGAAACTGCTCAACAATTGAAAAATACGGGTTTCGAAATCAGCGACGAATGGGTTGGATCTTTGCTGTTAGCAGGTCTACCATTCATCATCATCATCCTACCCTTATCCCATATTACTTGGGGTCGGTGCAACATGTTTTTTTTCTTCCACTCTGTCCTGTCACCCGTCACACTATCACTAACTCCCTTTTCTTTCATATCACTCCTCACATATCACTCCTCACATATCACTCCTCACACAATCCATCCACCTCTTCTTCGGCCTCCCTCTTCCTCCCGCGTCCATTATCATCAGGAAGAGGTAAGGGCTGAGAGCCGACCCTTGATGTAAGCCGACAGCCACATTGAAGCTACTAGTGGTGCCCGCTGTAGACCGGACTTGGGTACTGCATCGACTGTACATCGCTCGGATCACCACAGAACCTCACGAGGCATCCGGTCGTATGCCTTTTCAAGGTCAATGAATACCATGTGCAAGTTTTTATGTGCACCTCTGTATTTCTCACACAGCTGGCGTACAGCGAAAATGGCATCCGTTGTGCCGCGACCAGGCATAAAACCGAATTGGTTCTGTGAAATTTCACTCTCTTCTCTCAACCTTTTCTCAATAACTTTCTCCCATACTTTCATGGTATGTGACATTAGCTTTATTCCTCTATAATTGTTGCATTCAAGCATATCACCTTTGTTTTTAAAAATAGGCACCAAAGAGCTGTTGCACCACTCACCAGGTATGACTTCTTCCCGCAACAACTTATTGAAGAATAAAGCTAACCACATCCATCCATCCACTTTCAATAACTTCCACACTTCAACTGGTATTCCATCTGGACTAATGGCTTTACTTTTCTTCATACTATTTACTGCTATTCTGACTTCATCCATACTAACCATTCTTACTAACCCAACATTTATTGGTTTACTCTCTAAACTTCCACTCCAAATATTTTCCTCATTCATCATCATCATCATCATCAGCCTTTTTTAATGTTCCCACTGCAGGGACATAGGCCTCCTCTCTAAGAGAGGGGTATGGGCCGTAATCCACCACGCGGGCCCAGTGCGGGTTGGTGGATGTCACATGTCTTCGAATTCATCAGTCTTTCAAAATAGTCGTTTCGACCACCGTAATTACTGACACAATTAAAGAACAATAGGTATGCGAACGCCGGCGTGCGCGGGGCGCTCAAAAGCTTAAAAATTTTTGACACCAAAAGTACTCGCTGCGTTGCCGCCGGCCGCTGCCAGTGACACTCGGCCCTTAAAATGCGTTCCAAATGACAATAGGATCTTCTTCTTCTTTTTTAAAAATAATAGGGCTCCTTCGACGGACGTCGACAATAGGATCGATTGCTATGTTATGACGCCACGATTTACTGTCAAATCGATGCAAGACATTTTTAAAATTCAGTTTATTTATGAAAAATTTTATTTATTTACGAACTGTGAACGAAAAAAGTTGAATCAGAATCCAATTTTTCAATTTTACTCATCTAAGAGTTCTTCAATTTTGCAAAAATATCTTCGATTTGACAGTACGGCGTGACGTCATACCCTCTCAATCAATCCTATTCTTATTTGGAACGCATAGTACACTGAAAGCTAGTTCCCCAAGCAAGTAAAAAAAAAAAAATCGGCGTATCAGACCACGCTCAGTCTAGGGTTCCGTAGTATTCCGTCTGTCACAATGCAACAGAACTCAGTAGCCCATATAAAAATTAGTAACCCAATTTCCCGAGAGATATTTATTTATTTATTTTAAACTTTATTGCACACCAAAATGAGGACAGGATATACAAATATAAAAACTAAGTGTACAATGGGCGGTCTTATCGCACAGGGCAATCTCTGACAGACAACCTTAGGATGGACTAAAATGAAAGGAGATAGATTTGGGGTGGTCAGTGTACAAAAAACGTAAATATAATATATTAATTACATATACCTAATAATAAAAATACACATATACAATATCAATTAATATACTAATAAATATTTAAAAAATAAATAAGGTTGAGAAAGGAGATTATAGATGTATAGTACTGTACCCGGTAGTAATTTTGGATTGCGTGAACCGATTTTAATCTTTTTGTATTTTTTATTTGAAAGAAGATACTCTCAGAATAATGAAATATATAAAAAAAAGTTAAAACAAAATGCTTGCATGTACGGTTAAATTACAAAATTAGTTCAGAACGTTATTTTTAGGGTTCCGTAGCCAAAATGGCAAAAACGGAACCCTTATAGTTTCGTCATGTCCGTCTGTCCGTCTGTCACAGCCGATTTACTCGGAAACTATAAGTACTACAGTGATAAAATTTGATGGGAATATGTGTTGTATGAACCGCTACAAAATTATGACACTAAATAGTAAAAAAAAGAATTGGTGGTGGGGCCCCCCATACATGTAACTGAGGGATGAAAATTTTTTTTTCGATGTACATACCCGTGTGGGGTATCAATGGAAAGGTCTTTTAAAATGATATAAAGTTTTCTAAAAAACATTTTTCTTAAAGTGAACGGTTTTTGAGATATCAGCTCTCAAAGTCGTAAAAAGTATGTCCCCCCCCCCTCTATTTTTATAACTACGGGGTATAAAATTCTAAAAAAAATAGAGGTGATGCATGCTAATTAACTCTTTCAACGATTTTTGGTTTGATCAAAGTATCTCTTATAGTTTTTGAGATAGGTTGATTTAACTGTAATTTTGGTTAAGTTATTGTGCTTACACTGAAAACGATGGCTGAACCTATAAGTACAAGGCAAAATATCGGGAGAGTTTAGGCTCCATTCACCAGGTGTATAAATTGACGTAATAAGTTTATTATATTTGCTGCTACGGAACCCTTTGTGCGCGAGCCCGACTCGCACTTGTTTTTTTAATTTTTCATAAACTGTTCATCCTATCAAGAAAAAACAAATCACTTTCCACTTTATATGTAGGGAAGGTACCCTAATAAAACATTTTTTACCACTTTTTGTTTTTTGTCGGCGTAGTTGATATACATATTGATACCAAATTTCAGCTTTCTAATGTTAACGGTAGCTGAGATTATCCGCGGACGGACAGACAGACAGACTTGGCGAAACTATAAGGGTTCCTTTTTTACTACGGAACCCTAAAAACTTAGTTATCATAAAAATTTAAGGTAATTAATAGATACAGCAATTTTAATCATATTTTAAACTAGATGACCCAAACTCCGTAGCGTTTTACTTTTTTTCTGTTTAAACCTGCTCTGAACTACACTTAGAAAAAATATAGGGTAGAATAGGGTAAAGTAGGGTAGAGTCGGGTAGAGCAGGGTAGAGTGGAGTGGCGTAGAGTAGAATAGAGTAATCAATTCACGTGAACGAGCACGAACTTTTGCCCGCGGCTTCGTTCACGCTTTTACTAGTACTAGTAGAAAGAAAATATGAACTTTTTTTTTTTAGCCAGCCTTAATCTACTTAAGAAAAGATTAAGGGTAAGTACTGCAGTATAAAAACACACTCACCGGCACAACCCTGGGTTCAATCTCCCGCACATAGTTAGCGGGCACAAAGCCGTCCGTCCGGTCCGCCTTGCGCACCGACCACCAGTCCGGGTTCGTCTTGTTGATCAGGAACATCACCTCGCCCTTCGCCATCGAGATGCCCTGGCCTGTGAAGGCGTACAGGGCTTTTACCTGGGGGGTTAGAACATTGATTAGTTCATGGTCTAAGCTTTTAACGGTCAGAACAATTTGGGGAACGGAAAAAAATTGTCACAGTTATAAATGAAGAATAGAATAAATACAAATTGTACACCAAAATAGTAATAATTTTACAGAAACTTAAATCTATGGATACAATGACGGTCTTATCATGGACAATCTCAAAATGGACATAACATTATTTTTTTTTGGTTAATAGAAATGCGATTTTTTAAAATACTGCCCCAACACTCTCTCTGCTTGCAAAAAGGTTGAGGTAAGGTAGGTTTGTTTGCAGCGGAAGTCTTTTTTTTTTTTGTTTATAGGCTCGCGCTTGACCGCTATCTCACCTGATGGAAAGCAACGATGCGGTCGACGATGGAGCGCGCTTACCTAGAAGTAACCTATTCACTCTTGACTTAAAGATACCCGGATTGTAGCCATCAGAAAACACCGATACGCATAAAGAATGTGTTCCCAAAACATGTAATGTTATTTTAACCGGAGTATAGAACAACGGTTTTCTTACAACCTTTTAACAGCTGCAAGGGAGATTATGACGTCACAGTCTACAACATACCTGAGGTACACTCCTCTCCTCAGTGACAGTCCTATGCTCCAGTCTCTCCACGGGTTCTTCCTCCCACACTTCAGTAGGCACCAGGCGTGATTCGTTCACCCATTCCTCTTCTTCGATTGCTGGGGTAGATTCTACTTCTGTTGGCAGCTGTGGAAAGAAGAGCAAGTAAATAATGGGTGCCAAGCGCGTCCCTTTTTCATGAAGACTGATCGATGTTTTGCGAGCTGGCTTGTTCTTCGCCGAATGAATTAGCATTGCCATTCAACGTGGCAGCCTTTTATTTTCGACTATTTATTTGATCGACGTGCAACAAACCGTGTGATACCCCGCCATCATCGGCGCCGTCAGTCAACAGTGAAAAGCAAGGAGCTTATAAAATGCGTGCGCATCGCGTGAGTGGTCATTCGTCCGAAGACATGCGAGCTGGTCAGACGTTGGAGTGAATTTTATTGTTATATTATTTATGATTCCATTTATGATACATAATTGTTGAGTTTAATCATACGAAAAGTGATTTACATACAAAAAACACTAGCTTTTGTCAGCGGTTTCGCCCGCGTACATAAAATATAGCCTATGTCACTCAGGAGTAAAGCAGCTTTCTATTGTTGCTAATTTTTTTCCAATCGGACCAGTAGGTCCAGAGATTACCTCCAAAGAAAAACAAAGTTTACCTCTTTATTATATTAGTGTAGATAATGAGTAATGAAGATGCCTTTATTCCTGAAGACATCCCTCCTCTTACAATATACGTGATATTTTGAGGGTTATTGCTAACTCTTTTTACGTACTTACAGTTTATAAAGCACAAACCTGTAGACAAGTAATTCCAGCAGCATGCAGCCTGGCCGCATGAGCGCTGAGCGTGTCGAGCTCGGCGCTGTAGGCCTTGATCTCCTCGTGCGTGGCGCGGTGCCGCGCCAGCAGCGCGCCGGCGGACGGCGCGTCCCTCCCGCAGTCCTCCGTCGCCACCAGGGGACGCTTCTCTTTCATCCACGACTCTGACTCGTTTGCGTCGCCGTAGAACTGTGGGGGAAATTATAAAAATTTACAGGCATAATATAATCTCTTCTTCATTGTACAGGGTGCAGTTATGAAGTTGCAAAATATTTCAGGAAGTGAGTGATTGAGTGGGTGATTCTCGACCCGAATCATCAATAAAATGTTTAGGTATTTATTTTATTATTTTCTTTTAAATCTATTGAAATCGGTACGTGTGAACTAGCTTTATTTAAACTCGGCCAGTCTGATACTAGTCCTATAACCGCGCTCACACACATAAACACGCAAACGATAAATTCATTCACGCACACAGTGACATGACGTGCGATAAATCGCACCGTATTTTGTTTTTTTTTTTTGTGAATTTCATTCTACTACTATTTTGTTCCACTTTTTATCATTTTCAATGCTATTTGCACTGGACTAATAAGTCAATCGTTCAGTTTAAACCAACTCTTGGTATTTACATAATCATCAGCCTTTTTAATGTTCCCACTGCTGGGACACGGAACTCGTCTCTCACGCGGACCCAATACGGATTGGTACTTGAATTTAATTTGATTCAAATAATCAAATTAAAATCAAAAATCAAAATTTTTGACCTCTCTCTATTTCATAGGTCAGGTTTGCTGTAAGAAAACTCAATTTTGAGTTAAGCTCGCCTTTGTACATAATTATTGTAATCCTCTTTTTTATATACTGTTTGGTGTACAATAAAGAATTAAGAAGAAGATCAAGTCATAAAATTGCCTTACAAACCAAAAACATTAACAAAATAAAAATGTTTTATTAGTACCTGGTGAGCCTCGGCAGCGTCAGCTAGTTGCTTCTCCCTGGCGGCGGCCAGTTCCCTCAGGATCTGCCACTGCTTGTTCAGCGACGTGAGGCGACGCTCGATCTCCGCTGACTTCGGGTGCTTGGCGTCGATTAGGCTGTGAAACGAAGATTCAATTTTAATTGCTAAAAATGAATTGCTCATTATAATATTTGTTGTAACATGTTCAGGGAAAGTGCTTTCGGTATAATTCTACCATATATTATGCAATAAGATTTTCATATGGAAGTAATGTCTAAAACACAAGTGTCTACCTCAAATGCCCTTCTTCAAATCTAACTTAAATAGTGTCTAGCTGAAAACTATCCTCAACTAATGCATCCACTTCAGTACTGGCCAAATCAGAATACCTCTTTAAAGCATCTAATACATTAGTGTTTAAAATCGTATTTTCTCACCTCCAAGGTGTCTACCTCAAAAGTTCACACCTCAAAATGCGTAAAAAAAAAACGTGTTGCGCCAAATTAAACCTTTTTTTTCTTAATTGAAGCGCACAAATTTATTGGGAGGATTCCCAATACAATAATTCCCTATCAAGATCGGAGACTCTACACTCGAAGTAGTAGACGACTACGTCTACCTTGGACAGACAATCCAGTTAGGTAGGTCTAACTTTGAGAAAGAGGTCAATCGTCGAATCCGACTCGGCTGGGCAGCGTTTGGGAAGCTACGCGGTGTCTTCTCGTCTAATATCCCACAATGCCTCAAGACGAAAGTCTATAATCAGTGCGTGTTGCCAGTGATGACGTATGGCTCTGAAACGTGGTCGCTTACAATGGGCCTTATAAAAAGACTCAAGGTCACTCAAAGGGCAATGGAAAGGGCTATGCTCGGAATATCCTTGCGTGATAGAATCAGAAATGAGGATATCCGCAAGAGAACCAAGGTTGCCGACATAGCGAAAAGAATCGCCAAACTTAAGTGGCAATGGGCAGGGCACATTGCACGCAGAACGGATGGCCGCTGGGGTCGAAAGGTTCTGGAGTGGCGACCGCGTACCGGAAGACGTAGCGTTGGAAGGCCTCCCACAAGGTGGACCGATGACCTGGTTAGGGTTGCTGGAAGCCGATGGATGCAAGACGCACAGGACCGGTCTTTGTGGCGGCGCTTGGGGGAGGCCTATGTCCAGCAGTGGACGTCTTTCGGCTGAAATGATGATGATGATGATTCCCAATACATGGCATGTATCTAAGGCATCTAAGTATTTAAGGCTAGAGTGGATACTCTAGCCTTAAATACATCAAAATTATAATCGAACGGCGAGACCGTAACAGGCAAATTGTTCCAGTCCTTAGATGCATTCGCGGTAAGTACCATTAGCTAATGATTGAAAAATGATAATGACATAGATAGATATCATTACATAGTATAAAACAAAGTTGCTTAGATCCTATGTATGCTTAGATCTTTAGAAGTACGCAACGGATTTTGATGCGGATTTTTTTGATAGATAATTTGATTCAAGAGGAAGGTTTATAGCTATAATATATCACCTTTGCACCCGTGCAAAGCTGGGGCGGGTCTCTAGTACTCTTTATTTTGGGTACATCATAAATACATATTTTTTTCATACCTCTGTCCCTTAGACCTGTGCCTCTGCGACACGTGGTCTCTAGCCCTCAGCTCGTGCAGCAGCGCCGTGTGCTTCTGTCTCAGAGCCAGCACCGCGCGCAGCTCCTTAGCGGCCACGTCAGTACGGCAGATGCGCTGTTTCTCTGTTACCCAGCCTGAAAGAAAAAAAAAATGTAAGAAACATAGTATTCCACAACTATCATACGCCATCTAGTCTCAAATTAAACAGAGCTTGGACAACTGATAAACATACTTATATATTTCTAGATACATGCTAATTAGATATAGATAAATCAGACACAAAACAAATGATTGAGCTCGTCACACAGACATTGGTCCTGAGTAGTGGTCAAACCCGACCTTCGGCATAGCCGAATACATTACGTGTATAATTATAGTAAATAAGTTTTTGTTTTATAATATGTATTAGTTTAGTTTAGTATTTTATCTATGGGCCTCCGACGCCTGAAATAGTACATTTTGATACAAGTGCAGGAAGTTTGTCATTGCGACCGAGGCGAAATTCGCACGAGCCGCAGGCGAGTGTGTTATGGAGCCGAGGGCTGCAATGACAAATCTGCACGTGTGTCAAACGACGTTTTTCAATACACTTACGACTTGTGAAATAAAGAAAGAAAGAAAAAAAAATAATCGTATCTCAAACATACAGTAGAAATTTAAGAAATATATAAGTATAGCATTCAAATCTGCTCTGGTCAATTTCTAATTTCGTGGGGTCGTCCAGCGACTCTGGGGGACGCCTCGCGCCTGCTTCGATAAACTAAGTAAAACAAAATAATCACCCGTGACCGTGACGATAAGGAAGGAATAAAAAAGCCCTTGTTGTGATAAACTCAAAAAAGCACTTGGGTGATATACATGCTATATTGAACCTAATAGGAGTGCGATAAGAGGCAGTTTTCGAGTAAGTGTATTGAAAATAAAATTATTATTATAGCAGTCTGGGCTACTAACTGCTACCCATTGTACACTTAGTTTTTATATTTGTATATCCTGTCATCATTGTGGTGTACAATAAAACTTAAATGTAATTCTTACTTCCGCATCAAATAACATTATCATTTCCAAAATCATTGTTAAAGAAAAAATGTTGGTACGGAGTCGCATACAAATATGAGCAATCTCTTTTCGGAATCAAGTCATGTAATTCCTGCGCACACTCTCCAACATGCATGTAGCAATAAATCAATTTTAAAAATTAAAAATACATATATATTTAGTGAAAAAAATTGTACACTTTGGTAATTTTACCTTCTTCCTCATCGTGGTCCTCCAAGAACTGGTACAGGTTCCTCGCGTCTTCCAGCCTCGCTTTACGATCCTTAGCAGCGGCCACCAGGCTAGAAAAAGAAACGTTTTAGGTAATGAATAATTAATTCTATCTATAGTTGAGTCGTTTGCGGTCCAGGCGGTGCGCTTGTGGAACGCGCTGCAGTCAGCAATTAGGCAAGCCCAGTCACTAAATTCTTTTAAAAATTTAGATAGAGACCATTTCCTTCCTCTCTAACGGTTCTACGTAATTTAGTGTCGTCCACCAACCCTCTTTAATTCTTTATTGTACACAACAACTTAATATAGATACACTTATTTGACAATTCATGTACAAAGGCGAGCTTAACTCAACAATGAGTTTTCTCCCAGCAAACCTTTAAGTAACAGAGAGAGATTACATAAGAGGGTAGAAACCAGTGTACAATATAAACTTACATAAATACGTAGATATAATTTCCATACTAATACATACTAATATTATGTCAATTGAGAAAGGAAGTGCTCTTTAATTTTCCTCTTAAAAATATCCAGAGAAGGGCTGTCGCGAAGGGAATGTGGAAGAGAGTACCCTTATCCTTTTTCTGCCCTTTTCAACGAAATTGTGTAACGTATTATAATATGTATATGTCTATATCTATATATATGTATGTATAGTTATGTATTTTGTTTTATATTTAAAGTTTGATTAATTGTGGTAGCGGAATAAAATTTACAAAAGCTCGTTAAGTTCGAAGACCCGTGACATCCACTAATATGTTTTCGTCCTATGATGAGTTCCCTGACAGTTCCTGTCTAACAATTACAGTGATGTGACCTAACGAAATTTAATCGATTTTTTTATAATATCGATTCAGTTGGCAAAGAAAGTGGAATCGGATTGCTAATTTTCGTTTTTTTTTTCCTACTAATATCCTAATGTTATAAATGTGAAAGTTTGTGGATGGATGTGTATGAGGATGATTGTTACTCTTCCACGCAAAAATTACTGTACGGATTTTGATAAAATTGTACTGTAATATATGTAGCTTTTATATCACAGTATTCTAGCAGAGTAATATATCCATATCGGAAGGATACAAGGCAGACGCACTCGTACTGACGCGACGCAGTCGCGATTGCAAGATCGCCATTCCGATTCATCAATTTTTTGTCGATTAGTGTCGATTAAGTAGTGTCAATCTCTATAGTCAGAAGTTCCGTTCAACGCATTACACATTTTCTAAATTTATACTTTTTTATTTTATCTACTTAATTTTATGTACTTAAATTATAATAACGATAATTTACTTTGTAATTTACAAAAGGCAGTATTTTTTTATCATTCAATTTGTAATTATTTTGCCAGTTTATTTTTTTTTTTTAGTGTACAGTAGTATGCGTGCCACGGAAAAAAAATAACTGTGAGGGAACTCATCATAGGGCGAAAAAACATTAACGCCGCCAATTACGGCCCATTCCCTCTCCTAGAGAGAAGGCCTGAATCCCAGCAGAGGGGAACATTATAATTCTGATGCTATTCTAAGCTACCTGTCATAGTCCTGTGACAGCTGGTTGAGCTGTGCAGTGAGCTGTTGCTTGGGTCCGTCAGCACCCTCGGCCTGCGCGCCGTGGCGCACCAGGCGGCGGATGGTGTCGTCCAGGGCTCCCAGCTGCAGCTCCTGTAAGGCGTGGGCCTGCAGGAGGCGCTCCACGTCCACTAGGTGGCGACCTACTTCCTCGGATTGGAATTGGGCCTGGGAAGAAAAAAATCATGGTTGAATTATGTTTTCTTAACGATGCAAAACGCTTAGTCCGGACCACAGAAGTCGAGGTGAAGATATCCGCCGTATACAGGGTTGTCCGATGATAGAATTGACATGACAGAATCAAGTCTTACAATTCCCGCGCACATTCTCCCAAAATGCATCTTGTAAAAATTTGAAAGACTGACTACTCTCCGCCTGTGTTCAAGGCTTTGAGGACTGGACTTAACCAAATCTGGATCATCTACAAGCCTCTTTGCACGCCTTTCCACCGAATCCAAAGTTAGTTGGAATTTTGCAGCAAAAAAAAAAAGAAAAAAAACAGCTGTTGCATACATATGTGTATGCCACAGCTGTTTTTTTTCTTTTTTTTTTCAATCAATCATTAGCTGCAACTCCTACTAAAGTCCACAGGTCACTGTGATGCGGTCCGCGCTGGATGCGGAAGCCTTCAAAATTATAGTGTACCAACAAGCCGCGCTAGTAGAGACGCGCGTGCGAGCGGGAGAGACGGAATGAGCGCCCGCACACAGTCATTGCCGCCGACCTAACTTTTTGGAAATATGTTGTTTTTGCGTTTTGGGTAATTTCCATTGGTTAAAATATTATTATTATTTGTAGACAGGCAGGCAGTTGAAACAACTGATAATGCCCGCATCCTGTTAATTTCCACTAGTTCATTTCTTGCAGTTGAGTAAGTATTTATCCAGTCGATTTTTAAATTGGTTCACATTTAGGGCTGAAACCACATTTTCTGTAGAAAGCCCTTCCACTACTTGTACTTATAATTACGCTAGGTATGCAGGACAATTTTGTAAATAAATGTTGAAAACTATCATCAGTTGTTTTTTTCATTCACTCCTAAATTTAACAATACCTTCATCTCCGTGAGCGTGTGCCCCACAGTGTCAGCCTCCCGCAGCAGCGCCATGAGGTGCGCCAGCTTGGCGAGCGAGCTGCGGTGTCTCTCCAGCAGCTCGAGCAGCTCGTTCCAGCGCGTCAGCACCGCCTGCTCCGTGCGCGACACCGCCTCCGCGCCGTGGTACTTCTCGCGCACCAGCTCGGCTGCCATGGCGGATAGGTCTTCGAAGCGCTCGGTTCTGGGGGATTGGAAAAAGATGTATAATATGAAACTGGAATAATGCATATACAAGGTGTATCGTGGATCCAGTACATGAGAACCTGAAAGTCTGACACTGTTTTCCACTCCGGCCAAGATCAGGATTTGTCATTCGATGATTTTTACCTGATCCTGGAGCCCCTAATGGTGGAATTTTTCATTGTTAAAAAAAAAAAAACTTTACGTTTCTTTCATTTTAACAGTGTAAAATCATTGTTTTAATATTTTTAAAGAACAAAAAAAATAATTGAAATACTTCTAAAATTATAAACGCTGTCGGGGTTGATTAGGATAACGATTTTAGCAACCCCTCTGACTTTTTAATTAATTAATTTTGAATAAAAAGTTTCTTTTTTTTTTAAATGTCATTGAGGCAAACCTCGATGAAATGCTGATGAATGTTAATGTGCGTTTTGAAATTTCTAACTAATTAGAAATTTAAAAATCACAGATTTTTTTTTATTGGAAAAAGTCGACTAAGATTTCCACCAAAATGTAGTGTCTAGATTCATGTACTGGATTCAAGACATTCGTTTATGCGACGATGTCAGATACACGGTGTATAACCGAATTAGAAAATTGTTACAATTGTAATTATTGTGTTGAAATTTTACTATAGTTCATTTTTTTGACGATTTGACAACTTAAAATGTCAAACTCCAGAAAATCGCGAACATATTTCTAGAGTGTGACATTCTGAGTTGTCAAATCGTAGTCTAGAATTTAAAAAAAAAATACAATCGAATTGAGAACCTCCTCCTTTTTTTTGAAGTCGGTTAAAAAAACGAACTATAGTTTATATATTTTTTTAATCAATAGAAACAATTGCTTGCTTGCTATCCCATTTGATGCTATCCCATTTGTTTGAAGCAGTAAAACGAGTGTCGAAAGAGGTATCCTAAAAAGCCTTACCTGGCGAGTATATCAGCAGAAATCGCTTCATGTTTTTTGACGGTGGCGTCTACTTGTGCCAAGTTGGAGCCGTAGCGCGGGTCGGAGAGCACCTGGATCATCTCCTTCAAGTAGCCTTTACGTAGGACGGACTGAAAAGATGAATAGAGTGTTAATATTAAAGCCTGCTAAAAGAACTTACTTGAAATAAATAATAATAATATATTCGACAACTATCACACAACGCCATCTAGTTTCAAGCTAAGTAGAGCTTGTATTATGAGTACTAGACAACTGATAAACATACTTATATATTTCTAAATATATACATATCATTACATAGTATAAAACAAAGTCGCTTCCTCCCTATGTATGCTTAAATCTTGAAAAGTACGCAACGGATTTTGATGCGGTTTTTTTCAATAGTTAGAGTGATTCCAGAGGAAGGTTTATATTGCACCCGTGCGAAGCTAAAGCGGGTCGCTAGTTTTGTATAAATAACAATACTTACTTTAGTATTAAACTTGTAGTTGAGCTGTTCTAGTCTCTGCTGTCTGAGCAGCTCTGTTCTCAGCGCGATCTCACGAGCATGCTCAGCCTGAGAACAAGAAATACACATTTTTATAATAAAAAAATTTGTTGACAGTTTTTTACTCTCAGCATTGTAAAATTACAGTAGTGGAGGGGGCAGTGGTAACAAATACATGGAAACCGATTTACGATTTAAGCTACAACTAAACACAGTAGCACAATGTTTTATAAAGACCATTTTTCGGACATTGCTTTTATTAATTAAAAAAACTGATAGTCTAAGTTATATCAATGCAATATTTTGTATACCCATGTCACTAGTATGTTGACATGGGAATACGAAATATCGCATTTAAACAAGTTATACTATCTTTTTTTTTTTAATAAAAAAGCAATGTCCAATAAATCATCTTCATAAAACACTGTGCTACGCACACGTGTACCACACACGCCGATCTGTGCGCGTCGGTTTTCATACATTTTACACGGCAAGTAGACTTGTAGAGCAACACTTGATCCACGCCACGAGACGTCGTTCTACGTACAAATCAGGCGTATTACACGTGTGCGTTGGTCTTATGTGGTTCTATCTTTATTGGTTAGGTTAAGTGTCAATTTTTTTTTATAGTTTATAGGTTCGCGCTTGACCGCTATCTCACCTTATGGAAAACGACGATGCGGTCGACGGATCTTGGCGCGTCTGAAGTTAGGCTCTATGAATTTAAGCGCTTCATAACTTGTAAAAAAAATAAATAGTTTAAACAAATAAATGCAATTAGCAGTTCCTATAGCTGTTAAAAACTGTTATTGGCATAAATTTTTTTAAAAGCTTTATTCTTGTTCGAGTTTTCAAGCGCTAAAATTCGTAGAGCCAAACTTTAGACTCGACAAGATCCGACGGCCGTACTTTACGCACAATGAATGTGTTCCCAAATTAATTCTATCTCAATGTATCGCGATGTAATAAAGATGCACCCCTCAAAAAATAGTACTTCCGTTGCCAATAGATGAGTATCTTACCTGTTCCAGCTGCTGCCATGCCCTCTCCAAGTCCTGAGGCAGCTGGCCCTCCAGAGGCGCCCAGGCTTCTCCGGTGAGGCTCTTCTGCATGGTATTGATGTCGAAGTACAGGGCTTCGATCTCTGAACGCTCCTTGTATCTAGAGAGGGGTGAAAATATTGGTTAGCTTTGATACAATTTGAAGTGCCATCGCAGTAATATCTGGCTGATCACTTAAAAAAATCATCGCTTGAATCGTGCGGCGTTAAACGCCTTCAAATCTTTTGGAGTTTTAATTTCGAGTGCAAGCAAAAATAAACTTAATGGTGATCTGAAGTGTCTTCAATGGTAATTTTTTTTTGTTTTTGTTTAAAGAAATAACTTATTTATTTGTGTTATTTATTTGATTATAATTCAAATAATATACATTTCATTATTACTTTAACAAATTAATTTGATTGTTACTACAAATAAGACAAATAAGTTTGAATTGAATAAAATAAAAGTACAGACGAGTTTCAGTCTCTTAGAAAAAAAATTCTTTTGCGCATTATTTTTTAATCTTTTTTAATAAGACTAGTTTCTTAAACTACTACTCACTAGTATCTCGACAATCACACTACATCACTTTTACAATCACACTGCATGCTTCCCCAATCATACAACATTGTAACATCACAATACATCTTACAATCGCAACATGTTCCACAATCACAAAACATTTTACAATCATAATACATCTTAACTTACTTGGGCGGTTTCTCCACAGTTCTATACTGCTTGAAGGCCAGCAGTAATCTCTGAATGCCATCTAGAGAGTTGGGGAACTCTCTGCCGTTCAGCTCTTGGATCTTCAGCAGAATCCACTCGAGGAGGACGCTGAACAGTTTGCTGTACTCTCCTTTGCGGTCATCGCAGTCCATCATTTGGCCGATGATCTGGGGAAGAGCGAAAGGATTAATACTGATTGTTCATGGGAGAGAAATTACACTAATATTATAAAGAAGAAATAGACCAGTGCAGTAGTAGGAAAAATAGTAATAGTAAAAAATGGTTATTTTTTCTTTAGTAAAAAACGGTTTTTCCTAAAACCAGTAGTTTTGCCGGAAATCGAGATAAACCATTTTTGACCCTTAAAACCGCACCCCCATCCACTTCCCGACCTCAGATCGACCGTAATTTATTTTTTCTTTATTTTTTGTTATATTCTCTTCCTTTTCCAATGGGTCTCCTTCTACTACTATTTTGTTTCACTTTTTACCATTTTCAAAACTATTTGCTGTTTTTATTTTGTTATATTATTTTGTGTTTCCTGATGGCTACAATCCGGGAATCTTTAAGTCAGGAGTGAATAAGTTACTTCTAGGTAAGCACGCTTTATCGTCGACAGCATCGTCGCTTTCCATCAGGTGAGATAGCGGTCAAGCGCGAACTTATAATGAATTAAAAAAAATACTCACATTAGCGATTCTTTTGCCGCTCTTCTGTTCGTTCTTCATCCTGGCGAAGGTGTGGTAGTAGGAAGCCACGTACGTCATCACCGATTTCTCATCAGGACGGCTGGTGTCCACATCTGTGAGGAGACACAGGATATTAGCGACGATCATTTGGAGTGAATAAGCGTAAATGCGCCTCACTATCAACGATTGCATCACTGCTTAACTTCAGGTGGGATCGCAGTCAAGCATTAGTTTATACCAAAAAAAAATACAGCGTAAAATTTTGATTGTTTTAATCCCGTGGAGGGTCAATCCGGTACATAAAACACTATCGATTTGTAAAGAAAAAATAAAGCGCTTTTTTCTAAATCTCGTATTGATATACGCATTTACAAAATTCATTTCTTTAAGTAAACGAGTCAGTGACCTCATAGGTGGTTGCCGGTCGTTGCGTACTAACTACCTATAAGGTCATTGAACTGGCCCAGCTGACGTTTACTTAAAGAAATCAATTTTGAATTTGCGAAAATTAATTCGAGTTTAAAAAAAAGTACTTTACTTTTTTTTATTTTTACAAATTGATAGTGTTAGATGTACCGAATTGACCCTTCACGGGATTAAAACTATGAAAATTTAACGGTGTAGATAGAAAGCCAATACGCCTTGCTGGGCTTGAACTCATCTGTCGTATCAACTTATTATATACATATTTTTTAATTGATATAAATTATTACTTGACTGCAATCCGACCTGATGGTAAGCAGTGATGCAGGTACAGCAGTTACTTACCTTCAGCATCCAGCAGGCGCGGTATGCCCAGGTGTTTGTGCGCCACGTCGAAGGCATGGTTGAGGGTCTCCACGTGCTCAGTAGTCGGTAGCTCTGACCAGCGGAACAGATCCGGTCTGGAAGAAGAGGAGGCGATTAGTTAAGAAGCCAATACTAAATTATGTCACTAGGGGATGCAAGGTGGCATGTTGAATTCCAAACGTCAGCTAATCGAGTCAGTGACCTTTAGGTAGTTGTTGGTCGTTGCGTACAAACTACCAACAGGTCTCAGAACTCAGCTGATATTTTTTACGTACATGCGTAAAACTAAAAGGATTAAAACGAACATAATTTGGCAGTGAATACAGGGTGTCATTGACATGTTAACACAAATGAATACCATGGATCCAGTACATGATTCTAGACCCCCCCAGGGGTGGAATTTTTTGTCAGTTTTATCTTAAATTAAACTGTATAAAAACGTCATTTTAACATTTTTTTGCGAAAAATATGAATGAATTACATTCCAAATTAAAAATGTCATCGGGTTTGATTAGAATAACGACTTTATTTGTCTCGATGTTTTTTTTTTGTAAAAATATTTTATTTTTCTTTTTTTTCCAAATATATAATTGGGATTGGTTAGAATAACGATTTTTTTTTTCAAATATTGAAAAATCTCACGAAAACTTCCACCACTGGGGGATTCAGAATCATGTACTGGATCTATGGTATTCGTTTGCGTTAACATGTCAATGACACCCTGTATAGATGATTCAAAAATGTCTTGCCAAGGTATAATACTTACCTATGCGCGTGAATAAGGGCGTTGAACCCGAGTCCAGACCGCCACGAGTCTGTGAAGTTGTGTATATGGACTCCGTGGTAACCTGATGTCTTCCTTTGACACCACAGCAGCAGGGCGTCCTTAGCTGACTTCTTCTCTGATGATACATTTTCTTCATCCTGGGGAAGAAGAAGGTTTGTCAATTGAAGTTTATACAATACAACATATATCTGGAATAATTTACACCTCCACTGAATATTTTTATTATTTATTTCAGAATTTTCACACAACGCCATCTAGTCCCAAACTAAGCAGAGCTTGTGTTATGGGTACTAGACAACTGATAAACATACTTATATATTTCTAAATACGTATTATAGATAAATTTCACCCAGACAAATGATCCTTGGAAACGCGCAAGTTTTGTGGCAATTTCTTGCTGTAATTCTATAGCCGGCAAGTTGCTAACTATATCGCTCAACACAAAGCAACAACTACAGCAATTGCGCAGTGCAGGCGATATAGCCAAGATATTTTGCCACATTTTTCTGTTGCCGGGAGAGAAACCGCGGGCGAAAGCTAGTATATCATAAAAGAAATACTCACAACATCGATTTCGATCTCCTGGATCTGGAACCTCAAGATAATGGTCCAGATGAGACCCAGGATCAGGCGAGGGTTGCCGTCCACTATGTCTTCTGCACCTATTGACTCCAGGCGGACCTGCAAAGCAGAAGTTTATTTAATTATAAATAAATGATCGTCATCATCATTTAAAACTGACGAAAAAAAAATTGACGTGTAAAAGAGGTATTATAAAACATATTTGCAAGATAAATATAGTATACTAAGATTCATTTAATTCGGTGAAGGAAAACATCGTGAGGAAACCGGCATGTCCTAGAACCAAAAATTCGAAGACATGTGACATCCACCAATCCGCACTGGGCTCGCATGGTGGATTATGGCCCATTCCCTCTCCTAGAGAGAGGAGGCCTGTGTCCCTGCAGTGGGAACATTAAACGGCTGATGATGATGATGATGATGATGAGATGGTCGTTGGGGTCAAAAGGTTCTGGAGTGGCGACTGTGTACCGGAAGACGCAGTATTGGAAGGCCTCGTAAAAAGTGAACCGATGTCCTGGCAAGGATTTTGAGGGCATTTCAGCCGAAAGACGTCCACTATTGGACGTAGGCCACCCCCAGGTGTCTCCACAATTAATGGTCCTATGCTTCTTGCATACATTGGATTCCCGCAACCTTTACCAGGTC
The DNA here is from genome assembly GCA_029852875.1 of Mythimna loreyi. Taxonomy (NCBI): domain Eukaryota; kingdom Metazoa; phylum Arthropoda; class Insecta; order Lepidoptera; family Noctuidae; genus Mythimna; species Mythimna loreyi. The sequence continues at coordinate 10,549,111 of CM056807.1, read as the reverse complement.
ATCGGTCCACCTTGTAAGATGCCTTCCAATACTGCTTCTTCCGGTACGCGGTAGCCACTTCAGAAACTTTTAGCCCAACAACCATCTAAATCGAATTGAATGAATCTTAGTAAATAATATTTATTTTGCAAATAGGTTTTTAGAAAATCTTTTTTCAATACATTTACTCGAAAACTGACACTTATCGCACTATAATTAGGTTCGACATGACACGTATATCACCCGCGTGCTTTTGTTTCATTTATCATACCAAGGGCCTTTTTTTTCCTCCTTATCGTCACGGTCAAGCATAATTATTTTATTTTTTTAAAGCAAAGAGGTGCAGATTTTTGAGGTTTTAATATTTAATTAAAATTTAAATCGTGTTTTTAACAGAATATAATAAATAAACATGATTATTTATGCAATAATTTGTTATTAACAACAAATTAACATTTATCTGTGTTCTAAATTCAAAAATATTTGAATTTCTATTCTTAATATTAAGTAGGATGTATAACGGTTTGATGTCTTTGCTTCTTTTTCATCCTGCAAAGGATAAGCGCGGGAAAAGTCTATAAATAGATGTCTTATTATGTAACTTATTTATTGGTAGTTGTGAAAAATATGTTGAATGTAAGATATAAGAGATTTTTTTAGACAATAAGCTGCTGCCGTCAGATATTGTGCTTTACTATAGTTTGCTGCAATCTAAATGTAAAATGTAGGCACGGCAACTTTGGAAATTTTTCTTCAGTAAGAAATTAACAAAAATGCGTAATTTTCAAAGTAACTAAGTGTATTATAAGTGTTATATGTTCGTAAGTGTATTGAAAAACGTCGTTTGACACACGTGCAGATTTGTCATTGCAGCCCTCGGCTCCATAACACACTCGCCTACGGCTCGTGCGAATTTCGCCTCGGTCGCAATGACAAACTTCCTGCACTTGTATCAAAATGTACTATTTACACATCAATTTATTTCAAAATTTAATTTACATGAGGCCTAGGATTCCTAGCTGACTACCCTGAGAAGAAACATCGAAACAGACTCAGTGTAATTTTTTCTGTTAATGTTTATACCTTATATGGTTCCACTGCTAGGACTTAAGCCTCCTCTTTAGGAGAGGGAATGGGGGGGCCACAATCCAGCACGCGTGACCAGTGCCGGTTGGTAGATGTCACATGTCTATGAATTTTTGATTATAGAACATGCTGATATCCTCACGATGTTTTCCTTCACCATTTTGAGAGCAGTGGTGATGAAATAAATTACACAAAGTAATGCGCCTGGCTGGGTTTTGAATCATCGACTTGGCCACCTCTTAATTGTAATGAATTCACATAACATGAGTGAGCATGTACGAGATTGTCAGGAAGTCTTACAAGTGCCGCAATTTGTGCGGGCTTCCACGGTTATACAATAGTTGTACAAAGAGATTGTGAGGTAACATAGACGTGATATTTATTTATACGTAGCTCGACATAAGTTCCTTTTGATTTAGTATAATACATCTAACATAAAAAACGGAGATCCTGAGTGTAATCTGTTCAGAAAAAGCTACTAAATTATTTTCTGCTTAAACTCTTAAGCCCCAAGCGAAAGTGTTTAGGCGTTCTCACACTTATTGTCTTTCTGTTATGTCGCTAATTACTCTATTAGAAAGGTTAAAACCCAGCATGATTAGATAAATTTAAGAAAATTATGGCGGGAATGACCACGCACTTTTCCGCATTAGTGCAAAAAGCAATAAACTGTATGAAAGTGGGTTTTACGAGCAAATGTATTGCAAAAAAGAAGTGATGATGTGACTCATATTTATGTATCTATAGGGTTGCTTAAAACCCAGCATGATTCGATAAATGTACCAAAGTTATGGCGGGAACGAGCACGTGCACTTTTCCACACAAGTGTGAATAACCGTAAATTGATGAAAGCCGGTTTTCGAGCCAGTGTTTTGCTGAAAAAGTAACGTTGTGACTCATATTTTTACTAACAAACAGTTTATTTCAAAGAACAAATGTTTTTCTACAAAAACATATTAGGTAAGTAGCATTACGTTTGCCGACATTGTCACCTTGGTTATCCGTCCACAGATAAGATAGAAACATATGATATTTCCAGCGATAACTTACGTAATACATTGTCCTTTTAGCTTCTAATTTTAACGTTTTGAATACTGTAATTATAATATATTCCACAACTGTTACACAACGCTGTCTAGTCCCAAGCTAAGCAGAGCTTGTGTTATGAGTACTAGACAACTGATAAACATACTTATATATTTCTAAATACATACATATTATAGATAAATTACACCCAGACACAGAACAGATGATTGAGCTCATCACACAAACATTTGTCCTGGGTGGGAATCGAACCCACGACCTCCGGCGTAGCAGTCAGGGCCACTAACCACTATACTAACATGCCAGTCAAAAAATTAGAGACATAATAGAAAGACAATAGGAGTGCGAACGCTGGCTTTTGCTTGAGCCTCAAGATTTTAATGTTAAACATCATTATAAAAATACGCGGCAAATAACAACCAAAGCAGGGGCTTCAATTGAAACTATACATTTATAGGGTAGCCATCCGTCCGGGTTTCCCCGGATTTGCCCTAGTTTAGAGGGCGTCCGGGGAGCGTCCGGGGAAGGTTTCATTTATAGACCGAGCATAAAAAAATAGTTTTGTTAAAATAATGAATGAATAATAAAGGTGATTTACGACATTTTCAACTGTTTTTTATTACATTGAATATGTTTAAAAGATCTTGTTGATATGTCCGGCTTTCGACCTCTAAAATCCGGGGTTTTCACGCGTCTTGTCCTGTTTTTCTAAATTTTAGAGATGGCAACCCTATACATATACAAAAATCGGTAACTGTGCTTTCAAGTTCAACCGCTATGACGGTTCAACTTGTGTCATCATCATCAGCCTTATTAATGTTCCCACTGCTGGGACACAGGCCTTCTCTCTAGGAGACGAAAAAGTCCATAACCCACCACGCTGGCTAATTCGGGTTGGTTAATGTCACGTCTTCGAATTTTTGGTTCTAGGACATGCCGGTTTCCTCACGATGTTTTCCTTCACCGTTTTGAGAGCAGTGGTGATGAAATAAATTACACAAAGTATATAAAGAATATGGTACATCTCATACCAGCTACCTCATACCTTATTACGTAAAAAATAACTATTAAGCTAGTTGGTTTAGTTAGTTTGGAGGTATGCGGAACAGAGAGTAAAGTCCCACATACCTCCGTTGAAAAGGGAGGATCCTCCGACCAGACAGGTGTTATCGTCTGGTGGGCTACTGCCCGATAGTTGACTTCGGGCTGTCGTATATGTTCTAATCGCGCGGAGAACTTTCATTGCGCGATGCAGGATTCTTGTAGTTCTTATGTGACGCCGTAGATGGCGCTACATTAGCTTCTCTGAATTCGGTACACTAGTGCCTAAGAGTTAACAAATAAAGTGGCCTTTTTTGAATATTTACGGAAACAAATCAACTAAATTACAGCAACTGGAACAAACATAATAAAAGCAGCATCATCAAAGGCACTTCCGTCTTCCGCCAGACCACCACTAAGTTCATATTTCCTTGCACTCGAAACGAAAACTTCAAAGGGTTTTTTTATGGTAGGTAAAAATCATCCAATGACGAATCCCGCCCTTGGGTGGAGCGGGAACAGTGTCAGACTCTTACTGACTAAACAACCTACCCCGTTCCTACATTGCCATACATACCAGGGCCAGAGCCTTCCTTTCAGACACAAACCCTTGGCCCTAATTGGCTTCGACTCTTCTGCAGAGTCCCTACGAACTTCAAAGGGTTTGGTTTGACGCCGCGCCGAAAGGTTCAAGGGAACATATTTTTAAGTAATCAGCCAGAAATTACCTTGATGGTACTTATTTTTCTGTTTCTGTCTTCTTGACTTTTATTATTTAGTGAAAGTAAGTTATTTGGACTAAATAACTCTTTAAACCAAGGTAAACACTGTGCTTTTCATTATGAATACGAGATAAATAAAAATAATAAAAACTGAACATTTAAACATTTTTCCCAAATATATATTAGTTTTAATGAAATAGTTATAAAAGTAATTTAAAATAAAGTCATTTAAAAAAAAAGTATTCTTAAATTAATTCTTTCTTTATGTTATTTCAATTGTACTGACCACAAAACAGATAAAGAAGGTTCTAAGGTTCTAGATAAAGAACCTTCTTTATCTGTTCTGTGGTACTGAATGTATAGAAATTCGGATCACAGTTGTCAAAATAGACTTAGATTTTTTTAATAATTTGACAGCTGTCAGTTGAAAGTAATTCTCCCTAGGGATGAAAAGTGCCACTTTCAATCTGCTTCGCAGGCAACAGCACACCTACTTTCAGAGTATGAGTAATGAAAATAAATAAATCATAAAGCGGGTCCGTCAGACCCCGCCTAGCAAGTTAAGTAACTCACCTTAGTGTGCAAGAAACTCAAGCTCTTATTGACATTCTCGATCTTGTGGACCCTCATGCGCCCGTTGTTGGCCCGGGGCAGGCGCTCTCCGCTGATGATCTCCAAGAGTTTGAGGAGGCGCCTCCCGTCTGCGAGGTCCACGAACAAGTCGTCGACTTCCATGCGCGCCTGGAACAGAAGAGATTGGAGTGAGAAAATATACATATACAAGTGTATTTATTTATTTACAAAAACTTTATGCACATAATTAGTACAAAGGCGGACTTAATGCTATAGGCATTTTCTACCAGTGGACCTTGGAGAAGTGTACCTGTACAGGGATATACAGTACGGCCGTCGGATTTTGGCGAGTCTGAAGCTTAACTTCAGACTCGCGAATTTTCGCGTTTTTTAAAACCTTGCGAATTTTCGCAAGGTTTTAAAAAATGCCAAAAACAATTTTTTACAGCAATAACAATTGCAAATTGCATTTATTTGTTTAAATCATTTATTTTTTGTACTAGTTTTCAAGCGCTAAAATTCAGACTGGCCAAGATCCGACAGCCGGCCGTACTGTACTAGCCGCTGGCAGTGTCATCGCCCGCGTCATAGTATAACATAATCCTACATCTGCATACGGGGATAAAAATTATCAAATGTGTAATTCCAGGATAGGGTCAACTTGTATGACAGTGTTAAATTTCATCCAAATCCATTTAGCTGTTGCAACCAGCAGCATTCTCATATCTAAGAAATTGAAAACCCTGCTTTCAAGTAAAAAAATCGCATCTGAATTGGTTCATACGTTTAAGAGCTATGGTACCACAGACAGACAAACACACAACACGATTTATACGTGTAACACCCGTTTTTGCGTTAGGGTTTTTTTATGGTGGTAAAAATCATCTAATGACGAATCCCGCAATTGGGCGGAGCGGGTAACAGTGTCAGACTCGTGTTGACTAAATGACCCACCTCTTTCCTTCTTAGCCTTCGTACCAGGGTCGGACCTTCCTTTCGGAAACCGGACCGGGGCCTCAGTAGGCTTTGACCCTGCAGTTGGGCCTCTCGCAATACCCCCTTTTTACAAGCTTTTTATTAGCTTGCAATGTAACTATGTATGTTCGGGTCAAATCTTGCAACTCAGTTTTGAAGAAGATATTTTCAACCGATTGAGCTGCAATTTTGCATGCAGGTGTAAATCGCATGACAATGCAATATTATGATGACATGGAGCTGATCTGATGATGGAATCGCGAGGTAGCCATAGGAACTCTGTAATTAAAAGGCACAACCATGTCGAGTTTGGGCTCGTGTGAATCGTCGTGACGAGTTTTAATTATGTATATAAGACCACCGCTATAAAAGCTTGTTATGAAAAAAAATATTTTCATTGAAAACTTGTTTGCGTTAAGGTTAAAGAAATAATGTCCATCAAATCGTAAGTTCAAAATATTATTGTCGATTTGTCACCAATTTGTATCAAATTAATGTCAAGTGGAAGTTCAATGATTGATTAATTGATTGTGTTAGTTCTAAATTAAACCCTTTAAGAGGGCTCTTCTTGAGCCGTCTATAGTCTACGCGTATTTAATTTTACATCATTATCATTACATAGTATAAAACCAAGTCGCTTCTGTCCTATGTATGCTTAGATCTTTAAAACTACGCAACGGATTGTGATGCGGTTTTTTAATAGATAGAGTGATTCAAGAGGAAGGTTTATGTGTATAATACATTTTTTTTATTTTTACCTACCATAAAAAAGGCACTTTTAAATATATAATATAATATAATATGTAGTCGTTTACCGCTGTCCCTATGAATGCTTAGATCTTTAAAAGAGAGAACCAAGAGCTCGATTCATCATTGGATGATTTTTACCTACCATAAAAAAGGCGCTTTTGAATGTTTGTGTATTTCTGCACACTTTTTACGGTATTTATCCCGAAACTACACTCCCAAATGATAAACTCTCAAATGTCACGCGGTCAAAACCGCGGGTATGAGCGAGTTATCAAATAAATCAATTGTCTAACTGCCAATTAAGATAAACAATAATAGATAATTAGCTGTAACCTCCGACACATATACATTTAATGATGTCACACATATTCATAATATTTGACTAATGACACGATTTATTGTCTATGGTTGTTACGAGTCACGCGTTGTAACAATTAGTTGATCTAATTCAATTATGGAACTAAGCGCTGCATGTGACTTTGCACGTGTATCAAACGACGTTGCAAGCAACAATGCAAACCAAATAAAATTTTATTTCGCGTATTTTTTCAAAAATATAAATGGTTACAAGAAATTATGGCAATTTGCAGTTGTTATTGCTGTTAAAAACTATTATTGGCATTTTTTTTTAAACTTTATTCAAACTTCAGACTCGCCAAGATGCGACGGCCGTACTGTACAGCGCTCTCACACTGCGTGAACGTCAAAACTGCACTAATGTCATCAATGTAAAGGTGTATAGCCTGCAGATCACCTGAATCTAGTAAAGTGACTGTACGGTACGTGTAATCTAGTGCGTAGTACATATATGTCGATGTATCCATGTACCAAATATGATTCTGATCTAGTCAACTAGCTTTCTCATTCTCGTCTACCATTTGTTTCGTCTTTACTTATTAGTGTGCCAATAATCCAACAGGGGCCTGGTTAACGGGCCCTACAGGGTCGAAGCATCCTGGGCCAAGCGTTGATGCGAAAGCGTTACACCAGGGCCTGGGAATAAGGCAAGGAAAGAATGGGGTAGGTTTTTTAGTCAGTAAGAGTCTGACACTGTCTCCCGCTCCGCCCAAGAGCGGGATTCGTCATTCGGTGATTTTTACCTACCATAAAAAAAAAACGATATCTGGTCAATTTTGAGCGTAAACTACAGAAACATGAAGCCTTCGAGAGAGAATTGCAGGCCAACGAGAAACAACTGAGAAATGTGGAGAGTGTAAGTACCACAGAATATTCGTTACTAGCTTTTGTCAATATAGCCTATGTCACTCAGGAGTAAAGCAGCTTTTTATTGTTACTAAAATTTTTCCAAACGGACCAGTAGTTCCAGAGATTACCCCCTACAAACAAAAAAACAACACAACAAACTTTATTATATTAGTGTAGATAGTGTAGATGGTAAAAGAAAAAATGATGAGAGTATCAGCCCTACTGGGGTCGCCATCTGGGGCCAAGGGTTGATGCGAAGGGGGAACACCGGGGCCCTGGAACTAAGGCAGGAAGGAACGGTGGGTCGTTTAGTCAATAGAAGTCTGACATTGTCTCCCGGTCCGCCCAAGAGTGAGATTCGTCATTCGATGATTGTTCCCACAAAAAAGTAAAGCCCCACTGAGGTCAAAACTGCACTAATGTCATCAAAGTAAGGTGTATGGCATGCAGATCACAAGTCAAGTACAGTGACTGTACGGTACGCCTGATCTAGTTTTTCTACATTCATATAATAAAGAGGTGAAGTTTGTTTTTTTTTGTTTGTAGGATCTCTGGAACTACTGGTCTGATTGGAAAAATTTTAGCAACAATAGAAAGCTGCTTTACTCCTGAGTGACATAGGCTATATTTTATGTACGCGGGCGAAACCGCTGACAAAAGCTAGTGCATAATATATTTAATTCACACACAGGCCTGTCAGTCTAGTAGTTAGTGACCCTGACTGCTATGGGGGATGGGTTCGATTCCAACCCAGGACAAATGTTTGTGTGATGAGCACGATCATTTGGTCTGGGTCTGGGTGTAATTTATCTATAATATATATGTATTTAGAAATTAGAAATATATATGTATGTTTATCAGTTGTCTAGTACCCATAACACAAGCTCTGCTTAGCTTGGGACTAGATGGCGTTGTGTGATAGTTGTGGAAACAAGAAAAAACAATAAAAAAATCTGCATTGCACCCGTGCGAAGCTGGGCCGGGCCGCTAGTAATGTATATGTTACGGGTAAAGCTAGAAGATAGAGTAAACCTAGGTTTACCCGGGTAAACTTAGTATTACCCAAGCTTCTTGGGTAAAGTCCGAATAAAAAGTAAAATCAATTTTAATTCGGGGTTTACCCATGCTCACCTAGGTCTACCCAACTCTGGCTGGGTAATGTTAGGTGTTGCGTTATTTTCGCACCCGTGGCGTAATTCTGGGGGGCCCGCGTTATCTGTTCATTACTGAGTAGCTTGCAATATTACGTTCGCCTTTGTATGTTTTTTAAATAATAAATGTTTAAATTGCACCCAGATTTTCATTTCATTAATTAATTAGACAAATTAATTTAAAATATTACCCCGCCATTATTTCAGCACAACGTTTCAGCAAGATAAACTGATGTGACATTTTGAATTGCAAAATTTTGCCACCGTGTCCTCGTGGGGGTGATCGGCGGCGGCCATCTCTCGCGCCGGGCCTTGGTCGAGGCCATGGTCCGGAGCGAGCGGGAGTGGCAGGCGGACGGCTCCTTCTGCAAAGCAGTAATGCTAGTAAAGAAGGAAGCCGACTGGGCGCTCACGCCCGAGACGCTGCCGAGATTCCGATCCCGATTTCCGGCCACCGAAGGCACGGGCTTGTGGATGGGGAGCAATGGGTAGCTCGCCGTCCAATCGTCTGGTAACCGTCCGGACCAAGCCCAGTCGTCGACGGCGCGCACTGTTCCCGAACCCCTCAAGGAGTTGTCAGCAAACCGTAGGGACCCTGCAGAAGGGTCGAAGCCAACTGGGTCTAAGGGATTGCATCTGAAAGGAAGGCTCTGGCCTTGGTATATATGGCAACGTAGGTAGGAATGGGGTAGGTTCTTTAGTCAGTAAGAGTGACACTGTTTCCCACTCCACCCAAGGGTGGGATTCGTCAATGGATGATTTTTACCTACCATAAAAAAAACCTAGCCTCCTGAAATCGACTGTTCATTTGCAAGCTCTCGTAAGCTTTCTTCTGGTGATATATTTGCACTTTGCTCGGTCGCCATTATGTCACTAAGTAAGCGACGTGCGTGGCCGCGTGGGCAGATAACGCGGGCCTCCCAGAATTAAGCCACGGGTGCGAAAATAACGCAACACCTAACATTACCCAGCCAGAGTTGGGTAGACCTAGGTGAGCATGGGTAAACCCCGAATTAAAATTGATTTTACTTTTTATTCGGACTTTACCCAAGAAGCTTGGGTAATACTAAGTTTACCCGGGTAAACCTAGGTTTACTCCATCTTCTAGCTTTACCCGTAACATATATAATCGATGTTTCTGTGTCACTGCATTGATTCAATATTCATGTAGAATTATAGACCATTGGATGACATCATACTTGTTGATCAATTCATTATCGCCTATTACTACAGAATTATGTCAAGTTTCCATTATTTATACATTTTACAGACACAAAGAACTCGTAAAGTTGATCGTAATTAATTTTTTATAATAATTGCTATGGTTATTGTAAAACTGAGCCGTGTGCTACTTTTTTACTGTTATATTTCTACTAGGTTTTTTTTTTATGGTAGGAAAAAATCGTGAGGAAACCGGCATGTCCTGGAACCAAAAATTCGAAGACATGTGACATCCACCAACCCGCACTGGGCCCGCGTGGTGGATTATGGCCCATTCCCTCTCCTAGAGAGGAGGCCTGTGTCCCTGCAGTGGGAACATTGAAAGGCTGATGATGATGATAAGGAAAAAATCATCCAATGACGAATCCCACTCTTGGGCGGAGCGGGACATAGTGTCAGACTCTTACTGACTAAAGAACCTACCCCGTGCCTTCCTTGCCTTATTCCCAGAGCCCCGGTGTAACGCTTTCGCATCAACCCTCAGCTCCGGGAGGCTTCGACCCTGTAGGGTACCCTTTTTATGGTAGGTAAAAATCATCCAATGACGAATCACGCTCTTGGGCGGAGCGGGACACAGTGTCAGACTCTTACTGACTAAACGATCGACCCCGTTCCTACTTCCTACGTTGCCATACATACATACATACAGTACGGCCCTCGGAACTTGGCGAGTTAAAATTTAGGCTCTGCGAATTTTAGCGATTGAAAACTCGTACAAAAAAATAAAGGTTTTAATAAAAATAATAGCCTATAATATTTTTTAACAGCAATAACAACTGCTAATAGCATTTATTTGTTTTAAAATCTTTATGTCTGTACGAGTATATAAGCGCTAAAGTTCACAGAGCCTAACTTCAGGCTCCACCAAGTTATGGGAAGAGCATCGCCGTGGCCTCGTGGGGAAAGGCCATGGTAGAGGCCATGGTCCGGAGCGAGGAGGAGTGGCAGGCAAGGCTTTTGTGAAGCAGTAATGCTAGCACAGGAGGAGGCCGATCGCATAAGGCAATAACGCTCAAGCCCCAGACACCGTCGGGATGCCAATCCCGATTCCCGGCAACCGTAAGCGCTGGCTTGCGAACGGCGAGCAATGGGTAGCTCGCCGACCGGTCCTCTGGCAATAGTCTGGACCAAGCCAACTCATAGACGGCGCGCTATGTCCCCACGTGCCTCAAGGAGTTGTCAGCAAATGTAGAGGCCTAACTGCAGGGCCGAAGCCTACTGGGGCCCGGGCTCGGTTTCTGCCCTGATATAAAACAATTAAAAAGGTAATCTCGCCGAACATTCTATTTACTCTGGCAGTCACAAAGATAAGTAAATAGGACATAACGTTGGTGAACAATAACAGATATACAAATAAATTATACTATAATTATAGTTTAGTTTCATTTACGAGTATATGTAATTACATATATATAATATAATATGTCCACAACTATCACACAACGCCGTCTAGTCTCAAGCTAAGCAGAGCTTGTGTTATGGGTACTAGACAACTGATAAACATACTAATATATTTATAAATACATACATATTATAGATGAATTACACCCAGATACAGAACAAATGCTCGTGCTCATCACACAAACATTTGTCCTGGGTGGGAATCGAACCCACGACCAACCGCATAGCAGTCAGGGTTAGTAACTACTAGACTGACAGGCCAATCAATGTAATTACATATACTCGTAAATAACTCACGTACAAACAGAAAATAACGCAACAATCTATGATTAATTTTTGTGACACATGCACTATCTATACTAATGCGTGTTATTACACGGCAAGTAACTTGAGCCATTTGCTACCGTTACGCGCACGCCACTTCGATTGAGATCCAAATTTTAGACCGGGAGTCGTAAGTGTATTGAAAAACGCCGTTTGATACATGTGCAAAAGTGATTGTCTAAAATTTGTATGTGGCTCCATACAAACTTATGTCAAATCAAATAAATGATTTCGGAAATGACTATGTTATTTTTTGCGGAAGTAGGAATTGTTAACCATTTATATTTTTATATATACTTATACATATTTTTTCATTTTTATATTTTTTAATGTGGTTAAAAAAATCAGTACATTATGATTGTAAACACTTTTAACTGGCCTGTCAGTCTAGTAGTTAGTAACCCTAACTGCTATGCCGGAGGTTGTGGGTTGAATTCCCACCCAGGATAAATGTTTGTGTGATGAGCACGATCATTTGTTCTAAGTCTGGGTGTAATTTATCTATAATATATATGTATTTAGAAATATATAAGTATGTTTATCAGTTGTCTAGTACTCATAACACAAGCTCTGCTTAGCTTGAGACTAGACGACGTTGTGTGATAGTTGTCGAATATATTATATATTATATTATTACATAAATGAAATATTATTTTTGTCATTAATATACTTGTGACACGTATGAGCATTCTTTTTTGTCACTGCAACCCTCAGCTACATAACACATTCAGTCCCCTTGGTCGTAATGTCATATTTTCTGTCCTTGTATCAAAATATCTAAAATATCATCTATACTTGTTGAATGAAAAACAGCAGAGTGTACTTTTGATTACTCTTTCATTTACTTTGTTATGCATGTAGTGGATGACGAATCTTTGACACGTGTCCTATAAATAGAATATTGAGTAACAACACCTGTCTTATACACATCTCTGTTATATTTTGAATTAAAAATAGTAATTTTAATTAATTATATTCATTAATGATATATATTGAAGGCTAACTAGTACCACCTGCCAGTGAAGTGTTTTCAGCTCCTAAAAACTATTGCTCATTATATCACAACACAGTGTTCACAAACTCATCTCATCATGGAGGCTATAAACCGCAATATCACTGAAATGAGCAATATGTTCAATCAGAGGATGGCACAGTTTGAGAAGGATTTGCAGAAGAGTCCATCAGCAACCCCAGGCAGCACCTCAGGTTTGGCAGCGGACTATGCAGCTTTCCGTGCTTTCATTATGCAGGCACTTAACACTCTCCAGCAGCAAGTAAGTTTTCTGGCACAGGGCCTAGATAATATTGAAATGCGTGGGAGGCGAAAGATCCTGCTGTTGCATGGAGTGGCGGAGCAGCAGGGTGAGGAAACTGCACAGACGGTGGTGCAAGTCGTCAAACAGCGTCTGAAGATTGACTTGGCTACTTCCAATATAAAGCGGTGTCACAGGATGGGGCGCAGCACATCTCACAAGCCTCGGCCAATTCTGTTCAAGCTGTATGATGTGGCACTTCGAGACAAAGTCTGGTTTAGTAAAACCAAGCTGAAGGGGTCTGGCATTACAATGTCAGAATTCCTAACGAAAGCCAGGCATAGTGTCTTCATGGCGGCGCGGGACAGATTTGGAGTTTCGCAGTGCTGGACATCGGAGGGTACTGTATTCGTCCTCGACTCCAAAGGATCCCGTCATAGAATTACTTCCTTCGCCGACCTCGACGGGATTGCACAGCAGCCGGAGCAGGCCTCAGGACAACCGGAATCAACCGTGGTTCAGCCGGTCGCGCAGGGGAAGGTTGCTGTCGCTAAATCAAAGCGTGCTGTGGCGAAGAAGTAATTTGTTTACGCATTGTTTTTTCTTTATCTTTTGTGTAGTCCAGGTACTAGATGGTTTTTGATTTGCTTAGTAGGTACTTGTACTGGTTGTGCACATTTAAATTTTTATTCCTTCACACCTTCTCTATTTTATATCTTCAAATCTTGTTATTTTTGCGTACCTCGTTTTTCTACAAATTGTTTTCATTTTCATTTAAATGTCAATGTCATTTTGCTGTCTATTACTATCTGTCACTTTGTTGTAGGACTGTTGATAAAATATCGATATATCGAAATATCGATATTATTACATAGAAATATCGATATTTATTACTAATAGTTTTTTGGACGATATATCGATGGTTCGATATTGAAATGTAGATATCGACATGCGATATTTTTTTTAAATGAGTTTTTATTTTTTATTTTTCTCACCAATTATTTAAATTTCAATATTCTAAGTTAAACGAAATGTAAACATTAAATGTACAAAATTATAATTTTGTATAAAAAAATAGTACCCAGATGGGTATCTACCTATTTACTTTACCCACTGTTGTTGTTAGATAACACTTGTCACTGCCAACGTTATGGCACGTCGCCCTCCATGGGACGATACACAAAAGAAAAAAAAACGTAGCTCTAACAATTCTATACTTCTACTTCGTCTATATCCACTCAAAAGTCCCGGGTACTACCCACTTGACAGACAAGATACACTTTCAGGTAAAAAAATCTTTTGTGGACTTACGTTTTGGTACACTCTGGTGTCCGCTAGCCATCCGCTAGCAAAGAGTTTAAAAAATAGGTCCGTGTGTATAATCTGTGGCGCCCTGTTCGGATATTTCTAGTAGATTAAGCAGCCAACAAAATATAGAGGGCATTAATGCGTAGAAACATTACATTCGTGTATAGTTAGTGGGTCTGTGTCAGTCTGAAGTTTCGGTGATTTTTTGCGTGCGTTGCTCCGAGGAGTCTATGGATTATCCGTAATAATGTCTCTTTCCCTAATATTTAAATCTTATAGTGTAATATATCAACATTTTCCTTAAAACTTAACCGTGTCCGTGATCTGAAAATATCCTAGTTTTATTTGCTCCATAATTAGAAAATATTCGGTGTTTACCGTTGAAAAAACGTTATTTTTGTATTGGATGTTGCTGTCTCAAATAATGCAGATGACATGCACTATAATTAAAAAAAAACGAGACCATTTAACCATTACTCCGAGCCGTGAATTTTTTAAAAAGGAAATGGATGGAGTGACACCTTTTTTCTTTTCTTAGGTGTGTGTTTATCCTACGGTTTTAATTAGTTAAAAAAAGGGGTTATGAACAATTATTATCAATTTGTATTAATTTAATTATAATCTAATCATATTTAAGTGTCAAAATATGTCGTCTTCAAAAAATTCTTCTATTGTGTGGACATATTTTAAAAAAATAGATTCAAGAAGTGTTTCTTGCAATTTGTGCGGAAAAAATTACAAAAGCAGCGGAAATACAACTAATTTAGCAACCCACTTAAAAAGTAAACACCATCATGCATATGCCCAACTATCCATCAAAGAAAAGACAAATATTAAGAAAGCTATCACTAAAAATGCAGAAGAAAACTATCATAACATGTCAGTAGCATTGCTACCACGATCAACATCAAATACTAGCCATTCTGACAGCAATAGCTTCTGTGATAATAATGAGGATTTAGTTAATCAGGTAACATTTTTTGATTGCATTATTTTTTGATGTATAATTATATTAAACAAACTTTACAATAAATTTACATTTATATTCTACATACTCTAAATATTTATATTTTAGATGAACCATCAAGAGGAGGATAACCAAAGTTTAGATACTATTTCTGTCTTATCAAAATCAGCGAAATTAAAACAACAAACTGTTTTGCAATTGTTTGAAAAAAGTGCAAGTTATGATGGTAATATACTTGAAGTTTTTATTCTTCATGTATTGTAAATTTTATATTTGACTTATATTTTTTATTTTTATTTTAGATGGAGGGGAGCGCCATGTTGCAATTACCCAAAGTTTAGTTTTCATGATCATTAAAGATAATTTACCTCTTTCTTGTGTTGAAAAAGAAGGATTAAAACAATTCGTTCATGTGGCATGTCCTCGATATAAATTACCATCAAGATTTAAGGTGAATAGTAAGATCTCTCGATAGATTTAATTCCTAAAAATCGTATGCTGTTCTTATGAAATTTAGTGCTAAGCTAATTTGAAACATTATTTATTTTTTAGGTAACTGATTTAATAGAACAACGATACAGTACTACAAAAGCTATATTAATAAATCATTTACAAGAAACACGGTACCTTACCATGAGTAGTGACATAGTTACAATAACAAACTCCACAAGAAGTTTTCTAATCATCACAGTTCACTTTCTGAATGTTGCTGATGAAAGTCTCAACAGCTGTTGTCTTACTGCTCATTACATGACAGAGGTAAAAATACTTCTAAATATGTCATTTCTTTAGTTATTCAGATATGATATCAAGTATGTCTATTTTTAATCTTTATATTATTATTTTTCAGGGACACACAGGAGAATACATTAAAGATTGCTTTGAAAATATAACAAGTGACTTTTCTATTGATAAATCAAAAATCGTAAATTTTTCAACCGACAATGGTAGCAACATGGTGGCTGCTGTCAACTTATTTTTGGGAACAAAGAAGAGGATTCCATGTGTTGCGCACACTATAAATTTAATCATAGATGGAGTTTTGAAAAACAATACAAATTTTTCAAACTTAGCCGATCAAATAAAACGTATTGTGACCTATTTCAAACACTCAGTTAGTGCTTCTGATGAATTACGATCAGAGCAATTAGCAGAAGGAAAGAAAGAAGGCCAAATATTGATGCTCATTCAAGCTGTTAGTACTCGTTGGAATTCTTGTTTAGACATGATGGAAAGATTCCTGAAATTATCTTCAATTGTCGCAAAGATATTAGCATCAAGAACTAAGAATAATGTACCTGATATGGTAGCTACTTCGCAGTTAACTATTTTGCGCGATTTAGTTACGCTTCTTGGTCCATTTAAAATAGTAACAGAAGACTTGAGTGCTGAGAAATATGTCACAGCGAGTTTAGTAATACCATTAACAAATTTATTAAAACAAGAAATCGAACAAACTAAAACATCAACAGCTATTGGAGTGTCAGTGCAAAATGATTTATTAAAAGGTATTGAAGATCGATTAGTGCCTTTACAAGAAAACCTTTTTTTGGCCAAAGCAACTATCTTAGATCCCCGCTTCAAAAAGTTACATTTCATGTCAGCATTGGCTGCTGCCAATGCAATTTCAGATTTATCAAAAGAAATAGTTACAGAACATAAAATAAGAGGAAATCGTTCACCCACGGTAGGGGCTTCTCCGCGTGGAGAAAAAGAATCGACTTCATCATTATGGGACAGACATGAAGATCTGCTCTTAAAAAATATGTCTAATGCCAATGAAGTTTTTGGCAGAAGTTTTGGTACAATGCCTGCCGAATTAAAGCAGTATTTAGATCAGCCAAATATTTCACGATCATCAAATGCACTAAAATTTTGGATTGATAGTAGACATTTTACTCCTGTGTTATCAGAAATAGCTGTTAAATATTTAATTTCTTCTGCTACATCTGTAGCATCTGAACGAATTGCTTCTACAATCAATCTTTTAGTGCCTAATAATCGTAGTAGTCAAACAGCTGAACATATAAAACAACGAGTATTTTTAAAAACTCTTACTGAAAAATATTGGTACGCATGAATGTTACATCAAATGTGATTAATAATTATTTACGTTTTTATAAATTTGTAATTTAATTTGTTTAATAAATATGCGGAATGAAAACCTGTGTAAATTACTTTTGATCCGACTTGCGACTGTCCTTTTAAACCAATTACCAAAGCCGATCAAATAAAATCGAAAAAAATATCGATATATCGAAATATCGATATTTTTTTTCGATATATCAAACCCCGATATTGATATATTTAAAAATATCGATATATCGAAAATCCGATGTTTTTAAAAATATCAACAGCCCTACTTTGTTGCGTTCCATTATACTGCACTGACAACTTCATACATTTACTTTTTATTGCTCTGTTGCACGACTCTATTTATAAATATTTTTTATTTTTATTATTATTATTTTTTTTTATTTTTTTTTTTATTTACTGAAGTAAACTAGTACTTTATTTGTATCTGGACTACGTATGTTAAAATTGTATTATTGTTATTATTTTTTCTTGTATATAGCACAACTGGCAGGTGGACGTAAGCGTTTTTAAAGGCAACACTTTTATTGTTTTTGCTGTATTTTATTTATTTATATATATATATATACATATATCTATGCTCAGCCCTGGCTGTAGCAGTGATACTGACACTTTTTATTCTTTGGACAGTAATGATGAAAGCTTCGTAAGTGTTCCTTCCCTAGCTGACACTCTCGTTTCTTTATTTTCCGATGTATCCAAGAACTTCAATGTAGTCCACATCAACGCCCAGAGTATTCCGGCTCATTTTCCCGATATGCTGGCAAATTTTGGCTGTAAGAATATTCATGCAATTCTTGTTTCTGAATCATGGCTTAAACCTTGTTTGCCTTCTTCCTGCTATTCTCTTCCAGGTTTTCAACTCATACGAAATGATCGAGCTAACGGTGGTGGTGGTGGAGTGGCCATTTACCTTCGTGATCACATTCCTTTTTCTATTGTAAACATGTCCACACAGCCACCACCACCGAACGCCGGTGAACATCTATTTCTAGAAGTTGAACTCCACCATTCTAAGATTCTTCTTGGAGTTTACTACTGCCCTTCCCTGCGAATTAATTACTTTTCTTCATTTGAACGCATTTTAGAAGCTTTAATTCCCTCTTACAGTCATAGTATCATCATGGGCGACTTTAATACATGTCTTCTTAAAAATGACTCTCGTAGTTCTTCTCTTCGCAATATTATTGAATCTTCCAATCTCTCTATTCTGGATCTTGATGCCACTCATCACTTTCCGAACGCTACCCCATCACTTCTCGATCTTATTTTTGTCTCGTCTGTCGATCACGTCGCAAAACATGGTCAATGTTCTGCTGACTCCTTTTCCTATCATGACCTTATTTACTCTTCCTATAAAATTTGTCCACCTAAGCATAAGTCTAAAACTCTTCTGCTTCGCAATTTTGATGGTATGAACATTGATCGTCTTCGAGAGGACGCCAACAATATTGACTGGACGCCGTTGATAACATCGACATCCGTTGACGAACAGGTTGAAATCTTGACCTCATCGTTGATTCAGCTTTATGACAAACATGCACCTATTCGAGCTGTGAAAGTGAAACACCTTCCAGCGCCATGGCTGACTGATGATATTAAACTTTTGCTCCGTAAAAAGGCGGCTGCGAAGTTCAAATTTAAAATTCGCCCGAATGACATAAACAGAGAGAATTATGTCTCTATTAGAAATCACTGCAACAAGGTGTGTAGGAACGCAAATCGCCAATACATCCACAGTTCCGTTCAAAATAGTGATCCAGCCAAAGTCTGGAAATTTCTCAAAACATTAGGTATCGGGAAAAAGTCTCAAGACACGCTTCCTAAAGACTTAGATTTCAACCAACTTAATAGTCATTTCTCTTCTTCGCCCTTGTTGGATAGGGCCACTAAAACTGCTACACTAAGTCATCTTTCAAACCTTCCGATACCTGATTATTCTCCTTTTGTCATTAGTCAATTCACTGCTTGTGATGTTAAAAAGAGTATTATGTCGATAACTTCTAACGCTGTGGGTAGTGACTGTGTCAGCCGTAAGATGATCATTCCTATCCTTGATATCATCCTTCCTGGCATACTTCATGTCCTCAATTTCTCTGTTTCCAGTAGAGTCTTTCCACAAGCCTGGAAAGATGCCCAAGTTATCCCATTACCCAAAAAATCGCATCCTACCTCTTTCACTGACTATCGTCCCATTTCTATCCTTCCTTTCCTATCCAAAGTCCTTGAAAAGCTTGTCCACCAACAACTAAGCTCGTTCCTAAGCAAACATAACCTTCTCAATCCTTTCCAATCTGGTTTTCGACCTGGGCATAGCACTACCTCAGCACTCGTGCATATTACTGACGATATTAGGTCGGGTATGGAGATGGGGAAATTGACGGTACTTGCTCTGCTCGACTTTAGCAATGCCTTCAATACGGTTGACTTCGACATTTTACTCGGCATCTTGCACTCCTTTAACATATCTCCATCGGTAATTGACTGGTTTCATAGTTACCTGTTTGGCCGCCGGCAACGTATTTGTATTCAAGAATCTTTCTCGTCTTGGTGTGATACCTCTGCCGGTGTGCCACAGGGTGGCGTTTTATCTCCTCTACTCTTCGCACTTTTTATAAATGCTATCACTCAACGACTATCTTCTTTCTACCACCTGTATGCTGATGATCTCCAAATTTATACTCAAGCCCCAATCGGAAAGTTATCAGAGGCCATTGAAACCATCAATGTAGATCTGGCTCGAATAGGTGCCTGGAGCACTGAGTTTGGGTTGAAGATAAATCCAACTAAGACACAAGTGATCATTATTGGTAGTTCCCGGACTGTGTCTAAAATAGATTGGTCAAAACTTCCTCAAGTTTTCTTCAATAATACCACTATTCCTCTAAGTCATACTGTGAAGAACTTGGGGATTTATATTGACCGTACTCTTTCCTGGACAAAGCAAATACAGGAAGTCAGTCGTAAGCTTTTTGCTTCTGCGGGCTCTCTGAGACGTCTTCGAAATTTTCTTCCCATCACTACTAAAATTGCGTTAGCACAATCTCTTCTTCTTCCAATCCTAGACTATGCTGCTGCCAGCTATCTTGATCTCACCAATGAACAATTGGATAAGCTTGAGCGACTTCAAAATCTCTGTATCAGGTTCATATTTGGCTTGCGCAAGTATGACCACGTTTCTGAATTTCGTAAAATGCTCAAATGGCTTCCTATTCGCCTTCGCCGGAACGCCCATATACTTTCTTTGCTTTATAATGCGCTATTTAATCCTTGTACCCCGTTTTATCTTAAAGAACGCTTTCAGTTTCTAAGTGACACACATAGTAGGTGCTTGAGATCATCGGAAAACCTAAAGTTAAGTATCCGCGCGCATTCCACTTCCTTTGTTGACAAATCTTTTACGATTCAAGCTGCTCGGTTGTGGAATGCGTTACCCTTGGATGTGAGGCGTGCTCAAACGCTTCCAACGTTTAAAAAATTGGTGAAGGAGCATTACCTTTCACTTTGATTTTTCTTCTCCTCTCTCAATTATATATTTGATATATATTAGTATATTATCTTTATTGTATGTATGTATTCGTGTTTTGATATGTTATTAGTATTTTTTTTTCTTATAATAAATTGTACACTGACAACCCTAGATCTATCTCCTTTCGCGCAGTCCATCCAAAGGTTGTCTGTAAGAAATTGCCTTGTGCGATAAGACCGCCCATTGTACCCTTATTTTTATAACAATGTTTGTCCTATATTTGTTTAATGTGGTGTACAATAAAGTATAAATAAATAAATAAATAAATAAAAACCATTCACGAAGAGATGGTTGCTGTTTACCAAGACTCTGCCCCGTCGTTATCCACCGTTCAAAAGTGTTCTAGTGAATTTAAAAGAGGCAGAGAAAGCATCGAAGACGACCCTCGCTCGGGTGGGCCCGTAAGCGCCCTCACTGAAGAAAATGTTAAAAAAGTGGAGAAATTGGTACTTGAAGATACCAGAATAAAAATCGGGATGTTAGCAGAGATGATTAACCTATCTGTGGGTACCATACATGCAATCCTTCATGACCATCTTAATCTCTCAAAGGTCAGTGCAAGATGGGTGCCGAGAATGCTCACCGCGCCTCAGAAACAAGTGCGAGTCGAGTGCTGTAAGGAGTTTTTAGAGCTCTGTGGAGAAGATCCATCGAGTATTTTCGACCGGCTGGTTACTGGAGATGAGACGTGGGTTCATCACTATGACCCTGAGAGTAAACAGGAGTCCATGCAGTGGGTTAAAAAGGGTGCACAGCCTCCGAAGAAGTTCAAAGTCACCCCTTCCGCCGGAAAAATAATGGCCACGGTCTTTTGGGATTCTAAAGGTATTTTATTAATAGAATACACAAAAAAAGGCGAAAGCATCACAGCAGCATCATACGCAACCACTCTGGGTAATTTAAGGGAAGCAATTAAAGAAAAGAGGCGAGGAAAACTCACAGCGGGGGTGTTGCTGCTTCATGACAACGCACCGGTTCACACGGCCCGCGTGGCGAAGGCTGCTGTACGGGACTGTGGCTTCGAAGAAATGAATCATCCTCCGTACAGTCCAGACTTGGCCCCCAGTGATTACTACCTATTCCCAAATTTGAAGAAAGATCTTCGTGGAAAGCGATTTTTCGACGATGATGAACTGAAGGTAGCAATTAATACCCATTTTGAGGAGAAGCCAGAAGAATATTTTTTACAAGGCTTAAAGAAGCTAATTCCTCGATCTAATAAATGTATTGAAGGTCTAGGGGACTACATTGAAAAATAGAATTTTTCCAAAATTTTCCGAGTTTTCTTTCATGCCTATACCGAGAATATATTGAACGCCCCTCGTATGTGTGAATTAAGTTTTATCGAAACTCATTTATCCAATCGTGCATGAAGATTTTTTTAGCAGTATAAACTAGTGCTTGACTGCGATCCCACCTGATAGTAAGCATCACTGTTTACTATCAGGTAGCTAGTCCAAAACTAATCAGCGAATTTCATGTGCATTCTACACTGATAATAATAAGTTCTAAAATAATGATAAATTAGATTCATTGTGCGTACAGCCAAGGAGCCTAGCCGGAGTCTGTGTTTCCTGATGACTAAAATCCGGGAATCTTTGAGTCAAGAGTGAATAGGTTACTTCTAGGTAAGCGCGCTCCATCGTCGACCGTATCGTCGCTGTCCAACAGGTGAGATTGCGGTCAAGCGCGAACCTATCTTAATCTACATTTTTGTTTTTTTGTTTGTAGGAGGTTATCTCTGAAACTACTGGTCCGATTGGAAAAAAAAATAGCAACAATAGAAAGCTGCTTTACTCCTGAGTGACATAGGCTACATTTTATGTACGCGGGCGAAGCCGCTGACAAAAGCTAGTAAACAGTAAAAAGAAAGTTCCCGTACCTTCTGCAAGAACGAGTTGATCCATTTTGTGAAGGTCTTCTTCTGGATGTGGAGTCGTTCCTCCTGCAGCGCCTTGATGCGGCCCTGCTCGAACTTGAGCGCGTCTTCCCTCTGGGTCATGTTCGTTCGTTGCTGCACAGCCGCGGCGTAGCCTCCTGGCTCATACTGTTGCCCTGGTAGATGGAAAACAAGCTGTTAGAATTTTTTGGAAGAATTTGTTGGAGCTTGAAGAGTTGTCATAATGAAAAACGTCTACTTTTAGACATAGGCTAAATATTGATCTTAATCTCATTCGGAACGCATTGTACATTTTTAAAATTCTGAAGTTCTAGATTTTCAGAAGTTAAAAAATATATAAAGTAACTGTGAAGCGAAATACGAGAATTAAAAAACGAATAACTTTGGCAGTGTATGACTGCCTGTTATTCGTTTTTTAATTCTGAAATTGGTAAACACACGATTCAGGGCCAACGCTACATACAGCGGAAGCCCGTGCGGTTTCGGACAAAGAGTTTAGCCGTCCTTCCTCAGGGAAACTACCCTCAATAGAAACATATGTCGTAATTTATGTTATATTGTAGACGGTACTAATATCATGGAAAATACAAAATAAAATTGAAAGTGTACAAATATAAACACTCAAATTTGTTTCATTTTCCTAGCTTTAAAATCAACAGAGAGATATATCACATTGAAAAAAGTTGTCTGCGGACACTTTTTTTTCACATCACATATAGAGCTAGTATCTACTCGATGAACTACTATTAGTACCGTCTACAATGTAACATAGGTTCCTATCGGAGGCAGTTTGCCTGTGGAAGTACGGCTAAACCCTTTGCTACGTCCGGGTTCGACGCGCGGGGGCCCGTCGCGAGCAACCGCGTTCCACGGCCCGCCACCGTGAGACGGACGCCCGCGCGGGTTCACGCGCGGACTAGTCGACTCAATAAACGGGCCTACTAGTTGTCGTTTGTTTTTTTTTATAGTCGTCGAAGTTTTGCTACGTAATAATAAGTTCCCCATCATAACGACTGTATATGCACATAGTGAACTAGTAACACTGCGTCCGCGACGGAACCTGTCGCGGGCCCACGAAGACCGCCCGTCCGTACGACCGCGCGGACCGCGCGCTTTGCCCTTCAATTATTTCTACCATGAGTTCCAGATTTTTTACTCTAAAACTTACCATATTTTCTGGATGGCTGATAATCTTGGTAGGAATAAACACTGACGTTACTCAGTTGCCGCTGCATTTTTCTTGCGGCAACACTCAGCACAAAGTTCTCATTAGGTTGGCAACACTGTTCGCCACAGATTCACTACACTTTACAGTTTTTTATTTCTTTTTCTGTTGGTGCTTTGACCTGTAGTAAATTGTTTTTGTTAATTATTTAGAATTAATTATAATTGGATACTTTTGGCCTTTTTTTTTATAGATTTGTGAATTGATGTTTTTAATTGCTTTTAATTCATTTATTAGCAATCGAAAGAATGGCTTTTAGTTTTTGTATTTTTGTTTTCGTGCGGTGTTTTGCAATTGATGAGCAATCGAGTGCTCTAGTGGTTAGTGACCCTGAATGCTATGCTGAAGCACGTGGGTTCGATTCTCACCCAAGAAAAATGTTTGAGTGATGAGCTCGATCATTTGATTGTCTGGGTGTAATTTATCTATAATGTGTATATCTACACTAATATAATAAAGAGGTAAAGTTTGTTTTTTTGTTTGTAGGGGGTAATCTCTGGAACTACTGGTCCGATTGGAAAAATTTTAGCAACAATAGAAAGGTGCTGTACTCCTGAGTGACATAGGCTATATTTTATGTACGCGGGCGAAGCTGCGGGCAAAAGCTAGTTATAAATAAATATGTTAATCAGTTGTCTAGTACTCATAGCACAAGCTCTGCTTAGCTTGGGATTAGATAACGATGTAAGTTAAAAAAATAGCCAGTGTCAATTAAAATTAAAAACAGAATATCACAATTTAAGTGGAGCTCCTACGACACGTGATATTTTTGCCGTTTTTTGGTACGAATGGTTTTTTTTTTATGGTAGGTAAAAATCATCGAATGACGAATCCCACTCTTGGGCGGAGCGGGAAACAGTGTCAGACTCTTACTGACTAATTAACCTACCCCGTACCTTCCTTGCCTTATTCCCAGAGCCCCGGTATAACGCTTTCGCATCAACCCTCAGCTCCGGGAGGCTTCGACCCTGCAGGGTCCCTACGGTTTGCTGACAACTCCTTGAGGCGCGCGGGAACGGAGCGCGCCGTCGACGACTTGGGCTCGGTCTGGACTGCTACCAGACGACCGGACGGCGAGCTACCCATTGCTCACCGTCCGCAAGCCAGTGTCTACGGTGGCCGGATATCGGCAGGATCGCAGCGGCGACGGCTACGGCGAGTGCGCCGTTGCCTTTGCCTTATGCGGTCAGCCTCCTCCTTTACGAGCATTACTGCCTCGCAGAAGGATGCGACCGCCTGCCACTCCTCCTTTGGTACGAATGGTACGGAACCCTTCCTACACGATTACGACTCATATTTAGACGGTGTTCTTTATGTAATAAATACAACAGCAAAAAGTTTACAACAATTTTATCCTTCCCTTCAACATAAGTTCACAACCCAAAACAGAGATGTCGCTACCGTCGCTGCACTCATTAATACTTTGTTCATTGGGATAACCATTGATTTCCGCTGTTGACTGTATGTAGTAACGTCATGCGACTACGCAACATGTTAGTCATCAGTTTCTTAGCATTATCTGCTTTATAATGTCACAGATGTGAGGTTCTTCTTCTTTTTGAGTCGATGATAAACTCTTTAGATTGTTTGGGCCCAGTAGGTGCTACGTTAACAGCAGCATCTGTGGCACTCATTAGGTCGTCCATAGTGCAGATGTATGGGCACTTAGGGCACTCCAGCAAGTGGCTCATGTTTTGAACGAGGGCACCGCACTCATAATGAGTATCCGACGGGTCTATAAAACCCCATTTCGCCAAGTGTGAGCTGAGAATTAGCCTTCTTCAAGAGAGAAGCAAGCATCGACTTATACCCTAGCGATAGACAAGCACGTTCATGAACGTCAAAAGTTCAAAACATGCCATCAATGTAAAGGTGTATGGCCTGCAGATCACCAAGTCAAATAAAGTGACTGTACGGTACGCCTGATCTAGTGCGTAGTCATCATCATCATCAGCCTTTTAATGTTCCCACTGCAGGGACACAGGCCTCCTCTCTCTAGGAGAGGGAATGGGCCATGATCCACCACGCGGGCCCAGTGCGGATTGGTGGATGTCACATGTCTTCGAATTTTTGGTTCTAGGACATGCCGGTTTCCTCACGATGTTTTCCTTCACCGTTTTAAGAGCAGTGGTGATGAAATAAAATACACAAAGTATTGCGCCTGGCTGGGTTTGAACCCGCGACCTACGACTCGTAAGTCGGGGCCGTTACCACTCGGCCACCACTGCTCTTGCTCGGCCACCACTGCTCTCACGTAGTACATCTTACTAATATTATAAATGCGAAAATTACGATGTTTGGATGTTTGTTACTCAATCACGCCAAAACGGCTGGACGCATCTGGATGAAATTTAGCACAGGCATAGGCTACTTTTTATCCCGGAAACCCCAACCCCAATACCATGCGGGCGAAGCCGCGGGCAAAAGCTAGTTAAAATTGTTAGCTTTTACTAATTTATTGTTATATATATATACCTACATTAATCAGTATATTAAATTAGATATTTATTTATTCAAACTTACTTTTAAAATGTAACCGTGTTCCCAAGATAAATTCCATTAATAGTTCTTAAATTGACTTTTGTCGGTTGATACCAAATAGTTTTCCCGCCTTGACAGCTACGTCAAGCACGCCCAGGTGGGAGGCTCACTTGGGGACACGGCAGTGAAGCTTGAGCAATCGAGTAGTGAATACATATACTTGTGAACAGTGTTAAGTCAAGTGAATGTGATTTAATATGATTAAAAGACCCTATAGAACAAGTATACGGATTTTATTTTCTTCAAACCTCTGAAGCGTTAATAAAATATATAGTATGTTTTATTTAACTGGCCTGTTGGGTGTAATTTATCTATAATATGTATGTATTTAGAAATAAATAAATATGTTTATCAGTTGTCTAGTACTCATAACACAAGCTCTGGTTAATTGGAGACCACATGAAGTTGTGGAATATATTTGGAAGAATCATGTACTGGATCCAAGGCATTAATTTGTGCGAAGATGTCAAAGACACCCTGTATAAAGTCATGTATTAGAATAGAATAATACTTTATTGTACACCAAAAATAGTAACAATTATTAGTTAGTTTGTTAGTGTTTAGTAATTATTAGTTTATTATTATTATTTATTGATTGATTTTTTAATCAGCATCCAAATATCATGCTCCTAAATCTGTTGGCACCCAACAATAGAGCCGGTAGCCCTACCAGCATTGTGCACAACGCATGACCATGAACAGAGTAACGGTGAGGTCGCGAGCCATTGACCAGCGTCACATCACATTACGTTGTAACTACCACGTATGGCCAGAGGTGGACCGGGAACTGTGCATTTTTTATAATTGATAGACTGGCGTTTAGAGTAGTGGCACAAAATAAAAAGGTACAGAAGTCAATCTCATGAATGTATTTTACTTTTCATACCTACGCACGGCGGTCGCGCGCGCTAGGGTTGTCAACTGGATTATGCACAACAAATTATCGTGGTAGTTGCAAAATTTCACAGACGCGCGTCTCAAACGCGACACCCTCGCGGTCGTAATGATCCTCGTTGAGCCCGGTTTTCGCGTCGGTAAACGGTGTCTATGTGTGCGTTGCTCGAGCGCGCTTTGCACGTAGATTGACATCTGTACCTATGTAATTTGTGGCAGTGGTGACAGACTTGCGGTATTATTACAGTACAGCCAGTGGCGTAGCTACCTTTGGTGGCACCCTTTGCGGAAGTTGGTGGTATCACCCTATCGAAAGTAAAAAGCAATAAATTTTATATGATAAAAGACATGAATCAGGGGGGGAAGGACAAGGATAACGTCAGGCTATTTTGTGGGAATCCCCGAATTATACATAGAGCTGAGCTAGTGCTAAGGAAGGAATCCCCGAAAAAGAAAATTTTGTGCTAGTGTTTTATTTTTTGTTTGTCACTGTTATTAAAGTTGAGAGACCGGGTGTCACCCCAAAAAAGGTGACACCCTACAATGCGTTCCAAATGAGAATATAATCGATTGTCATGTTGTGACGTCACGTCGTACTGTCAAATCGAAACAAGAAGATTTTTTAATCTAATTTATTTACGAACAATGAAAGAAAAAAGTTTAATCTACTCGTAAATCCATTTCTTAAATTTTACTCATCCTGATTTCTTTAATTTTGCCAAACTTTCTGCGATTTGAGAGTACGACGTGACGTCACAACATGGCAATCAATCCTATTTTCATTTGGATTTGGACACATTGTAACATAAACAATCTTGTAAATTTCATCATCATCATCAGCCTTTTTAATGTTCCCACTGCTGGGACACAGGCCTCTTTTCTAAGAGTGGGAATGGGCCATGATCCACCACGCCGGCCCAGTGCGGATTGATGGATGTCACATGTCTTCTAATTTTTGGTTCTAGGACATGCCGTTTCCTCACGATGTTTTCCTTCACCGTTTTGAGAGCAGTGGTGATGAAATAAATTACACAAAGTAATGCGCCTGGCGGGGTTTGAACCCAGGAAATTTTACAAATGTAACTTGTAAATTATTGTAATTAACTTAAACGAAAACAAAATCACATCAAAATTAAAAAAAAGAAACAAAATATCTCGCGATAAGGCTGGCAGTAATAAAAATGTTCGTCATTATAATTATAAGCATACGTAACAGGCGAGCCGTATCGCGTGGCCACTGACCATGCGACCGACAACGAACCATGACAGCGCGTGCCATATCTAAATTAAAAAAAAATTACAACACGATAATTTGAAAAGCACTTAGTGAATATGTTTACGGTAAATTTACAAAACGGTGAAGGAAAACATCGTGAGGAAACCGGCATGTCCTAGAACCAAACATTCGAAGACATGTATTCACCAACCTGCACTAGGCCCGCGTGGTGGATTACGGCCCAATCTCATTCTCTTTTCAACTAGCGGTTCATGAAATACAGCTTGATGACAGACAGGCCGTAATATGGTCACAGTTTTTATCTTTTGA
Organism: Mythimna loreyi; assembly: GCA_029852875.1. Lineage (NCBI taxonomy): Eukaryota > Metazoa > Arthropoda > Insecta > Lepidoptera > Noctuidae > Mythimna > Mythimna loreyi. Next base: position 10,520,381 of record CM056807.1, on the reverse strand, counting down.
TTGCGAAGCCCTAAAAAAATCATCAAATACTGTGATCAGTTTCAGGGATTATTAGTAGGTCACCCAATGACTTTAAATAAACTATCCAAAGTATAGTTTCTTAACTAATTTACTTAGAGATCAATAACAAAAAATCTAGACTTTTTTATTTTTTTTTATTGATTACTAGCTTTTGCCCGCAGCTTCGCCCGCGTACATAAAATATAGCCTATGTCACTCAGGAGTAAAGCAGCTTTCTATTGTTGCTAAATTTTTTCCAATCGGACCAGTAGTTCCAGAGTTTACCTCCTACAAACAAAAAAACAAACTTTACCTTTTTATTATATTAGTGTAGATAAGTAATAATAATAAGGAGTAATAGTTTAAGTATTACGACTGAAGAAAAGTTCTTGATTTCTAAGGCCTATTACAGTGTCAATGAATATTTGGAGGACAAAATATAATTTTATTAATAAGTGTTATATTAGTTAATTTTGACATAGAATTATTTAAAATTTTGACATTCTTTATAATTTAATATGCTGTAAAAATTGTAATAAGAATTTATTTTTTTGAAGAAATTGCGATGTAATTTAATAAATTGTTAAAATTTGCATGCCTATGTGATGGCTAAATATGGAGGACTATGTTAAAGAAAAAAACATCTATGTACTGTAGATAGGTGTGCGCTTGCCCGCTATCTCACCTGATGGAAAGCGACGATGCGGTCGACGATGGAGCGCGCTTACCTAGAAGTAACCTATTCACTCGAGACTTAAAGATTCCCGGATTGACTCACAAATATTATAGATGAGCGTATTTTCCTTATTCAGTAATGGCCGGGATCTGCTCTAACCTATTTTACTACAGGTCTGACTGTGGTTCCCAACTTGCGGCCCGCGGACCACTGGTGGTCTCTAATACCTAAAATGTAAATAAAAGCATAACACCAGAGCTCTGGGATTAAGGCAAGAACGGAACGGGGTACATTGTTTAGTCAGTAGAGTCTGACACTGTTTCCCACTCTGCCCAAGGGCGGGATTCGTCATTGGATGATAGAATAGAATGCATTCATTTGTCAGAACCTTATACAAATTTCTTATGTGCTTATATATTGTAATCATAATATTGCCGTTTCCGGCGTACAAATATGGTTTTTACCTACGATAAAAAAAACTATCCCATGCAGAGCAGTTCAACTGATTAAGGCCCCGACTTACAAGTAGCCGGTTGCAAAGGGCAATTGAAAGATCACAGGTGGGTTTAAATCAATAAAAGTCCGACAGTGGCACGCCCTCTCACTCTCCAGAGAATAGTTTTTTTTATATTACCACCCCACTTAAAAATAGTTGGGCACCCCTGACTTACGTAGTGAATCGGTATTTTTATACGTATCATGCAAATAGACGGTATTGTACAGTTAGCGATCTCTCATACTTCATTTTATTACATTTACAACTTGCGATTGGGCTGGTCGAAATAGTATCGATATATCGATCATTTTTTTTCGATATTTTTGTCGATTGTAATACTAGTTGGGACTGCTGCTTCGTCACATAAAGAAGATCGAATCAACCTCAGATACTCGTATTGTAATGTCGAGGTAAAAATAATCTAGGTTATGTTATGGTCTACTCGTAAGTTCATACAAATCTTTGACTGGCCTGTCAGTCTAGTAGTTAGAGATCCTGACTGCTATGCCGGAGGTCGTGGGTTCGATTCCCACACAGGACAAATGTTTATGCGTTGAGCACGATCATTTGTTCTGTGTCTGGGTGTAATTTATCTTTAATAATATTTAGAAATATACAAGTATGTTTATCAGTTGTGTAGTACTCATATCACAAGCTCTGCTTAACTTGAGACTTACGACGTTGTGTGATAGTTTAAAAAAAAAAGAAAAAAAAACTATTGCTGTGAAAGCTGAGCCGATACATTTGTTGCCAAAAACTGCAAAAACATTAGAATGTGTTACACCCGCATTCTAATAGAAATCAAAGCTGCAAAGTAACTTAAAGTGACTGAAAACCAAATTTTAACACTTTCTAAATTAGACACTGGCTAAATGCACAAACTGTGCGAAATCCAAATAAAAAAATAAACTCGATAAAAAAAATTGTTCAATTTGCATCGATAGATACTTTTAGTTTACTTAGGTACTATCCCTGCTTGCTTCAGTCGCCGAAGTCAAAATAATAAAAAAAAAACACGATAAAAACTTAGTTTAATTTTTATCGATATTTTTAATTTACATAGGCACATCCCTGCTTGCTTTAGTTGCCAAAGTCAAAATTAAAAAAAACGCGATAAAAATAATTGGTTCATATTCATCGATACTTTTAATTTACCTACAGTACAGGCCTACTTGCATTAGTTGCGTTATCGGCCCACGGGGTCAATGGCCGCGTTGTCAGCAAATATACATTATGTGGAACGGACGACCTGCCGATATTGTGTTGTGATAATGCAGTTTTTGCATCAATGCACTACAATGATTTGATGCTTTTTGTAGGGTTCCATACACATGGGTTTGTGAGTAACCATAAAAACTGATTCAATTTATTTCATCATCATCATCACCAGCCTTATTAATGTTCCCACTGCTGGGACACAGACCTCCTCTCTGGGAGAGAGAATGAGCTATAATCCACACCGCGGGGCCCAGTGCGGATTGGTGGATACGTCACAAGTCTTCAAATGTTTGGTTCTAGGACATGCCGGTTTCCTCACGATGTTTTCCTTCACCGTTTTGAGAGCAGTGGTGATGAAATAAATTACACAAAGTAATGCGCCTGGTGGTGAAAATTCGTACAAAAATAAAGGCTTTAAAAAAATTACCGACACACACTTAGTAAGAATCCTCCTGGAGCCGAGGGTTGGTGCGTAAGTATAACACCAGGGCCTAGGAATAAGGCAAGGGAGGAACGGGGTAGGTTGTTTAGTCAGTAAGAGTCTGACACCGTCTCCCGCTCGGCATTGGATGATTTTTACCCATCATAAAAACACTTAGTAAGAATACAAGAAATACACTCGAAGGTAGAGAATCTCATTCAATAAGTATGTTATGTTTACTGAAGGTATCGTTCGAGGAGCGGCCGGCTTATCAGTGTTTACTTGAAACTGATAACAATATGGAATACTTCACTTGTAATATTGGTAACGGGGAAAGGAAAAGAGGAGCTATGTTTGAAGTATTACCTAAGAATATTATTTATTGCCTTTGCTCACGGTTTCGCCATCGTTTTTTTTATTGTGGTAGGTAAAAATCATCCAATGACAAATCCCGCCCTTGGGCGGTGCGTGAAACAGTGTCAGACAATTACTGACTAAACAAGATACCCCATTCCTACATTGCCATATATGGTCTACCAGGGCCAGAGCCTTCCTTTCAGACACGAACTCTTGACTCCAGTTGGCTTCGACCCTTCTGCAGGGTCCCTACGGTTTGCTGACAACTCCGTGAGTCGCGCGGGAACAGTGCGCGCCAGTGGGCTTGTTACCAGACGATTGGACGCCAAAATACTCATCAATTGATTACTTACTCTATTCTACTATATTCCACTCTACCCTACTCTAACCCAATTTTTTTTCTAAAAAAAAATTAACTTCATTAGCAGTTGTTATTGCTGTTTAGGGGGCGTTCAAGTATTACGTAACGCGATTTGGGGGGGAGGGGGTGTCTCGTAAAACGTTACGATGCGTTACGGGGAGGGGGGGGGGTTCTTTCTTACTACACGTTACGTAACATTGTTTTTTTTTTAAATAAAAGATTAGGAAATCAAAACTCCCAAAATGGCAACCTTTTTTATATAAGTGGTACTTTTCATTTAGGAATCCCTCGATTGTATTAGTCTGGTCTTAGACAACGGCTAAAAAAGTTGAAAAATAAAGAAAACTTTAGGTAAAAATGCTCACTTTGAATGTTACGTAACGTTTAGAGAGGGGGAGGGGGGGTACAGAAAAAAGTTACGGTGCGTTACAAGGGGGGGAGGGGGGGTCAAAAATCTTCAAAAATTGCGTTACGTAATACTTGAACGCTCCCTTAATTGTTGTGGCATTTATTTTTTTATGAGTTTTCAAGCGCTGAAAATTCGCGGAGCCTAACTTCAGACTCGCCAAGATCTTAAGGCCGTACTGTACTCCAAATCCGCTAGTATCGCTACCGATTTTAAAATATGCTAAACTACTAGCGCCAAACACTTAGTAACCATAAGAAAGTCAAGATGGACTTGTAAAAGCGATACGCTTTTAGCATACGTTAGTAATAAATGTATTTATGTAAACACGGAGAAAGTATGGACGCGAGAACTGCATTGTTATTGTGAGGTTGTGTACAGTACAGCCGTCGGATCTTGGCGAGTCTGCGCTTGCGCTTGATAACTCGTACAAAAATAAATTAGTTAAACAAATAAATGCAATTTGCAGCTAAAAGCTGTTATTGCATAAATTTTTTTAAAACCTTTACCGCCGTACTGTAAAAATACATAATTTACATGATTTGATTTCTTTGGGATTTCGGAAAGTTTAGTCGCAAGTATTTTTTCACTAAACGAATATAAAATTCGTTTAGTGAAAAAATACTTGATTGATTATCGATTGGTGCTAAATAAAAAAAAAAGTTCTGTATTCCCACTTCTGCATTCACAGAAAGAAGTTATTCTGTCACTTTCCATTATACCTAGTTCGTTTTTTTAATTCTAGACTACGATTTGACAACTCAGAATGTCACACTCTAGAAATATGTTCCCAATTTTCTGAAGTTTGACATTTTAAGTTGTCAAATCGTAGTCTAGGATTAAAAAACGAACTATAGGTGAGATAGCGGTCAAGCACGAACCTACAATATTGATTATATTGATACATATTGATGTTTTTTTTTGTAAAATCTTTCGTGAAAATCTTTCGAATTGAACAAACAAGAGAGACACTTTCGCAATAACCATAGACAATAGAATAGTTGATTCGTTATTGCCAAGCGCAATAATTTACCTTTTATTCAAGGTCTAGACGAAGATCTTTCCTTTTGTAACCATTTTAAATATGAATAATAAGAAGCGCATTACCTCACAATGATCGCATCCATGATATGAATTGCAAATGATCTCGACTGACCGGTGCTGTGAGTCGATCGATTTTCATAAATGTCAATCTTAAGACTGAGCATCGTAACTTCGTAATCTTTTCTCTATGTTTTTTAACATATTTTCTTAGAATTTTGTGGTAGTTTAAAAACTATGTTAAGTCGATATTAAAATTGCAATTTATGCTCTTTTAAAACTATTTTAGACTAAGCCTAATCTAGTTACGAAATAACTAGGATTTTTGTAATGCAATCCCGTAGATTGTTAGAAAGATTAATTGGGAAGCACAATTAAATTGTAAGAACTGATATGATTTTATAAATTTCATTTTAGTGTTAGTCGTAAAAGCCTGTTAATTGTCGCTTGATTATGTCCCATAAAAAGAGTTTTATCCATAAAGTTTCGCACAGCCTTCTTTTTTCCATAGAGATGTAGACTTTGGAATGTGCAATTCATTATTCTGTCTATTCTTTGGAAAGTGCAATTACAATCTGCGAATGCGAATTTTAGCGCTTGAAAACTCTTAAGAAAAATAATGGTTTAAACTTTAAACAAATTGCATTTATTTGCAGTTATTATTACAGTTAAAAACTGTTATTGGCATTTATTTTTGTACCAGTTTTCAAGCGCTAAAATTCACAGAGCTCTAACTTTAGAGTCGCCAAGATCTGACGACCGTACTGTACCTTCATCGAACTTTCTGATCGACTTCTAGACAGTTCAAAATACACCGTTATATTGTGTCACAAGTATATTAATACTAACAAAAATAATGTTTCATTAATGTGTATAATGTAGGTACCTACTGATTTTTTTAACCACTTTAATAATTATAAAAAAATTCGTGACGTAAAAACAATGACCTTTCAGGGACGAAGGCTCCTGGAGTCAAGGGTTGGGGCGAAAGCGTTAAACAGGGGCTCTGGGAATGAAGCAAGGGAGGAACGGGGTAGGTTCTTTACTCAGTGAGAGTCTGACACTGTTTCCTGCTCCGCCCAAGAGTGGGATTCATCATTCGATGATTTTTATCTACCATAAAAAGAGGGTATGGGCACTTATGCCCACAGTCATTACAAGCCTAGGATCCTCTGACAAACCACAAATACTCATAATTCCACAAGTAGTTTCATAACTATTTGCTTACGGAAATTCTGCGAACTACTACAAACGTGACGAATGATTTCTTTTAGTCATCACTTCGTAATGTTGGCTACGTGGTTACGTCAACACAGCAAAGGTCAGTGTTGAATGAGAGCCATTGTGGGGGTTAGACATAAATTACGTCTAGTTAATGAGTGGGGAAGGGCTTCGACAGTGTGACAGTACGTTTTTTTTTATGGTAGGTAAAAATCATCCAACGACGAATCCCACTCTTGGGCGGAGCGGGAAACAGTGTCAAACTCTGACTGACTAAACAACATACTCCGTGCCTTCCTTGCCTTATTCCCAGAGCCACGATGTAACGCTTTCGCACCAAGTCTCAGCTCTGGGAGGCTTCGACCCTGTAGGGCAGTTACAGTTTGCTGACAACTCCTTGAGGCGCGCGGGAACGGTGCGCGTTGTCGACGACTTGGGCTCGCTCTGGACTGTTACGAGACGACCGGACGTCGAGCTACCCATTGCTCGCCATCTCAAGCGAGTATCTACGGTGGCCGGATATCGGCGGGATCGCGGCGGCGACGGCTGCGGCGAGTGCGCCGTTACCTTTACCAGTGTAATAGTATGTGAGAAAAAGTGAAACAGTCATAAGTTTCTTGACTCTAAGAGAAGAGATGAGACGTCATAAAACTTTTATTTATAGAAATAACAAATTAGTTAGAAGCCGTGCCCTGACTTACAACTCGGGCAGGGTCGGGGGTTTTTGTGTAATTTATTTCATCACCAGTGCTCTCGAAACGGTGAAGGAAAACGTTGTGAGGAAACCGGCTTGTTCTAGAACCAAAAATTCGAAGACATGTGACATTCATCAACCCGCACTGGGCCCGCGTGCTGGATTACGTACCCGCTCCTAGAGATGTCGTAGTCCCAGCAGTAGGAACATTATACGGCTTATGCTGTTAGGTAGACGTTTCAATTTAATCATCCATGGGACGTTACACAAGGGATAGGGTCTCACAAGTGTGGCCAGCTGTGACATGGACGAGGACAAAGTTCAATAATCATGAAATGACGTAGTTAATGGATGACCCTTTAAATTATATCCGTTCTGAATTCCGTAGTTGAGCCATGTTATGCAATAATCTGTTAACCCACAAAAATATGATTTTTAAGTTAACGCCATCTAGCTTTTGTAGCCAGTTTCTTGAACCCTTAAAAAAAATGCAGAGGCATGTACTAAATTTATAAAAACTCCATCTACCATAAAAATGTTTCTGCAGTTTACGGAACTAGTGTTCAATAATTTTGCAATAATCAATTACAAACCTGTCACGACACGCGCGCTTTTCTTCTGTGACAATCACTTTAAAATTTGGTTTTCTGTTGGTTAAGCGGCTTTCAGTGTAAATTTTAATATATTACAAGTATTTTGTAATATTCATGTAACTGGATTGTGTAAATTGAATTATTTTACAAGAGTTTTTAATTATCTACTTGCTGCAAAAAGGTGCAAGGTAAGTTTTCAGTGTTTGTTTTAATGTTTTCTCCTGTACTAAAACTAATAACGCGCTGAAGTAGTTTTTTTTCATCGCAAAGAACCATGAAAATGGAATGAAATTAAATAATTTCCCGATAGTTACGAAAAATCTAACAATTTAAATTTGTATAATTTATAAGTGGTTATTGCATAAATACTCGTAGCTTGAACGGTCACTTAGTCACAGTAGAAGTAAACGAACAGTAGGGAAACTGCCTACAAACGCTCGGAAACGGCACACTCACACAAACATACGTTTTTACGAGACCGATAAGCTATTCTCGCAGTGCTTGAGTATTGCGTGTCGCGTGGTCACGTTTGAGTTTACTTTGAGTAATCTTTAGAAAAATGAATATCTCGTAATAGTAATCTTTAGAAAATGCAGCAACTGGGATTGGCTGTCGTTTTTTATGGTATTACAATATGTATCAACAAAAAGTTTGTACCAAAATCATAATTGTAATAAGATAATCTTGTATCAAATGAAAAATCAGGCTTTGTATTTCAGCAGAAGTATTATATTTTAAATGATGGTGATTAAGATGTCTCCGATGATACTGTCTTAGTTAAGTATATGGAAGGTATTGGGATGCCAAAAAAAGAAATTAATACTTGATTGTTTAATGTTGAAGTAGCTATACAAGTTTATGTAGGTACCTACAAGTATTTTTGGCCAGAGGAACAATCATGGAATTTAATTGTGGACACATGTATATATTTATTTTTAAAATGATTCGTCCAACCGTGGCTCGCGTACGTTCCCGCCAAAACCCGTAAAAGGTTACACCATATTGACAAGTTTAAGATCTAAAACTTGTTGTATCAATATTAAAATATTTTCCATATTTTTAAACTATTTTGCTCAGGTTAACCGACGCAACGACGGCGACGTCACGAGATTACCATTTAAATTTTATTTATAATTTAGTTACCTATATAATCTTATCTATTCAGTTTCTTGATCACTACGGAACATTATTTGTTTTTTTTTCGTAAAAACAAACAATATCAAAAACATTAAGTAATAGTGACAACCCTATTGCTTTTATGGAGTGTAGGTATTTATTTTATAAACAAGGCCTAGTTTCTTTACTGTTCGATATTTATTCTGTGACTTAGTGTATTTAACTTTTTTATATTATTCTATAATTTAATCCAAAGATAACCTGATATTATTATGAGGGAAGGTTACAATAACATACAAGAATGTCTATATATACTCGTTGTAGGCAGATGATAGTAACTTATAAAAAAATTAAAATATTTAATTTTTTAATAGGTTTTTGCGAAATTGATATGAATAATTTTAGGTTTTTGCTATAACCATGCATCGTATAATACTTTTTACTTATATTACGAAACTAAAGCCAATAGTGAATTATTTGCAAGTATTCATCATGAACTCTAGAGCACAGAAGCTTGTCGCAATGGCTCGTGACGAGCATTTATGTAATAAAAACGACGACAAAGAAGAATCTGAAGGAGAAGAATCTTCCAACAGTGGCGATGTAACAACTTTAGCTCAGTTAAAACAGGATTTACATCTTAAACGTCATAATACTGCTTCATATTCGTTAACTTACAAACATTTTGAGCGTGACTTAAGCACTGGAAAAGGGCCTCCCACATTTCTTAATTATATTTATTAATTAACAATAATATGTCAAGGGCTTTCAAAACATTTTACCACATAAAAATGCTCTGGTTACATTTTGCAATAAACAGTTGATCATTATTTCATTTATTTTTATTTTCCCTATAACTCTCACTCTATTATGCTGTGTTTGAATCACTACAACACATGATAACCTATTTAATAAGTTTTGAATACAATCCGAATACCTTATGAGTATTTAATGTAGCTGTAAATTTCTTTGAGCTAAGATTTCTCCGGTTTAGGTTTTATAGGCTTGACACGTTATTGCATAACATAGCTCAGTTATAATAGTTGATAGACTATCCTTAATTTTTTTTTTATTTGTCGGTTGGCGGCATAGAGTTTGTTATCTATTCCTGTCAAACATGGCGCCGGTTCAAAGTTTTCGGCGGGAATTTTCCCGAGTAAAAGATTTATTTTCATTTTTATAAATAATGAACTGAAATTAAGGCACATTTAAAAAACATAAAAATGGTAATAAATGGTTAAAAAATAATAATGGTTAAAAAAGAGTCCCTACGATTTTTAGTTCTTACGATCCATCCTAAGGTTGTCTGACAGATTTTGCAGTTAGCGATAGTACATTTTTTCGCCTTTATACGTCTAAGTTTTGTATAAGTTCTGTTACTTTTTGGTGTACAATAAAGTTTAATCTATCTCTTAGATACTACAAAAATTTTCTCCTTTATAATAATAATCTACACTAATATAATAAAGAGGTAAAGTTTGTTTTTTTTGTTTGTAGGAGGTAATCTATGGAACTACTGCTCCGATTGGAAAAAAATTAGCAACAATAGAAAGCTGCTTTACTCTTGAGTGACATAGGCTGTATTTTATGAACGCGGGCGAAGCCGCTGACAAAAGCTATTTTATAATTACTATTTTTTTGTTTGTAGTGAGAAATGAGTATATTAGATACAGTCTTAAGTGGCGCCAGTGACTGAAAAGTTGAAAGGAAATCGTTTGTCTTGGTATGGCCATGTGAAGAGGAGAGATGAAACGCATGTTACGAAAAGAGTTTTGAGTTTACACGTAGATGGATGGAGAGGAAGAGGGAGGCCGAAGAAGAGATGGATGGATTGTGTGAGGAGTGATATGAAAGTAAAGGGAGTTAGTGATAGTGTGACGGGTGACAGGACAGAGTTGAAGAAAAAAACATGTTGCACCGACGTAACATGGGATATGAGTAAGATGATGATGATAATATTAGTTCGTATACACCGTGAAATTTAAATGGTTGTTTTCCCTGAGCGAAATGGTTGTGTCTTGGTAATAAAAACGTTTGATAAAAAAATAAAATATTAAAAACAAAAAATGGACCTGTAGAGTGCAAGCTAATTATGACGTATCACAACGTGCGAGAGCTTATTTTGGTTTAAATATTTAATGAATCGGTTTCCTTTGACGGCGTGCTGCGTATGCGACTCTAGTAGTACCTACAAATTACGTCTAATGTTACTATTGTTTTTGCTTTTTTGAGTTGATGAATATTTTTAATAAATATTTATAAAAAAAAAACTTTTTATTTTTTTATTTTTACTGTATGCTGCAAAAGTACTCCTTATGGCAAGTCATTCTGCCGCGGGAAAACAACCATTTAAATTTCACGGTGTATATCCTGATTGACAGCTAAGTAAACTTAGCAGACAATAGCCAAATCGTATTTTTTTTTAATAACCAGTAATTATCGCTCAAGACCTTTTCAAATTATTTTTTGTTATAGCAACGAGATACTTGGCACAAAAAAATTCGTCGGACTACTCATGAGATTACCTTCCATATGTGAATTTAAATGACTACATAATATAAAACAAAGTCGTTTCCCGCTGTCTGTCCCTATGTATGCTTAGATCTTTAAAACTACGCAACGGATTTTAATGTGGTTTTTTTAATAGATAGAGTGATTCAAAAGGAAGATTTACATGTATGATCGCTCAAGTCCTTTTAAAATTATATTTTGTTATAGCAATAATCGAACAACCCGACGACCCACGGCGAGTATCCATCCTTACGTTGTTGAAACCTCTACGGTTCGGACTAAGCGTTTCGCTTCATCTTTTATTCCGCAAACATCGAGGTATTGGAACAAATTGCCTGCTGCGGTCTTCGCATCCGATTATAATTTAGGTGTCTTCAAGGCTAGAGTGAATAGGCTCTTAATAAACTAGTGCGCCTCACCATCAATGATTGCATCACTGCTTACCATCAGGAGGGAAAAAAATGAGGCATATGGCAAAATTCTTTGTCTGTCTACTCAAAGGATTATCTTCCATATGCAAAACGATAAGAAAGATTTAAACTTATCTTTCTTGCGTAACCGAAAAATTTTATCTTTTTACCGCGCTGTAAAAAGATAAGACACGCTTCCGGTTACAGTCTTACATATTTTTCTTATTATTTGCCGCCATGCTAAGTGTCAGTATTAACGAATGCCATACATATTACGTCGGACTTAAGTTAAAAAATCAATGAAGAAATAGTACAGTACGGTCGTTGGATCTTGGCGAGTCTGAAGTTAGACTCTAGGCATTTTAGCGCTTGAAAACTCGTACAAAAATAAAAGGTTTAAATAAACAAATAAATGCAATTTGCAGTTGTTATTGTTGTTAAAACTTGTACAATCCGTTCTAAATGAGAATAGGATCGATGGCAATGTTGTGACGTCACGTCGAACTGTCAAATCGAAGAAATTAGGTAGAGTGAACAAAAAAAGATGTTTCATTTCATTTCATTTATTTATTGCATGTTTAAAAAAAATAATTTACATATGAATCGTGAATGAAAAAAGTTTAATCAGAATACAGTTTATCAATTTTGTTTATCTCTGTTTCACTGTGTGATGTGTCTGAGTAATGGTAAATAGAAAAAAAGGCGAATTGTTTCTAACAATGAAAACAAGAAAGAAAATAGTATTTCTTGTAAACTATTTATGACTTACAACAATATATTTGGCAAATTTATATTCGACCCTAACGTTTACGTGTAACGTTACTTCAACTAGAATTAACTAAAATTTTGTAATAAAAAGCAAAAAAAAACTTTTTATTGATGCGCAAATAAGATTTTTTTGCAAACCGTACTTTTCACTCAAAATTTGACAGATCGAGGTTATTGAATTTCCTGTTCTTATTTGGAACGCATAATAATTGGCATTTATTTTTTTAACACCTCTATTTTTGTACCTGTTATCAAACGTTAAAAATCGCAGAGCCTAACTACAGACTCGCCAAGATCCGACAGCCGTACTGTAAAAGAAATTCAAATGTTTTTTTTTTTTTTTTATTAAGAACGAACGCAGTTCTATCAGTTTCCACTTTGGACAACATCATAGACAAAATATTTATTTATTGAGAAAAAGTATTATAACACCTTTACAGACACGTCCAAGGCGATGCTATAACCAACACTAAACGTATATGATAATTTTCTGAATGTCTACTTCACAATAAATTATGTATAAAAACTAGCGACCCGCCCCAGCTTCGCACGGGTACTGATATTGTATATATTATGCACGTATTATGCACATAAACCTTCCCTTTGAATCACTCTATCTATTAAAAAACGCCACATAAAAATCCGTTGCGTACTTTTAAAGATATAAGCATACATAAGGCATAAGCAACTTTGTTTTATACTATGTAATGATTATGTAATAAGTCCGGGCAATTCTCAACAAGATATTTTTTTTGTTCCCTAAAAACCCTTTGCGTTGACATTTGCAAAATTGCAAATGGCGTCTCAACTGTCATTTTTTCAACTGGAGGGCGGCAAATCAACCCGGTTTCCCTTTCTCAAGTCGTTGAACAGTAAAATATTTAATAATAACACTAAATTGGGTTACAATAGTTCCAAGAATGGCTTACAATAGCCACGATTATGTTTCAAGGTCGCGCCGTGTTCGGATTCAAAATTTGTAGCCATGATGCAATGTTTTCGCAGAAGGTTTAGTTTTTAGAACAGTTATGGGAAATTGAAGTACAGTGCGGCCGTCGGATCTTGGCGAGTCTGAAGTTAAGCTCTGCGAATTATAGCGCTTGAAAACTCGTACAAGTAGCAATACGCGGTAAATTGCGGATTTTCGAGTCATTTTAATTCGACTTATTTGCTGCGTACTGCAACAGATTTTTCGGTTCTCAATCGAGGCATGGGCTGCGCGTAATTATAGCAACGGGTTCAACTTATTTGCCGCGTTTATACGCTGTTAGAATAGTTGTTGATGTACCTATGTCCATGAAATTTCTTTCACATTTCGTTTCCATCATCATTTCAGGCGATAGATGTCCACTGTTGAATATAGGCCTCCTTCAAGTGTCGACATAATAACCTGTCCTGTACGTCTCGCATCTAATCCACATAGAAATCTACATCTACACTGATATAATAAAGAGGTAAAGTTTGTTTTTTTGTTTGTAGGAGGTAATCTCTGGAACTACTGGTCCGATTGGAAAAATTTTAGCAACAATAGAAAGCTGCTTTACTCCTGAGTGACATAGGCTATATTTTATATACGCGGGCGAAGCCGCTGACAAAAGCTAGTTTATAATAAATAGGTATATATATAGGTTGTCAAACAACAAACATAACATTCTCGATTATAAGTGAATGATTTAATTAAAAACCATAGAGTTGTACTACTGTCAGTTTTTTTTTTCATAGCAAAGTCCATTGTCGTTAGACAGCCGGTGTTTTAAAAATGGCGGACTCATACCATTAAACCCGTTTTTATGGTCTGTTTTTTTTTCTTTATTTGCATGGCGGGAATAAGATGTAGACGAAATATTATTACCATGTAAAAAAAGAAATGAGATACAAGGTATATATTTGTTATTTGTCTTTGTAAAGCATTAGTATTCAATTTGCGAGACTGACGAGACAGGGGCGTAGTTAGGTGACTTACTGCCCTGGCGCAAACATAAAAAGCGAGGGGCCTCTTTATTAGATTTTTTTTTGGTGGTGGGAATTAATGTGCAGTGTCGTGTTTTGTGGGGATCTCTTGCCTTGCTGAGCCTTGGTAGAGGACATGGTCCGAAGCAAAGAGGAATGGCAGGCGGTCGCCTCCTTCTGCGAAGCAGTGAGGCTAGCAAAAGAGGAGGCTGACTACATCAGGCCTTCTTATTACGAGGGAAATCATCAAATTTCTTATATCAGACTTCTACTTCATGACTAAAACGATTTGCTTTACTTAAGGTAACTAGTGTTGCAACTTTTCTTATTTCAATTTCGAAGGTAGGAATTTTTTTCCTCGTTTTGAGGCCCCTCGAGCAAGCGGGCCCCACGTAGCCCCTGAGTAACTACGCCGCCAATGTGACGAAGGATATTTTTGGGGATGTTGTCATTAAACCAACTCATAAACGCCAGTTGTTGACCATATGTGTACACAAATCGATTTTAGAACGTGACTAAACATTACACTACTATTACTGAGATCCCGGAATCTGACATACGGTCAAACGGGGTGAGTTGAAACGCAGGGTATGAGTAGAAAAAAATATATTAGGTTTTTTTTTAGTTTTTTTTTTAAATAAAGCATTTTTGTTTTCAATATTGAATGAATAAAAAATATTTAAATGCTTCAAACAATTTTTAAATAGCGTGTAAAACAACAGAATGTTGTTTCTATTCACCCCCGTTTTACGGTAAGTTATTTTTCCATAGATAAAACCTTCAGATATCTTGATGTTTTTTTTTTATGGTAGGTGAAAATCATCCAATGACGAAACCCGCTCTTGGGCGGAGCGGGAGACCAGTGTCAGACTCTTACTGACTAAAAAACCTACCCCGTACCTTCCTTGCCTTATTCCTGGAGTCGAGGTAACAGTTTGCACCACCCTCTAGGCTCCAGGAGGCTTCGACCCTGAAGGGCCCCTGCAGTTGCTGACAACTCCTTGAGGCGCGCGGGAACGGTGCGCGCCGTTGACGACTTGGACTCGGTCTTACCAGACGACCGGACGGCGAGCTACCCATTGTTCACCGTCCGCGAGCCAGTGTCTACGGTGGCCGGATATCGGCAGGATCGCGGCGGCGACGGCTACGGCGAGGGCGCTGTTGCCTTTGCCTTATGCGGTCGGCCTCCTCCTTTACGAGCATTACTGCTTCGCAGAAGGAGGCGACCGCCTGCCATTCCTCTTCGCTGCGGACCATGGCCTGAACCAGGACCCGGCGCGAGAGGTCGCCGCCGCCGATCACCCCCACGAGGACACGGCGATGCTCTTCCCAAGCAGGGCACACCTCCACCGTGTGCTCCACCGTGTCCTCCGGGCTCGCCTCACAGTGGCGACATCCGGACGTCTCTACCGCACGAATCCGGTGCAGGAATCTCCCGAACTTCCCATGTCCGGTGAGAACCTGCGTCATGCGGAAGGTGAGGACGCCGTGAGGTCTAGATATCTTGATGTGAGATCTTTTTTATTTTTAGTATATTTTCAAATATTTAGCGGACGATAATGACGCAACCGTGAGCCAGAATGTTACTTTCGTAATAATAGTCCTAGCCTTGTGTTTAACAGGTCTTATACCAGACAAAATGGGGTGAACAGAAACTCAGGGGGTGAATAGAAATAATTTTTGTATTAGGATATTGATTTCATATTTTTAGTTTCAATAAAGCATTTTTGTTTCCGATATTGATTTTATTAAAATTATTAATTATAATATTAATTCTGCATACATTTTTAAATAACGTTAAAGACAACAAAATATTATTTCTATTCACCCCTGATTTGTTTCTATTCACCCGTTTTACGGTACTACTAGGTTCTTAGAAGCGTTACATGTACTTAAAAAAGTGTCAAAAAATCTTGTTAATCCACGCTAAATACTCTCCAGTTTGATAGTCTAGTTCACACGTGTCATTGGCAAAATTGTGGTGTCTCTTCCACAAAGGCCTAAAGTTGAAGTTAACTATATTGACATAATAAAATGTCACTTTGTCATAAGTTCATGCTTCACTGAACTTATTACACACGTACTTAAAATAAAAAAAAAGGACAAAAACATGATACTCTTTTTAATCTGTGCAAACAATGCGATTTTACGCCACTTAACGGCGGGAACCCTGTCTAAGCATAGACAAAACATCGTTTTTAGGGTTCCAAGGAAAAAGAACGGAAAACTTACAGGAACACTTTGTAGTTTATCTGTCTGTCTGTCAAGATCCTTTATCTCGAGAATGCGAGGAGGTATCGAGTTTAAATTTAAACCATAAATATGCTCAAGTCTGCGGGCCTTTGAAGAAAGTCGCCTGTGTACATCAACTGTTCTTTTATTTGTAATTGTAATGTGTGTACAATAAAGAATATAAGAAACTTCTAAGTTAACGAGAAAAAAGAAACTGCTGTTTATTTGACTGTCCTGTCAGCCTACTAGTTAGTGACCCTCACTGCTATGCCGGAGGTCGTGGGTTCGATTCCCACTCTGGACAAATGTTTGCGTGATGAGCACAATCATTTGTCCTGTGTCTGGGTGTTATTTATCTATAATATGTATGTATTTAGAAATATATAAGTATGTTTATCAGTTGTTTAGTACTCATAACACAAGCTCTGCTTAGCTTGAGACTAGACGGCGTTGTGTGATGGTTGTCAAAAAAAAAAAAAACGTAAATTTCTACTCTGTCAAAGGAATCAAAATTTATAGGGTACTTAAGGTAGTTTCCGTTGACCAAGAATCTTGAAATTTAGCTTGAAGCAAGGTATAACACAAAAAAGGAAAAAATATCTAAAAATCTGGAACATTTTAGTTACATCAAAAAATCTTCAGTACTTACTCTATTTGAATATTGTACTATTTACTTACATAAGAGAGTGTACGGAACCCTCAGAGCGCGATCCCAACTCGCACTTGACCAGTTTTTCTTTATTTATAATCTGGGAATGAAGAGGTTTGTGTTGCGAGAATAGTGTTGGGATCACAGTCGATGTTTTCTCACGATAGTTAACTTCAATTGATTTAGTAGGTCATATACGAATACTGTTATTAAAGTGTCGAATGATGAATCATTTGTTTTGGCTTTGTTGATTTTTATTATTTTAAGTTCAATGTTCAATTCAAATTGATCCATGATTAAAAATAAATGCTTGAGAATGTGTAGGTACAGTACGGCCTACGTTCGGTATAGGTTTAAATAAAAATAAATTGCAATAACAGTTTTTAACAACAATAGCAAATTGCATTTATTTGTTTAAACCATTTTAATTTTTTGCCAGCCATCAAGCGCTGAAATTCGCAGAGCCTAACTTCAGACTCGCCAAGATCCGAAGGCCGTACTGTTTTTTTTTTTTTTTTTTTTTATGGTAGGTGAAAATCATCCAATGACGAAACCCGCTCTTGGGCGAAGCGGGAGACCAGTGTCAGACTCTTACTGACTAAAAAACCTACCCCGTACCTTCCTTGCCTTATTTCTGGAGTCGAGGTTACAATTTTCACATACCCTCTAGGCTCCAGGAGGCTTCGACCCTGAAGGGTCTCTGCAGAAGGCCGTACTGTAATAATTTAATTTTTGTATTGTGGTAGCCAAGTAGTTACGGTCAAGCAAGACTCACAAGTTGTAAGTCGCTGGTCGACCCAGCCAGGCGCATTACTTTGTGTAATTTATTTCATCACCACTGCTCTCAAAACGGTGAAGGAAAACATCGTGAGGAAACCGGCATGTCCTAGAACCAAACATTCGAAGACATGTGACATCCACCAATCCGCACTGGGCCCGCGTGGTGGATTATGGCCCATTCTCTCTCCTAGAGAGGAGGCCTGTGTCCCAGCAGAGGGGACATTAAAAAGGCTGATGATGATGATAAAAATCCAAGCTTTTCTGTTTTTTAAACACTAGGTGCCAGTCGGACTCGCATTCTGCTAGTTCCTTATAAAATAACCTGTTACTTCGATTATATTATTGAATCGAATCGCAAAAACAAAACTAATTATTTTATGATATAACTACTCACCATTTTATAAGCAGCATTTATTTTTAGATCGCGTTACATTTTTTTACTGGTCCTAGAGTACATCCAAACCGACCCGCACTGGGCCCGCGTGGTGGATTATGGCCCATTCCCTCTCCTGGAGAAAAAGGCTGATGATGATGATGAGTACATCCAAAGGATATACCCTAATTTTATTACAATCTAGCCTATATACAGACAAATAAGTAATTTAATTTTATCCTAAACTAATAAATTTTCTTTACTAAGAATGTGTTCAATAGCACTTTTCTTATTTTGACTGGCCTGTCAGTCTAGTAGTTAGTGACCCTGACTGCTATGCGGGAGAGGTAGTGGGTTCGATTCCTACCCTGGACAAATGTTTGTGTGAAGAGCACGATCATTTGTTCTGTGTCTGGGTGTAATTTGTCTATAATATGTATGTATTTAGAAATAATTATATAAGTATGTTTATCAGTTGTCTAGTACTCATAACACAAGCTCTGCTTAGCTTGGGACTAAACGGCGTTGTGTGATAGTTGTGGAATATATTATATTGTTATAATTTTCCGGTGACATCTTCACAACTGTGCAATAATTATGTAGAATAATTGAAACAGTCGTGATCACTGTGAAAATAGATCTGAGAATTTTATACTCAAACCGTGCGAAGAAAAAACATAATTTGTCTTGTGCGGAAAAGCGTATTGGTTTTCCTCACACATACTTGTATTTAGAAGTGTGGATAAAACCTTGTGATAACATTATCAGCACAATGGTGGCACTCATTTGACTAAACCACTGAAGTAGTTGAAATTGCACTCATTTGACTGAACTCCTGAGGTAGTACTCTAGATTGTGATTCAATAAATCACGTATTTACTGATATCATGCGTCTTAATTAGCTTCTAGGTTTTTAAGTTAAAACCGGCCAACCCAACGTACATTTTCATAAACCTCTCTTACGTGATTTTGATGTTATTACACATCTTTCGTCAGATATTTTGGATAAACCGATATTATAACCGATATTATAATTATACTTATATATTTCTAAATACGCACATATTATAGATAAATAACACCCAGACACAGAACAAATGATCGTGCTCATCACACAAACATTTCTCCTGGGTGGGAATCGAACACACGACCTCCGGCATAGCAGTCAGGGTCACTAATCACTTGACCTCACAGGTCAGTCACTAGGCTGACAGGCCAGTCATAAACATTGTATGATTATAATAAATCCTGTATAATATACATATGCCTAAGTAAATTACTATAGTCAGTTAAAAAATCCTGATACCTGACAGTCTTTTTATCGCTATAAACTAATGCTTGACTGCGATCCCACCTGATGGTAAGCAGTGATGCAATCGTTGATGATGAGGACTAATTTATTAATTAAGAGCCTATTCACTTCACCTATCTGGCACTGTTTACCACTCCACGCTAGAACAGATTTCGTCATTGGATGATTTTTGCCATCCAAAAAAAAAACTTTTGAATAGCTTGGACGATTTCTGACAGTTGAAATGGATCACACACAGATACACCAGATTACCGGTTATTGTTTTGGGAACTTTACTACCGAGCCTTGGAAGTGGTTTTCGGCACGTTAAGAAGAATAAATTTTGTGGAAAAAACAGATATAGATGACCAAAAAATTGCAATTACATTATATTTACCTATGCTTTATTAGTATATCTATTATATGCATATAGTATATTTTTATTGCACCTACCACTGTTTGTCTTTCCATCACCCTAATGTTAACTGGTAGAAAATGCCTAAGGCATTAAGTCCGGGCCGGACTCATCTAGTTTAAACTGACAAAAAAAAATTACGTGTAAGCGTTGTGAAAAACCTATTTGCAAAAATAAATATCATTTATCATCAGTCCACCTCTGTACTTTTGTGCATAAAGTGTTTAATCATCATCATCAGCCTTTTTAATGATCCCACTGTTGGGACACAGGCCTCCTCTCTAGGAGAGTGCATGGGCCATAATCCACCACGCAGGCCCAGTGCAGATTGGTGGATGTCACATGTCTTCGAATGTTTGGTTCTAGGACATGCCGGTTTCCTCACGATGTTTTCCTTCACCGTTTTGAGAGCAGTGGTGAAGTGTTTAATAAATAATAATAAATAGCAACAATTCCCGACCTAGAATCGTCAGACAGCTGGACCCGCGGAACACAGACGAAGCCGTAGAATGTAGCTAATGGTCTTAAAATGGCGATACGTACTTACAAACATCATGATGTTAGGCAAGAAACACTGATGCCTGCATCAGTGGCGTAGCTACCTTGCGGAAATTGGTGGTGTCGCCCCCTCGAAAGTCATCATCATCATCGTACCCTTATCCAATGTTATTTATTTATTTATACTTTATTGTACACCGCGTTAAAAATATATAGGACAAACATTATTAGAAAAATAAAGGTACAATGGGCGGTCTTATCGCACAAGGCAATCTCTTACAGACAACCTTTGTATGGACTGTGTAAAGGAGATAGATCTAGGGTTGTCAGTGTACAATTTAATTATAAGAAAAAGTACTAATAAGATATAAAAACACGAATACATACGATAAAAAATAATATACTAATATTTATCAAATATATAATTGAAACAGCAGAAGAAAAACTTGGGGTCGGTGCAACATGTTTTTTTTCTTCCACACTGTCCTGTCACCCGTCAGACTATCACTAACTCCCTTTTCTTTCATATCACTCCTCACACAATCCATCCATCTCTTCTTCGGCCTCCCACTTCCTCTCCCCCTCGAAAGTAAAAAGCAATAAATTTTATATGATAAAGGACATAGATAAAATGATAGCGTCAGGCTCTTGCGGGAATCCCCGAGTTATGCATAGAGCTGAGTTAGTGCTAGTAGAGGAATCCCCGAAAAATAATTTTTTGTGCTAGTGATTTATTTTTTTGTTTGTAGGTACATTTTTGTTAAAGTTGAGAAACCGGGTAGTGGTCACCCCAAAAAATTTGACACCCGGTGCGGCCCACCCCCACCGCCCCCCTTTTCTACGCCACTGGCCTGCATGCAATGCGCTAGCTGACCGCGATACTGAACGATTTGCTTACGAGAGACATTCGAACCAATTATACTCGGTTCGAAGATAGCTGTAAATTTGTAAACTAATACAAAAAACTAGCTGTTTGACGGTTCAATCTAAACACGAATATTCGTAAAAAATATGTTGCAATCGAATTTCGATGACTATTCAAATATCGATAAGTCATCGAATCCTGTTATCGAAACTTTGCCCCTCACTAAATGATCTACTAGGAAATACTCCTGTATCGTGGATGTATATAATAATATCTTTATTTCGGGTGGTATAGACCCAATTAGATGTTAAGCTAGAACAGTACAGTATCTTACTAATATTATAAATGCGAAAGTTACGATGTTTGGATGTATTGTTACTCAATCACGCTAAAACGACCGGACGGATCTGGATGAAATCTGGCACAGTCATAGGATACACTCCGGAATAGGACATAGGCTACTTTTTATCCCGGAAACCCCAACCCCAATACCACGCGGGCGAAGCCGCGGGCAAAAGCTAGTTTTATATAAATATTTTATTTTTAACATTTATTTGCCATGACTGGCCACATCTAGACAAGACATGACCCATTGATTTTGAAAGGGACAGACAGACAACAACAACAACATCAACAAGACATTTTTTTCTTTTTTTAGGTGGGTAAAAATTATCCAATGACATTTCTCTCACAAGGTGGGCCGATGACATGGTCAGGGTTGCTAGATTCCGATAGATTCAAAAACCCTAGGACCAGTCTTTGTGACAGCGCTTGGGGGAAGCCTATGTCCAGCAGTGGACGTCTTTCGGCTGAAATGATGATGATGATGACATCTCTCCCTTAGGTGGGGCGGAAAATAATGTCAGAGTTTTACTGACTAGAAAACCCAAGCCATTCCTTCTTTGTCTTAGTTCCAGGGCCCGTGTTCAATTTCACATAATCCATGACTCCAGTAGGCTTGCTACGGAGAGTAAGGAACGCATCTGGCCGGTTTTTGCGTTAATTTTTATTATCTTTCCTCAACAAGCTCGAACAGTGCTTGACACCTTCAAATGTCCTCAAAGAGTCATTAGTCTGAGAATTCTAATTGTCCGTTCCAACCTTTGTTGGAAGATAAGTAATGAGAATTTTTATTTATGCAATTTTAGCGCAAGAAATCTTAGACTACACTTTTTGCCACAATGATGCTGAGTAAAATTCGCAGAACCAACTTCAGACTCGCCAAGATCCGACATCCGTACTATACGTTAATACGAAAAATAAAGCAATGGTGGCCGAGTGGTAATGTCCTCGACTTACATCTGGGGACATGATTCTGGACACCACTGGGGTATCCAGAATCATGAACTGGATCTATGGTCGGACGGTGAGCATTGGGTAGCTCGCCGTCCGGTCGTCTGGTAATCGTCCGGACCAAGCCCAGTCGTCGACGGCGCGCACTGTTCCCGCGCGCCTCAAGGAGTTGTCAGCAACCGTAGGGACCCTGCAGAAGGGTCGAAGCCAATCAGGGCCACGGGTTTGTGTCTGAAAAGGAAGGCTCTGGCCCTGGTATGTATGGCGATGTAGGAACGAGGTAGGTTGTTTAGTCAGTAAGAGTCTGACACTTGTTTTCCGCTCCGCCCAAGAGCGGGACTCGTCATTGGATGATTTTTACCTACCATAAAAAAAAAAAAACTGGATTTATGGTATTCGTTTGCGTTAACATGTCAATGACACCCTGTATATAAGAAAGTGGTGTTAGTTACACTATTTAAAACTCAAGAACGCTTGAACCAATTTGGCATAAAATTGGTAGCTAAGAACCAGGAGAAGGACCTAGGATACTAAACAAAAAAATAAAAATTAATAAAAAAATCATCGAGGCAAATAAAGTCTTATTCTAATCAAATCCGATGACATTTTTAATTTGGAATGTAATGCACTCATTTTTCAAAAAATGTTAAATTGACGTTTTTATGACAGTTTAATTTAAAAAACCTTAAAAATTCATTTAAAAAAAATAAGAAAAATCCGACAAAAAATTCCATCACTGGGGGGTCTAGAATCATGTACTGGATCTATGGTATTCGTTTGCGTTAACATGTCAATGACACCTTGTATAAAAGAAAGTCGTGTTAGTTACACTATTTAAAACTCAAAAACGGCTGAACCGATTTGGCATAAAATAGGTAAGGAGGTAGGCCAGGAGAAGGACATAGGATACTAAAAATCTAAAAAGAAAACTGCTCATTTATTGCCTCTAAGGTACAACAAAGTTCGCCAGTTCAGAATGTCACACTCTAGAAATATGTTCCCAATTTTCAGAAGTTTGACATTTTAAGCTGTCAAATGGTAGTCTTGGATTAAAAAACGAACTATAGTTATTTATATATTACTAGCGACCCGCCCCAGGGGGGTCTTCACACGGGGGCAATGGTGATATTAAATACATTATTCATATTAAACTTCATCTCGAATCACTCTATCTATTAAAAAAGCCGCATAAAAATCCGTTGCGTAATTTTAAAGATTTAAGCATACAGTATAGGGACAGGAAGCAACTTTGTTTTATACTATTGTTACGCCGTAAAAATAGAACACGTCGTTTCTTCGACAAAGCTGAAAGTATCACCGAATAATTAAAACGCATTGCTAGTCGAAACCTCCAGAATAGAAGTACGTACCAGGGCCTAGCAAATTCTAGAAAAATCCGACACGTATAAGTAGGTACTCAATAATTCTGAGAACTTTTGTAGGTACTTAAGTAACTTGGTAAAGGAATTTGTACCTTCAGTCTTTTACTATAGAGTCGAAATTCGTATGAGTCGTGGGGTCGAGTAGTTACCTACCGGTTGGTAATAAGAATAATTTATTGCTTCGCGGAAACGGTTTCTTTTGTTCTGGTGTGGCCTCGAACCTTCGGTATCTAGAATTTTCTTGGCTCTGAGTATAAATACGTGTTCGCTGGCCGGACGGGAGTCAGTTTTGATTTCGACTGCGAACGAGTGCGAACTAACCAAGTCAAGTGAAGAACGTTTTCATCCATACGACGACCTAAGCGATATTTCTACGGATCTCTAGAGTGAATTACGAACTGGTTTGTTGGCGATTGGACTAAATTGGTGTTTTGTTTGTGGAAAAATAAATCTCTCTTAGTAAACCGGCATTTGATTACTCACGTTCGTAACAACTGGTGTCAGAAGTGGGATGCCATTACTACAGAGAGACGACGAACAACGACCACGAACAAGGAGACAAACGGAGATGGATGCTGCGCGCCACCGTCTGGAGGAAGAAGATCAGGACAGTATGGGAGCAACAGCAGCTGCTGAGGCGCCGACAGGACCTTCCTCGGAAATTAACCTAGCTGCAGTGTTGGCCGCCATGCAAACTAGTATGGAAGCCGCTCGCCGCGAACAGGAAGCCGCTCGTCGCGAACAGGAAGCCGCTCGCCGCGAACAGGAAGCTAACCAGCGCCAGCTCCAGGACCTAATCGCGGCTAACCAGGAAGAAGCTCGCCGCGATCAAGAGGCTAAGCAGAACCTTATCCTCGAGAAAATCGATCACGGTCTCGTCACGTTGGGCGAGAAAGTAAAGAACCTCACCTTAGAGGTCAAGGAGGTATCCGCCCGAACCGATAGTTTGGAAATGAGATTTGACGACATGAATCAAAAAATCGTCAAGCTCCAAGCACGCGAACCCGTTGCCGTTGGTTCATCATCGCACACCCACTGTACGTCGGCCGCAAAGTTTGATGTGCCACGTTTTGACGGCACGTCGTCATGGACTGCCTTCAAATACCAATTCGAAACGTTGGTGAAGACAAACCGCTGGGATGATGAGCAGTCTTTCGCGGCGTTAACCTTAGCTCTACGTGGGGACGCCCTACTGGTCCTAGAGAACCTTCCTTCGGACGGTAGGACCTTGGAGCGTCTAATGGAAGGGTTAGACACCCGCTACGGTGACAAGCACCTCGAGCACGTATTCCGCGCGCAGCTTCGCGAGAGAACGCAGAGGCCTAACGAGAGCCTCCAACAGTGGGGTGTCGAGGTTGAACGGTTGGTGCGGCGTGCATATAGGTCGATGACATCGGAGACAGTGGAAGTTAATCTGGTGCAGGCATTCATCGACGGACTACGGGATTCTGAAGTGAGGGCTACGGTGCGACTTGGGCACCACCAAACTCTGAAAAGTGCAATGGCTCACGCTTTGGAAGTGGAAGCCGTACGACAGGATTCACGCACGCACAGAGTTCGAGAAGTAGTGGTTTCGCCTTCAGTGCAGCCGCGTCACCGAGAAGGGGTGGTTTCTTCTTCGTCAACGTCCCGCTATATTCCGACGTGTTACGGGTGCAGAGAAAAAGGGCACATTCGTACCGATTGTCCCAAAAGGAAGAGGGCAAGTGTGGACTCCGCAACCCAAGTTAACAAGAAGACGATAAAACTTAATGTCGCTAGGGCTGCGGGGTGCGTGCCGGCTGGTCAATTAAAGGCCTCAGTCATCACCATCAATCAAGTCCATAACGGAAATAGTCTAACCATCGAAGGAACACTGAATGAACGTGCTTGCAATTTCACCGTTGACACCGGGGCGTCACGGACTATTATAAGACCTGAGTTGTTGAAACGCACGATCTTGTGGCAAAGAAAGTCTCCATCCTGCCGACTACAGACAGCAACCGGCCAGCCAGTCTCCGTCCTCGGTGATACAGATATAGAGTTAAAAATCGGTGATCAAGTGTACACCCATTCTGTTTTAATTGCGAATATTACCGATGATTGCATTCTGGGTCTGGACTTCTTGCAGAAGTACCGGTGTATTCTGGACATTGATAGGGGAGTATTGAAGTTCCCAGACCAAGAAGTGTTCCTGCGAGGAGTAAATACATGTCACCTCTATTCTTTAAAAGACACTACATTGGCTCCGAGAACAGAAACTCTAGTCGAAGTAAAATTCCCCAAGAAAATCAGGCAACAAAGGTGTGTAATAGTTGAGGATACTGGTCGGCACCCGGAACTCATCACTGCGAGGACTTTAGTAATGACGAAAGGGAAATCTAAAGTGAGAATAATAAATCTTGGGAAAAAGGAGGTCCATTTGAAGAAAAACAGTGTTGTTGGAAGATGTGAAGAAGTGAAGTATCTCCGCCAAATCAACACATCTCCAGTGAAGCAGGACTCGACAAAAGGTGAACCTGATCACATCCAGCAACTTCTGGAAAATTCTAAGAACAATTTGTCGACCTCAGAACTCCAGCAAGCCAAGGAATTTCTGCTTCGGTTTCGGGATATTTTTGCAATGGGAAAGGACTGCGGAAGAACAGGCCTCGTCAAGCACGAGATAGACACAGGTGATGCTAGACCGATCAAACAGAGACCGCGCCGCATACCCTGGGCTAAAGAAACTGAAGTGGCAGAAATGGTAAAGGACATGGCTGATAGTGGAATAATTGAACCTTCTACGAGCCCATGGTCTTCTCCTGTCGTTCTTGTGAAGAAAAAGGACGGCAGTACGAGATTCTGTGTCGACTACAGAATGCTGAATAACGTCACGAAGAAGGACAGTTATCCCTTGCCGAGGATCGACGATACGCTGGATATGCTCAGTGGTATGAGGTGGTTTTCAACCATTGATTTGAAAAGTGGCTACTGGCAAGTGGAAATCAGCGAGAAGGATAAAGAAAAGACAGCGTTCAGTACGGGCATTGGCAATGGCCTGTGGCAATTTAACGTCATGCCTTTTGGGTTGTGCAATGCTCCAGCAACCTTTGAACGCCTCATGGAACGAGTCATGGTTGGTCTTCTTGGTGACGTGTGCCTGGTATATTTGGATGACGTCATTATAATGGGCCGCACTTTCAAGGAAAACCTCAGGAACATGGAAAAAGTGTTCACCAGAATACGAGGGGCTAACCTAAAACTTAGCCCAAAGAAGTGTGCCCTGTTTAAGAAGGAGGTCAGCTACTTAGGACATGTGATTTCCGCCGACGGAGTAAGAACCGACCCTGAGAAGATAAAGGCTGTGCAACAGTGGCCAGTTCCGAAGAACAAAACAGAAGTACGTGCATTTCTAGGGCTATGCACATACTACAGAAGGTTTGTTATGAGTTTTTCGGACATTGCAAAACCTTTGCATCAACTGACTGAGGAAAAACGAGACTTTATCTGGGACAAGAATTGTGAGTCAGCATTCAACGAGCTGAAGCAGCGGCTATGTGAAGCACCTATACTGGGGTATCCGAGCAGAGATGGAAGATTTGTCGTTGACACTGATGCCAGCAATACGGGAATTGGTGGCGTATTGTCACAGGTGCAAGGTGACCGACAGATCGTGATCGCTTACTTCAGTAAGGCACTTTCAAAGCCTGAGAGGAACTACTGCGTTACTCGACGAGAACTGCTGGCTGTAGTAAAAACCTTGCAGCACTTCCATAAGTACCTCATAGGGAGGCAGTTTACGTTGAGGACCGACCACGCTGCATTGAAATGGCTGCTACAGTTTAAAAACCCGGAGGGTCAGGTTGCAAGATGGCTCGAGCAGTTGCAGGAGTTCAATTTTGTGACGGAACATCGGAGTGGAAAAGGGCATAACAATGCTGATGCCCTGTCACGACGTCCGTGTGATGAAGACTGCAGACACTGCCAGCAGAACGAAGCCCGAGAACACGTGAACTTGATTAGAACAGAGGGCAACTTCAAGAAATCACAGGAGGAAGATGACGATATTCGACCGTTACTGGATTGGATGCGTAATGGAGCTAGGCCCCAATGGAGTGAAGTATCATCACTTAGTCCCGTCACAAAGAGCTACTGGGCGCAGTGGGACAGTTTAGTCCTAGAAAATGACGTGCTCTGTAGGAAATGGGAATCGAATGATGGCAAGGAGGTAACCACACAAGTGATAGTACCACGAAGTGAAGTGGTCCCCCTGCTACAGGAAATACACGATGGTGCTTCTGGTGGACACCTGGGGATTAAGAAAACTCTACTGAAAGTGAGACAGCGGTATTACTGGCTCAATTGTAGAGATGACATAGAGCAATGGTGTCGGAAATGTACAGCGTGTGCATCTGTGAAAGGACCACAGACTAGAAGCAGGGGCAAACTTCAGCTGTACAACGTGGGAGCCCCTTGGGAACGAATTGCCATCGACGTCGCTGGACCATTTCCAATTACAAATGACGGAAACAAATACATAGTGGTGATCCAGGACTATTTCACAAAGTGGCCCGAAGTTTTCGCCATACCCAACCAGGAAGCGACGACAGTGGCAAAGAAGGTGGTTGAAGAAGTAGTGTGTCGGTATGGCGTACCTTTGGAGATCCATTCCGATCAAGGCCGAAACTTCGAATCTGCGCTGTTCCAGGAAATGTGTACCCTTCTGGGGATTTACAAAACACGCACAACACCTGCGCATCCACAGTCGGACGGAATGGTGGAAAGATTTAACCAAACCTTGGAGAATCACCTGGCTAAGGTTGTCGATGACCATCAGAAGGACTGGGACCGGTATATTCCCCTATTTCTGATGTCTTATCGATCAGCAGTGCATGATAGCACCGGACATACTCCAGCAAGAGTGAATTTCGGCAGAGAGATGAGACTTCCAGTCGATGCTATAACTGGCGTGCCACCTGACAAGACCAAGCCAGTTACGGACTATGTCAGTGACCTTCGAGATCAATTGGACGAAGTGCATAAACGAGTACGTGAGAATAGCATGAACACCAGCTCCAAAATGAAAACTAGGTACGACCGTAATGCCAACACCAAGGGATTTGAAGAAGGTGCACTAGTCTGGCTCCACAACCCGCTCCGACGAAAAGGGAAGTCGCCGAAACTTCAAGCTCGATGGGAGGGACCTTACACCGTGATGAAAAGGATTAACGACGTGACCTATCGCATCAAGAAAGGACTAAGAGGGAAGCCTAAGGTAGTCCACTTGGATAGACTGGCGCCGTACCGTGGATCTAATAATGCTCGGGACGAGCATGACTAAGAGGGGGGCACTGTTACGCCGTAAAAATAGAACACGTCGTTTCTTCGACAAAGCTGAAAGTATCACCGAATAATTAAAACGCATTGCTAGTCGAAACCTCCAGAATAGAAGTACGTACCAGGGCCTAGCAAATTCTAGAAAAATCCGACACGTATAAGTAGGTACTCAATAATTCTGAGAACTTTTGTAGGTACTTAAGTAACTTGGTAAAGGAATTTGTACCTTCAGTCTTTTACTATAGAGTCGAAATTCGTATGAGTCGTGGGGTCGAGTAGTTACCTACCGGTTGGTAATAAGAATAATTTATTGCTTCGCGGAAACGGTTTCTTTTGTTCTGGTGTGGCCTCGAACCTTCGGTATCTAGAATTTTCTTGGCTCTGAGTATAAATACGTGTTCGCTGGCCGGACGGGAGTCAGTTTTGATTTCGACTGCGAACGAGTGCGAACTAACCAAGTCAAGTGAAGAACGTTTTCATCCATACGACGACCTAAGCGATATTTCTACGGATCTCTAGAGTGAATTACGAACTGGTTTGTTGGCGATTGGACTAAATTGGTGTTTTGTTTGTGGAAAAATAAATCTCTCTTAGTAAACCGGCATTTGATTACTCACGTTCGTAACACTATGTAATGATGTTAAAACTACGTTTATCCTTATTAGTATGATTATTATTACACAGTAACTAGGTTCAACCAGGTGATAGGGATATGCAAACTATTTAAAAGGGCACATTTGTAACGCCAGGTGAATCTTAAAACTTTACAGGGGTGACGTAAAGGGGAATATCTTGGCGAATAATATAAATTATCTTGAAGGGGTTCGCAATTGCTAGAAGTTGCTTGCAAAAAGCAACTCCTTAAAAGAAATGTATTAAAAAACTAATAATATATAGTTTTTTAATACATTTCTTTTAAGGGAGAGATATAATATCTGATATTTTGTTGATTTCAAATCGAAAATCACGTTTTTGTTTTGAAAAAAAAAAAGGATGTTAAACTAGACTATTTTCCGAATAATCTACACAATATAATAAAGAGGTAAAGTTTGTTTTTTTGTTTGTAGGAGGTAATCTCGTGAACTACTGGTCCGATTAAAAAAAAATTAGCAACAATAGAAAGCTGATTACTCCTGAGTGACATAGGCTATATTTTATGTACGCGGGCGAAGCCGCTGACAAAAGCTAGTTTTATATACAAATATTTATTTATTTTTTATATGATGTTATAGAACTTGCGTGATATATTTCTAAAGTAAGGTTTAACACAGACAAAAAACCGAAGATCAGGCAAAAACCCTTGTGAAAATAAAAATGTATGCAGTATATGCTTCGATGTATGCAGTATAAACGACAAGACAACGCTTAGTCCAGACCGTAGAAGTTTCAAGAACGTAAGGGTGGTTGTCCGATGGTAGAGTTAAGAACTTCACGTTAAGCAGGAAAGCGTAATTAAACACGGATCTAAAATAAACTAACGTCAAGTTCAATTCAGGATGCGTATGCGCTAAACATGAACCAGCCACTCGCAGCCGGTACCCGAAATAAATTGAGTGCAAACATCTTCATTCCCGCCTAAATTAGGAATAATTAAGAACGTAAGCGTCCTATAAATAGGACACTATAAATGTGACGAAGAACATCGGTCTTAGACACTTACAGTACGGCCGTCGGATCTTGGCGAGTCTCGTAAAAAATGAATAATCTCTCGTAACAAATAAAAAATAATGTAAAGAAATAAATGTAATTTGCAGTTGTTAAAAACTGCGAGTCTAAAGTTAGGCTCTGCGAATTTTAGTGCCTTAAAACTCGAACAAAATAAATAATCTCTCGTAAAAAAAATAAACATCATCATGATGATGATGTTGTTTATTTGATGTAAACAAATAAATGTAATTTGCAGTTGTTAAAAACTGTTATTAGCATTAATTTTTTCAAACCTTTATTGTTTTACGAGTAAGCAAGCGCTAAAATTCGCAGAGCCTAACTACTGTAGTACTAGACTACAGTAACATATATGTTTTTCAAAACATACGAACTAACTGCTTAGCCGAGATGTTCGATTAAAAACCATCAAAGATTGTATGTCTGCCCCTTAAGAAAAATATAATCATTAGGCATCGATACACTACATTGATAGCGCATCACTACTGATGATCTAAACTAGGGACGTGATTAAGATTTTAATCAGAATAGGTAGTTTTTTTATCGTACATTAAATCTTGATTGTTCTACGATAAAAAAAAAACTATTTTAAAAACAGCTCTAATTAATTCAGTAGCCTACTTTCTGGATGTGCGATTATAATATTCGACTGGCCTGTTGGTCTAGTGGTTAGTGGCTCTGACTGCTATGCTGGAGGTCGTGGGTTCGATTCCCACCCAGGTCAAATATTTGTGTGATGAGCTCAATCATTTGTTCTGTGTCTGGGTGTGCGTATGTAATTTATCTATAATATGTATTTAGAAATATAGTATAAGTATGTTTATCAGTTGTCTAGTACTCATAACACAAGCTCTGCTTAGCTTGGGACTAGATGGCGTTGTGTGATAGTTGTGGACATATTATTATTACTTTATTATTACTGTACTAAATTACACATTCGTCTAAGATAGCAAAAGCACCCCGTATGTTTGTCACTTTTTTAATACAAAAGGACAAATAAAATAATCCTTCTCCCCTAAATGACAAATAGTCTACGTGATACCTTGTAAGCAATTCAACATTCATCATCATCAGCCTTTTTAATGAGGGCAGCAGTGGGAACTGCTGGGACACAGGCCCCCTCTCTAAGAGAGGGAATGGGCCATAATCCACCACGCGGGCCCAGTGCGGATTGGTGGATGTCACAAGTCTTCGAATTTTTGGTTCTAGGACATGCCGGTTTCCTCGAAATGTTTTCCTTCACCGTTTTGAGAGCAGTGGTGATGAAATAAATTACACAAAGTAATGTGCCTGGCTGGGTTTGAACCCGCGACCTACAACTCGTAAGTCAGGGCCGTTATCACTCGGCCACCACTGCACTTTTTAATACAAAATGGTAACTAAAATAATTTTTCTCCCCTAAATAACAAATAGTGTACGTGATAACTTGTAAGCAATTCAACATTAGCACCTATTTTCAGTTAATGACGTCATCCAATGAGTTGGATAACATTATCTATGTGAAGATATTTCTTATCTTTAAGATAAAACGGTACTTAATTTGATGCATGTGTTGAAATATTATGTAAGAAGGCCGTGAAATAAAAATTTAAATGCTACTTGAAAAAACTTGGCTGTTTTTTATTCGCCATTCATCAAATTTTTATAGTCATCTCTTATGTGTGTTCAAACTGTTTTCTCATAATTTGAATATTTTTATTTGAAACTTGTGTGTCTGCTAATAAAAAAATAAATAAAAGTCAAAAATGTATGTTACAGTACGGCTCGCCAAGATCCGACGGCCGTACTGTAAGTGGCTAAGACCAATGGTGTTCGTCACTTTTATAGTACTACTAGCTTTTGCCCGCGGCTTCGCTCCCGGCAACAGATTATTCTACTCTACTCCACTCTACCCTACTACACCCTTTTTTTCATAAGAACCTTCTCCTAACAGTAACAAACACAACAAAAAAAGAATTAGCGAAATCTGTTTAGCCATTCTCGAGTTTTGCGCTTACCAACACATTTTGCGATTCATTTTTATATTATAGACTAGCTTTTGTCCGCGGCTTCGCCCGCGTACATAAAATATAGCCTATGACACTCAGGAGTAAAGCAGCTTTCTATTGTTGCTAATTTTTTTCCAATCGGACCAGTAGTTCCAGAGATTACCTCCTACAAACAAAAAAATAAAAAAACAAACTTTACCTCTTTATTATATTAGTGTAGATTTATAGCAAGTTTACGGTATAATAAATGCAATTTTCAGTTGTTATTGCTGTTAAAACTGTTATTGGCATTTATTTTACTTTTATATGCATACGAGTTTTCAAGCGCTAAAATTCGCAGAGCCTAACTTCAGACTCGCCAAGATCCGACACACGTACTGTAATCTTCACTGACAGTTAGTCAAGGATCTTTTATATCCTACGGATAACTTAGATCAGTTTTTTTTTCTATCCCTCTCAAACTTCGAATAACTGTGTTGTATAGTTCATTTTTTGATCCTAGACTACGATTTGACAACTCAGAATGTCACACTCTAGAAATATGTTCCCAATTTTCTGGAGTTTGACATTTTAAGTTGTCAAATCGTAGTCTAGGATTAAAAAACGAACTATACTTTTTAATTTTATTTCTCTATGGTCTGCCACGTGAATGAAGTGTTTTGTTATGACAAATGACACTTGAAATATGATACAGCGCTTATATTGAGAGTCTACAACGATTAGGACTCGCGTTGTACGTGATTATAACTATAATAATTGTTTTATTAAATGACCTTGACGGCTTGGTACAGTACGGCCGTCGGATCTTGGCGAGTCTGAAGTTAGACTGCGAATTTTAGCGCTTGAAAACTCGTTAAAAAATGGTTTAAACAAATAAATGCAATTTGCAGATGTTATTGCTGTTAAAAACTTGATGGCATTTATTTTTTTAAACCTTTCTGAATAGCATTTAGACGTGATTTTGAATTGAATTTAAAATCCTCAAAAGTCGCATATCTCCTCCTTAAGAGTAAAAATGCAGGGCTAGACAGAGTAGGCTCTTAATAAACTAGTGCACTTCATCGTCTACAATTGCATCACTGCTTACCATCAGGTTTTTTTTTTACCATCAGGTGGGATCGCAGTCAAGCACTAGTTTATAGCACATAAAATAATAAATAAATATGAACATGAACTGTCAAATCATTGTATCTATGTTAAGTTTTTGTGCACAATAAAGAATTAAAGTATATGTAATGCAATAATGAAGGAAAAGAAACTATGTAAGATTATATTGACCAGTTTAATTGGATTTGAACGATATTTAGGGTACAGGAAGACCATGACCTAAATTGGGGGAGGTTCTTTGAAATCGAAAGAGTGTCTCATTTGTTTGGCCTTGTTTCTACGATTCCGTACGTCAAATAGTACATTTTGATACAAGTGCAGGAAGTTTGTCATTGCGACCGAGGCGAAATTCGCACGAGCCGTAGGCGAGTGTGTTATGGAGCCGAGGGCTGCAATGACAAATCTGCACGTCTGTCAAACGACGTTTTTCAATACACTTACGACTCGTGAAATAAAGAAAGAAAGAAAAAAAAATTAATCGTATCTCAAACATACAGTAGAAATATAAGAAATATATAAGTATAGCATTCAAATCTGCTCTGGTCAGTTTCTAATTTCGTGGGTTCGTCCAGCGACTCTGGGGGACGCCTCGCGCCTGATTCGATAAACTAAGAAAAACAAAATAATCACCCGTGACCGTGACGATAAGGAAGGAATAAAAAAGCCCTTGTTGTGATAAACTCAAAAAAGCACTTGGGTGATATACATGCTATATTGAACCTAAAAGGAGTGCGATAAGAGGCAGTTTTCGAGTAAATGTATTGAAAAGGAATAAACGCAACTTGTTGTCTGTCTGTAGATATACATATAAAAAAAAAAATGTGTTTATTATCTTAAATCTATACAATTTAGTTGCCGGGGCTTCCCAGAAAGTAATCCGAAAATACTTGTGTTGGGGTAAACCTCGCTCTTCCTCAATTGAGTTACAATTTTTCGTTGTGCTAGTTCGGTATAAGTTACACATTTTTAGTATATAACTAGCTTTTGCCCGCGGCTTCGCTCCCGGCAACAGATTATTCTACTCTACCCTACTCTACCCTACTCTACCCTACTCTACCCTACTCTACCCTACTCTACCCTACTCTACCCTACTCTACCCTACTCTACCCTACTCTACCCTTTTCATTGTTTTTAAGATGTATTCTGCTATTCGGGACGGAAACAAATCCAACAAATCGAAAACCATGGCAATCGGTCCAGCCGTTCTCGAGTTATAAGTGTTGTAACAAACACGACTTTCTTTTATATGTGATGATGATGATGTATTCTTTTATATAGATGAGATAATGACCATTTATCTCGGGAACGCGTGGAGGTATCGAGTTGAAATTAAAACCGTTTGCTCTAGTCCTTTTAAAGCAGTGAAAAAAATGGAATGTCTAAGTTTACGGAAAAAAGATACGGACGTTTATATCGCAAAAAAAAACGTACTTTACTTAGAATGGACGATAGTGTTTCGTTTTTTTTCTATTGAGGTATGAAAGCCTAAAGAAGGCGGAAAATAATATGTACTGTTAAAGTTAATCTCAAAATTGCCATTACTAAAGGGTGAGGGCAAAATGTAAACGTAGAAACATCTGCTAAAATCTATTTTTGGTTCGCTCTGAACTGACTAATGCCTGATTCTTGTCTTGACTTCAAAAAGGGACTCTTTTTGTCTTATTTTTTATTTTGTTTGTTTCCTCTATGGGTATCTTTTTTATTTTTTATTAAAACAAACCAGAAGGCAAAAGGTCTGATGGACATTTAGAAAGAAAAAAACTATCGCAAAAAACGTGCTGGGAAGAAACTAATTACATTTTGATCGTAAGTTTTAGAACATATACATTACTAGCGACCCGCCCCAGCTTCGCAGGGGTACTGATATATTATGCATGTATTATACACATAAACCTTCCTCTTGAATCAACTATTTAAAAAAACCGCATCAAAATCTGTTGCGTACTTTATGCATACATAGGGAACGGTAACTATGTTTTATACTATGTAATGATGAAAAAAAAATAACCATAAGGCAGTTTTTAATGGACCTTTAGAAAGAAAAAAAAGGATCGCAAAAAAGCGTGCACGGAAAAAAACGAATTGCATTTTGATCTTGAGTTTTAGAACATTAAATTCTTATACAGTATTAATTTAATTTGTATTACTGAATGTTATTGCAATTTATATTTTTCTACTTAAACCGTATTGGATTTCTGTAAAGTTAGATGTATGTATGTGTGAAATAAATATGTGTGTAAAACATCGATATATAATTATGTGGCGTATCATACAGTCACTTAACTTAGGTGATCTGCATGCCATACACCTTTACATTGATGATATTAGTGCAGTTTTGACGTTCACGCAGTGTGACAGCGCTGTCAGTTTTAAAAGTTTTGTTAGACGACATAATGCCAATGAAGCGCTGCAGCGGACTTTTGTATTAACTTTTCAGTATTTTGACAAATAGTTTTTATAAACGTGCTTGTCTATCGTTAGGATATAAGTACCTAAATAGTGTAAAATGAGAAACTTTCTGACTGAAGTAATTTTGAAAGTGCGTTTTGTATAAAATTTCATATACCTCATAAGCCCTGTAATTTTGTCAGTGCTAATCAAAATTACAGGGCAAGGTTTCTCTTTATGATGTAGGCGAGAAAGAAGAGATTTTTTTTTAAATTCTCTTTCTAAGTTCTAAGGGGTCGAAAGGAGAGCCCAAATTTTGTTTTGTCCTACTTTCACGCGGTCGAAGCCGCAGGCTTAAGCTAGTTTATAATATTTAAATTACAAATGGCAAGCCAACTAAGGAACAACATCTGCCACTGTAATGTTACCGCATGTAATATTTAACATTGACCTTGAATGTTAAAGGCAACGACTCCATAACTACAGACGCGCTAATTGGAACAAACTCTGTTTCAAATTTCGAACAACCAACTGTCAAAATTGTTTTGTTTTTTTCTCAATTCTAATTTTGAACAACTGACAAATTTTTTTTTTCTTTCGCATTTTTTATTTTGAACAATTGTCAAATTTTTTTTCTTTCGCATTATAAATTTGGAACAACTGTCAAAAATTTGTTTTTTTTTTCTTTCGTATTTTGAATATCGAATACTACAGAGGTGTGGTCATCGGTGCATTCAGCTCGTTCTTTGTATTTTTTTGACAATAGAGGCTACTCATATAATACCAATGCCTATTTTTTGAATATGAAAAGAATAAAGTCAGCGATAAGATTAGGAGAAGTGAGTCATTTTATTCAAAGCAGAACCGAATGACCTTATCAACGACCTTTTGTCCAATTATTTCTTATTTTTTCAACAAAAATACGTTAAACGATGACGTCAGATTGTAATGTTTTTATTTAACCATATTCAGAATGCCGAAGTTTTGCTGTGTAGTAGAAAAAATAGAGTTAGCCAACGAACACGTTGGTATTTGTGAAGATGATGTAATTAATTATGTATGTAACTTTAATTATGTTATTCGATCGTTTTTCCTGATGTTTCAAGTTTAAAATTATAATTAGCGACGAAGAGTTTTAACAACGAAATAACATGTTTCTCAATTCCGTTTCACTTTCTAAAACTTCTTAAATATCGGTGAAAAATCGAACAGTATAACAAATCACGCGTCTGTAAAAAAATATGGCCAAAAGTATCCAAAAAAGAAATTAGCAGGTGCACTGCACTAATCCAATGTATGCGGTGAAAGCACTGCTTGCAAAAATGCGCGCCAACACGCACAATTAAACACGTAAAAAACTGTTTATCAACACAAAAAAACACATCACTGATTCGAAAAAAAAAAATATGAACACACACCGAGAATAACAGACTAGAATTTTAAAAAAATAAATTAAAAAATCACTGCTTCCGTCACCTTGCACCAGAGATAAGATAGACGCGTAATGGCGTCCACGCGCGGCAAATGACAGCCGTTGACTGAGTGTGTTTCCGCCAGACATAAAGATAATCGCATAAGTTTTTAGGGGTCCGTGCACTCAACGGTTCTTTTTGTTGCTTACTTAATATTATTATGTGGTTGAATATTCATTATTCCGTTTTAAAAACTACTTTTACTAACAAAATTTATGTTCTAAATTCAAACTAGTTTTGTGATTTTTTGTCTAGAACTTTGCCCGCGTAAATGTCGAATATTTTGCCACTAGAACTTGCTATCAAGATAGAAAAAAATATCCTATGTCCCGGGCAACGTTTTCCGGTGTACCAAAATCATTACATAGTTTAAAATAAAGTAAAACAAAGTCGCTTCCCGCTGTCTGTCTCTATGTATACTTTTTTATGGTGGGAAAAAATCATCCAATGACGAATCCCACTTTTGGCTAAAGTGGGAAACAGAGTCAGACTCTTACAGACTAAACACCCCACCCTGTTTCATCTTTGCCAAGGGGGCAAGCCTTTGGGGCCAAGACTTCCTTTCAGAAAGAGACCCTGAGCCCATGTATGCTTAGATCTTTCGGAGCGGTTTTTTTAATAAGAAGAGTCTAGGATCTATATATATAAAAGGAGAAACTAACTGACTGACATCAACGCACAGCCAAAACTACTGGGCCTAGGAGCGTGAAATGTTACACAAGGCTTCCTTTTATAACGTAGGCGAACACTAAGAAAGGCTTTTTCAAAATTCAACTCCTATAGGGATGCAATGGGGATTTAAAGTTTGTGTGGCGAGACGCGAGCAAAGCCGCTGGCAGAAGCTTAGTTTAACATATAAACTTACCTCTTGAATCACATTACATGCATGCAAAGCTAGCTAGTTTCCTATAAACCGTTTAGCTGCTAAGGCGTAACGTAATTGATTATAATTAGACATACACTTTTATTTTTATGACATTTGCAGCATCGGTTTGCCACCTAGATAGCCAATTTCTTTCGGCGACTAATTGCCAATTATTATTTATTGGGTACGTGTTTTTTTTTAATCTACATCTACACTAATATAATAAAGAGGTAAAGTTTGTTTTTTTGTTTGTAGGAGGTAATCTGGAACTACTGGTCCGATTGGAAAAATTTTAAAAACAATAGAAAGCTGCTTTACTCCTGAGTGACATAGGCTATATTTTATGTACGCGGGCGAAGCCGCT
Organism: Mythimna loreyi; assembly: GCA_029852875.1. NCBI lineage: Eukaryota > Metazoa > Arthropoda > Insecta > Lepidoptera > Noctuidae > Mythimna > Mythimna loreyi. Next base: position 10,481,217 of record CM056807.1, on the reverse strand, counting down.
GACAAAAGCTAGTATCATATAAAAGCGTAATACCACTCACTGATAAATCACGAAATCTCAGAAACTATAACACCTACAAACTTAACATTTGCCAGATAGGTTCTTTATAGGGTGTAGACATCCGCTAAGAACAGATTTTATGAAACTCCACCCCCAAGGGGGTTAACCGATTTACTTACCTACTATATTTTCTGGTCTCAATCGAAGTGGGGCACGTAACCTTGGCAAATAGTTCAACTTATTTGCCGTGTGCTATACGTATTGTTTGTCGTTTCCAAGCCCTCATAATCCCCCTCACCCCTCTTTTTTGTGATTTCATTTTTGATTTATTCTAAATTGTATTGATTTGACATTTTTGGTTGTATTTATGGACTAGGGTTATCTCATAGAAATAATAATAAATATTAATAACTAGCTTTTGTCAGCGGCTTCGCCCGCGTACATAAAATATAGCCTATGTCACTCAGGAGTAAAGCAGCTTTCAATTGTTTTTAAAATTTTTCCAATCGGACCAGTAGTTCCAGAGATTACCTCCTACAAACAAAAAAATAAAAAAACAAACTTTACTTCTTTATTATATTAGTGTAGATAATCATAATATTTCTCAATGTCACACAACGCCATCTAGTCTCAAACTAAGCACAGCTTGTGTTATGAGTACTAGATAACTGATAAACATACTTTGTTTTTATAAATACATGCATATTATAGATAAATTATACCCAGACACAGAACAAATTAATTTTATATTTTTTATTTGTATCTATCTTCTGAGCTATATATACTGGAAAAACTGAAGGGGGCCTACCACAAGCCCTTAAAGCAGTGTTACTTCGATATTACTTACAGTGGGAAAGAGACGGCGCTAGACAACGTGTCTGACGCTGTCACTTGCACACTCTGGAACAGGAATAAAACAATCTTACTTTAAAAGTCATGGTAACTCACCAAGCTTCTCATTAAACCAAGAACATTGTTATTTATTTTCTTTACATTTTATTCTAGAACAGGTTCTAGAATACCAGTTATTTATGTCATAGAAATACGAAATACCAGTTCCGATGTTAATGTTAATATAAAACTAAGAATAGCTGTTCTTATATTTAAATATTCCGGGATGAAAACTGGTTTTCAAAGTACTTCTATTCGTCCTTGGGTTCTTAAGATAAATTGTTATTTTTTGACTGATTGTGGAATGCCAGTGGCGGTCTACAGGAGAGTAGCCGGTCGGGTTCATAAGTCAAAGCAGTGTTTTTAGCCCCCCTAGCTAAGTTACGATCGTTTCGTTAACGTCGAACACTTTGAGTTCGACACATCACACCAGGCTTTAGTGGAGGCCTTGGTCCGGAGCGAGGAGGGATGGGAGGCGGTCACCTCCTACTGCGAAGCAGTAATGCTAGCTAAGGAGGAGACCGACCACAAACAGCAATGGCGCTCACGCCTCAAACGCCGCGCTGCCGGGATTCCGGTTCTGATTTCCGGCTGTTTTTTAGGCATAGCTTGCCTTCCGGTCGTCTGATAACAGCACGGACCAAACCCACGTCGTCGACGGAGCGTCTATTCCACACACACACACGCACACTTCCAAAAGTTGTCAACAAAGCCGTAGGGACTCTGCAAAAGGGTCAAAGCCAACTGGGATCCAGAGTCGCTTTCTGAAAGAAAGGCTTGGCTCCAGAGCGAAAAGCCAATAAGGAACGGGGTGAGCTGTTCAGTCAGTTAGAGTCTGACACTGTTTTGCGCTCCGCTCAAGGGCGGGATTCGTCATTGGATGATTTTTGCCTACTATAAAAAAGGTCTCATATGGTCAAATTTGGGACGCCCGCGCTTCTACTATTAAAAACATCATCAACGATTGCATCACTGCTTACCATCACCGGGTATCGCAATCAAGGACAAGTTTATGTCACATTATGGCCAAATACTTGCTAAGGACTCACATCTTTCGTACAATGTTAAAAAAACCGGCTAAGGACGTGTCGGGCTACGCTCAGTGTAGGGTTCCGTAAGTTCCCGTCCCATACAAATTTGTAACAATGTAACAGAATAGGTAGGATTTGTCATTGGATGATTTTTACCCACCATAAAAAAACTGTAGAGGGTTTTTTTTATAAAACATATTTTTTTTTAATAGCCTAATGTCCCACTGCTGGGCAAAGGCCTCCCCTTTTTCCTTCCAAACCTCTCTGTCTAGGGCGACCTCCGGCCATGTTTGCCCTGCGAACATGATGAGATCGTCACTCTATAAAATAAAACCTATATGCAAAATAAATATCATTCAGTGTATCACCTAAATATTTATGCCCTCAGCAATTTCTAACACGCTTACAAGCCATCAGACTACGTTAGAATACAGAAAAGGCAATAAGTGTAACGAAAGAACAATGACATGTGAATCGCGGCTAAGTATGTCAATTTCACTGAGGGTTCAATGTGAAGACGTGAGGAAAGTCGCAAGCTAACACGTCTTGTTTTAGAAGCCAATAATAAGCATAAACATAATCAGCCTTTTAATGTTCCCACTGTGGGGACTTGAGCCTTCTTTCTAGGAGAAGAAATAAGCTTAAACTCTTGAGCCTTAAGCTCAGTTGGCACACCTATTATGTCTCTAATTACGGTATTCGAAAGAAAAAATCACACAGGCCAGTACAGCAGTAGGAGCTGGCTTGCAGACGGCGAGGAATAGGTAACTCGTTAACCGATCGTCCGGTAACCGTCTGGACTGAACCCAAGTCATCGACGGTATGTACTGGTCGTCTGGTGACGGTCCAGACCAAGTCAAGTCGTCGACGGCACGCTCTTTTCCCGTGCGTCTCAAGGAGTTGTCATCACATTGTAGAGTCCCAGCAGGGTAGAAGCCTACCACTAGGTGAAATTGTGGCGGCAATAATAGGACTTTTTTCTACGACATTGTTAACAGACCATGAAGGAGATAGCGGGACGATCTGGATGTCTTCTAGATAATGGAGGGACGTCTTCACCCAGTAGTGGTATAATACGGGTTATCATAATACCACCTGTTATCCCCTGCGTAATTACCCTTTACGTATAAGGTAAGTTTTTTTGCACTATTCCATAATCCTGGCAAGAGACATAGACAAGAACATTGAAGGTGCTAAAGGCAAGTACCAGGTGGTTACTGTGCCTCAGGGATGTGACCTAACAGCCGTTGCACTGCACAGAGAGGGTTATGGGGTAGTCTTTTAAGAGGACACGGGGCCCTTTTCCATGTGCTGATGGTGATCACCGAGGTGGTTTTTGTGAGGTAAGAATCCTACACTCTCTGGTCTTTTCCCCAAAAGTCCATGCGCCTTTTGAAGGTTTCCCACCGAAAACAAAAAGAAAGGTGGTTACTGAGATGATGGCCAAAAAGAATGCACCAGTCCTACAGTTTGTTTTTTAATCCTAGACTACGATTTGACAACTTAAAATGTCAAACTTCAGAAAATTCGGAACATATTTCTAGCGTGTGACATTCTGAGTTGTCAAATCGTAGTCTAGAATTAAAAAACGAACTATAGTTAAATTTGCATAAGAAACAGCATTTTTGGACAATCAAAGCAGTCTCCTTCAGCAATGTTATCCATATTGGCTTTACTCATCACTCGCTTCATACCTAAATATATTATCCTCATTAAAATCATGACTGCAGGTAATACATCGTTCATTGTATATACATTACAGAGCATACAGACTTTTCTGCAGCCACTAGTAGATACTCTCGGTATTTTTAAAACGTCAATATTATCCAATCGGTTCTCCTTGAAGGGATGAGATATATTAGTTTTGAAGATTTTAAATGCAACATCACGTCTAAACGGCTAGTAGGTATGTTTAAAAAAATTGTTTAAATAATACATAGTGTTTTGTGGGGGATTTGGACTGTAGGCTCGGAAGAGGTAACGAGTGCCTCCCGTTCTAGGTCGTTCTTGGTGCAATAGATTCAGCGAGGTAATGCGGCGGGTGTTACAAGTATGGGCAGTTTTGCACCGGGAACGATCAGGGGCGGGTTATTTAATGACATTTTATTTATTTGTCTTTTGATTTAATGTTTAAATAAACTAGACTATTTTCCTAATAATTTGATATACGAATATTTACAGTTTTTTGCATGGAACTTGGTGTAATTTATTTTCAAAGTTACGTCTAACACAGAAAAAAAGCGAAGATTAGACAAAAAAAAGCTTAGAGTGTATTTTTATGGAACTTTTACTAACTGATAGGTAATTTAATTACCAATCTTTTGCTATACGGCTTTTATTCATAGGATAAATTATTATTGGAGAGCAGTGGTGGCCGAGTGGTAAAGGCCCCGAGGATACAGTCAGGCGCATTACTTTGTGTAATTTATTTCACCAACACTGCTCTCAAAACGGTGAAGGAAAACATCGTGAGGAAACCGGCATGTCCTAGAACCAAAAATTCGAAGACATGTGACATCCACCAATCCGCACTGGGCCCGCGTTGTGGATTATTGCCCATTATCTCTCCTAGAGAGAGGAGGCCTGTGTCCCAGCAGTGGGAACATTAAAAGGCTGATGATGATGAATATTGATGCGCGGGAAGTGACGCTAGCTCGTCATTTGTTCGCTAAAGGTATCTGGCGTATATCTGCCTCTTAAGGCAATGGCATGTGAATACATTCAAGGAATGAACTGACATAATACTATCGTTGGCATTACGTCGACTGCACTAATCACTCTTTGAAAGCGTTAAATTAATGCAAATTAGTCCCTTTTATTGCAGTGATGGACTCAGGAGCTATTTAGAATAGAATAGAATAGAAATAATTTTATTCAGTACAGACAGCACAATAGTTACAAAATACACGTAAAAAATATAAAAAATAAAAAGTACGCTGAGCGTGCCTGGACCGAAAAGGTGACCACCTCAGCATTTGCTGGGCGTCAGACACCCAGCGCTGGTTTTCAGTTGGCACCCCGCAGTGACGCACGGACGAAGGTACCTAATAAATATATAAGTATTTGAAATACTTAAATAATTATATTTGGTATCGGTTATCGCTTGTGGGTGTACAGTTTTTTTTATGGTAGGTGAAAATCATCCAATGACGAAACACGCTCTTAGGCGTAGCGGGAAACAGTGTCAGACTCTTACTGACTAAACAACCTACCCCGTTCCACCCTTGCCTTATTCCCAGAGCCTTGTTAACACTTTCGCACCAACCCTCGGCTCCAGAAAGTGTGGATGTACAGTATGGTCGTCGGATCTTGGCGAGTCTGAAGAATACGAATTTTAGCGCTTGACAACTCGTAAAAAAGGAGTTCCCTGATAGCTAAAAATTGGGGGTCATTAAGTCAAAAGTAAAAAGATTACCGTAACAAGGACTCAGTGGAGCGATTAGTAGTAGCAAGGGAAAGTTGAGGGCAAAAGATCACGTGGACGCTCTCCAACACGGTGGACAGACCTCATCAAATCGGTGACGCATTGCAGCGTCAACGAAAACTGCCAAGCCGCCAAACATAGAACTTCATGGCGTCGCATCGCGAGAGAGGCGGTGGCGCAGGACTCGACCGACACATGACCACGACCACTCTGTCAAAAGTGCACGACTAAGAAGAAGACAAAGGTTTCTTCTAGGCAAGTGTGCTCCAGAAGACATGATTCACACAGATTCGAAGACATGTGCCATCCACCAATCCGGACTGGGCCCACGTGGTGAATTATGGCCCATTCCCTCTCCTGGAGAGGAGGCCTGTGTCCCAGCAGTGTGATCATTAAAAAGGCTGGTGATGAAGTGTGCTCCATCGTCGATCACATCTTAGCTTACCATCAGGTGAGACAGTTAAGAGCACATGCAAGACTATCAACAATTAAAAAACGGGTACCAAGGTCAGCAAGAAACATATATCAGTCTGTCTGTCTTTCTTATCTCCCTGAATTCTTAGTTTATTACCACTAAACTTTTGGAATACTCTATTAATTCAATTGGCTTTAGAGACTGCAGAGGTCGAATATATTGAGGTAGAGTGGAAGAAATATTGTGGGCAATAATGTCATTGTTATCCTAGTTTCCATAACAAAAACAAAACGCGTTTCGGATCGTCGTTTATACCGCGTTACTCGTAAATAGATGACTGGCGTATTGGTCTAGTGGTTGGTGGCCCAGACTGCTATGCCGGAGGTCGTGGGTTCGATTCTCACCCAAGACAAATGTTTGTGTGATGAGCACGATCATTTGTTCTGTGTCTGGGTGTTATTTATCTATAATATACGTATGTATTTAGAAATATATAAGTATGTTTATCAGTTGTCTAGTACTCATAACACAAGGTTTGTTTAGCTTGGGACTAGACGACGTTGTGTGATAATGGTGGTTATATTATTATTATTAACTGGTTCCAACAGCAACAAACGGGATTTGTTGAAGCTTCAAGATTTAGAAGACTCGTAAAAACTGAACATATAATCACGATATACAATTCTAGTTTTTAACCGTATTTTGAGTAAAACTTTAGATTTCCCACAAAAAAAAATAAGATTTTTTTCGATGCAATTTTTATAGTTTGGATACCAAGTCCTTTGAGCCGTCACCCACCTGTAAGTCGTCTTTGTATGTACGTATAGTTAATTTGTTTACCATTAGAATATAGATGTAGATATTTTTGCGTAGTATTTGGTAGCATTCTTATGTTTTTGTAGTATTTGGTAGCGGATAAGTTAAAAGTGGCTGAGACATTGGAAAACTTTTTCACTAACATCCCAATAGAAGTTACGAAATCTCTCCCTTCTTCATCTTTGTTAGCTGAATCTTTTTTAAAAGAACATTTTACTAAGGATATACCAACCTTTGAATTTAAGCGTATCTCTGTTGATACAATTATAAAAACCTTCAAGAGTCTTAACATGAAAAACACTGAGGACTTATGGGGTATATCAGTTAAGGTTCTGGGAGATATTATTGATACAATTGCTCCTGTCCTAACAGGCATATTTAATCAATGTTTGGACAGCGGTACATTCCCTGATTTAATGAAACATAGTAAAGTTGTACCAATTTTCAAATCAGGAAGTAAGAGTGACCCCTCTAATTATAGACCTATATCTGTGCTTCCAGCATTGAGTAAAATCTACGAAAAAATCATGCTGGACCAGATGCTGTGTCATTTTAATGTGAATGGGATTTTGCATAGTCATCAGTTTGGCTTCACGAAAGGAAGGTCGACGACGGATGCAGGAGTGAAACTCATCAGTCACATTTTGGAATCCTGGGAGAAATCCCAGGATGCCATTGGCATATTCTGTGACCTCTCAAAAGCATTTGACTGTGTTGACCATAAAACTCTGATCTGTAAATTACATCATTACGGAATTCGTGGACAAGCTGCTGATCTTGTTTTTTCCTATTTATCTTACAGGCAGCAAAAAGTAACCATTAATGGGGCGACGTCCTCAGGCTCTTTTGTAAAGATGGGCGTGCCTCAGGGTTCGATCCTTGGCCCTTTCCTTTTTCTGGTTTATATCAATGACCTTCCTTACATGATGGCAAATTTAGCTGATATAGTTCTATTTGCTGATGATACTTCCCTTATTTTTAAAGTAAATAGAAAAGATGCGGATGTCTTGCAAGTTAATGAAAGTCTGGCTGTTCTTTCTAAATGGTTCGCTGCTAATAACCTCTTATTAAATGCGAATAAAACGAAATGTATAAAATTTTCACTGCCCAATGTCCCTCAAGTTGGCATCAGTTTAATTCTTGACGGCAAAAAGCTTGATGTTATTATGGAAACTGTTTTCTTAGGTATAACTATCGATTCTAAATTGCAATGGGGCGCTCATATTAGAACTCTCTCTGGTAGACTAAGCTCAGCTGCATATGCAGTAAGAAAAATAAGGCAATTGACTGATGTAGCCACAGCTAGATTAGTTTACTATGCTTATTTCCACAGTATTATGTCTTATGGCATTTTATTATGGGGATCTGCAGCTGATGTAGACTCAATTTTTATATTACAAAAAAGAGCAATCCGGGCTATTTATAAAATGGGTCCTCGCGAGTCCCTTAGAGATAAATTTAAAGAAATCGATATACTGACTCTGCCTTCTCTTTATATCTTAGAAAGTATCCTGTATGTTCGTAAAAATTTAGGACTTTTTAAAATTAGAAGCGATATTCACAACAAGAATACGCGCAGCAAACACGAAATTGTTTTACCCAAATGGAGGTTAGCCAGGACCAGCAAGTCATTTTTAGTAAACAGCATACGTTTTTATAACAAGCTGCCAGAAGCGGTAACCGAACTTAGTGAGGGAAAGTTCAAAAATCACATTAAGCGGGTCCTAACCAAAAAAGCATATTATAAGGTTAAGGATTATGTAGAAGACAAGCTTGTTTGGCAATGACTGCTCCTGCACATGTGGCTCCCTGGTAACTTATTCATATTGTGTAATTGTGTCTATTAACTGCTCCATCTTTGTTTCCATATACACATTTTTTTTTTCTTGACACATTGCTTCTGCAATATTTATATTATTAAGACCAAAAAAAAAATTTTAATTCAATTATAATTATTTTTGTTAGCACCCCGCAGTGTAACTGTTGTAGTGATTGATGTATTTTTTTTTCTCATACTTTTTTTTTTTTTTTTATATACAATATTCTTTTACAATTCACGTTGTAAAGTAAGACTGCACGTTGTAAAGCACTGTAGACTTAGTAAATCCTATTACGATTCACCTTTTATTTTTTATTATTATGATTATTTTTATTGTGCTTTTAATACAATATTGACTGGTCTACACTGTTCTTACATAATGATATAAGTACTGTAACAACGAATTATTGTAAGAAATCATTTTTTTAAAAGAGTAACCATGGAGTTTCTTGCCGGTTCTTCTCCATAGGAAACGACCAATTTGGAACCGTGCACTAGCTTCTGACGTTTTATAAGTGCCCTTGTAGGCCTATATGAAATAAAAACCTTTTTGATTTTTTTATTTTGATTTTAAAAAAGTAGTTGAGGCAGACAACACTGCAATAAAATTTCCAAGTCCATTTTACCGAGATCGCTTTGGTATTAATGATACCAGATATTGTGATGTAAAACTACACCAGTATTACATAGCAATATTCACTAGGAATAAATTTGCGAAATTATTAGAACAGCAATTGAACTTCACTTGAAGAAATCCCGCCAAAAATCTAAGGCGCTGTCATAATAGATTTGCGAGATTGCCTATGGTAATTGTACTGACAAAGGAAGATGACGGTTTCTTCAAAACCTACCCAAAATAAACACCTAACTATAACTAATTGATGCTAGCAGATGCAAAAGTGTTCTAGCCACAACAATCTCCTGTCCATGGAACGGGAGGAAAAAAATAGATGGCGTTTTCCGTTTTTGGCGCGCAAAAACAATACTGTCATCTTCTCAAATGTCACATTTTGGCGGGAGATTCTAATCTTTCGTAGCAAGAGGTACCTGCTTTTATCCGATTTTCTTGAAGACAATTGAATCTTTACCTGTAAAAGAAAAAAAATACTATTAATTAATTTATAATGATAGTTCTTTGACTAGAATACATGTTAAATATTTTGTACTTTAGTCTCAAACACTACCTATTGTCTTCACTGTGTAATTGCCACATAAACTGTATAATTGTTGGTTTTCCCTAATATACACTTCTCATCAAAAAAATCGAAACACTTCCGTTTTCATTGTTTCTGTCCGAATTTAACACAAAAAAGAATTCATACGATGAAAAAAAATACATATATTATAGCTGGCAGTTTGGCCATTACAGTAATAAGCGAAAATTCTAAATTCAAAATTAGAATTTCATTTGTTTATCTTATAAACGAAATGAATCACTGTTTTGAGACAAATGTGTGTTTAGGGTTGGAGTACATTTAGCGTTTAAAAACTAAAAATTGGCGCCTATCCTTAAACTTTTTGTTTTTTATTTCAATACTGTGACTTTGGGACGTCTGAAAAAAGGTTTTTTTTCTAAAACGTATGGATACTTCGCCCACAGAAGCCGCCCAAGTTGTGGCATTACTGGATTCTGGCCTTAGTCAGCGTGTTGTGGCTGCAAGACTGCATCTAAGCCTGTCATCTGTTCATAGAGTCTATAAACGTTATCGGGAGACTGGTTTGTTCACGCGCCGTTCAGGATCTGGCAGGAATCGGGTCACTTCTGAGCGAGATGATCGATTTATTGTAACAACTTCTTTAAGAAATCGACGCCTTAACGCTTTTCAACTGCAGCAGCGGCTTCGTGTTGTACGAAGGGTGGCTGTAAGTGACTCTACAATTAGAAGAAGGTTGAAGGATCGTGGACTGGTACCGCATAAGCCAGCAAATGGGCCGAAATTAACTGCAGACCATCGAAGAGCGCGCCTTAACTTTGCACGTGAGCACCTAAATTGGTCATACCTACAGTGGAGCAAAGTTCTCTTTTCTGATGAGTGTAAAATTATGCTGTATGGTAACGACGAAAGGAACAAGGTCTACAGAAGAGACGGAGAACGCTATGCACAATGCTGCATTGAAGAAAAGGTCAGCTATGGTGGCGGTTCGTGGACGGTTTGGGGAGGAATCAGCGCCGACGGTAAGACAGAGCTTGCTTTCGTGTCTGGGCCACGTCTGCCTGCACTAAACTGTCATCGGTACGTCGAAGAGTGTCTCGAGCCTCATGTGATGCCCTATGCACATTTTATTGGCAACGGCTTCATATTCATGCACGACAATGCTAGGGCTCACACCGCGGGCGTCGTACGAGATTATCTTAACGAAGTCGATATCTCTATTATGGAATGGCCAGCAAGAAGCCCGGACATGAATCCCATTGAACATCTATGGGATGAATTAAAGAGACGAATTCGAGCAAGAGATCCTGCCCCAGAAACACTTAGCCAGCTGCAAGATGCAATCCAAGAGGAATGGGACAATATACCACAGCATGTGATCGTGACTCTCATCCGATCGATGAAGAACCGTATGGAAGCAGTAATTAGAGCTCGGGGAGGGAATACAAGTTATTAAATAAACGTTTTTTAGCTTTTTTTTTCATTTACGTGTGTTGTTTTATCCATTTCCTTTATACTCCATACGGAATAAAAATGACTCATTTAACAAAATACGAAACCTATGAAAAATTCATTTAAATTTAGAACATTAACATTAAGATTTGATAAGCTCATATTACTCACTATTAAACGACATTTAACATTTATTCCTAAATGTACACATTTTTCTGATAATCCTGACAAAACGTAAACTTGCAAGGTGTTTCGATTTTTTTGATGAGAAGTGTATTTTAATCGTAAATATTTATTTAGTACATGAAGAACTTACAGCTAATAAAAAGAGACTACATACTAATTTTTCAATATATTTTATGTTTAAAAAAAAATTATAATTAAGTACGTAACATTATGATATATATTTTTTTAATTTTGGAATTTTTTTTTGGGACGAAATTAAAGAGAATTTCTTTTGAGTATATTATTGTTTTATTTTTTTCTATTTGAACCTTAACCACGGTAATATTATCTCGTATACTCCATTTGTTTAGATACTAAAACTAAATGTAAAAAATCTTGATTACCTACAGTACGGCCGTTGGATCTTGGCGAGTCTGAAGTTAGGCTCTGCGAATTTTAGCGCTTGAAAACTCGTACAAAAATAAGGTTTTTAACAATAATAAATACAAAGAACAGTTTTTTCCTAAGAATGAGTCGGACTAGTTCGCTATGGTTACCGAGCAATGATGACGCCACAAATATTTTTCCTGTTGTTTCAAACCATGACCTTCAAAAGGACGCTCGCCGTCCGGTCGTCTGTTAACGGTCCAGACTAAGTCAGATAGATCGTCGACGGCGCGCTCTGTTAAGGAGTTATCAGCAAATGTAGAGGCCCCACTGCTGGGCCGAAGCCTACTGGGGCCCGGCCCGGCTTCTGAAAGGAAGATTCCACCCCGGTATGAGTGCTAAGAAGGAATGGGGTGGGTTGTTCAGTAAGAGTCTGACACTGTTTCTCGCCCCGCCTAAGGGTGGGATTCGTCATTAGATGTTTTTTCCCTTCATAAAAGTGGAGGAGTACACTTCTGCTGACACCTCCTTGAGTGAGGCGCGTGGGAACAGTGCGCGCTGTCCACGACTTGGGTAAAACCTGGTTTGGAAGTTTTTATGGAAAATACAAATTCCATGCGGACAAAGCCGATATCACAAGCTAGTTAATTAAAGAATTCAATTTAAAATAATGTTAAATAAACATCGGAAGATCGGAACCTTCCTTCCTCGTAATGACATCATGTTGTCATTAAGGATAAAGTATAGCAGAGTAGAAGATGAGGCAAACTGTGAGAAGTAGGAGATACGCATGCTATACACGCCAAAAGCTGTTTAGAAACTAAAGCAAATCTCAAAGAATTTTAATTCTTCCTGACTCGCCTCGAGGATGGTTTAAAAGCTTGTAGCTACATCTAAAGCAATCCAATGTGATGTTTGATGCAAAAGTAATGCGAAAAAACATTACCCTCCTTCTTTGGCAGTCGGGTAAAAAGAGAGATAACACCTGAAAACTCTGTTGGCATTCTGTAATTCTAAGATTTACTCGAATATTTCACAAAACTTGTTTCAGGATATACGTGTTTTTAAAATAAAAGACATTATTTAGAATCTCGAATAAATGCGCTAGGCTTCTATAGAAGTACTTTTTTACATTTTGAATATGTACTCCACATTATGGAGAGTCAAAGTTCACGTAAAATAGCAGATTTTTAGACGTCTTTACTGAATTATTCTTACACAAATTTACGTTTTGGTTTCTATAGAAGCCTAGATAATATCCACAAGATATCTGTGTATCCAAAATATCTGAAGAAAGATGTGTCATAACATCACAATCACGTCAGAGCGGTTGTATGAAAATGAACGTCGGGTTGACCGCTCTTAAGCCCCAAAGTGTTCGGCGTTCGCACACCTATTGTTATTTAATTGTGTCTGTAATTACAAGGTCGAAAGGTTTTTTTTTTATATGGTAGGTGAAAATCATCCAATGACGAAACCTGCTCTTGGGCGGAGCGGGAGACCAGTGTCAGACTCTTACTGACTAAAAAACCTACCCCGTACCTTCCTTGCCTTATTCCTGGAGTCGAGGTAACAGTTTGCACCACCCTCTAGGCTCCAGGAGGAAGGTCGTAAGGTTAATAATATTCCAAAATTTTCAGACAACGCCATCTAGTCTCAAACTAAGCAGAGCTTGTGCTAGCTGTCAGCTTCATTTGAGAGGCCCAACTGCAGGGCTGAAGCCTACAGGGGCCCCGGGCCCGGTTTCTGAAAGGAAGGTCCGACCCTGGTATGACGGCTGAGAAGGAATCGGGTGGGTCGTTTAGTCAGTAAGAGTCTGACACAGTTTTCCGCTCCGTCCAAGGGTGAAATTCGTCATAAGATGATTTTTCTTATCATAAAAACAGCAGAGCTTGTGCTATGCTGTATATATTGTATATTTGTTACGATTAAAGATAGGACAGGTCTGAGCTCTAGCCAGTAGCGTAGCAAAGTGGGTGCGGCGGGGGCGGGCTTCACCGGGTGTCACCCACCCGGTCTCTCAACTTTAAGAACAATGTACAAACAAAATAAAAATCATTAGTACAAAAATTAGTTTTTCGAGGATTTTTAGCACTAGCTCAGCTCTATGTATAATTCCCGCAAAAGAGCCTGACGCTATTTTTGTCCTTCTGTCATAATTTATTGCTTTTTACTTTTGATGGGGTGAGTTCACCTAAGGTAGCTACGCCACTGGTTCTGGCGCAGTCAGGTAAAAGTAATAAGACATAATGCGGAATCTTATAGGTCAGGGTCAATGGCGATTTAGGCAAGAGGGAAAGATGGAACGAAAATGTCTAGCTATTAGACATTTCCTGCTCAGTCATTTCTGCCATCAGCTCGCTGAGTGGCGGATATTTTGCCATAAAAGCTTCTTTTATTTGTCTGTAATGGTGACTAGGGGTAGAGCGGTATCTTTAAGATGCGGGGGGCAATTTGAATTCCTGACAAAATGAAAGTTTCAATTTCTTAATCCCGAATGTTAGTGAGGGAATTATATACTAACTCTGCCTGGCTAGTTTGTCTTGTGGTCAGTGGCCTTGACTGCTATGCCATAGGTTGTGGGTTCATCTTCAAAATTTTGAGCATAGGAGTAGGGTAGCCAGCTTTGCAGTATGTTACAGGTTGAATTTTGGAGAGTGTGCGCAGGAATTTCATAAGATGATTCCTCACCTCATTTCTGCCATCAGTCAACCAGATGTACGGATAATATACTCCTTTACGTCATTGAAACCTTTTCGGAGGACTAAGCGTTTTGCCTCATCGTTTACTGGAACAGTTTGCCAGCTGCGATCTTCCTATCCGATTATAATTTAGGTGTCTTCTTGGCTAGAGTGAATAGGCTCTTAATAAACTAGTGCGCCTTACCATCAACGATTGTATCACTACTAACCATCAGGTGGGATCGCAGTCAAGCACTAATTTACATCATATAAAAAAATATGACCTCTGAGTAATAATCAGGACTGATTAATTTTATCAAGTGTTGTGCAGAAGTTACAGCATTTACTCAGAAATATTCGATAATAAACTTAAGTAATTCATATCTTAAAATAAAAACTCATTTATCGAGGATAATCGCGGATTAACAGCGGGTTTATCTTTCATTAGAATTATTACTTTATTTATTTTATTGGTTTTATGTTGAGCAGTGTAAAAAGGCGAGTGAAAAATGATTGCAAGTAGCCGAGATGAGAAGTTGAGATGGGAATAGTTCGTTTTTTAATTCTAGACTACGATTTGACAACTTAGAATGTCACACTCTAGAAATATATTCCCAATTTTCTGGAGTTTGACATTGTAAGTTGTCAAATCGTAGTCTAGGATTAAAAAACGGACTATATGTGGTGTGACGAGGATGGATGAAGTGAGAAATGAGTATACCTATTAGAGGAAGTCTGAAAGTGGAAATCGTTTGTCTTGGTATGGTCATGTGAAGAGGGATGAGAAATTCGAAGATACAGTACGGCCGTTGGATCTTGGCGAGTCTGAAGTAAGGCTTTACGAATTTTAGCGATTGAAAACTTGTACAAAAGTAAAAGTTCGAATAGCTGAACCGATATCGCTAATTATTTTTCGTTGTGTTTGTTATTGTCAGGAGAAGGTTCTTATGAAAAAATATATATTATTTATAGTAAGGTAAAGTAGGGTAGAGTAGAATAATCTGTAGCCGGGAGCGAAGCCACGTGCAAAGGATAGTGTATAATTAAAAAAAAAAAACTTTTTTAATTCACAGTAGCATATCATAGTCAGGTTGAATACAAATTGTATGTGTATTAAGAAAATAACTACATAACAATCTTTGCCATTGAAAATAAGACAAATATACAATGTACGGAACCATGGCCTCGCTCACACATGTACATTAAACACAACACGTGCGCCCCACACGGTGCTAAGTTTAGAACTAAGCAAATATGGCGACTACTTTTTTTTATTGTTTTTTTTTTTGTTGCTACAGCCGGAAGGACCTCCCCTGTGGAGATTTTTGAAGCTGGCAATGTGTACGCTAAGGAGTTGCGATGATGTATTGCTGTGTTGATTATTTCTTATTTTTGTTGCTTTTCTTGTACAGTGCTTTTTTTACGGTGGATAAAAATCGTACAATGACTCTTACTGATTAAACACCCTTCCCTGTTCTATCTTTGCCTTTCACACTGGGGCCAAGCCTTCCTTTCAGAAAGAGACCCTAGGCCCTGGGGCCCTAGACAAGTGGCAATCGCTCCGTGTCGAATCCATTTCTAAGTTCGATTTCGCCTTAACGATGTCGACCACAAAATGGTAGACAAAGTGACATCGATCGGTCGGATCGATCGGTGATATGTATCGATAAGTCGAAGTGTTGGTTCGATAAAATAACAACTTCTTGGCTATGGTTATCGAATTAAAACGTCCAATTTGACGTATAAACAACTAATAACAATTAGCGAATCGAAAACGTTTGACCACGTGACTTTTCGAAGGCATATGTCAGTTTCATACATTTGGAATTTCGAATTTCGTTATCGTTAGTGAGAATGTGACTTTGTCTAAGCCCCCTGGATCCTTACGGTTTTGCTGATAACTCCTTGAGGCGTGTGAGAACAGAACGGGACTTGGGCTTGGGGTTCGTGTCTGAAAAGAAGGCTCTGGCTCTGGTTTACAATGGCAACGCAGAAACAAGGTGGGTTGTTTAGTCAGTAAGAGTCTGACTGACACCATTTACCGCACGCCCAAGGGCGGCATGGGAGCGTTCAAGTATTACGTAACGCAATTTTTGAAGATTTTTGACCCCCCCTCCCCCCCTCGTAACGCACCGTAACTTTTTTCTGTACCCCCCCTCCCCCTCTCTAAACGTTACGTAACATTCAAAGTGAGCATTTTTACCTAAACTTTTCTTTATTTTTCAGCTTTTTTTAGCCGTTGTCTAAGACCAGACTAATACAATCGAGGGATTCCTATAAAAAGTACCACGTATATGAAAAAGGTTGCCATTTTGGGAGTTTTGATTTCCTAATTTTTTATTTAAAAAAAAAAAACAATGTTACGTAACGTGTAGTAAGAAAGACCCCCCCGTCCCTGTAACGCATCGTAACGTTTTACGAGACACCCCCTCCCCCCCAAATCGCGTTACGTAATACTTGAACGCCCCCCATTCGTCACTGGATGATTTTTACCCAGCATAAAAATCCCCGTTCGGTAGCAGTACCTATATGACTAATGTTTATTCAATTAATCGGTATTCGCGTTAACCTCAATTCTGCTACCGATACTAAACCGCTTTGCGGTTAAATACTTTAACGTAGGTAATCTTTTGTATCGCGGACGGTGAGCAATGGGTAGCTCGCCGTCCGGTCGTCTGCTAACTGTCCAGACCGAGTCCAAGTCGTCAACGGCGCTCACCGTTACCGCGCGCCTCAAGGAGTTGTCAGCAAACTGTAGGGGCCTTCAGGGTCGAAGCCTTCTGGAGCCGAAGGTTGGTGTGAAAGTGTTACCGCGGCTCTAGGAATAAGGCAAGGAAGGAATGGGGTAGCTTTTTTAGTCAGTAAGAGTCTGACACTGTCTGCCGCTCCGCCGAAGAGCGGGTTTCGTAATTGGATGATTTTCACCTACCATAAAAAAACCTATATGACTAATGTTTATTCAATTAATCGGTATTCGCGTTAACCTCAATCTGCTACCGATACTAAAACGCTTTGTGGTTAAATACATTAACGTAATCTTTTGTAATTACATTTTAATCTGGGATTAAACACTAATTGATATAAATGGGAAAAGTGCCCAGAACGCTGGCAGCATTGCCACATTGGTTGGCAAATGGCAATGATGATTTGTTGACCGAAGAAAAGCCCAGCCTTCTGGTCACGCGAACACGCGAAGAGTCGACCAACTGTTTGGTGATGTCACGGAAAACATGAAATTATCCCTTTTTTTTTATTCGCTATACACTAATACACAATATACCCGGCGTACGGCAAATATCCACCCTTACGTTGTTGAGACACCTGCGGCCCGGACTAAGCGTTTTGTCTCGTCATTTATACCGCGTACATCTAGGGACTGGAACAGTTTGCCGGCTGCAGTCTTTCCGTCCGATTAAAATTTAGGTGTCTTCAAGGCTAGAGTGAATAGGCTCTTAATAAACTAGTGCGCCTTACCATCAACGATTGCATCACTGCTTACAATCAGGTGGGATCGCAGTCAAGCACTAGTTTATTGCAATAAAAAAAAAACTAATCAATTCCTTCGCACACTCTCCACTATGCAACCTGTAAAATGCTGCAAGGCTGGCTATCCTACGCCTGTGCTAAGCTCATAGCTCGTTGCCTGTGCTCATAGCTTTGGGACTTAACCAAATCTGGATCACCAAATAGCCTCTCTGCACGAAACGTAATGGCTTCAACAACGTAAGGAAAGATACACGCCGTGCGTCGGGTTGTCCGATGAAAGAAATGGGATGGTGGAATTAAATAATGTAATTCCCTCGCACACTCTTCAAAAAGCACCGTGACAATTCTACCAAAATAGGTAACAATATTGCACGTTCTTAAGGCGCTACCTATACCGGGCACCGTAAAAACGTCCTCCTTTTCGTTGCGAAGTTAGCCGTATTGCTACACAGTACAAACACCAAAAAAAATACAGTGTATAGTCTAATATATAAGTAAAAGACTTATGCAAAAACATTTTTTAAAAATAAGTCAGAATTTTGAGAAAAAAAATCGCAAGAAAGTGCACGAAAACAATTTTTCGTCTAGAAATACTCAGTATTTTGAGTGATACCTATTATTTTATTTGTAACTACCAAAATGGAAATTTAACCAACTAAAGAGAAATGTAAAAATATTTTACTAATTGTTGTACTTTTTTTTTTTTAATAATAAAAAACTGCGAAAAATCCTTCATATTAGCGGACACGAGATTCAACTAAAATCAAACGCATAGCCATTTTCAACCTTATTTGTTCGCAGCGATGCACACCCGGAATTACCTAAAGATTTGCTGCTTACAACGCCTTAAGAAGCTTTCCCTCTCTACGGTTTATCTACTCATGTACCTACAGTACGGCCGTCGAATCTTGGCGAGTGTGAAGTTAGGTTCTACGAATTTTAGCGCTTGTACAAAAATAAATGGTTTAAACAAAGTCAAAGTCAAAGCATTTATTTGTATAAAATGTGGTACAGAGGATGGTAACATTTATGTTATAAGCACAAAGACACATTTCGCCATTATCTGGCATACAAATATTAAAATATTAGATGCTTGGAAAGCTAAACTCAACAAAACGAAAATTATCATTTCATGGTACGAAAAAAAAATGGTTGCCTGTAAAGTCGGTTTTACGGGCGAAGATTTTACGTGACAACGTCTTTTTCTCGGTAGAATATTTATTGATATGAATATAATTAAATTGCACAATAGGAACAAGGAATTGAATGAAAATAAGAATTGCACAAATTTTAACTATAGAAATATATTTTGTTTGCTGCGCGCGCGGCAGACCGATCATAGTTGAGTGGGAGAGAGACGCAAGGCATTCGGCGGGCCTCTCTCTCGTTCGGTGACTCATCGTAACGTTACCGAGCGTTACACTTTTTCATAAGTGACTCCCAGCCGCAACCTAATTTAAGACGTTGTCACGTCAATAAATGCAATAAATAAACAAATAAATGCAATTATTAAAAGCTGTTATTGGCATTTTTTTTTACCTTTTGCGTTTGAAAACTCGAACAAACTAAAAGGTTCGAGTTTTCAAGCGCTAAAATAATTCGCAGAGCCACCTGCAGACTCGCCAAGATCCGATGGCTGTACTGTACCAACGCTGCGTTTTCCGGTACCTGTCGCCATTTCAGAACTAAACATCTCCAAAACTTACTATGATAATTTGTATTTAAATGTCATTAACATACTCATTAGTGTAAATAATCTTTAATTAAATGTCAATTTCACGTTAAATATCTCAAGAATTTGTTGCTAGAATATTCTCTCTTTTCGAAAGTTCAGTTTCATAGAAAAATATTGGTTCTCACATTTATTATTTTTGCTCCAGTACGTACTTATTGTGATATCGGCCGTACTGTACAGTCACTTCATTTGTCTTAGGTAATCTGTAGACCATACACCTTTACATTGATGACATTAGTGCAGTTTCGACGTTCACGCAGTGTGAGAGCGCTGTCAGTTTTAAAAGTTTTGTTAGACGACATAATGCCAATGAAGCGCTGCAGCGGACTTTTGTATTAACTTTTCAGTATTTTGACAAATAGTTTCTATGAACGTGCTTGTCTATCGCTAAGTAATAAGTCGTTTTTTTTTTTAATAATTTGATATAAAGTAGTGCTTGACTGCGATCCCACCTGATTGTAAGCAGTGATGCAATTTTTGATGGTGAGGCGCACTAGTCTATTAAGAGCCTATTCACTCTAGTCTTGAAGACATCCAAGTTATAATCGGATGGAAAGACTGCAGCTGGCAAACTGTTCCAGTCCCTCGATGAATAAAACCAACAGTCGTTATCGAGTACCAAGTTTACTATGAAGGAAATAATCTCCATGTGTATGAGTTGTGTGTATGAAGTCATACAGGAAGTGCTTTAACGGCCGATCATTTCATGCCGGCACACTGTTGTATGGACTTGATAGTCGTTAACAATCATTTCTGGGGTAATATTATAACTTCGATGACTTGACTAGGTTGTGTCGATTGATCTCTTTTTATTTTTTAGCCAAAAAGATTTTTTTTTACAAACTTTAATTAGTTTCACTTGTCCCGATGCTTGTGATCAAAGGAGATTTCTCTGCGCCCATACATTGTTCGCCCTGGAACCAAGAGCATCGGAAAATTATATTTTGTGTTGTCTATCATTAGTAAACTCCTTTTTATGATCTTATTTTCAAAGCGGACTAGCTGCAGAATAGATATATTCCAAAAAAAAAGAATTAGATTTTGAGGTTATAATCGAACCATAACAACAAATATTAGATACCTATAGTTTTTCATAGCTTAGTGATTTTTAAGAAACTGAAAAGCAATATCAGGATATATTTAGCTATTTTGAGCACCTTCCTAGATAATTGCGTAGGTACCTATGCAGTTTTTTTTTCTAAAGCCTAAATGTATATGTACTTAAGTTCAGTGTTTAAATGCATAGAATCTATTAACATAGGTACCTGTATTCTTAGAATTCGTTAAGGAATGAGAAAAAACAGTAAATAGAAGCGGCGCATGCTTGAACAGTGCAAATTACCCATTGTCACACTATATTTTTTTTTGTTTTCCGTAAATACATAAATAAAATAAAATTCGGTGTATTGTCGTCAAAGGATTACGATGGGTGGAATTAAATAATTATTTTCGTAATTAAAATGTCATTAATACGAGATTAATAAAGCCATTATTCTTCGAGATCACGTTTATAATCTCGGAAATTGAATTTAAATCGCTTAGAATATAATACGGCTGTGGAAAAACTTTTAACTACAAATTATAATAGTCAAATTAATGACTTTTAATCGGTGGTAATTAATATACTAAGGGAACTAATTTTTTGAGCAGTTATTTAAATATTTGAGATGTTATTATGATCAGTTCAAAAACATATTGAGCAGTTATTTCATTTAATGGCAGTTCATTAATTATTGCGACAGTAAAACATGGACAGTAAAAAAAAAACAACTTGTCGGTTATTTTATCATACAATGTCAATATCTAAAAATGATTGAGCTGTCCAATAACTAAATGGGCAGTAAAAATGATGGAATGGGCAGATCGATAAATAGATCGGCAGATCATAGCGAGCGGTGACACCCGAACTCAATTTCATTGAAAAGAGAGGTCAAATGTTCGTTAGTTGGGCGGAGCTTATAGCGCGGGTCCATAAACGAAGGAGTTCTGAGGTAAGAAATATAAAAAAATAAAATATAAAAATACAACCGAATTGAGAACCATCTCCTTTTTTGAAGTCGGTTAAAAAAAGGAACCCTTATAGTGCGACTTCGTCTATTTGTCCCTGCCTGTTCGTCACACCGCTATATTATTATCTCAACACTAATTTACAACCTCATTATTTATAGAATTGCTTAGAATAAGATTTCTTTCCGACAAATTCTGATTTATTACTGCCCACACGTAACTGCCCATTCATTCATTTTTACTGCCCATTTAATTATTTTTCTGCTCAATTTTGTATTCACCGATCAGTTTTATTATTTTTTATTACTCATTTTTGTTTATTTTACTGCTTAGCTTTAACTGCTGAACTAGTTTTTAAACCTCCCATTTATATTTTTTAACTTACCAAAACCGCTATTTACAACTGCTCCTTTAAATCAGTGCCAAATACTAATGATTTTAAACTCGACGACTATTCTCGTTCGATTTACAGTACGGTCGTCGGATCTTGGCGAGTATGAAGTTAGGCTCTGCGAATTTTAGCGCTTGAGCACTCGTACAAAAATAAATGGTTTAAACGGATAAAAACTGTTATTTTGGCGGAAGTATCTGATCTATCCTACCTTCTGGGTTTTATTCACATTTCATGAAGACAATCAAGGCTTTACCTGTAAAAGAAAAACTTACAATTAATTTATGATAATTATTTTACTACAACAGTCATTCATTGAACTTCACTCGATAAAATCCCGCCAAAATTCTTTTGAAAAAAATATATACATACAAAAAGGATAAACTGACTGACATATCAACGTACAGCCAAAAGTACCGGGTCTAGGAGCGTGAAATTATGCACAAAGCTTCCTTTTATGACGTCGGAAAGCACTAAGAAAGGATTTCTCAAAACTCATACTCTAAGGGGATGAAGCGGGGACTCGAACTTTGTATAGAGAAACCTATTTTCACGCGCAAATTCCAATATCGATATCAAAAGAATAAAAGAATTATTAAACTCCAGTTAGTTAATCAAAATATAAAATTGAAAAAAGGGCTACAAACTACAATCAAAACAATGGTAGGTAATTGTTACAATTTTCCCCGAAATTGTTTAAAATTTTTAACCTGGCAACAATGGAAGGGCCGAAACAATCGTACTCTATGGTATCATATAACACAAAAGAGTTTTTAACACAAAGTTATCATTTCATCGCTTTCTAAATAACCACAATTGTATTTTAGATGCATTGTTTTATATTTTCCGTGTTAGAAAATAATATACTTAACAAAAGTTATTGCAATTAAGTAGTTTAGTTTCCTTATGACCCCTGTAACAAAAATTGCATTTTGTTGGCAATTTTTATTGCTCAAGATTTATAACTCTACAGAAATATATTTCCGTATGTAGTCCAGCTTGAAATTGCTGACGAATTTAACAAAATTTTGTTTCAAATATCTTAAATTTATCACAGGGATATACTGCTAAATTGCTGCAATTGTTGCTTTGTGTTGAGCGATATAATCAGCAACTTGCCAGCTATAGAATTGCAGCAAGAAATTTCCAAAGAAGCCCGTTTCCAAAGACCTTTATAATAATAACTAGCTTTTGCCCGCGGCTCCGCCCGCGTGGTATTGGGGTTGGGGTTGGGGTCTCCGGGATAAAAAGCCTATGTCCTATTCCGGAGTGTATCCTATGCCTGTGCCAAATTTCATCCAGATCCGTCCAGCCGTTTTTGGCGTGATTGAGTAACAAACATCCAAACATCGTAACTTTCGCATTTATAATATTAGTAAGATGTAGTCCAGCAAGAAATTGCGGACGAATTTAACAAAATTTTGTTTCAAATATCTTAAATTTATCACAGGGCTACACTGCTAAATTGCTGCAATTATTGCTTTGTGTTGAGCGATATAGTCCACTACTTGCCAGCTATACACCGTGAAATTTAAATGGTTGTTTTCCCGCGGCAGAATGACTTGCCATAACTGCCCTGCTTACCCTAAAACGCAGTAAGAGCAAAAAAGCAGTTTCGAGAAAAACGCAAAAAACACTTTGACATCTTATTTTTTATAGTAATAATGTTTTATGGTAGATTTTTTTTTGCCTAGAGGATTAAGGCAATTACAAAGAATGAATTTTGAAAAAAAGCGTGTTATTAAGTCCATTAAATTTAAAATTAAATGGATTTTTCGAAAATCATGTCTATTACTGCTTGCGAAAAAGTTTAGAATACAGGTTAAAATACAGTAACACATACTTGATACTGCAAAACTCATCGGTTAATAGTCGTATTAACAGATTTTACAGAATAATTTGCAGTATAAGTCTTTTTTACTGCATTTTAATTAGAACGTTGAACTAATTGTACCTGCAGTATGTAACAAATTTTGAAAATGATTAGGTTGTGTAGGGATTTATAAAGAAAACAAGACATTTTTGTTTGTATTTTGTTATGTAGAAACTTTATTTTTTATTATTTGAGCAAATTTAAACTTTTTCAAAAAAGCTAAAAACAGAACAAAATAAATATTTAAGTGGACACCCACTTAAATATTTATTTTGTTCACGTGATTTTTTACCATTTTTCTTGATATTAATAACGGCAACACGAAGACTACATAGCTTGAAATGCTTACAGTACATATAACTGTATATTTACTTTAAAAACCTGTAATTTTATCGATTAATAAAAACACATTTAAGGAGGGATTCCATGCAACGAACGTGATTTTTCCGCATACATGTAATGTCTAATCTTGTTTAAATAATAGTGCAACGTAGTGTAAGCGACTCCGATTCGCACTTGCCTGGTTTATTACCTTTTTTGCAGATTTTTGTACAATATTTGCAGGTTTTCTTTGTTTTACTTTATCCTTTATTGTAGATTACTTCTGTGGTATGGTATTGGCTATTGTATTATTTGAGATTAAAGATCTCTTCTGTCTGATACCGAAACATCTGAATCTTCAACACTACCCGTGTCTCGGTAATAAATGTTATCGTGGCCTAACATTAGTCTCAGTGATATTAACACGCTTGCAGCCGCCTGATTTGTAAGCATTACTGTTTTGTACGCGGATGCCGCCGCCTTACTCCGGATTAGGACCCAGCGTGAGAGGCCGTTGCCGTAAATCGTCCACACGGGTACAAGGACCTCCTTACTCGTGTGGAGTACCAACTCCTAAGCAGGGCACACCTTCACTGTATGCTCCACCGTGTTCTCCGGGCGGTCCATACAATGGTGATACTCGGGCTTTTTTGCACTGATTGGGTGCAGTTATCTCCCGAATTTCCGGTGAAGATCTGGGTCATACGAATGATGAAGACGCTGTGAAGTCTTTCCAGCCTCCTTTCAAAGAGGGTACCTACCACCATAATTATGGCGAAAAGCCTTTACAGACTTCACAGCGTTCTCACCTTCCGCTGGACTTCTTATTGTTAAGTTTTTTACATTGTGTCGATGCCACTCAATAAAGCAAATTACACTGTATATGTATATATATATATATCTGTACAGGCCACGAGTTGATGAGCAGTATTAAAACTGCTATATAATCTATTATTACTAATGTTTGGATGCGATAATACTGGCATAAATGCTTTTAAAGTGATATTCTAATGTGGAAAATAGGCAGGTATTATTACCTTACATTTTTTTCCAATAAGAGATAAAATACTAGCCGTTCACTTTAATGTGTATGTTTCCTCCCGTAGCAGCCCCAATTTGCATCTTAAGTCAGACCTTAGGCCCTACCACGATCTATTTTACGACCTAAACTGAACTATTATATAACTGCTACATAGAATGTATATTTCCTCCTTCTCGCTTGCATGCCTGTCATTTTTACACGTCATGGTAAAACCCATGGTTAACTTGGATGGCAAACTTAAATTAATTTGCAAAACTTTGTCGTGATGTTATTTTGTATCTATCAACAACCATCTCGGATAAACAGTTAGTAGGTAATTATTTTAATCTTAAAGCCTTGGACGGTTAAAAGGTCTAGCTTCGAAATTAACTCAATCATCGAATCTAGCGCGACTGGGCAGCGTTCAGGAAGCTGCGCCATATTATCTTCTTGTTAAATATACCACAAAGTCTCAAGAGAAAAGTCTATGACCAGTAAGGCTTCATCAGAAGGTTTAAAGACACCTATAAGACAATGGAAAGAGCTATGCTCGAAATTTTCTTCCGTCATCTTGGTCACTACCATTCCCATCATTCCACTGAATGATGGTCATTATGGCGACATTTGTGAGAGGTCATTGGACAACAGTGGACGTCTTTCGACTGTACTGATGAGCTTGTTGAATCAGTTTACTATTTAATATCTTTTTTAATTAAGTTGTCTTAAAATCTCGAAGTTAATACAGAACAGAACAGTTTAAATGAGAGATAATTCCTGACTAGAGCGCAGTATAGTCTGATCGTGACACCAGTGAAATTTAGTACCTTACTTTGAGTTACTTATTATAATGCAGTAACAGTGACTTATACTGCCATTTTATACAAAAATACTTATTTTTCAACTTTAGAACGATACCGACTATAGTGCAGTAAACATAACAACTTACTGCAATTTCGTTGGTTTTCAATCAGTCGTCATCAATGCAGTATTAACATTTTCGGTGTAAAAAGGGCTTACTGCGTTTTAATTTATATTCCGTCATATTTCTTTTGTTGTGGATTACAGATTTTATGAGGTAATAGAGACATTTACTGCGTTTAAATTGATAAAGTAATGAGTCGATTTAGCCGTAAAAGCTTTAACTGCATTTTAGTTAGAATAACAATGAATTTTGGCATAAAATTTTGAGTTACTGCATTAATAAATTTCGTTTTTCTGCCAAGTTAATCATCGAATCAAAACCTAGGTTAGACGAATATGTTCCTTATAAAACGTTGGTTCGGAATCAATAAAAAACCCAAAAACCTAAAAAAGCCTATTACTGCGTTTTAGCGTCAGCACGGCAGATAAGGAGTACTTTTGAGGCATACAGAAAAAATATAAAAATTAAAAAGTCTTTTTTTTATAAATAATTATTAAAAATATTTATCAACTCAAAAAAGCGAAAACAATAGTAACATTAGACGTAATTTGTAGGTACTACTAGAGTCGCATGAGCAGCCCGCCGTCAAAAGAAACCGATTCATTAAATATTTGAACCAATATAAGCTCTCGCACGTTGTGATACGTCATAATTAGCTTGCACTCTACAGGTGCATTTTTTGTTTTTAATATTTTATTTCTTTATCAAACGTTTGTATTACCAAGATACAACCATTTCGCTGAGGGAAAACAACCATTTAAATTTCACGGTGTAGAATGGCAGCAAGAAATTTCCCGTTTCTAAAGACCTTTTATAATAATAATAAAGTTTTTGTTTTCGTATTCATATTCATTGTTATAAATATCACATAGGCCTACATGGTGGGCACTTATAAAACGTCAGAAGCTAGTGCACGGTTCCGGTTCCTCGAAAGCATTACGCCGGGGCTCTGGGACTAAGGCAAGGAAGGAACGGGGTAGGTTGTTTAGTCAGTAAGAGTCTGACACTGTTTCCCGCTCCGCCCAAGGGCGGGATTCGTCATTCGATGATTTTTACCTACCATAAAAAAACACTCTCAAATACGGATTAAACCAAGATATGATCATTTTTTACAAACCTGATTTTAAAATAACAAATGACGCAGACTACGCACAATCGCAACGCGCAGGCGCCAAAATGGTTAATCGAATGCAAATGCCAGTTAGCGCTTGGCAGTCGGACTTGAACATAGGGTTGTCTCAAGCGCTGACGAAACTGGACATAGTTACACAGCTCGTTCATTATTGTACGTTTTGATACAAGTGCAGAAAGTTTGTCATTGCGTGTTACAGAGCCCGAAGGCTTTTTTTTATGGTGGGTGAAAATCATCGAATGACGAAACCCCCTCGTGGTCGGAGCGGGAGACAGTATAAGACTCTTACTGACTAAAAAACCTACCCCATTCCTTCCTTGAGGCTGTAGTGATAAATTTGCACGTGCATCAAACGATGCTCTTCAATACAAGGCGTGCCCAGCCTGATGTGATAAATGTAATTAAAATATGGCAGGAGTGATTACGGTCACGGTTTCTGCACTAGTAGGAAAACAATCAATTGCGTGCCTAAAAGCAGTAGCATGAGAGATGTCATTTGATGATATCCCACCAAAAAAAACCCTAGAGCGGGAAAAACCATTGGATGATTTCCAAGCACAAAAACTTATCAAGAAAATTAGAAAGCTTGAAGATGTTCATCATCATCATCAGCCGAAAGACGTCCACTGCTGGACATAGGCCTCCCCCAAGCGCCGCCACAAAGACCGGTCCTGTGCGTCTTCCAGCAACCCTGACCAGGTCATCGGACCACATTGTGGGATGCCTTCCAACGCTGCACGGTAGAGATGTTAATTTAGTTATTTCGTAGTAGTACACGGGCCATTCTCAACCCACCTAATAGGGAAAGCTTTGGGAAGAACATCACCTACCACCATCCGACTTCTTGAAACTACAGGAAATTCTTCCGCCTGGACACGAAAAGCACTAAATCGGTTGCGCTTCCAGGTAGGCCACTGTAAATACAACTTGGCTAAATGGGGTGTTATAGACCCGTTTGATACTCCCCCTCAAAACATGAGCCACTTGCTGGAGTGCCCTAAGTGCCCATACACCTGCACTATGGAGGATTTAATGACCGCAGCTGCTGTTAACGTAGTTACCTACTGGGACCAAACAATTTAAAGAGTTTATCATCGATTCGAAAAGAAGAAGAAGTTATTTCGTTTCGGCAGTTAAACTTTCAGGTAGTGGCAACCCTAATGCCAGTGCAAGGCAACAGGTATTTTCTCAAGGCGTTATTATTACACACGATCGGAATGTTTAACTCACGACCATTCCCGTAACACTTGCATACTGTGGTGTGAGCGGCCATATTGGTTTTTTTTATTGATTTGTTAAGTTGGTAGTACCTATAGTAAAGACTTTAATATTCTTTGTAAAGACTTCTCATTTGACCCATTTACTACTAAAACGTATACACCGTGAAATTTAAATGGTTGTTTTCCCGCGGCAGAATGACTTAAGTAAGGCGTAATTTTGAAGCATACAGTAAAAATAAAAAAAACAAAAAGTTTTTTTTATAAATAATTATTAAAAATATTCATCAACTCAAAAAAGCGAAAACAATTGTAACATTAGACGTAATTTGTACTGTTTAAACCAAAATAAGCTCTCGCACGTTGTGATACGTCATAATTAGCTTGCACTCTACAGGTCCATTTTTTGTTTTTAATATTTTATTTTTTTATCAAACGTTTGTATTACCAAGATACAAACATTTCGCTGAGGGAAAACAACCATTTAAATTTCACGGTGTATACTATGCGCACTCAGCTGAATGCGGACCTTTTCAAACGTGCTGATATAAGTGATATTTTATTGTAAGTATTCTTTTTTATCGTGCTTGTTAGTGATCCTAAGTTTTCTGCTAGTTTTTCAGTTTCTAACCGTGAGAACCTGTAATTGGCTCAATGTTTCTTATACAATTGTTATTGTTTAGCTATAGCTGTTGGTTCTCCTTCGATTAAATAAATAAATAAATATTTATTTATTTATACGAAGACTGACCCTTTGACTGGCCTGTCAGCATAGTAGTTAGTGAACCTGACTGCTGTGTCGGAGTTCGTGGGTTCGATTCCCACCCAGGACAAATGTTTGTGTGATGATTTTATCTATAATATGTATGTATTTAGAAATATATAAGTATGTTTATCAGTTGTCTAGTACCCATAACACAAGCTCTGCTTAGCTTGGGACTAGACGGCGTTGTGTGATGGTCGTCCAATATTATTATTATATTATTTATACTTTTTATTTGGTTTGTTAAGTTGTTACTACATAGTTTCTGACGCTTATCCCAGCGAATTTTGTTTTAATTTCATTTTCTAATATCATTAACATAACCGTTTGACAGGTGCCCGGACCTGACGCCTCAGTGCTGCTACCTGGTGGACGTCATATTTGAACAAACTCATTGTGCTGATCTGTAAATGCGTGAGTCAAAAGAAACAACAGAAGAAAAACCAACTTTCGATTTACGCTTAGCCAACGCAAAGAGCAAACAGCATGAAATGTATTATCTTGTAATTATCAATTGTAATTTAGTATTGGTTTCTTTTACGTTTAGCTCATGGATCAGGGCGTCAAGTCTGCTATTACAATACTGTCAGAATAGTCGATCATTGATTTCAAAATTGTTGATTTTGACAAGTTTGTCTACTAACATTATGGCGTCATTATGACTTTCCAATGATCAACCAGTGACATTTCATAGAAAGATTTTTTTTAGAATTGTGATCTAGTACATAATGACAAATGAATATTAGACATATGCGGTAAATTAATTAAATTTTGACAGTTCCTTTAATCAGTGACTTACGATTAGAATGTTATTATGCAATAACAATTTATTGTTTTTAATTCGTTACAAAACAACTCGTACCACAATTATATTATGACACCACTGACCGCCCGATGAGATTACGAACTTTTAGCAAAATGACAATGGAATCGTGTTGGAATGACAATATTTTGAAAATAGCAGACTTGGGCCCCAGGAGTGCCGACTGCAATGGTTTCGAGCACCCAAAGTAAAAATATTTTTATTTCACACTAGCTTTTACCCGCAGCTTCGCTTCCGGCAACAGAATTTTCTACTCCACTCTACCTTACTCTACCCTAATTTTTTTTTTCATAAGAACCTTCTCCTGGTCCGAAAGCGAGCAATCGGTAGCTCGCCGTCAGACCGAAACAAAGTCCTCAACGGTGCGTACTGTTCCCGCACGCACTAAGTAGCTGTCAGAAGGGACACTGCAGGGTCGAAGCCTACCTGGGCCAAGGGATTTTTTTTTTTCGGCATGAATGGGAAATCCTTCATGGACGCCCCAGGCTGCCTCACAAACGAGCCAGTCTGGGCAGTGTCAGACTCCTACTGACTAAAACCGCACTCCTGCCTTACATTACATCCACAGACATTACGTCCGTGCCCTTGTTTGATATTTATAATTTTTTTGCTTCTGGGCAACTCCACGTGCAAGTGGCGCCACTCCAGAGCACCTATCAGCGATTTACATAATACTCGTCAGGATTTCAATGATTGAGAAGCCATCAGCCCGAAGCGTGCTGTAAAGCCTTTAGGTTCATAACGACAACTTTCCCAAAACGTTCACACTCCCAAAACGTCTACTTCCCAAAATGGTAATTCCCAAAATGTCTATTTCCCATTTCGTCTACTTTCCCATAACGACCAATTCCCAAATAGTCTGTTTCTCAAAACGACTACTCCCAAAACGTCTACTTCATAAAATTTAACACTTGTCCAATATTTTCTTGAAAACTAAAAGAATCGCTTTATAGTCCTTTTTAGTCGACTTAAAAAAGGAGGAGGTTTTCAGTTCGGATGTTTGTAAAGGTTCTTATAAGAGATAAAACAAAGAATTATGAAAATTGTCAAGGAAGAATACTTGAATATCTTGAACTTGAATATCTTGAATAATTGAGCTACTATAATAACGAACTACTATAATTATGATTTTAGAAAATTATTTTACACAAAAATTTAAATTCCCACTGGAACCCGTAAAATTTTGATAAAAAAATAAACTATTTAGAAAGTGGACGTTTTGAGAGTTGACCTTATGGGAAGTGGACTTTTCGGGAATTATAGATTTGTCGTCGTTATAGGAAAGTAGACGAAATGGGAAATAGACATTTTGGGAATTACCATTTTGGGAAGTAGACGTTTTGGGAGTGTGGACGTTTTGGGAAAGTTGTCGTTATGAACCTAAAGGCTGTAAAGTGCCGCACCAAACAAATGGACTCCCAACCCAGAAAAGGGGTTTGGGCTAGGGGTTTGTGTCTGAAAGGAAGACTCTGGCCCTGGTATATAAGACAACGAAGGAATGGGGTAGGTTGTTTAGTCAGTAAGTGTCTAAACACACTATGCCGAGGATACGCGACGGAAGTTCGGCATGATTACGCCTGCAATGCTATTTGAATTACTGGCGACACATTATGCCGAAATTACGTTGCGTTATAGCGTGCAGCCGAACTTCAGTCGGGCGTAAGTTCTGCGGAAATTCGGCGGCAACGTATTCTGTAGAACACACATCATAAGCGACAGAAGTTCGGAGTTTTATTTTGCATTTGTCTGTCCGGCTGTTTAGATAACACGACACGACGCCACGACAGCGCTCGAAACACTGAATATACACATAAAAAGGCGCAACTGAATTTCTGCCGAGTAAGTTCGGCACTTATGGTGTGTCATATCAGCCGAATACGTTGAAACGTAAAATCAGCCGCGGAACTTCGGTCGCGTACGTTCGGTATAGTGTGTTTAGACACTAAGAGTCTGACACTGTTTTCCGCTGCACCCAAGGGCGGGATTCGTCATTTGATGATTTTTACCTACCATAAAAAAACCAGTGCTCAACAAAAAGTGAATTTAGGTTTAATCAAGCATCACCGCTACATTTCGTCATTCTGACTGAATTACCGGATGCAATTTTCCTGCACAAGTGCAATGACAAATGGCTAGATTAAAAATAACGATGACTTTATTTTACCTTGTAATTCTGAGAAGGTTAAATATTGATTTATAGTAACAACAAGTTATCTATAAATACATGAGGAAAATATATAAATAGGTTATTCAGGAGTGATTACTGTGAAGAATTTTGTTTGTTTGGTGCAGTTATACAAGAACATGTAAAGATTTATTTATTTAAACTTCATGTACCGTAGTGGTACATAGGCGGACTTAATGCTACAAGGCATTCTCTACCAGTCAACCTTTGGGTTAAAAAAGACAACACTGTGGTAGGTGTGCAGAATAAATAAATAACAGATATTTTAAATAGATTGTAATTATAAATTAAGTGACTTATAATAATAAAATGCGTATATATGCTAATATTATAGACTAATAAATACTATGATAAATATCAAATAATTATAATTAACAGAACTATTATAATAATTATAATTAATACATGTATTTCTGCTAAATTTAAACTTTCGTATACCGTAATTAGAAACATAATTAAATATGAGATTAAAAAAGAAGTATTTTATGTCATCTTTACAAATCTATAGATAATTTAACTACCTAGTTTTTGACATATAGGACATCTACACTAATATAATAAAGAGGTAAAGTTTGTTTTTTTGTTTTTTTTTTTATTTTTTTGTTTGTAGGAGGTAATCTCTGGAACTACTGGTCCGATTGAAAAAAAAAATAGCAACAAAAGAAAGCTGCTTTACTCCTGAGTGACATTGGCTATATTTTATGTACTTGGGCGTAGCCGCTGACAAAAGCTAGTATTCAATATTACAAAAATGTTGATGCGCAAGAAGCGACGCTAGCTCCTATTTTGTTCGCTCAAGGTCGCTGGCATTTGGATCACCTTGGTGGGCCTTCCCGACTCGCCTATCGTCTACGTCGAGCATGGTTTAAAAGCTTGTTGCTTCATGTAAAGCAATCCAATGTGATGTTTGATGCAAAAGTAATGCTAAAAAATGATAAATGATCTTTATTTTGCAAGTAGGTTTAAAAAACACTTTTACACGTCATTTTTTTTTTATGCTAGATGAGTCCGGTGTTTCCTAGCGGACTACCCTGAGAAGAAACACCGAAACAAACTCAGGGGTCAAAGTCTCTTTTAAAGTCCATACAGAAAATATGTATTGGTCAAATCACATAAGAACCATGCAGATTTGTCTGAGATGGTCTTTTGAAGAAAGATCCATACAAATTTGAGTAGACCTGTCCAGTCAGTGCAAGCATTTGTCAGTATTCGCAAAGCTCAACTCAGGACTACTAAGGAGCTCAACACGACCCGACGAACAAAAGAGAGATAACACCTGAAAGCTCTGTAGGCATTCAGTAATTCTACGATTTACTCGAATGTTTCACAAAACTTGTTCCGGGAAATACGTGTTTTTATTAAATATTTAGGGATTTTTGAAAAAAAAAATTACAACATTTAGAATCTCGATTAATTGCGATAGGCTTCTATAGAAGTACGTTTTTATATTTCTAATATAGGAGTACATTATAGAGAGTCAAAGTTCACGTAAAATAGCAGATTTTCAGAGGTCTTTACTGAATTACTCTTAAACAAATTTATGTTTTGATTTCTATAGAAGCCTAGATAATATCCACAAGATATCTGTGTATCCAAAATATCTGAAGAAAGATGTGAAATAACATCATAATCACGTAAGAGCGGTTGTATGAAAATGAACGTCGGGTTGGCCGCTTTTAATGAATGAATTAGAACCTTATTTGTTAATCAGGCTATGATAAATTCCTTCTAGTAATGCGGCCCTCACCAATGGCTGCTTTAGAATTATGTATACTTATTGAATAAATTGCAAATCAACAGTTATATACGTTTTAAATATACTTCAATTGCAATAATGTCGGCAAACTAAGCCGAACTGCATCGATATAATACGCGGCATAGGTATTTGTTCGCTGTCCGCAAACCCGCGACCGCCATGATGGTACAACTTGTGTGTCTTTTTTGTTATGTTATGTAAAAATCGTAAAAATCATCCAATGACGAATCCCGCCCTTGGGCGGAGCGGGAAATAGTGTCAGACTCTTACTGACTAAACAACCTACCCCATTCCTACGTCGCCATATATACCAGGGCCAGAGCCTTACAAACGCTAACCCTTGGCCCCAGTTGATTTCGACCCTTCTGCAGAGTCCCTACGGTTTGCTGACAACTCCTTGAGGCGCGCGGGAACAGTGCGCGCCGTCTTTTTTTTTATGGTAGGTTACGTCTACCTACGACTGCGCTTGGTCCGGACGGTTACCAGACGATTAGAAGGGGAGCTATCCATTCCTCGTCATCCGCAAGCCAGCGTCTACGCTGGCCGGAAGTCGGGATCGGAATTCCGGCGGCGTTAGGGGCGTGAGCGCCGTTACATTATGCGGTCGGCCTCCTCCTTTGCTAGCATTACTACTTCGCAAAAGGAGGCGACCGCCTACCTCTTCTACTCTTCCTCGCTCCGGACCACGGCCTCAACGAAAGCCCGGCGACTTATGCGTTGTAGCTAAATGGTAATGTGTTTTCGTCCTATGATGAGTTCCTTGACAGTTCTTGTCTGACAATTAAAGTGATGAGACCAACGAAATTTAATCGATTTTTTTATAATATCGAATCAGTTGGCAAAGAAAGTGTAATCGGATTGCTAATTTTCACATAGGCTACATAACATCATGGGAGCAGAGCAAAAACCTGATATACCGCCGACGAAACCGCGGGGGACCGCTAGTGAAAAATTAAACGCAGTATGTTTAAAATATTAATAATTTATTTACTCTTCACTGTCAGAACTTGATTATTGATTACAGCTTATATCCATATCGGAAGAATACAAGGCAGATGCACTCGTAATGACGCGACGCGGTCGCGATTGCAAGATGGCCATTCCGATTCATCTATTTTTTATCGATTAGTGTCGATTAGGTAGTGTCAATCTCTATAGTCAGAAGTTCCGTTCAACGCATTACACATTTTCTAAATTCATACTTTTTTATTTTTTTATACTTAATTTTATGTACTTAAATTATAATCACAATAATTTACTGTTTAATTTACAAAAGGCAGTATTTTTATTATCATTCAATTCGTAATTATTTTGCCAGTTTATTTTTTTTTAGTCTAAAGAAGTATGCGTGCCACGGAAAAAAATGAACTGTCAGGGAACTCATCTTAGGGCGAAAAAACATTAGTAGCAAATCTGATACAAACCGCCAAACGCACACAATTTTGAAAATCGAAGCAAAAAAGCGCGGGCGGTTAAGATTACGTCATCGTAGATTTAAAATACCAACTTTAATTTGCGTTTACGAAACTTGTTTACTAATCCTTATTACATTGAAATAAGGTTACTTTTTGAGCGTGAAATTTGTTTGATAGGTGCAAAGTTATCTTTGTACTAAGATATGACCGTACTTGGGTGATCTCACTATGGCGTTCGGAAAATTATTAATGAATTAAAGATTGGATCATTTTTTTTTGTAACCATGAAATCGATAACGGTGCACAATCGATAAATTGATGAATCGATTATTTCGTAGTATTATTCCCACGACTTTCAAGGAAAAAAGTTGTTATTTTCTCTATGGTAAAGCCAGGTTAAATAGGGATGTCAAATTAATGTCTAATTGGAAGAAATTGTGGAACTATTATGGTAGAGTTATACAGAAAAAAAAAACTGGGCATTTGGGATTCGCATGCTGAGGATTCCGTAAAAAGTTACCTATTTTTTTTATGTAGCCTATTGTATGTCCCACTGCTGGGCAAAGGCCTCCCCTCTTTCCTTCCAAACCTCTCTGTCTAGGGCGACCTCCGGTCAAGTTTGCCCCGCGAACATGATGATATCGTCACTCTCCAAAATGTTCCGAATCGCAAAATAAAAATTTATCAACAAAGGAAGACGTCATTTTTAGGTCATCTTTCAAGCTATGGATGTTATTTCGTTGGAAAAGTATTTCAAAACTGAATTCAAAGAAAATTTCCAAAAGTTACAATTTTACCAAAAAAAAATCTTCTAAATCTTAGTCTGTTCAGAGTTGACGGCCAGTGAAATTTGGAGGAG
Source organism: Mythimna loreyi (assembly GCA_029852875.1). NCBI lineage: Eukaryota > Metazoa > Arthropoda > Insecta > Lepidoptera > Noctuidae > Mythimna > Mythimna loreyi. Next base: position 10,445,076 of record CM056807.1, on the reverse strand, counting down.
CACTTTGGACTTTTGGCTACCAAACTGAATCGGACTGGGGATGCTCTCAAGCCGCTCCTGCCGAGGGTCCAGACGCTTCCTGCCGGAGGCTCTACGCGGGGATCCTTTGGTCCATGGCTCTTTATGGTACGCCGGTGTGGGCGCCATCGCTGCGAAAACGACCCGCAGCCCAGCTGAACGCTTAAGGTCATGGCCATACTGATGATCCGGGGTCCGGCGAAGCGGTGAGCCTCCTTGCTGACCTATCACCATGAAATTTGGAGGCAACAGCCCTTACACGCATGCACGATCTGCGCATGGAGAGGCAACGCAGCTTCGTTCAGAGTTAATTTCAGTGTTTCCCAATAAATAACCAATTATTATTAAGCCGGTCTACCTAATTAGTTTTGAAGTAATACATAGGAATCAAATACATTATTTAAAACTCAATTAGTGATAGAAAATCTGAGATCTGTAAGCCTAGAAAGCCGAACTTGTGGATGGAGAGCAATGGGTAGCTCGCCGTCCAATTGTCTGGTAACCGTCCGGACTAAGCCCAGTCGTCGACGACGCGCACTGTTCCCGCGCGCCTTAAGGAGTTGTCAGCAAACCGTAGGGACCCTGCAGAAGGGTCGAAGCCAACTGGGGCCAAGGGTTCACGTCTGAAAGGAAAGCTCTGGCCCTGGTATATATGACAACGTAGGAATGAGGTAGGTTGTTTATTCAGTACTAGCGACCCGCCCCAGCTTCGCACGGGTGCAATGGTGATATTAAATATATTATGCATGTAATTTACACATACACCTTCCTCTTGAATGACTCTATCTATTAAAAAAAAAACCATCAAAATCCGCTATTTATAGGCACGCTCTTGCCGCACCGGGCGGTAGGCCGGTACCGCCGCAAACGCTACGTCCCGCAATTTTTAAATCTGTAATATCTTCAAAAGTATTCACTTAAATCATACGGTGTAAAGGGCCATATAGATCTATATTAAATGAACAATGTATTCAAGGTATTTAATTGGATAAGGATTAATGCTGTATTGGTTAAAATCGCTTCGAAAATTAGCCATTATTTGTCGTAAAAAGTAAATGACAAAAAAAAGTTATTGTGGATTATCCATAAGAGATAGACATATACCATCGCGGACTTTTCTGTAGACCTTTTCAATGTGTACAATAATTAGTACATTATTTTGATAAAACTCGTAGGGTTCAATAGTAACCGTAGAGCCTGCGTTTGCAATGTAAGCGGAAAAAATGTAATTATTTACGACATCACATTAGAAACCTCAAAAATAACAATACTTCTCCACTATTTAATGGATATTATTATACATATAAACCTTCCTCTTGAATCACTCTATACACCGTTAAATTTTAGTCGTTTTAATCCCGAAGAGGGTCGATCCAGTACATGAAACACTATCGATTTGTGTAGATAAAATAAAAAAATAAAGTACTTTTTTTCTTAATCTCTTATTGATTTACGCATTTACGAAATTAATTTCTTTAAGTAAACGAGTCATTGACCTTGTAGGTAGTTGTCGGTCGTTGCGTACTAACTACCTACAGGCCATTGAACTCGCCCAGGTGACGTTTACTTAAAGAAATCAATTTAGAACATGCGTAAATTAATTCGAGTTTAAAAAAAAAGTACTTTGTTTTTTTATTCTAACTTTACCAATCGATAGTGTTTCATGTACTGAATTGATCCTCCAAGGGATTAAAACGATCAAGATTTAACGGTGTATATTTAAAAAAAAACCGCATCAAAATCCGTTGCGTAGTTTTTTAAGCATTCAAAGGGACATAGGGACAGAGAAAGCGACTTTGTTTTATACTATGCATGTAGTGATGAAGAGTCTAAAATGTTTCCCGGTTCGCCCAAGGGTGGGATATGTAATTGGATGACTTTTGCCTATCATAAAAAAACCTAGAAAGGCTAGATTGAGGCAACTTTAGACGGTCTAAAATTCGCAATCCACTCAAACCGTGAACCCCAATTCACACAGACTTTCATAACAACGCATTGTTTATTTTTCACCTCACAATATAAACAGCTCTACAAAATTACATAAGCGAAAAAAATGAGCATTTTCTCTGCGACCTAAATTCTCGATCGTGTATCGAGTGCGTGAAACGGAACGTGACAGAATGCGGTTGGTGCACGCGGAAACTAATATGGCGGATAGCGATGCGTGGATTTGAATTTCGAACGTAAAATATTTCTCTAAGTTTAAATTTTTTCGATTGTCATTTGTTTTGGATTACGACTTTTGATGATTTAAAATGGCGATGCGTGGTTTTGAATTTCGAACGTAAAATATTCTTCTAAATTTAATTTTTTTTTCGGCTATCGCTTGTTTTGGGACAGATTATACGATTTTTGATGATTTTAAATCCAACATCACGTCTAAACGGCTATATTTGGTTTTTTAATGCTAGACTACGATTTGACAACTTAAAATGTTAAGATCCAGAAAATTGGGAACATATTGAGAGTACTAGAGTGTGACATTCTGGGTTGTCAAATCGTAGTCTAGAATTAAAAAAACGAACTATAGTTGGTATGTTTTGAAAAAAAAATATGTTAAATTAGACTATTTTCCTAATAATTTGTTTAAAAATATCTACATTTTTTTTCATAAAACTTGGTGTAATTTATTTTCAAAGTTATGTCTAAAACAGACAAAAAAGGGAAGATCAGACCAAAAAGAATTGGTTGAAATAAGACAAAAGAAAAACATTTTATTTGACACATAGACACACACAATACAGAAACCACATTCAAACATATATATGATAAAAATTTAAAAAAATGTGTGGCTGCGCCAAATAGGTCCAGTTCAGCAAAAATGCCACTTTTTATGAAACTTTCACAACTAAAAGATAACTTAATCATCATCATCATCATCAGCCTTTTCAATGTTCCCACTGCTGGGACACAGGCCTCCTCTCTAGGAGAGGGAATGGGCCATAATCTACCACGCGGGCCCAGTGCGGATTGGTGGATGTCACATGTCTTAGAATTTTTGGTTCTATAACATGCCGGTTCCCTCACGATGTTTTCCTTCACCGTTTTGAGAGCAGTGGTCATGAAATAAATTAAAGTAGTACGCCTGGCTTGGTTTGAACCCGCGACCTACAACTCGTAAGTCGGGGCCGATACCACTCGGTCACCACTGCTCTCAAATACGGCTTTTATTCATATTGTGATAAATAAAGGACATATTATTATTCGAATAATCTTGATGCGCGGGAAGTGACGCTAGCTCCTCTTTTGTTTTATAGATCCATCATATAATGTAATTGTCTTACTGAGACTTGTGATTATTTTTCTTGCTTTTATATAGCCTCTTTCAATAATGTGAAAGTGAGAACATTGTAGACGCAAATTTTAGATTACTTCCTACCATTTTATCGGTAGGAGTTCAATATTGACTTGTCTGGACTGTTCTTACATAATTTATGTGCTGTAATATGGAAATAATGTAAAGATAACAATTTTTTTAAAAGAGTAACCATGGAGTTTCTTGCCGGTTCTTCTCCATAGGAAACGACCAATTTGGAACCGTGCACTAGCTTGTGACTTTTTATAAGTGCCCATGTAGGCCCATGTGAAATAAAAAAAATTTACTTTGACTTTGTTCGCTATAGGTCAATTCGTCCGTAATAATATGGGTAAATTGACCGCTGACGTAATCTTCCCCATAATATAGGTAAACTGGCATTTTAATTAAATATGTCATCCACCTCAGTAACAGGTAAAGATTACTACAAATTAATGGTAGGTACGTGTCATATCAATTAAATATATAAGTACTGTTTAATTAATACAATACTCTGAATCGTTGTGTAAATATATATTTATATCCTTATAGGTACAAATATCAAGGAAATATAAATAACTAACTTCTGCCGCTGGTTTTACTAGCTTGATGGTGGGCTAAAATGATCTAATGACAACTCTCACCCTTGGGCGGTGCGGGAGATGGAGTCAGACTTTTACTGACTAATAGTGCGGGCAGCCTTCCTTTCAGAAGCTAGTCCAGGGCCCAGACAGACTTCAGCTTTGCTGGGCCCCTACTGTTTGTTGACAAATCCTTGAGGCGCGCAAGGACAGTGCGTACCGTCGAAGACTTGGGCTCGGTCCAGACTGTTACCGGATGGGCGACAAGCGAGTTACGTATTGCTCGCCGACCACAAGCCCGCGCCTACGGTGGCCGGAAATCGGGTTAGGAGACACGGTGGCGGCGGCTATAGCAAGCCTTTGCCTTGTGCGGTCGGTCTCCTCTTTTTCTAGTATTACTATTTTGCAGAAGGAAGCGACCGTCTGCCATTCCTCGCTGCGGGCCATAGCCTTTACCAAGGTCCGGCGCGAAAGGTCGCCGCTGCAGATCTATCTCACGAGGACAAAACGATGCTCTTCTCAAGCGGGGCACATCTCTATCGTGACCTCCGGGCAACCCATTACGATACATTCACAGGAATTCGCGCTTCTACGATGTTTAGTAAAACTTATAATGACCTATTTTCGGATTTGTTTTCTTTGTCAGCGAATAAATATCGTATTGAGCTACTGTGTAGGTATCTCATAATAGTACATACATATAAAATTTATTGATTTATATCAGTGATTCCCAAAGTGGTCCAGGTGGACCCCCAGGGGTCCACGGGAGACTTGCTGGGGGTCTACGTAGGCATGAATAAAAAATGGGGGTCCATAAGATGTTAATGGGGTACCACGAAAATTGATCTACTTTTGATAGTAAAGAGCAAAAATATAAGCATAGTTTTTATAAGGGCCTACATACATTGTTATAAGCACCTAACTAAGCACATAATATTTTAATAAGGCAAGTGACTGTTACTTGTCCAAACTTTGCGTATTCGATATTAAGTACAATTTCATTTACAGATCTTCAGAATTTTTTTCGACTCCCGATACAAAATGTCCAAGTTACGTGACCGACTTTGTATGAAAGTTGAAATTTTCTTATGCGAATTTCAAAAAGCCACGAGGTTGAAGGGATATAAATGTTCACAGATACATCCAGCAGTTGGGACTCAAGGTGGCACTGCACAAGTCCGAGGCCATGTGCTTTCACGGCCCTCGGAACGCGCCACCAACGGGTTCCCAACTAACGGTAGAAGGAGTTCACATCGGCGTCGGGTCGACGATGAAGTACCTAGGACTTGTCCTCGACAGCCGATGGAATTTCGAGGAGCACTTCCGACGTCTGGCCCCCAAACTCAATCGGACGGGGGCTGCTCTCAAGCGGCTCCTGCCGAACCTTGGGGGTCCAGACGCCTTCTGCCGGAGGCTCTACGCCGGCATCGTCCGGTCCATGGCCCTTTATGGGGCACCAGTGTGGGCGCCGACGCTGCGTAAACGCCCGGCGGCCCAGCTGAACGCCTGCCAGAGGGTCATGGCCATCCGGATGGTGCGGGGATACCGCACGGTGTCCCGCGAGGCGGCGAGCCTCCTTGCTGGCCTACCACCATGGGATTTGGAGGCAACAGTCCTTGCACACATGCACGACCAGCGCGTGGAGATGCAACGCCGGGGCGAAGATCCGCTGCCCGAACATGTCGAGGCGTGGCGGAAGGAGCTCCGGCGAGATCTCATGGTGAAGTGGAAACAGCGACTGTCGCAACCCAGCGCTGGGCACACCGTAATCTCAGCGGTAGTGCCCCTCTTTGAGGCGTGGCTGGATAGACCTCACGGCGTCCTCACTTTCCGCATGACGCAGGTTCTCACCGGACATGGGAAGTTCGGGAGATTCCTGCACCGGATTCGTGCGGAAGAGACGTCCGGGTGTCGCCACTGTGAGGCGAGCCCGGAGGACACGGTGGAGCACACGGTGGAGGTGTGCCCTGCTTGGGAAGAGCATCGCCGTGTCCTCGTGGGGGTGATCGGCGGCGGCGACCTCTCGCGCCGGGCCCTGGTTCAGGCCATGGTCCGCAGCGAAGAGGAATGGCAGGCGGTCGCCTCCTTCTGCGAAGCAGTAATGCTCGTAAAGGAGGAGGCCGACCGCATAAGGCAAAGGCAACGGCGTACTCGCCGTAGCCGTCGCCGCCGCGATCCTGCCGATATCCGGCCACCGTAGACACTGGCTCGCGGACGGTGAGCAATGGGTAGCTCGCCGTCCGATCGTCTGGTAAGACCGAGTCCAAGTCGTCAACGGCGCGCACCGTTCCCGCGCGCCTCAAGGAGTTGTCAGCAAACTGCACGGGCCCTTCAGGGTCGAAGCCTCCTGGAGCCTAGAGGGTAAGTGAAAATTGTAACCTCGACTCCAGAAATAAGGCAAGGAAGGTACGGGGTAGGTTTTTTAGTCAGTAAGAGTCTGACACTGGTCTCCCGCTCCGCCCAAGAGCGGGTTTCGTCATTGGATGATTTTCACCTACCATAAAAAAAAAAAAAAAAAAAAAAACCCTGTATAGGGACAGAACTCAAAAGCGACACAATTTTTATTTTTTGGTGACTTTAAGAATATGGTAGAAATATAGCAGCAGGGGGTCCACCGAAACCAGTAAAATCTTAAAAGTGGTCCACGGGAAAAATAAGTTTGGGAACTACTGATTTATATGATTAAAGAAAGAAGCAGTGTTTATTAGGTACTTAGTATATAATGTACTCATTGTTTTCCTAACTTATTTACCTAGATTGTAAGCTTTGTTAATCATATACATATAGTGTGTGATTGTTAGTTTTCCCTAAAAAATTAAATTACAAATAAAAATATTTTTTTCATCCCCACGTTTAGCCCCATTAGCTATAAACGACTCAAATTATTTTATTAATATTTTTCATTAATTTTATCATCAGTATACGACTCTCAACGATGAGATTGCTACACTACAAAGCAACCGCATCGAAGTGTCAAAAGCCGGAATATCTTCTATCTTCTAAATAAAATACTAGATTTCACAGTCGTTAAAACCGCATTTTGCAAACCTTCACATATGAGAAAGTTATTTTATTGCAATATCAGACATTATTTTGTTATTGCAACATTTAGTTTTAGTGTCAAAACTAGGGTTGCCAAGTGTACTCGGAATTAGAGTATTGTACTCTATTTTGCTGATGAGCTCATTATTGGGAACAGTGGTAACGGTCCCGATTACGATGCGCCTGGCTGGGTTTGATCCCGCGACCTACAATACGTAAGTCGGGGTCGTTACCACTCGGCCACCACTGCTCTCACGATGAGATTGCTACAATTCAAAGCAACCGCATCGCAGTGTCAAAAGCTGGAATATCTTCTATCTTCTAAATAAAACTCAATATTTTACAGTCGTTAAAACCGCATTTTGCAAACCTTCACATATGAGAAAGTTATTTTATTACAATATCAGACATTATTTTGTTATTGCAACATTTAGTTTTAGTGTCAAAACTAGGGTTGCCAAGTGTACTCGGAATTAGAGTATTGTACTCTATTTTGCGGAGGTTTAATTTGGGAGACATGATGGCCGATTGGTAACGTCCCCGATTACGAAATCGCTATTAACAAATTATACCGTACAATGAAATTCTGACATTTCAGTATTTTACTGAAATTTGTTCGTTCCAATGGTCATAAATTGCAAAATAGCGATAAAATAAAAACATGACGTCATCACCCACAAGGAGGACCGAGGTCATTGGTCAGGGTTGCTGAAATCCAATGGATGCTAGACGCAGAGGGCGGACGCTGTGGCGATGAGTGGGGGAGGCCTATATCTAGGGTTGCCATCCGTCCGGGTTTCCCCGGATTTGTCCTAGTTTAGAGGGCATCCGGGCCGCGTCCGGGGGAGGCTTCATTTGTAGACCGTGTTTTAAAAAATAAATGAATTAAAAAAATAGTTTTGTTAAAATAATGAATTCATTCATTATTTTAACAAAAATATTTTTTTAAAAAAAGGTAATTTATGACATTTTCAACTGTTTTTTATTACATTGAATATGTTTATAAAATCTTGTTGATATGTCCGGCTTCTAAAATCCGGGGTTTTCACGCATCTTGTCCTGTTTCCCAAATTTTAGAGATAGCAACTCTACCTATATCCAACAGTGAACGTCTTTCGGTTGAAATGATGATGGCGTCCTCTGAGTCGTACAAATTATTATAACAAACGAAAGGAATTTTTACTGCTATGCCGGAGGTCGTGGGTTCGATTCCCACCCAGGACAAATGTTTGCGTGATGAGCACGATCATTTGTTCTGTGTCTGAGTGTAATTTCTAAAAATTAAATCTATAATATGTATCTATTTAGAAATGTATAAGTAAGTATGTTAATCAGTTGTCTAGTACCCATAACACAAGCTCTGCTTAGCTTGGGACTAGATGGCGTTGTGTGATAGTTGTGGAATATATAAAAGTTAATCTTTTTTAAATGATAGTACTTTTAATTTTCCAATTTTAAAATCAGAATATACTCTATTTTTTCTAACAAAATTTGGCAACCCTAGCTAAAATGTACATTGACGTAACAGTAGGTATTGCGAGAATATTAAATGCAAACGCATAGGTTTGAGATAGCATCGCGTTTTGAGTATCTGTTAGTGTGTTTATGACTTATATCGGATTTCGTGATTTTAGGACAGGATTTACGCTAATACTCGTATTTATAAACAAGTAAATTAAATAAAAGTTACTACCTTTTTAACCTCAAGCAATGACTTGACAGTCAGTTGTAATTTTTATTTTATACACCGTCAAATTTTGGTCGTTTTAATCCCGAAGAGGGTCGACTTGGTACATGAAACACTATCGATTTCTGTAGATAAAATAAAAAAAATAAAGTCCTTTTTTTCTGAATCTCGTATACGCATAAACAAAATTAATTTCTTTTAGTAAAAGTAACAATGACCTCGTAGGTAGTTGTTGGATACTAACTACCTGCCGGTCATTCAACTGGCCCAGCTGAAGTATACTTAAAGAAATCAATTCCGAACGTGCGTAAATGAATTATTTATTATTTTATTCTAATTTTACCAATTGATAGTCTTTCATGAACCGGATCGAGCCTCCATGGGATTAAAACGAGCAAAATTTAACGGTGTATAAATCTATATAACTAGTTGACCCGGCAAACGTTGTTTTGCAATATAAATAACTTTCAAGTAATTTCTAGGTAGGTAGTATTTTTTTTTCATTTAGGGGGATGAAAAATAGATGTTGGCAGATTCTCAGACCTACTCAATACGCTCACAAAGTTTCATGAGAATCGGTCTAGCCGTTTAGGAGGAGTATGGGAACGAAAACTGTGAAACAAAAATTTTATATATAAGTTAATTCTCTACAGATTAAACCATACGAACGTGACAAGAAGATCTCAAGCCAGGAGTTTAATTATCTGACTTAGTGTCTGAAACTAATGAACAATTAGACATGAAATATATTACCGTTTTCAGCGCATTCTTGCTAACAGCGAATATACGTCATCTAACAACGTGCGCCAACGTAAAATTCAATTGAAAAGTTTAGCTTTGTAACTGCACTACTGGAATGACGGTGTTTAGAAATATTCACACCACCAGCTAGCGCCACTTAGCCGTCAGGTCTTTTCCTTTGAAAACTTATATATGACGTTGACGTCTAACGTTTGACGTTGACGTTGATGTCTAGCTAATGTCAGTAACATAAGCGTTTTGACAGGTGCCTGGACGCCAGTGCTGCCACCTGGTGAATGACATCTTAGAACACCCTCATTATTTTGTTTTTCTTTATTGACCAACTAATATTATTGGTAACACCGTAATTAAAGCACTTAACTACCAAGATTTAATACAGGGTAACAATTTTTACAGGATAGCACCGCACACCCCATACACATTCTTTTTTTTAATTGCAATAAAATAGTGCTTGACTGCGATCCCACCTGATGGTAAGCAGTGATGCAATAGTTGATGGTGAGCCACACTAGTTTATTAAGAGCCTTTTCGCTCTAGCCTTGAAGACACCTAAATTATAATCGGACAGACTTATGTGGATTGATGGAGAGGGAGAGGGAGACCAAAGAAAATATGGATGGATTGTGTGAGAAGTGATATGAAAGAAAGAGGAGTTAGTGATAGCGTGACGGGTGACAGGACAGAGTGGAAGAAAAAAACATATTGCGCCGACCCCAAATAAAACGGGACAAGGGCAGGAAGATGATGATTGGCCAACTTATAATATTGGTAACACCGTAATTAAAGCGAGTGCTTTAATTACAAAAAAATGTACCCTTAAATCATGGCAAGCAGTAATAATTCGCAGAACCTAACTTCAGACTCGCCAAGATCCGACGGCCGCACTGAATTTTTTTTTATATTGGGCAAAAATCATCCAATGACGAATCCCGTTCTTGGGCGAAGCGGGAATCAGTGTCTAACTCTTACTGACTAAACACCCCACACCGTTTCTTCTCTGCCCTCCGCACTGGGGCCAAGCCTTCCTTTCAGAAAGAGACCCTGAGCCCCAGTAGGCTTCAACCCTTTTGCAGAGTCGCTATAGTTCGTTTTTTAATCCTAGACTACGATTTGACAACTCAGAATGTCACACTCTAGAAATTATGTTCCCAATTTTCTGGAGTTTGACATTTTGAGTTGTCAAATCGTAGTCTAGGATTAAAAACCGAACTATACGTCCGTACTGTACTTGCCTTTTACCTTGTCTATGATCTTTCTCTGACGTCAGCGTGAACCTTCTGTCTCTCCACTCTATGACACAGCATCACGATCCGTTTCTAATCGCGACCTTGAATTGATAACGTTTGCATCACCTCTCTTTGTATTGTTTACACAGTTTAGTCTCTCGCTCGACGATAGAAATCATATTTTATGAGCACTAAAGAATATTTTGCTTACAGGTGTCGGAAAATAATTTTCCGAATCGCAATTTTTTTTGTGAGGTAGTCATCATCATCCTACCCTTATCCCATGTTACTTGGGGTCGGCGCAACATGTTTTTTTCTTCCACTCTGTCCTGTCACCCGTCACACTATCACTAACTCCCTTTTCTTTCATATCACTCCTCACACAATCCATCCATCTCTTCTTCGGCCTCCCTCTTTTGTGACGTTATACTTTACTGTTATCATATTTATTCCTTTATCTGGGATACAAGACTTTATTTGCTAATTTTCAGGGGCTAAATATACGTTTACTTTTTCCGATCGCTGCCCCCCTGGTCAAGTTATAAAGGTTTCGTTTCTATTCTCTTGCGTCAAACGCCTCTAGTCAGCGACGCCTGCAATTCCTTTGTTCTGACGTCGTCTCAACGCCAAGTCACGTGGTCAGAATAAAGGAATTGAAGGCGTGACTTACACGAGGCGTTAGACGCTAGAGAATTGAAATGAAATGGCTGTAGTCAACTCGTTTCATTTATTTATCTACACTAATATAATAAAGAGGTAAAGTTTGTTTTTTTTGTATTTTTATTTTTTTGTTTTTTGTTTGTAGGGGGTAATCTCTGGAACTACTGGTCCGATTGGAAAAATTTTAGCAACAATAGAAAGCTGCTTTACTCCTGAGTGACATAGGCTATATTTTATGTACGCGGGCGAAGCTGCGGGCAAAAGCTAGTTTATTATAAGCTTAATTGTACTCCTCATAATATAGACAGGATATCATCATCATCGTCAGCCTTTTAATGTTCCCACTGCAGGGACACAGGCCTCCTCTCTAAGAGAGGGAATGGGAAATACAAAAACTAATTGTACAATGGGCGATTTAAATCATTTTAGCGGCTGCCCCTCCAGGATATGTGAGTATCTATATGGTTTTAATTTGAACATGAACACGATACTTTCACGCGTTCCCGAAATTGACAGACAGACAGATAGATGGAAAACCAAGTGATCAGTTCTTTAATTTTGAGGTACAAAACCTTAAAAAAAAAAGAATAACAATAACAAAAAACTTGTCTATGTAAATTTTGGCGGTAAAACGTAAACATGGCGGAAGGTCAAACAGCTGACTGCATATCTATTTTGGAAAGAATAAAGAAAGACGTGATAACCTAAAAACCTTCAGCGAATGAGCTCATCTTATGTTATCAGGCTCAAATATTTGAACAATGCCAAGGCTTTGTGATAAATGATAATTAGTTTAGTGAGATAATATAGACGTGTTCGTTGCACGTAATTGTTTTTTAATGAGGCGAGAAGTTTTTTTTTAAACACTCGAAAAGTTGAGAGGGTAAAAATTTTTCATACTAGATATAATATAATATTCGACAACTATCACACAACGCCGTCTAGTCTCAAGCTAAGCAGAGCTTGTGTTATGAGTACTAAACAACTGATAAACATACTTATATATTTCTAAATACATACATATTATAGATAAATTCACCCAGACACAGAACAAATGATCGTGCTCATCACACAAACATTTGTCTTGGGTGGGAATCGAACCCACGACCTCCGGCGCAGCAGCCAGGGTCACTAACTACTAGACTGACAGGCCAGTAGATGCAAATACCAAAATCACCGTTTCCCAATGATATTTAAGGAGTTCCCTCCATTCCTCATGGATCCCAACATCAGATCTTAACTTGGTGACAATGGGACTCCCTCAGAACTATCTACTATCGAACAAACAAAAAAGAATTATGAAAATCCGTCGATAATTGGCAGAGTATTCGATGAACAAACATAATAAAAAAAACATACAAACATCCGAACACAGTACCTCCTCCTTTTTGTTAAGTCGGTAAATTTTTTTTATCATCATTATCAGCCTTATTAATGTTCCCACTGCTGGGACACAGGCCTTCTCTCTAGAAGGTATGGGCCATAATCCACCACGCGGGCCCAGTGCGGTTTGGTGGACGTCACACGTCTTCGAATTTTTGGTTCTAGGACATGCCGGTTTCCTCACGATGTTTTCCTTCACCGTTTTGAGAGCAGTGGTGATGAAATAAATTACACAAAGTAATGCGCCTGGCTGGGTTTTAACCCGCGACCTACAACTCGTAAGTCAGGGCCGATACCACTCGGCCACCACACCACTGCTCTCTTATAGTTCGTTTTTTAATTCTAGACTACGATTTGACAACTCAGAATGTCACACTCTAGAAATATGTTCCCAATTTTCTGGAGTTTGACATTTCAAGTTGTGTAATCGTAGTCTAGGATTAAAAACGAACTATAGTGATATGCTGACTGACCTGTCAGTCTAGTAGTTAGTCCCACCCAGGACAAATGTTTGTATAATATCTTAGACAGGAATGTTAAAACTAGGCAATTCCTAGATCTAATGTCAGAATATAAACTTACTCAACACATAAAAACACCCACAAGAATAACACAAAATAAATCTACATGTTTGGACTTGATATTTACAAACACTAATACAAATAAAATATACACAACAGTAGAAGAGCTGGGCTTTTTTGACCACAGCGGGACAATTGCTCACGTTACGTCACCAACACCACAGTTAACAACACCAACGAATTGGTACGTAAAAAAAAGAATATTTAACAACACAAACATCTCAAAATTTAAGTCTAAATAAACTAAAGGAACTTGATTGGCAAAATATTCTACCAAAAGACAAAAATTTAAACGATAATTATAAAGTTTTTCATGACACTCTAACAAAAATCCTTAACCTTTGTATACCAATATGTAAAGTTAAATTAAAAACTAAATTTAAAAAATACTGGTTAACAAAAGGCATCAAGATATCGTGTAAAAATAAAAGACTTAAAAATACTCACACTTAAAACAAAAAATCCGATCATAACCAATTATTATAAAAATTACGAAAAAATATTAAAAAAATTAGTAAATACATCAAAAAAGATTCAATATGTAAATAAAATGCAAAAATCAAACAATAAGGTTAAAACCATGTGGAATATCATAAATGAGAGAACAAACAAAAAACAAAAAAAGACGTGTAGTAATATTAAATTACAAAAAGATAACAGTCTAATAACCGAACCTAAACAAGTTGCCAACATTTTTAATAATTACTTTGCGGCCATTGGGAACAGCAGTGTCAGTTCAACTAGTAAGAAACCGGAAAGTACATCTGTACAGAACACCACGGAGAACACAATGTTTCTTAGCCCAATAGAAGCACGGGAAGTCAATAATATAATTAAAAACTTAAAAAACAAAAGTAGTCACGGTATCGACGAAATACCACCAATGCTTTTAAGGGAATGCGCAGATGAACTTACCTTACCGTTTTATTTGCTCCTGAACCAATCATTTGACGAAGGAATCTTTCCTGATTTGTTAAAAAAATCAGTTATAAAACCTATACACAAAAAAAATCTTAAAACAGACCCAAACAACTATCGTCCGATTGCTCTTTTACCATCCGCCTCAAAAATTTTTGAAAAAGCCATGTGTGATCGTATTTACAAGTTTTGCGAAAAATATAATATTTTTAATGAAAGCCAGAACGGTTTTCGAAAAAATCGCTCTACCACCTTGGCTGTATATAAGTATATACAAGAAGCCCTTAATATTATAAATAACAAAAAATACGCAATAGGAATTTTACTAGACATGACCAAAGCCTACGACAAGGTGCAATTTAAGATTTTATTAAACAAATTATACGGAATAGGTATACGCGGGAAGGCTCACGAATGGCTAACATCTTACCTAAAGAACAGGGAACAATTAGTTGAAATAGAATACTTTAACTACCAGAACAATGAAATTGAAAAAATTCAGTCGGATAGTAAGGTAATCAATGCCTCAATTCCTCAAGGCAGTGTCATAGGATGTTTATTATTTTTAATTTACATCAATGACCTTCCTAATATGATTGAAGACCCTTGTGTCTTATTTGCGGACGACATTTCTATCTTAGTCTCATGTCAAAACAAAGAAAATATAGAAAAAACTATAAATTCCTTACTTACTAAAACTTGCAACTGGATGAACGAACATAACCTCGAGATAAATTACTCTAAAACAAAATTAATAACTTTTCACCCGTATCAAAAAGCACCTTTAACTTTAGATTTTACTTTCAACGACTCAAAATTAGAAACCGTGAGTGAATTTACCTTACTTGGACTTGTTATAGACACACATGTAAATTGGAAATCGCACATACAAAAAACTCACTCGAAAATTTCGAAATTCACCTATGCTCTTCGAGAAATAAAAAAAACCACCGATTTCCAAACAGCCCTTACCACCTATTATGCCTACGCTTACGCATGGCTTAGCTATGGTGTCACCCTTTGGGGAAACAGCACAAATGCACCTACACTTTTTACCCTGCAAAAGAAATTGGTTAGGATTCTAGTAAACATTGAGCAAACCGAAAGTTGTAAACCTTTCTTTCAAAAACATAACATTCTAACTCTTCCTTGTATATACATTTTAGAAACATGCAAATTTGTTAGGAAACATCAAGAATTTTACTCAAAACGTGAAGACATTCAGACACGCTATATACTTAGGCACCGATCACGGCTAAACTTACCAAGTTCCCGAATGAAAATGCACTCTACAAGTCCCTATGTTATGGCCAATAAAATATATAATAAACTACCCGCAGAAATAAAAAAAGAAGAGAAAATTAATGTATTTTTAAAGAAACTTAAAAATTTCTTACTAAGTAAATGCTACTACTCGATAAATGAATACCTAAGTGATAGACTTATAAGGTCATAAGCATGAATACGCTCTCGACTTTTCACATAGTATATAAATCGTAAAAATTATGACTTCTCGAAATAGACACATAAATAATAATAAAATTCAATTTAATAATAATGACGACCAAAATAAATACAAATACCTGACTTAATTAATCTAGGTACTCATAGAAAAAAATAAACAAATACATAATTCTAAAATATTGACGATAAAACTAATAAAAATACCTGAATGAATTTACTTTTAAATATTAACAATAATATACATCTAAATATACATATACATTTAATTTCATTTACACATATTATATTTAATAAATAGTATATTAATTAATAAATAATAATGACATTTAAAAATACCTGACATAATTTATCTAGACATATATACAGACATAATAAACTACGGCAAAAAAAAAAATGTATATATATATATATATATGAGACATTTCATGTAATAACATTAATTGCATATACAATGTAATTAAATTTAAAAAAAATACATTAATTTATAATAATATTAAATAATTAAGCAAATATTTAATCTACTTTATAATTTCTTAAACAATAATAATAGCAAAGACAGTAAAATATAAATAAAAATGCCTGACATACATTTTCTAGAAATATACATAGACATAATAATAACCAAAGAATAGTACATTGTTATACGAGGGATGAAAGAAAGTTATTTAGTCCCGAGAAATTTCTTGGCGACCGAGCGACAGCGAGGTCGCTAATAGTTCGAGGGACTAAATAACTCTTGAACCCGAGGTAAACACTGTGCTTTTCATTACGAATACGAGGAAAATAAAAATAATAAAAACCTGAGTCGTCGTCAAAGGTATGTTTTTAGGTAGGTATATTTCTTTTGATTTAGGCGGTAAGCGGTTTTCTCCTCTTAAGAATCTTGCGTTAAATTTATAACTGAAGCTGATGAACTTATCGTGTTAATAAAAATTTCTTGTAACAGAGATTTAGCAAAATGTAAACAAAACTATACACCTCGAAAAAAAAAGGAAGATCAAATCGGCCACAGATTATAGAGAGTCTACCATTTACCCGCCAATTCTTTTTTTCAGTGTTCGGCTCCCTGGCTTTTCAGTCAATAGTTTTCATTATGTCATTGTAAAAATGGGTCTGGTCAACATTTTTCTCAAATATATATTAGTTTTAATGAAATAATTTAAAGTAAATTAAAATAAAGTCATAAAAAAAGTATTCTTAAATTATTTCTATGTCTATGTCATTTTAATTCGGTATAAAGTTTCGGGTCACGGTGCAATAGAAATGTCAAAATTGAACTAGTTTTTTTTTTAAATATTTGCTGTCTAAATATTAAAAAAAACAACTGTCAGTTGTAAAGTAAAACTCCCTAGGGAGTAAAAGTACTTCTTCCAGCCCTGTCCGCAGGCAACTTTACACCTACTTTCAGAGTATGAGTAATGAAAAATAAATAAAAATACCTGACATAATTTACCTACTCTTATCCAGACATAATATATTATAATACACACGTAATTAAACAGTGACGGCGACATAAAATAAACAAAAAATGTGGCATAATCTAATTTACACTAATAATTTGACATATTATATAATGTTTACATACAATATTATTGAAGCTACTAGATTTTGCAAAATTATTGACTTAAATTACTCTTAGCCGTCTTCCTCTCTCCTAATTTTTGCTGTGCCCGACAGGGTCCATATTGATCTGTGATAACTTTTAACACCATCTATGTACACATATGGATTGCAATAAAATATTGAGTATTGAGTATGATGAGCACGATCATATGTGTCTGGGTGTAATTTATCTATAATATGTATGTATTTAGAAATATATAAGTATGTTTATCAGTTGTCTAGTACTCATAACACAAGCTCTGCTTAGCTTGGGACTAGATGACGTTGTGTGATAGTTGTCGGATTTTTACCTACCATAAAAAAATAAAATAAAAAACTCAAGTCGGGGCCGATGCCACTCGGCCATCACTGCTCTCTTAGCGATAGGTATGCTATGCATTATTTTTTCCTATGCACAAAATTTTCAAGGGGGGACGTCTCTCTAGCACAGTGTCACAAGCAAAACCGGCGTCTACACATAGTCGTACGTCGGCAGACGGTCTGTGGAGCCGGGAACCTGTTCCTGCACTAACTGTACCACGCGGGTCAGTGGGCAATCAGCGCGGCGCGGTCACTGTAGTGTGCTGACACCTTTACTATGTAGCCGGTATAAAGACTATCATATGTATATTTGAATTTAATCTATATGTTATAGTCAATCAAAGTTAAAGTCAAAATCTCTACATGGGCGCTTGTAAAACGTCAGAAGCTAGTGCACGGTTCCAAATTGGTCGTTTCCTATCGAGAAGAATCGGCAAGGAACTCCATGGTTACTCTTTTAAAAAATTGGTTTGTTACAATATTTCCATATTTGAGTATTAACACTTTATGTAAGGACAGTGCAGACCAGCCAATATTGTACTCGTACCGTAAAAGTGGTATGAAGTAATTTAAGATTTGAGTCTGCAATGTTCTCACATTCACATTATTGAAAGAGGCTATATAAAGGCAAGAAAAATAATCACAACTCTCAGTAAGACAATTACATTGTAAGATGCATATATGTATAAAATGGAGGATGAAAATATGAGGAATATTGTAAAAACTATGTATCAAAATAAAAAAAACAATGGAATATAAAAAAAAGAAAAAGAAGGAATTCTCACTATACACCGTTAAATTTTAGTCGTTTTAATCCCTTGGAGGATCGATTCAGTACATGAAACACTATCGATTGGTAAAGTTAGAATGAAAAAACAAAGTACTTTTTTTTAAAACTCGAATTAATTTATGCATGTTCTAAATTGATTTCTTTAAGTAAACGTCAACTGGGCGAGTTCAATGGCCTGTAGGTAGTTAGTACGCTACGACCGACAACTACCTACAAGGTCAATGACTCGTTTACTTAAAGAAATTAATTTCGTAAATGTGTATATCAATAAGAGATTTAGAAAAAAAGTACTTTATTTTTTTATTTTATCTACACAAATCGATAGTGTTTCATGTACTGGATCGACCCTCTTCGGGATTAAAACGACTAAAATTTAAGGGTGTATAGCCACTTGCTGTAGTGCCCTAAGTGCGCACACACCTTCACTATGGAGGATTTAATTAGTGCCATCGATGCTGCAGTTAACGTAGCCACTAGCCAACTACTGAGCCCCAACAGTTTAACGAGTTAACCATTGATTCGAAAAGAAGAAATCAATCCTCGAAGTTCCGGTGCTCCTAGTTTTGTCTAGTCAATCCTCAGGTCTGACTTGAAGAAATGAATGAATCTCATCTAGGATAAACCAGGCATTCCGCGAAGAAATTGCACATCGACCTTTGACTATGATATAATAAGTAGTGTCCGACCGAAACTGGTTTTCCGGCCGAAACCGAAACCGAAACCGAATGTTCGGCCGTGGCTTCAGTTTCGGCCGAAACCGAAACTCACATGGTCAAGTATAAAATTTCTTAAAATACTGAAATTTGGTGTTTTTATAATGTTTCCGTTGGACGCACACGCACTGACTAAGTTTTATTGTATTACTACAGAGCTATCCGAACGGCACACGACGATTCCCGAACAGAGCCGACGGCTTACGACACAGCTTTGCCGCGGAAAACGAAGTTAGGCGAACGTGCGTGACCTTGCGAGATAAGTTTCGGTTTCGGCAAAAGTTTCGGCCGATTTTGACCGAAAACGAAACTGCAGCCGAAACTTGATTTTTGGCCGAAACTCGGCCGAAACCGAAACCGAAACCGAAAGTTCAGTCGGACATTAATAATAAGTTGATACGACAGATGGGCTTTCCTTAAAAAGGATCATTGTACACACCAATTATGAACAATTTTTACAATGAGACCAAACCAAAAATCACGAAAAAATACCCGCTGCTCCATACATTTATATTCACATAACTCGACAAAATCTATGGAGCAGCGGCTTTTCCTTGACTACTTCTTTTCTAATCGTGGATATTCGGATACGTAGGTACATGATAATTATGTTTAAGAATTTTATATGCAAATAGCTACTACTTATTAAAATAAACAATACCTTTTAAAAGTACATTGTATGCGATCACGGAGTAGCGTCATGCAGCCTTGTACAGATTATTGTATCACCACTGATGTCATCCTGTACCTATTGACTTTCATATACACTGGCCAGCCTTACTTGGACCCTGGCGAGATGAAAATACTGGGGAAGTGTGGGTCGGAGTCGCCCACGAAAGGTTTCGCACCCAGAAAATATAGCCTTTCTAGCAAAGGAGTCGGCCGACCGCATAAGGCAAAGGCCTATCCTGCCTCGCCGTCCGTGATCCGTCAACGCCGTCCGTTCCAGATCGTGAGTGTTTAAACACGATAACATTACGACTATTTTTTAATTGTTAAAATAAGTCCGAAAAAAAGTTCGTAAAAAGTAAAAACTAATAAAAAATCTCAGGATTTTCAATGGCAATCAGGCATTTTCTCCGGCCTTGATTTTTTTCTTAACCTTAGCTACGAGCAACTACAGCAAATCACCATCATCATCATCATTTCAGCCGAAAGACGTCTCCTGTTTGACTTAGGCCTCGCCCAAGAGCCGCCACAATGACCAGTGCTGTGCGTATCCATCGAATTCCAGCAACACAGACAGCTAATGGTTGAACTAATTTTGCCGCGTACGACAAGATCGGTGTCAGAATGTACAGCACGAGCAAGTGCACTGCAATCAGCGTGGCGACCTTTGTAACGGAATCTCAAGGTTGTCAAATATCTGTGATAGCGATAAGGCTGCCCATTGTGTTATACTGTTTATTATTTTATAATACAAACAATTTGTAGTGTTGAAAGGTAATCGTTTGTCTTGGAATGTTTTTTTTTTTATCGTAGACCAGCCTTCTGCCAGCAGCTTCGCTCGCGTGAAAGTAGGGTTCTCCATACAAAATTTACAACCCTTTCTTAGTGTTCGCCTACAGCTACGTCATAAAAGGGAGCCTTGTGTAAAATTTCACGCTTCTAGGCCCAGTAGTTTTGGCTGTGCGTTGATATGTCAGTCAGTCAGTTTCTCTTTTTATATAAAAAATCTTTCAGTGATGAATCCCACTCTTGGGCGGAGCGGTAAACAGTGTCAGACTCTTACTGACTAAACAACCTACCCCATTCCTACGTAGCCATATATACCAGGGCCAGATCTTTCCTTTCAGACTCGAACCCATAGCCCCAGTTAGCTTCGACCCTTCTGCAGGGTCCTTACGGTATTTTGACAACTCCTTGAGGCGCGCGGGAACAGTGCGCGCCGTCGACGACTGGGCTTGGTCCGAACGGTTAACAACTTCGTCAGATACGCACATTGGATATCTCTTTTTGTTTACATGCGATGTAAACAAAAAAAAAAAAAACGGCCAAGAGCGTGACTGGCCAAGTTTTTTTTTTAAGAAGATACGTTCAAGATAATAAAATATGTAAACTAAGTTAAAAAAAAATGCTTGCATATACGGTAAAATTACAAACTTAGTTCTGAAATTATTTCAATTTTTTTTTCAAATCTGTTCATCATATCAAGTTCAAACTAATTTTCCTAGAAAGGTTTTATAAAGTTCTACTTTTGAGATTTATTGCTACCTAGTTTCAGCTTTCTAGTGCTGACAGTTGGTGAAATTATCCGCGGACAGACAGATAGAGTAGGCGAAACTATAAGGGTCCTTTGTTAACTACAGAACCCTAAAAGGGGCACGATATGGGCATGTACTATGCGTTCCAAATAATAGGATCGATTGGCAGGATGTGACGTCACGCCGTACTGTAAAATCGAAGATATTTTGGCAAAATTGAAGAACTGACAGATGAGTAAAATTGAAAAACTAGATTCTGATTAAACTTTTTTTTGTTCACAGTTTGTAAATAAATTATTTTTTTCGTAAATAAACTGAATTTTAAAAATATCTTGCCTCGATTTGACAGTAAATCGTGACGTCACAACATGGCAAGTGATCCTATTCTCATTTGGAACGCATTGTAATGTCAGCACATTTTTAAAGTCTTGTTTAGGATTTGATCAGGAGAACGCAGAGGCATTTGGGGGCCCCCCAATACCGCAGGCCCGGGGCGGGCCGGCCCTTCCGCCCCCCTGTCAGTCCGCCACCGCGTGGAAGCAAATCGTACATAGATATCGAATGGTACAATGGTAAGCTACTAACTCTAGTATGAGGATGTGTCATAGATAAGGATGTGAATGCAGTATCTATCATTATTTCCGGCAAAATTAGTAATGATAACGTAAAAATAGTTTCCATTGTGTCGAACGCGTCGGAAGAAAGAACGGCCGTATTGTACAGTACGGCCGTCGGATCTTGGCGACTTTGAAGTTAGGCTCTGCCAGTAGCGTAACTATACCATCAGATAGTATAGTTGCTTCATCATCATCATCATCAGCCTTTAAATGTTCCCACTGCAGGGACACAGGCCTCCTCTCTAGGAGAGGGAATGGGCCATAATCCACCACGCGTGCCCAGTGCGGATTGGTGGATGCCACATGTCTTCGAATTTTTGGTTCTAGGACATGCCGGTTTCCTCACGATGTTTTCCTTCACCGTTTTGAGAGCAGTGGTGATGTAATAAATTACACAAAGTAATGCACTTGGCTGGGTTAGAACCCGCGACCTACAACTCGTAAGTCGGGGCCGTTACCACTCGGCCACCACTGCTCTCACTCGGTATAGTTGCTTAGTTACTTCTAATTCTGAGGCCCGTGACAAATCTATTGGATGAGGCTCAAAAATCTCATTATGTTTGAATTTTACCTGATAAAAGTAATTTTGAGTTACTTATTTATTTATTTATTCCCAGCAATATTTTTACAGATTATTCCAAAACTTGTTCTGAGCCCATGGCTTCTTAGACTGAAAGAAGTTCTGAAGTTAGGCTCTGCGAATTTTAGCGTATGAAAACTCGTACAAAAATAAATGGTTTAAAAAAAAGTCCAATAACAGTTTTTAACAGCAATTACAACTGCAAATCGTATATTTGTTTAAACCATTTATTTTTGCACGAGTTTCAAGCACTAAATTTCGTAGAGCCTAAATTCAGACTCGCCAAGATTCGACGGCCGTACTGTACATAGCAATAAAGAAAAAAATTGTCATTAAATTCCCTTTTACCCATACCACACGCATTCTGTAGATAAAATTGTTGTTCCAACCTGATAATGTGAAAGAGGTCAAGAAAATATTGATAATGTAATATTTATTGCTCATACAACAAAGATCCTTTGTATTGAGTGTTTATTTATATTGTTTAAGGTCTATAGGGCTGGCTTTACCTAGGGTTGCCATCTCTAAAATTTGGAAAACAGGACAAGACGCGTGAAAACCCCGGATTTTAGAGTCCGAAAGCCGGACATATCAACGAGACCTTTTAAATCTTTTTAATCGTGGTGTGTGAGCATAGTGCGTGTCTCGCGGACAGCCCAAATTTTTTAACCCTAGAAGCCTAATCTACGCCTGCGAGGCGTACATGAAATCGAATATCGTTTGTTTCTTTTTAACGGTTGAAACTAGCGCGTCGTGCTGTTTTGCCAACTAACTGGCCGACGGGATCTAGCTAACGATGCTCTTGTCGTTAAGGTAAGTCCCACCATTTTTGACTAATCGATGTACAGCACGCCTCCGAGACGTATGTTTAGGCTTTGTGTAACATTCAACTAGGTTTGTGTGATTTACTTTTGTTTGTTTTTCGTATATTTTATATCTTTTTTCGACGTGGTTTCAGGTATAAATATATTACAGTCTAATATATTAAACAAAGACGATATTTTAACAAACATAAACGAGGAAGATACACCTTCTTTGAAAGATTCAGATTCTGAAGGTGTTGATGACCAGATTATCGACAATGTTCAAAGTGATCATGAAAATAATTATGTTTCGTCTTTACAAGTTTATGGCCCTTCTGAAGAAACCTATATAGACCTTGTTTCAAAAGTTGTTCCATCATCTGGCGATAAGACCATGTTTCACGACCTGCCCGCTCGTGACGAATTTATCGTGTTCATGATAATACTCTTCCAGATAGAAATATGCACATTTGGTTAACTGTTAAAGCACAAACATCTCAGAGAATTCCAGCTATGAACAATGTACATTTTTATAATAATTTTCTAAAAAAAATAATATATGTTTTAGTTGTTTTTGAAGAACTTGTTTTTTTTGGTCCAATTTATATAAATGATTTTGTCTTTGTGATAAATAACTGTGGTTATTGTCATAATTTATAACAGTGTTGTTTTATTTTTAGTTTATATTCCAAATTTTAATTTTCGCTAAATAATAAAAATTAATTAACTAAATAATATTTCTATAATAAGGGTTTTTTAATGTGTACGCCTCTGAGACGTATATTAAGGCTTTGTGTATGTCTGAAATAGATTAGGCTTCTAGGGTTAATTCTTTAAACTCGGTCTACAAATGAAACGGTCCCCGGATGACCTCTAAACTAGGGCAAATCCGGGGTAACCCGGACGGATGGAAACCCTAGCTTTACCTATAATGCAGTGTTTTTTTTTTCGGTGGGTAAAACTTGGTAAAAATCATCCAACGACAACTTCCGCCTCCTGGGCCAAGGGTTGATGCGAAAGCGTAACACCAGGGCATGGGAATAAGGCAAGGAAGGAATGGGGTAGGTTTTTTAGTCAGTAAGAGTATGGCACTGTCTCCTGCTCCGTCCAAGAGCGGGATTCGTCATTGGATGATTTTTACCTAGGTACCATAAAAAAACCCTTGGGTGAAACAGAAGGTAGGCTTCGACACTTCTGCTGGGTTTATACAGATTGCTGACAACTCGTTGAAGCCTGCGGGAACATTTTGAGCCATAGACGGCTTGGGCTTGGTCCAGACGGATACTACATTAGACCGACACACACATAGACCACGCCACATTTGTACAGTACGGCCATCGGATCTTGGCGAGTCAGAAGTTAGGTTCTGCGAATTTTAGAGCTTGAAAACTCATAAAACAATTAATGGTTTAAACAAATAAATGCAATTTGCAGGTGTTATTGCTGTTAAAAACTGTTATTAGCATTTATTTTTTTAGACCTTTATTTTTGTACGAGTTTCTAAGCACTAAAATTGCCAGTGTCTAACTTCAGACTCGCCAAGATCCGACAGCCGTACTATAATTTTAATAATCATCTGATGAAAGCATCTCCTTAAGTAGACATAAAGAATTTATTGCCAGTAATGAACGGTTTTATTATGCCCTGATTGCGGTATCTTCCTTACCGTGTAGCAGAGGTCAGATAAAAAGTATTGCGGCTGCGTTTAATGGTAAAACCGACAGAAGCTAGAGAGATGTTATAAGTAAAATAATCTGATTAGAGCCAAAATTTTTAATAGAGATATAGTACATGGCAGATAAGTCAAACCCGTTGCTGTGATTATGTGCACCCCCCAACTGGATTGAGAACCAAAACTGTTATTCCAGGTCAATTGTCATTTTAGTTCAACTTATATATCGGTAAAAGGCTGCCCAACTTAATAAACATCCAGATTGAGTATCCAAAGGGTTAATAAACTAATTAATTTTCAAATTATAAAAATAATAAACTTAATCATTTTCGTTATGATTTTATTTTATAAAAAATTGCAGGGAATGCAGACAAAAATTATATTAAATAATTCGTTTTTAGGGTATAGGATAAACTACAAGGATCGGGAACTTCAAGGCTTTCTAAGGAACTTGAAAAGATTTTTCAGGATTTCTTCAAAAGGATTTGGGTAATGATTGCAACCTGTGACCAAAAAATCATGTAAGTAGGTATGTAAACAAATGCTTCAAATAGCTACTGAGTTCAGGAAAGTTAAGAAATAGTGTCTACATAGATAAATAACTAATACACAAGTAGAAAATGACGTTAAGCTAACTGTACAAGACATACTTGGGACAAAACATCGCTCTAAACCCGGCGAAATATGTAAAATTAATGCGTGGGCGGTCTTATAACTTGAATCATAGATCGAAATAACTTTTGAGGCACTCACAATAACGATTCAACCAAATTCCCGCTAAAAAAAATACCAAACAGGTTTCAATCCTGTACGTAGACCTCATTGTTTACTTTTGCATTAAAAAAAATGCCGCGTGTGCGTTCTACTTTCGTTCGACATCCAGTTGGAACTTAAAAAACTAAGCGAAAACTACTGAAATTCGACTAGTATCTTAACTTAAGGGTAAAATATTAAAGTAGTTACCTTATAAAGGGCGAATTCCGCTTTCCAGGCCGGGAAATCCGTGCAAAATATGTAAAAATCCACAAAACTTTGACCCACTCACAACATAACTTTTTAATACAAAATACAACACACAAAACACTTTTAACAACTAGATAACACTTTAAAAATATTGTCTAAGGCACTGTTTACTAGTTTTATTAGTAAATAGGGTTTGTTTTAATGAAAATAAGTCGGCATTTCAAGTTTTAAAACAAAGTTAAAGTTTGACAGTTCACATCGAAGCCTCTCGCTCGCTTCGACGTTCATTCGTTTCGACAGCGAAGTGAAGGCGTCTGAACGGTCCGAATCGCATGTTTAACAAAGAATAGCAACAGGCCAACAGCCTTAAAATATTCCCTCAGGCTTATCTTCGAATTTTTGGTTGCTAGAACATGCCGGTTTCCTCACGATGTTTTTCTTGTTGAATCGCAAGTGGACCCAAATAATTTATTTATCAATGCAGCGATTATCTGCGATAGTTGAATTTTATCAAATAAATTAAAATTATCAGTAGGTAGGTAGATATTAATCTTTTTGTACAAAAAAAAAAAACGTGATCGAATATTAGTAATACCTATATAACAAGAATCTGTATGCGTTTTCTGAATAACATTGATTGATGAAAGTTGTAAAAATAAATGAAATAGTGTTTTAGCTTCGTATTCTGTTGCTACCTTTTGATTTGTATATGTATATATAGGTACACATTTACTGTTGCTATCTGCTTACTTACGATGACGGCTGAGTTTTGTTATAGCATGCTATATAAATAGCAGATAAAGATAGCGTGCTATAAAAAAATATTCAATAGTCGATAGCATGTTCCCAGCTTATAGTAGATTTGAACATCACTAGCCTACATCATTCCAGTATTGGGCAAAAGCCTCTCTTCATGACTTTCAGCTTTTTAGATCCACCCGTTGTTTTATATACGCTAGCGACCTTGAGCGAGCTAAAGAGTTAGCGTCTGCTAGCATCCTTTTCCGCGCATTAAAATTATTTCAAATAATAATTTTGTCTTTCATTTATTAAACATTATATTAATAAAAGCCGCACATCAAAAAATTGGTAATTAAATTATCTTACTTCGTAAAAGTTCCATAAAAATACACTCAATGGTTTTTGCCTGATCTTGCCTTTTTTGTCTGTTATACTTAAATATAATTTTGAAAATAAATCAACGGGGTCTGTTGAAGATACCGTGTCTAGACGTTTTCAGAGTGTCAGGACTGTACGTTGTGACTATTTTGTTTCAAAGTTCACTGAATATACTGCAAACGGGACCTGCCCAGATTCAACTAATTGTAGCAACAGTTTCAAAAAAGACAGTGACTGAATGACAATGACAAAACAACCACCGACAAAATATTTTAAACTTTACCTCTAGATTTCAAAGATCAGTATCGCGTGTCGGTGACGCGATGCCGTAAGCGGCGTCACGGCCAGCTTTTTTAAATATTTAGGACATTCTGGTCATTTAAGTATAAAGATAAAGTTTAGAATGATTTCACATTGAAAGTGCTCGCCGCATCGCTGCCGGTGTGACTCGGCCCAAAGATTTAAAGATAGCGGAACTCAATACAGCAGTAAAAGTAATAGATGTGTCTAAGTAATTGTTAACTTTAACAAGTAGGTTAAGAGTTCCTGATTACTATCAGCATGACCCGTATTACAAATGTATGGCATTTCAGAATAGGTTCAAGTCAACCATTTGACATCCTAACCGTTTGACAGTTCAAAACTCAAAACAGATAATTCTTAATAATCTGTGGTCGCTACTCTGATAATGCGCTTCGGACTGTCGGGTGGTTGCCGCATTCCATGCATAGTTTTCCCGCCAGACACTCCGCGAAACCGGTCCTGCCGAGCCTTTATCCCCTCCCAAAACACAACGAAACAGCATTGTATGTCATCCATTGCGGGTTTCATTTGGACTTTCTAAAAGTAATCAGGAAATTTGAGAAAAAAACCCGCAATGGTCATTGATATAGCGATGTTATACGTATTTCTGAGATGTTAAGTCTAACTTAGTATAGGTGAAATGGAATGCCCTTAGTTTGGAAGGTTGAAAAGTAGTAACGCGATTTTTTCATTGGTATTTCCCGTATTGAAGGTATTTTGATTATGTAAGCGTGCTGTAAGTTTTATAATATATTACTTGGAGGTATTTTAGTCGAAGGTAAGACAGGAAAAGGAGCGCGAAATTTAAATAAAAATGAGCTGTTTTATTCGCCCGCGTTGAATGTTTTCGAGGCGTTTTCGCCAGGGTTGTGTGTGTGTTTTGGGTACAGTACGGCCGTCGGATCTTGGCGAGTCTGATGTGAGGCTCTGCGAATTTTAGCGCTTGAAAACTCGTAAAAAACCGCTTAATATTTTTTTTTATCTTTTTGAATATTTTTTTAATAACTTTTTGAATAATTAATTTTCAATTTTACATATACTTTTTTTTACTGAAAATATTATTACGGTTGGTTAGAATAACGATTAATTTTTAACAGATTTATTTCTTTAAATTAGCAATAAGCCGACGAAAAATTCCACCATTTTTTTTTTATTGGTTTTGGTTGTTAGCAAACCGTATGCGCAGGGAACCAGCTGGGTCGAAGCCTACTGGGGTCATGGGGCAATGTAAAAAAATTATCGTGCTCATCCCATAAACATTTGTAGTCAGTGGGAATCGAACCTACGACCTCCAGCATAGCAGTCACGATCACTTGGGATTTTATCCCAAAATGAACAAATACTCAGTAGATATCCATTTTTACTGAGTATTTTTTACTCAGATAAATTTCCAACTGTACTAACGACCAATGGGTAACTTAAAATGCTTGTAAAATCATCATCATCTTCCTGCCCTTGTCCCGTTTTATTTGGGGTCGGCTCAATATGTTTTTTTCTTCCATTCTGTCCTGTCACCCGTCACGCTATCACTAACTCCTCTGTTTTCCATATCATTTCTCACACAATCCATCCATATCTTCTTTGGTCTCCCTCTCCCTCTCCATCCATCCACATTCATACTCATGGCTTTCTTTGTAACATGCGTTTCATCCCTCCTTTTTACATGGCCATACCAAGACAAACGGTTCCCTCTCAACTTTTCAGTCACTGGCGCCACTTTCAAACTTCCTCTAATATACTCATTTCTCACTTTATCCATTCTCGTCACACCACACATCCATCTCAACATTCTCATCTCTGCTACATGCAATCGCTTTTCATCCGT
The DNA here is from genome assembly GCA_029852875.1 of Mythimna loreyi. NCBI lineage: Eukaryota > Metazoa > Arthropoda > Insecta > Lepidoptera > Noctuidae > Mythimna > Mythimna loreyi. The sequence goes on along the minus strand of CM056807.1, from coordinate 10,415,947 downwards.
CTTTTTCAGAGCCCAACATTCTGACCCATACAGTAGGACAGGCCTTATCACGGACTTGTAGATTTTACCCTTCAACTTGAGGGGGATCCGTGGGTCGCAAGTTGTTCCAGTGACCTGTCGCCATTTCATCCATCCTGAGTTGATCCGATGTGCCACGTCTCGGTCTATCTCACCATTCCCTTGGATAAGCGACCCAAGGTACCGAAAATCGGAACAGGTTGGTATGGGCGTTCCGGCGAGAGCTATGGGCACAGGACTAGAGAGACCGCCAAAATCGCAGAACAGGTACTCTGTTTTAGTTCTGCTCAATTTTAAGCCAACACTCTCCAGTCTTTGCCACCACACCTCCAATCTGCTCTGGACCTCTAGGGCACTCTCGGCAACCAGCACAATATCATCGGCAAACAGCATACACCAGGGAGCCTCTTCCTGAATGTCCGACGTCAGAGCGTCCATTATTATCAGGAAGAGGTAAGGGCTAAGAGCCGACCCTTGGTGTAAAATGCTTGTAAAATAAATAATAATAATTAATAATAAGAATACGCGGCTTTTAAGTTGAACCAACAGTAATTGATATTCGGTTCACAAACAAAGAGCGGCACAGCGGGGTGCTGCGCGTTACCAACGACGGCCATCCTAGTTCAACTTATTTGCCGTGTCCTAGCGGGTCATTATCTAAAAATAAAACACACCATAACTTAAATCAAGTTTATTACTTATCTTTGGTTTTGTAAATTATTACATTTAAACATAAGACAGCATTTTAAATAGCTTAAGTAGCTAAATACGGGTCCCTGATGTTACTTTGAGAGTCATATGCTCGACTAACTTATGCCAGCGGCTTTGCCCGCGTGAAGACCTGCTCTAAAATACACCTATTAAATTTTTCCATACAAACTTTCAACACCCCTTTCTCCTTTTTGGGAGTGAATTTAGAAAGATCCTGTTTCCAGATGGAGATTGTGTTTCCTGATGGCTATAACCCAGGAATCTTTAAGTCAAGAGTGAATGGGTTACTTCTAGGTAAAAAATAAACGGTTTAAACAAATAAATGCAATTTGCAGTTGTTATTGCTGTTAAAAACAGTAATTGGCACTATTTTTTAAACCTTTTTTTTACGAGTTGGCTTGAGGCTTGATTTGACTCTGGAATTAACGTTAGGAACCCGCTAAATACATTAAGTAATTTGTTCTATAAATTAAATTGTTCTGAGTTTACACGTAGATTGATGGAGAGGAAGAGGGAGGCCGAAGAAGTGATGGATGGATTGTGTGAGGATTGATATGAAGGAAAAGGGAGTTAGTGATAGTGTGACGGGTGACAGAGTGGAAGGAAAATACATGTTGCACCGACCCCAAGTAATATGGGATAAGGGATAAGATGAAATTAAATTGTTCATATTATGAGAAACAGGCGTTTTGTGTATATGACAGTTATTTTATCAGATCTAAAGAGTTATTTAATTGTTTCATAAGCACATAACAATTATAGATATTAATCACTTCATGAAATAGCCAAATAAAATTGGCTAGATCGTTGAAATGCTAACATTTGACGATATTTGAATAATCTTTGAACGAATTTGAATCACTATTGTAGTAAATAGATGTATATTTTTTCTCATACTTTAAAAAATTATCTACACTAATGTAATAAAGAGGTAAAGTTTGTTTTTTGTTTGTTGGAGGTAATCTCTGGAACTACTGGTCCGATTGGAAAATTTTTAGCAACAATACAAAGCTGCTTTACTCCTGAGTGACATAGGCTATATTTTATGTACGTGGGCGAAGCCGCTGACAAAAGCTAGTAATAAGATATAATAACTTGAATACATACATACAACACACAATAATATACTAATATATATCAAAATATAGTTATATATATATAACTTTTCTTTTTACAATATGAATGTAAGAACACTACACTTCGCAAATTCCTATTACATCTCAACTTTTGTTAGCGACGATATATTATGTACATAATAATTTAACTTTGTTTAATTTTTTTTTAGTTTAAATAGACTATCTTTCATAATGTTAAATGCTAAGTTCATAAGTGTTTTCAAAGTTAATTACTATGATAAGTGTTGTGCATTCCAACCGCTAGGGGCGCCACTTGTACCATATAGTTATGTAAGCTTATATACTAGGGAAACTTTACCGTAATGAGAGCCATTTCAGTATTTTAATTATTTTAAGGTTTAAATTAAAGATTTTAATACTGAATTTTATGTAATTAATTAGAATAAGTGTGTTATAAGGTTAGAAGTGTAAGATAAATATTGTAAGGGGTGTTTTACCGCAGAAAACCGAAATTTTAAGTTTTCCATACAAAGGTCACCTGCGCTCTGATTGGTCAATTCGTGAAAATTAGTGCCGTGTGCAAAACTGAAGGGCTGTGATTGGTCAGAATTGTCTATAAAAAAGGGCGGTTTTCTGTGGTCAGACATTCCAAATCCAGCAGTGTAAGAAGAAACTTGAAGAAAATAAATAGAAGAAAAACCGAAGAAAAGCGTTGTTATTTGCTCCTCCTGCTGCCACCGAACACTCTCCAGTCGACATCCCGCCAGCGAGCCCGCTCCATAAGAACTCAAAACACGAGCGTCAACATTGGTCCTTCGCAAGCCGGATTGGGTTCAAGAAAACTGGGAAGATGCCTATGAACACGAGATCAAGATCGGTACAGTCGAAGGCTGTAACTTCGAGTGAAAATAACGAGACTATGGATTCTACGGGTACCGGTGCGACGGATGGGAATATGATTACGCCGAGTGATTATACCAGCGCGACGACTACGGACGCGTCGATTTCCAACCGGTCGACACTTACAAAAAGATCGCCGCCAACCAGCGTACACGAACATTACCAACCCGTACTTCATCCCAAGACCACTGCCGGAGAGGAATCAATACTGAGGGAAGTGACTCGTACCACCCCCTCGACCAGCACTATCGAAGCTTATATTCCCGCTCGCCAAGAAGAGGGTCATTCATCGCTGCAGATTCAAGAAAGAAGTGTCGCAGTGAAAACGTATCTGAACGATGGCAGTACACCAACGTCCAGAGAAGAGGGTCTGCAGCAGCCTCACCCTAAGAAGACGACTTGCGATCTAGACACACACTCTATTCGCTCGTCGCATAGGAAGAGAGCAGAAGCGCAAGCAAGAATGACAATAGCACTAAGGGAATTAGAGCTGGCAGAAGCACGATCAAAAGTCGCTCAAGCTGAACTAGAGCTTCTTGCCGCTGAGTCAGAAGACGAAGAAGATGGTGCTGAAGAAGAGTTGTACGAACAAACTCGAGAAGTTAAGCAATGTTTCAACCAAACTGAGGACAGACTTAAAGATCGGAGGCCGATCGAGTCAGATGAAAAGAAAAGCGACATCCAGGAATTGGCTTCAGTCATACTTCAATTAGCCGCGAAGTCACGTGACAACGTTTCGTCGAAGCACTTTGAGCTCCCTCACTTCAACGGGTCCTGTGAAGAATGGTTAGCCTTCAAGAGATCTTACGAAGATATGGCCGCTTCTTTCAGCAATAATCAGAACCTAGCGCGCCTTAGAATAGCAATCCAAGGAAAAGCTAGAGAAGCCGTCCAAAGTCTGCTCTTCACCGCTGAAGATCCACGCGAAGTGATTAAGGGACTGGAAGCAAGATTTGGAAGACCTGGAGCGCTGGCATTAGCAGAGTTAGAAAAAATGAAGAGTCTACCGAAAGTCGGCGAGAATCCAAGCGACATTTGCATATTTGCAAGCAAAGTAAAGAACGCTGTCGAAACAATTAAGGCCTTGAAGAAACCACAGTACCTCAGTTCTCCTGAAACACTACGGGTCATAGTCGACAAGATGCCAACATCAATGAAATTTCGTTGGTTTGCTTACCACAGAAGCAGAAGAGATGAAGGAATTCAAGAACTATTACTCGTTGAAGCGTTCCTAGAATCAGAAGCCGACATGTGTGGGGACTTTGCTCCACCGGAAGTGTTCTCAGAGCAAAAAAAGGCAATAAGAAAACCCATACATGCAATACAAGAAGCGTCACAAGAAAAATACAAAAAGTCATGTCCATTCTGTGAAGAACAGCATTTCGCAATAGAATGCAAGAAGTTTAAAGAAGCGAATATAAATGAAAAATGGGATATGATTAAGAAGGCAAAAATATGCTTCAAATGCATTCGATTCCGGCACTCAAGAATCAACTGTAAAGCTCCAGTCTGCAAGCACTGTAAGAGATGGCATCATACCATCCTACATTCCGAAAAGCCTCCAGTACCATTAGAAAAAGAAACGAATAAAGAAGACGCAGGAAGCACATCGGAAGAGAAGATCGCTTCTATTCACAACACAAAAGGTGAAGAGAAAGCATACCTGAAGATCATTCCGGTGGATCTTTATGGTCCAAAAGGCCAAGTTCGGGTACTAGCATTATTGGACGAAGGGTCAACAGTCACTCTTTTAGACTCATCAGTTGCCGAGAAGATCGGAGTCGAAGGGAAGCAAGAAACACTCACAATCGAAACAGTCGGCGGAAAGATCTTAAGAAAAGATAGTTCGCAGAAGATAGAGTTCAAGATAAAAGGGGCTCATAGAAGAGAAAAAAGAACTATCGTTGCAAGAACCATCGACGAACTGAAGCTGTCTGAACAATGCGTAAATAAGGAAACCGTGCAAAATTGTCAGCATCTAAGGGCAATTGAAAATCAACTCCTCTACGTCACCGAAAGGCCCAAGCTACTCATAGGCCAAGACAACTGGGGGCTGATTGTAACAAGACGTCTGAAGAAGGGCAAGCCATCTGATCCTGTAGCTTCACTCACTAGCCTTGGGTGGGTGCTACACGGATGCGAAACAGGGACAAGTTCCTTAGTAAACTTCATTTGCTATGGCAGATTGACCACTGACGAAGAAAATATTGAAGAAATCGTTCGAGAACATTTTCAACTAGAATCTCTTGGGATTCAAAATCGGTCACCAACCAACGACAGCGACAGAAGAGCATTAGAAACCCTCGAGAAAACTACGAAGAAACTGTCAAACGGCCAATATGAAGCAGGACTCCTGTGGAAGAATGAAGACGAAACCCTGCCCAACAACTACAATCAAGCAATACGACGCCTGGTCAACATCGAAAAGAAATTAGATAAAGATCAAGAAGCTAAAGAGCATTATGAGAAGCAAATCCAAAGTCTGATCGAAAAGGGATATGCAGAGAAAGCCCCCGCAACTTCAAAGAAAGGAAAAATATTCTACTTACCTCACTTCGCTGTTGTGCATCCAGTTAAAAAGAAGCTGAGAATAGTGTTCGACGCAGCTGCCAAGTTTGAAGGGAAGAGCCTCAACGACGCCTTGCTCTCAGGTCCTGACTTACTGCAGTCACTATTTGGAGTGCTGCTTCGCTTCAGGGAAGGACCCGTGGCTGTCATGGCCGACATTCAAGATATGTTTCTTCGAGTTAAGGTCAGAGAAGACGATCGAGACAGTCTCAGATTCCTGTGGCGCGGAAACCGAAGAACAGGCAAGCCTGAAGAGTATAGAATGTCCTCAATCATCTTTGGAGCAGCGTCATCACCAGCAACGGCAATATATGTAATGAATAAGAACGCAGAAGAATTTAAGAAAACTTATCCCGAAGCAGTGAAAGCAATAAACAGAAACCATTACATGGACGACTATCTACAGAGCTTTGCGTCTATAGCCGAAGCAAAGAAGATATCAAAAGAAGTAAAGGATATTCATGCAAGAGCAAACTTTCATCTGAAGGGTTGGGCCAGTAACAATTCGGCTGTACTTTCAGAAGTAGGCGACACCAATATAGAAGATTCCCTACAACTGACGAAAGAAGAGAAGACTCTGGGGCTAAGATGGCTGGTGAAAGAAGATTCACTAGCTTTCAATGTAGGGCTGCGCAATACATCAAAAGACCTCCAAGATGGTATAAGAGCTCCAACAAAGAGAGAAGTCACGAGCGCAGTGATGTCTACATTTGATCCAATGGGTTTTGCAACACCAGTCTTAATTCAAGGAAAGAAGTTAATTCAAAACATTTGGCGAACGAAAATAAACTGGGACGAAGTAATTAACGATTCTCAAAAAGGAGCCTGGCTGAACTATTTAAAAGAAGTATCAGCATTAGCAAGATTGAAGATTCCAAGGTGCTTTTCACCCCGCAGCAGAAAAGGACAACTGCACACGTTTACCGACGCAAGTGAAGAAGCCTATGCGGCGGTAGTCTACTGGAGGACTGTCGAGCCTGGAGGAAAGGTCCATATCTCCATGATCGCTGGCAAAGCGAGAGTGACGCCAACGAAACCAGTATCAATTCCGAGATTAGAGCTACAAGCAGCATTGCTTGGCGTCAGACTAGCTGCCACGGTCGAAGAAGAGTTGGAGCTCGAAATTACAAAGAAGATCTACTGGACTGACTCTAGCACAGTACTGCAGTGGATAAAGGCGGAACCAAGAAAGTTCAAAACTTTCGTGGCTAATCGACTGGCAGAAATTGAAGAGAAGTCCAAGCCAGAAGACTGGAGATGGGTACCAACCAAAGAAAACCCAGCAGACGACGCCACGAGGGGAACTCCAATTGAATTCGACCACAACGCCAGGTGGTTCAAAGGTCCATCGTTTCTCCGTCAACCAGAAGAAGAGTGGCCAATTCGCGACTTCAAATCAGAGGGTGTCATGCCAGAAGAGAAAAATAAGAAAAAGGTGATGGCGTTAAAGGCTGCGGAAGACGTTCTTTTGGATCCAGAGAAGTTCTCAAGCTGGGAGCGACTACTGCGCACTACAGCAAGAGTGGTTGCCTTCACACACTACTTATCCGGGAAACTTCAAAGTAAAATCCAGAAGAAAAATACACGAAACTCAAACCAACCAGCCAACAGAAATGAAAACAAGCGGCAGTACCTACCTCTGGATGAAGAACACTTAAAGAAGGCCGAGGAAATATTAATGAAGATGAGCCAAAACGATAGTTTCGCGTCAGATGTAAAGAATCTGAAGATAGAAAAACCCCTAGAAAGTGCAAGTCGGCTCAAGAAGATCGACGTTTATATAGGAGACGACGGAATTATCAAGCTAAGAAGCAGGACGATGAAATTTTACGACGACAGCGAAAGGAAGATGAACCCCATCATCCTAGATGGAAAACAAAAGATAACACGTCTCATTATACAATATTATCACAAGAAGTTCCTACATGGCAACACTGCTACGGTGATGAACGAAATCCGACAAAAGTATTGGATCCTGGGCTTAAGAGCGACTCTGAAGACAATCGCACACAACTGTCAATGGTGCAAGACAAAGAAAAGTTTACCAGAGTTACCCCCGACGGGAGACCTGCCAAGTGAGAGACTACAGCATCATCAGTTCCCGTTCTCTTCCGCGGCCGTCGATTACTTCGGGCCGATGCACGTTACTATTGGGAGAAGAACTGAGAAGCGCTGGGTGGCGTTATTTACCTGTCTCACCACTAGAGCCATACATCTAGAGTTGGTGCCCTCTCTTAGCACTAGCTCGATGATTATGGAACTTCGACGAATGGCAGCCAGAAGAGGGACTCCAAAAACTATATTCAGCGATAACGGGACTAATTTCGTTGGAGCAAAGAGAGAGCTGGAAGAGGCGGCACAAGAGAAGAGTATCAAGTGGAAGTTCATTCCTCCAGGATCTCCAAACATGGGAGGTGCCTGGGAGAGACTTGTGCGAACAGTCAAGACGGCGTTGGCAGTGGTTCTAAATGAAAGAAGCCCTCCTGAAGAAGTGCTACATACGCTAATGACTGAGGTTGAACATATCGTCAACTCCAGACCTCTCACCTCGGTCAGCATGGACCCAGAAGACGAAGAGAGTCTGACACCGAACCACTTTCTACTGGGGAGATCGTGTGTAGTAACGGCGCCGGGAGAATTCGACGACACAGCTCTAATCGGGAAAGCGAATTGGAGAACCACCCAAAGACTTGCAGACCACTTCTGGAAAAGATGGATCAAAGAGTACCTACCACTCTTAATGCCAAGAAATCTTAAAGGCAAAGCAACCAAAGACCCTAGAGAAGGAGATATCGTACTAATAGTGGACGCCACATTACCACGAAACTCGTGGCCTCGCGGAGAAGTTGTCAAGACATATCCTGGACCAGATGGAAGAACGAGAGTGTTGGACGTGAGGACATCGGGAGGAATACTTCGCCGCCCAACTCGACGGATTATCGTGCTGGTTCCTGCGGCATCGTCGTCTCCAGAGGATGAAGTGCTTCGCACCGTGGGGGAGAATGTTAGCGACGATATATTATGTACATAATAATTTAACTTTGTTTAATTTTTTTTTAGTTTAAATAGACTATCTTTCATAATGTTAAATGCTAAGTTCATAAGTGTTTTCAAAGTTAATTACTATGATAAGTGTTGTGCATTCCAACCGCTAGGGGCGCCACTTGTACCATATAGTTATGTAAGCTTATATACTAGGGAAACTTTACCGTAATGAGAGCCATTTCAGTATTTTAATTATTTTAAGGTTTAAATTAAAGATTTTAATACTGAATTTTATGTAATTAATTAGAATAAGTGTGTTATAAGGTTAGAAGTGTAAGATAAATATTGTAAGGGGTGTTTTACCGCAGAAAACCGAAATTTTAAGTTTTCCATACAAAGGTCACCTGCGCTCTGATTGGTCAATTCGTGAAAATTAGTGCCGTGTGCAAAACTGAAGGGCTGTGATTGGTCAGAATTGTCTATAAAAAAGGGCGGTTTTCTGTGGTCAGACATTCCAAATCCAGCAGTGTAAGAAGAAACTTGAAGAAAATAAATAGAAGAAAAACCGAAGAAAAGCGTTGTTATTTGCTCCTCCTGCTGCCACCGAACACTCTCCAGTCGACATCCCGCCAGCGAGCCCGCTCCATAAGAACTCAAAACACGAGCGTCAACAACTTTTTTAAATTTATTATTATGATTATTTTTATAGTACTTTTGGGTACAATACTGACTGGTCTACACTGTCCCTTTATAATCATATCAATGCTGTAATTTCGAAATATTGTAACAAACCATTTTTTTTTAAAAGAGTAACCATGTAGTTTCTTGCCGGTTCTTCTCGATAGGAAACGACCAATTTGGTACCCTGCACTAGCATCTGACGTTTTATAAGTGCCCATGTAGGCCTATGTGAAATAAAAACCATTTTGATTGATTGATTGTTTGATTATATCATTCATGTAGAATTTCTATAGTACTAGCTTTTGCCCGCGGCTTCGCCCGCATGGTATTGGGGTTGAGGTTGGGGTTTCCGGGATAAAAAGTAGTCTATATCCTATTCCGGAGTGTATCTTATGCCTGTGCCAAATTTCATCCAGATCCGTCCAGCCGTTTTGGGGTGATTGAGTAACAAAAATCCAAACATCGTAACTTTCGCATTTATAATATTAGTAAGATAAGATTAAAAGGTCTAAAGTAAAAGTAGACCAAACGAGGACTCAAACATCATCAAACTTTAACGTTTAAAACGGTCTGGCCAATTTTACTTAGCCATATTTTGAAGTGATCAATTTCTATGAAATAAATTAATACATAAGTAAGTACGCATACTACATATTTCTTATTACAAAATCCGATCCGGACTAAGCGTTTTACCCCGTCATTTACACCGCGTACAGCGAGAGACTGGAACAGTTTGCCAGCTGCAGTCTTTCCGTCCGATTATAATTTAGGTGTCTTCAAGGCTAGAGTGAATAGGCTCTTAATAAACTAGTGCGCCATACAATCGACGATTGCATCACTGCTTACCATCAGGTGGGATCGCAGTCAAGCACTAGTTTATAGCAATAAAATAATAATAATTGTGAATAAAAAAAAATGAGATCCTAATAATTCATATTATTATGGAATTTTAAAATTCCCATGTTCGGAAAGTAAATACACTATTAATAAAAAAAGAGTTGTTATTATGGGTAAATAGTTTGTTCAAAATAATTTCGCTCTTGGAATATATCACTTCTAAAGGCGTCCCCAGTAAGGTCGAAGCCTCCTGGGGCCATGGGTTAATACGAAAGCGTAACACCAGGGCCTTGGGACTAAGGCAAAGAAGGAACAGGGTTGTTGTTTAGTCAGTAAGAGACTGACACTTAGGCCTCATTTACGGAGATGCGGGGCGTCCCGCGTCGCGTGTGGCGTGGCGTCTCGCGGCGCGTCGGACGTTTTTTTCTGTTTACGGTGGGGCGGCGCGTGAAGCGGCACGCATCATCGCACGCGTAAACACAAACTTATAGCAATATACGACCATGTTCACAGAGAAGCGAGACGGGAAGCGTGGCGGTGCCCGCCGCGGCGCCCGCGGCGAATCCTGTAGCGTGTAGCGAAGCACACGGCGGGCATCGCGGCAGCTCATGCTCGCCTCGATCAAATCGACTAGTTTTATGTTGGCGAGAGATGAGAGCGCACGTGTCGCAACTTGCAGCATAAATGACGAAAAATTGGAACTAGTTATTTCGAGAATTGCCGCTGCGTGCGCCGCCGCGATAAACGCCGCGTGGGACGCGTCGGTGCCATCCGCGGGCTCAGCCGCAAAAAACGCACTAATTCAAACAAACGCGTCTTAAATCGCTTCTCCGTAAACGCACTCATACAACGCCATATATTTGAATTCAGTGCGGGCCGCACCGCTCAACGGAACGCGCGACGCCCCGCGTCTCCGTAAATGAGGCCTAACTCCCGCTCCGCCTAAGGGCGGGAATTTTCATTGGATGATTTTTCCCACCATAAAAAAACACTGTGTTCCAACTCATTTCACGTTGACATGGCTCAGAAGGCTGTCCAGCATTGGGATAGGGTTGGACAAACTTGGTGCCCTGAAATCGCACGACGGGGTCGCGGCAGACCAAGATGGAGATGGCGGAACGACTTAGATGCCTTCCGTAGGAATCGGGAAGAGGTGGCTCAGAGCCGAGAACACTGGAAGAAATGGAGGGAGGCCTTTGCCCAGCAATAGGACAGAATATCATAATAAAATATAGTTTGTTTTTTAATCCTAGACTACGATTTGACAACTTAAAATGTCAAATTCCAGAAAATTGGGAACATATTTCAAGAGTGTGACATTCTGAGTTGTCAAATCATAGTCTAGAATTAAAAAACGAACTATAATTATAATTATGTCGAATCAAAGAGGGACCACACGGTTGCAATCTGGCGTTTAAACCAAGGTGACCTTGGGTGGAGCTTAGTGTCTGTTGCGGTTACTTGGATGTAAACTACGCACCAATACGTTCGAAATTCAATCACCGCGGTCGCAAAAACGCGGCTACCAGTCAAGGGCGTTGAAGGTATTTTTTTTATGGTGGACAAAAATCATCCAATGACGAATCCCGCTCTTGAGAGGAACGGGAAACAGTGTCAGACTCTTACTGACTAAACAACCTACCCCATTCCTACGTTGCCATATATACCAGGGCCAGAGCCTTCCTTTCAGACGCGAACCCTTGGCCCCAGTTGGCTTCGACCCCTCTATAAACAATCTACCCCGTTCCTTCCTTGCCTTAATCTCAGAGCCCTGGTGTTAAGTTTTCGCATCAACCCTTGGCCTTGCTCTTCGCACTAGGAGCAAGCCTCCAAGGGCGTTGTAGGTCATGGTTTCCATCCACTGTCTACACGCAATCTTGGTTGGGACTTGTTTTACAACAATTTGGTCCAGCCATGAGTCGGTTGGAGTGAAGAAAGATTCCTTAAAAAGTACTTACAATGCAGATCTGAGTTTTATTTGAGATTATAAAAAAATGTATAGTGAATAGATACTTTGTAAGCCACATTAAGTTATGAGATGGACTGAAGATCATTGGCTCGGAAACGTTAAAAATTGTACAATACGAGCGGAGTTTGTTAAGAAGAAAATAAAAAAAAACGTCAAACGTCACAATTTTAGCGGTAAACGCGATAAGGGTAAGTCGCATAATATTTCGCTGATTTAATTTAATCTAAGGGTAGGCACTAATTTTCGAGATTAATACACAGCAAACCCGTCGGATTTTGGCGATTCTGACGTTAGGCGCTGCGAATTTTAGCGCTTGAAAACTCGTACAATAATTAAAAAAAAAATGCCAATAACAGTTTTTAACAGCAATAACAACTGCAAATTGCATTTATTTGTTTAACTTTTTGATACTCTAATTAGAAAAAATAGACAGACAATAATAGATGTGTGAACGGCGTTTGCTTGAGCCTCAAGAGTTTAAACCATTTGTTCGAGTTTTCAAGCGCTAACATTCGCAGAGCCTTCCTTCAGACTCGCCAAGATCCAACGGCCGTACTATAATTTTTACTAAAAGGAAATAAAATAAAGCACAAACCAAGGACACAACCAAATTGGAAATCACAAATGAGAACTATAAAAACATTCAATGTAAATATTTTTAAAATGTCATAAGACTTTTGTCGGGATATTTTTTCAAGCAAAGTCATGTTACTGGAATGGGGCTGATTGCATCACTATAAAAAACTTAGTTCAACTAAACTAAGGTCTGTATAATCTAGTTTAAAGACCCGCATCGAAAATATCGATACCAGAAGTATGAATTAACGTAAGGGACTTTTACTTAAAATGTAAAAATGTTCCTTACGTTGTTAATTCCTACTTTTTTATGGTGGGAAAAATCATCTAATGACGAATCCCGCCCTTGGGCGGAGCGGGAGACAGTGTCAGACTCTTACTGACTAAACGACCCACCTCTTTCCTTCTTAGCCTTCATACCAGGGTCGGACCTTCCTTTCAGAAACCGGACCGTTAATTCATACTTCTGGTATCGATATGGGCGTTTAGAATTGAAACTGAGTTTAGCGTAAATTCAATTCATAGTGGAGAAACGTAAAATGAAGCTATAATCTCGATAAGACGCTCAAACTATAGTTCGTTTTTTAATTCTAGACTACGATTTGACAACTCAGAATGTCACACTCTAGAAATATGTTCCCAATTTTCTGAATTTTGACATTTTAAGTTGTCAAATCGTAGTCTAGGATTAAAAAACAAAGTATAATTTGTTTTAACCTTTCGAATACCGTTATTAGAGACATAATAGAAAGACAATAGGTGTGCGTACGCCGGCGTCAAGCGCACGCCGGCGTACGCAAACCTATGGACTCAAGAGTTTAACTAATTGAGATTAGTTTTTTTGGTGAATTTGGCCCTTAATTATTTACTTCTGAAATATAGTGTATTTTAGTAAAATAAACTAACTTAAATAAATCACAAACGAAGCACACAACCAAATAGGAAATTATAAATAAGATACATACTTCGTTTTTTAATCCTAAACTACGATTTGACAACTTAAAATGTCAAACTCCAGAAAATTGGGAACATATTTCTAGAGTGTGACATTCTGAGTTGTCAAATCGTAGTCTAGAATTAAAAAACGAACTGTAGATACTAAATGTCAAAATGACATTTCAAGATTGTTTCTAAGTTGATGTTTTAATTATTAGTAAATTGATTCCTATACTCCATTTGTTTAGGTTTTTAACTAAATACATTGACTCATATCCTAGCGATAGACAAGCACGTTCATAGAAACTATTTGTCAAAATACTGAAAAGTTAATACAAAAGTCCGCTGCAGCGCTTCATTGGTATTATGTCGTCTAACAATACTTTTAAAACTTACAGCGCTGATACGTCAAAACTGCACTAATGTAATATTTTCAAAACAATTTTTTTTTAAATTAAAAGACATCTCAAAATCGTTTACATTTAGTTAAGTACCTAAACAGGAGTAAAGAGGATAAGTTGCTCGGCCGAGACAGTGATATAAGCGAGTTCTAGAGATAAGCGCTCGGCCGAGCACTCGGCGCTGTGTTCACACGTACCGAGTACTCGTCCGAGAGCACTGCCTCACCCGATTGCTCGGTACTTGTGATTATGATATTACAGATCTATTAAAAAGATATTCTAATCATTAAGTTTTTGGAAGTATCGTTTGATAACGTGAGTTTCACCCTGTTCTCGCTAGATGGCGCTAAACTATAAATTTCATGGTATATTTAAGCGATATAGTTTGACGGTGTTTATGAAGATGATTCGGCGATCAAAACAATTCGCACTCTAGGTTGTATACAGGGTGTCATTGACATGTTGTGTAACCGACAAAAAATTCCACCACTGGGGTGTCCAGAATCATGTACTAGATCTATGGTATTCGTTTGCGTTAACATGTCAATAACACCCTGTATACGTGGGTTCAGAAAAGTAAACCAAGCATTTGTAAAAAAAAACACACATTTTTTTTTATACGGAGCACCTGTGGGATTAGCTACGCTACTGATACGGTGTATTTTAAACGCACAGATGAAACGCGCGTTTACGCTCTTTCATCGAGATTTGCATACCATTTTGTAACCTAAGCACACAGGGCAATAATAAACACGCGTCTACTGCGCGTATCCGGAAGACGCAGCGTTGGATAACCTCCCATAAGGTAGACCGATGACCTGGTCAGGGTTGCTGGAATCCGATGGATGCAAGACGCATAGGACCGGTCTTTGTAGCGGCGCTTGGGGGAGGCCTATGTCCAGCAGTGGATGTCTTTCGTCTGAAATGATGATGATGACTGCGCTTATACGCGCAAATACAACGACACACACGCGCGATAGTAGCGCGTATCTTCAGCGTTTGATTCCTTGTCAGTCGTACAAAGTCCTTCGATTCTTGTACGCGTTTCAAACGCGCTTCATGCGCACTTTTAAAATGCCTTTAACGCGCGCTTGTATTGCATTTTACGCACATTCGTATCGCCGTTTACGCGCATCGCATTACTAGAAGCGAGTTACCTATCTCCCGCTGTTTTAACTTAACCTAAGTTCCCATTTACTATAATCTAAAAAAAAATTCAGTACAGCGCCATCTAGCGAGAAAATCTCCTCAAACTTCATAATACTTTATAGTTCACGGCAAATAAGTTGACCCAAAATGACCGTCAATGCTAAGGTTACACCCAGCCCTCGCTTCGATTGAGAACCGAAAACACTGAAGTTGTGCATTGAAGGTCGATCGCCATTTTAGGTCAACTTATAGGCCACACCTCTTGATAATTACAACTCCATTATAATATAAAAATACAGACATTTCAGTCAATTTGTTATCGACTCTTCCCTTATCACAGAAATGGGGTAAGTCTTCTAAAATACATGCCTACTACAAAAGTGGGCATAATACAGGTGTTTTGTCCAGCAGTGGGCTTGCGGTGTTCTAGTCTGGCAGCCAATGCTGGGTTCGCCAGAGGAGGCAGTAGTAACCGTTGTGGGTGTTCGTCGAATTTGAAGACTGGGAAAAAGAAACAGAAACATTGTGAATTTTAAAATGATGATAGTTGTAATACATAGCTCATATTTTTTAATTTGAACAAGTTATTTCTGAGATTTCTAACGCTCTAAGGCAGAGCGGGAGGTTTTACTCAGTAAAACCAAACCTATGTTCCCTTGACCTTAATTACAGACACAATTAAAGAACAGTAGTTTATGGCGGGAAAAATCATCGAATGACGAATCCCGCCCTAGGGCGAAGCGGGAGACAGTGTCATACTTCTACTGACTAAACGACCCACCGTTTCTTCTTGCTTTAGTCAAATCGTTGAGCTCCTTAGTAGTCCTGAGTTGAGCTACACGAGAACTGACAAAAGCTTGCACTGACTGGACAGGTCCACTCAGAACTGTGTGGTTCTTTCTTCAAAAGACCATCTCAGACTCCAATCTGCATGGTTCTCGTATGATTTGACCATTACATGTTTGTGAATGGACTTTAAAACACTTTGACCCCTGAGTTTGTTTCGGTGTTTCTTCTCAGGGTAGTCAGCTAGGAAACACCGGCCTCATCTAGCATCAAAAGACGAAAAAAAAAAATGACGTGTAAAAGAGTTTGTAAAAACCAACTTACAAAATAAAAATCATTTATCATCATTTATCATTAGTTCCAGGGCCCGGTGTTCCGCACACTGTTTCCCGCTTCGCTCAAGGGATTTTTTTTTTTTTTATGGTAGGTGAAAATCATCCAATTACGAAACCCGCTCTTGGGCGGAGCGGGAGACCAGTGTCAGACTCTTACTGACTAAAAAACCTACCCCGTACCTTCCTTGCCTTATTCCTGGAGTCGAGGTAACAGTTTTCACCACCCTCTAGGCTCCAGGAGGCTTCGACCCTGAAGGGCCCCTGCAGTTTGCTGACAACTCCTTGAGGCGCGCGGGAACAGTGCGCGCCGTTGACGACTTGGACTCGGTCTTACCAGACGACCGGACGGCGAGCTACCCATTGCTCACCGTCCGAGAGCCAGTGTCTACGGTGGCCGGATATCGGCAGGATCGCGGCGGCGACGGCTACGGCGAGGGCGCTGTTGCCTTTGCCTTATGCGGTCGGCCTCCTCCTTTACGAGCTCGCTCAAGGGATGTATTCGTCATTGGATTTTTTTATTTTTACTATAAAAAAAATCAGGTGAAACTAAATAAAAACTTAAGACAAATATTGGTGCTTACATGTGGTGCATATCTCTGTAACAGCGGTCGGTACCCGTGCCCGAAGGTCGCTATCATACCGGGCTCCTCACTCCGATGCGGGTGTAGAGGTATTATAACTTGGACCTGTAACGATATAGTACATTTTGAACATCATCATTAAAACAACACATCATTCATCCGGATGGTAAGAAAACCATGTATTTGTGCGGACAACCAGGTAACAAATACAAGGTTATGACTTGATTTTTGGTTTTCGCGCCCAGGTGGGCCGCTGTAAATACAACTTGGCGAAATTTGACTGGCCTGTTGGTCTAGTGGTTAGAGGCCCTGACTGCTATGTTGTTAGGTCGTAGGTTCGATTCCCACCGAGGACAAATGTTTGTGTGATGAGCTCAATCTTTTGTTCTGTGTCTGGGTAACTAATGACCCGCTCAAGCTTCGCACGGGTGCAATACTGATATTAAATACGTGTATTATACATATAAACTTTCCTCTTGAATCACTCTATCTATAAACAAAAACCACATCAAAATCCGTTGCGTAGTTTTAAAGATCTAAGCATACATAGGGACAGACAGCGGGCAGCGACTTTGTTTAATACTATGTAATAATATGTATGTATTTAGATATATATAAGTATGTTTACCAGTTGTCTAGTACCCATAACACAAATTCTGCCTTATCAAGTAAAAAACGCCGAATCAAAATCCGTTGCGTAGTTTTGAAGATAGATCATACATAGGGATCTGTCCCTATGTATAAAACAAAGTTGCTTCCCACTGTCTGCAGCGGGAAGCAACTTTGTTTTATACTATGTAGTCATGTTTGCACGAGCCTCCAAGCCCCCACAGAATCGTCGACGTCGCTTATCTACACTAATATAATAAAGAGGTAAAGTTTGTTTTTTTGTTTTTTTGTTTGTAGGGGGTAATCTCTGGAACTACTGGTCCGATTGGAAAGATTTTAGCAACAATAGAAAGCTGCTTTACTCCTGAGTGACATAGGCTATATTTTATGTACGCGGGCGAAGCTGCGGGCAAAAGCTAGTGTTGTATAAATGTTAAGTAAGCAACTCACATCTTCCTCATAAGGCCTGAAGACAGTGAGGGGCCGCAGCGAGGCGGCGTCGGCGACGATGACGCAGCCCCACGCTGTGCCGATGTACAGCTCGTCGCGGAGAGCACACAGCGCTGTCACCTGGACAACAAAATACTAATATAATAGACTGTAAGAGCAGTGGTGGCCGAGTGGTAACGGCCCCGACTTACGAGTTGTATGTCGCGGGTTCAAACCCAGCCAGATGCATCACTTTGTGTAATTTATTTCATCACCACTGCTCTCAAAACGGTGAAGGAAAACATCGTGAGGAAACCGGCATGTCCTAGAACCAAACATTCGAAGATATGTAACATCCACCAATCCGCACTGGGCCTGCGTGGTGGATTACGGCCCATTCCCCCTCCTAGAGAGAAGGCCTGTGTCCCAGCAGTGGAAACATTAAAAAAGGCTGATAATCTAGACTGTAGTAACAGCGAAGAATCATAAATAAAATGAGGATAAAAGATATTTATTTGTAAATTGGTTCTCCATAGCACTTTTACACGTCAATTTTTTTTTGTCAATTTATACTAGTTGAGTGAGTAAATAGTAAGAAATTACCATGAATACTTCAAATTATGCCTGTCAAAGTAAGTTTTTTTTTTTAAAATAAATGAACACGTCACATCCGCGTAAAACGGCCGACCGCTCAACATAAAGCTGAGGCCATCCTCATGCATAATGCGATGAGCTCACAGCGCTAGTTTTCAGCATTGGCCGGTGTCGACATCAAAACGCCGGAACGGTGCAGTGTGCAAATAGATTCGGATACAAAATACAGATGAATTCATGAATAAATAAAAGAAAAATAAGGAGAGAAATACAAGCTCTGCTTAGTTTGAGACCAGATGACGTTATGTGATAGTTGCGGAATATTATTATCAAAGCTACATTCCTTTCAAATGGATCGGGATAGGAGCCGTGGTACAGCCTCAGGGCTGAAGCGTTTCCTCACCCTGCACTTGTCTTCAGTGAGATGCTCATCCAGGGCTATGGACTGGAGGCTCTCGGAGCAAGGCACCAGCTTGCTGCAGTCCAGCCGAGCGCACTGCTGTTTCGTGCGAACTGACCACTGGTACACGCATACACCTGCCAACAAAAGTAGCGTTTAGGGAGTTTTTTTTTTAATTCAGTGGATTTTATCGTCTATGCGGGTAACCTCCGCAAATAACTGTTTCATACAAGAACAGACACTGGCACAGATCTTGAGCGCTCACTTTTTTTTGTCTTAAGTAAGGCTTTACACTATTCGTGCTTATTACCACTGAAAATATTTTATTATTACTAGCTTTCTGCCAGCGGCTTCGCTCGCGTGAAAGTAGGGTTCTGTATACAAACTTTAGACCCCATTTCATCCCTTTAGGAGCTGAATTTTGAAAATCCCTTTCTTAGTGTTCGTCTACGTTATAAAAGGAAGCCTTGTGCAAAATTTCACGCTCACAGTCCCAGTAGTTTTGGCTGTGCGTTGATATGTCAGTCAGTCAGTTTTTCCTTTTATCGAACAACAAAACGTAATAATCGATAACTCGCGAAACGATTAAACTTAAAAAGGAAAATTTGTTCAAGAAAAAAAAAGGAGAGGAGATTAGTAGTAGATTAAAATAATAAATTACAAAAAATTAACGCAATCAGCGTTAAATGTGCGTCTTGACATGAAGCTAAAAACTACGTAATTATAGTGTACAAATACAATACATAAATTAAATAAGTATCAATTTTTTAAACCTGTAAGTAGTAATGGCCGGTAACAACCTACAGGTCATTGAAGTCGCTCAGCTGATGTTTACTCAAAGAAATTAATTTCGTGCATGCGTTTATTAATTAAAGTTTTAGAACCAACAGAATAAACTTACTCACCAAAACAAAATTTTCACTTACTCTCTCGTCATCTCTTACTCACCAGGATCACAGTAGACTATGACGTAAGGCTCGTCCTCGGGCGCCGCCATGAGCGTGACGCGCGGCTGCGCGGGCAGCACGTCGGCGCCGCACACGCCGCCCTGGTTCACGGCGTACGAGTACAGCCCGTCGCCGCCCGCCCACACCTCCCAACTGCGAGTGGAAGGGGGGTTTTTATGGTAGGTAAAAATCATCCAATGACGAACCCAGCCCTTGGATTGAGCGGGAAACAGCGTGTCAGTCTCTTACTGACTAAACAACATACCCTATTCCTACGTAGAAAAGTACATGTCATATGTTAAAACAAAAATGGAGCAGTTAATAGACACACATTTACACAATATTAATAAGTTACCAGGGGGCCACATGTGCAGAAGCAGACATTACCAAACAAGCGTGTCTTCGACATAGTCTCTAACTTTAGAATATGCTATTTTTTGTTAGGACATTGTTGCAACGTGTCCTAACAAAAAATAGCATATTCTAAAGTCATTGTCTCGCGGTTAACCTGAACACCTCCCAATTGAGGAGAGAAGGTCACTTAGTAAAGTGGGGGATAGATAGTTATCTGATCAACAATTTCTGTTTTGGCTATTTTAAGATAAAACTTACTCTTTTGCTGTTGGTCTATAATTGATTCGGAAAATCCTCAAGACTCGAATCGGACATTGAATTATTTTGATGTGTAAGTTGATTTCGTACGTACGGAACCCTCAATGTGGGACAGGGAGTATAATTTTTTTCCTGACAAAATCCTAAACGAGTTTCTTTATTAGGCCTTTGCGTTCTAGGGCTGTAGCCAAACTTTTGGGCAATCCCATCATTTCAACCGATAGACGTCCACTGAAGGACTTAGTCCTCCCCGTGTCGCAATAATGACTGGTCCAGTGACCCTGACTGCTATGCGGGAGGTCGTGGGTTCGATTCCCACCCAGGACAAATGTTTGTGTGATGAGCACGATCATTTGTTCTGCGTCTGGGTGTAATTTATCTATAATATGTATGTATTTATAAATATATAAGTATGTTTATCAGTTGTCTAGTACCCATAACACAAGGTCTGCTTAGCTTGGGACTAGATGGCGTTGTGTGACAGTTGTGGACATATATATTACATATATTATTGGATTCCCGCAACGCTTGCCAGGTCATCGGTCCACGTTATAGGGGACCTTCCAACGCTACGTCTTCGCGTACACCAATACCTTTTGACCTCAACTGCTATTTGTACTCCGAACAATGTGTCCTGACCATTGCCACTTAAGTTTGGCGATTCTTCGATAATCCCACAACCTGAATGAATTCTTGACTACTTTTATACATCACGATGTTTCCACTTACCCATGTGGAGATGGCACAGCCGCCAGGCAGCACAGTTCAGTTGCTGTACCAAGTTCTGTCAACACGAAGCTGCCTTCAGCTTCTGGACGACGGGAAGTCACCAGGAACAACCTACGAACAAAAATAACCAAATAATATTATGCCTGTAGAAGAAAAACATCGTGAGGGAACCGGCATGTCCTAGAACCAAAAATTCCAAGACATTTGACATCCACCAATCCGCACTGGGCCCGGTGGATTATGGCTCATTCCCTCTCCTAGAGAGGCCTTTTTCCCAGCTGTGGGAATACTAATAAGGCTGATGTAATGCTATGCTATTATACTTGTAGCGCACAGCTTGAATAGCAAGATGACCGTGTATTTGTGCGGTTAATCAGGTAGCAAAACGAGAACGAACTATAACTTCGTGATTTTTTATGAAACAGTTATGAAATTTTTTCGCACTTGGCCCGCGTAGTGGATTATGGCCCATTTCCTTTCCTAGAAAGGCCTTTGTCCCAGCAGTAGAGACAATTTTAAAAAAAGGCTGATGATGATAACTTAAATACGTGACTATAGTCATGACAATAAAAAACTTTTACTATGGGACTAAATCTGACATCATAAAAATTTTTGACCAGCTAGGTGAACATAAATGTACTGACTAGCAAATTTTTTCTCGCGACCACCTAAGCAAGACTTCGTGACCCACCTGGGGGTCACAACTCACTCAAAAACACTGTTCTAAACTCTGGAACTTAGTACTAGTTAATGATAAATGATATTTATTTTGTAAATAGGTTTTAAAATAACACTTTTACACGTAAACTTTTTTTCTTTTTGTCATATTAAGCTAGATGAGTCCGGTGTTTCCTAGCTGACTACCCTGAGAAGAAATACCGAAACAAACTCAGGGGTCAAAGTCTCTTTTAAAGTCCTTACACAAACATGTATTGGTGAAATTTATTGGTTGGTCCGTTACCTGCCACAACTGAGAGCTACTGCCACCCGCTGCAGCCTGGGCAGCCCCTGCAGCGCCGCCACTGATGAAGGGGCTCCCCCCACCGACTCCTGGACACGCACGCACCAGATCAGCGCACAGCTGGATGCGCTGCAAACAATAAAGAGCAAAATTTAACTCTAGTGTTTCGCTCTCGCAACATCCCATGGCCCCAGAACTGGCAGAAGGAAATAAACCAATAAAAATGTGGTTTCTGGAACTAAGACAAAGAAGGAATGGGGTGGGGCGTTTAGTCAGTAAGAGTCTGACAATATTTCCCTATTTTTCCAACTTTAAAAATATACCTTCTATCTGTTATGAAAAATTGAGGTTTAATTTTAATTAGTGTTTTTTTAGGTTATTAGGGGTGGAGTTTAGTAAAATCCGTTTATACGGATGACTACACCCTATAAGGAACCTACTTGTGTTCCTCAATTGCCCTTTAGGGTTGAGGTCCGCAGTAACTCATAGAAGAAATTCATAGGATAATAAGGTACTCACGAGTACACAGATATTCTGCCGGCGGAGTCGCCGAGCCACATCTTGTTGCCAACCCGACATATTGCTGTCACCATCACGGGGTCCGCTTTGTCTGAGGACAAAAATATATTTATTTATTTAGTTACTAGCTATTTTCAGCGGCTTCGCCTGCGTACATAAAATATAGCCTATGTCACTCAGGAGTAAAGCAGCTTTCTATTCGTGTTAAATTTTTTCCAATCGGACCAGTAGTTCCAGAGATTACCTCCTACAAACAAAGAAACAAAAAAACAAACTTTACCTCTAAGTATATTATATTAGTGTAGATAACGGCTTCGCTCCCGGTGAAAGAAAAATGTGATAAATGAAAAACCGCTCGACCGATTTTGTGCAAACTTCACATAAAGCATCTACTAAATAGTCCGAACAAAGCCTAAACATTTGTTTTAGATAGGTGAGCCCGTTCTTGAGTTATAAAATTACAACGAAAAGTAGTTTTGATTGTTGTATATATAGGTATAGATTAGCACACCTTAGCTTCTCATAGGACAAACATTAATTTAAAAAAAAGTGTACAATAGGCGGTCTTAATGCACGGGGCAATTTCTATCAGACAACCTTTGGATGGACTGATCGAAAGGAAATTTAGGGTTGTCAGTGTACGGCGCATTTACTCCAAGATATCTTGTACCATTACTGCTTACCTGTCAGAACCCTGACGGTGTGATGATGCGTGAAGCTGGTGGCGGTGGCCAGCAGCGTGTGAGCCCTCTCAGGCTCCCCGCCTCCGTACCACAGCTCCCAGCCCGGCACGCCTTCCTCTGAGGGAGAATGGACCTGGGTTAATCTTATTACCTCCCTATAATAAAGGCGATATGGTCATGTGGAGAGGAGAGTTGAAACGCATGTTACAAAAAGAGTTCTGAGTTTACAAGTAGATGGATGGAAATGAAGAGGGAGGCCGAAGAAGAGATGGATGGATTGTGTGAGGAGTGATATGAAAGAAAAGGGAGTTAGTGATAGTGTGACGGGTGACAGGACAGAGTGGAAGAAAAAAATCACTTTGTATGTACGAGTATGTATATACGTATCTATTTTTTAGTATAAGTTCTTAAGTATATGTTTTTTGATTATTTTTGTATTTGCACCAAGTGCAAACCCATTTTATATCCTGGCCATATTTTTCTAGTTTCTATATACATACCACTGACGCCCATGACAGTGCAAGCTGCAGCAGCCGTGGCAGTTCTCGCGGAGGCTGCGTCTGCCAGCGCGCAGTACTCGGGCGCTGCCGCTACGCTGACTAGCGCTGCAGCGGACGGACGCAGCTCCGGGGAGCCTGACCAGCAGCGGCGCATCGTTTCGAGCATGCAGCACGGGTATTCTAGGTCCTGGAAAGGAAAAATTGTTGTATTTGTTTCATTAGAAGCAATTTTTTTTTCTTTTAAATTCGTGATTTTAAACCACAAAGACATGAGCACAAGTTTAAGCAGTTATGTTTATTATAATATTTATTTATATTAAGTTTTATTTATTTAATCTTCATGTACAGTAGTGGTACATAGGCGAACTTAATGCTACAAGGCATTCTCTACCAGTCAACCTTTTATTATCTGTTACTAGCTTCAAACTCAAATCATTTATTTCAAATAGACCATTTACAGACACTTTTGAATAGTAAAAATGTCGTTCAATAAAAAAAGTATAGCTAATTTGCACGTTCCAAAGCGTAGATCTCTATGGAGAAGAACGTGCAAGAAACTCTAAGGACACTCTTTTATATCATATCATGAGTTACAAATAATCTTGGTAACATATTTCTTGTTGCTTATATTACGTAAGCAGGAAGTAATTAACAAAAAAATAAAAAATAACCCACTGGCAGCTAAGACATAACCTTTTCAACTGAGGGCACTCTTTCACGAGCATGACGCGTACATCAGTCTCACTCAACTCAACCATTTTGAAGGTAACAGAATTACCCAATAACGCGTGCCACCATCAGCAAAACAATGGAATTTAATTTTTGCCAGAAGCTTCGTAGGTAAGCAGATTTCTCAATACTTTGCACCCCCGTTTTTTCACCTTAAGAGATGAATTTTGGAAATCCTATCTTAGTGTTCGCCGCGTTATAAAAGGAAATCATGTATAAAATTTCATGCCCCTTGGTCCAGTAGTTTTGGCAAGTAAGTAAGTTAAGTAGTAAGTTTGTAAGTTAATGAATACTCACTCTCGGTGACAACGAAGGTCTGGCTCCTTCCAGCACGGCTTCCTTAACGGCCTCGTGACCCTCGAACGGCTGGCGTACCGTCACTATCTCGTATAACAGCATACCGTAGGAGAAACAGTCCACCTGGGAGAAATTACAACATTATACCTGCGTCTCTTGATACAGGTGTGCAGAGATGCATGTGTAGGGGGTATACCTAACGTGACCATACGTCCCGCTTTGGGCGGGACTGTCCCGCTTTCGACTGTCTGTCCCGCTGTCCCCCGCAAGAGCAAAAATGGTCCCGCTTTAGCTTTAAGAATGAAAGCTATGTTGATTACGAAAATAAATATAAATAAATCATGCGAGTTCCATAGTTATATAAATACAGGATACGATATTCTAAAACAAATTTGTTCCGCCGACAAATATAAAAATACGACTTAGGGATGATTCTCATTAGAGCGGGCCGTGCCAGGGCCGGGGCGTGGACGAGCCGGGGCCCGTCCGTGCTACGCAATTTATTTTCGGACGCAGCACGAAAAATGTTCTGATTACGATGGGACGTGGAGGGAACGGGGCGGGACCGTGCAACAAACGTGGTATTGAAGTGCGTCGAGCGGGCCCGGACGGGACACGGATAATGCACTGTGTAATATAAATTGATTCATACAAAATATATGAAACAGATTAAAACCGTGCCCCGTCCGTGCCCCGTCCGGGCCCCGCCCCGGGCACGGCACGTTCTAATGAGAATCATCCCTTAGAAGTCACCCCACTATTTAACTGTTTTGTGTTTAGTGCTTTGATTTGTGTTATTCAATCTTCTATAAACTTGTAAAACTCCCAAAACTTTGTTTTATTTTATAATTCCGCAGGTTTTTTTTAAGAACTATTCCTCAGTTGTTCCGCTCCGGCACAGAAAATAAATGGTCACGTTAGGTATACCTCCCCTAATTGAAAAGTCAAAATCTTTTTATTTCACATAGGCCTAAATGGCCACTTGTAAAACGTCAGAAGCTAGTGCACGGTTCCAAATTGGTCGTTTCCTATCGAGAAGAACCGGCAAGAAACTCCATGGCCAGTATTTTCAATCATGATAAGTATTACAAATATCTCGGTTATATGTTTCTTGTCGATATTAATATTTGAAAACAATGGAAATTATAATAATAAATAATATCAATTCTAAATATAGATATTAAAATAAGTCACTAAGAGATAACCAATCTCAACGGATAGCGTCTGTTCACGCACATGACGCGTATATCAGCACCACTCAGCTCAACTATATTATAGGGAACCGAAAAATCCAACACACGCGCCACCACCAGTGAGACATTTGAGTGAGCATGACAAACTCTCTGCTGTCATTTACGTCAAATCAAACAAGTCCTAGAGTAACCTAAAACCAAAACTTGTGTGAAAAAAGAAATGCTTCAACATTATACAATAATATAATAAAATAATATTACCAACTTTAAAACAGCAAAAAATAAGTTATTTCAAAGCCTATCATATTGTACGCCCTAGTGGTAGTGGAGCTGGACCAGCATTAAGCCAAGCATTTTTATCTTGAATATAATCCTCCAACTTATAATATGCTTGCCTCCATAGTGTGCGTTTAATACATGTTCCGACTAACCTTCTCATTGTATTCCTCTTCGCCGTTATACCTCATGATCTCGGGCGCCATGAACCCTTCCGTGCCGCCGAAGCCTTTGGTGCCTGACGGAGGCGCCAATCGGCTTATACCTGGATACGGAAACCAACGGAATGTTATAAAGTATTTATTAATTTAATTTTAAATTTCCCAATCTTTTATTTTCTTAATTTGACTCAGTAATGTCTATTTTTTCAAATATTCCTTTAGCAGGTCTGCTTGAAGAAATTTATTTTTGAAATAAGCAGTGCCTTTATATAAACAACTTTTTATTATACCCTAATAAATCAATATTTTTGCACTTTGTGGGCCTGATAGATGGATATCTATCACGCCGACAAAGTGCAAAAAATTTGGTATCAATATGTATGGATATACATATTGATACCACTTTTTCTAGTGATTGCACTATTTCTAGTGCTAACGGTTATCGAGATTATCCGCAGACGGACAGACAGACAGACTTGGCTATAAGAGTTTCTAGTATATATAACCCTAAAAAGTTTTCTATTCCTGTACATTTATTAATTAGGGAAATAACTTACGCAGTGGTTTGTTTTCTTTTCCTGTTTTTTTTTATGGTGGGAAAAATTATCGAATGACGAATTCCGCCCTTGGGCGGAACGGTAGACAAATTCAGACTTCTACTGTCTAAACGACCCACCGTTTCTTCCTGCCTTAGTTCCAGGGCACCGGTGTTCCGCTTTCGCATCAACCCTTGGTCCCAGAAGGCTTCGACCCTGCTGGGTATACAGTTGCTGACAACTCCTTGAGGTGCGTGGGAACAGTGCGTGACGTATTTCCTGTACGGATGTTATAAGTTTATCATTATGAACATTTTGATACTTACCGTAATCTCCTAGTTTGACGTGAACGTTAAGCGGGGCTCCGCTCAGCTCATCTCCTGGTCGAGGCATCTTCCATACTAGTACGTTCTCAGACTAGAAATAAGAAAAGAAACATGATAATAAAATATAGATTTTTTTTATGGTAGGTAAAAATCATCCAATGACGAAACTCGCCCTTGAGCGGAGTGGGAAACAGTGGCAGACTCTTACTGACAAGACCATATATACAAGGGCCAGAGCCTTCCTTTCAGACGCGAACCGCCTCAGTTGGCTTCAGTTAGCAGGGTCTCTACGGTTTGCTGACAGCTCCTTGAGGCGCGCGGGAACAATGCGCGACGTCGACGACAGGGCTATCATTTGGCATCGCCTAGAGAGCAGTGGCAGATACAAATTATCCAATGACGAATCCCGCTCTCGGGCGGAGCGGGAATCAGTGTCAGACACTAACTGACTAAACACACCACCCCGTTCCTTCTTTGCCCTAAGCACTGGGGCCAAGCCTTCCTTTCAGAAAGAGACCCTGGGCCCCAGTAGGCTTCGAACCTTTTGCAGAGTCCGTACGAGTCCCAGCAGTAATAGTAACATCATAAGGCTGATTTTGGTACTATAGTTATGCCCTACAGCGCGACCCACACTCGCGGTACTGCGCAGTAGGGCAACCTGCATGTATACCTTCAAATCTCTGTAGACGACCCTCCTAGCGTGCAGATACTCGAGCGCACGCGCGACCTGCAGCGCGAGTGCTCGCGCCAGCCGGGCGCTGCAGCGCGACCCGCACTCGCGGTAGCTGCGGAGTACGCCGTCTAGAGCACCCTGTATACATTGTTTACATTAGTATGGCTATATCTGCCAAAGGAGGTAACAGAACTTAGCGAGGGAAAGTTCGAAACTCATATTAAATATGTCCTAACCAAAAAAGCATATTGTAAGGTTAGAGACTACGTCGAAGACACGCTTGTTTGGGTTTAAAGATTGTGAGAAAGTAAAAATTCGAGGCAAGCGTGCTCAATCGTCGGCTACGTCATAGCTTACCATCTCGTGAGATAGTGGTCAATCGTGAGACAATGTGCAAGAAACGTGTCCTAACCGAAAAAGTATATTGTAAGATAAGAGACTATGTCAAAGACACGCTTGTTTGATAAAGTCTGCTTCTGCACATGTTACCCCCAGGTAACTCATTAATAGTGTATAAATGTGTCGAAAATGTGGTAGAAATGATGATGATGAATTTATTAAATATTTTTTATTTATTTTATTTTATTTATTTGAGGGACAATAAACAGCTACAACATACATATAACAGAAAAATTAAACAGAACAAACGAGTTTACAATATTGCAACCCATTGCATTATCCACATATTAATAAAAAAAAAATTGTCGGCAGTAAAACAATAAATGAATAGTTTGAATAAATGGGTTTATTATCCAAGCCATAAAAAACAGAACTTACAGCGGGTGCTAGAGCCAGTAGCAGCGCCAAGGGAGCCGCACAGACAGCCAGCAGCGGCACCACGTGCTGGTGCTTCAGCTGGCTGAGGATGGACAGCTCCTGGCGCAGCCCGCAGTACGCGCGGCACGCTGCCGCCGTCGGCTCGCGCTCCCAGCGGGAGAGGGCCGCCTGGGGAGACAGAGGTAGTATTTTTTAATTCATTTCAACTTATTTCATTTTACATTGGTATACATGTACATGTGCATGTCTTATTTATAGTAAACTAGCTTTTGTCAGCGGCTTCGCCCGCGTCCATAAAATATAGCCTGTGTCACTCCGGAGTAAAGCAGCTTTCTATTGATGCTAAATTTTCTCCAATCGGACCAGTAGTTCCAGAGATTACCCCCAACAAACAAAAAAACAAAAAACAGACTTTACCTCTTTATTATATTAGTGTAGATAGTGTTTTGAGTACCTACTTATGTTTCGTTGGGCTGTGTAAGTAATGGGGTCTTAAATAAAAAAAGGTACTTAATACAAACTAGACTGGTGTATTTAAACTTTCACATACTACTATTGTACCAAATTGTATTTATGGTGTACCTACAATAAAGAGAATCTATTATGATTTATCATTATCTATTATTATTAAGAGTCTACATGAAAATTAAGAAGTAGTAGTATATTAAGAAGAGTACTTGGCCTGTAACACAACTAACGCTGCTCCTGTTCGCATTGGCGAAGACACAGTCGAGCGCACGGAACAGGTCAGGTACTTGGGATCGGTGCTCCACGAGTCCGGGGACGTCGATTGCGACGTCGAGTCACGTATCTCGGCGGCCTGGGCGAAATGGCGTGAGGTGGCGGGGGTTATTTGTGACCCCAAAATACCGGTTAGGCTCAAAGGACAGGTCTATAAGACCATCATTAGGCCTGTCCTTTTGTATGGCAGGAAGATGAAGCGTGGCCTGTACTTGAGCGACATAAGCAAAGCCTGCGTGTCACGGAAATGAATATGCTGCGCTGGATGTCTGGAGTTTCGCGGAAAGACCGCATTAAGAACTCCCGCATCCGGGGCAGCCTTCAGGTCCGTGACATAGCGGATAAACTGCAGGAGGGTCGCTTACGCTGGTATGGCCACATTTTACGAAAACCGGCAGACTACGTGGGTAACAGATGCCTCGCCATGCCGCCTCCGCCGGGACCCGGAAAACGAGGTAGGCTTAAGAGGCGTTGGATCGACGTCGTAAGGGACGATATGCGTGCTAATAGGCACGAAAGACGACGACTAGGCAGGAAAGCGGACCCCGGGCACCGAGGTGAAAGCCAAGGTAGCAACCGGGACTTACGCTAGGCTGATGATGATGATGAGTCTACATGAAAATTAGAATAAGTGCAATGTGCGCGCTTCGCAATGGTTTTCACGTCTCTGCCCTCGAGCGGTTCCTGGACTGCGTGACGCCGGCAGCTTCGTTAGCCACGCCCACAAGTGTGACCATATTGTAACGGCGGCAACACTAAAACTAGCTGAACCTACGTACTACCTAAATCCAACTAAAATGTTAAAGAATAATGCCATCTACAGCCATTACAAGTAACAGTTTGAATAATTTTAAATGTCATTTTAATAAGAGATGACGTTTTATTCGTAAATTTTTCCATAATAATATTATCTTCTTGTTTGAACCTTCATTGGACTATCGAGAATATTTTAAGACCATAATTAGCCAAATCGGCCCAGCCGATCTCGAGTTTTAGGGAAACTGACGAACAGCTATTTTTATTTAAGAAGAATAAGAAGAAAATCATAAATAAAAAATATTAGATTTTTTGTTTGTTTGTTTATATATAAGTATTTGGAAACCGGCATGTCCTAGAACTAAAAATTCGAAGACATGTGACATCCACCAATCCGCACTGGGCCCGCGTGGTGGATTATGGCCCTTTCCCTCTCCTAGAGAGAGGAGGCCTGTGTCTCTGCAGTGGGAACATTAAAAAAAAAGGCTGATGATGATGAAGTATTTAGAAATATATTAGTATGTTTATCAAAATCAAAAAGGTTTTTATTTCATATAGGCCTACAAGGGCACTTATAAAACGTCAGAAGCTAGTGCACGGTTCCAAATTGGTCGTTTCCTATGGAGAAGAACCGGCAAGGAACTCCATGGTTACTCTTTAAAAAAAAAATTATTTCTTATAATATTTCGTTGTTACAGTACTTATATCATTATGTAAGAACAGTGTAGACCAGTCAATATTGTACTTAAAAGCACAATAAAAATAATCATAATAATAAAAAATAAAAGGTGAATCGTAATAGGATTTACTAAGTCTACAGTGTTCTTACTTTACAACGTGAATTGTAAAAAAATATTATATAAAAAAAAAAAATTAAAAATGTATGAGAAAAAAAAATACATCAATCACTACAACAGTTACACTGCGGCACCCTAACACAATAAATTATTATTGAATAAAATTTTTTTTTGGTCTTAATAATATAAATATTGCAGAAGCAATGTGTCAAGAAAAAAAATAAAAAAAATGTGTATATGGAAAAAAATGTGTATATCAGTTGTCTAGTACTCATAACACATTATCTGCTTAGCTTGATTCTAGATGGCGTCGTGTGATAGTTTTAAAATATTATTATTACCTTATAAGCTTGATGGGCAGCAGCATCACTGGTTGGTGGAGGTGGAACAGGCTGCAATGCCTTCAGGGCCACGTTGATGGGCTCCTTGGGCCCCGGGGCGCCGGCAGGGGCCCGCCAGGTGGCCGCCAGCACAGTGCCGAAGGCGCCCCGCCCGGCCACAGCGCCGCGTGATATATGCTCCCAACGGGCGCGTTTTGATTCTTCCACGTCGAGGAGTAGCTAGATAGATAAATAGACAGATATACTTTTTATTGTAGGTACACTATAAACACAACTTGGTATATTAGGAACTTAGAATTATAGATCGGAACAATATTCGTAAATATGTTATACGAACTATCGAAGAATGCTTGCACTGACTGGACAGGTCCACTCAACAATGTGTGGTTCTTTCTTCAAAAGACTATCTCAGACTCCAATCTGCATGGTTGTCATATGATTTGACCATTACATGTTTGTATATGGACTTTCAAAGAGACTTTGACCCCTGAGTTTGTTTCGATGTTTCGTCTCAGGGTAGTCAGCTAGGAAACACCGGACTCATCTAGTTTCAATGGACGCAAAAAAAAATTACGTGTAAAAGAGTTTTTAAAAAACTGTTTAAAAAAAAATATCATTTATTGTCTACATTTCTTTTAATAACTCCATTCGCAAGTCTGCTGGAAGTGATTCATTTTTTAAATACGCAGTACCTTTGTACAATTTTTTATGTGTCCCCTCCAGTGCATAAGTGCGTAAATAATTCCATAGTATAAAACAAAGTTTCTCACAGCTGTCGTTATGTATGCTTAGATCTTTAAAAGTACGCAACGGATTTTGATGCGGATTTTTTTTCATAGATAGAGTGATTCAAGAGGAAGGTTTATGTGTATAATACATGCATAATATATTCAATAGCAGTATCCGTGCGAAGCTGGAGCGGGTCGCTAGGAAATTATAAAATAACAAAAAAATAAAAACGAAATACCACTCACTGAATAAGCATGAAGTCTCAGAAACTATGACTCCTAAAAACGTAAAATTTGGCAAGTTATTTTTTTTATTTTTGGTATCTAGAACTAACCTATTCACTCTAGGCTTAAAAATTCCTGAGTTGTAGCCAACAGGAAACTCAGACTCCGGCAGAGAATTCCATATACAAGATTTTGTGCGGTGTTCCACAGGGCAATCTTCTGGTTCCACTATTATTGACAGCCCTTACATTTTTTTTTTTTACTTTTTAGTTGGTTCTGTAGCTGACGCTATCAAGCTAAAGTGCAGTTGTTGGTGCAGGCCGCCAGGATGCACTGCTCCACGGTCCAGAACGTCACGATGCAACAGTTGTGTGGTACTCACAGTGTCAAGAGCGACCAGTCGCAGCTGCACTCTGCTGTCGAAGTGCATGGGGCAGTGCAGGCGGCTGCTGGTGCAGGCCGCCAGGATGCACTGCTCCACGGTCCAGAACGTCGCGATGCAACAGTTGTGTGGTACTCACAGTGTCAGGAGCGACCAGTCGCAGCTGCACTCTGCTGTCGCTGTGCATGGGGCAGTGCAGGCGGCTGCTGGTGCAGGCCGCCAGGATGCACTGCTCCACGGTCCAGAACGTCGCGATGCAACAGTTGTGTGGTACTCACAGTGTCAGGAGCGACCAGTCGCAGCTGCACTCTGCTGTCGCTGTGCATGGGGCAGTGCAGGCGGCTGCTGGTGCAGGCCGCCAGGATGCACTGCTCGACGGTCCAGAACGTCGCGATGCAACAGTTGTGTGGTACTCACAGTGTCAGGAGCGACCAGTCGCAGCTGCACTCTGCTGTCGCTGTGCATGGGGCAGTGCAGGCGGCTGCTGGTGCAGGCCGCCAGGATGCACTGCTCCACGGTCCAGGCCGTGGCGATGGCCAGGTTCTGTGGCTCGCTGTTCACTACGCCTTCTACTGAGCCGAGGCGGGATGACGCTGGAACAAAAAGAATAAGCTGTTCAGTCTAATTAAACAGATATAATTACTAATTTTTTGGTATTGATAGACTCGCGCTTGACCACTATATAAGGTGTCATTGACATCGTAACACAAACGAATACCACTGATCCAGTACACGATTCTAAACACCCCAGTGGTGAAATTGTTCGTTGGTTTTTTCTTATTTTTTTTTTTTTAGTATCTTACCATTGGACTCAGCACCGACTCCACTGTCTCCATCCGAAGCTCTGGACTCCTCAGAGAGGCGCAGGCGTCGCGGTTCAGCCGCACCTAGCTCCAGTCTTCTGAACGCCTGCAGACAACGTTCAAAAATTAAAAAAAAAAGAAAATAGTTTATTCACAGAAGTACATATTCAACACGATAAATATTACCTTCCTCTGCCAAATTGCAAAGCAGATGTACAGTACCCGGCAATAAATATTGCACATCAACCTTTGGAAAGAGACAATCGGCTAATTTCGGCTTCGTAGAGCGTTATCTCTGTCGCACACTACCTATGTGACGTTTGTCAGTCGTTGTTCAAGGTGATTGGTGAACAACAACTGACAAACGTCACATGTTGTGTATGTAGCACAAACACACAAGGTGGCATTGAAATCGTAACACAAACGAATACCATAAATCCAGTACATGATTCTGGATCCCCCAGTGGTGGAATTTTTCGTCGGTTTTTTCGTATATTTTTTTGTGATGAATTCTTTACGTTCTTATACAGTTTAATTTAAAAACCATGAAAAAGAAATTGAGAAGATCCGAAAAAAATTCCACCACTGGGGAGTCTGAATCATGTACTGGATCTATGGTATACGTTTGTGTTACGATGTCAATGACACGGTGTATACATAAAGAACCGGTTACAGTTTTTTTTTAATTATGCAAACTAGCGGTAAATTCCACCTTTCGGTAAGCCGACGGCGCACACTGTACCCGCGCGTGGGTACAGTGTGCGCCGTCGATGATGGCGATGTCGATTCATGGAGTTATTAGCAAAGAAGCCTCTTTGAAGAGGTCCTGCAGGTTCGAAGCTTCCTGGGGTCAAGGGTTGATGCGAAAGCTTAACACCAAGGCTCTGGGATTAAGGCAAGGAAAGAACGGGGAAGGTTGTTAAGTCTGTAAGAGTCTGACACCGCACCGCCCAAGGGCGGGATTCATCATTGGATGATTTTTACCTACCATAGAAAAATCCTGTTAGTAAAGTGATGCGGCAACCTTTTGCGTTTGGACAGAGGTAGACTGCATCAGATCGCTAGAAGCATGACCAGTATCCGGCGAAGGTCCCAGCTCAATGAACAAACACTTCTTCACAACGGATATCACGGATAGTCCTCCACTCGGTTAGAGTGAGGGCTGCCAAGGCCTACGTACAATGGTCTGTCAAGGTCTGAGTGCGGAAACCAGACTGCAATAGATAGAAGAGTTGTCGACAACACACAATGCAGCAGCCATTCTAGCCACCGGATCAACAGCTGCGCTAACCATGCAGTCTACTGAGCTCGTGGGTCTGCTCACCTAAGCTGTGCCAGCTGGTGCTGCAAACGCGCGTGATGAGGCACCGCCCTCCGACGTGTGTCTAGGGTCACTCCTCACCTGTGCCAGCTGGTGCTCCTGCTCCTGCTGCTGCGGCTGTGGCGAGGTGTGGGTGAGGCACTTGGGGCACGGCACCACGCGCGTGATGAGGTACCGCCCTCCGACGTGTGTCTAGGGTCACTCCTCACCTGTGCCAGCTGGTGCTCCTGCTCCTGCTGCTGCGGCTGTGGCGAGGTGTGGGTGAGGCACTCGGGGCACGGCACCACGCGCGTGATGAGGCACCGCCCTCCGACGTGTGTCTAGGGTCACTCCTCACCTGTGCCAGCTGGTGCTCCTGCTCCTGCTGCTGCGGCTGTGGCGAGGTGTGGGTGAGGCACTCGGGGCACGGCACCACGCGCGTGATGAGGTACCGCCCTCCGACGTGTGTCTAGGGTCACTCCTCACCTGTGCCAGCTGGTGCTCCTGCTCCTGCTGCTGCGGCTGTGGCGAGGTGTGGGTGAGGCACTCGGGGCACGGCACCACGCGCGTGATGAGGTACCGCCCTCCGACGTGTGTCTAGGGTCACTCCTCACCTGTGCCAGCTGGTGCTCCTGCTCCTGCTGCTGCGGCTGTGGCGAGGTGTGGGTGAGGCACTCGGGGCACGGCACCACGCGCGTGATGAGGTACCGCTCTCCGACGTGTGTCTAGGGTCACTCCTCACCTGTGCCAGCTGGTGCTCCTGCTCCTGCTGCTGCGGCTGTGGCGAGGTGTGGGTGAGGCACTCGGGGCACGGCACCACGCGCGTGATGAGGTACCGCCCTCCGACGTGTGTCTAGGGTCACTCCTCACCTGTGCCAGCTGGTGCTCCTGCTCCTGCTGCTGCGGCTGTGGCGCGGCGTGGGTGAGGCACTCGGGGCACGGCACCACGCGCGTGATGAGGTACCGCCCTCCGACGTGTGTCTAGGGTCACTCCTCACCTGTGCCAGCTGGTGCTCCTGCTCCTGCTGCTGCGGCTGTGGCGCGGCGTGGGTGAGGCACTCGGGGCACGGCACCACGCGCGTTATGAGGCACCGCCCCTCCGAAGTGTGGACGAAACGAGTTCCTGTTGACAATATTTGGGATGAGAACAAGTTTTCAATGAAAATATTTTTATCATTGAAAGCTTTTATATTTCGGTGTATACCTTTATGAATAACTAGCGACCCGCCCCAGATTCGCACGGATACTGATATTGAAGATATTATACGTATAAACCTTCCTCTTGAATCACTCTAGCTATTAAAAAAAACCGCATCAAAATCCGTTGCACAATTTTAAAGATCTAAGCATACATAGGGACAGCGCAACTTTGTTTTATACTATGTAATGATTATTGAAAATGATGCGTGTCGTACAGTGATTTTACTCCACTTAAGTGTTCTGCATGCTATACTCTTTTACATTGATGACATTAGAGCATTTCCAGTAGCGCGTATCAGCGCTGTAAGTTTTAAAAGTTTTGTTAGACGACATAATGCCAATGAAGCGCTGCAGCTGACTTTTGTATTAACTTTTCAGTATTTTGACAAATAGTTTCTATGAATGTGCTTGTCTATCGCTAGGATATACGTCGATGGTTGAGAATATTTAGGAACAGTGAGTTTTCAATCAAAATATTTTTTTCTTAGCGAGTTGACTTCTTAGCATCAATGGCATTCATCTGTTCTGCGTGAAATGTGTCCAGACCATAGCCACTTAAGTTTGGCGATTCTCGCGGAAACCACACACAAATATAACATAGTTATCTTGAAGAAATATATTCTCATTTTCGAACTACTTACCAAGTGAAGGGTACCAGTCTTCCAGCAGTAGATCCACGTGGTCGGATACGAGAGCTAGCACTTTGGCTAGGGTTTCAGGATTCGGTTCCAAGCTGATGCTCTGTAAACAACAGATAACATTATGATAATTGCCTACAAGTTGGAGGTCACACCCAGCCTGCAGGCGCATTACTTTGTGTAATTTATTTCATCACCACTGCTTTCAAAACGGTGAAGGAAAACATCGTGAGGAAACCGCCATGTCCTAGAACCAAAATATCGATGAC
This sequence comes from Mythimna loreyi, assembly GCA_029852875.1. Taxonomy (NCBI): domain Eukaryota; kingdom Metazoa; phylum Arthropoda; class Insecta; order Lepidoptera; family Noctuidae; genus Mythimna; species Mythimna loreyi. Next base: position 10,379,307 of record CM056807.1, on the reverse strand, counting down.
ATGTGACATCCACTAAGCCACTCTGAACCCGTGTGGTTTTTTTTATGGTAGGTAAAAATCATCGAATGACGAATCCAGCTCTTGGACGGAGCAGGAAACAGTGTCAGACTCTTACTCTTAATAATGTTTGTCCTATGTATATCTACACTAATATAATAAAGAGGTAAAGTTTGTTTTTTTGTTTGTAGGAGGTAATCTCTGGAACTACTGGTCCGATTGGAAAAATTTTAGCAACAATAGAAAGCTGCTTTACTCCTGAATGACATAGGCTATATTTTATGTACGCGGGCGAAGCCGCGGGCAAAAGCTAGTTTGTAATAAATGCGGTGTACAATAAAGTATAAATAAATAAACCTACCCCATTTCTTTCGTCGGTTTGGATTACGACCCATTCCCTCTCCTAGAGAGTAGAGTCTCTTTAATGAGTTCCAGTAGTGGGAACATAAAGCGGAAGGCAGAGGTGTATACTATATCCACATTTTTCCAGTAAAAAAAAAACCAAGACACATAGACCCGTAAATCTTATCTGTAGACTAAATAAATATTTGTCCCGTGCGGTAATCGAACCTGCGACAAACAGAGCAGCAGTCTATTGTTCAACCTAACTTGCCTGATATCCAGCTATAGGTAGTCCATCGTCCCTTCTGATGACACAGACTTGTGCTGGAAGCAGTATCTCCACGCACGCTGAAGACTGGACGTCCAGTTCACACCATGCACCTTCTTGACGTACTCTGAACCTGATGGAAATGGAAAAACCTTCAGTTTTTTTAAACATGGGTGAAGTGAGGCAGTGTTATATCTTTAGGGATATACTGAGGCCCAAGTCTGCTATTTTCAAAATATTGTCATTCCAACACGATTCCATTGTCATTTTGCTAAAAGTTCGTAATCTGTTAATTCATAATGGCTGATCATTGGACGGCCAGCGGTCTCGTAATAGAATTGTGATACGAGCTGTTTTGTAACGAATTAAAAACAAAAACTGCACAATAACATTCTAATCGTAAATCACTGATTAAAGGAACTGTTAAAATTTTAATAATTTACCGCATACGTCAAATATTCATTTGTAATTATGTACGAGATTACCATTAAAAAAAAATTCAATGAAGTGTCATTGATCGTTGGAAAGTCATAATGACGCCAACATATTAGTAGATTACCACATGTCAAAATCAGCAAATTTGAAATCAATGATCGACTATTCTGACACTATTGTAATAGCAGACTTGAGGCCCTGGTGCCAAATCAAAGTCCCAATAAAAAGCGAATTACAATATATCTCAAAAAAGGTTGTTACATTTACGGAGTTCTGAGGCAAGTGAAGTTGACAAAGGGTCGATTCATATTTATGTAAAACTAGCAACCCGCCTCAGCTCCGAACGGGTACTGATATTGAATATATTATGCATGTATTATACACATAAACCTTCCTTTGAATCACTCTATCTATTAAGAAAAACCGAATCACAATCCGTTGCGTACTTTTAAAGATTTAAGCATACACAGGGAAAGGCAACTATGTTTTATACTATGTAATGATAATCATTTAAGATGTACCACTTTATTTTATACAGGCCCCTGAAATTCACATCCAGGCGGGACAATCTCACCTAATATGATGGTACTGGTCATCCGGCTGTTCCTCATCAGTGGCAGGCAGGAGGGCGTCCCTGCGTGGTGGTAGCTCTCTCAGCGCCAACATAGTCAGGGCTCCGCTGCACACTAGGGCTCCACTGCGCCATAGTTTCCAACCCCACGACAGCTCCAGGGCTTTGGATATTGTCTCGTCTAGTTCCATCTGTGATAAAAAATGACATAAATATTTAAAAAAAAAATCCGAATCGCATAAAGTTTTTTTTTTTGTGACTAACTACATATTTTCAGATTTATCCTATACTTTTTTTTCATTTGTTATAAACTAGTACTTGACTGTACAAGTATTTTAATTTTTTCACAGCCTCAAGGAACCGTCCCGAGATAAAGGGTCTTAACAAACAGACAGACGGACCACAAAGTAATCCTATAAGGGTTTTTTATGGCGGGAAAGAGTGTCATACTCTTACTGACTAAATAACTCATCCCGTACCTATGTTGCCTTATATACAAGGGCCAGAGCCTTTTCTTTCATACCCAAACTCTTGGTTCCAGTTGGCTTCAAAACTTTTGCAAGGTCCCTACGGGATTCTATAAGGGTTCTTATCAGAGTGGTCGTGGTCATCATTGTGGATCACGATGAGATCATCTTGGTCATACGGCGCCATTTATCGCGCACTGCAGCTTTCCGGGTGCATTCGTAGATCGAGCACTTAGTTGCGGCCTTGATCTGATCCTTATGAGGTATGGAACTCTAAAAGAATCAATCTCCTTCTACTCTGTCCTTCTCATACTTCTGATTTTATTCACTCTTCTTTCTATATCCAATCTATCCTTCTTTGGAATGCGCTTCCTCTTGATATCAGAGCGGCTGAAAGTCGCTATGCATTTAAGCGGAAGTTACAGAATTATTTTCTCCACTAATAGCAGAATCTTGTCAATAACTTTTTTCCTTACTTTATATAACTGTATTTATGTATATATAAATATTAAGTATATTATATGTATGTTTATTTGAACATCAAATATGTATATTTTTCACATTTTTTTTTTATGCACCTACCATATTCACATATTGTCTCTTCACCACCCTTGGTTGACTGGTAGAGAATGCCTAAGGCATTAAGTCCGCCTTGTTGCATGAGGATTAAATAAATAAATAAGGAGTGTCCCTCACCTCCGGCGGCAGCTTGTAGACGGAGTAGGGAGCCTCAGCGAGCTGCTGGTCTGCCAGCAGACGCGCACACAGGCGCGGCCAGAACCCGCACGGCACGTACGACAGCAGGAGCAGGCGCCGTAGTGGACGACCACCCCGGCCTGACACCACCAGCTTGTGGCAGTCTTCTGTTGAAGACAAGGAAATCAGGAAAGAAAGAAAATAATATAATAATAATAATATTCCACAACTATCACACAACGCCGTCTAGTCCCAAGCTAAGCAGAGCTTGTGTTATGAGTACTAGACAACTGATAAACATACTTATATATTTCTAAATACATACATATTATCATCATCATCATCATCAGCCTTATTAATGTTCCCACTGCTGGGACACGGGCCTCGTCTCTAGGAGAGGGAATCGGCCATAATCCACCACGCGGGCCAAGTGCGGATTGGTGGATGTCACATGAATTTTTGGTTCTAGAACATGCCGAACGATGTTTTCCTTCACCGTTTTGAGAGCAGTGGTGATGAAATAAATTACACAAAGTAATGCACTACTCATCCTACTCGTGAGCCGGGGCCGCCGGCCGTTACGTAATACAATTAGATACCCCAAACGTGTTTGTAGTTTTCGGAAAGGTCTTAATGAGTATTAATAATAAAGGTATATACCGAGCTATAAACGCTTTTTTTATCAGAAATTCGCTTGCTCGCCCGCGTACATAAAATATAGCCTATGTCACTCAGGAGTAAAGCAGCTTTCTATTATTGCTAAAATTTCTCCAATCGGACCAGTAGTTCCAGAGATTACCTCCTACAAACAAAAAAATAAAAAAACAAACTTTACCTCTTTATTATATTAGTGTAGAGTGTAGATGTATAGAAATTGACAAGTCACAAAATATTAGAACAATTACAATAATAAAATATTGCCAATTTTACAAAATGTCTAAAGATAAATAGTAATTAATAACAAAATAATTAGTCTTGTTATGAAAAAATATTTTCATTGAAAACTAGTTATATATTATTTTATAGATGACTTACGTATGAGAGTAGGAGATTCCGTGCCTCTAGTCTCAGGCACGGGAGTGAACTGCGCCGGCCACGCGCGCCGCGGGGTGCCGCGGTTGGAGCTGCACCATGAGCGGGAACGGACAGGCAGCTGGAAGGAAACCAAGGTATCAACACAGGTTGCGGACGAAGAGCAATGCGTGGCTCGCCGTCCAGTAAGGAACGAGTCCTATTCGGCTACGATGCGATGCCCAGCAAGGTCGAAGCCTACTGGAGCCATGGGGTTGCGTGAAAATGAGACATGTCTTAGTAGATCATTTTCACGCAACCCAGGAAACCCCAGTAGGTTTTATTTAAACTTATCCTCTATTGTTCATTTATTAATTTGTATATGTCTGTCTATGTAAAAGAGAAACTGACAGACTAACATATAAACGTACAGCCGAGACTACTGGGGCTAGAAACATGAAATTTTGCACAAGATTTTCTTTTATGACGTAGTGTTCACCGCACTAAGAGAGAATTTTCAAAAATTCACTCCCTAAAGGCATGAAACGGGGGTCCAAAGTTAGTAAAGAAAATAATTTTTTTTTGAAGTTGCACTAAATTCTGACGTTTTATAAGTGCCCATATGCAGAAAACAGTGTCAGACTCTTACTGACTAAACGACCCACCACATTCCTTCTTAGCCCTCATACCGAGGTCGGACCTTCCTTTCAGAAATCGGACCGGCGCCCCAGTAGGCTTCGGATCTGCAGTTGGGCCTCTACATTCTAGCTATGTGAAATAAAAATTAATTGACTTTTGGCTGCTGTCAGAAACTAGTATTATATACAGTGAAACCTAGATAACTGGGCCTCCAAGGGACCTGCGAGTTTTTCTCACTGATATCCAGGTATAAATAAATATCGGTCTCATACTTGATCATACTTACTGGCTAGCCGGCGCTCGTCACAAGAAATTTCTTCTAAGTTAAGCAAATCTCCTCAAGGTCAATAAATGGATGGGAGATCATACCAGCTGGGTAGCCGGCGTTCATCATAAAAAAAATCTTCAAAGTTAAGCAACTCTCCTCAAGGTCTAGAAATGGATGGGTGATCAAACCTGTAGAGTAGCCAGCTCTCACCACAAGAAAATCTTCAAAGTTTAGCAACTAACCTTAAGTTAATAAATGGATGGGTGTTCAAACCTGTAGGGTGGCCGGCTCTCACGACAAAAAATTCTTCATAGTTAAGCAACTCTCCTCATGGTCTAGAAATGGATGGGTGATCATACCAGCTGGGTAGCCGGCGTTCATCATTTAAAAAATCTACAAAGTTTAGCAACTAACCTTAAGGTCAGGAAATGGATGGGTGATCAAACCTGTAGTCAGCTTTCACCACAAAAAAATCTTTTAAGTTAAGCTACTGTGCTCAAGGTCAAGAAATGGATAGGTGATCATACCTGCTGGGTAACGCAGCTCGTCACAAAAAAAAAACTTCAAAGTTAAGCAACTCTCCTCAAGGTCTAGAAATGGATGGGTGATCATACCTGCTGGGTTGCGGGCGGGCTGCGCGGCAGGAGTGGTGGAACGAGCAGCAGACGCGAGTCCCAGCACAACGCCAGCTCAAACTTGTTCAGGAGAGATACGCCGAGGGAACTGGCTTCGTCTCCTCGCGCCAACATGGGTGATGCCTTGAAGACGTGCGCTAGATCTTCGATCTTCATTATTCCTGGGGTGAGGAAAATTTAAAGTTAGACTGGTTTTCTATTGTAGTGACCATAAAATAATAAATTTTGATGCAAGTGCAGAAAGTTTGTCATTAGACAAGAGGAATTGTGTTATTGAGCCGAGGACTGCAATGACAAATCTGCACGCGTATCAACCGACGTTTTGTAATACAGGTGCGCCTCGTGGGGGTTGAAGCGTGCGTATGATACGATAAAGTATTTTATTACAATAAAATTGTAGCTGGGAAAGCACGGGCTTTTTTCCGCACAAGTGCTGAAAACAGTCCATTGGGTGCCTGTGAGCGGTAGGATAAGAGCAAGTTTCCGAGTAAGTCTATAAAATTAAATAAACACATCACACGTCCTATCGCCATCTCTTGAGTGGGATTGGTAGTCATGGGCGATCTGTCGAGTAGGTCGGACGCTCGTAAAGAATTTATTAATTCTTTCAGATAACGATACACCTATGTTTGTAATTGCAACGTCATAAGTACTATGATACCATTTATCACCAATGATGGGGCCTGCGAGGCGAAAGCGTTCTGCCTTGTCGTTTATACCGCGTACATCGAGGGACTGGAACAGTTTGCCAGCTGCGGTGTTCCCGTCCGATTATAATTTAAGTGTCGTCAAGGGTAGATGAAAAGGCTCTTAATAAACTAGCGCTCCTCGCTATCAACGATTGCACCACTGCTTACTATCAGGTGGGATCGCAGTCAAGGACGTAGTTTATAGCAAACTAGCCTTCTGTCAGCGGCTTCACCCGCGTGAAAGTAGGGTTCTCCGTACAAAATTTAGACCCCCATTACATCCCTTTAGGAGCGGAATTTTGAAAAACCCTTTCTTAGTGTTCGCCTACGTCATAAAAGGAAGCCTTGTGCAAAATTTCACGCTCCTAGTCCCAGTAGTTTCGGCTGTGCGTTGATATGTCAGTCAGTCAGTTTCTCCTTTTATATATATAGATAAATGAGACTTACCATTATTAGCGAAAGGATTTATCTCCCTGACGGTCACAACATGAGCCAGCACGTCACAGAGCCACTGTGGCTTCAAGAAGTACAGCTCCTTGAGCGTCGCGTCATCGTAGTGCAGGAGTACACCTGGAACAATACAACAGGCTGTAAGGAAGAATTGGAGAAGGAAATGCAATCTACACTAATATAATAAAGAGGTAAAGTTTGTTTTTTTGTTTGTAAGAGGTAATCTCTGGAACTACTGGTCCGATTGAAAAAAATTTAGCAACAATAGAACACTGCTTTACTCCTGAGTGACATAGGCTATTTTATGTACGCGGGTGAAGCAGCTGACAAAAGCTAGTATGCACTATTTTGAATTTAGTGAAGAAAAGAGAATGCCCAGTATGGTTCCAACTTGTGTCAAACCAAATAAATGAATACAACTAAGCCTTAATAAATTTAAAGCCTTTTTAAAGCGTAAACTTTGCCAAAAAGCCTTTTACACTGTAAAGGACTATGTTGCTTGGGATTGACTTGCTAGTACTCACTTCTACTGTTGTCACGTTTTCTTAATTTGTTTTTATTATTATTATGTTTTTAAGGTTAATTTTTCTCAGGTTATAAACCTGGTGTTTTTGTTTTTAGAATCTCTCGGGTGTGAACCAATGTGAGATCCCAATGATTATTATTATTTTCCCTCAATTTGACATTAATTTTTTTTTTTTTAAATCTTACTAATATTATAAATGCGAAAGTTACGATGTTTGGATGTCTGTTACTCAATCACGCCAAAACGGCTGGACGGATCTGGATGAAATCTGGCACAGGCATAGGATACACTCCGGAATAGGACATACGCTACTTTTTATCCCGGAAACCCCAACCCCAACACCAATACCACGCGGGCGAAGCCGCAGGTACAAAAGCTAGTTTTACATAACTTATTATAGCAGTCTCCTTATATAACATCTCCCGTAAACGTGGCGCAGCAAAGATGCGGGTGAAACCACAGGATATAGCTAATATAATATAATATAATATAATAATATAATAAAGAGGTAAAGTTTGTTTTTTTGTTTGTAGGAGGTAATCTCTGGAACTCTGGTCCGATTGGAAAATTTTTAGCAACAATAGAAAGCTGCTTTACTCCTGAGTGACATAGGCTATATTTATGTACGCGGGCGAAGCCGCTGACAAAAGCTAGTAGCTAATATAATAATTATGGTAAGTGGTCTCACCGTTTTCGTGCAAGAACATGGTCGCCTGATGCAGCTCAGCAGCGTCGCGGAACATGCGGTGGTTCTTCTGTTGCATGTACTGTGTCACCTGCGGAAAGCCTTACTATTAATTATTTTCATAGCATCAGTGGTATTTCAAAGAGGAAGTACATTATAAGTTTTAAGCCAATAAAGTCATTCTGGAGCTGCCAGTTTGTGTGAAACTGTTACCGCGGCTCTAGGAATAAAGCAAGGAAGGAATGGGGTAGGTTTTTTAGTCAGTAAGAGTCTGACACTGGTCTCTCGCTCCACCCAAGAGCGGGTTTCGTCATTCGATGATTTTCACCTACCATAAAAAAAGTCAATAAAGTAGATGAGGCCATGAAAAATGCCAATTTAAAAAAAAAACTGTATAAACAAGTATTGTGTATGTAGAAAATGGCGCGGGCCACCATGTCTGCGGTAAAATAAACTACAAAAAAAGAGGACGTAGATATGTCGTAGACGTAACGTATATGCAGGTTGTCTGAAAAGTTTCCGACGGTTGAAAAGATAGTAAAAAAGATTTGTTTGAATGTGTTATCTTAATGCGAATAGGGGGTTACGAATTTATAGCTAGAAGGAATATTTACTGTCAGTTTTTTTTTTTTTTAAGTTAAGGTACACACTTCAGAATTGTATGGTTTTATTTTTATAGTGGGAAAAATCATCGAATGACGAATCCCGTCCTTGGGCGGAGCGGAAAATAGTGTCAGACTTCTACGACCCACCATTCCTTTCTACGTTAGTTCCAGGGCCTCAGTGTGCCGCTTTTGCATCAACCTTTGGCTCCAGAAGGCTTCGACCCTACTGGACCCCTACAATTGCTGATAACTCTCTTCAGCGCATGGGAACAGTCCGCGCCGTCGACGACTTTGGCTCGGTCTGGACGGTTACCAGATGGGCGGACAGCGAGCTACCTATTGCTCGCCGTCCCCAAGCCCGCGCCTGCGGTGGCCGGAAATCGGGATTAGAGACACGGCGACGGCGGCTGCGGTGTGAGCGCTGTTGCCTTTACCTGATGCGGTCGCCCTCCTCTTTAGAATTGCATGGTAGAGATAGTATAACTAACTATAGTATATAACTTAATTCCGCCTAGCCCGTTCCATCATCGGACCACCAGACGTACGGCATTGCACCACCGGTACATGGTGGACATCCCTCATATACGTACAAAACGTTTTGGGAACGCTTTGATTGTGCGTACAGCCAAGGAGTGGAATTACTAACTGGAGTCTGTGTTTCCTGATGGCTACAATCCTGGAATCTTTAAGTCAAGACTGAATAGGTTACTTCTAGGTAAGCGCGCTCCATCGTCGACCGCATCGTCGCTTTCCATCAGGTGAGATAGCGGTCAAGCGCGAACCTATAATCAATAAAAAAAAACCGGCCAAGTGCGAGTCGGGCTCGCGCACAAAGGGTTCCGTAGCAGCAAATATAATAAACTTATTATGTCAATTTATATACCTGGTGAATGGAGCCTAAACTCTCCCGATATTTTGCCTTGTACTTATAGGTTCAGCCATCGTTTTCAGTGTAAGTACAATAACTTAACCAAAATTACAGTTAAATCAACCTATCTCAAAAACTATAAGAGATACTTTGATCAAACCAAAAATCGTTGAAAGAGTTAATTAGCATGCATCACCTCTATTTTTTTTAGAATTTTATACCCCGTAGTTATAAAAATAGAGGGGGGGGACATACTTTTTACGACTTTGAGAGCTGATATCTCAAAAACCGTTCACTTTAAGAAAAATGTTTTTTAGAAAACTTTATATCATTTTAAAAGACCTTTCCATTGATACCCCACACGGGTATGTACATCGAAAAAAAAATTTTCATCCCTCAGTTACATGTATGGGGGGCCCCACCCCCAATTCTTTTTTTTACTATTTAGTGTCATAATTTTGTAGCGGTTCATACAACACATATTCCCATCAAATTTCATCACTGTAGTACTTATAGTTTCCGAGTAAATCGGCTGTGACAGACGGACAGACGGACAGACGGACAGACGGACAGACGGACAGACGGACATGACGAAACTATAAGGGTTCCGTTTTTGCCATTTTGGCTACGGAACCCTAAAAATTGAAATGAGTCACATACCAGTTTCTTGTACTCATCATGTCTCAACACCGGTTCCCTCAGATCGGCTGCTAGCGACATGATGCACTCCTCCAGAGCGAGGTACGTCGCTGGTATACGCTGTTCCAGTAATGGCTCTTTGCTACCTGCAGAAGTAGGTACATACAATCCTTAGATCATCAATTTATTTACACACTAGCCTCCTGCCAGCGGCTTCGCCCGCGTGAAAGTAGGGTTCTCCATACAAACTTTAGACCCCCATTACATCCCTTTAGGAGCGGAATTAAAAAAATCCTTTCTAAGTGTTACGTCATAAAAGGAAGTCTTGTGCAAAATTTCACTCTCCTAGTCCCAGTAGTTTCGGCTGTGCGTTGATATGTCAGTCAGTCAGTTTCTTCTTTTATATACAAGGTGTCATTGACACAAACGAATACCATAGATCCAGTACATGATTCTGGACACCCAAGTGGTGGAATTTTTCGTCTTTTTTTTTTACCTGTATAAAATCGTTATTCTAACCAATCCCAATTATATTAGTAGAAAAAAAAATTACAAAAAAATATAAAAAAAATCACAGAGGCAAATAAAGTCATTATTCTAATCAAACCCGATGACATTTTTAATTTCAAATGTTTAAATGTTTTAATTCACACATTTTTTTAGCAAAAAATGTTAAAATGACGTTTTTACATAGTTTAATATAAAAAACCTAAAAAAATCATTAAAAAAAAAATAAGAAAAAAACCGACAAAAAATTCCACCACTGGGAGGTCCAGAATCATGTATAGGAGGATCTATGGTATTCGTTTGCGTTAACATGTCAATGACACCCTGTATATAGATTTAACACTTCATGCACATAAAAGTACAAAGGCGGACTTAATGCCTAAGGCATTTTCTACCAGTCAATCTTTGGGTGATGCAGAGAATCATGATGGAAGGTACCCATTGCTCGCCGTAAAACCCACGTGAGATAGTAGTCAAATGTGATCCTGAAGAAAATTATTCCTACCTGGTGGTTTGACACTGAATGCCACTGAGTATATGATGTCAGCTAACAGCCTGATATTATGCCTTGTATTGCAAGAAACCTGCAAAACATAAAAAAAATATTATAAAAAAAATCAATTTTTACATAACATTCACACAAGTCCAATAATTTGTAAATAGTTAGCAACGACCGACAACTACCACTACACGTCATTTGACTTGCTCAGCTGCCGTTTATGTAGGAAAATTAATTTCGTACATGCGTAAATTAAATCGTATAAAAAAGTACTAAGTATTTTTTAATTTTATCTTTATTCAAATAAAAAAAGGACTTTAAAATTAATTTTAAAAAATCAATTGTGTTTCAGGTACCGAATCGACCCTCCACGGGATTAAAACTATCAAAATTTAGAAAAAAGGTTGTATCATACAAAAGAGACTAATGTTCCATCCCCTTAGGGAGGTGTTGGGCAAACTTACTTAATGGAGGGCTAAAAAGTTTGAAATATTTCAGAAGAGGGATAGAATTACAGGAAAAAAAAAACAAATTTACAATTTACTTTTATTTTTGTATGCGTAGCTATTCCACATGCGTGAAGAAATCCGAACGAGATCAAAAACACCCTAACAGGTTAACGTGTTGATAAGTAACTTTTTTCTTTTTTCTTGCCTATAACATCATCCGATGGTAAAATTGAGATGGCGGAATCTGGGCGGGTATCGATCCCACGACCTCCCGCATAACAGTCAGGGTCACTAACCCCTAGACCAACAGGCCAGTCAGATGCTGTACCATGCTTACCTCCACAGAATCCAGGACACGAGGCAGCCCAAGCTTGTCAGCGTCAGGAGCTCCCATGATGGAAGAACGAATGAGTCGCTGAAGGACCTCAGGGCTCTCATTCTCAGGTAGATTGCACTGGAGACAAGATAAATATTAGCCTGAAAGATGACGGAATAAGTCACCTTATGCACTTTGGAATAAGGTTCAAAATTATGTGACTGAATAAGGATTTTCTATTTTTTTTTGTTAGCCTGTTCTGTACCATTCCTGGGCAAAGGCCTCCCTCCACTCCTTATATCTATCGCGGGCCCGCGCTTCCTCTTGCCAGTTCGAGAGGAATCTGTCTAGCTCACCGCACCATCTCCTTTGTGGTCTGCCGCGACCCAGTTTTTCTTTATTTAAATTTATTATTTTATTAATTTAATTTAAAAGATGACGGACCTTATGAAATTTGGAATACGGTTCAAAATAGAATGACTGAGTACAGCTTTTTATTAATATAAACTACTAGCGACCCGCCCCGGCTTTGCACGCATGCAGTGGTGATATTAAATATATTATGTACTTATTACACAAATAAACTTTTATGTCTTCAAAATTTATGTATTAAAAATAAGTAGTTTTAAAGATCTAAGCTTACATAGGAATAGTCAGCGACTTTGTTTTTTACTATGTAATGATAGGTATTTATCTAAAAAAACTTAAATGTTTTAATCTTAAAAAATAAAAACCTTAAAATTAGCTGCTTTGCTCCGTACCTCCTAATAAAGATATATAATTTTCTCAACATTTATATCTTCCCTGAGCTGTTACGAATATTTCAAGTCCAAAATTGGCCAAATTGACGTTGTCGAGTTTTAGCGAAACTAACAACAGCTAATCATTTTTAAGATAAGAAGACTGTCTCAAAATGTCATGATTATCATTACATAGTATAAAATAAAGTTGCGCTCTTATACCTTTAAAAGTCCGCAACGGATTTTGATGCGGATTTTTTTAATAGATAGAGTGATTCAAGAGGAAGGTTTATGTGTATAATACATGCATAATATATTCAATATCAGTACCAGTGCGAAGCTGGGGCGAGTCGATAGTCTAAAAATATGTAAAGAAAATTTAAATTTTCTTTAATTTGAATTTGCTCGCGCATCAAATTATGCTTTTGTAGATTATAATGATTCTTATCGAAATTAAAATTATGTTAAGTTTTTTTTTTGTATTTTTTATTTATTCTACTCACACTGGCCACTTGATCGTAGTGGGTAGCAACCATGATGACAGGCGAGCCCGGGGCACGTGCTTGTATGGATCTAAAACAAGAGTTTATCATAATTATATATGTAAGACTTAATATCCGCCAGGACGGATTTTGATGTGATTTTTTTTAATAGATAGAGTGATTTAAGGGGAAGTTTTATGTGCATAAAGCATGCATGATATATTTAATATCAGTATCCTTGCGAAGCTGGGGCGGGTCGCTAGTATAATAATATATTCGACAACTATCACACAACGCCTTCCAGTCTCAAACTAAGCAGAGCTTGTGTAATGAGTACTGGACAACAGATAAACATACTTATATACACTTCTCATCAAAAAAATCGAAACACTTCCGTTTTCATTGTTTCTGTCCGAATTTAACACAAAAAAGAATTCATACGATGAAAAAAAATACATATATTATAGCTGGCAGTTTGGCCATTACAGTAATAAGCGAAAATTCTAAATTCAAAATTAGAATTTCATTTGTTTATCTTATAAACGAAATGAATCACTGTTTTGAGACAAATGTGTGTTTAGGGTTGGAGTACATTTAGCGTTTAAAAACTAAAAATTGGCGCCTATCCTTAAACTTTTCGTTTTTTATTTCAATACTGTGACTTTGGGACGTCTGAAAAAAGGTTTTTTTTTCTAAAACGTATGGATACTTCGCCCACAGAAGCCGCCCAAGTTGTGGCATTGCTGGATTCTGGCCTTAGTCAGCGTGTTGTGGCTGCAAGACTGCATCTAAGCCTGTCATCTGTTCATAGAGTCTATAAACGTTATCGGGAGACTGGTTTGTTCACGCGCCGTTCAGGATCTGGCAGGAATCGGGTCACTTCTGAGCGAGATGATCGATTTATTGTAACAACTTCTTTAAGAAATCGACGCCTTAACGCTTTTCAACTGCAGCAGCGGCTTCGTGTTGTACGAAGGGTGGCTGTAAGTGACTCTACAATTAGAAGAAGGTTGAAGGATCGTGGACTGGTACCGCATAAGCCAGCAAATGGGCCGAAATTAACTGCAGACCATCGAAGAGCGCGCCTTAACTTTGCACGTGAGCACCTAAATTGGTCATACCTACAGTGGAGCAAAGTTCTCTTTTCTGATGAGTGTAAAATTATGCTGTATGGTAACGACGGAAGGAACAAGGTCTACAGAAGAGACGGAGAACGCTATGCACAATGCTGCATTGAAGAAAAGGTCAGCTATGGTGGCGGTTCGTGGACGGTTTGGGGAGGAATCAGCGCCGACGGTAAGACAGAGCTTGCTTTCGTGTCTGGGCCACGTCTGCCTGCACTAAACTGTCATCGGTACGTCGAAGAGTGTCTCGAGCCTCATGTGATGCCCTATGCACATTTTATTGGCAACGGCTTCATATTCATGCACGACAATGCTAGGGCTCACACCGCGGGCGTCGTACGAGATTATCTTAACGAAGTCGATATCTCTATTATGGAATGGCCAGCAAGAAGCCCGGACATGAATCCCATTGAACATCTATGGGATGAATTAAAGAGACGAATTCGAGCAAGAGATCCTGCCCCAGAAACACTTAGCCAGCTGCAAGATGCAATCCAAGAGGAATGGGACAATATACCACAGCATGTGATCGTGACTCTCATCCGATCGATGAAGAACCGTATGGAAGCAGTAATTAGAGCTCGGGGAGGGAATACAAGTTATTAAATAAACGTTTTTTAGCTTTTTTTTTCATTTACGTGTGTTGTTTTATCCATTTCCTTTATACTCCATACGGAATAAAAATGACTCATTTAACAAAATACGAAACCTATGAAAAATTCATTTAAATTTAGAACATTAACATTAAGATTTGATAAGCTCATATTACTCACTATTAAACGACATTTAACATTTATTCCTAAATGTACACATTTTTCTGATAATCCTGACAAAACGTAAACTTGCAAGGTGTTTCGATTTTTTTGATGAGAAGTGTATTTCTAAATACATACATATTATAGATGACCTCATATTATTACATCCAGGCACAGAACAAATGATCGTGCTCATCACACCACCATTTGTCCTGGGTAGGAATCGAACCCACGACCTCCACCATAGCAGACAGGGCCACTAACTGCTAGACTGACAGGCCAGTCTAAATCTATTAGACTACAATTATTATAATAGGAAAGGAAAGGAGTCATGTATCGACGATTTCGTGGTAGGATACCGACCTCGCAGCGGAACACGACGCCGTCGCCTCGTGTGCTATAAATAGTTTTTAATTTGTTTTGATTTGTATGTATTAGTTTATTATTATGTAAGATTATTTGTGTATTGTGTCTATGGGCCTTAGTTGCCTAATAATAAAGAATTATTATTATTAATAATATTATACCTGAGCCAGTTCAGCGCTCCAGCGAGTCCTTTTCTTCCATCGGTGACTTTCCACACGACGAGATACAGAGATCGTCTGGATAAGAAGTACTGATGCGTCGCATAATACCTGTAAAAGAAGAATTCACTAAGTGTTGGGCCACATTGGCAGCGGGTGGGCGCGGGGCAGCAATAACAAGCACAAGACAGCCCCCTGTGCAGAGCGTGCTTGGAGGAGGAGGAGACAATGAGGGTGTTTAGGAATTTTCACACCACCAGTTGGCGCCACTTAGCCGTCAGGTCTTTTCCTTTGAAAACTTATACATGACGTTGACGTCTAACGTTTGACATTGACGTTGATGTCTAGCTAATGTCAGTAACATAAGCGTTTTGACAGGTGTCTGGACCTGACGCCTCAGTGCTGCCACCTGGTGAATGACATCTTAGAAAACCCTCATTGCGCACGTGGTCCTGGACTGCACAGGTGTCACTGACATACGCACACGAACCATAGGCACGCCGAACTCCCTTATTGACGCCCCGAAAAATCTGAAAGGCCTAATCAGCTTCTGGAGAGAAGTGGGCTGGTTGGAATAAGCCCACAAAGTTTACGGCCGCCATGGCTCACGTACAATGGTCTACACAAGACTAAGTGCGGAAACCATACTCAGACATAATTGACAAATAAACACAAGAACTTCATTTGAGTGTCTTCAGAGAGCATGCAGGCGTTTCCAAAGGCGCGAGTGCCAAATCAGCCTTAGCTTGCAGCCTTAGCCGAATTTTGATGCTGTTTTCTTTTATAGGTAGAGTGATTCAAGAGGAAGGTTTATATGTATAACTAGCTTTTGCCCGCGGCTTCGCCCGCGTGGTTGGTGGGGGTTGGGGTTGGGGATTCCGGGATAAAAAGTAGCCTATGTCCTATTCCGGAGTGTATTCTATGCCCGTGCCAAATTTCATCAAGATCCGTCCAGCCGTTTTGGCGTGATTGAGTAACAAACATCCAAACATCGTAACTTTCGCATTTATAATATTAGTAAGATATATTTCTGTAAACACGACGTGGCAAAATGGGGGGTTATAGACTTCTCCGACTCCTAGTGTGAGTGCGGTGCTTCTGACCAAAACAATGGCCCACATATTAGAGTGCACCAAATGCTTATAAAAATGCACCCGGGACCTAAAAAACCGCCACTGACGCCGCTATAAAAGACGCCAACTACTGGGCTCAAAAACATTGAGGGTAACGGAATCCGTCAATTCAAGAAAAAAGAGAAAAAAAAACACTGATAATTTTAATTTTTTTTTAATGTGGTGTCGTAAATAATTTTGCGCTTACATTGCAAATGCTACGAGATAGATACATAGAATACTCACTCTTGCTGGCCACCAAAGTCCCAGGTCCGGAAAGTGATGGGTCCGCGCGTGGAGCGATGTTTCTCGTACACCCAGGTGCCGATGTCCACGCCCACTGTGGACACGTTGCCGCGGCGGGACGATTTGTTGCCCATGCGTTTTGCCCAATGCTGGGAAAGAGATGAAAGTTATTTATTGTTAGTTTATAACATAATATCAATATCGATTGATCATCATCATCAGAAACGAGATTGGAACAATTTGCCTCCTGCGGTCTTCCTGTCCGATTATAATTTATGTGTCTTTAAGGCTCTTAATAAACTAGTGCGCCTCACCATAAACTATTGCATCACTAGTTACCATCAGGTAGGATCACATTATTAGTTTATAATATGCTTAAGCTTTTGCCCGCGGCTTTGCTCCTAGCAACAGATTATTCTACTCTACTCCACTCTACCGTACTATACTCTACTCTACTTTTTTTCATAAAGACCTTCTCCTGACAATAACAAACATAACAAAAAAGGAATCAGCAAAATCAGTTCATCTCGAAAAAAAAAACGCGCTGCTCCATAGATTTATATTCACATAACTCGACAAAATCTATGGAGCAGCGGGTTTTTTTTCGTTTATTTTGGGTTGGTCTCATAATAAAAGTTGTTCATATTGGTGTATACAATGATGCTTTTTAAGGAAAGCCCATCAGTCGTACCAACTTTGTATCATACACACCTCGGTAGGTTTTCTTCGATGCTGTATAGCAGACTCTTGTCTAAGGCACTCCAACAAACTTGTTTTTCCTATACCCTGAAAATAAAAAAATTAAATAAAGATCTGTATCATTAATTTATTTTGTCATTCTAAAATCAACCTTATTTAAGTAATAATAAGGTCGATATTTGTTTAACCACTCAGGTTTTAATGTAGTGAAAACTGTACATTTTGCACATATCTAAATTAAACCTTATTACGTAAAAATAAGGTTTAAAGTGAGTTGGTACAAGGGGTACCGAATTTATTAAGGGGCTTTATATAAATTATGTTACGTAAGGCAAAACAATATTTATATTAGTTAATAAAAAAAGTTTACATTTGATTACAAAAGAAGAAAAAAAATACTAATTAGAGAAATTAATGCATATAAGATTGAAGAACAAACGAACACTCCATGGAGCGAGTCATTGTCCAGGGACAATAGAGGGGAAGCGGTCTCATGGGCGCTCACCTACGCGTTGGACAGACCTCATTAGAGCTGCAACACAAACCACCATGGTCTAGAGGTCCCGAGACGCCGAAAACCGTGTCAAGTGGAGACGCATCGCGGGAGCCTCACTAGCCAACGAAAATGCAACATGATCAACCACGACCACTCTGTCAATAGTGAACGACTAGGGAGGAAGATTGAAGACGCTTTGCAAAAGGCATGTCCAAGAGTGGATGTCTTGCGGCCGGCTGTAATGATGATGACTCAACTTTTACTTTTCTCATTAAACGGTTGGGGCCCAGTAAAAGAAAGAAAGAAAGAAAACATATTTATTTAGTAGGTGGCTACGTTAACTGCAGCATCGGTGGCACTCATTAAATCCTCCAAAGTGCAGGTTTATGAGCACTTAGGGCTCTCCAGCAAGTGGCTCATTTTTTGAACAAGGGCACCGCACTCACATTGAGTATTAGATGGGTCTATGAAACCTCATTATGCCAAGTTGTATACAGAATGTTGTGAATACCATAGATCCAGTACATGATTCTAGACCCCCCCAGTGCTGTAATTTGTTGTCGGTTTTTTCTATTTTTTTTTTTAATTAAACTGTATAAAAACGTCATTTTAACATGTTTTTGTGAAAAAAAAAATTAATGAATTACATTCCAAATTAATAATGTCATCGGGTTTGATTAGAATAACGACTTTATTTGCCTCAATGAATTTTTTTTTTGTAAAAAATTGTTTATTCTTTTTTTATCTATAAATGTCATTAGGGTTCGGTTAGAATAACGATTTTATACAGGTAAAAATTAAAAATTACCAACTATTTTTTCAAAATAAAAAAAAAAACCGACGAAAAATTTCACCACTGGGGTGTCCAGAATCATTTACATCCATGGTATTCGTTTGTGGTACGATGTCAATGACAGCTTGTATATTCTCCCAGGGTCTCTTTCTGAAAGGAAGGCTTGGCACCAGTGCGAAGGGCAAAGAAGGAACGGGGTGGGGTGTTTAGTCAGTAAGAGTCTGACACTGTTTCCTACTCCGCTCAAGAGCAAAAAATATATTCTAGACTCACCTGTAACCCCACGAACATGAGCTTCATCCTGGTGTAAGGCCTGGCTTCCTGCAGCACGGACTTGAGGTAGCCCACGATGTCCATGCTCTTGTAGCGGCCGCACTGCAGCATGGAGCGCAGAGGCTCCTGGAGGCTGCAGCCCACGGTGTTCAGGTTCCACAGGCGGGAGAGGAGGCCCATTTGAGGAGGGACCTCCGTGATGTGATCCCATCAGAAATGAAGATATTCGCAGAAGAACCAACGTCACTGACACAACCCGAACAATCGCCAAACTTGAGAGGCAGAAGAAATGGTCGATGGGAACCAAAGGCGACCGCCGTTTTGGATGCCCTCCCACAAGGTGGACCGATGGCTTGTCCAATGGAGTCCGATGGATGCGAGACGCACAGAACCAATTGTTATGACAGCTCTTGGGGGGGCCTATGTCCAAAGTGTGTGTATGTTTCAGCCAAAAGACCAGTGGACGACTCTCGGCTGAAATGATGATGATGATATTTGCAAAGGGGCGCCTCAAATGCGATGCAGAACAGATGGTCGATAGGGACGATGACCTGGCTTGCGAGATGGTGGTAACACTTCGCGAAAGTCTGTCCACCAGTGGACGTCTCTTGGCAGAAATGATGATACATCTAAGGTTACAGACTCACCTGTAACCCCACAAACATGAGCTTCATCCTCGTGTAAGGCCTGGCTTCCTGCAGCACGGACTTGAGGTAGCCCATGATGTCCATGCTCTTGTAGCGGCCGCACTGCAGCATGGAGCGCAGAGGCTCCTGGAGGCTGCAGCCCACGGTGTTCAGGTTCCACAGGCGGGACAGGAGGCCCATTTGAGGAGGGAGCTCCGTAATGTGATCCCATCAGAAATGAAGATATTCGCAGAAGAACCAAGGTCACTGACAAAACCCGAAGAATCGCCAAACTTAAGTGGCAGAAGAAATGGACGATGGGAAACAAAGGCGACCGCCATTTTGGAAGCCCTCCCACAAGGTGGACCGATGGCCTGGATTGCTAGAGTCCAATGGATGCGAGACGCACAGAACCAATTGTGATGACAGCGCTTGGGGAAGCCTATGTCCAAAGTGTGTGTATGTTTCAGCCAAAAGACCAGTGGACGTCTTTCGACTGAAATTATTTATTTATTTATTTAAACTTCATGTACAGTAGTGGTACATAGGCGGACTTAATGCTACAAGGCATGATGATGATATTTGCAAAGGGGCGCCTCAAATGCGATGCACAGATGGTCGATAGGGACGAATGATTCTAGTATGGCTACCGCGGTCCGGAATACTTAGGATTTATGTGACTCTAAGGTAGACCGGTTTTTTTATGGTAGGTAAAAATCATCGAATGACGAATCCCACTCTTGGGCGGAGCGGGAAACAGTGTCAGACTCTTACTGACTAAAGAACCTACCCCCCCTTCCTTGCCTTATTCCCAGAGCCCCGGTGTAACGCTTTCGCATCAACCCTCAGCTCCGGGAGAAGGTAGACCGGTGACCTGGCTTGCGAGATGGTGGTGACACTTCGCGAAAGTCTGTCCACCAGTGGACGTCTTACGGCTGTAATGATGATGATGATACATCTAAGGTTATAGTCTCACCTGTAACCCCACGAACATGAGCTTCATCCTGGTGTAAGGCCTGGCTTCCTGCAGCACGGACTTGAGGTAGCCCACGATGTCCATGCTCTTGTAGCGGCCGCACTGCAGCATGGA
This sequence comes from Mythimna loreyi, assembly GCA_029852875.1. NCBI lineage: Eukaryota > Metazoa > Arthropoda > Insecta > Lepidoptera > Noctuidae > Mythimna > Mythimna loreyi. The sequence goes on along the minus strand of CM056807.1, from coordinate 10,358,785 downwards.
GCGCAGAGGCTCCTGGAGGCTGCAGCCCACGGTGTTCAGGTTCCACAGGCGGGAGAGGAGGCCCATTTGTGGGGGGAGCTCCGTAATGTCTAGGGGAAAAAAGATATTCAACTATTATACATCGCCTGACCTGCCCCCCTAGCTAAGTTACAATCATTTCGTTTATAGTTAGCTCTTATAGATAACCACGCCCCCAATTCTTTTGTTGAGATGACGTCCGAACACGGGAATTGGAGGCGTGGCCAACTACAAGCGCTAACTCTAAACAATACGATTATAACTTGGCTAGGAGGGCTGTAGGTCGGTTGTTGCGTACTAACTACCTACAGGTCATTGCCTCGCTCAGCTGATGTTTACTTAAAGAAATAAATTTCGTACATGCGTATTTCTTTTTTCGAGTTAAAATGACCAAAATTTAACTGTGTATATTTTTTAAACTTTTATAACAAACCTCCTGTAGTTTTATGCAGACTTAAAACTGCGCCTTGTACACATACATATACGAAGGGGATAAAACATTCTCAAAAAAATGGACCATAAGTAGGATTATTTCTAAAAGAAATTTCTTTTTTTTATTGATAATAGGTTCGCACTTGACCGCTATCTCACCTGATGGAAAGCGACGATGCGGTCGACGATGGAGCGCGCTTACCTAGAAGTAACCTATTCACTCGAGACTTAAAGATTCCCGGATTGTAGTCATCAGGAAACACCGCAGTACCGCAATAGGACAGATAGGAATATTCCACATGTATGCAAAACTCACCCTTATTCCCACTGATATTTAGCACCGACAAGTTGGTCAGCTCATGGATGGCTGGAGGCACTCCTCGCAGCAGGTTGCATGACACATCCAACATGGACAGCAGAGGGAACAGGAGACGGCCTTTGAGAGACGATCCTGAGTTCTGGAAGAGATTCGAAGTCTTTAATATATTTACAACGAGCGACCCGCCCCAGCTTCGCACGGGTACTGATATTGAATTTATTCTGCATGTATTATACACATAAACCTTCCTCTTGAATCACTCAATCTATTAAAAAAACCGCATTAGATCTAAGCATACATAGGATCTAAGCAACTTTGTTTTATACTATGTAATGAAGTAAGCGATTAGTCGCGAAGTGAAACGACGTGGTACATGATACATGCGTGAATTAATTCGAGTATAAAAAAATAAAAAAAACCGGCCAAGAGCCTGTCGGGTCACGCTCAGTGTAGGGTTCCACAGTTTCGCGTCCGTCACAAATTTCTCACAATGTAACAGAACCCAGGAGACCATGTAAAAATTAGTAACCCAACTCCCCGAGAGATGGTGCTGTACCCGGTAGTGACTTTGGAGTGTGTAAACCGATTTTAATCTTTTTGTATTTTATTTGAAAGAAAATACGCTCAGGATAATAACATCAAACTAAGTTAAAAAAAAATGCTTGCACATACGGTTAAATTACAAAATTAGTTCACAACGTTATTTTTTATTTTCATCCTATCAAGTTCGAAATAATTTTCCTAGAAAGGCTTTATAAAGTTCTTCTGCAAAAAGTACTTTATTTTTTAATTTTGTCTTTCCAAATCGATAGTGTTTCATGTACCGGATTGACTCTGTTTTACTACAAACTTTTTGTATAACTGACAGACCAGGCAGGCAATAAAATGTTCTATTTTTAAATGACTTGAAAATGTCATTGGAGCTCCTTTGTTTTTTCTTCTTGTGAAAATTATTGATTTTTTGTATTTAATTAGAATACATCTTTTAATTTTATAAAAGTCTATTATTGCAAAATTCAAAATATAAATCCCCAACAGACTCTCAACGGGATTAAAACGATTAAAATTTAACCGTGAACAGCCCTTTGACGATTCAGTTTAGGTAGTCAAATGAATCGTGTTAAAGAGCTCGTGGTAGGGATTCTGTACGTACCCATTCGTCATCTTCTTCATTATTTTCATCTTGCGAAGCTGATGATAGGCCGTCATCATCAGTGGTCAGCTGTATTCGCGTCAGGAGATTGTTAGCCAGGATCTGTGGGAGAAAATATGATTCACTTATAACGTACCATACTCTCATCATCATCAGCATCATCCTTTTTAATGTTCCCACTGCTGGAACACAGGCCTCTTCTCTAGGAGAGGGCCGTAATCACATGTCTGCGAATTTTTGGTTCTAGGACATGCCGGTTTCCTCACGATGTTTTCCTTCACCGTTTTGAGAGCAGTGGTGATGAAATAAATTACACAAAGTAATGCGCCTGGCTGGCTATTATAAGTTTTCCTTTCAATGTATTTTAATCTTGGTGTACAAGAAAGTTTATAGTAAATAAATAAACTCGTATATCTATACTATTTGTCAGAGGTATAGCCATTACTCCTGTCTCCATACTTTTGGTTTCTGAGGAATTACACTTACCAAAGTCCTCAGCCCTTCAAGTCTGAGGTGTCTTCTTGCAGCACCAGCTGCACTAAGGAACTATGACCTGACAGATCTTGCAAGCCTAGACTGTGACCTTCAACTCTAGGCTGCTAAATAGTTAGGCCAATTGTACCAGAATTCAATACACCATTAAGTCCTATACACTGAGCCAGAAGTATAACCATTACTCCTGACGCCATGCTCTTGGTTTCTGAGGAGTTACACTCACCAGAGTCCTCAGCCCTTCAAGCCTCAAATGTCTTCTTGCAGCACAAGCCGCACTGAGCAGCTGTGACCTGACAGAGCCTCCAGATCTTGGTCTGGAGCGGACGTTGTTCGTGGCGGAGTTGGGGCAGTAGCAGGCCAGGGGATCACCTTCCGTTGAGCCGAAACTTTCGACCTAAAGGAAAAATAGAAAGAAGAATAGCTTTAGGTTTCATGGTGTAGCTTATCGGAGCTATCATGGTTCATGTATCTATAGCTCCAATAAAAATATCATAAAATTACGAATTGAAATTTAAACCATATTTTCACGTCTAATGGAAAAAAAGATAAGGCCATTTATGTTGCAAAAAACTTACATATCACACTGTCATAGAAATCAAAATTCTTAAGAGTACTCCCGTTGACCTGCATGAAGTAGGGTCTTATAGTACAAGTATAGGAATAAATATGAATAGGCTTTTAATAAACTAATGCATCTCACCATCAACGCTTGCAACACTGCTTACCATCAGGTGGGATTGCAGTCAAGCACTAGTATATATAAAATAAAAAATAATCATTTTCCTCTTCTTCTTTTTTCTCAGGAGACAGCCCCTGGACAGCCCTGGCCATCGCGGCTCGCGTTAAAAATGTTCAGATCGTGGAGATATTCCTCCTCCGAAAAAAACTGTTTTTTTTTCTAATCGGAAAAATACTCGAGACTCTATTCGGGATTTTAACTAATTATATCGGCAAATTTATACGTAACCCTAAGTGTGCGAGTCAGAGTCGCTCTTGCCCAGTTATTTGTTATTCCATTATGTACTTACTTGCGGTAAACTCGGCCAGCACGTGATCTCATTGTGACTCAAATCCAACTGGCGAAGGCTTGTGGGGTAGGATGTGACGTACGACATCGATCTGAAAACGAAGATAGCTATATTAGTACACTAGTTTCTGACAGCGGTTTTGCCGGCGTTAAAGTTGGGTAACCCCTTTAGGGGTAGAGTTTCGTAAAATCTGTTCATAAAATAGACATAGAAATAGAGATAGAGTAGGTGTAGACGTCCGCAAAGAATAACTTTGCGGACGTCTACACCCTATAAAGAACTTAGCTCTGCCAAATTTTGTAGGTGTTATAGGTTTTGAGATTTCGTGAACGACGATGAGCGTTTACCCCCTTTCTTAAAATAAACAAAAAATAAGTTAAGAAAAATATTTCACAATTTTTTTTAGGAAAAAAGTAAAACATAAAAACCAAAAACGGCCAAATAAATTTCGTAAAAATGTGTGATAAAATGATAATTAATAATTTTAATTATTAAGTTGTACAGACGTACGAGTATGTACAATCGGAGCTCAATGGATTAATCAGTGAGTGGTATTTCGCTTTTATATACAAGGTGTCATTGACATGTTAACGCAAACGAATACCATTGGTCCAGCACATGATTTTGGACACCCTAGCGGTGGAATTTTTCGTCGGTTTTGTTTCAAAATTTTGAAAAAAAAGTTTTGTTTTTTTATTTTTTACCTGTATAAAATCGTTATTCTAACCAATCCCAATGATATTTTTAGAAAAAAAAAAGAAAAAAATTTTTTTTTTTCAAAAATAATTAATAAAAAAATCACCGAGGCAAATAAAGTCGTTATTCTTGTCAAACCCGACGACATTATTAATTTAGAATGTAATTCACTCATTTTTTTCGCAAAAAATGTTAAAATGACGTTTTTATACAGTTTAATTTAAAAAACGTAAAAAAATATTAAAAAAAAAATAAGAAAAGACCGACAAAAAATTTCACCACTGGGGGGTCTAGAATCATGTACTGGATTTATGGTTTTCGTTTGCGTTAACATGTCAATGACACCCTGTATATAATTTTGGTACAAGTGCAGAAAGTTGTCATTGCGACCGAGGCGGCATTTACTGTACGGCATTTACATGTTTTGATTTTTATAATAACCTATATTTTTATACGAATGCATAAGTGCTAAAGTTAGCAGAGGCTAATTTCAGGCTTGCCAATTTGAAACGGCCTACTACTGTAACAGTCTCATACGCTCTCTCGCTTCACCACAGAGCGGAAGACTTTATTTGATAAATTCCCGTCTCTCAAAAAAAGGGGCAGAGGTGAATTTGTTAATATATGCTTAACACCCTTTCCACCCAAAGTAGTGTGGAGATGAAAGGGCACATTCGGTATTGCTCGGCTATCATGGACCAAAATGTGTGTGTGTACCTAATACTTGGTTGAGTATGAACCATTTCATAGATCAATACGGCCTTTATTCCGCCATCAAGCGTGCTCCATCGTCGACCGCATCGTCGCTTACCATTGGGTGAGACAGCGGTCAATCTTGAACCTATAATTTAATTAAAAAAAAATTTTGTGCTAACTTGGTTTTTACTCAACTATCATAGTACAACATGGTCCCCATCATAGGTTTTTTTTATGGTAGGTAAAAATCATCCAATGACGAGTCCCGCTCTTGAGCGGAGCGGGAAACAAGTGTCAGACTCTTACTGACTAAACAACCTACCCCGTTCGTACATCGCCATACATACCAGGGCCAGAGCCTTCCTTTCAGACACAAACCCTTGGCCCTAATTGGATTCGACCCTTCTGCAGGGTCCCTACGGTCCCCATCATATGTCATAATTTTCGTGAACTTCCTAAGACAACTTACCTGAGCGAATTATAAGCCATATTAAGCCTCGTAAGATTGGGTGCCCGGCAGGCGAGCGCGCAGGGCACGCACGTGAACTGGTTGTGCGCGAGGTTGAGCGCCGACAGCGCCGAGCCGCCGCGCGCCGCGCCCGCCGGCGCGCCCTCCACCACGCCGCGCCACGTGTGCGCGCGACGGGCCTCCGACCAGCTAAGGAGAAAAAAAAAGTTGGTTTTAGAAAACAAGAAGACAAAAGAAGTTAAATTTTGATCGTTTTAATCCCATGGAGAGTCGATCCGGTACATGAAACTTCTTTTTTAGGGTTTCGTAGTCAACAAGGAATCCTTATAGTTTCACCAATTATGTCTATCTGTCCGTCCGAGGATAATCTCAGCGACCGTTACCACTAAAAAGCTGAAATATGGTATCAATATGTATATCAACTACACCGACAAAGTACACAAACAAAAAACAGTCAAAAATGTTTTATTAAGGTACCTCCCCTACACATAAAATGGCGAGTTTTTTTTTAAATTTGTTTTGTTGTAACGTGTGATATATTGTTGGATAGGTATTTAAAAATGATTAAGGCTTCCGTAAAATATTTTTTTGATAAGTAATGTAAATATTTTCGAAAATAATTGCTACCCCCCTCTAACTTTTGCACCATAAGTAGAAAATATGAAAAAAAAAAATCTCAAAAGTAAACATTAAAAAAAAAAACTAACCGTACATGCGAGTATTTAATTTTACTTTTTTACATAATTATATCATTATCCTGAGCGTATCTCCTTTCAAATAAAAATACAAAAAGATTAAGTTATGCGTTTTATAGATATATACAACGTATAACTTTAAAATTACAATCCTCACAGTACTTACACAGCATTCCCCGCCCGGTTGGCAAGTGTGGGTATAGACTCCTCATCGTCTTCATCAGCCGCCTCCGACTCACTGCGCTCTATCGATGGACTTCTAGACGACGATTTCTGTGAAAAAGTCAACGTTACATGACTGTGTTTTACTGAGCATATTATTTTTTTTACCTATTGAAGTACGGGGCCCTAAAAAAAGGAAAATCCACAGTTGTTAGTAACATTACACCAAATATTGGTCCAGTAATTATATATTTTTACTAGCTATATACATTTTTTTACTAGCTTTTGTCAGCGGCTTCGCCTGCGTACATAAAATATAGCCTATGTCACTCAGGAGTAAAGCAGCTTTCTATTGTTGCTTACATTTTTCCAATCGAACTAGTAGTTCCAGAGATTACCTCCTACAAACAAAAAAACAAAGAAACAAAATTTACCTCTTTATTATATTTTATAGTGTAGATGTAGATTGATATAAAATATTGCATGACTGCGATTAAGCAGTGATGCTATATGTACTTACAGATTGTGTAGCCATAGTGAACTGCGCGCTACCAATGGAGGGCGACGCACTAAGCTGGGGCGAAGTCTCCGACGGTGACGCCAACTGCTGAGGACTGCTGCATTCTGACTGACCCTGGTGAAGAGGATTTTTTTTATTTTTTATTATAGCACAAAATATAATACTAGCATCAGTGAGCGGTGAAAGCAAATTTCTCCAAACAAACTTCCAACTCTTAAAACTGGAGTTGGAGTGGAGAGAGAGAGGTTTTGTGAGAGAGTGAGGGTATGTTTATTACTCCTTTACGCTCAAAAGGCTGAAATGATTGGGACGAAATTTGGCACGCGGGAAGACCATATCCTGGAATAGCATATAGAGGTCTCTTGATCTCGGGAATATGTTCCCTAGGAAAAAATTTCTACTACCACACTGCAGAAGCTAATAAACTGTAAAATCAAGCTTGTATCATTCGTGGTCGGCAGAAACTAGATACTTACTCCTACATAAAACACTTTGGTGGGCAAAGTCTACAAATACCAACTGCAAAGAGGATGTTCAGGAAAATTGACATTAGGTACAAGATGGCGACATTTAGCCGTCAGACCCCCTAGCTAAGTTACAGTCGTTACGTTTAGAGTTAGAGCTTGTAGATAGCCCCCAATACCTTTGTTGAGATAACGTCCGATCAAGGGAAATGGGGCGGCGTGGCCAACTACAAGCGCTAACTCTAAACGATACGATTGTGGCTTGGCTAGGGGGCTTGGTCTTTTCTTTAAAAAAAAAAGGTATATAGGTATTCAAAACCAAAAAAAATCTTCGTTATTTAAAGACAGGTTTGAGCAACGAAGACTGTCGTAAAATAAAATAAAAAACGGTCCATTTAAACTGTGCGTCGTGGAAACTAGGATGTTTAAGCGCTAACGTTAACATCATGTATATATCATGGCCATATCATATTAAAGTAAATTGAAAGATTGTAAACCCCATTGGGACCGGTCGTTGTGGCGACGTTTGGGGGAGGCCTGTGTCCAGCAGTGGACGTCTTTCGGCTGAATTGATGATGATGATGATGATACCCCATGGGTATGTTACAGTGATACTTTGTTGTAACAATAATTTCAAGAGCTGAATTTCCACCTGTGACAAACAATAAATAAATGTGGAACATAAAATTCATGACTTCATGATATGGCCATGTAAAACTGTCCAGATCGGTTTAAACGTTAAAGTTTGATGATATTTCAATCCTCGTTTGGCCTACTTTCTTTAGACCTTTTAATTACTATAGATATCCTTCATCAATGATATAGTCAAACGAGGATTTACATATAAAAACTTTAACGTTTAGAACTATCTGGCCAGTTTTACTTGGCCATAACATGAAGAGATTAATTTCTATGATCTGGCCACGTCATATACATAATGTTAACGGTGGGCGTTACCATGACAAACACTATATATAAAACGTTTTTAATTTCGTAAAAGTCTTCATTGCACAAACCAGTCTACAAAATAATAACTTGATGCCATTTTCTATTTAATTTTTTACTAAGAAAATGTCGCGACATTGTTCGAAAATTACTTGCAATGAAAAATTAACATTATGTCAATGGTTCAGACAGGTGCCTGGACCTGACGCCTCACTACAGCCATCTAGTGAACGTCAATTTAGAACACCCTCATTCACACACTCTTATTACCAAAAACTTACGAGTATACGTGATTGACTAATGTTGCCTACTGCTTCAAAGAATACTCTCAAATCTACTATGAATATCAAAGAAATACCCAAATAGAACGGAGAATGCGACGTGGGACTGTCTCTTTGTATTGGTTAGTTATCTGAAGGGGTAGAAATAATAAGGGTAGTTTTAGTATTAAATTAAATTATACAGGGTGTGTTAGAGAATGACGCTCTGAGGTCACTCGGTCAATGTGAGGTCGGGAAATGGCCCATCCATTTCCCTGTGGTGCAGGCAGGTGCGGTTTTAATCGTAAAAAACGATTTATCTCGATTTCCGGCAAAACTACTGGTTCTAGGGAAAAAAGTCAAAGTGCAATCTTGTAAGTCGAAAAAGATTTACAACTTTTAAATTTAAACTGTTTTTCACATAACTTCAAAATCTATGTGAAAAATTCAAATAACCGAGTTTTTGGTTTTTTATTTTTATCTACTATAAAAATTATTTTTTATTCACAAAATTTGGTGGAAAGTTGCCTATTTATGTCCTATACAGAATGTATTTTTTTTTAACCAGCATGTGCCTATGTGGTTCATTAAGGGCCCGCATAGTCCAACATTATCCAGTATGGTCCATCATGGGCCTGCAAGAACCAGTATGGGCCAAAACAGACCAGCAAGGCAAATCCAGTAGCAGCTCCCACGCTCCACTGACCTCGTGTCCAGTAGGCAGGTCGCGCCGATGGTTGAGCGCCACGTTCAGGTCGCGCAGCTTGTTGTTCGACACATCCAGCATCAACATACACCAGCAAGGGAACCTAGCAGCAGCTCCCACGCTCCACTGACCTCGTGTCCAGTAGGCAGGTCGCGCAGATGGTTGAGCGCCACGTTCAGTATGGGTCAACATACACCAGCAAGGGAACCTAGCAGCAGCTCCCACGCTCCACTGACCTCGTGTCCAGTAGGCAGGTCGCGCAGATGGTTGAGCGCCACGTTCAGTATGGGTCAACATACACCAGCAAGGGAACCTAGCAGCAGCTCCCACGCTCCACTGACCTCGTGTCCAGTAGGCAGGTCGCGCAGATGGTTGAGCGCCACGTTCAGTATGGGTCAACATACACCAGCAAGGGAACCTAGCAGCAGCTCCCACGCTCCACTGACCTCGTGTCCAGTAGGCAGGTCGCGCAGATGGTTGAGCGCCACGTTCAGTATGGGTCAACATACACCAGCAAGGGAACCTAGCAGCAGCTCCCACGCTCCACTGACCTCGTGTCCAGTAGGCAGGTCGCGCAGATGGTTGAGCGCCACGTTCAGTATGGGTCAACATACACCAGCAAGGGAACCTAGCAGCAGCTCCCACGCTCCACTGACCTCGTGTCCAGTAGGCAGGTCGCGCAGATGGTTGAGCGCCACGTTCAGTATGGGTCAACATACACCAGCAAGGGAACCTAGCAGCAGCTCCCACGCTCCACTGACCTCGTGTCCAGTAGGCAGGTCGCGCAGATGGTTGAGCGCCACGTTCAGTATGGGTCAACATACACCAGCAAGGGAACCTAGCAGCAGCTCCCACGCTCCACTGACCTCGTGTCCAGTAGGCAGGTCGCGCAGATGGTTGAGCGCCACGTTCAGTATGGGTCAACATACACCAGCAAGGGAACCTAGCAGCAGCTCCCACGCTCCACTGACCTCGTGTCCAGTAGGCAGGTCGCGCAGATGGTTGAGCGCCACGTTCAGTATGGGTCAACATACACCAGCAAGGGAACCTAGCAGCAGCTCCCACGCTCCACTGACCTCGTGTCCAGTAGGCAGGTCGCGCAGATGGTTGAGCGCCACGTTCAGTATGGGTCAACATACACCAGCAAGGGAACCTAGCAGCAGCTCCCACGCTCCACTGACCTCGTGTCCAGTAGGCAGGTCGCGCAGATGGTTGAGCGCCACGTTCAGATCGCGCAGGGCAGGCGCTGCCCACAGCGCGGCGGGCAGCGCGCGCAGCTTGTTGTTCGACACGTCCAGCAGAGACAGGCCGGGCAGACGGAATAGGAGGGGAGGCAGCTCTTCGAGACGGTTGTCCTGTGAACGAAACAGGCTAGAGTGAATATTAATATTACTAATATTATAGATGCGAAAGTTACGATGTTTGGATGTTTGTTACTCAATCACGCCAAAACGGCTGGACGGATCTGGATGTAATTTGGCACAGGCATAGGATACACTCCGGAATAGGACATATGCTACTTTTTATCCCGGAAACCCCAACCCCAATACCACACGGGCGTAGCCGCGAGCAAAAGCTAGTTTATTATAAACTTTATTGTACACCTCATAATGTGGACAGAATAAACATAATAGGCTCTTAATAAACTAGTGCGTCTCACCATCAACCATTGCATCACTGTTTAATATCAGGTGGGATCGCAGCCTATTCACTCTAGAAAAAGAAAAAGAAGTATCTCACCTGCAGATATAATTCCTGCAGCACAGGCGCGGTGTACAGTTCTGGTCTGACCTTAGGCTTCCTCTTCCGTCTCTTGCCGTCCAGCTCATCCTCGAAAGGATCTTCAGACGTTGGGAGACGCTCCAACTTGTTTTGAGCCGCATTTAAGTACCTGGAGAAGTAAATAATCATCATCAGCCTTTTTAATGCCACACACAATCCCACTGCTGGGACACAGGCCTCCTCTCAAGAAGGGCCACCACGCGGGCCCAGTGCGGATTTTTGGATGTCACATGTCTTCGAATTTTAGTTCTAGGACATGCCGGTATCTACATTTCGATAGAGAAAAGATAAAATTGCGTAACCGACATTTGTCGAAGATGAATAACGAATATTACGGAAAACAGATTTTAAAAAATTACGTTACTTATTGCTGAACCGACCGCGACGCTAATTTCCCGGTTTATGACTGGAGGATGATGAGGTCTGTACTAGTTCATCCATTTATTCATTGGATCATTTGTTTAACATAGGTACATAATAGTTCTTAAAATAGGTAGTAAGCTTTCTATGTTATGCTCGAGAGTGTACAAATGTTTGTACTACATATATTTGAAACTTTCATCCTAATGAATGTCTAAAAGTAACAAAAAAATATTTTTGCATTGTGAGTGATGTCAAAAAAATTATTTGTCAACAATTACTTTAAACATTAAAAAATAATTATAATTATAGCAATTTTTCCAGGTAATGATTCCCTATTTTTTATTTCTTTATTGTTTTTTTTTAGGAAATCATCAAGGTCGACTGGTAGAAAATGCCTATGGCATTAAGTCCGTCTTTTTACACTAGTGCATACAGTATTAATAAATGACTTCTCTTGTGGAATATTTTTATTATATTTAAGACCTCTGTTCCCGCCTCCAGGCGAAAAACAACCATGAGAAATTATATACGTCAGACAACGCCATAATGATGGAACTCACCTTAAACTCAGCATGGTGAACAACTCGGGCGGTAGCAGCCGGAGCTCGTTGTTTGATATGTCCAGCCTGGTGAGCGCGTGCAGGGCTCCACTGTTGCTGCTCAGCTTGGAGTTCACGCGGAGAGCTGCTTGGCGAAGCCATGACATACTGTGGACAAGAAATAGATTATATTGTAGATATGTAACTTGTTTATTTTAATTATAATTAATTAATTATTATAATTATCTGATACTAGCTTCTGCCCGCGACTTCGTCCGCGGAAAATTTCTTGTTTTAACATATTTTACTCTGTTCCTATACAATTTCTCGAGATAAAAAAACAAACTTTACTTCTTTATTATATTATTCATAATCATAAAATAGCCTATGACACTCAGAAATGAAGCAGCTTTCTATCAGTGAAAAAATTTTTGCAATCGAACCAGTACTTCCAGAGATTACCTCCTACAAACAAAAAAATACCACCACAGTGTTGTCTTTTTAATGCCTTGTAGCATTAAGTCCGCCTATGTACCACTGCTGTACATGAAGTTTAAATAAATAAATATATTCAACTTCTAGTCAGTAATAACACTTGCACTAAGATTTTTAAAACTGATATAAACCAGTTCAGTGACTGATCCCACCTGATGGTAAGCAGTGATGCAATCGTTGATGGTGAGGCGCACTAGCTTATTTTCAGGCCAGTCAGAAAAATATTTTGATTAATGTTTTTTCGCCCTAAGATGAGTTCCCTGACAGTTCATTTTTTTCCGTGGCACGCATACTACTTTAGACTAAAAAAAAAATAAACTGGCAAAATAATTACAAATTGAATGATAAAAAAATACTGCCTTTTGTAAATTACAAAGTAAATTATCGTGATTATAATTTAAGTACATAAAATTAAGTATATAAAATAAAAAAAGTATAAATTTAGAAAATGTGTAATGCGTTGAACGGAACTTCTGACTATAGAGATTGACACTACCTAATCGGCACTATTCGAAAAAAAATTGATGAATCGGAATGGCCATCTTGCAATTGCGACCGCGTCGCGTCAGTACGTGCGCCTTGTATCCTTCCGATATGGATGTATTGCTCTGCTAGAATATTGTGATATATATGCTACATATATTACTGTACAATTTTATCAAAATCCGTACAGTAATTTTTGCATGGAAGAGTAACAAACATCCACATACACATCCCTCCACAAACTTTCACATTTATAACATTAGGATATTAGTAGGAAAAAAAAACGAAAATTAGCAATCCGATTCCACTTTCTTTGCCAACTGAATCGATATTACAAAAAAAAATCGATTAAATTTCGTTAGGTCACACCACTATAATTGTCAGATAAGAACTGTCAGGGAACTCATCATAGGACGAAAACATATTAGAAATATTATTTAGTTAGTAGCCCTGACTGCTAAGCCGGAGGTCGTGGGTTCGATTCCCACGCAGGACAAATGTTTGTGTGATGAGTTCAATCATTTGTTCTGTGTCTGGGTGTAATTTATCTATAATATGTAAGTATTTAGAAATATATAAGTATGTTTATCAGTCGTCTAGTACTCATAACACAAGCTCTACTTAGCTTGAAACTAGACGGTGTTGTGTGATGGTTGTCGAATATATTATATTAAATTACTTTTGAAATTGAAGCTAATTTGCATAATCGCATCAACCCTTGGTCCTAGGAGGCTTCAAACATGCTGGGCCCCTACAGTTTGCTGATAACTCCTGAAGGCCTTACCGTATAGTAGCCAGCTGCGCTCGGAGCTCTCTCCAGTTGACCATGACAGCAGTAGTGGGGCACAGAGCGCTGTATGTCAACGCCGAGTCTCCATCTCGATCGCTGAACAGCGCTTCTGAGATCGTCGATTTGTTCAACTTGTAATCTGGGTCGGGGTATGCCTGTAGAGAGACGAAAAATTGCATTTTAATAATAACTAGCTTTTGCCCGCGGCTTCGCCCGCGTACATAAAATATAGCCTATGTCACTCAGGAGTAAAGCAGCTTTCTATTGTTGCTACATTTTTTCCAAACGGACCAGTAGTTCAAGAGATTAAAACTACACTACAAACAAAAAAATAAAAAAAACAAACCTTACCTCTTTGTTATATTAGTGTAGATAATAAATCTTTATTTCGGATTACTGGATCCATATAGTGTATTAGTATTACCTTAACTTATTGTTAGTATAAATGAAATTAAATAAAAAGTTACATCAAAATTAAATTAATTTTGCACATGTACGTCAGAACGCACATGTCTCCCAACCCAGTGCCTAATAAACGGCCCGTCTATTTTGTCCGCCAGTGTACCCTAATTATTGTTCAGGCTACCCCGGAATCGCCGCGGCATGGATGCACTTCGCTTGCGCATAATAGCGTAAAAGTCGTCAAGCCTCGCTTCAGCAAACATGCCTGATGCGCTATAAAACCTTTTAGTTAAAAATTTTAGTTAGGGGCGTAGCTAGACCGAAAAAAAAACCATGTAAGAAAAATAAATTCGGACTAGCACATAGGGTAAACTACTCGTAACTTTTCTTACAATCCGTTCCAAATGAGAATAGGATCGATTGCCATGTTGTGACGTCACGATTTACTGCCAAATCGAGGCAAGATGTTTTTAAAATTCAGTTTATTTACGAAAAATTTAATATATTTACTAACTGTGAACGAAAAAAGATTAGATAAAAGAGAAATACATCGACACCCAAGCGAGCGCCGGCGCCGTTGTCAAACTTTCAAAAATAGAATGTACAATATTTGAGCACTTTTTTATAGGGTATTTTGATATTTATCCAAGAACGTAAATCAAAAGTTTTATAGACAAATAACTTTCCGTTAATACCCGCGAACGCCGGCGTTCGCTGTTAGCGGAAAGGTTTCTTAATCTTACTCTCTCTCTGAGTTCTTCAATTTTGCAAAAATATCTTTGATTTGACAGTACGGTGCCAGCCACTCCTCCTCTCTCCGGGCCATGGCCTCTATCAAGGGAGTGTTCAAGTATTACGTAACGCAATTGGGGGGGAGGGGGGTGTCTCGTAAAACGTTACGATGCGTTACAGGGGCGGGAGGGGGTCTTTTTGACAACATCATCATCATCAGCCTTTTAATGTTCCCACTGCAGGGACACAAGCCCCCTCTCTCTAGGAGAGGGAATGGGCCGTAATCCACCACGCGGGCCCAGTGCGGATTGGTGGATGTCACATGTTTTCGAATTTTTGGTTCTAGGACATGCCGATTTCCTCACGATGTTTTCTTTCACCATTTTGAGAGCAGTGGTGATGAAATAAATTACACAAAGTAATGCGCCTGGCTGGGTTTGAACCCGCGACCTACGATTCGTAAGTCGGGGCCGTTACCACTCGGCCACCACTGCTCTACAACACGTTACGTGATATTGTCAAAAAACTTCAAAAATTGCGTTACGCAATACTTGAACGCTCCCCAAGGCCCGGAACCTATTGATGATAGCTTACCTTGGTGGCAAGTAACTTGGCGAGCAGTTCAGTGAGTCCATGGGTCGCACACTCCCTGATGGCTCGACAGTGCGGGTCGGTCGCTCCGTGCTGTAGGAGAATCTCCACGATCTGGACGTTCTTCGCACGAGCCGCAATGGCCAGGGCTGTCCAGGGGCTGTCTCCTGAGAAAAAAAGAACCAATTAATATTATTGATCCCACCTGATGGTGTTACTACACTAGTTTGTTAAGAGCGTATCCACTCTAGCCTTGAGGACACCTAAATTATTTTATTATTGTATATATTTATTATCGACTGGCCTGTCAGTATAGTAGTTAGTAACCCTGACTGCTATGTCGGAGGTCGTGGGTTCGATTCCCACCCAGGACAAATGTTTGTGTGATGAGTACGATCATTTGTTCTGTGTCTGGGTGTAATTTATCTATATTATGTATGTATTTAGAAATATATAAGTATGTTTATCAGTTGTCTAGTACTCATAACACAAGCTCTGCTTAGCTTGAGACTAGACGGCGTTGTGTGATGGTCGTTAAATTAAAAAAAATATACATTTATTTATTTATTTATTTATCTTCCTTACAGCTATCATTACAGGTATTACCTAATGCGATAGTGCGGCCTTAAAATTATTTTACTTTAATTTAACATTTAAAAGAAACTTGAAAAGAACAAAAAAAAAGAAAATAACAACAGTCTTATTATAAATATATAAAATACAATACAAAAAAATAAAATTATAATCTCAATTGGTAACTGGGAAGTGGATCAAATTTAACTTATCTCTATTGTATAATAATAAGTTAAAGTTAAATTACTTATTAGTCTCTTAGGCTAGATTGTAATCAATTATTAAGAAATTTGTTCTTAATAATAAAGGAAAAAAAATTACAAGATTCAATTACAAACATCGGGAAACTAAATAAAAGCTTGGAAAAAATATATAACTTACGATCAGCAGTATTGTAAGCGCCTCTAGCAGGAGAGGGCCCGGAGGAGGAGCGCGCACCGCTCATAGCTGCTGACGCACTGCGCGAGCGACGCCGGTCGCGCGTACTGTCGCCACCGCCCATCTGAAGATATTAGAGGTGCAAATATTTATTTATTTAAACTTCATATACAGTAGTTGTACATAGGCGGACTTAATGCCACAAGGCATTCTCTACCAGTCAACCTTTGGGTTAAAAAAAAAACAATACTGTGGTAGGTTTGCACAATAAATAGATATTAGATAACAATTATATTTAAAATATAGTGGACCAGTCAAATTTGAGTTGGACCTAGTCGAAATATAAGTACAAACTCGGTTCTGCCAGCAGCTTTGCCTTCGCAAAACATAGGTTTTGACGTGACAACGTCTTATAAATTGGTTTGCCGGGTGACACTTCAAGAAACTGCGTTACGCTCCGCTCACGTTATGCGCTCACAATGAGAGCGAGTGAGAGGCACGCGTCCCTTCCACTCGGGCATGGTTAGCCCGCCTAAGAGCGAGAGAGACAGACATAAAAAGTGAAAGGCACGCGTCCCTTCCACTCGAGCACAGTTAGCCCGCCTAAGAGCGAGAGAGACAGAGCGAGAGAGAGAGTTTCATTAAAATTATTTTACCACTCAAAGTCGTTGTCACGTAAAACTTTCGCCCGTATACCGACTTTACAGGCAACCAATTTTTTTCTTTTTATAATATAAATTTTGGGCTACCATTTCATCCCTTTCAGGAGTTATATAGAGGGTAAAAATCATCCAATAAGGAATTCCGCCCTTGGGCGGAGCAAGAAATAGTGTCAGTGAATTATAGGTGAGTATTATCTATGGGTGGTCGGCGGAGAGAGAAACAACATCCATTCGCTTGTGTATCTGATTTATTACTGACGAAGGGAAGCGCGGGCGCGGGGTCGCAGCCCGTCCGGCTCGGCGCGTACGTAGGTACATAATGTCAATGACGTATTATATATAGACACGTCATGAACTAACATCGCGGCGCTTAAAAACGGCGAAAATACTAGATAACTACTTATACGCGTAAAGAAAGGGAAAGAAAATATGACATCGTATGGTGGAACGCCTTTGCTAGAGAGAGATAAATATACATCTTCAGTTACATCACAGGATAAGTAATAGTAAAACTACATTTTCATTGGTCGAGCGCATGAGTGACGTAGCTATACCTTCATGCGCCGGCCGCCATAAGATGGCGGGCGGCGGCGTCAAGAAAAATAAAATAAAAATAGGTTGTTTGGTGAACTTACGCATGAAATGACACATTTTTGTCTTTAACTTTTGGGGTATAATTTGTACATCGTCTGAACATACACGACGGCATGCTTTCTTTATGTTACGCACAGGTTTACACATACGATATAAATTAAAAACAAACGTAGCGTCGCGCGGCAGGTTGGTGCGTAACTAAGCGCGATGTTGTCAATTGCCTTCATTTCATGTTGTCATTTTAGAGCGCGGACAACGTATCTATAGTTTTATACATCATTGCATAATGTATACTTAAGTAACTATTATACGCATACACCACAGTCAGACTTACTGACTAAACAACAAACCCCGTTCCTTATTTGCCTTTCATACCAGGACTGAGCCTTCCTTTCAGACGCGAAATTTTGGTCCATTAGGCTTCAACCATTCTGCAGGGTCCCTATGGTTTGTGTAATGTATTAGTACCCACATATATAAATTATCACCCACTATTAATAAGATCCGGACTGTTATCGGGCGGTCGGACGGCGAGCTACTCGTTCAGAATCCCGTCGTCCTATCATTGTCGTTGTGTGCGGCCTCCTCCTTAACTAGCATTACTACTTCGCAGAAGGACGCAACCGCCTGCCACTCCTCCTTGTGCCTACTAGGGTTATGTATTACCACATCACTGGGCGGCAGAGCCTCAGCATTAGCATCAGCACCAGCAGCCAGCAGCCTCTTCAGCAGCCGCACGTGTCCGCCACGCGCCGCACACGACACGCACGCGTCGCCCGCACGACCCGCCTCCACCACCACCGGGGTGATGCGACGCTCGGATGACCAGCGGTCCTGGAAGAGAAGGTGGAAATTGTACAACTAGTAGCGACATCTCTGGCGCAAAATCCCAAGTAGGAAATTTTAATTGTCATTTTTATTCGTTTTATTTATTTTAACTTTAATTTGACAATTTAATTTTAATTTGGACATTTAATTGACATTTTTATTTGTATTATTAATTTTAATGTGGTAATTTAATTTTAATTTGGACATTTAATTGTGATTTTAATTTGTTTAATATATGATTTGATTATAGTTTGTTGTATTTTGGACATGACTGTATTTTAAAATTGTAATGGGTGTATTTAACCTGAAAATAAATGATTATTATTATTAATATACGAACTAAAAAATCAAATTACATTCTACAAATCTTACATTTGTAGAATGTAGATTCAGATACGCGTAGTTCAGTTTTAAATTTATTTATTATTTATTTTAAACTCTATTGTACACGGCATTAACTATAAATATACATAAGATAAACATTATTAAAACTAAGGGTACAATGGGCATTCTTATCGCCCAGGGCAATTTCTTACAGACCACCTTTGGATGGACTGAGCGAGAGGAAATAGATTTAGGGTTGTCAGTGTACAATTGATTAGAAATAATAATAAAGACATAATAACACGACATCAAATTGAGACACAAGAAAAATCAAAGTGAAAGGATTACCTATTATTTTTCGCATATCCACGACCAAAATCTCACACTGTCAGGCCTCATTTCTAAGTGTCTAAACACACTATACCGAACGTACGCGACCGAAGTTCCGCGGCTGATTTTACGTTCAAACGTATTCGGCTGATATGACACACCATAAGTACCGAACTTACGCGGCAGAAATTCAGAAAATAAACACTACGGGCGGACAGGCGGGGCGCGTGGCATGCCTGCCTCCCGCTGTTCCCCGCTCCCGATCTCCGTCGGCAATCGAACCGAACTTCGGTCGCGTATAATGTGTGTTCTAAAGAATACGTTCCGCCGAATTTCCGCTGAACTTACGCCAGACTGAAGTTCGGCTGTACGCTATAACGCAACGTAATTTCGGCATAATGTGTCGCCAGTAATTCAAATAGCATTGCAGGCGTAATCATGCCGAACTTCCGTCGCGTATCTTCGGCATAGTGTGTTTAGACACTTAAAACTTTCAACACGAAAATAAGAGCCAATCAGAACGCTGTACCCCGCTTCCTCATACCTCAGCTAGTCGAGAGAATTGCTTTAATGCGTTAGACCAAGCATGAGACGTCTATAGGCTGTAAGAATAGTTAGCAGCACACCGAAAAGCATAAGAAAACAAGTTATTTCTAGCAGTAACATTAGAAGATGACATGTTTTTTAGTAGCCGCAAATCTTCTTTAGAAAAATAGTTTACCCACTCTAGGAATTGCTCATGATATGATCACGTCGGGGTCACCAGTTTGGAGGGTAATTGGAACAGAGAGTAAAGTCCCACATACCTCCGTTGAAAAGGGAGGATCCTCCGACCAGACAGGTGTTATAGTCTGGTGGACTACTGCCCGATAGTTGACTTCGGGCTGTCGTATATGTTCTAATCGCGCGGAGAACTTTCATTGCGCGATGCAGGATTCTTGTAGTTCTTATGTGACGCCGTAGATGGCGCTACATACTGAAATGTGACGTCATCGCTGATAGATTGCGAGCGCAACGACCGACAACTACCTACAGGGCATTGGACTCGTTCAGCCGATGTTTAAGCCGATAATTTAGCTGTATATTATTTCATACTCAAGAGAGCAATTTTGCTATACAGATACTAGACCAGTGCAAATAGCTTTGAAAATCATAAAAAGTAAAAAAAATAGTAGTAGAATGAAACCTATTGTAAAAGGAAAAGACTATAACAAAAATTAAAGGAAAAATAAATCACAGTCAATCCGAGGTCGGAAAGTGGATGGGTGTGCGGTTCCAAGGGTAGAAATCGGTTTATTTCGATTTCCAGTAAAACTACTGGTTATAGGGAAATAAGTGAAATGGCAAACTTGTTGGTCATAAAAATATGTACATACTACTACTATTTTTATCCCTTTCAAAATGTATCGGCACTAGTCTTTTTTTTATTGATTATAGGTTCGCACTTGACCGCTATCTTACCTGATGGAAAGCGACTATGCGGTCGACGATATAGCGTGCTTACCTAGAAGTAACCTATTCATTCTTGACTTGAAAGATTCTGGTCTATACTATACTAGCTTTTGCCTGCGGCTTCGCTCCCGGCAACAGATTATTCTACTCTACCCTACCCTACTCTACCCTATTCTACCCTACTCTACCCTATTCTACCCTACTCTACCCTACCCTACCCTACTCTACCCTACTCTACCCTACTCTACCCTATTCTACCCTACTCTACCCTATTCTACCCTACTCTACCCTACCCTACCCTACCCTACTCTACCATACTCTAAAAAAAAAAAAAGTAAAAAAAAGTATCGTCGTAGTATCCTATGTCATTCTCCTGACTCTAAACTACCTCCCTGCCAATTTTCAGCTAAATCGGTTCAGCCGATCTCGAGTTATAAGTGTTGTAACAAACCCGACTTTCTTTTATAAATATAGATATGTATATATAGAAGTATCCTTAATATATTAAGGAAAATTCAAAACATGGTTGTTAATATCAGAACAATAGCCTAGTTTAGTTATTAGTTAGCATTGTTACAAAAAATCACACACAAACTCTGAGAAACCAATAATCATACAAGTGAATCTTCCGACTCGGGAACAGCACCCACGATTCCATTCTCGGTAGTCGGTCGGTTCGCCGCTGCGCCGTAGGGGTAGCTAACAAACTGAATATTATAAAGTATAAAATAGACTTAAAAAAAAAAACAAAACACAATTGGGTGTAGTACACGGCAGTTAAGTTAAACCATTTGCTATAATATAATCTTACTAATATTATAAATGCGAAAATTACGATGTTTGGATGTTTGTTACTCAATCATATCACACAACGCCGTCTAGTCTCAAGCTAAGCAGAGCTTGTGTTATGAGTACTAGACAACTGATAAACATCATTACATTACATAGTATAACACAAAGTTGATTATGCCTATGTATGCTTATATCTTTAAAAGTACGCAATGGATTTTGATGCGGATTTTTATCCCGGAAACCCCAACCCCAACCCCAATACCACGCAGGCGAAGCCGCGGGCAAAAGCTAGTTTAATTATAATATACTAGCTTTTGCCCGCGGCTTTGCCCGCGTGGTATTGGGGTTGGGGTTTCCGGGATAAAAAGTAGCCTATGTCCTATTCCGGAGTGTATCCTATGCCTGTGCCAAATTTCATCCAGATCCAGCCGTTTTGGCGTGATTGAGTAACAAACATCCAAACATCGTAACTTTCGCATTTATAATATTAGTAAGATAAAATCTTGGAAAAAATGCGTGTACTTACATTACTGCTGGAGGATCCTGTGAGCTTGCTGACGATAGCGTGGATGCCAAGCGAGATGCCGCCGCGTTGAGGACTAAGAGCTTGGGAGGCGACGACCGGAGTGTCTTCTGCTGATTCCTGCTAGAAAAATCATCATCATCAGCCTTTTTAATGTTCCCACTGCTGGGAGACAGAATTCCTCTCTGGGGGAGGGCATGGGCCGTAATCCACCACGCGGGCCCAGTGCGGATTGGTCATAAAAAGTCATAGCATCAGTCATTGGTCAGAAAAATCATGGCATTTACATATTATTTACTAGTTTCCATTAGCTTGTATGAACGAAGATAGTTATTCCAAGGAACGGAACTTGAAAATATAATGTTGCGTTTTTTTTTTATGGTGGGCAAAAATCATCCAATGACGAATCGCGCTTTTGGGCCGAGGAACACCTCACTCTGTTCCTTTTCCGCCCTTCGCATTAGGGCCAATTCTTCCTTTCAAAAAGAGACGCTTGGCCCCAGTAGGCTTCGACCATTTTGCATAATGGTGAGTTCAGATCGGCTGTATGCACAGCTCGAGAACTGGGCGCGTACATTTAATGTTCGTACAAAGCCTGTGCACTGCTTGCCGCTATCTACGCGCCATACTCCAACGCGAGAAGAAAGAAGAAGAAAGAAAGAAAGAAAAACTTTTTATTTACGGGGCATACATACATACAATAATAATGTACATAAACACCATATACAAAACAGAATAATGCTCACGTCCGCGCTGCAAGGCCCGCCACTCAGCATAAAGCCGAGGACACGCACATTGCGACGAGTACACGGCGCTGATTTTCAGGGTGGACCGATGACTATCGACAGAAAGACGTCGGAGCGGTATGATGAGCACCTAGTACACCTAGGTACACCTAGTACGAGGCTCATAGTTCAAACGCGAAAGAAGCTATGTGTGCCCGAACTGAGTCTCACTCACACGTTGCCGAAGCTGCCCTGCCACTGGTCACTCACGACACTGTAGTACACTCACCTGGTTCAACTTACTAGCCGGCACCGCCACAACAGTGTGCGCCAACAACGCATCGACCACGGCGACGTTGCCGAGCGTGCACGCCACGTACAGCGCGGTCTGACCGCTGACGTCGCGCGCGTTCACGTCGAACGCCGCCGAGTACTGCCACTGACCGCTCGCGTCACTGTTATAAGTAGAACGCTATGAAAATAAACTGAAACTTAAATCTACACTAATATAATAAAGAGGTAAAGTTTGCTTTTTTGTTTTTTTGTTTGTAGGAGGTAATCTCTGGAACTACTGGTCCGATTGGAAAAATTTTAGCAACAATAGAAAGCTGCTTTACTCCTGAGTGACATAGGCTAGTGTCTCGAGGGCGAAGCCACTGACAAAAGCTAGTGTCTCGATATATCGAGAACGCGTTGACGTATCGAATTTAAATAAAAACCAAATATCCAAGTGGTCGGTTCCCTTAAAGCTACAAAAAAAGACAAATTCCTTAGGCATCTTCATTTCTGATGCGATCATGCAAGCAAGGTCTGAATATAATAATATCATTTATTTTCAGACTTATAAAAATCACAAATACAAAAATCACCAAACTAAATTAAATTAAAAATTAAAAAGATCAAAATAAAATAACTAAAAATTCAAATTAAATTAGTATGATAAGATTAAATTAATAAATCAATTGAATTAAAATAAAATTAATAAAAATAAATGTCAAGACGTAAATTATAATTGCCCAAAAATTTAAAATGTATGTCAAAAATATTTAATTTAATAATGTAATAAACTATATTTCTGTGTTCAACAAAGAACATAAGAATATAGTTTTTTATAACTTACGTATAGGTGCTAAGCACGCTCTCCGGGTACGGGTACTCCAGTAATAGCGTGACCAGCGCCGCGTGACCGCCGATGCACGCCGCGTGGATCGGCAGCCATTTTTCTACAGTCTCTTGCTGGAAACAGAGAAAATATGTTAAAATATGTGAATTGAAAGACATTGTTGTCCGTGATAAAGCCTATCATACTGTATGGGTCAAAATGTTGGGCTATAAAAAAGATTGCATGTAGCAGAGATGAGAAAAATGAGTATATTAGAGGAAGTTTGAAAGTGGCGCCAGTGACTGAAAAGTTGAAAGGGAACTGCTTGTCTTGGTATGGCCATGTGAAGTGGAGAGATGAAAAACATTTCTTTCTTTCTTACATGTTACTAAAAGAGTTATATGCAGAGGCAGACCAAAGAAAATATATATGGATTGTGTAAGAAGTAATATGATAGAAAAGGGAGTTAGTGATAGCGTGACGACTAACAGGACAGAGTGAAATAAAAAAAAACATGTTGCGCCAACCACAAACAAAAAGTGGCAAAGGGCATAATGATGATAGAAGACTTTATTAACACTTCCACGATCCGGATTAAGCGTTTCGCTTCCTCGTTTATCTTACTAATATTACAAATGCGAAAGTTACGATGTTTGGATGTTTGTTACTCAATCACGCCAAAATAGCTGGACGGATCTGGATGAAATTTGGCATAGGCATAGTATACACTCCGGAATACGACATAGGCTACTTTTTATCCCGGAAACCCCAACCCCAACCCCAATAACACGCGGGCGAAGCCGCGGGCAAAAGCTAGTACTGCATATTTCGAAGGACTAGAACAGTTTGCCTGATGCGGTTTTCTCATCCGATAATATTTAGATGTCCAAGACTAGAGCGAATAGGTTCTTAATAAACTAAAGCGCCTCGCCATCTACTACGCGACTTGTCTATCATCAACCTAAGAATGTTTTTTTTTTTTTAATTGCAATAAACTAGTGCTTGACTGCGATCCCACCTGATGGTAAGCAGTGATGCAATCGTTGATGGTGAGGTGCACTAGTTTATTAAGAGCCTATCCACTCTAGCCGATACTTAATTCAAAAGCTTGTTGGTTCACTCACCTGCACAGCTTCAGGGAAGGCCTGCAGCAACAGCTTGGCGATGTCCACATGGCCGTGGTAGCAGGCTATGTACAGCGGGCAGTATTTGGTGACCGGGTGGGCCCGCCCGTCCGCTCCAGCGTCCAGGAGCGAGGATACCGCTGATGTGCAGCCTGCTTCTGAGGCCCTGGAGGTGAGAGAGAGCAAGTTTACATATATTTGAGAAATAAGCAACTTTGAGACAAATAAATTATAAACGGCTAGATTTTGGTCGTTTTAACCCCTCGAGGGTAAATCCGGTACATGAAATACTATCGATTTGTAAAGTTGTAAAATAAAATAAAAATATAAAGTACTTTTTTCTTAAACTCGAATTAATATACACATATACATGACATACCAACGGAATTTATTTCTTTACGTAAACATCAGCTGATCGAGTCAGCCTATAGGTAGTTGGCGGTCGTTGCGTACTAAATACCTACAGGTCATTGAACGATCAAAATTTAGCGGTGTATACAACATTAGTTTTTGTATATGCAAAACCTGAAACACCTGTCCAGTATTTTAATACAAAGAATATATGTACAAATAGTTAGACTAACTACCTACGGACGTCGAACCCGCTCAGCTGTTCTTTACTTTACTTTATTTTTTAATTTTATCTTTACAAATCCAAAGTAATTCATCTATCTACCAGACCGACCCTCCACGGGATTATAACGCCTAACATTTTACAGTGATATACACTGTAAAATGTTAGGCGTTTTAAACCCGATGGCAAAAATAACTCACACATATAACAAAGTATTGGCTCCACCAGGAGTCAAGTTGGCGATCAGGCCGGCGCTGCTGCCAAGAGCGTTCAGCCTGGCTTTGAGCTGCGAGCTGTCTCCTCGGGAGACCAGCTCGCGTAGAGCCGCATGCTGGGATAGACGCTCTCGTTCCAGGGCATCTGGGAAGAAAGATAATGATTTGTTAGGAAATTTGATGATGGTATCGTTTAAGAAAAGGGATTGGATTTTAAAACTCTTGCTTCTTGGCTTGATGGTTTTTTTTATGGTAGGTAAAAATCATCCAATAACAAATCATCAAGAGCATATGATTTTTGTTCTAATTTAATAGAAAAACTGTAAACGAAACGAATGAGCCTGGAACTCACGACACAGGGAATCCTAGTGTGAGTTTCAGGAATCAAAACATTGTATGTAATTTTTTCTAAATAAATTATTCTTTTTATAAAATAAATTATTCTTAAATCCCGCCTTTAAACGAAGCGGGAAACCGTGTCAGACTCTTACTGACTAAACAACCTATACCGTTTTTACGTTACTATACATTCTAGGGTCAGAGCCTTCCTTTCAGACACGAACTCTTGACGCCAGTTGGCTCCGACCCTTCTGCAGGGTCCCTACGGTGGCTGACCACTCCTTGAGGCGCGCAGGAACAGTGCGCGCCGTCGACGACTGGGCTTGGTCCGGACGATTACCAGACGACCGAACGGCGAGCTACCCATTGCATGCCATCCGTCAAAACCGTAGGGACTCTGCAGAAGAGTCGAAGCCAACCGGGGCCGGAGACTCTTTCTGGCAAATAAGGAACGGGGTGGGTTTTTTTGGTCAGTAAGAGTCTGATACAGTTTTTCGCTCCGCCCAAGGGCGGGTTTGGTTACTGGATAATTTTCACCCGCCACAAAAATAAAAAAAAATACTAACTTATTAAGAAAGTAGACAATTGTTTCCAGAGTTAGATTTCTGAGGATCTCCGAGTAGACGAGCAATCAGACAGTAAAAAAAACCTGACGAAGACAACTTACCATTCTGCCTCCACGGATCAGCCACATCATCAATGAAGTAATGTGATACATCGTAAGCAGCGTCTGCATCATCATCAAGCGGCTCCCGAGGAGCACGCGCGACCTTCTGGGCCACGCGACGGAACCGAGCAAGCATTGTTCAGTTAACACTTTTTGTCCTAGTCACTTTTTGTCCTAGTCACTTTTTGTCTTAGTGAGCTTTTGCACTAGTTATTTTTCGACTTAGTAACTTTTTGTCCTAGTAAATTTTAATACTACTCACTTTTTATTCTAGCATTTTTTGTACTAATCACTTTTTGTCCTAGTATTTTTTGTACTAGGGACTTTTATTCCTAGTATTTTTTGTACTAGGCACTTTTAGTCCTAGTATTTTTTTTACTAGGCACTTTTAGTCCTAGTATTGTTTGAACTATTAACTTTTTGTGCTAGTTATTTTTTTGTATTGGCTGTCATGCCCATGATTTGTGATACATTTATTTTTTGTCCCAGTAATGTGTTCTTCTAGTCATTTTTAGTACTAGCCAGTTTTTATTCTAGTATTTTTTATGCTGGTCTTATCACTTCTATTCAAATCTTCAATCACTTTTATAGTTCTTAGTCCTAGTTATTTTACTAGTCACCATTTGTCGCATTTATTTTTAATCTCGTTTTTCCTTGTATTTTTTGACGTAGTCGTTTTGACCTATTTTTTCCCTTGTATTAATTTGTGATTTTATATTCTTATTCCTATCTCCTAGTTGAGGTTCCATAGTCAACAAGGAACCCTTATCGTTTCGCCAAGTCTGTCTGTCCGCCCGCGGATAGTCCCCCCCTCTAACTTTTGAACCATAGGTTTAAAGAATATGAAAAAAATCTCAAAAGTAGAACTTAAAATAAACTTTCAAAACGACGTCATTTTTATTTAATCCTTAAGGGTTAATAAACGTATGGGCTCTGCAAAAGGGACGAATCCTGCTGGGGCCCAATGTTCTAAAAGGACGGCTTGGCTCCAGTGCAAAGAGCAAAAGAGGAACGGGGTGAGGTGTTTAGTCAGTAACAGTCAGACACTGTTTCCTGCTTCGCCCAATGGCGGGATTCGTCATTGGATGATTTTTGCCCACCATAAAACAAGCCAAGACGGGATGCTAGTGTAAGCAAATTAAAAACCCTGATGACATGATCGCAAAACTGTAAATCTACATCTACACTAATATAATAAAGAGGTAAAGTTTGTTTTTTTGTTTTTATGTTTTTTTGTTTGTAGGAGGTAATCTCTGGAACTAATGGTTCGATTGGAAAAATTGAAGCTATAATAGAAAGCCGCTTTATTCCTGAGTGACATAGGCTATAAATTATTTATATAACATGGATATTACCCGAGCTATCACAACTTTTGTCTCTCAAATTTTCCGCGGACGAAGTCGCGGGCAGAAGCTAGTAGTCTATAAGCGAAGTGTATCAGTCACGCGAGGGCTTCTTGATACTATACTTAGGTATTAAGTTACGTAATAAGGCTGAGGTATATCCGTGTCGCTTTGGCGGTTCCTCCGTCGTCTATCTGTCGGTATGTCAGAGTATTTCTTTTGATGGTAAGGTTTCTATAGTACATGGAATTTGAGAATGCGAGATTGGCCTTCATCTATTCTATATCTTACATAGTATAAAACAAAGTTGCTTACCGCTGTCCCTATGTATGCTTAGATCTTTAAAACTACGCAACAGATTTTGATGCGGCTTTCTTTAATAGATAGAGTGATTCAAGAGGAAGGTTTGTATGTATAATACATGCATAACTGGTGCTATTTATCTATAATATATATGTATTTAGAAATATGTAAGTATGTTTATCAGTTGTCTAGTACTCATAACACAAGCTCTGCTTAGCTTGGGACTAGACGATGATATATTAAAAATACAAAAAAAAATATTACCATTGCACCCGTGCAAAGCTGGGGTGGGTTGCTAGTATACTCGTATGTATATAAAAATCAACCACTTTTCTTTGTAATTTTATAACTCAAAAAAGGGCTCATCTATTCAAACTCTATGTTTAGGCTTTGTTCGGACTATTTAGTAGATGGTTTAAGTGAAGTTTGCACAATATCTGTCGAGCGGTTCTTCATTTATAACATTTTTCTGTTGCTGGGAGCGAAGCCGCGGGGAAAAGCTAGTATAATATATTTATAATAGAATGTAATATGATTAAATAAGTTACGTATAACAATAAAATTCGTATACGTTTATATGGGAATTTTCGCAGTTTTCAATATACGACGAATTTAACATGAGCGAAGATGGGGGCAAAAGTTAGTATAATATACAATGCGTTCCAAATGAGAATAGGAGTGATTGTCATGTTGTGTGTGACGTCATGATTAAATGTCAAATCAAGCCAAGATATTTTTAAAATAAAGTTTATTTACGAAAAAAAAAAATATTTACGAACTCTGAACGAAAAAAGTTTAATCAGAATACAGTTTTTCAATTTTACTCATCTTAGAGTACTTCAATTTTGCAAAAATATCTTCGATTTAATTGACAGTACAGCGTGACGTCACATCCTGTCAATCGATCCTATTATTATTTGGAACGCATAGTAAAAGTAGGTATTCTCGCGACTAAGTCGCTGGTAAAGTGCTAGTCGCAATATAAGATCTAGTGCGTATGGTCAATTCGTTGACAGAGCAGAGGATCTATCAATTGACTTTATTGCCAACAATTGATCGACTTCCCTGAACGTTACGACGTAAATACTATCTAGATAACAACATGGCTGGATTTCTTGAAAGGTTTATTTTTTAAAGAGAGACAACATCAAATCACCATCATCACCTTTTCACCCCCAAAGACGCTCACTGTTGGACATAGGCCTCCCCAAATGTCACCACAATGAACGCAACAATTTTTTTTTTTTGCCAGTTTAAACTAGATGAGGCCAGTGTTTTCTAGCTGACTGCCCTAAGGAGAAACACCGACCACCAACCCAGGGATCAAAGTCACTTTTGAAGTCCATACAGAAAATATTTAATGGTTAATTCACATGAGAACTATGAAGAATTGTCTGAGATGGTTTTTTTGAAGAAAGAACCATGCAAAGTGGCAAAGTCTGGACCTGTCCAGTCAGTGCACGCATTTTCATGTTCATGTTAGTATTCGCAAAGGTTGACTCAGCCGAGTTCCCGGAAACTCGCTATGCGACCAACCGGTAACAGTTCGGACCGAGCCCAAGTCGTCGACGGCGCGCACTGTTCCCGCGCGCTTCAAGGAGTTGTCACGTTATCAGCAAACTGTAGGAGCCCAGCAGGGTCGAAGCCTTCTGGGTCCAAGGGTTGATGCGAAAGCGTACCACCAGGGCCCGGGAACGAAGGCGAAGAAGGAAAAGGAGTGGAATTTTTAGTCAGTAAAAGTTTGACACTATCTCCCGCCCCACCCAAGGGCGCGATTAGATTGGATTTTTGCCCACCAAAAAAAGGCTCTATATTGTTAATAAAATATACCAATTTTGTTACTTGTAAAAAAACTTCGATCTCAAATTTCTACCGTTACTTATTTATAGACAAATGTAAATCCGAATCAAAGCTATCTAAACACAATCCAGACATTTACACATAGTTCTAGACTTCGTCAGAAGTATATTTATAGCTCAAAAGCTTATTTTAGGCTGCCCTCAGACGGGCTGCATTGCAGCAACTACGCGCAATTGAAATATTCAACTGCTTGCAGTTCTGAAGTCCCGACTTTGCACGGATGACGCCACGTATCGTGCTCGAAGCTTAGTGTAAGATTTGAACTTTAAAAACCTCATAATAAAAACGTCATTGAATTGTCAATGTCCCGCTCGGGAAGAGCATCGCCGTGTCCTCGTGGGGACGATTGGCGGAGGCGATCTCTCGCGCCGTGCCTTGGTAGAGGCCATGGTCCGGAACGACGACGAGTGGCAGGCGGTCGCCTCTGCGTGTGAAACAGTAACAGTAGCAAAGGAGGAGGCCGACACAGCCGAAACGTAACAGTCCAGACCAAGCCAAGTCGTCGACAGCGCAATCTGTTCCCGCGCCTGAAGGAGTTATCAGCAAAATGTACAGGCCCAACTGCAGGGCCGAAGCCTACCAGGGCCACGGTCCGGTTTCTGAAAGGAAGGTCTGACCCAAGTATGAGAGCTACGAAGGAATGGGGTGGGTCGATTAGTCAGTAAGAGTCTAACACTGTTTCGCGCTCCGCCCAAGGGCGGGATTCGTCATTGGATGATTTTTACCTACCTAAAAAAAATATATATGACAGTACAAAGTTGAATGAACAACTCACATGCTGTTGAATATATCGACTGTCTGCGGTTGCTGTGATACAGTCCGTCTGAGGGCAGCCTTAGGCGAGACACGAAATATGTAGACGTAATTGTATAATACCTTGATCACACGCACCGTACAAATACGCTTACTCGGTACGTATGAACCCATCGACTTATATAAAAACATAAATTTTTGTAAGAATAATCCAGTAAAGACCTCTGAAAATATGCTATTTTAAGTGAACTGACTCCCCATAGTGTACATCTATATGACTACATAATATAAAACAAAGTCCCTTCCCGCTGTCTGTCCCTATGTATGCTTAGATTTTTAAAACTACGCAACGGATTTTGATGCGGTTTTTGTTAATAGATAGAGTGATTCAAGAGGAAGGTTTATGTGTATAAAATAAGTATAATATACTAGCTTTTGCCCGCGGCTTTGTCCGCGTGGTATTGGGGTTGGGGTTGGAGTTTCCGGGATAAAAAGTAGCCTATGTCATATTCCGGAGGGTATCCTATGCCTGTACCAAATTTCATCCAGATCCGTCCAGCCGTTTTGGCGTGATTGTGTAACAAACATCCAAACATCGTAACTTTCGCATTTATAATATTAGTAAGATTCAATATCAGTACTCAAATGCTGCGGCGGGTCGCTAGTAATATATAAAAATAAGTGGCAAAGTGGCATTTTTAGTTGTCACTTTATAACTCAAGAACGGGCTCACCTATCCAAACTAAATTGTCAGGGTTTGTTTGGACTATTTAGTACATGGTTTATGTGAAGTTTGCACAAAATCGGTCGAGCGGTTCTTCATTTATAAAAATATAAAATGTACTTCTATAGGTCCGGAGCCTAGCGCATTTAATCGAGATTCTAAATGATGTCATCGCCAGACTTGAATCACTTTCAATGGGAATCGGAATCCAAACAAAATTATTATTATTATAACTAGCCTGTGCTGTCCCACTGCTGGGCAAAGGCCTCCCTCCATTCCTTCCAGTTATCTCGGTTACTCGCTTTATCGTTCCAATTCCCAAGGAAGACATAGGTCGTCCCGCCATCTCCGTGGTCTGCCGCGGCCCCGCGTGGCTGTGTCCGGGCACCAATCCTGTGTTTTACGGGCCCACAGCTCGCTAGACATGCGGCAGACATGTCCTGCCCAATCCCATTTAAGTTGGGCAGCTTTTTGAGCCACATCGACGATTTGTGTTTTGGAGCGCAGTGTAGTGTTTCGAACGAGATCCAAATAAAAGTTCTATAAAAAACAATTATTTAATTGTTATGCAATACGAACTTGAAACATTAAGATAGCGGCAGAAACTAACTGATAACTGTATCAATATAAAACTAAACGAGACTGAGGACTCATAAAAAATATAAGATAAACGAATACACGAGATTAAACTGTGTCGTCTTTCACGTTTTAAGGGTTTTTTTAATAAAGTTCCTAATAAGAAAAGTAATATCTTCATAATTAGGTCCGCGACTTATTTTTTTTAACGTTTGAAACATCGATTTATATTCTACCGATAGACCAGCCCCCCTAGCTAAGTTACAATCGTTTCGAGACGAGTCTCTTTCTACAAGCGAATGTAGCGAAGATTAATTGTAAAAACGTAATAATGTAATTTTATAATTTTGTCTAATACTATCGTATAATAATGTAATTTTGTCATTTTGAATGATGTAAACTTGACTACTAATTTAGTTGAAATGAAGTAAATACTAGCGTTAACGATTATAGATTGTCGACTTGGCTAGGGGGACAGCACGTTTTTTTAAAAATCACATATATTTAAGTGAGATTTTTAGATTGAAAAATAGGCTATTTTTAGATTGAAAAATAGGCTATTTTTAGATTGAAAAATAGGCTGTTTTTAGATTGAAAAATAGGCTGTTTTTTCAATGTTAAGTCAAAATAAAGAGTGAAATGAAATAAATATGAAATGTCAATATTTTAAATCAAAAATATTATATTAAGTTTGGGACATAAAATGGAAACTTTTCACCAAATTTTGAGAACAAAAAGTAATTTTTAAAGAAGGTAAAAATTCAATTTAAAATCTCGATTCTTTGGACTTCTCACATAGATTTTGAGGTTATGTGAAATAGTGTAAATACAAAAGTGGTAGATCTTTTTATAACCTACAAGTTTGCCATTAGACTTTTTTCCATAGAACCAGTAGTTTTTCCGGAAATCGAGATAAACCATTTTTTACCCTTAAATCCGCACATGCATCCACTTCCCGACCTCAGATCGACCGTTATTTATTTTTCCTTATTTTTTTGTTATATTCTTTTCCTTTTCTAACGGGTTTTATCCTACTACTATTTTGGTAAATTTTTTACCATTTTCAAAGCTATTTGCACTGGACTTATTATAAACTAGCTTTTGCCCGCGGCTTCGCCCGCGTTGTATTGGGGTCGGGGTTGGGGTTTCCGGGATAAAAAGTAGCCTATGTCCTATTCCGGAGTGTATCCTATGCCTGTGCCAAATTTCATCCAGATCCGTCCAGCCGTTTTGGCGTGATTAAGTAACAAACATCCAAACATCGTAACTTTCGCATTTATATTATTAGTAAGATTAACAGATTACGAACTTTTAGCAAAATGACAATGTAATCGTGTTGGAATGACAATATTTTGGAAATAGCAGACTTGGGCCCCAGGTGTCTTCGAACAGTAAAGAAAATTGTAATCATACTAAAAGTTATAAGGCAGGTAAAAATACTAAGAAAAGTGAGTTTTTACGAGCGACGTAATCCGTTGAAGTTTTTCTACGCAGTCATAAAGCGTCAGCCTTGAGAATACCGCATTGGACTGCTGAGGACCTATATACATTACATTAAGTTTCTACCTGCAGTGTTTTGGTGTAGTTAGTTTTTTTTTATGAAAAACTAGCGACCCGCTTCAGCTTCGCACGGGTATTGATATTGAATATATTATGCATGTATTATGCCCATAAACCTTTCTCTCGAATCACTCTATTTAATGAAAAAACCGCATCGAAATCCGTTGCTTAGTTTTATAGATCTAAGCATACATATGGACAAGTCGACTTTGTTTTATACTATGTAATGATAATGAAGAACGGGCTCACCTATCCAAACCAAATGTTTAGGCTTTGTTCGGACTATTTAGTAGATGGTTTACGTGAAGTTTGCACAAACTCGGTCGAGCGGTTCTTCATTTATCACATTTTTCTGTTGCCAGGAGCGAAGCTGCGGGCAAAAGCTAGTACTTTAAGTATATTAAGCCTTCACCTGCAGTGTTTTAGTGTAGTTAGTTTTTTTTTATGATTAACTATAGCTTCTGCCTGTGCCTTCACCCGAGTGAATAGAATACTACCTATTGATTTTCAATTGATTACTCTATTCTACTCTACTCCAATCTACCCTACTAAACGTCAGCTAGGCAGGTTCAATGACCTGTAGGTAGTTAGTATGCAACGACCGACAACTATCAACAAGGTCATTGACTCGTTTATTTAAAGAAATTAATTTCGTACATATTAAGAGTTTTAGAAAAAAAGTACTTTATTTGTTTATTTTATCTTTACCGATCTATATCTATATATATAAAAATCAATTGCTGTTCGTTAGTCTCGCTAAAACTCGAGAACGGCTGGACCGATTTGGCTGATTTTGGTCTTGAAATATTCGTGATAGTTCAGGGAAGGTTTAAACGGTGAGAACGAAAAAAAAAAATAGGCGAAACGAAGTTTGCCGGGACAGCTAGAACCGATTTAGCTGAAAATTGGCAGGGAGGTAGTTTAGAGCCAGGAGAATGACATAGGATACTTTTTTTTTTTTTTTAGAGTAGGGTAGAGTAGGGTAGAGTAGGGTAGAGTAGGGTAGAGTAGGGTAGAGTAGGGTAGAGTAGGGTAGAGTAGGGTAGAGTAGGGTAGAGTAGGGTAGAGTAGGGTAGAGTAGGGTAGAGTAGGGTAGAGTAGGGTAGAGTAGGGTAGAGTAGGGTAGAGTAGGGTAGAGTAGGGTAGAGTAGGGTAGAGTAGGGTAGAGTAGGGTAGAGTAGGGTAGAGTAGGGTAGAGTAGGGTAGAGTAGGGTAGAGTAGGGTAGAGTAGGGTAGAGTAGAATAATCTGTTGCCGGGAGCGAAGCCGCGGGCAAAAGCTAGTATATAATAATAAACATTGTCGATTTATATAAATCGACAATGTTTTATGTACCAGATCTACTATCCACGGGATTAAAACGATCTAAATTTAACGGTGTAAAAATTTTCAAAAAAATCTTTATTTTTCAACACTCGCAAAAGAGCTAAAGTTCGCAGAGCCTAATTTCAGGCTCGCCAAGTTAAAACGGCCGTACTGTACACTGTACAGTACATCATTACATAGTATAAAACAAAGTCGCTTCCTCCCTATGTATGTTAAGATCTTTAAAACTAAATAACGGATTTTTATGCGGTATTTTAATAGACAGAGTGATTGAAGAGGAAGGTTTACAAGCATAATATATTTAATATCACCATTGCACCCGTGCGAAGCTGGGGCGGGTCGCTAGTTTCACATAAATTGACGAAAACACACACAGTTACTGTATGGCTTCTAAGCCTCGTTAAGGCATTATCCACATAGACAATTTGTCAAGGTCACCTTTACGTAACTCGAGCAAAAAGGAGCGTTGAACTGTGACGTCTAGTCCACACTACTTCATTAATATTCTGAATGGTTTTTATGGACTACTAGCTTTTGCCCGCGGCTTCGCCCGCGTGGTATTAGGGTTGGGGTTGGGGTTTCCGGGATAAAAAGTAGCCTATGACCTACTCCGGAGTGTATCCTATGCCTGTGCCAAATTTCATCCAGATCCACCCAGCCGTTTTGACGTGATTGAGTAACAAACATCCAAACATCGTAACTTTCGCATTTATAATATTAGTAAGATACGTTATGATTTTTTTTTTGGTGGGAAAAATCTTCTAATGACGGATCAATGTCATACACTTACTGACTAAACAACCCACCGTTCCTTCCTTGTCTTAGTCCCAGAAAGAAAGAAAGAAAGAAAAACAAGAAGAAGAAAGAAAAACAATTTTTATTCGGCCCAAACTAGACGCACATACATACACACATAAAACAACCACACAAAATACAACAATTAGTCAGTCAACGACACCATAGACACCGGGCAAAAAGCCTTGGTCTCAGTGAAAATTACATGCGTTGTCTATGGCATCTGTCATAATCCATATTGCTTCTTTTTACATAACCTTGTTTTGATAAACATGCATTAGCATGACAGCAGAGCCCTGGTATTACGTTTTCACATCAACCCTTGGTCCCAGAAGGCTTTGACCCTGCTTTGACCCTGCTGAGCCCCTGTTTGCTAACAACTTCTTGCAACGAAAGGGCACACCTGTACCGTGTGCTCCACCGTGTCCTCCGGGTGGTCCACACAGTGGTGACACCCGGGCGTTCCACGTCAATCGTATTTATGTCTGCAGGGCCGAAGCTTACTAGGGTCCTGGTCCGGTTTCTGAAAGGAAGGTCCGACTTCGAGGGCTAGGAAGGAATTAAGTGGGTCGTTTAGTCAGTAGAAGTCTGACACTGTCTCCCGCTCCGCTCAAGGGCGGGATTCATCATTCGATGTATTTTGCCACCATAAAAAAGCTGTAGTATGCTTTGCCCGTGTCGGTAAGACCAGCTCAAATGTTAACAACTTTTAAAACTATGTATTATGGTCAAGGTTCACTGCCTGTCCTGTCAAATATCATTAAGTACATATTCCTCTACTTTCACATCTCTTTATCGGCGCTTGAAAGAGCAAAAATTACTAAGCGACTTTCAGTAAACTTCGGAGAGTGAATTAGTTAAATTTTATAGGAAAAAATTTTACAAATACGAAAGTGCATTAAAAAATTCAATGTAAATTACAATTTAATACCCTTTTGATGTTGTAAACGTCTCAGATGTAAAAAGG
The DNA here is from genome assembly GCA_029852875.1 of Mythimna loreyi. NCBI lineage: Eukaryota > Metazoa > Arthropoda > Insecta > Lepidoptera > Noctuidae > Mythimna > Mythimna loreyi. The sequence continues at coordinate 10,322,142 of CM056807.1, read as the reverse complement.
CATTTGGCAAGTTCCCAAATACTTTTTTTTACATGTAAACCTATATATTCGATTTCAGGATATTAATTATTGCATTCCCTTATCAATTTTTAAGTGCACTACAGAGCATTATTTCTTATTTTCATACAGTAAAATTGCCAAATTAATTAAAACATTTGTGGTAAATATTTGACAGCTATTTGCGATGTTACCAACTTTTGGGATACGCGCTCTTTTAAGCTCCTACTGTATTTTTTGCGCCCAATCCAACTTTTGGGATACGCGCTCTTTTAAGCTCCTACTGTATTTTTTGCGCCCAATGTTCCCTCCCTGTAGGCCTATTTGATATATAATAAGTTTGTGTTTAGGTCCAATTACTTCTCGCGCTCTATGATGAAGCAGGAGAGCGTATCACACTTTTACTGACTAAAACCCACCCCTGTGATTCTTCTTTGTCTTGGTAACAGGGACCCAGGGTTTATATCGCATAACCTACGGCCCCAATTTTCGAGCCTACTGGCCCCTATGATTTGCTGACATCTTATCTCATCTCAATAGTAGGTACAGTACGGCCGTCCGATCTTGGCGAGTCTGAAGTTAAGCTCTGCGAATTTTAGTGCTATAAAACAAAAAATAAGGTTTAAAAAAAAATGCTAACAACAGTTTTTAACAGCAATTACAACTGCAAATTGCATTTATTTGTTAAAAACCATTAATTTTTATACGAGTTTTCAAGCGCTAAAATTCGCAGAGCCTAACTTCTGACACGCCAAGTTCCGACGGCCGTAGTGTACGCGCCAGTGACGACTCAGGCTCGTCAAGACGGTGTCCGCACAGCGAGCGACTAATTGCTTGCCGTCCACAAATCCACGCCTACGATGGTGAACTTTAGGGTTATTCAAAGTATCAATAATTTCATTATATGAAAATAATTTTGAGTTTTGACTGTGAGTTTGATGGTGATCACCGTCATTTACTGACGTAAAAGACCACTGAGACATCCGTGCCATTACTACACTATACAAGTTATGTTAAACAAAATTTTATGAGCTTTTAACAACACGATATATTACGCTATGTTGCGCAATCGAATACAAAATGATTTTATCTAAAAATGGAGCAAAATGTTAGAAAGATCTAGAAAGAAGGCAAAAATAACCAGATTTTTTGGGTTCTGTAACGAACTAGGAACCCTTATAGTTTCGCCAAGTCTGTCTGTCTGTCTGTCCGTCCGCGGATAATCTCAGCGACCGTTAGCACTAGCAAGCTGAAATTTGGCATCAATATGTATATCAATCACGCCGATAAAGTGGAAGAAATGATTTATTAGCGTCTTCTTCTTCTCGAATCGAGGGATTCCGCTTCCCTCAAAGTTTTTGGGCCCAGTAGGTTGCCACATTCATAGCAGCTTCAGTGGCATTATTTATTAGGGTAACTCCCCTAAACGTAAAGTGGGAAGTTATTTTTTTATTTCAACCCTAACGTGTGATATATTGTTGGACAGGTATTTAAAAATGCTATTTATTTTTTAACACGTTAATATTTTCAGAAATAATCGCTCTTCGAAACTCAAAAGTAGAACTTTAGTTAGTAGAAGAGAAGAGAGAGAAATAAAACTTTAGTTTCGCCTAGTGGACCAATGACCTAGAAAGGGTTACGGGTATCCGATGCAGTCGCGTAGCAAAAAGGGGGCGGCGGGGGTGGCCCGCACAAGATGTCACCTTTTTTGAGGTGTCTCTCAACTTTAAGAACAATGTACAAAAAAAAAATCACTAGCACAAAAAAATATTTTTCGGGGATTTCTCCACTAGCTCAGCTCTATGTATAATTGGGGTATTCCCGCAAAAGAGCCTGATGCTATCCTTGTCCTTCTCCCGATCCATGTCCATATAAAATTTATTGCTTTTAACTTTCGAAGGGATGACACCACCAACTTCCGCACCGGGTGCCACCCAAGGTAGCTACGCTACTGATCCGATGGATACGAGATGCCCAGGACCGTTCATTATGGCGCCAATTTGGGGAAGCCTAAGTCCAGCAGTGGACGATTTCGGCTGAAATGACATGTAATATGATATGACATGATTATGTTGTATGTGTGGAGAATGTAATGGGTAGAATAGAATAGAATAGAATAGAATAATACTTTATTGTACACCAAAAAAAGCAACAATTTTACAGAAACTTATATGAATGGGTACAAAGGCGGTCTTATCGCTGACAGCGATATATACCAGACAACCTTAGGATGGAGTATAAGAGCTTGAACTGAAAAAGGGTACTATGGTGTACTACTTTAGCAAAACAACATTTCTTTAAAATACACACACACACACACAATACAACACAATTAGCACAATTGTCTTAGAATGTTATGTTTAAGTTGTTTTAAATATCTTTATTGTGCTACTGTTTGTTTTTACTTAAATAAAATAAAATAAACCGTAACAGCAAGACAGTTAAATTTTTTAGAGATGACGTATTTTTGACATCGCTGGCTATAAAGACAAATACTAAAAAGAGAATAAAATAAATTGTGTGGAAAAAAAAAGTTGTAAGTATTAAACTGTGTTTCCTGATGGCTACAATCCGGGAATGTTTAAGTCAAGAGTGAATAGGTTACTTCTAGGTAAGCGCGCTCCAAGCACCAAGGGTTGAAAGGAAGGCTCTGGCCCTGGTATATATGGCAACGTAGGAATGGGGTAAGTTGTTGAGTCAGTAAGAGTCTGACACTGTTTCTCGCTGCGCACAAAGGCGGGATTAATCATTGGAAGATTTTTACCTACCATAGAAAAAAACCTTTATTTTTGTATGAGTTTTCAAGCGAAGCTGTTCCTAACATATAAGTATATTTTTTCTCACCGTTTAAACATTACCTGAGCTATTACGAATATTTCAAGCCAAAATTGGCCAAATCGGTGCAGCTGTTATCGAGTTTTAGCGAGACTAACGAGCACCTATTCATCACTACATAGTATATAAAAACAAAGTCGCTTCCCGCTGTCCATCCCTATGTATGTTTAGATCTTTAAAACTACGCAAAGGATTTTTATGCGGTTTTAATATATTCCACAACTATCGCACAACGTCGTCTAATCCCAAGGCAAGCAGAGCTTGTGTTATGGGTGCTAGACAACTGATAAACGTTCTTATACATTTCTAAATACATACATATTATTACATAGTATAAAACAAAGTCGCTTCCCGCTGTCTGTCCCTATGTATGCTTACATCATTAAAAATACGCAACGGATTTTGATGCGACTTTTTTCAATAGATAGAGCAATTTAAAAGCTTTACATGTATAATACATGCATAATACATTTAATATCAGCATTGCACCCGTGCGAAGCTGGGGCGGGTCGCTAGCTTTAATATACAAGAAGATAACCCTCCTTTTTCTGCTGTAGTTAGGAAAAAAATAGGCCAAATATAAATCAATTCCATGAAATCGAGAGTCAATCAAATAAAAAAACAAACTCTCCATAGTTGAGATAACAAGACATACTAATTGACATAAGACTCATCTAAGTGGGAGTCAAATTAAGGTCTCCAAATGAACACAAAATCACTCACAAAATCACTTATAACCCTATTTCACTCACTATAACACAATTTCCCTCCATCTTAACTACACAAAACAACAATAAAACCAATAACTTTTCCATTACATTTCAAATAAACATCGATGTTTTAAAAAATTCTAAAATTATGATACGTAGAGACGTGCGATCCCCGCGCCGGCCGCGAGTCAACTGTTTCTATTTGGACTTATTTATACGATGCATTATGTATATGTGTGGTACTCGTATGTAATCGATGTGTAAGTGTAGATATGTTATTAAGGTTATATATATGTAGAGCTTTTTATAGACCACTGTATGTTTAAGGATTATATTACATACGATTGACTAGCTGTTTTTCTCCTTCAGCGAAGCAATAATGCTAGCAAAGGAGGCCGCACGCGTTAGGCAAACCGCTCATGATCTCCGGCCACCGTAAGCGCGGGTTTGCGGACGGCGAGCAATGGGTAGCTCGCTGTCTGAACGTCCTGTAACCGTCTAGACCGGGCGCGTATCACACCACGTGCGCCTCAAGGAATTTTCGGCAAATGTAGAGGCCCAATTGCAGGGCTGAAGCCTACTGGGACCTTAGTTAGTTGGCTGCGATTTCTGAAAGGAAGGTCCGACCCTGGTATGAAGGCTAAGAAGGAACGGGGTGGGTCGTTTAGTCAGTAACAGTCTTACACTGTCTCCCGCTCCGCCCAAGGGCGGAATTCATCATTTGTTGATTTTTCCCACCATAAAAATGTCTAAATATCTCATGGCGATCTCACAATATTTATTCCGTTCGATTCCCGCACGGAATAAATATTTGTATGGCTTACAGATAGGTGTTCTGGGTCTGGGTATCTTGTGTACGTAACATGTTTGTAAACCTCAAGGAGTTGTCAGCAAACTGTAGGGGCCCTTCAGGGTCGAAGCCTTCTGAAGCTGCCGGTTTGTGTGAAACTGTTACCGCGGTTCTAGGAATAAGTCAAGGAAGGAATGGGGTAGGTTTTTTAGTCAGTAAAAGTCTGACACAGGTCTCTTGCTCCGCCTAAAAGCGGGTTTCGTCATTCGATGATTTTCACCTACCATAAAAAAATAACATGTTTGTGAACGCACTTCACGACACAGGACTAATTCCTAGTGTGGGGCAACGTTTTTTTTTTTTTTAAAGAGACTGTCTAACGTGTCAAAATCAAAATCAAAAAGGTTTTTATTTCATATAGGCCTACAAGGGCACTTATAAAACGTCAGAAGCTAGTGCACGGTTCCAAATTGGTCGTTTCCTATGGAGAAGAACCGGCAAGAAACTCCATGGTTACTCTTTTAAAAAAATGATTTCTTACAATAATTCGTTGTTACAGTACTTATTTCATTATGTAAGAACAGTGTAGACCAGTCAATATTGTATTAAAAGCACAATAAAAATAATCATAATAATAAAAAATAAAAGGTGAATCGTAATAGGATTTACTAAGTCTACAGTGCTCTTACTTTACAACGTGAATTGTAAAAAAATATTGTATATAAAAAAAAAATTAAAAAAGTATGAGAAAAAAAAAATACATCAATCACTACAACAGTTACACTGCGGGGTGTTAACAAAATTAATTATAATTATAATGTGTGATGGAACACACAGCCTAACGACCCAAAACCCGATACTGACTACCAGCCACAGTAGGCGTGAGCTTTCTCTCTCTCTACCTTAGAGCGGTATATGCCACGGGATGATATTCCACCACAAAAAAAAAGGATTTTACAACGGATGGCGCAATTGAAGTAAGGAATTATTATTATGATTCTATCGTGTCCCACTACAGGGCAGTAGCATTTCTTCCACTTTCTTTCACGACTGCATCACTGCTTACCATCAGGTGGGATCGCAGTAAAACAGTAGTTTATTTAAGTAAAAAAAACCCCCCCCCTTACGACACTTAAATTTATTAAGAACTAGCGACCCGCCCCAGCTTCGCACGGGTACTGATATTGAATATATTATGCATGTATTATACACATAGACCTTTCTCTTCAATCACTCTATCTATTAAAACAAACCGCATCAAAATCCGTGGCGTACTTTTAAAGATCTAAGCATACATAGGGACGAAGCAACTTTGTTTTATACTATGTAATGATTTATGAGGACGTATGTCTTCATAAATTCTTAATAAACTAGTGCGCCTCACCATCAACGATTGCAACACTGCTTACCATCAGGTGGGATCGCAGTCAAGATTATATTTAAAAAAAAAAACTGGCCAATCCTACTATCCACTGTATTTTGTTCAATTTTAAAAAAATACCTATTTCTAATTAGCCTAGTTTAAAAACAAAATTTTAAAAACTAATGACATTTCTAAAACTTTATATTTTTCTTGTTTTTTAATTAAATTAGGTATTTGCATACATAAAATTAATGTCACACTCAGAGTACGGATTTATCTGAAATTTCGATCTAAAAAGATACTAAAAAATACTAGTTTTAAATGTCAGAACTCGTTTATTTTGAAATACGATATTTTTTTTAAATAACAAGAAATATCTCTAAATAACTCTTAAAACAAATAAACAGCAGTATATCTTCTTTTATGTAAATAAAATGAAAGGCTAAATCCGTTGCTAAGAGCCAAACTCAAGAATTCCTGCAACAATTTAGATGAACTTTTTAGATTTCGTGACGATGTGATGATGTTTGGTTGTTTTATTTTCAAGATATGCGCTTCGTAAATAACTAAACTCTTTTTCTTTCTTTTCTAACTTTTTTCTTTTCGTTCTGTACTTCGAAAGGACGGACACGTAACCCTTATTGTATCCTCACCGGACATGGTAAGTTCGGGAGGTACCTGCATCTGATTCGTGCGGAAGAGACGGCCGGGTATTGCCACTGTGTGGACCGCCCGGAGGACACGGTGGAACACACGGTCGAGGTGTGCCCCGCTTGGGCAGAGCATCACTGTGTCCTCGTGAGGCCGATCGGCGGCGGCGATCTCTCACGCCAAGCTTTGGTACAGGTCATGGTCCGGAGCGAGGAAGAGTTAGCTGTAAACCTTAAAACCTTTTTCTACCCAGAGCGGCAAAAAAAGAGCGGCAGAAGTTATTTATTAATTTCTCACGTTTCTGAACGTTTAAAAACCTCAAGGTTATTAAAAAGTCTATTGGGACAACGATAATGATACACTTATTATAGTTTCGTCATTTTGTTGCACATCTTAGTGACATTAAATGCGTGAGATCTTTGCTGCCGTACCGTTTCATTACTTCACGGTGTAAAATTTCACGTATATATTATTTTACATTAGTATCAGTATTATTGTGTAGTAATGTTATGTCGTAGGTATGGCCACGTTTTACGAAAACCGGCAGACTACGTAGGTAACAGATGTCTCGCCATGCCGCCTCCGCCGGGACCCGGAAACGAGGTAGGCCTAAGAGGCGTTGGATCGACGTCGTAAGGGACGACAAGCGTGCTAATGGGCTTGAGGCAAGGGACGCGAAAGACCGAGCAAAGTGGAGGCGTCTAGGCAGGAAAGGGGACCCCGGGCACCAAGGTGAAAGCCAAGGTAGCAACCAGGACGGGCGCTAGGTTGATGATTATTGATGATGAATGTTATGTCGTAGGCGGTTTGAATTCCTCTCTTCACTCAGATTCCCTCGCCAAGCTCGGGAGTTAATTATATTGCCCGTGACTTTAATATACATATTGATAACAAATTTCAGCTTTCTAGAGCTAACGGTCGCTGAGATTATCTGCGGTCGGACAGATAGTCAGACAGCATGCTTGGCGAAACTATAAGGGTTCCGTAGTCAACAAGGAAGGACTACGGAACCCTAAAAATTAAGAGGGGCTTACTAAAATATGTTTTGATAATGTTAAATTTTCGGAAATAATCGCCACAAAAGTTAAAAAATTATGTGTTAGAGTCTCTAACTCTTGAACCATAAGTTTAGAAATTATATGAAAAAAATCTCAAAAGTAGAACTTATAACGACTTTCTAGGAAAATAATTTTGAACTTGATGGGATGTTCATCCCATCAAGTTTTCAGAAAATTTTAACAAAATAATTTCTGAACTAAGTTTGTAACTTAACCGTAATAGGCAAGCATTTTTTCAACTCAGATTTCATATTTTATCATCCTGGACGTAATCTTCTATCAAATTAAAAAAATATTATTAAAATCGCTAATCCGAAATTACCACCGAAAACCCAACATACATAAGTTCGTAGGGACCCTGCAGAAGGGTCGAAGCCAATTAGGGCCATGGGTTTGCGTCTGAAAGGAAGGCTCTGGCCCTAGTATGTATGGCGATGTAGGAACGGGTTAGGTTGTTTAGTCAGTAAGAGTCTGACACTTGTTTTCCGCTCCGCCCAAGAACGGGACTCGTCATTGGATGATTTTTACCTACCATAAAAAAAAAAACATACATAAGTTTGTATAAATTAGTAACCCACTTTCCCGAGAGAATATGGTGCTGTACTTTGGGATACTTCGAACTGTTAAAGTCTCAGTTTAAGCGTTCTGTTACATTGTGAGAAATTTGTGACGGACGGGAAACTACGGGGCCCTATACTGAGCGTGGACCAACATGCTCTTAACCGGTTTATATAAAATATAGATGTATGAACACTATAGGAAATATAATGGATGTATCTGAAGGCGTTTTGTAGCTGTCGAAGGTCCATATACGGCTAGGCTAAGAATCTCCAGCTCTCTACACGAGCGCAGTATAGACATAAGCGTCAAAAACGGTCTGAATTCCACAAAAGTACTATCACTGTCGCTACTCACCTCTCGCCTCTCTGAGCGCGTGCGCCGCATGCCTCCAGCTGTTCCTCTCTGCCAGCGCGAGCGCGGTGTTGCCATGCGCGTCCAGTACACTCAGCTATACTCCTGGAGCTAGCAGCGTAGACTATCAGTGTCGCCACTCACCTCTCGCCTCTCTGAGCGCGTGCGCCGCATGCCTCCAGCTGTTCCTCTCTGTCAGCGCGAGCGCGGTGTTGCCATGCGCGTCCAGTACACTCAGCTATACTCCTGGAGCTAGCAGCGTAGACTATCAGTGTCGCCACTCACCTCTCGCCTCTCTGAGCGCGTGCGCCGCATGCCTCCAGCTGTTCCTCTCTGCCAGCGCGAGCGCGGTGTTGCCATGTGCGTCCAGTACAATCAGCTATACTCCTGGAGCTAGCAGCGTAGACTATCAGTGTCGCCACTCACCTCTCACCACTCTGAGCGCGTGCGCAGCATGCCTCCAGCTGTTCCTCTCTGCCAGCGCGAGCGCGGTGTTGCCATGCGCGTCCAGTACACTCAGCTATACTCCTGGAGCTAGCAGCGTAGACTATCAGTGTCGCCACTCACCTCTCGCCTCTCTGAGCGCGTGCGCCGCATGCCTCCAGCTGTTCCTCTCTGCTAATGCGAGCGCAGTGTTGCCATGCGCGTCCAGTATACTCAGCGAGGCTCCTGCGCTCAGCAACGTCTTCACGTTCTCAAAATGGCCGCGTTCAGCTGCGATGTGGAGGGCTGTCTGTGGAAGACGCGTACAAATTATTACGACGAATTTAGTTGTAGATAAAAGGAACAATTTACCTGCTGCGATCTTCCTGTCCGATTGTTATTGATGTGTCTACAAGGCTCCTAATAAAGATAGCCGCCTAGCCCGCCTCATCGTCAATGACTACATCACTGCTTACCATCAACTTATATCCTAACGATATACAAGCACGTTTATAGAAACTATTTGTCAAAATACTGAAGAGAAAAATACACAAGTCACGCATAATTTATTACAACTTTTTGAAAACGTTTTAGGAACACATTCATTGTACAGCTAAGGAGTGGAACTCCATGCCAAAGTCTGTGTTTCCTGATAGCAATAATCTAGAGGTCCTTAATACAAGAGTTAAGTCCCTCGACCCTCATCAGGTCATCGGTCCACCTTGTGCCCTTCTAACGATGCCTCTTATACCCAGCCTCAACTCCAGAACTTTTCGTATCCATCAACCATTTGGGCTTGTAGACGGCGAGCAATGGATAGCTCGCTGACTCGCTGTAATCGTCTGAACCGAACCCAAGTCGTCAACAGCGCGTACTGTTTCCGCAAGCCTTTAGGAGTCGTCAGCAAACTGTACGGTCGAAGCCTCCTGGGTCTATGGGTAAATGTGTAAGTGAAACACCAAGTCCCAACTAAGACAAAGAAGGAACGGGGTTTTTTTTTAACACCAGGGCCTGGGAATAAATCAAGGATGGAATGGGGTAGGTTTTTCAGTCAGTAAGAGCCTGACACTGTCTCCCGCTCCGCCTAAGAGCAGGATTCGTCATTGATTTTTACCTACCATAAAAATAAGAAGGTACAGGGTGGGATTTTAATCAGTAAAAGTCTGACCCTAGTTACTGCTCAACCCAAGAAAAAAAAACCCTTCGACCATTTGTTCAGTGCGCAATATTCTATGCATATTGCAACTTAAGTCTGAAAAGGATAAAGGAAAGATAAGAAATGAGCAAGGTATGAAGCGAGGCTGTCTGCCCAAGGTAGACCGGACGTGACAATCTTCACTTGCAAGTCTCCTTCGGCTTATCAGCAAACGATGATCATAAACATAACTATCCTGCGGACGCTAACTCATGTTTCTTTTTTTTTATAAAATATAAACTAGTACTTAACTGCGATCCCACCTGATAGTAATGATGCAATCGTTGATGGTGAGACGCACTATTTTATTAAGAGCCTATTCACCCTAGCCTTAAAAATACCTAAATTATGATCGGATGACAAGACTGCAGCAGGCGAACGGTTCCAGTCCTTCGATGCGGTATAAACTTAACGACGAGTTACTCGTCGTAACGTAACGTAAGGTTTACTCGGCGTTCGTCGTTCGTCGGGGTCTTCGAATCACATTACTAGTAATATGAGTATGTGAATTTTATTCTATGAATTGTATTTGTTATTTTGATTTCTGTTTTGCCAAAAGAAACGTTACGCGATTGTCTTGGCATGCATAGGGTGACTGAAAGATTGTTTTTATGGTAGGTAAAAATCATCCAATGACGAATCCCGCCCTTGGGCGGAGCGGGAAACAGAGTCTGACAGACTCTTACTGACTAAATAACCTACCCCGTTCCTACATTGCCATATATACCAGGGCCAGAGCTATCCTTTCTTTTCCTGGCTCCGACCCTTCTGCAGGGTCCCTACGGTTTACTGACAACTTCTTGAGGCGCGCGGGAACAGTGTGCGCCGTCGACGACTGGGCTTGGTCCGGACGATTACCAGACGATTGCACGGCGAGCCGATCAAATTGATCGCAGATGGGGTTAAGGACGCTTTCAATTAAGACGTTTCATGTCAGACCGTCACATAGTAGCGATACCTGGGCGGGTTCGGCATCAGGTGGTACCGCAGTCAAGTCACTAGTTTATATTAGGTAATTTAAAAAAAGATAGTTTCCTACCTTCCCTCCAGTAGCAGCATCAGACTTGGCATCGATCTCAGCACCTGCAGCGCACAGCGCAGCGAGGCAGCGGCTCCGTTCAGCAAGCGCTGCGGCGTGAAGCGCGCTTCGGTTGCAGTGGTCCCTGGCGTCCACTGCCTCACCGCTGGCGATCAACTCTTGTAGGAGCTCTAAGTTGTCCCAGAGAGCTGCCTGTGGAGTTAAACAATGTTATAGTACGCTGCAATTAAGTAGAACCATAATCCTGTACGTAAAATATGCGCTTTAGTGTTGGAGTTGCTTACACCAGCCTGAAATACAAATACTAATGTACCGCCATCTATGGCGTCACGTAAAAACTAATCCTCCTAAGTCCTGCATCGCCCAATCAAAGTTCTCCGTGCGATTTGAATATAAAGAATGTCTGGTCAAAGGATCCTCTCTTTTCAAAGAGTGTATGTGGGAATTTACTCTCTTTTCCACATACCTCCAAATAAACATATTCTTTTGTGGTTTAACATTTCAGTTTTCAGGCTTTTTCCTATGAGAACTTGCTTCATGCTGAATTTCAGAATTCAAGTTGAACAGGAAGTGTCCTACAAGTTTTGATTTCCTAGCAAATGCACCTTAACAGAGTTTTTACTGCACAAGATAAGTGTTGTTCCCACAGCTGGGACTCAGGCCTTCTCTCTAGGAAAGGGAAGGAGATGGCCTTTATGTGTATAAAGTTTTAATTAGTTGAGTGTTTTTAATTATCTTGTAATTGAATTTTTTTTTTGTGATTACTGCCTTAGGTTAATTTAGCATATAGATGCTAAATTCATTAAACCCCAAGAGAACACTGGAGTCTGCACACCTATTGTTGTTTAATTGTGTCTGTAATTATGGTATTTGAAAGGTTAAATGACTGTACTACTTTTGATGCAGGGCCGACCCCCGGCAGCGCCTGTTTGCGAAATTTATGAAGTGCATATTTTTAGCGAATTTTCAGGCATAGAATAGTACTGGGATGCTTTTGTTCCCAGGATTTTGATGTGTATATGGCATAATTTTCTTTTATTTGGTTTTTATTAATTTGATTTTTTTCACATACATAGGTGTAGGCTACTAGCAGAAACTAGCATGAAATAATAATTAAATATCTTTAGAAGTCTTTGTTGATTTATTTAAGGACCCACCTAAAAATAAAGTATAACCAGACAGGAACCAGGAATAAATAAAAAAATAAATAAAGAGAAAACACTGAGTTTTCCATTTAATATTTTTTTTTGTAATATGTTTAACCCTAATTTTAGTACTACGCTTGCATTCAGAACAACAACATGAGTTGATTTGAATAAATTTTTCAAAGATGCGACAATTTTTTCGCGACTAAAAATATTTTTTAATTCTAAAAGTTTTTTTACGATTTTCCACCGAGTTTCATAAAACAATGTGTGGTTTTTCAGCGCTAATAATAAAGTTAAGACCTTGCTCTACCTGCTACCATTCACAACACACGATTGCAACATTCATGACCGCAAGAAACCGCAGTTAAAATAGCTGTTAACAAGGAATTAAGTACTCAAGTTTTTTTGTCATAATTCACTTACCTGATGCAGCAGACGGCCTTGGAAGTGATCCTCGTCCGGAGACAGGTCCATTACGCTCGTTTTTAGAAGAAATACACAAGTAGCACAGACATTTCCGGCCTAAACAATCGCTCAAGCGTTACAAGAGAGTCACGAACGAAACACGGCCATACACACCGAATTGTTCACTAAAACTACATTTGAATTACACAGTTATGTGCGGCAAGCGTTTCTTTCTTTCAGCATTGCGGATGGAAAACGTTAATTAAAGCGAAATTGCAAATTAACTCAGGAATAAGATTTATTGATTTGTTTGATGACAGCTGACCCAACTGACTGCCAAGCGTTTGACAGCTGTCAGATTGACGGCTGAAGTGTATTTTCGATTTCGACACCTTGGCGTGGTAAAATTACGTTTTGGAGGCATATAAAAACTTTATAGCATTATAATAATCTTCACGGTAAGGATTGTGAGTATTATTGTGTGTAAATCAATAATTATGTAACAAAAGATGAAGGGAGATAAAAACCAAGAAAGATATACAAAAATAACTAAATCATTCTAAAATAGTTACTTGGACAACCATCGACTTATATCGATGCGATGATGTAACAAACCGTATACCATCTATGTTAAAGTTTTTTTCCAGATACCCGCTTATAAGATGGATATAATTTACACACATTGTTCGACATTAATAAACATCGCAGATATTAAATTAAAAATGTCTCGCAGTTACTGCAGCTACGACGAAGAATGGCAGAGAAGAAAGTCTGTGTTGATTAGAAGTCTTTTCCACGATATCCCAAGTAAGTTTGCTGAACTAACTTAATACTTATTACCAGGGCCGTAGCTACCGACGTATCTGCCGTATCTAATGTAAAATAATTTGATGGCCGGTTAGTGAAGTGGTTGAGCGTTTGCCTACTTCGCTGTGGGTCGTGGGTTCGATCCCCGCATGAAAAAAATATTTGTATACTAGCCTAGCCTACAAATAGATGTTTCGGGTCTGGGTTTCTCGTGTAAGTGAGGTTACATATTTGTATGTAATTCCACGATACAAGGGTTATTCTTATTCTGTATTTGGGGCAACGGCAAAAAAAAGTATTTGTTACTTCTTCACGCTCGTATGGCTGAACGGATTTCGATGAAACGGCCGCAGGTAGCTTCTAAATTAAATCTAAATTGTTTCTTTGGTTGGTACCAGAAAAAACCGGCATGTCCTAATACAAAAGTTCGACGACATGTGACATTCTCCTACCTGCACTGGGCCCGCGTGTTGGACTATGGGCTATTCTCTTTCTTAGAGAGGAGGCCTGATTCCTAGCCGTGGGAACATTATAAGGCGGACGCTATATACCACAGACTATGCTAGGTACCACATTATTAGATTACGTTAAAGTTGCACGTTACGTTAGTCTTCCATTCATAATTTTCAAACTGCTTAGAGATAACTTCATGCTTCGCCCAGTCTGTTAAGCAGGACCGCAGGCCTTGCTAGCTTCATCATCATCATTGCAGCCAAAAGACGTCAAAATATCTGACAGACAGTCAAAGGACTTATACTTCCAAACAGCGAACTCCATCGAACTTCATCTAGCACTTTTTAGCATCACCATGACCCCTTAACTGGTTTATAAAAACTTAAAAATGTATTTTAACCTCTTCCAGTTCTATCTCCAGTTGAAGAGGAATCTAACGACTCTGTTCAAGATTACCAAGCTCCATCTCCACAACCATTCCCCTCTCCGCCGAGACCATACAGCCCATTACCACCTCTTATCATAGAGAGAGTACCCATAACCAACAAACACGATGAACCAGAAGAATACTACACGAAACTTCATAAAAAAATGATAAAGATTTATGTAAAACTTTTTATTGAAAATCGAAACTTTAGTAGCATAACTTCTAGTGAAAGAAGTCTAACTGGTTCTGTTAACGATGATAATCCAGCCAGGAGTGATGACTCTGAGTCCGTCGAAAATATAGATCTACGTTTTCTTGAAAGCATTTCTCCAGGAAATGGAGATTTTGATTCAATCATTGAAGATAGAAAAGCTAGAGAGAGTTCTGCTTCTACTAGATCTAACGGATATGGAGCTGACTTTGAATCGATGGATACCGCCATAATAGACGTTGTTAACCACACAACATCAACCGAAGATGCAGTAAATATAACCGAGATAGACGAATCAGATCCTGAAAGTTTTGAAAGCGATGAAAGAAGAAATAAAGACTCTGATAACTGTAGTTCAAGTGAACATATAAAAAGAACAGATAATCAAGTTTCAGATGAAGGACTAACGTTCACAATTCATGATCAAGAAATGACTGAAATTGAAGTGGCAAAAGAAATTGAGGTTGAACTCGGTTATGAGGATGAAGAATTAAGTAACGAAAGTATTGAAGAACATGAAATAGCTGAGGAAACTAATGAGACTGGTGATTCAGATACAGTAAGGATAGATGTTCTGAAAACTAGAGATCAATCACGTCATTCCACAATCAATGATCGAGAAATGGCTGAAATTGGAATGTCAAGAGATATTGAGGTTGAACTCGATTATGAGGATGAAGAATTAAGTAATGAAAATATCGATGAACATGAAAATACTGAGGAAACTAATGAAACTGGTAATTCAGAGACAGTAAGGATAGATGTTCTGAAAACTGGAGATGAATCACGTCCTTCCATAATCAAAGATCAAGCTATTACTGATAGTAAAGACTCTAATGAACTAGAGTATGAACAGCAAACAGAAACTAAAATAGAAACTGATTTAGGTTCACATCACTCAGGAACAAAATTAAAAGGAGGTGAAAAGACATCTTCAGAAGGGGGAAACGGAGATGTGGAAACTAGCAGTACCAGTGTAGGTAAGTTCTGATGATAAGTAAGGGAAAGGAAAGAGAGAGGGAGTAACTATAAATGACGTCCCATTTTTTGTTTTAAAAATCATCGTGCATGTGCGTAAAAAACATCTAATGGCAACTCCCACCTTTGGGTGTAGCAGGAGATAATGTCAGTTTCTTACTGACTAAACAACCCACCCCGTTCCTACCTTGCCTATATACTAGAGCGGAGCCTTTCTTTCGCCCGCGGGGAGGATCACTAACCGTTCTCTCTCCTAGAAAGGAGGCCTGAGTCTCAACAAAGAACATTATAATACTGATGCTTTGCTATACCAGCTTCTACTTCTTATAGGATCAAAAATTCAAAGTTTTGTGGCATACACTGCTCGAACTAGGTAATCGTAATGAATCACGGTCAATTCCATCTCCTAGCAGAATTCACGGCATGAATAGACTACACAAGTCGTACCAAGCAAAAACTGTCCACATTCACGTTCACGCCTGTTTAAGGAGCTTCACGGCATCAATCTGGAGCCATCATTAAGGCTACCAGAGGCGCAAGCCATCGCCTCCTTCTGCGAAGCAGTAATGCTAGTGAAGGAGGAGGCCGACCACATTAGTAGTAGCCGTCACCGCCGCGATCCCGCCGATATTCGGCCACCGTAGACGCTGGCAGTCTTTAAGTCTGACACTGTTTCCCGCTCCGCCCACGAGCGGGATTCGTCATGGGATGATTTTTACCTACCATAAAAAAAGATCATTAAGGCTGATTATTGCTATACTAATACCAATATCTATGATACAATGTACGGTAAGCAGCATCAGACTACATCAAACTGTCATTTTGCAAACAATTTTCAACTCTTAACCATAATATAACAAGGTTCAAAATGTATTGGAGAAATCTGACAGATTTGTATAGTCTGATGTGCAGCTGACTGTACTTCTACCATTTCCGTCTGAGATCCTTCCACTCCCTTGATGTTAACTTTATTATTTTGTAATTTTCAGATTCTGACTACAGACAAATAACTACTATAGCTTTAGTCCATTACGATGGGTCCAAAGACTTTGAAGACCGGGAAAGTCGAGTCTACGAGGATTCTGTAAAGAGTGTCATTTTGCCGATAAGGTTCAGGAGAGTAGCTGGTCGAAGTCTTGATGATGGGGTTAAAGTTTTAGCGGAATTGGAAGATACAGACGGTTTGTAATTTCTTTTTTAACCTTTCTAGTTCCGTAATTAGAGACATACTCGTAATAGAAAGACAATAGGTATGCGAACGCCGGCGTTTGCTCTGGGGTCAAGTGTTTAAGGGTAGCCAACTTAACATCAATTTTTATACTACCGCTCTTACTTTATTATGATGTTTTTACACTATTTTTCTCTAGATGTTTTGGATAAACACGCAGATATTATGTAGATATTATTTAGGCTTCTGTAGAAATTATCCAGTAAAGATATCTAAAAACCTGTTGTTTTACGTGAACTTTGGCCCTCTATAAAGTAATCATATAAAAAATATAAAAAGTACATAAACAAAAAACTAGCAATAACTTTGAAGAGTTTTAAAAAACAAGTATTTACTGGAAAAAGTGTTTGTGAGTTATTCGAGTAAATTACGGAATTATCGAACGCCTACAAAATTTTCAGTAGTTATCGTTCCTTTAAAAAACCCGCTGCTCCATAGATTCATACTCACATAAGTCGACAAAATGTATGGGGTTTTTTTTTCGTGAGTTTTGGGTTGGTCTCATAGTGAAAGTTGTTCATATTGGTGTACCTACAATGATCTTTTTTAAGGAAAGCCCATCTGTCGTATGACCTTTGTATAAGAGCCTTAGTAGAATTAGAATCTACACGTACTTTATACTTCAGGACCAGGTGTAATACAATACTGCACGTCTTCGTATGGAGCATATGTGCAAGAAAACTCGACAGACACAGAAAAAATCTAAAAAAAAATAATGATTTCAGATCCAAACACTGGCTCAACTTTTAACCCAGAAGAAGGCGAGGAAGATCTTGATGAAGTGAGAACTCTCCCAGTTGCTATCGGCGAAGACATATTGGCAATGGAAACCTCGACTCCAGAAGCTACTGAAAAAGAGTTTGAAGAAAGCAGAACTCCTCGATTAGACAGTTCTGAAGAAGACATAACAATGAGAACTCATCCACCAGAAACTGATAAAGACCAAAATGAAGAGGAATATGACGTAGAAATGGAAAGTCCTCATTCAATAGAACAAATGAGGACTCCACGACCAGATATTTCTAGAGGAACAATGTCAGTAATACACCAAAGCGAATCCGAATCAACTAATGAACGTATTACCTTGCCCCAAGAAGCGACTATGATGACGTCATCATCCAAAGATGGCGTCGAGCAGGATATTTCAAATCTTCAAAGTTCAAACGATATGAATGGCATTTTAACAGCGATTTTAAATAGGAGTGGAAGTAAAAATGGAACTCCTGTCTCTGCAAAGAAGAGGAAGCTTGCTGATAAATCGGTTCAGGCAGCTCCAACGATGAGAGTGACATGGGACGAAATGCGCACGAATTTCTTTGTTGGGACGCCTAAGATTTTCAGGCTTTGTGCCTGTACTGATCATATTTGTTTATAATGAACCAATTAATAATTATGATTAAAATATTATTTATTTTTGAATAAGTATTATAAAAAAATGTAGCAATTGATATTGTGAGAAGTGATAAGCAATAAGCTTGAAAGATGATTAATATCATTATTATCATTTTTTGTAAAGTTTTACAATCTATCAAGAACTTTATTTTTATTAATTATTCTGATATTTATGTAGGTTTTTTATTATAAAATTAATTAAATATTTGCAAGTCGCATTTTTTTATTTAACAACAATTTATGTACCTACACACAAAAACAGAAAAATACATCACATAATTAAGTATTCTTTTATTGTTTTAACTATGAGAAATCCTCATGTTGGATGGATTGATTTTCTCTGCCTTAGTTTGGGTGGATGGAAAGGTTGCCATACTCTACTACTACTGATCAAAACCATCTTAGTATTCCCTCCGTGTCTAACGGATTTCCTCTAATCCGTCGATCTTGGATCAATTTAGAAGAGTTTGAAGAGTGCGTCGTTCAACCTCCCCCGATTCCCGGTGCGTCTGGTACAGGGTAGGACTCTCTTTTCACTTGCGGACTCTCTTTTCCTTTATGCAGCCGCCTAGATGACATCCTTGCAAATGGAGATCACCGCTTCCCAGGGCTGTGCACTGCCGACCGCGTACGAATCATGATAATCAGCGACAGGTCGCTTCCAAAAACGATGGGACTGAGTGGCTCCTTGTAGGTATGCAGCACGCTGGACCAGGGTATGTCACGCTGTGTCCTCCGGGGAATGAACAGGGACACAGTGATGATGTCGAGCATATAGCTCCCTGCATATGCGACACCAGTGGGTAAGCACTTCTTGAAGAATATATAATTATGTTACTTAGTTGAAGCTTGGTTCCGTTAAAGTTACGAGTTAGTTTTTGTTATAAGTGGAACATCATCATAATCAATTATTTATTGAATTTCACAGTGTAGGTACTTAGGTGGTAAGCAAAATCGTTCCTGATACAATTGTGCACTCTGTTGGGCACATCAAACATTTATAATAGAATCAAATAAATCAGTATTGCACATGTGCGAAGGTGGGGCGTAACGCTAGTTTTAAATAAAAAGTGAAATGGAACGTTTTTCTGAATGAAGTTTGGAAACGTCATTAACTTTTCAAAAGTTAGGTTATGTTGTCAAGTTAGCAAGATTTTGTTATTTTGATTGCATGATTTATATTTGTTTTCTTGACAAATCGCTTTTATACGATATAGTGAATCAAAATGTCTCTAACTGAAGGGCCAGTGAAGGAATTAGACGACAAATTCGTCGATTTAATCGGAAAATTTGTGTCCGATATAAAAACTGGGTACGTTGGATTATTTCTTCATTTTACTGCTGTTTTATTAGATTAAATTATGTTTTCTATACGAAACACGCTTTATTTGAATGTCTAATTTACTTGACAATGTCTATAATACCATATTGTATGGTTTTCAAGTCATAAAGCCTTGCACTATATATTTTGTATTGCATCAGAATTCAGAAATGCAATGTGTCAATATGATTAGAGATATACTGTGTTATGCTCTGACTAAAACTGTAGGCGCTCAACTTGAAAATCTAGTTATTTGATGCATTGTAATTATGATAAAAATGTAATCTTGTGTCTCCATAAAGTATCACTGCCCAGCTGCTTTTGGTTAGAATCTCTGGCGTAACTAAACCTTCGGGGGGGACATGTATATAAAAAGGGTGTTTTTTACAAATGCTTGAGACAGTTGTGAATACAAAAAAAAAAAACCCCAATGTTGCAAAAATTGGGGCCCCTCTAGCATGGGGTCCCAATTATTGATATGGCAGATACAATGGTTGCTAGAGTTGAAATTTTGTCCTAGTAAATATTAAAAATGGATAAATACTCAGGTAAAAACAGATATTTACTGAGTACTTATCCATTTTGAGTATTTACTTGGATAAAGTCCCAAATCTAGTGGTAGTTGCACCCCTGGTTAGAATAGAACCTTGATTTCCAACCCCTTTCTAATCAGGAGGCTCTTTGGTTTCTATTTTAATAATAGGAACTTAACTAAGACTACAATGATCAAATTAAATCATTTTATTGCAAATACATTGTATAAGGGTTGGAATAAAAATTCAAAGTTTCAAATATGCAGTCTGTATAGGACATACTAAGACATTACATAAATAAGAATAATATATAATAAAATAAAATCAAAAACTACATATCAAAAAACTAATTTTTGCATTTCCAATATAAAGGGTTTTGACAGACAGATGGACAACAAATTGATCCTATAAGGGCTCCTATATAGGGATCCTAAATCCTGATCTCTGAATTCCTTCTGAGATTCAGAACCCTTAAAATTCTCTATACAATTTCTATACTTTAAAACCTTGAGCCCAAGCAAATACTGGTGTTCGCACACCTATTGTCTTTCTATTATGTCTCTAATTATGGTACTCGAAAGGCTAAGTTTATTTTAACTCCTTCTTTCTTAATTTTCACTCATCGTGATGAGAATATTTTATAGTGATGTCTTGTTCCAGAAAGCTGAAAGGCTCCAACAATGTTGCACTAGCAATGGTGACACTTTTAGAAACAATCATCAGTGATTCACAGAATGCCACTGCTTAGTAAGTATTTATTTTAATTGTAAATATTAGCTTTTGGCAGCTTCACTCCCGGCAACAGGTTATTCTACTCTACTGCACTGTACCCTATTTTTTTTTCATTCTATCCTTCTCCTGGCAATAACAAACATAACAAAAACAGAATTAGCGAAATCGGTTCAGCCATTGTGGACTTTATTCATAACCCGCCCCAGCTTCGCACGGGTGCAATGTTGATATTAAATATATTAAGCATGTATTATACATATAAACCTTCCTCTTAAATCACTCTGTATAGCCTGTTGGTCTGGTAGTTAGTGGCCCTGACTGCTACGCCGGAGGTCGTGGGTTCGATTCCCACCCAGGACAAATGTTTGTGTGATGAGCAAGATCATTTGTTCTGTGTCTGGGTGTAATTTATCTATAATATTTATGTATTTAGAAATATATAAGTATGTTTATCAGTTGTCTAGTACTCATAACACAAGCTCTGCTTAGCTTGAGACTAGACGGCGTTGTGTGAAAGTTTTGGAATACATATATACATATTTCTTATCTATTAAAATAACCGCATCAAAATCCATTGTGTACTTTTAAAGATCTAAGCATATATAGCGGTAAGCAACTTTGTTTTATATTATGTAATGATAATGATATATAATAAAATAGAGAAATACAATGGGCGGCCTTATCGCATTCTGCGATTTCTTCCAGGCAACCTGGGATGGAAAGAGATTGCCTGAACACAATGTGATACTGATAGAAAAGAAACATAATTATAAAGACAAGTAATATTCCTTCACAACATTTTACAATTCATTTTTATATTATAGACTAGCTTTTGTCAGCGGCTTCGCCCGCGTACATAAAATATAGCCTATGTCATTCAGGAGTAAAGCAGCTTTCTATTGTTGCTAAAATTATTCCAATCGGACCAGTAGTTCCAGAGATTACCCCCTACAAACAAAAAAACATAAAAACAAAAAAACAAACTTTACCTCTTTATTATATTAGTGTAGATTACTGAATAATATAATTTTTGTTAGGCTCAAACCAGTGGCTGTACTGGTGGAGTTCAAACCAGTACAGCTTCTGATAGAGTCTGTAAAACCAGCTGGTTTTCAAGAAAAGACCTGGAAGAGAAATAAATAAATATAACTTTCATAATTCGAATATTATATTACCAATTAAATTTAGTCTTTTTGCAGACTAGTCTCCTCCAAAGCTGATGCAGATGGTTTATTTGAAGTAAACGATTCTTATCTCTGATTCGCTTCAGTGAACTATGCGGAGCAGTTCGAGCGGCAGGGCGACGCGTGATGAGCGCCCTCCCTCACGAGCTGGTGGCTGCCAACGTCGCCAGGAGGATGCTCAGAGCCATCCGCGACGAGAACAGAGCGCATGCTAATCAGGTAAAGGAGTGTTCAAGTATTACATAACGTAATTTGGGGGGGCGTTCATACTGTAATGTCCTCAAAAGAGGGAGATTTGTATCATCAGCTGTTCTTAGCCTACAAATGCTCTCATGCTGACTTGCCAGCGCAAAATGACTTGCAAGCTTGTTTTGGACTAAAATTTCTTGTTTTATTTAGTACTAGCTGCTGTCCTACGTTGTCTGCGTGAAGGCTCTACAGCACCAAAAATACCTAAGATGGCAGTGTCGCTATAGCATTATAAGTAAACCACTTTCAAAATAGCATTGCATCCGCGTTATAAAGTTCCCACTGGGACACAGACCTCCTCTGTAGAAGAGGGAATGGGCCATAATCCACCACGCGGGCCCAGCGCGAATTGGTGGATGTCACATGTCTTTGAATTTTTGGTTCTAAGACATTCACAGACAGTTTCCTCACGATGTTTTCCTTCACCGTTTTGAGAGCAGTGGTGATGAAATAAATTACACAAAGTAACATGTCTGGCTGGGTTTGAACCCCAGACCTACGACTCGTAAGTCAGCCTCGGAGCCTTTATCACTCTGCCACCTCACTGCGATGGTAGTTATGCTTATAATCGGACGGAAAGACTGCAGCTGGCAAACTGTTCCAGTCCCTCGATGTATGTTAATGATTTAGGATTTGTAAAGCTTTCATTAATAAATTGTTGTATTCTATTGCAGAGTGTAGAAGCGTCAGGAGAGAGTCTACAACGCCTGGTGCTGGCGGCCAGCGCACGGCGAGCCACTCTGGGCTCTGCGCAACAGGACCTTAGAGAACCTTTGAGAGACCAGATTGCTGAGGTAATAAAACTTATGCTTGACGGTTTTTCTGTCCTATCCACCAGGCTCATGTGTTTGCCACAGGGTACTCCATCTCGTTAAGAACTTGGATCCATAGCTGACAGAAGAATGTACCCTAAAATCGGTTATAATCAGAGACGGCGTTAGGCGTGGGAGACGTGGGCCACCGCCTACGGCCTCGCGGTCCAAGGGGCCTCGCGCCTTGAAGGTCCGCAAACATGATGATTGTTTTCTTTAACTGTTAGTTGAATATACTTAATAGTATAAAATAACGTTTTAAATAACGTTTAATAAAGTTTAAAATAAATAATAATAATAACTAGCTTTTGCCCGCGGCTTCGCCCGCGTGGGTTTGGGGTTTCCGGGATAAAAAGTAGCCTATGTGCTATTCCGGAGTGTATCCTATGCCTGTGCCAAATTTCATTCAAATCCATTCAGTAGTTTTTACGTGAAAGAGTAACAAACATCCATACATCCATACTTACAAACTTTCGCCTTTATAATAGTAGTAGGATTACAATGAAAAAGTTTTCATTATCATTACATAGTATAAAACAAAGTTGCTTACCGCTATGTATGCTTAGATTTTTAAAAGTACGCAACGGATTTTGATGCGGTTTTTTTAATATATAGAGTGATGCAAGAGGGAGGTTTATGTGCATAATATATGCACAATTTGTTCAATAACAGTACCCGTGCAAAGCTGGGGCGGGTCGCTAGCAATTAATTAAAATTTGAGTATGCAAAAATTTTATCGTAACAAATTTAGCCCGTCATCCACAAGGGGGCCTCGCAAAATATACGAGTATCTTGCCCACATCAAATTTAGGTCTTGCCCCACCACTGGTTATAATCATTGCACAAGTTAAACCATCATGACTAGGCTTGCCAGGTGTCCGGCTTTAGCCGGACATGTTTGGCTTTTTGCGGCCGCGTCCGGCCAAATATGTACGTGTTCGGCCTGTCCGGCTTTTGTCAGGCTTTTTGTCAGAGTGGCGATTCGTATGATGAAGGTCAGACGAGCGCCCGACCAGAAGGGACAAGGGCGAGCGGAGAGCAAACTGTCTTCTGGCCTGCGCATCGCACATTCTATCTTTGACCTCATCTTCACTTTACATCACGTATAAATACTTTTTTCAACAGCCCAGCTGTAAAAACATTATGTTTGGCAATAAAAAAAAACATGTCCGGCTTTTAGGGCAAATTGTCCGGCCTTATTTAGTGCGCAGTCCGGCCTTTGCATTTTATAACCTGGCAACCCTAATCATGACGGTGGACTTTGAATGCGTAGTAACTGATTTTCGGGTCTCGATCGAAGGGTGGACTTCACACCCATAGCAAATGGTCCTACTTATTTGCCGAGGGTGACTGGTAATTAGTGACCGATATTTAAAAAGTGATTGTAGTTATGAATTCATCCTGAAATCGCGAAAGAAATCAACAAGTCGTTTTAACCAGTTAGGCGATCATATTAAATGTACTACAAGTAGGTTTTTTTATTGCGTTTTTAAGTTCCCATAGTAAAAGTCGTTTGTTATCATGACTATAATCTCTTGTTTAAATATCGGTCACCAATTACCAGTCACCCTATATATTTTTACCAACTTTTTTTCCTATATCAACAGTTACGCGGCGAGCTGGAATCCAGCATATCAAGCATATGCGGACAAGCTAAGGAACACGTGAACGGAGACGAGCTCATCCTGACGTACGGCTCCAGCGCCATCGCGGAGAGGTTCCTCAGGGCGGCGGCCCACAGGAAGTACAAGCTGATTGTAGCTGAGGGTGCTGAGCAGAGTGAGGTAAGCTGTACGTCATCATCATCCAAAGATCATGCCCCATCTACGGCGGGCACTCCTTCCGCGTCGAAGCCTCCTGAGACCAAAGGTTGTTCCGAAAGCCACCGGGGCTCTGGGACTAAGGCAAGGAAGGAACGTGGTAGGTTGTTTAGTCAGTAAGAATGAATGAATGATTTTTATCTCCCATAAACGAAAGATCATGTCCCACTTTCCATCCTGTATCACGTGCCCTATTACCTGTTCACGTAGGGACCTAATGATAGCAATTTTTTAAGTGGTGGCCAGGTGGTAAACGCTCCGACTTACGCGTTGTAGGTCGTGAGTTCAAACCCAGCCAGGCGCATTACTTTTTAGGCGAATCATTTTTTTAAAAAATAGTCCATTTTGGGTCTGAAATAAAGAAATTTTATTTTATTTTTTTACTAGCTTCTGCCCGCGACTTCGTCCGCGGAAAATTTGTGAGACAAAAGTTGTGATAGCTCGTTTAATATCCCTGTTATATAAATAATTTATAGCCTATGTCACTCAGGAGTAAAGCAGCTTTTTTATTATAGCTTCAATTTTTCCAGTCGAACCATTTGTTCCAGAGATTACCTTCTACAGACAAAAAAACAAACTTTACCTCTTTATTATATTAGTGTAGATTTGCGTCATTTATTCCTCCACTGCTCTCAAAACGGTGAAGGAAAACATCGCGAGGAAACCGGTTTGTCCTAGAACCAAAAATTCGAAGACATGTGACATTCACCAATCCGCACTCCCTCTCCTGGATGGCCTGGGTCCCAACAGTGGAAACATTAAATAGGCTGATAATAATGATGATGAAACGAATTTCTTTACAATGTGAACACTGTGAACTTCGCAAATTTCTGTTACGACTCACGTTTTATTTTATTTTCTATTATTATGATTATTTTTATTGTGGTTTTGGGCACAATATTGACTGGTCTACACTGTCCTTATATAATCATATCAATACTGTAATTTCGAAATATTGTAACAAACCAGTTTTTTTTAAAGAGTAACCAATTTGGAACCGCGCATTACCTTCTGACATTTTATAAGTGCCCATATAAGCCTATGTGAAATAAAAACCACCATCCTCTTAAGAGGCCGGTTCGGGACGATTTATCCATACAAACGTAATACCAAAACAATATTTATCTAGGTTCCCAGATCTATCTGGGAACCTAGATAAATATTGTCTAAATCCAAATATCACCGTAATATGGTTGAAATATGCTCGACTTGCAAATGATTTTGGTATTACGTTTGTATGGATAAATCGTCCCGAACGCCGGCTTCTTAAGGGTGTAGTTTCGTAAAATCCGCTCTTCCCTGAGCTGACGTCTACACCCTATAAGAAACCTACCTGCCAAATTTTAAGTTAAAAAAAGATTCATAAGTTTATTTCGTGTTCACAGAGCCACGCGATGGCCAATCGGCTGAGCGCGGCAGGCGTTCCCGTCACCGTCATCAGCTCCGCTTCCATCTACGCTGTCATGTCTAGAGTTAACAAGGTAAGCGCAGACGATTTGACAGACCTGCAGTTCGATGAAAATTAGTTTTTTTATTTTTACTTTTAAACAACGCCATCTTTTCCCAAGATAAGCAGAGCTTGTGTTATGAGTACTAGACAACTGATAAACATACTTATATATTTCTAAATACATACATATCATTACATAGTATAAAACAAAGTCGCTTCCTCCGTATGTATGCTTAGATCTTTAAAACTACGCAACGGAGTTTGATGCGACTTTTTTATTAGATAGGAATTCAAGAGGAAGGTTTATATGTATAATACATGCGTAATATATTTAATATCAGCTTTGCACAGGTATATATATTTTTATACATATTAACCTTCCTCTTGAATCACTCTATCTATTAAATAAAACCGCATAAAAATTCGTTGCGTAGTTTTAAAGATCTAAGCATACATAGGGACAGCGGTAAGCTACTTTGTTTTATACTATGTAATGATTCATCATCATCATCCCACCCTTATCCCATGCTACTTGAGGTCGGCGCAACATGTTTTTTTCTTCCACTCTGTCCTGTCACCCGTCTCACTATCACTAACTCCTCTTTCTTTCATATCACTTCTCACACAATCCATCCATATTTTCTTTGGTCTCCCTCTCCATCCATCCACATTTATACTCATGGCGTTTTTTGTAACATGCGTTTCATCCCTCCTCTCTATATGGCCATACCAAGACAAACGGTTCCCTTTCAACTTTTCAGTCACTGGCGCCACTTTCAGACTTCCTCTAATACACTCATTTCTCACTTTATCCATTCTCGTCACACCACACATCCATCTCAACATTCTCATCTCTGTATAGCAAATATGGCATCCGTTGTACGACCATGTATAAAACCGAATTGGTTCTGTGAAATTTCACTCTCTTCTATCAGCCGCCTTTCAATAAGTTTCTCACATACTTTCATGGTATGCGACATTAGCTTTATTCCTCTATAATTGTTTTATACTATGTAATGATTATTGTAATTTAATATTTGCAGGTGGTAATAAGCGTGAAGGCGGCGATGGGCGGCGGCGCAGTGCTGGCGGAGGCAGGTCTGCACGCCGTCACGCAAGCGGCGCGGCATTACTGTGTGCCCGTGAGTTTTTTTACAAGCCTCTTAACTTTTTTATTGTTTATAGGTTTCATTTTAATATGATTTTAATTTAATTTTGGTTTCATTTTGATTTAATTTTCGTTTAATTCTGATTTAATTTTAATTTGATTTCATATAATTTTAAATTTTAGAGACAGTCGCACGCACGTAAATTTTAATTTTATTTACTGTTTTATATTATGTGGAAAATGTTGTTGGTTATACTTTTAGGAAAAACCAGAAGTGAGTCTAATTTTTAATAAAAACCAGCAACGATAGACTATGACATCTTATATTAACCAAAATAACAAAGAAAAGGAAACTAAACCGAACAGCTTAATATTCTTAACAGAAATAATCCTAAAACAATCTTAAATAACAAAATTAGGCAAAATTGGCTTTTCAAACCGCGACCGATTTTTCTTCTCCCCGTTGACAGTTTTTTTAAAATCATCAGAATCGACGCGCGCACCACCCATCTATGATCACCGATATAGCTTGTCCGACCTCCTTGTTGTTTCTTCACTAGGCCTCTAACACGGCCTCTCCTGACTGGAGGACGTCCCCGTGCTCCTGTATCTCGTGCTGCTGGACATTCACCGAACAGGAGGGCACAGCTTCCGTAGTAGGTTCTTGAGGCACATCTTTGTAGCTCCTGGCAGCTTGCTCAGGTGTGGACTCGACCTTGTCATCATCGTCTGCACCTGAGAACATAATAAAACAAAATAAGAAAACACAAAACATATTGGATCGGGACGTAGATTATACCGAAGACATTGACATAGCCAAAATTACAAACACCGACCGTAAGAAATAGAGGCACGACGTTAGCGTATTTCTTACAACTCCCGACATGACATAGGCACGACGTTAGCATATCATGTGACTAAACCATACTTAACCAAAATTACAAACACTGGAGAGGAAGCACGACGTTAGCTATCTCCGATCGTAAGAAATAGAGGCACGACGTTAGCGTATTTCTTACGACTCTCAACATGACATAGGCACGACGTTAGCATATCATGTGATTCCGCCCACATGGCAGAGGCACGACGTTAGCGTACCATGCGGCTCTTGTCATTGTATGGCAGAGGCACGACGTTAGCTTGCCACACAAGTACAACACCAACTAAAAGTTTTCAAAGAAGGCAGCACACGTATCGGGAGTCCACTCCCTTCGCCATGGCACCATGAACTCTGCCGCAGCCTGGCTCGCTTTTCCACACGAGCCTGTCACCAGTTCTAGCTCGTAGCGACCGTAGAGAAGCGCCTTGAGTACACCATATGGCCCGCGCATATCCGAGTCCAACTTGCCAGTCACTCGTGCCTGTTTAATTACAAATACGAATGAATTAATGTTAAAGTGTCGAGGAGGTCTACGGTCAGCATTTACGGTTGAATCTTGTCAATACTGATTCTTGTTCACTGCCCCACACAAAAGGGACGCCTTTTGTTGGTAAGCTTGGTAATAGAAGCAGTTTTAGTAGCACATCCAGCTATGTAGCAACGGAGGTAGCTTGGTAGACTA
Source organism: Mythimna loreyi (assembly GCA_029852875.1). Classification (NCBI taxonomy): domain Eukaryota; kingdom Metazoa; phylum Arthropoda; class Insecta; order Lepidoptera; family Noctuidae; genus Mythimna; species Mythimna loreyi. The sequence goes on along the minus strand of CM056807.1, from coordinate 10,293,349 downwards.
AAAAATTGGCGGGCTTGCTTAACAGTTGCTCGGCTGTACCTGACCCCGACTTATTGTCCATCCCAAGTATTCTATTTTGGAGGACACAATCGATCGAAATTTGATATGTAATAAGATTGGTTAGATCTCACCGTTGTATTGATTGTACTTATCGCATCGACGATACGACCGGTAGCACTGGCGTCACGGTCTGTGACAGCACTCATGGGACACCCCGGCGAAAATAGCACTGCAGTGCCGACCTCCGGCGCTCAGCTACAGTCGCAGTCACCGATCGCGGCAGTGAAGGTGCATCAGCACTGTGCTCGCATGACCGCGACGGCGAGGAGCGACGGTGTTCTTCGAGACTGGTCAAACGATCTACAATTTGTTGCATTTTTTTTGGTTAACACATTATTAGAAGAATCATGTCGTTTTAAAGTACGTCTGGAACGCGACTTTTGGTGCTTTGAACCAGAATCACTGTCATTTGAGTGGGAAGCACAGGCGCCACAACGCGAGCTGCGGTTTCTGCAGCGACGTCTACTTTTACATGTTTGACAAGGCATTTTCTTTACTGTTAATCACGGTGAATAAGAATGGGCTAGGCAAAATAACAAAAATGCTTCAGGCGAGTAAGCAGGCTTGTGTAGCCAAAAAGCAAAATGAATCGCAAGAGGTTTTAAATTTGAATTCACAAATCTATTTGTGATCACGCACAGGCATATTCAAAATCACCACCTAGTGATTTATAATAAACGAAAATTGGAACGTACTCACCAAAATTACAATTAATTCAGATCGCGCTCACTCATGAAGTAAAAATCCAATTTTTACTTCATGCGCTCACTCCATGCTACTTACGCGATTCAGCAATAAAAATCAAAATAACCTTACTTTCTTTTAAGGTGACAAGAGAAACGTAAAGATTTCTCTCTTTAATTGATTTGAATAGCCAAGCTGCCTTATATCAGGATTTCAGAGCTCATTAGACCACGTGGAAAACCGTATCCCACTTCTGATTTTAGGAAAAACCAGAAGTGAGTCTAATTTTTAATAAAAACCAGCAACGATAGACTATGACATCTTATATTAACCAAAATAACAAAGAAAAGGAAACTAAACCGAACAGCTTAATATTCTTAACAGAAATAATCCTAAAACAATCTTAAATAACAAAATTAGGCAAAATTGGCTTTTCAAACCGCGACCGATTTTTCTTCTCCCCGTTGACAGTTTTTTTAAAATCATCAGAATCGACGCGCGCACCACCCATCTATGATCACCGATATAGCTTGTCCGACCTCCTTGTTGTTTCTTCACTAGGCCTCTAACAATACATTTATTTCACTTATTGGGCCGCCTACTTTCATAAAATTTTAATGTATCACCGTTTGTTTTCCCAAATAAATAAAAAAATAGGTTCGCACTTGACCGCTATCTCACCTGACGAAAGGGTGTAGAGGCCCAGCAGAGTCGAAGCCTTCTGGGGCCAAGGGTTGATGCGAAAGCGGAACACCGGGGCCCTGGAACTAAGGCAGGAAGGAACGGTGGGTCGTTTAGTCAGTAAAAGTCTGACACTGTCTCCTGCTCTGCCCAAGGGCGCAATTTGTCATTTAGAGATTTTTCCCAAAAAAAAAAATCCTGATGAAAGGTGACGATGGAGCGCGCTTACCTAGAGTACCTTCAATCTCTCGACTCGCAATCTTTATTCCCGGATTGTAGCCGTCAGGAAACACAGACTCCGGCAAGAAATTCCACTCCTTGGCTGTACGCACAATGAAAGTGTTGCCAAAACGTTTAGTAACTATATATGTGGATTTTTGTTTCTTCGAATTTAGTGTCTATTTTATTTCCAAATTGATTCCTTTCGACTTTTCTTTTCCTTCCACTTTTACACGTAATTTTTTTTGTCAATTTTGCCACAAACTTCAAACTCAGGGGTCTAACACCCGTATTCACAAACAATACTCAAACGACCCTTGACTAAGCAAACGCACAGCGTTGAAATAGAGCTCTGTGATTGGTTCGTTTGTGTTGCGTAGTTCACAAACCCTGCCCTGTGCGCTCGCGAGCACTGTGAGACCGCATAGTAACGTTTGTAAATACGGGTGTAAGTCTCCTTTTAAGTCTATACAGTAAACATGTAATGGTCAAATCATATGAGAACCATGCAGATTGGAGTCTGAGATGGTCTTTTGTAGAAAGAACTTACTACTTAACTAAATAAATAATACTGTACTATCTACAGTGGAAAGCAGTGGTGGCCGAGTGGTAACGGCCCCGACTTACAAGTTGTAGGTCGCGAATTCAAACCGGCGCATTACTTTGTGTAATTTATTTCATCACCACTGCTCTCAAAACGGTGAAGGAAAACATCGTGAGGAAACCGGCATGTCCTAGAACCAAAAATTCGAAGACATGTGACATCCACCAATCCGCACTGGGCCCGCGTGGTGGATTATGGCCCATTCCTTCTCCTAGAGAGGAGGTCTGTGTCCCAGCAGTGGGAACATTAAAAGGCTGATGATGATGATGATGTTGTATCTACAGGTATTGGCGCTAGCTCCCCTGTACAAACTGTCCCCGGTGCACGACGTCAGCCATTTCAACGCGTACGCTGCCCCGCACACGGCCCTGCCTTACGAGTGAGTATTCGCCATCGATATACACCGTGAAATTTTAATGGTTGTTTTCCCTCAGCGAAATGGTTGTGGCTTGATAATACAAACGTTTCATAAAAAAATTAAATATTAAAAACAAAAAATGAAATTGTTGAGTGCAAGCTAATTATGATGTATCACAACATGCGAGAGCTTGTTTTGGTTTAAATATGTAATGAATCGGTTTCCTTTGACGGCGTGCTGCGTGTGCGTCTCTAGTAGTACTTACAAATTACGTCCAATGTTATTATTGTTTTCGCTTTTTTGAGTTGATGAATATTTTTTATAATTATTTGTAAAAAAAACTTTATTTTTTATTTTTACTGTATGCTTCAAAAGTACTCCTTATGGCAAGTCGTTCTGCCGCGGGAAAACAACCATTTAAATTTCACGGTGTATATGCACTACGCACCAGATCAGGAGTACCGTACAGTCACTGTACTTGACTTGTGATCTGCAGGACATACACCTTTACATTGATGACATTAGCGCAGTTTTGACGTTCACGCAGTGTGACAGCGCTGTCAGTTTTAAAAGTTTTGTTAGACGACATAATGCCAATGAAGCGCTGCAGCGGACTTTTGTATTAACTTCAGTATTTTAACATATAGTTTTTGTAGACATACTTATCTATCGCTAGGATATAAAGGTAGCCATTGAAGATGCGTCCATTAATCCAAATAAAGTGGGCGTCTTCCAAAATCGTTTTGTAAATGTGATCAACGTATGCCAATCAAATGGACTTCTTCCAGCTTTGGATTTCCAAACGGATTGTAGCCCATGCTTCCTTATGTCGATTATATTCAGCTATTTTTACACACAGTACGCGGCAAATAAATTGAACCCGTTGCTGTGGTTACGCGTAACTCCAACTTCGATTGAGACCCGAAAATCGGTTATGGCTTATTTAAGGTCGACCGCTATGATGATTTAACTTGTTCTTTAATTTTTACGTTGATCGGAGTTTTCAAACTGCTTGTGAGTCAGCCAAAATAACTAGCCTCTGAATGGTACTATCATAGTCACTACTTATCATTAATGTAAGACACTTCTAGTCGGAAGCTCCGCTCCTTAACCGACTTAAGCTTCTAACCTAACATATCCGTGTCGGGGTGAGGACTTCTCGGGCTCAGCGAGCTCGGAATTGTAGGACTACAATTTCGAGCCCGTTACGCTCGCTCTCGTACTAATATTGGGTCTTGGCGAAAATAGTTCATCCCTAAAGTTGGGTTCGGCCAATAACCTAGCTAATTGCCCTATGCAATAAGACCGCCTATTGTAGACTTATCTACACTAATTAATATAATAAAGAGGTAAAGTTTGTTTTTTTGTTTGTAGGAGGTAATCTCTGGAACTACTGGTCCGATTGGAAAAATTTTAGCAACAACAGAAAGCTGTTTTACTCCTGAGTGACATAGGCTATATTTTATGTACGCGGGCGAAGCCGCTGACAAAAGCTAGTTTTTTATAAATGTTTTTCCTGTAATTAGCTAAGGTGTGCAATAAAGATATAAAAGCTATGTTCTCTCTCTCCAGCCGCCACGAGCTAGCCACGGACAATATGCACGTGTACGCGCCGATGTACGACTTCGCCCCTCCCGACCACATCACCCTGTTCATCACCAACCTGTAAGTACCTTAACAATATAAGGATACACGGCAAAATTTTGATCGATTTAATCCCGTGGAGGATCGATCCGGTACATGAAACACTATCGATTTGTCAAAGATAAAATTTTAAATTTAAAGTATCTTTTTTTTACATCAGATGAGCGAGTCAATGACCTAGGTAGTGAAGAGTTAACGACCGACAACTATCTGCAAGGTCGTTGACTCGCTCAGCTGATTGTAAACTTAAAGAAATTAATTTGAAAAAAAAAAACAACTACATTTTTTAATTTCATTCATAATTTCTCGCTTAGCATTATACACCGTTAAATTTTGATCGCTTTAATCCCTTGGAAAGTTGATTCGGTACATGAAACACTATCGATTTGTAAAGTTAAATAAAAAAAGTTAAAGTAGTAGTTGCGTAAATTAATTCGAGTTTAAAAAGGTTTTTACTCGAATTAATTTACGCAAGTTCGAAATTGATTTCTTTATGTAATCGTCAGCTGGGCCAGTTCAATGACCTGTTGGTAGTTAGTACGCGACGACCGACAACTACCTTCCTCGGTTATTGACTAGTTTACTTAAAGTAAATAATTTTGTAAATGCGTATATCAATACGAGATTCAAATAAATATCCACCCTTGTCTAATGTTAGATTTAAAAAACTTTTTATTATGTTTGTTTCATTAACTTTGTAAAAATTTTAACTATAAGTTGTATTTTATTGACAGTTCTAAAAATCCTGAGATTTCATAAGTGTTGTAAAATCCAGCAGGAACCCTGAGAAGAGTCCAAAAACGTGAAATCTCAGGACAAAACCTGAGCAGGACCTATGGCAAAACCTACCTAAACAACCTACAACTAAGTCGAGGCCTTATTTTAATATTTTTTTTTTTGTATATTTTCAGTGGCGGCAGTTCTCCTTCCTACATGTACCGAATGCTATCCGAACTCTACGATCTGAACGATTACGTCTTCTAACTTCGTGTATCTTCGGGCGACGTCGTGTGACATCGGGAAATGACGCTACCGCATACAGTACGGCCGTCGGATCTTGGCCAGTCTGAAGTTAGGCTCTGCGAATTTTAGCGCTTGAAAACTCGTACAAAAATAAATGGTTTAAACAAATAAATGCAATTTGCAATTGTTATTGCTGTAAAAAAACTGCTTTTTGTAACCTTTATTTTTGTACGAGTTTTCAAGCGGTAAAATTCCCAGAGCCTAATTCCGACTCGCCAAGATACGACGGTCGTACTGTACATAGTTTCAAATGTCGCCGCCCCCGTGCTATAAGTCGGTAATTGCACAATATTGTTTTTAAAAATTAAAAGCATTTATTTCAGGCAAATAAAAACCGATATAGTGATCATAAAGCAAGACATAAATGAAGAAAATATATATACATACACTATCGGCATAGTATAAAGAGCAGGGAAGTAGGCTATCTTCGGCCCAATCCGCGTTATAATTGCCTACTGTCTTAGGGTTGGTAGGTTTTACTTTTAGCTAAATTTTAGTTCGGTGCCTATAAATGGGCAAGGGTCGTGAAGTTGTATTTTTGACTTGTATTGTCTGGGTACAGGGTTTGTGGGGTGTGACTCTTTATGGCGCTAGATGGCACACGCGGTGACATAGACTTGTGTTTAAATTATTTTCTTAGTAGTTTATACATAATCTGGTCAGATTTTTGTATTTTTTTTAATATGCATAATGTAGTATTTTTACACATAAAGGACCATATCGAGGGTTCCCGGGCTAATTGGTTTAAGCGACATTTTTGCAACTTTACAGGAGAGCCATTTAAAGTTTGAAATTTCGAAAAAAAATTCATAACAAAAAAACTTCTGCAGTTATTTTAATGGGGTAAACGGTATTGAATTTTAATTAAAAATATCTAGTTGTTGATGCTAATACCAAATAAAACGGACCTTTAATTGCAAAGATAAATGTCGCTTAAAACAATCCGCCCTTTTTTAGAAACAGGAAAAACGATTTAAGTGACTTCATAACTACAATTGGCTACAGGGAAAAAAAATTAAGCGACGACGCATTCTATTTACAGAGCAAGCCAAAAAGTATGAAGTAACGAAACCCAAAATTAATAGAACCAAGGTATTTATCTCAACTACCAATTTAGACCAAAATGACTGACAGGCTAATTTACTTATGTGACATGTGACATTGAAATTGTAACGTTTAATGTTTATGTTTATTTACATCTAAGACTTTCAATGGCTGATAAAACAACCTGGATATATCGCAATCGCCAAAAATCTAAGGTGCTTACATCGAATAAATAAATAAATAAAAACAACACAATATCAATCAAAGTATTTATTTAGATTTATAATCATTATAGACCAGTCTCAATAGGAACATCAAATAATATTTATTAACTTTTGTGTTAATGTTACGGTAGATTTGTCGTTTTCATCAATCACTGAAGATGCATCATCCTTGGTCAAAATTCGTTTGATTTTATGTTTGTAGAATTTCTGTCTTTCTGTCTCCATATTTATCTGAAATATTTAAAATAATAATTATTATTTTAATTATTATAACTAAAAGGAAGTACGTTAGGTGAAACTAAAGTCAGAATTGTCAAATTATAATTTATAAATACTGTATAATTGAAGCTAAAATACTTATAAAACATCAAAACATTCTTAATAAACAGTAAATTAACGGTGCAAATCTAAAAATACAATTATTATAGATACGATAGCTAAAAAGGTAATTTGTACGTTACATTTAGCTAATTGTATAGCAATAAACGAAGTTTAGGTACTGTAATAAAATAAAATTGAAATAACTACATCCAAAGAGACGATACGAGTGTTGTATTTACAATATTTATATTTATAATAATAATTATTATCTATAACATCGCACATAAATGGAGAAAAATAAACTAATATTGTCATCTCATCACTTCCTTAAAGTATTAAGTTAAGTACCTACAACTCAATAGAAGAAGTAACATAATCCAAGTATAAACAATAAAAACGAATTAGTCATAACATCTCAGTTGAAAATGGTACGTAAATAATGAAAATATTAAAGTACTTACGATTAAATTTTGATGAGCGTTTTATGTAAACACTGGCGGCCTGCGCGCGTCACGTCAGTCCTCGGCGCACTCTTGAGTGAGACTGAAGCGCCCGCGCACGATAGTCCAGTTGAAAAATCACGATTTTTGACACCCGGTCGATGAAATGAATATGGTATCATATGACATGGTTGAAATGTACCATATTAAAATTTTGTGATTGAAAGACCGACTCGTATTTTTATGAATACTGGCAAAATGTTTCATTATTCATCATTAATTTTATCATCAGTATTAAACGACACACATTTAAAAAAAAAGTAGGACTAAATGGTTTAACGACCAAACAAAACATCTGAACGAAAACGACTATTTGCTTTAAGTAGCACCCTGCGTTCAAAATAGATGCAGCCAAAAGCGTTTAAGCGACAAACCTGTCTTATTTGGGTCACGGACTATTGGTTTAAGTGACATCACACCGTGTGATTAGTGGGAAGGCAAAATGATTCAAGTTACTTCTTAATAAAAAAAGTAGATACAGGAAAAACGCTCTAACTCTCATTGACTTATTTATGAGAGATAGGGTGACTGGTTTATGTCTCGGTTATTATTATGATGGTATGGTTCAAGTGCATAATTTAACAAAAAATGCAAAATCCACGTCGTTTAATACACTGCCATTTTGGAATCACCACGAAAATAGAATTGTTTCAAGCGCCAAAAAAGTGCTCCGATTTTAATGAAACCGGCACCATTCGACGGAGAAAAATTCGCTGATTCCAAATATATATATAACTCAATATCACCCAAAATGTCGCTTAAACCAATTAGCCCGGGAACCCTCGATATTTATTTTTAATTAATACAAACATGAATAATAGAAACAAATCTCAATAGAAATCTATTGAGATTTGTTTCTACAAACAAATCTGTTCTGTGTGTGTTCTGTTGAATCTGTTTTGTGTGTTTGTTTGTACAAATGTAAAAAAAATATTATTAATATAATTTTGTACAAAACGTGTGATTCAATAATCACACGTTTATTACAAAATTACAAATTAGCTACAGAAAAAACCTTTCTTCGGTTTCGACTATTACGAAACGACAGAAAATCAGACATTATGGTTTCATTTAGCGGTGTCGAAAAGCAGTGACGCGCGAACCTCGTGCAGTGTTAGCCTCGACGTGCGCACTGAGGAACGGGTCGAGATTTTGTTAAAGTGTGCGTGCGCCGACGCATAGATACTATGGCGCACACATACAAGCCGCGCGCGGTGCGTTTGTATGAAGATAACCTACTTCCCTCCTCTTTATACTATGCTATCGGACACAGCCAGCAACATGCCTGCTATGCTTGCTTTTTTTGGTTTACCGACTTATTGTCAAGGTAATAGAGTCAGTAATCATAAAACAAATTTTGGCGATAACTGACTTATTGCCCGGAGGCAACGATGTAATCTTCACGTGGTCGTATAATACACAACAAATAAGTTAAAACCATTTGTTATGTTTACACGCAGCCCCATCCCCGTCACGCAAGTTGATCCATCATGGCGGTGGGCCTTGAATGCGCAATAACTGATTTTCGGGTCTCAGAATGCGGAGGCTGCGCGTAACTGTAGCAGAAGGTTCTACTTATTTGCCGCGTAATATACTTACATCATCTGAAATCAATATTGGTCCGTAACTATTTTTAGTATGACTATAATAGCTAAGAAAATATGCCTGGTGCATATCTATACTTGTTTTTTTTGTGTCGTCATGAAATTAATTCTTCCACTCTGGGTGGAGTGAGAGGGAGTGTCAAACTTACTGAATTAAACTCGCCCACTGTCACGTAACTAATTACTTCTCTCATTCTGGGTGGAATGAGAGGGAGTGTCAGATTTACTAAATAAAACTCTCCAACAGTCTTGTAACTAACCCTCCTGAAGCCCATGGCAGAATCGTCAACATTGTAATTTGTTTTGGAGGCTCACTAGTTTGGAGAGCGTATGCAGAACAGACAGTAAAGTCCCACATACCTCTATTGAAAAGGGAGGCTCCTCCGACTAGACGAGTGTTATGTCTGGCAGGTTACTGCCCGATGGTTGACTTCGGGTTGTCGTATATGCTCTAATCGCGCGGAGAACTTTGATTGCGCGATGCAGGATTCTCGTAGTTCTTATGTGACGCTATAGATGGCGCTACATATTAAAAGTCTCACACTATCTTCCACCCCAGCATAAGGTTCGTGTCTGAAAGGAATGCCCTGGCCCTGGTATAAAGGCAACGTAGGAACAGGCGTGGGCTTTTTAGTTAGTAAAAGTCTGATACTATCTTCCACCCCAGCATAAGGGTCGTGTCTGAAAGGAGGCTCTGGCCCTGGTATAAAGGCAACGTAGGAACAGGCGTGGGGTTTTTAGTTAGTAAAAGTCTCACACTATCTTCCACGCCAGCATAAGGGGCATTCGGGCTGATTTTAGGCAGTACAAGTTTGATACACTCTCTCGCTCAGCCCGCTACAGTGAGAGAAGTCATGGGTAGATTTCCTACCTTTACAAGGTCATCTATGGATTCAAATTTGATTATATTAATGCTATTTTTGACGTCGCAGCGATTGGGCGATCTTGTTTGTAGATAAACGACTGCGCTAGATATTATAATAAAGCTAGACTATTTTACTAATAATGAAAACTAGATTTGGTATAATTCGCCCGAGCTATAGTAGAGAAAAAATTTGACATTACACCCTTGTGAAAAGGGTGTAATGTCAAATTTTTTCTCTACTATAATATGTAATGTATGTACCATAATAAAAATATAGAACCGCTCGACCGATTTTGTGCAAACTTCACATAAACCATCTACTAAATAGTCCAAACAAACCCAAAAAATTTGGTTTGGATGGGTGAGCCCGTTCTTGAGTTATAAAGTGTTAACTCAAACAAAAATTAACACTTATTTTTATATATATAGATATAATATACACCGTTAAACTTTGGTCGTTTTAATCCTGTGGAGGTTGATCGACAGCTGAGCGAGTTCAATAGCCGTAGGTAGTTATCGGTCGATGCGTTCTAACTACCTACGGCCATTGAACCCGCTCAGCTGTTCTTTACTTAAAGATATAAATTTCCTTTACGCGTAAATTAATTATAATATAATATTGTATAATATAATTTTGTATGATATATGCATGATATACATATTTAATATCACCATTGCACCCGTGCGAAGCTGGGGCGGGTCGCTAGTTGAGAAATAAAAAATAATGCAATACTTCAATTTTTCACGTAAAAATCCTTGAGTGACCAAGTCGTTTTCATTATTAGTAAAATAATTAACAGCTAAAAATACTTCCTTTGTACATAATATTGTATAATAATTATACGAATTTTATACAGAATACTGTTGTTTTAATTTATTATGTTTAAAAGGCTACCCAACTTAAAAGGGACTGGGTATGTCTGCCGCATGTCTAGCGAGTTGTGGGCCCGTAAAACACAGGATTGGTGCCCGGACACAGCGACGCGGGGCCGCGGCAGGCCACGAAGGAGATGGCGGGTCTTTCTTGAGAATTGGAGCGACAAAGCATATGACCGAGATTACTGGAAAGAATGGAGGGAGGCCTTTGCTCAGCAGTGGGACAGCACAGGCTAGCTATAATATTAATAATTTTAAATTAAATGGGATTGGGCGGGGCGCGTCAGTCGCATGCAAGAGGACCGTTGGGCAAGCATCACCACACAGTGGCCACCTGCAGGAAGAAAGCGTCGTCGAGGCCGACCTAGAAAGAGGTGGCGGGATGATCTAGACGCGTACCGAGAGGACTGGTTCGAGATGGCACGGGAAAAGAAGATTTGGAAGGATTTGGGGGAGGCCTTTGCTTAGCAGTGAGACAGTAAGGGCTGTTGAAAAAAAAACGGTTTTGAAGTTATCTATACTTCTGGTCTTCTGTTCTCCCAACCATCTTCATGATGATGGTATAGTAGTTAGTGGCGCTGACTGCTATGCCGGAGGTCGTGGGTTCGATGCCCACCCAAGACTAACGTTTGTGTGATGAGCACGATCATTTGTTCTGCGTCTGAGTGTTTATCTATACATATAATAAAACAGTAACGAAAGAAAAACTGTACAATGAGAATTTTCTGGAAAAAATAAGTGGCTTTTGTTAGAAAAACGTAACTGATGACAAAAAGTTTTTAGAATTTTTTACTGTTTTTCTGTGCCTAAGGTAAGGGTTGGCGCCAAAACTACTGGATAGATCGAATTGAAATACCCTTGTCTATATAATATGTACGTATGGTATAAGTATGTTTATCAGTTGTCTAATACCCATAGCACATGCTCTGCATAGTTTGACACTAGATGGCGTTGTGTGACAGTCATGGAATATTAAAAAAACTCTCGCACGCATTTTTTCCCGTAAACACATCACAGTTAGGGTCAGCATCCATCTGCCAGGATTGTGGAATGCAATGGACACCTGAAACAATCTGGGTGAAGTTTTAGTCTGTAAAATCTGTCACCTGTCTATACCCTGTAGTGAGAGAAATATAGGACACTTTAATACAAATGGAGACAAGCATTGCGACCACGGCGGAATCGCTATGGAGTCGAGAGCTGCGGTGATTTTAGAATAGATTAGAATCAATTTTTATTCACGTGTTTTTTTTTTGACGTGACAACGTCTTAGATTAGGTTGCGGCTGGGAGTCACTTATGAAAAAGTGTAACGCTCGGTAACGTTACGATGAGTCACCGAACGAGAGAGAGGCCCGCCGAATGCCTTGCGTCTCTCTCCCACTCAACTGTGATCGGTCTGCCGCGCGCGCAGCACTAGAGAATTAGGACGTTGTCACGTAAAATCTTCGCCCGTAAAACCGACTTTACAGGCAACCATTTTTTTTTTCACGTGTACCAAACTACGTTTTTGCACACACGAAGAAATATACAGGGGTTGACGCGCGATCGCTCGTGGGGATAGCTAAGAACCCAACCTGGTACTATAAATGTACTTAACAAATTGTGGCGGAAACGAGATCGCGCATTTTTCCAAACTAGTGCGGAAAACGGAAACTTGCATATCTACAACTGATAAAGATATCAGTGGATTTTCGAATAGATAAGAACAAATAGTGACAGCCCATTGGCGGCCATTGCCTTATAGCCAAAAGCATCGACGACCAGCTGTCTTTATGTGGTTGGATCAAGGGCCTGATACAGAAGTTGTGTGTTCCTGTCTCTGGAGCCCTAACCACTTTTTCTTGTAAAAATATTTTATAATATATGAATTAGCTCAATAAACAAATACTTATATTTTAAAGACGACACATAGGTACAAAATAACTACATTCTTATGAGCTATTTTTTTTACTTCTCCGCCGTAAAAGCAGATTGTTGAAACAAAGCATACATCGAGAACCTCCTCATTCTTTTAAATCGGATAAAAATGTTGCCCGACTACTATTAAAAAGAGGTGTGGTATTGGACTTCTTAGTACGTTTTTCCTCGATTTTAGAAAGACTTGTGATACCATACGACGCCACTCTGTGTAATAAAGTGTCGCCGCGATTCTGTTATCTTAAAAAAATAACTGTACAATACGGTCGTCGGATCTTGGCGAGTCAGAAGTTAGGCTTAATGATCCCCTGAATGAAAGGGCCCCTCAGGCTACAGGGCCCCCGATGAATGCAAAAAATCGTAACGTTATCTACTGACCATTTACGTCCTGCCCCCCTAGCCAAGTTAGTAGTATAGTATATCGGGCTGGTATCCGCAGCACCACGTCTAAAGTGTGTATTTTGCGTACGGTCTAGCCAAGTTACTATCGTTTCGTTTCCTTAACGTTGAGTACATGGAATAGGCCATGCCTCCGCTTCCTTTGTTCTGACATTACTGGGTTTTGAGATGACGCCAGAGCTAAACTAATTGATGGCGTGGCTACTGCGTCTCAGTCTTTGAGTTTGACATTTCAAGGGGCCCCCAAGGTGCCCCCCTTTGAGGCTAGCTACGCCACTGTGTCAGTTGTTCGAATGTTTGCGTATATCGAAGGACTGGAACAATTTCCCCGCTGCAGTCTTCTCGTCTGATTATAATTTAGGTGTCTTCTAGGTTAGAGTGAATAGGCTCTTTATAAAGTAGCACGCCTCACCATCAACGATTGCATCACTGCTTACCATCAGGTGGTATCGCAGTCAAGCACTAGTTTAATGTAAATAAAATAAAAAAAAAATATTCCGGCCCAACTGGGGGCCAGAATATTTTTTGACCCTTCTGAAAAATCCCTACGGTATGTTTATATAAAAAAGAAACATACAAACTGAACATTACGTTAGTTATCGTAAATTAATGACTAATTAGGAGTCCGACCGCTTTAGATAAAATTATCAGACGTTCGTAGCTAACAGGGGAAGTCGTTAACACCATTTTGTTGTTCCAAATGGAGATAGTCGTTTAAACTAAAGATGAGTAGGATATTTTTGGTGGTATTTAGTCTTTTGCGTATTTGAAACTCTCAGGGAAATGTATCCACGTAGTTCGGTGATACAATGTAAGATAAATACCGTAACTCTAATGACTATGCCCGTTATACCAGACACCATTCCGCTTCTCTTGCAAAATAAGACGAAATTAAGTGAAAGTTGGTCTCGCGGTTGTGTCATCACAAAAATAGCATCGCTGCATGGGACACGGTTAGCGCCATCGTAAACGAAAACACGCACGCCGCGCCCCAAGCAGCACTCAAATAACACCAGCTCGCTCGCTCTCATTGGCGGAAAAGAGATGCCGACACGTGGCCCCCTCGTTGCTAACTTCACACTGCACTATGTGCGTCATGTTGGCTGCATTATAATAACAATGGGCGGGGTTTTTAGTTTTGGCAGCGCTGTACCGCTTTACGATCATAGTAGTCTAGCAAGAATTGCTTTGGTTTCGCTGAATACAGCGCCACAAATAACCGAGACACGAGTTGTGTAAACTTTTTTTAATGAGGCTTACGTATCGGTCGTCCGGACTGGGCGCATAGCGTTACATTATCTCGGATTTTTTCTTGAAACTGTCTGGTTTTTATCGTTTCTGAGTTCTATTTCTTTAAGGAAAAACTACTTTGTGTTAATAGTGCGCGTCTTGTAAGACTCTGATATGCGCCAGTGCGTGACGACCGAGGCGAGATCACCAAGCCTGATTCACATTAATTATGTGAACGGTGACGAACCATTTTAAGTGCGCGATAACACGCCCGTTGTTCTCGGACATCCAGGACATTTTATTATTAGCTTGCGAAGAACTCTTGTGCGATGCATGTGTGCCGCTAATATAAAATCAATACTGAGTGAACTGTTAATCCTCACCGTGCTTTAGACTGAATTCTCTCCCAGCAATACGTTCTTTGTCATTAAATATTAATATCCCACAGTGCCATTAACTTTCTAAAGACCAATTTGTAACAAAAAATATTTTTTTTATTAAAATGCTAAACTTGGCGGTCGTTTTTGAATCTAGTTCGTGGTGCGTCCACTAGGCAGCGCTGCTCACGGAAAGACTTCGTGCGCTTGCGTGAGCTCAGTCCGCGCGAGCTTCGCGTCGTTGCAGTAGGTTCCAAAACAAGAGCGTAGGGCTCCGTGGGAGTCCTAAAAATAATAAATTTAAATAATCTCTGTGTTTTTTAAAAGTGTCGCAGTGCAGTGTGTCAGTGTTGTGTTGTTTTGTGGTAGTGACGCGGTGCGGAGCGCATTTCTCCGCTGTGTCGGCGCGGATCGATATTAAGAGGTGCTATGGCGCAGAAGATATGAGCCAAGGAGGCTCTAGGAGGCCCTACTCGCGCGGGGGCCCGCGCTGGCACCCGCGCTACAAGGACTACTGGGACTACGAACAAAACTATAGGTACCTATATTTACATACGGAATAATATTTGTTGCTGCGTGCCTTGCATTTGTCAAGTGTCACGTTCGTCAACTGGCGTTTGAACGTGCTTGGCTGTTTATCATACGTGACGAATGCACTTTGGTGCAGGAGTTTACATGGAAGTGACACGTCCGTCAGCACTGGGTGCTTGGTACCCTCATCGATACTTGTAAAACGTCGAAACGTCTTGGTTTAAGTTTACGTAATCTGTAAACGTGACGTACATTTCGAAGCCTGATTTAATGACAATAATTATACATAAATGGTTCCTACAGTATTTTGTCTTGAAACGAACGTTTTCAGGAAACTGCAGCGCGTGAAACAACTTCTGGAACTAGTTGGAAGTTGTTCAAAATCGATAATGTAGTTGTTATATGTTTCTCTTCAGTAATTCGTTATGTATTTCCTTCATTTGGCATTCTGTGAGTTTGCAGTATGTACAATACTGTGTTTCATTTTTCTCACAACTAATGACACATCTTAAATGTAATAATAACTACAAATTAAATGTCCTTTAGTAATTAAAAAAAAATTGTGGAAGGTAAACATGTTCAATCGATTTATACAAAATACACTCCAATATGTTCGGCCATTGAGGCATGATTTATTTAAAACAAACATTTAAATATTCACATACCTTTATTTAAACAAATCTGTAGAGGCAGACATAATGTCTTTGGTATTTTCTACCATATTTTCTAAAATATTATAGTAGAATATGATTTCTAAACCACTCTGTGTATTGTATTGAAATTCGGACTGGTGTCTTCTAATCTATATTCACCTTTCGAACACCGTAATTAGAAACATAATAGAAAGACTATAGGTGTGTGTATGCCAGCGTTCACTTGGGGCTTAAGAGTTTAAGTCTAGGGATAAATGTGTCATTTATTCCACCTCAGCTACTCAAAGAAGGCCAACAGTATGTTGGTGATACTGACCGTATTTGAGGTTACCTAGGCTGCATTCAAATTTGAAGTTGAAGAACTCTAATGACATCAGAGGGTAGATACTCTACACTCACATTTTTTAAAGCAAATGTCAAGTTCTGTTGTCAATAGCTTACTCCACTACTCGAAGTTAGAGTTACTTGGGTTAACTCTAGGGTAAAATAACCAACCGAGGTAGCTAACCAAGTCATAAAAGAATGACTCTGGGTTGCAACTCTACTCTGGTTATTTTTTACCCAGCGCTGGCTAAACTCCCTGTATTTGTATGTCAGGCTGGTCTCCACAACTCCATGTCTAAAGAATGTATCTAGCATATAGGTGGGACAAATGTGGCATTCAATACACCCCAGCTCTTCAACGAAGGCCAGTAGCGCCTTGGTACAACAGTACCAGCACAAGGGAACACCCTTGTGCTGATTCCTTGGTGGTCTTCTGCTGTTCCCAGCAGGAGACCTTACCTTACCTATAACTAAATAATTGTAACTATGGCAACTACTACTATTATTTGTTAATTATGAGCTTTAAAAAAATTAATACTGAAATTAATTATTACATCAATAACAACTCCAATTGGCTTTTATTTTTTAAACCACTTATTTATTTATGAGTGCACATGCACTGAAGTTCAGAGAGCCTAACTTTGGGCACTCCAAGTTAGAACAGTCATACTGAATGGCAAATGTCTGTCTACCCTCAAGTTATTATCACCTCTACTATCCAAACTAAGTTTTTATCAAAGGATTAAAACAATTTGCCATGTCATCCTGTCTAAATATAATTTAGGTTTTCAAGCAAATAGGCTTGTAATAAACTAGTGCGCCTGTCCATCAACTGCTTATATACCGCGTACATTGAGGGACTGGAACATTTTGCCAGCTGCAGTCTTTCCGTCCGATTATAAATTAGGTGTCTTCAAGGCTAGAGTAAATAGGCTCTTAATAAACTAATGCGCCTCAGCATCAACAATTGCATCACTGCTTACCATCAGGATCCCAGTAAAGCTCTACTGAATCAATGTATACTTATTTCGAAACAGTCATGAACTATTGAAATGAATCAGCATTAGATTAATGATTTTAATCAGCATTAGATTAATGATTTTAATATTATCTCTGCTCGCCTACATACCTGTCGTAAAGTAAGGAGTGATGTACTTGATGACTTGAAGGTATTGCACAAAGTTAAGCAATCAATTCAGTCCATAATAATATATTCCACAATCATCACACAACACCATCTAGTCTCAAGCTAAGCAGAGCTTGTGTAATGAGTACTAGACAACTGATAAACATACTTATATATTTCTAAATACATACATATTATAGATAAGTTACAACCAGTCATAATAAATGATAGTGCTGATTACACAAACATTTGTGATGGGCTAAATCGAACCCATAACCTCTGGTGTAGCAGTCAGGGCCACTAAGTACGAAAAAACCAGGCTAAACACAGAAAACAGGCAGGTATTTTGTGTAAGAGTTTATCATGGGAAGCATTCATGATCATCATTTCAGCCGAAAAAAAATCCTAAGACGTGGGAAAAATCATCTAATGACGAATCCCGCCCTCGGGCAGAGCCGGAAACAGCGTCAGACTTACTGATTAAACGACCCGCCCCTTTCCTTCTTAGCCTTCATACCAGGGTCGGACCTTCCTTTCAGAAGCCGGAACAAGGCCCTAGTGGGCGTCGGTCCTGTAATAGGACCTCTGACAACTCCTTGAGGCGCGCGGAAACAGAGCACTCCGTGAGCCGTAATGCTAGCAAAGGAGAAGGCCGACCGCATAGGGTAACTCTAAGGATCGCCACAACGAATGGTACGTCTCGCATCCATCGGATTAGTATGAATAGTACCTACCTATATGGCCAGCGATATTATACTTTGACGGTCCGGAAGTATAAAGTATATTATATTTTATTAGAATAATAACCGCATCATAGGAACAGTACGGCCGTCGGATTTTGGCGAGTCTGAAGTGAATTTTAGCGCTTGAAAACTCGTAAACAAATAAATGCAATTTGCAGTTGTTATTACTGTTAAAAACTGTTTTTAACATAGATATATCAAACAGTAGAGATATGGTAAGGAGGCGTGGTTCTTGCGAACACAACTAGGCCGGCATACTTCTTCCCGGTACTAAAAAACGCAATTAAGTGCAAAGACAATTCTTTGAATTGAGAACAAATATCATTGCTTGCTTAGTACATATCGATCAATTAATCAGCTGGCCTAGATGCACAATGGATGTGTATTTAACGTAAGATCATGCGTTAGTCTTTTGTTTTGTTAAGGATGTGAAGTAATATTTGTGGTTATCGATATTTTTCATGATCCCCGTTTTTATGTATGTACGTATGTCTATTCGCGGGAAACCTAAAAAAAATAAACTGAACGGAATTTCATGTGGTTGGGATTTATTTTTATTAGGATGAAAAATTATTTCTAAAAAATATCTAAAATTATTTTGTTTGTATATTTCTTCCTCTACATTACCTCTTATAGATATTTTATTTTAATAAATATTTCAAATAATCCACATCCTGGGCTTTCTATAATATCTTTTCAAAAGTCTTTAGGCTGAAAATAATAATATTTAGCAACAAAATTGTTGTAAACTAATTGGCAATAAAATACACTTTTGGGAACTGACGGAACCAGGCATGAAATAGTTAGTAAAACGAAATAAATGTTGTAGGAAACTATTAGTTTATGTTTTCTTGTGATATTCCTGCATCATTCGTTTTATCACTATCAATCATATCCACTGTCTTTTAATTTAAAATTTTTAGTTATCCGAAGGATCCAAGAATAAAAGTGGATGAATTCACTCTGAAAAGGGCGACTCCAACACTGAACTTGGAGAACATTTTGACAAATTATGTGGAAATATCATGAACGTCCCAAGTATGTTTTTATTCTGGATTCAATATAAATTTCATCCAACTGCGAAAGTTTTCAGCTGAAATGATGATGATGAATGAGTGAATACTGACAAAAGCTTGCATTAAAAAAAAATAAATAAAAAATAAAATATTTTTATTTCAGACTTCAAAGAATCCATATAATGTTAGTACAGTAAAGAACTTATAAACTAGTGTTAGTATAAAGAAGATGGTGACATATTTTAATTTCTAACGTGGGTGTTAACCCAATGCTGGACGTATCGCGTGTCCATCCTATCTGCAATAACGGCCAGGATGCTGTTGGTGCTGGCGCGCAACCTGCCAAGCGCCGCGGCACATCGCTTGCGGAGGACGGCGTGGAAGCCATCTACGTGTGCGTCAGCAAACATGCCCGACGCACTGCACCAGCGCGGCAGCCCCAGCAGCGCCCTGAACGCATTGTTATATTGGACGCGGAGGGCGCTGAAAGATCTTTGCGTGTAATGAGCCCACAGGCTGCACGTATATAGTGAAGTACAATGCGCTCTGAAAAGTGCTATTTTCACCTGCGCATTACAACGTTTAAACCTGTGAGCAATCATGTTCGCTCTAATCGACAGCGCCCTACGCTCCCTATCCATGTCATCATCATCGCGTAGGTGGTCAGTGACAATATGGCCAAGATATTTAAAACAGGTGACTACTTTCATCTGTGTCCCGTTCAAAGCATTGCCATATGAATAGTTTCTAGATAGTGTTTACAAAATCTAATTTGTATTGTAATTAATAATAAATTAAAAAATTTCGCTCGTATAGAATTAGGTTCCTATTAAACATCTCGTAACTCGAATTAGCTTTTTTTTAAGTAAAGATATTTTTTAGTTAAATAGAAGGTGGTGACAATCCTGGATGAGTGTGTAGACTCATTACTCATTGTTCCTGTGTAAATATCAGCTATATTTTTTATGACACAGTTTCCGTGTGTGTGTGTTTTCCGTGCTGCAAACGGAATAAAAAGTTATTAACGTATAATTCATCAAAGATTGCCTTGGTGAGATAGAGCAAATTTTGCAATTCTGAATTTATCGATATTTTTTTCTCGGCTACTTGTCATCACTAATTGTATAATTTGCATATGTGTGTTTAGACTGAGCCCGTAGTTACAAGAGGATGCTCCACCTCTTTTTTGAGTGTGTTTCATAAAAAAGTTCAAATGTGTTGATATCTATGTCTCTGTGTCCGTGAGACATGTGAGGTCGTGTGGCGTATGTATAGATTTTGAATTTGTGTTAGTGAAAAAATGGGCGTAGTTAGGAGACATCTGAACTCGAACAAAATTGTATTGATAACATATCTCTACTGTTTGATATATCTATGGTTTTTAACATTTATTTTAAACCTTTATTTTTGTAATAAGCGAAGCCGTGAAAAAGCCTGTTGATCAGTCATAAAGGTTATCCACCCTCTGTTGCTAACCATTCGTCCTCTAGACGTAAGAGTGTAAATATCACGAGGTATACATAGAACAATTGTGGTTGAGGTGACCCTGACAGCTGTACGGAAGCGGGCAGCGACCGCGACTAGACTGATACATGAATCGCGATAAACATGTAAATTTTATACTAAAAGTTATTGCGTGAGTTAATTAGGTACTTAGTTGGTTTTTTTAACGCTTTGGTTTTCTTTCTTGTGGACAAAAATTATCCAATGATATCTCCCGCTCCGCCAAGGGCATCAGTGTCAGACTAGATACTAACAAACTTCGATCATCAATGTACTAGATTACCGATCTTTATTTCGAAAACGGCCCGACAAATATCCATACTTCCATACTAATATTATAAATGCGAAATTAACTCTGTCCGTCTGTCTGTTATGCTTTCCCGCTTAAACCTCTCACACGATTTTATGAAATTTGGCACAGACAATCTTTAGACCCTGAGAAAGGACATACGCTACCTTTTATTGCAAAAAAAAGGACGCAGACGAAGTCGCGGGTACCAGCTAGTAACAAATAATTCTGTGATGATATTTGATGTCAGTTTGGTCCAATGGTAGGCGTTGAGATATAGCATGGCTCTAATTTGAAAATAAATAAGCGCCATAGCAAAGGAGGAAGCTGACCGCATCAGGCAACGAGGTTCACTCCCCTGCCGCCGCCGGGATTTTGATCCCGACTTTTGTCGACAGTCTGATACCCGTCGGGAACCATCCCGAGTTGTCGACTGCGCGTACAGTTCCCGCGTGCCGCAAATTGTCAGCAAACTGTGGGGGCCCAGTAGGGTCGAATTCTCCTGGGGATATGGCTTAAGTGAAAGTGGACTCCAGCCCTGCGTTCAAATTTGAGGTTGGAGTTAACTTTAATGGCCTCACAGGGTAGGCACCATGAAGCAAGTAGGCGGGTTATGCTTGCCATTGTACCCATAGTTTTAAGTTTTGTATAAGTTACTAGTGAGACGCCTCGAGGACTCTCCTTCGAGGCGCTCCAGTACCAGGATCGTGGTAGCAGCAAATAAAACCCGCGTTGATTTTGACTTGGTATATTTCGCTCTGATGGTTCGACATACAATCATCTATAAAACAACATATTATTTTTTATTCAAAGAATTTTAAATTCAAATTACGAATAGTCTGCGAACGTCTAACAAGCCAGTGCGCTAATTCGTAACGCATGTGATCTCTTTACAGTCATCACAGTAGCGACCCGCCCCAGCTTCTCACGGGTACTGATATTGAATATGTTATGCATGTATTATATACATAAACCTTCCTCTTGAATCACTATCTATTAAAAAAAGCCGCATCAAAATCCGTAGCGTACTTTTAAAGATCTAAGCATACATAGGGACAGCGCAACTTTGTTTTATACTATGTAATGAAGTTACTTTTTGGTGTACAATAAACTTTAAATCTATCTTGACGCAAACGTCAAGTTCTGTTGTCAATGGCTTACTTCAACCCACCTTGCTCTGAGCTGGAGTCACTTGGGTTAACTGTAGGGTAGCTAACTCGAATCATAAAAGAGTGACTCTGGGTTAGAAGTCTACACTGCTCTGGTTATTTTTTGTACGTTGCCTTGTTCGTCTGTCTGTCCACACTGACAGAGAGTATGTCTCAAGAACCGTGGTAGTTGTACAGTTTAAGAGAACGACTTTGGGGTGCAACTCTACATTACTCTGGTTATTTTTTAACCCAGCCCGGGAACTAAGGCATAGAAGGAACGGAGTGGGATTTAAGTCAGTAAAAGTCTGACACTATTCCCATTCCGCACAAGGGCGGGAGATATAATTGGATGATTTTTGCCCACCATAAAAAAAAATAACATCTGATGGTAAGCGACGATGGAGCACGCTTGCCTAGAAGTAACCTATTCGCTCTTGACTTTAAGACCGGACCGGACCTTGGAGCTATCAGAGGGAAACACTCGGGCATCGTGACAACATTGTCTCACCGTTGTCGCATTGTCTCATCGTTGTCAAAATATAACCTTTGCGTAACATCTTTGAACTCGTTCTATGCTAACACAAGTAGCCGATATTTCCGTTCGTAACTCATAACATCGTATTTGCTAATCAGTTTTCAAGTAGTTAACTTATAATCTACTAGCTTTTGCCCGCGGCTTCGCTTCCGGCAACAGAAAAATGTGATAAATAAAGAACCGCTCGACCGATTATGTGCAAACTTCACATGAACCATCTACTTAATAAATAGTCCGAACAAAAGCTTAACTTTTGGTTTGGACAGGTGAGCCCGTTCTTGAGTTATTTAAAAATTACAACGAAAAGTGGCATTGATATTTATATACTTATATTGATTGATTTTTGTACACAGCTCTGTATTTACAAGTTAGTATTGACTAAGAAAAGTAAATAGACATAGCCCATTGACTCATATCCTAGCGATAGACAAGCACGTTCATAGAAACTATTTGTCAAAATACTGAAAAGTTAATACGAAACTCCGCTTCAGCGCTTCATTGGCATTATGTCGTCTAACAAAACTTTTAAAACTGACAGCGCTGTTACACTGCGTGAACGTCAAAACTGCACTAATGTCATCAATGTAAAGGTGTATGGTCTGCAGATCACAAGTCAAGTACAGTGACTGTACGGTACGCCTGATCTGGTGCGTAGTACATATAGATGGTATGGCCACACCTTCCTTGACTCAGGCCTCAGTTTTTTTAATTGGAGTAATCGAAGAGGGTTCAGGAATTCTTTCCAGAAAAATATGTATGCGAAATTGTTCACGTAGCCCCGTAAATGTCTTTTTTTCACACAAGTATTTATTGTAATGCGTGGAACACGCACGCGGGATGCGGCAAGTGGGCAGTAAGCGTATGCAGAGCAATCCCGCAGGCGTGATGAAATTCGCATGATATTAAAAACTTTCATCCTGATTGAGACCCGTTTCTGCTCATTCATGTTCGACTGTCATGATGGTTCAACTTGTGTGAGGAAGACTATAACCGATTTTCGGGACTCATTTGAAGTCTGAGACCCGTGATCGTAGCAAATGGTTCAAATTATCTGCCGCCTACTATGATTTTGATCCCACGACGTATGACTCAGTAAGTCGGAGCTGATACTACTGGGTCGCCCCTGCTCCTGCAGTGTGACAAAATGGCTAAAAGAACACGGATGGCGCAGTGAAGTGCAGGCTACAAAATAGCACGCACGAAGATCTCACATGTGTGGGTGTATCCGACGAATAGGGTTGCCCTAAAAAATGGTCCTGCAAAAAATGGTCCAAACGATTTTTGATGATTTTAAATCGAACAATACGCCAAAACGCCTAGTCTGGGTGCTTTGAAAAAAATATTTTTAATTAGACTATTTTCCTAATATGTAGTTAGATTAAATTATATTGTTCATCAAAAAGTAACAGAAGTTATACAAAAGTTAAATTTATGGGTACAATGGCGGTCTTATGGCTGACAGCGATATCTACCAGACAACCTTAAGATGGATCACAAGAACTAAAAATAATACAGGGGTTAGTCTAATAAATTTGATATAGGAATATTCTCAATTTTTATTCTTATCAAATTTGGTGTAATTTATTTTTACAAGCTTTTATTTAGTTTCACCTGTCCCGTTGTCTGTCGTTCTGTAATCAAATCTTGCAACTTAAATTTGATCCACTTCCCGGTTTCCGATTGAGCTGAAATTTGGTATATACGTTTAGTTCGGATGACAATGCAATATTATGATGACATGGAGCTGATCTGATGATGGAATCGCGAGGTAGCCATAGGAACTCTGTAATTAAACGGCACAACCACGTCGAGTTTGGGCTCGTGTGAATCGTCTTGACGAGTTTTATTTATATAAGCATAGACCACCGCTATAAAAGCTTGTTATGAAAAAAAATATTTTCATTGAAAACTTGTTAAAGTTATGACTAACACAGACAAAATGCGAAGACCAGGTAAAAACCATTGGGTGTATTTTTATGGAACTTTTTACAAAAGCGAGTTAAACACACAGAAAAATTCATAAAAGATATTTTGCTTTAATATTTGATCAGACAAGCTTTTCAATAAACCAGTATATCCTGTCTCCTGCCAACCCTATAGACGAGGGTGTAGCGGCTGCGTGTGCGCAGGTAGCGACCGACCTTCGGGTTCAACGCTCGCCCGCCCTAAAATACACGCGGATGTCGCGCCTCGCCGGCGTGCGGGGGAGAGGGGCGAGGTACACACTGCACAAAAACTGTGCACAGGTGGCTCTATAGATGTTTCGTTAAGCCATTTTTTTTATTGGGACTATTGGTAGTAAGGGCCGGGAATTTTTTTTAGGTACTTATTTGTTTGAAGGGTCCTTTTGTGTATCATGTAGGATTCTTACTAGTGATTGTTCGAAATTTGAAATTCGGCCTGAATGTTCGGTCTCTTAGTTTCGGCCGAAAATAAGAGAGAAGAAAAAAAAGAGTTATCTTTTAGAATTTCAAATATCGAGCAATCACTCTTTGAAGTTTCAGTTTCGGTACGAGTTTTCAAGCGCTAAAATTCGCAAAGGCTATCTTCAGACTCGCCAAGATCCTACGACCGTACTGTATTTTGGATTGAGTCGAATATTCGCCCATGTTATAGCCGAAATCGCAATCGAAACTGGCCGAAAACCTTTCTACGTCCCTTGAGCAATACCTGCTTATTAGAAACTAGCTTTTGCCCGCGGCTTCGACCCCGGCAACAGATTATTTAACTCTACTCCACTCTACCCTACTACTATTTTCTCCTTCTCCTGACAATAACAAACACAACAAAAAAAGAATTAGCAAAATCGGTCCATGCGTTGTTCAGTTATGCGCTTACCAACACATTTTGCGATTCATTTTTATATATAAGATTATTTGAGAATTTTAAAATCGACCTTTTTTTTGCCTCTGTTTTCTAAGAACAGATGAAACTACCTACCTACAAAAGGGTCCTTATATGTGAGTAATTCCAGGATGTTACTAGTAAGCAGCTTGCCATATCGAGGTTCTTTTGTCCCTTGGGTATTGGCTTCTAAATATGTGATTTCACTGTTTTTAGTGTTCCCTAGTCAACTAAGAAACCATAGGGTAGTTTAGCCAAGTCTGCCTGTCTTTCCGTCCGCGGATAATCTCAGCGACCGTTAGTACTAGAAAGCTGAATTTTGGTATCGATCATGCCGATAAAATGCTAAAATAAAAAGTGGAAAAAAATATTTTTTAAGGTACCTCCTCTCCCAAAACGTCGACGGCGCGCAATGTTCCCGCGCGCCTCAAGGAGTTGTCAGCAAATGTAGAGGCCCAACTTCAGGGCTTAAGCCTACCGGGACCTCGGTCCGGTTTCTGAAAGGAAGTTCCGATCTCGGTATGAAAGTAGAAGGAAAGGGGTGGGTCGTTTAGTCAGTAAGAGTCTGAAACAAACAGTTTCGGACTCTTACCCCATCTAATAACGAATCCCGCTCTACCCAAGGACGGGATTCGTTATTAGACCATCCAATGACGAATCCCTGTGGTGCAAACTGTTACCTCGACTGTAGGAATAAGGCAAGGAAGGTACGGGGTAGGTTTTTTAGTCAGTAAGAGTCTGACACTGGTCCCCCGCTCCGCCCAAGAGCGGGTTTCGTCATTGGATGATTTTCACCTACCATAAAAAAAAAATGACGAATCCCACCCTTGGGTGGGCGGGGAAACAGTATGAGACTCTTACTGAGTAAACAACCTAGTACTATACTAAAAATAAGGTTGTATACGTGTGACCTTTGCGAACATTTCCGATTACAGAGAAACCAGTAAAAGGAAAACTGTATTTTTTGGGCAATTAAAATTGAATAAAGTACCGGCCACAGTTATCACACTACACACTAATTAATACATAGTGTAAAACAAAGTTTGCTTTCCCTATGTACGCTTAGATCTTTAAAACTACGCAACGCATTTTGATGCGGCTTTTCTTTAAAGATAGAGTGATTTAAGAGGAGGGTTTATGTGTATAATACCTGCATAATATCTCCAATATCGGTCGCTATAAGGATACATCCACCAACCCACACTGGGCCCGCGTGGTAGATTACGGCCCATTCCCTCTCGTAGAGAGGAGGCCTGTGTCCCAGCAGTGGGAACATTAATAAGGCTGATGATGATGATGATGACAGTAATTATGTGAAGTCGAAAGTTTGTGAGTCTATCTGTGTGTGTGTTACTTCATGACGCTTGAACGACTGTCCAATGATAAGTCCTTCCCTTGAACGGAGCGGGAGATAGTGCCAAACTTTTACTGACTAACACCCGTATTCACAAACAATACTCAAACGACCCTTGACTAAGCAAACGCACAGTGTTGAAATAGAGCTCTGTGATTGGTTCGTTTGTGTTGCGTAGTTCACAAATCCTGCCCTGTGCGCTCGCGAGCACTGTGAGACCGCATAGTAACGTTTGTGAATACGGGTGTAAAAACTCACCCTCTGCCTTAGTTCCAAGGCTTTGATGTTACGCTTTCACATTTACAGTACGGCCATTAGATCTTGGCGAGTCCTGAAGTTAGGTTCTGCGAATTTTAGCGCTTGATAACTCGTACAAAATTAAAGATTAAAAAAAAATGCCAATTACCTTTTTTGACGTGACAACGTCTTAAATTAGGTTGCGGCTGGGAGTCACTTATGAAAAAGTGTAACGCTCGGTAACGTTACGATGAGTCACCGAACGAGAGAGAGGCCCGCCGAATGCCTTGCGTCTCTCTCCCACTCAACTATGATCGGTCTGCCGCGCGCGCAGCACTAGAGAATTAGGCGCATTGAATCGGCGCATGCTTGTGTCTCAAGACGTTGTCACGTAAAATCTTCGCCCGTAAAACCGACTTTACAGGCAACCATTTTTTTTTTTTAACAGCAATAACAAACTGCAAATTGCATTTATTTGTTAAAACCATTTATTATTTTACCGGGTACTTATTTGCTTGAAGGGTCCTTTTGGGTATCATGCAGGATTCTTACTAGTGATTGTTCGAAATTTGAAATTCGGCCGAAACTGGAACCGAATGTTCGGTATTCGGTTCGTGTTTCGACCGATACTAAGAGAGAAGAAAAAAAATTAGTGATTGTTCGATATTTGGAATTTGAATTCCAAAGCCGAAACTGGAACCGAATGTTCGAATTTCGGCCGAAACTAAGAGATCGAGTTTTCAAGCGCTAAAATTCGCAGAGCCTAACTGCAGACTCGCCAATATCCGAGGGCCGTACTATACAACCGGCCCTTAAAAACCTATGAATCACTCTTACCTTGAAGACATAACAGCATTGCAGTATTAAATATATTATTCTCATTATCTATATATATAAGGAGAAACTGATTGACTGACATATCAATCAGATCGACTGGCCTATCAGTCTAGTAGTTAGTGACCCTGACTGCTTTGCCGGAGGTCGTGGGTTCGATTCCCACCCAGGACAAATGTTTGTGTGATGAGCACGATCATTTGTTCTGTGTCTGGGTGTAATTTATCTATAATATGTATGTATTTAGAAATGTAAGTATGTTTATCAGTTGTCTAGTACTCATAACACAAGCTCTGCTTAGCTTGAGATTAGACGACGTTGTGTGATAGTTGTGAGAAAAAAAAAATCAACGCACAGCCGAAACTACTGGGACTAGGAGCGTGGAATTTTGCACAAGGCTTGCTTTTATGACATAGGCGAACACTAAGAAAGGATTTTCCAAAATTCATCCCCTAATGGGATGAAACGACTGAAACGAGTGTCCAAAGGTGCGAAAACCTATTTTGACGCGGGCAAAGCCAATGGCAGAAAGCTAGTTCTAGAAAAAACATTATAGAAAAACTTCGATACCATTACTTTAATTTTCTTGCTCGCTTGTTTTTGCATAAAAAAAACTTTGCTTTTCATTTAAAATACAATTGTAATGAAATGAATTATTTTTTTTGGCCATAAAACGTTTTTACGAATTGTACAAAACATGGCGTTTTCCTTAATTTCACAACGTATTCAATGCTATTCAGTAAAACTTTCGAAAGAAAAACTTTTGCTTCAAAAACTCTTTTGTGAGAAAAACAAAAGAATTTGCATTTCTAAGGGGTCTCGCGCAGTTTTGGAGTTAACAAAAACTGTCAAATATTTGTATATGCTACGTAGAAACCTAACATTTTAGAACCTATTGTGAAATCGACCTTTCTTTAAACTTCATTCAAATTGTAATTTGAGGGTAGGTAGGACTTCGGGAGCGGTGACTAAACTTTTTTGTTCGCTGACTCGTAATTTTAGGGTTCTATACCTCAAAAAGAAAAATACTGAACCCTTACAGGGCGCTGGACACAGAAAAAATGTAAGACGCAGACGGGGCGCGGACATAGTCATAGTTATTTATTGGTAAGGGATTCTGACAAGTCATAGGTTTACAAGATGTTATACCGTCTCTTTCCTCTCCCCCTCTCCCCTCTCTCCCTTACATACAAAATGTATAGAAGCGTCGCGACGCTAAACATACAGAAGATACGGGGCGCGGGCGCAACGCTTTCGCTGCTCGTCCTGTCCGTAACTCGTCCTAGTCTTACGTCTCTTCTGTCTGGCCTGCGCCTAGGATCCGTAGGGACCCCGCAGAAGGGTCGAAGCCAACTGGGGCCAAGGGTTCGTGTCTGAAAGGAAGAGTCTGGCCCTGGTGTATATGGCACCGTAGGAATTGGGTAGATTGTTTAGTAAGTCTGACGCTAGGTCCCGTACCACAAACGTGATTTTTTGGTGTTCTTTACTACGGACTATACAGAACCCTTCGCGGGCGAGTCCGACTCGCACTTGCCCAATTTTTTTTTAAATATTGATGAACCAAAATCTTGTTAGCATTTCTTACTATCACCTTTAAAACGATTCAGTTTACATTAGTCCAGCACGTTTATCGACTCGAGGTCAACATCGCACAATGCATGTTGAACTCGCTCGTTTGTTGCATATCTCGACTGTTATCGTTTTAAATACTATGTATGTATTGTTTTATAAACAGTATTAAACTCTCGCGTATAGAACTAGCCGCTCCAGCTTCGCACGGGTGCAATGGTATTAAATATCTACATCTGAGTCGTACAGTACGGCCGTCGGAACTTGAAGCAGCGTTAGTAAATGACAGGGTAAACTGATGACCTGGTGGGGATCGTGGGAATCCAATAAATGCGAGACACATAGGACTGGTAACTGTGGCAACACTTGGGGGCGTACAGCAGTGGACGTTTTTCAGCTGAAATATTGATGTAGTCTTGTATAAAGAGTCCAGGCGGTCGCCTCTTTCTGCGAAGCAGTAATGCTAGCAAAGGAGGAGGCCGACCGTATAAGGCAGCGGAGTTCACGCATCTTGGAACGTTTAAAGTTAGGCTCTGCTAATTTTAGCGCTTAAAAACTCGAACAAAAATAAAGGTTTAAAAAAAATAAATGCCAATAACAGGTTCTAACAAAAATAACAACTGCAACTTGCATTGATTTGTTTAAACCTTTTTTTTTACGAGTTTTCAAGCGCTAAAATTCGCAAAGACTTCAGACTCGCCAAGATCCGACGTCCGTATGTACACTCCTAGCAGAGTGCCTGCCTGCCGCTCTGGTCTTACACCCATCACACTATCACTTCCCTTTCCTTCTCCATTTAATAATAAGCCACTTCAAAAAAAGCACCATTCTGTCCTCGTCTAGATTGTCGACGCTTTCAATCTGAATTTTTTCGCGACATTCAACTAGGCGACTTCGTAACCAACAAAAATCGTGACAGAATCATTGTACAAAACATTCACAAGCTGAGCCAACAAACCTCCTTGTATAATTAATTAATCGAGATTCTCAAAATACGTATTTAAATAAAATAACATTGAGTGCGTAGATTCGACGCAAAGGAGATAGATGTACAGAAGTCGAATCTACATACAGTACGGACATCCAAGTCGTCGACGGCGCGCACTGTTCCCGCGTGCCTTAAGGAGTTGTCAGCAAACTGAAGGGGCCCCGCAGGGTCGAAGCGTCCTGGGCCAAGGGTTGATGCGAAAGCGTAACACCAGGGCCTGGGAATAAGGCAAGGAAGGAATGCGGTAGGTTTTTAGTCAGTAAGAGTCTGACACGGTTTCCCGCTCCGCCCAAGCATTTCATCCCTTTAGGGGGTGAATTTTGGAAAATCCTTTCTTAGTTTTCTCCTACGTTATAAGAAGAAGCCCTGTGCACTCTCCTGGTCCGAGTACTTTCAGCTGTGCGTTGATATATCAGTCAGTTAGTTTCTCCTTTTATATAAATAGATAGATAATTACTATCAAATTAATATAATTTATTTAAATATTAAAAATAATGATGATGACGGCCGTACTGTACATTACCTTCTGCACGTCTATCTCTCTAGTGGCGTAGCTCAGAGCGCTCGCCTTGAGGTCACGCATCAATTATGCAGGCTCTTGCCGCTGCCGGGTCTCCGCGGAGCCGGTAGCCTCGGAAATAACACAACTTATTGTTATTGGCACACGTTTACAAGAACCGAGGTTCTTGCCTCGGGTAGGATTATTGGAATCAACAAAAAAAACAGACATGTAGTATGCGGCGGATAAGTTGGAATAAAATGGCTGTCGTTACTATGGTTACTGCCGCATTTCGACTGAGACCCGAAAAATCTGTTACATTAGAAAAAAAATTAAGTATTTTATTTTTTTATTTTACCTTTACAAATCGATAGTGTTTCATGTACCGGATCGACCTTCCACGGGATTAAAACGACCAAAATTTAACGGTGTAGTTACTCACCTAAAATGAGACCCGAAAATCGGCTACTTTCATTTAGTTCCAAGTTACATGCCGCTTATATAATTGTACAAGATTTAATCGAATACATACAAACGTGCCGATTACCCGAGTTAGTCGCGGAAAGGTCAGAGGAATCACAGAATCAGCAGAATTATGAAAAACCGCAATTTTGTTATTTCAGTAGCTCACGGTTTTTTCGCTGAGCGTAACTATTGGCAATTTATGTGGAGATGTATGGATGAAGTAAATCAAATTATTATGTTCCTAAGCCGTACATATTTATCTTCATTACAAAGTATAAAAAATTCGCTACCACTGTGAAATGAAATGAAATTTATTTGCTACGAATGCAGGTACATAAATATGGTGTTAAGTAAATTATCGATCCAATACATTCTACCGTCAGGCAAGCAAAAATTTTGTAGTTTAGTTAATAATGTCGCGTCTGTCTGTCCCGTATGCTTGTACATCTTTATCTTGAATTTGAATTTTTAAAACTACGCCACGGATTGTGATGTGGATTTTTGACCATCGAAAAAAAAAAACCGTCTGATCCATAGTCTCCATAGAAATATAAAAAACAGTCTGATCCGAAGATCCTCCCTTTTCAACAGGGATTTGCGGGAAACCCTGTCCCGCATACTTCTGGTGACCCTCGACTATGAACGTAGCTTCGTCTAGCTACTTGCCCAAGCCAGTTTTCTGATAAAGCCTTCGTATCAAAATGGTTAACAGCTGTGTAAGCAGGAAGTGTGGGTGCGACAAGAAAAATTAACTTTTAGCTCGAGGAAAATAATGAAGCCAAATATACGTAACATATCACATATATTTTTTTAAATTCTTATAAAAAGAGGCATATTTTGGAAACAGACAGCTGCACGTCTTACTAATATTATAAATGCGAAAGTTACGATGTTTGGATGTTTGTTACTCAATCACGCCAAAACGGCTGGACGGATCTGGATGAAATTTGGCACAGGCATAGGATACACTCCGGAATAGGACATAGGCTACTTTTTATCCCGGAATCTCCAACCCCAATACCACGCGGGCGAAGCCGCGGGCAAAAGCTAGTAATATAGAGATGGTCCCATGGAGGGATTTGCTTTGCAAGCCATATTTTATTGCATCACATCTGCTCATAGTCGGAAGACTGATTGCAAGATAGAGAAAAAAAAATCATATAAACTAGTGCTTGACTACGATTCCACCTGATGGTAAGCAGTGATGCAATTGTTGATGGTAAGACGCACTAGTTTAAGAGTCTATTCACTCTAGCCTTGAAGATACCCAATTTGTAATGGGACGAAAAGACCGATTATAAATACTGTGCCAATTGTTCTGATATACCTACGCGGTGTAAACGACGAGACATAACCCCTAATAAAAAATATAAAACAGGAACTGAAGTAACGGCGAGCTCGGGCACTTTTCCGCACTAGTGCTGAAAAAACAGCAACTTGCGTGCCTAAAAGCGGTAGTGGTACAAAATCTTTTAAAGGTGCTACTGTGTGGAGAAGCCCTATATCTCGTGTGCTATGTGCAGCAATATGTGTTGTGTAACGCAGTGCAGGGCACACATTTGTTTAGCTCCCAGGGCTGTTATCTCGCGCAGATTAAACCGCTGGACGTGGTCGTTGCTCCATCACCATGACCCTTTAAATAGGGATGCAGAAGTACCGTTGCTCAAATTAAAACTCACGTATATTATATATAGTATATTTTTGATACAAGTGCAGAAACGTTCAGTGATGCAATCGTTGATGGTGAGGCGCACTTGTTTATTAAGAGCCTATTTAGAGTAAATAGGCTCGAAGACACCCAATTTACTACGCGGTGTAAACGACGAGACAAAACCCCTAATAAAAAATATAAAACAGGAATTGAAGTGAGGGCGAGATCGGGCGCTTTTCTGCACTAGTGCTGGAAAAATAGCAAATTGCATGCCCTAAAAGCGGTAGTGGTAAAAAATGTTTCAAAGGTGCTACTGTGTGGAAAAGCTATATATCTCGTGTGCTATGTGCAGCAATATGTGTTGTGTGACGCAGTGCAGGGCACACATTTGTTTAGCTTCCAGGCCTGTTATCTCGCGCAGATTAAACCGCTGGACGTGGTCGTTGCTCCATTACCATGACCCTTGAAATAGGGATACAGAAGTACCGTTGCTCAAATTAAAACTCACTTAAGTAATATAGTAAATTTTTGAAACAAGTGCAGAAAATATGTCATTGCGACCAAGGCGAAATTCGTCGACCCCTACGAGTCGTCCGTATATTGAAAAACATCGTTTTGACACACTCAAATTTGTCACTGCAGCCCTCGGCTCCATTACACACTTGCCTACGACTCGTACGAATTCTGCTACGGTCGTAATGAAAAACTTTCTGCACATCAAAATGTAAGTACCATAATTACAGTAAAATTGTGCCGGGACGAGCATGCGCATTTTCCGCATTAGTGCTGAAAAACAGCAAATTGCGTGATGTGAAAAAAAAGATGATTTTACGCATTGTTAACGCTTAAAACGATCTGGCTAGTTTCATTTGACTATATTTATTTATTTAAACTTCATATACTGTTCCCAATGGAATCTTTTTTTATATAAACCTTTTTAGTTTTTACTGTAAATATTTTTTAAAGTACATAATAATAAAACAAGTAGAATTTTTGGTTTTCTTTCTTCCTAATCTTAAAACTCTTCCAAGTTCCGTGTCTCCCAGAGCCATCCAGTAACATTTTGGCCATTCGAACCGGATAGTAGTATAGGCAGACTTAATGCTACAAGGAATTCTCTACCATTCAACCTTTGGGTGGGTACCGTTACCATATCATGAACTTATTTATGGAGTCTCTTGCCGATTCTTCTCCATATGAAACGACCAATTTGGAATCGTGTACTAGCTTCTGACATTTTACAAGTGCCCATGTAGGCCTATGTGAAATAAAAAGATTTTGACTTTGATAAATTTCTATGATCCGGTCATGTCTAATACAAGATGTATTCAATTGATTCTTAAGCAGGCTTGCCATCACATTCAGAATAACACATCTGTTCCCAGCTCCATTGTGAGAGCGCAAAGGAAGGAAATAGCCGGCACAAAGCGTACTATGTATTCTCTTTATTTATAACAAACACTAGCCGTTTCCCGTGACTACGTTTTCTTGATCCCGGGGCGCTTGTGTTACTCTTTCGCATCAACGTCAACCCTTGGCCCCAGGATGCGAATTCGGCAAAAAATTAAATTTTTAAGGTTTTGCCCCATTATTATATCCTTTATATTCTCCACTATGCAGTTTACTTTAATTCTCGTATAACAGAGCCATCTAGTAACATTTTGGTCCTTCGAGCCGGATAGTAGTATAGGCGGACTTAATGCTACAAGGTATTCTCTACCAGTCAAACTTTGGTTATCTTTACCATATCATGAAGCGATCAATTTCTAATATTTCTGTGATACTATCGCGATATAATACAAGATGTATTGATTTGATTCACAAGCAGGCTTGCCATCACATTCAGAATTACACTTCTGTTCCCAGCTCCATTGTGAGAGCGCAAAGGAAGGAAATAGCCGGCACAAAGCGTACTATGTATTCTCTTTATTTATAACAAACACTAGCCGTTTCCCGTGACTACGTTCGCGCTACAGGAACTTCCCGTTTTGACAGGGGCCGTGACGGAAAAATTGTTTTAGCTAGCAACGCCCGGTAATGTGTTATATTTGTGAGTACTGTGAATTTGGCTTTGGAGACTATATTGGGGATATAAACTTCACTGTAATCCCAACTGATGGTAAGCAGTGATGCAATCGTTGATGGCGATCAGAGTCGATGCCTTCTGGGGCCAAGGGTTAATGCAAATGTGGAACACTGGGCCCTGGAACTAAGGCAAGAAGGAACGGTGGATCGTTGAGTTAGTAGAAGTCTGACGACACCCGCTCCGCCCAAAGGCAGGATTCGTCATAAGATGATTTTTCTCACCATAAAAATTAACGTGATGGTAAGCAGTGATGGTGAGGCGCGCTAGTTTAATCATCGTCAGTCTTTTTAATGTTCTCACTGCTGGGACACAGATCTCCTTTCTAAAAGAGCGAAATGAGCCATAATTCACCACTCGGGCTCAATGCAAATTGGATGTCATATGCTTACGAATTTTTGGCACTAGTTTGTTAATTTGGCCTTCCAACACTGCATTTTCCGAGGCACGGTCACCACCGTAGAACCTTTCGGCTTCATCAACCATCAGTTCTACGAGCCATGTGCCTCGCCAACTGCCATTTCAATATAGCGATTCTTCTACTGTTTTTTGAATTCGTATTTTTTTTAACGTGGGAAAAATCCTCCAATGATGAATCCCGGTCTTGGACGGGACATTGTCAGACTCTTACTAACTAATCGACCTACCCTGTTCCTTGCCTTGATCCCAGGGCCCTGGCCGCTTTCGCATCAACCCTTGAGGGTTGGTGAGGAGGCAAAGTCGGTAAAAAATTAAAATCCTAAGGTTTTGCCCCCTTCCTTTTTTTGACTGGCCTGTTGGTCTAGTAGTTAGTGACCCTGTCTGCTATGCTGAAGGTCGTGGGTTCGATTCCCACCCAACACAAATGCTTGTGTGATGAGCACGATCATTTGTTCTGTGTCTAGGTGTAATTTATCTATAATATGCATATATTTAATAATATATAAGTATGTTTATCAGTTGTCTAGTACTCATAACACAAGCTCTACTTAGCTTTAGGACTAGATGGCGTTGTGTGATAGTTGTGGAATACCTACCTACCTATATTACCTATCAGTATCCTTTGTATTCTCCACCATGCAGTTTACTTTAATTCCGAGTATGATAAAGGTAATATAATGCGTAAAATACGCGTCATACTTGCTGACGTATCGCGGAAGAGCTAGCAAGGCCGCGACGCTTGCTCGTGAGAACAATGCAGTGAGCGCTTGAGAAATCTTCAGTTGTGGAGTGTAGCCAGAAGGTGCACTTTGAAAAGGAGGTGTAGCTACTGCCGTATTAATGATACGGTGGCCCCGACGTTGGCAAAAAATTGCAACATGTTAACCACAAAAGAGCAGTGGTGACCGAGTAGAGCAGTGGTGGCCGAGTGGTAACGACCCCGACTTACGAGTTGTAAAAACCCAGGTTCAAACCCAGCCAGGCGCATTACTTTGTGTAATTTATTTCATCTCCACTGCTCTCAAAACGGTGAAGGAAAACATCGTGAGGAAACCGACATGTCCTAGAACCAAAAATTCGAAGACATGTGACATCCACCAATCCGCACTGGGCCCGCGTGGTGGATTATGGCCCATTCCCTCTCCTAGAGAGGAGGCCTGTGTCCCTGCAGTGGGAACATTAAAAGGCTGATGATGAACCACAAACGTGTCCGGACCAAGCCCAGTCATCGACGGAGAAACCTACTGGGGTCCCGGTCTGTTTTCTGAAAGGATGGTCCGACCCCGGTATAAAGGCTAAGAAGGAATTGGGCGCCAAAGGGCGGGATTCGTCTTTAGATGATTTTTCCCACAATACAAAAGTCTCGTAGGGTAAACCAAACATTTGTAAAAAAAAAAACTCCTTTTTATGCGGGGTCCCGTGGGACTTTAGATTTGTAGGCCTTGTGAACTAGTTATACCTCTGCTTTAAAAGAATCGCCAAACTTAAGCAGCAGTGGGCAGTCCACATTGCTACTTAAGTTCGATGGTGAGACGCACTAGTTTATTTTCATCATCATCATCATCATTTCAGCCGAAAGACGTCCACTGCTGGACATAGGCCTCCCCCAAGCGCCGCCACAAAGACCGGTCCTGTGCGTCTTGCATCCATCGGCCAGCCAGCAGCCAGCATCGGTCGGCTAGTTTATTTTATCATGGGTTTAATCACTCTGACCGCGTGTTGCGTCCAATTCTTCATTTCTCGCACATTTTAGACTTCTTTCTCATGCCTGTCCAGTGGCAATGTAGTGTCACGTGATCATATTCTCCAGTTTTAACGACAATACGAGCTAAGTCTTGCAAACAAAATCATTGTTTGTTGATTTTTTTTTCTCTGAGGGTTGGACTGGCTTTTGTAAGACAAGATTGGGTTATTGCCACACTGAAGCCTTACCATGAGCTCTTGATGCGACCGACCAGATCAGACGACTTTAGGAGGGGATAGGGAGGACTTTAGGATAGGGGGGGAGGATAGGGCGTATAGTACAGAAACAGGCACGAATCTTGAACACTCGGTGAAAGATTCATCATACCTACACATCGGCAAGCCAACCACTAGTACAATCTAGTACCTCCCGCCCCCCGCGTCTCACTTCATATCACTAAAGAGACCAGGTATTTCACTTCTGCGCTAATGGAAATCAGCCTCGAAGGATAAAGTCAACGCTCAAGATCCTTGCCGGTATCTGTAGCCGATTTTCTTCTGGTCTCGGTCGAAGTGGGGTTCGGCAGTGGCGGCCCAGTTGGCTGCATTCAAGGTCTAAAGCCATGATGGTTCAACTTGTGTGTGTTAACGTGGCTTTTAGTTCCCGTTCCACCAAAGAGCCGCAGAAGTCGTTGGAAGATTTTCATGTTTCAAAAAAAAGTTGCCTCTGCAAGTTGTTGGAACCACATACCTCCTCCATTATTAACATATAGCAATCCAAGCGCGATCTAACTGCTAAAGAGATGTTTCCTGCAAAGTATTGGCATAGGTTTCCGCCTTACATCAGCTTGGCAGTATGCCAGTTCGGATATTTATCTACGAACTAGCTGACCTGGCAAACATTCTGCCATAGTCAAATTGCTATTACAAAAATGGGGGTGTGGGTAGGAGGGTGAAATACTTAAGGACCCATACCCTTAGATTAAATCCAAACAGCTCAGCTGAAGATAGATGACTACACTACACACACTACAGCGTGTGAACCGCTGAAATTGTGACAAATTGTCATGATTTCACATTAGTCGCGACGATCACTCATATTTTGCAAACGCAGTTTCGCTCGCACGCTTGACAGCGCCGGCTCTGTCCTTGTCTATCAGTGACTATAAGTAGTGTAGATGTGCGAGTTTCGTGTTTTCGCAATGCCAAGTTTTCGCAATATCATTTATTTATTTATTATTATTTTTTTATCATGTTGATTTCATCACGCATGCTGATTTGCTCCGAAAATTTCAAAATTTAAAATCCACGCATCCCTTCAGCGTACTGCACGCCTTACAATACATGTTTGTATAAAAAGGACAGCTGTGAGCAGTGGTGGTCGAGTGATATCGGCCCCGACTTACGAGTTGTAGGTCGCGGGTTCAAACTCAGCCAGGCGCATTACTTTGTGTAATTTATTTCATCACCACTGCACTCTAAACGGTGAAGGAAAACATCGTGAGGAAACCGGCACGTTCTAGAACCAAAAATTCGAAGACATGTGACATCCACCAATCCGCACTGGGCCCGCGTAGTGGATTATGGCCCATTCCCTCTCCTAGAGAGGAGGCCTGTGTCCCAGCAGTGGGAACATTGAAAGGCTGATGATGATTATAAAAAGGATATTTGTAGTGCGTGTGCGTATTAAAAAGTAATAGTCTGACATGACTTCTCACCACCTTGGAGCGAGAGAAATCCTATAACTATTTCCCAACGTATGTATTATCTAGTAGTGAAGCAAGTCTACATTGAAAGGAAACTCCGATAGTCATTACGTTAAGTGTTGAATACTAATTAATGCAACTATTGGTTCGTAATGAGGCGCCGTCTAGTAACGAAACGTTAGGTAACCTTACTACCTTGTTATGTTAGGTTTCGCTGCAAGTCACGTGGAAAACTTGTGTAGACTTTGTTACTAAAGTAATATACTTAATATATTCCACAACTGTCACACAACGTCGTCTAGTCCCAAGCTAAGCAGAGCTTGTGTTATGGGTACTAGACAACTGATAATCATACTTATATATTTACTAGCTTTTGCCCGCAGCTTCGCCCGCGTACATAAAATATAGCCTATGTCACTCAGGAGTAAAGCAGCTTTCTATTGTTGCTTAAATTTTTCCAATCGGACCAGTAGTTCCAGAGATTACCCCCTACAAACAAAAAAACAAACTTTACCTCTTTATTATATTAGTGTAGATAAATACATACATACTATAGATAAATTACACCCAGATATAGAACAAATGATTGTGCTCATCACACAAACATTTGTCCTGAGTGAGAATCGTACCCACGACCTCCGGCATAGCAGTCAGGGCCACTAAACACTAAACCAACTACTGCAAATTGCATTTATTTGTATGTACTCGTATACACCATTTTTTTGTTCGAGTTTTCAAGCGCTAAAATTCGCAGAGCCTAACTACAGACTCGCCAAGATTCGACGGCCGTACTGTAAGTCTGACTCGCTTTCTCAAACCACCCTTGAGCGAGAGAAATCCTATGCTAATTTCCCAACTAAAAATAAGACCTGTAGTATTTTTAAAGCATTAAATACTAATTAATGCAGCTATTGGTTCGTAATGAGGCGCCGTCTAGTAACGAAACGTTAGGTAACTTTACAACTAGATATTGTGTTAGTTTTCGCTGCAAGTCACGTGGAAAACTTGTATAGACTTTGTTACCATCAACGATTGCATCACTGCTTACCATCAGGTGGGATCGCAGTCAAGCACGTGTTTACGTTTTTTTTTTTATTTGCAATAAACTATTATTCGGATCTATTCAAACTAAACTAAAAAAAAAAGGAAAGGTAAAACTATTATTCGTTTTTTTTTTATATATTTATTTCGGATTGGTCGGATCTTGGCGAGTCTGAAGTTAGGCTCTGCTAATTTTAGCGCTTGAAAATTCTAACAAAAAAATGGTGTATAAAATATATACAAATAAATGCAATTTAGAGTTGTTAAAAAAATATTCAACTTAAAAAAATATAATTTTGTTATTTTTAAAAAATATTTAAAATTAAATTAAAGTAAATTAATTAAAATAAATTAAAATTATAATAATCAATTAATTAATAACAATTATTATTATAGATATTATTTCTTTTTATTTTAGTTTTATATTATTTTTATTATTTTTTATAAAAATATAAATAAAATGTTATTTTTTTAATATTATTTTTTTAAATATAAAATAAAATATAAACAAAAAAAATTATTATTATTAATTAATTAATTGATTATTATATTTTATTATAATTTAGATTGGTCCGCGTTTTAAGACCAAATTAATCATTCATTCATAACTACATAAAACGAAACTCGCGATTCTACCAATATTTTCACTCGACTCGACATTTTTGTGAGATATATTTCTATTTTGACTGAGAATACGGAATTCTGCTTAATTCGTCATTTTTTGGTAGAGATAGAGATTTTTTGATAGACATAGAGATAGACTTGCAATGTCGAACTCGAGAATTGGCCCCCAGGTGACATTTTGCGAAAGAGACGTTTTGCGCATGAGCCTCCTTGAGGTCCTTGTAGAGTGTAGACATCCACTAAGAACGGATTTTACGTAACTCACTCCAACCCCAAAAAATAAATTTGGCACAGGCATAGGTTACACTCCGGAATAGGACATAGGTTACTTTTTATCCCGGGAACCTCAACCCCAACACTACGCGGACGAGGCCGCGGGCAAAAGCTAGTAATCAATTTAAAAAAAAAACTTCACCCCTAATGCGTGTCGAACGGGGGTAGAAAGTTAGTATTGAAAAACCCGACTTTCAAGCTAGCAGAAGCGTTGCGTTGTATACCTATTAAGGCGTAACCTTCACACGTATATATTTATTATTTACTCACGTACAAGTAGGAGTGTCGTATGCGTCATTGCATTACGTGTGACAGCGATACACAACTAATATACTAGTTCCATGTACTGTACACGTACCGTTAAAACCGGAAAATCGTATTAAGCTTGGCGACAGTCCTAGATGTGGTTAGGTACTTCCCCAAACGAATGAGTACAGAGAACTGCTTGAAATCTGAACTGTTTTTTAGGGAAATCGCACATTTTCCTCTCCC
The DNA here is from genome assembly GCA_029852875.1 of Mythimna loreyi. NCBI lineage: Eukaryota > Metazoa > Arthropoda > Insecta > Lepidoptera > Noctuidae > Mythimna > Mythimna loreyi. Next base: position 10,252,083 of record CM056807.1, on the reverse strand, counting down.
CGTCCAGAGTGGGGTGAGAAGGTGTTTTTTTATTGTGGGCAAAACTCATCCAATGATGAGTTCTGCTTTTGGTCGGAGCTGGAAACAGTGTCAGACTCTTACTGACTAAATTCAAATTCAAATAATTTATTTAAAATAAACCTTTACAGGCACTTTTGAAATGTCATAAAGTCGGTCTGTCAGGAAAAAAATTACGCTAATTGCACATTCCAAAAAGTAGGTCTCAATGGAGAAGAATTTGCAAGAAACTCCACACAGACTAAACACCCCACCCTGTTCCTTCTTAGCCCTCATATCCGGGTCAGTCCTTCCTTTCAAAAACTGGACCGGGGCCCCAGTAGTCTTCGGCGTGCCGGTACTAAGTGTGGTTAGGTACTTCCCCAAATGAATGAGTACAGAGAACTGCTTTTAATCTGAACAGTTTTTTAGGGAAACCGCACAATGTCCTCTCCCCGTCCAGAGTGGGGCGAGAGGGTGTTTTTTTATTATGGGCAAAACTCATCCAATAACGAGTCCCGCTTTTGGGCGGAGCTGGAAACAGTGTCAGACTCTTACTGACTGGGGTGGGGACCCCGTTCCTTCTTAGCCCTCATATCCGGGGTCAGTCCTTCCTTTCGGAGACTGGACCGGGGCCCCAGTAGGCTTCGGCGTGCCGGTACTAGGTGTGGTCAGGTACTTTCCAAAACGAATAACTACAGAGAACTGCTTTTTTTAGGTGGGAAGCAATATAACTAACTTCCTCTCCCTTTTTAGAGTGGAGCGTCATTGGATGTGGGTGGATGTTTTTTACCTACCATAAAAAAACACACCCTTTAAGGAACCTACCTGCCAAATTTTAAGTTTGTAGGTGTCATAGTTTCTGAGATTTCGTGATTAAACAGTGAGTGGTATTTGTGGAGCAATGTGGTGGCCCATTGCTCATTGCCACTGGTGAATCATCACTGGGTTGTGACTGTTCTATTAATTTCAGAATACTTTACGTACATAGGCCTGAATTCCTGTCTGAGTTATGGCAGAACTTCAGGAGCTAGTGTACAGTTCCAATTAGTCGCCTCTATGAAGAATAGTGGTAAAAACTTTAGGATTACTGTTTATAAAAATTAAAAGAAAGTTACAATATTTTTATAATTCGAATAGTAAATATTGTACATACTAGCGACCCGCCGCAGCTTCGCACGAGTACTGATATTGAATATATTATGCATGTATTACACACATAAACCTTCGTCTTGAATCATTCTATCTACTAAAAAAAACCGCAACAAAATCCGTTGCGTACTTTTAAAGATCTAAGCATACATATGAACTTAGCAACTTTATTCTATACTATGTAATGATAGTAAATAGTTTATTGTAGTATAAGAGTACAAAGTAGACCTGAAAACATGCTGCCAAATAAGTACAATCCATACTTAATATTATAAAAGCAAAAGTAACAACTCTGTCTGTCTGTTACGCTTTCCCGCTTAAACCTCTCAAACGATTTTGATGAAATTTGGTACAGGCAATCTTTAGACCCTGAGAAAGGACATAGGCTACCTTTTATTGCGAAAAAAAGACGAAGTCGCGGGTACTAGCTAGTAAAAAATATAATGAAAGTAGTGGACCGAAGTAAAAATAATGGTGTCTGCGGAGTATACATAACACTTTCTAATTTTATACAATAGTGCAAATTTACTCTAAAAACTAACCTTCCTTGGTCCAACAATTTGTTCAGCACATTCTCATTACCAGTAATTTATGCAAAGTCTCCTTGAGTCGATATCATCGGTAATTTCTTTACTTAATATGACGTCACTCACCTTCGGCACCGGTCTTGATTACATAGTAAAGGCTGAAGTTTTATCGTCGACTTCCGGAACACACCTCCGTTTCACGGCATTTCGTAAAGGAAAACTGACCGAGTGATATCATCATCATCATCATCAGCCTTATTAATGTTCCCACTGCTGGGAAACAGGCCTCCTCTCTAGGAGAGGTAATGGACCATAATCCACCACGCGGGCCCAGTGCGGATTGGTGGATGTCACATGTCTTCGAATTTTTGGTTCTAGGACATACCGGTTTCCTTACGATGTTTACCTTCACCGTTTTGAGAGCAGTGGTGATGAAATAAATTATACAAAGTAATGCCTGACTGGGTTTGAACCCGCGGCCTACAACTCGTAGGTCGGGGCCTTTACCACTCGGCCACCACTGCTCTCCATTCTCTCATTACTTACAAGTAATTTATGCAGTCTCCTTGAGTAGATATCATCAGTAATTTCTTTACTTAATATGATGTCATTCACCTTCAGCTCCAGACTTGATTACATAGTAAAGGCTGTAGTTTTTATCAGCAGTTTTTAAGGTCTTCGTTTACCATCAACTTCCGAAACATACCTCTATGACACGACATTTCGTAAAGGAAAACTGACCGAGTGACATCATCACACAACCGAAATTAATTCTCTCTTTTTTCGCGTTGCCTCTCCATCAAACATCGCGTTGAAGCAAAATGGTTTTAAACCGTGCTTGACGTTGACGATAGGCTAGTGGGGAAGGGTCACCTTAATACTTATTTTCGATCAACTAAAAAAGTTCTGGTAATCACTTAAGTTTGGCGATTCTTTGCGCTATGTCAGCAACCTTGGTTCATGTGCTGGACACATGGCATGCAGAACTGATGGCCGTTAGGGCCGAAAGGTTCTAGAGTGGCGACCGCGTACCGGAGATGCAGCGTTGGAATGCCTCCCACAAGGTGGACCGATGACCTGGTCTGGTGAAATGATGATGACCAATATTGTTATCCGGTATTTGTTCTGTAATACTTGCAGCGTGTAGCAATACCCAGTCCTTGCACGCCAATTTGCTCGATCATTTTTTCTCATGCAATTTTCGATCTTGCAATGAATGTGAGTTATTTTTCTAAGCTTATGTGCCTAACTAGCTATCTCCCGCGATTTCTCGTGGTAACATGATGTGACTAAAGGAATTTTTCAATTCATGTCATGAGAAGAGGAGAGATGAAACGCATGTAACTAAAAGAGTTAGAGTTTATATGTGGATGGATGAAGAGGGAGATGGAGGTCAAAGAAGAGATGGATGGACTGTGAGGAGTGATATGAAATAAAAGGGAGTTAGTGATAGCGCTGCGCCGACCCCAAATAAAACGGGACAAGGGCAGGAAGATGATTAATGGCGCAACGAACTATTTAATTCTGCTAACTTAACTGCACATGTCATCTCAATGCCCCTTTCGTCACAGCTCCTACTTACTATCACTAATTCTCCACAACTGCCCCACTTTAAACTTGTAATTAGGAAACGGTCAACACGCTCAACGATGCCGTTTGAGAGCGAAACCTTTGTTGAATACAGACTCCATTTTGTTGAACCGAAAACGGACACGCTTTGCGCCGACGCGGAAAAAGAAAGCGCGCTTATATCAATGCAAATTGACCGTTCTGACTCATGGTCGTGGATTTGGCAAGGTTTTTTTGTTGAGCGGATCCGTTTTTTTGGCAAAATGATGTGGTTTGAAGCATTGAGGCACTGTTTTAATGCATATGGGCGATCATCATCAGCCTTTTAAAGTTCCCACTGCTGGGATACAGACCTCCCCTCTACAAGAGGTAATGGGCCGTAATCCACCACGAGGGTTCAATGCGGGTTGGTGGATGTCACATGTCTTGAATTTTTGGTTCTAGGACATATCGGTTTCCTCACGTTGTTTTCCCTCACCGTTTTGAGAGCAGTGGTAACAAAATAATTTACACAAAGTAATGCGCCTGGCAGGGTTTGAACCCGCGACCTAGAATTCATAAATCGGGGCCGTTACTTTCGGCCACCACCGCTCCATGATGTATAATAACTCTTTAATATACTCTATACTTTTTCCTTTTCTTTAATAAGAGGTACTTTTTGCGGCTTTCCCTTGGTATTTTTGGTCAAGTCGTTGAGCTTCTCAGTAGGAGTTAAGCTACACGAATACTGACAAATGCTTGCACTGACTGTACAGGTCCAATCAGAACTGTGTGGCTTTTTCCCCAAAAGACCGTGTCAGACATTCTTCTCCATGGTCCTCACGTGATTTGGCTAATATATATTTGCAGTATGGACTTAAATATTTTGTCCTCTGATCATGTTATGGTGTTTCTTCTCAAGGTAGTCAGTCAGTTGCCGGCCTCATCTAGATAAAGGAAAAATTTAGTCAGCTTTGGAGACCATCCACTCTCGTCAGGTATAGAATTGAATACAACTTTATTGTACACGAAAACGCTTGCATCGTTTAGTAATCCACTGCAATCTTCAGACCTTGCACGCCAATTTACCGGATTATCATCTTTTCTCATGTAATTTTCGACCTTGCCATCATCATTATTTTACATTGGAAGTTTGTAATCTAAAATCATCACTGCCACCATTTTGTCTGGAGTCACCGTTTTGTCTGGTGCTTAAAATGACTCCTCGCCCATTGAGTGGGCGTGCAGAGTCATTTTAAGCCCCCGTAGATCCAAAGTAAATTTTTGAACAGATTCACTGTGAAACTACCAACCAAAATTCGTTTGAAGGAGAACAAGTACGTAATTTTTTAAAAACGTCACAAATTGTACACCGCAATTGGTACGGAACCCTCAGTATTTTATTTTACTAATAGTATAAATGCGAAAGTTACGATGTTTGGATGTTTGTTACTCAATCACGCCAAAACGGCTGGACGGATCTGGACGAAATTTGACACAGACAAAGGATACACTCCGGAATAGGACATAGGCTAGTTTTTATCCCGGAAACCGCAACCCCAACCACAATACCACGCGGGCGAAGCCGCTGGCAAAAGCTAGTATACTATATAGATATCTTACCTTCAAACAAAAATGGTTATTAACTCTCTAGCCTATTAATGGTGTAATTTACAAGTGTTTTGGCGCGCAAACTTTGTGGCGAATGTGTGTCAGCTCCCACAAGTGTTACAAGGTTGCCGCCACGACGCGACGCCTACGAAACCGCCTTTGTGAGCCGTTCTTAAGCCATTGTTCGTAATTATGGTAGCTTAATCAAACTCCATGGTGGGTGGGAGATGGAGAACCAATTAATTTTGGTGTCTGCCGAAACTAGGACTTCGAAAATGAGGCCTTGAAACATAAGGTGTCTTGCTGTGTGGTCGTCTGGTAACAGTCCGGATCAAGCCAAACAACAATAAAAATTGAAAATCGTTCGACCCTTCTGAAGGATCCCTACGAGTTCTGTCAGCAAAACCCGTAGGCATCCTGCAGTAGGGTCGAACCCAACTGGGGCCCAGGGTCTTTCTCTGAAAGGAACGCTTGGCCTTAGTGTGAAAGGCAAATAAGGAATGGGGTGAGTTGTTTAATCAGTAAGAGTCAGACAGCTTCTCGCTCCGCCGAAGGGCGGGATTCGTCGTTGAATGTTTTTTACCCACCATAAAAAAAACAGGCGTTTTCTGAGTTCTCTAGTTCTTCCGTTCGAAACCGCCTTTGTAAACCGCTCTTAAGCTATTGTTTATGACTATGGTATTTAGCTTAATCAAACTTCATGGTGGGTGGGGAGATGGGGAACCCATTAATGTTGGTGTCTGCGAAATTAGGACTTCGAAAATGAGGCCTTGAAACATCACACGCAATAGATTAGGCGTGCTGTACACTCACTTTGCTGGATTTCAGTGTTCTGAAGGCCATACACCATCTTTCTATCATCATTTCAGCCGAAAGTCCACTGCTGGACATAGGCCGCCACAATGAACGGTTCTGTGTATCTCGCATCCATCGGATTCCCGCAGCTCTTGCCATGTCATCCCTCCACTTATGGATTGATGCCATCTAAATTATAATTGGACGGGAAGACCGCACCAGGCAATTGCTCCAGTCCTTCGACGAATTTTAGTTACATTGAACATTTTAGTTGTCAGCAAACTGAAGAGACTCTCCTGGGTCGAAGCCTCCTGGAGCCAAGGTTTGATGCGAAAGCGTAACACCACGACCTGGTGTTCAACCTTGCAGTTTGCGGACAGCTCCTTGAGGATCACTTGCGTAGCAACGCGTAGCGGTATGGTACTACGGTTGGTTGGTGGCGCTACGAAAGGTCATCACTAATTAGACTATTGTATTGAACTTATGGGGCCAAATGGAATGGGTAGCTCGCCGTCCGGTTGTCTGGTAACAGTCCGGATCAAGCCCAAGTCGTCGACGGCGCGCTCTGTTTCTATACACCTCAAGTATTTCTCAGCGAAAGGGTCAAAGCCTATTGGGGCCGAGGGTCTTTTTCTGAAAGGAAGGCCTGGCGTCAGTGCGAAAGGCAAAGAAGGAACGGGGTAGGTTGTTTAGTCAGTAAGTCTGACACTGTTTCCCGCTCAGTCCAAGGGCGGGATTCGTCATTGAATGATTTTTAAGTACCATAAAAAAACCCATTGACCATTTTCGAGCAAAACTAAGTTCCGGTCAGTATTCATCAGTGGCGGACGGAGGCTGTAAGTGGGTCGCCGTATTTCTTAATTCGTCAAGTGGACCGCCAATGACCTGACCCTGACCAGGCTTCGAGGACAGTACCGCCTGCCTGACACCGCCGATCACTTGCGTAGCAACGAGGTATGGTACTTTTTTATGGTAGGTAAAAATCATCCAATGACGAATCCCGCTCTTGGGTTGGAACGGGAGACAGTGTCAGACTCTTACTGACTAAACAACCTACCCCGTTCCTCCCTTGGCTTATTCCCAGAGCCCCGGTATAACGCTTTCAGCGGTACTACGGTTGATTGGTGGTACTACGAAAGGTACTAATTAGACTATTGTATTGAACTTATGGGGCAGAATAAGTATAGTCTTTCTTTCTTTTTTGTAAGAAAGCCCCATTTATTTATTTATTTATTTTAGTTTTTAGTATTTGTTGAATAACAAATCAGTGATGTGGATTGGATCAGGTACTTAATAAAAATCTGTGAATTTTTTTGTGTAATGCAGCATAAACAGCCTAGTGACAGACAGACAGAGGAGTCTCAGTAATCAGGTCTCGTTTTGTCACTTTCGGTACAGAACCCAAAAAAAACAAAATAGATGATTAAAAATGTATTTCTCAATGGCTTCAATGAGCGAAAGTTATTATAGTCACGAATGAATGCTTTTAGCCAAGCGTGCGTTGTCTAACATCTCACCGCTTAGCAACATCAAGCGAGATACTATACTCTATTCGCGTTAAAATCAGACATTTAAAGAAACCATTTTTACTGTCTTTTCAACCGATTTTAACTTGTATTCCGTAAGTATAAGGATGGCATTAAAAGCAAAAAGTAGTCGTTAAATATCTAAATATTTACTGCAGCCGCCATTTGTCGTTCTACCAAATGTAATAAAACTCAAAAGCGGTGTAAAAAAGATTTTCTTAAATATCTAATATTATTTTTAACCATCAACTTATATCTTAGCGATAGACAAGCACGTTCATAGAAACTATTTGTCAAAATCATCATCATCAGCCTTTCAATGTTCCCACTGCTGGGACACAGGCCTCCTCTCTAGGAGAGGGAATGGGCCATAATCCACCACGCGGGCCCAGTGCGGATTGGTGGATGTCACATGTCTTCGAATTTTTGGTTCTAAGACATGTCGGTTTCCTCACGATGTTTTCCTTCACCGTTTAGAGAGCAATGGTGATGAAATAAATTACACAAAGTAATGCGCCTTACTGGGTTCGAACCTGCGACCAAAAAATGTTTGTCAAAAGAAAAGTTAATACTAAGGTCCGCTGCAGCGCTTCATTAACATTATGTCGTCTAACAAAACTTTTAAAACTGACAGCGCTCTCACACTGCGTGAACGTCAAAACTGCACTAATGTCATTAATGTAAAGGTGTATGGCCTGCAGATCACCTAATTCAAGTAAAGTGACTGTACGGTACGTCTAATCTAGTGCGTAGTACATATAGTATATCGATGTTTTGAACGTAGCATATTACTCGAAACATTAAAAAGCTAGTAAAAAACTTACTCTTACTTTCGCTTTAAGTGCCGGAGAGCAGTAATACCCGTACGGTAACGGCAACGACGAAGAATGTACAGGTCGCGGGTTCAAACTCAGCCATTAGCATTACTTTGTGTAATTTATTTCATTACCACTGCTTTCAAAACGGTGAAGGACATCGTGAGAAAACCGGCATGTCCTAGAACCAAACATTTTTCAATGTCATTTACCTACCCGTGTGCTAGATTACGGCCCATTCCTTCTCTTAGAGAGAAGGCCTGAGTCCTAGCAGTTACACCATTGCATGTCTGATTACAATGTTCCAGGAGTTGTCAGCAAATCATAAGGGCCCAACAGGGTCAAAGTCTACTGGGACCAAGGATCGTTTTCCGAAAGGAAGATTCGGCCCCGGTATGAAAACAATGAAGGTATTGGATGAGCGCAACAGCCTATCGCTCAAAACATTTTTTTTTTCGCTGGGAAAATCTTCCAACGACCTCCCGCCCTTGGTCGGAGCGGGTGTCAGACTTTAACTGACTAAAAGCCGACCTTGTTCCTTCGTGCCTTAGCTGGAACTAAGCCCAGGTGTCTCTAACCCTACTTGGCCCCTACTCTCTCCTGACAACTCCTTGACGCTGCTACGCTGCGTGTTGCGAATTCGATTCCTGCACGGAACAAATATTTGTATGTCCTACAGAAATTGTTTTTTCGGTTGTCTATCTGTGTGAGTTTACATGACAACATACGGATAACAAGTTATTTCTAGAATGGGGCAATGTTTTTTTTTAACTAATACATTACTTGCCAGCGAGCGTCTAGGTCATTGTCCCTTAGAAAACTCAACATTGCTGCTCACCTCCCAGTAAAATGGCGACAATTATAATACAAATCAAGATTGCGATACCATCTTTACATATTGCAACAAAGAAACTACACATTTACCTTCATAAGAACACCGTATATACATATTAGTCACACTAAACCATCGATATATTATGTTCTACGCACTAGATCAGGCGTACCGTACAGTCACTTTACTTGACTTTGTAATCTGCAGGCCATACACCTTTACATTGATGACATTAATGCAGTTTTGACGTCCACGCAGTGTGAGAGCGCTGTCAGTTTTAAAAGTTTTGTTTGACGACATAACGCCAATGAAGCGCTGAAGCGGAGTTTCGTATTAACTTTTCAGTATTTTGAAAAATAGTTTCTATGAACGTGCTTGAATATAGTTCGTTTTTTAATCCTAGACTACAATTTGACAGCTTAAAATGTCAAACTCTAGAAAATTGCGAACATATTTCTAGAGTGTGACATTCTGAGTTGTCAAATCGTAGTCTAGGATTAAAAAACGATCTCTAAGTCAATGCACTAATCAAGAATATGACGTCACAGCGCTACAGATTAACAACAACGCCCCAAGCAACACTAACAGTTCGAAATTCGAAATCTAAATATAAACGCAACAGTCAACAGAAACTTGTTGTTGTACTAGACTACAGACGTTTCTGTACGTGTGTATTATCTGTGCGTATGTGTGGGTAAGTTTACAAACAAGAGCACACATGCGCAGTTCACACGTGCGGGAGTCTCGTGGCGTTTGTACTCGTGTTTCTATTGAACACACTCGTTTGAGTTGTTACGTCACACGTATTGGCTGTATGTATCGAGGTTGCTTTGCGTTTTATAAAGTTACGACTTACGAGTTTGTAGTCTATGGATTGACGGCGGGAGGACAAGATGGCGTTTTGAAATTGTTCTTTTTGACATTACGCTTGTCTCTTACGGAGTTTGCAGAGCTGTGTTTTTTTTTTACAAGTTTTTGTTTTAGTGTTCCGAATGTAAAGGGCAAAACCCTTTTACTAATATTCGTATTTATAAAGAAGTAAAAGTAACTACTTAACTAACAATTTGTATATTCTATAGTTAAGTAAAACTGAAAGTAATGACTATAAGAAATTACAGTACGGCCGTCGGATCTTGGCGAGTCTGAAGTTAGGCTCTACGAATTTTAGCGCTTGAAAACTCGCATAAAAAAATAAAGGTTTAAAAAAAATAAATGGCAATAACAGTTTTTAACAGCAATAACAACTAGAAATTGCATTTAATTTTTTTCAAGCGCTAAAATTCGCAGAGCCTAACTTGAAACTTCAGACTCGCCGAGATCCGACGGCCGTACCTTGCTTTTGCTTACGAACTTTTCTTTGACTTACGGACCCTTAGTGCGCGAGTCCAACTCGCACTTGGCCGGTTTGTTTATTTGGGTCAAATCTTTCAAATGAATTTTAAAACAGTTCCCAGTAACCGATTGAGGTGAAATTTTACAGAAATAGTTCAATTTGAATGACACTGCATGCTTAGCTAAATGACGTCATTCCAAATCCAATATGGCGGTGTTTTGAAGATGGCGGCTTAATTTATTTTATTTAAGTCCCCTTGTTACAATTAAATGGGTTCGTTGAAACGATTTAAAAGATTTTACGAAAAGGGGTGAAACGAGGATTCAAAATTTGTATGGAAAAATCGAATAAAAAAAAAGCAATCTTATTGATACTACTACTTTTTTTTTATTAAGTAATTATAGGTTCTGCTATCTACTGTTCTAAAAAAACAAGGTAGTATCTGGCTTTTTACTTTCAGTAAGTAACATTTTTTTCTCTTTCTCAACGTAAATACTTGTAAAAACTTCAAACAATAAAGATTAATCAAAGTAAATTCAACACCCATCGGCCAATGTCTTGGTAAGCTATGCGACCTTCGAGGCTCGACCTTCGCGAGCTCGTGATCTACTTGCTTCACGTTTGTACCTACTGACTTACAGCCATTTGTTTCAAGTTCATTCTAAGTGATACTATCGGTATAGCTTAGAATGAACTTAGCTCTGGAGTTATAGGAAACAGTACTCTTGGAATCGGCGCGTACTGTTAGGAGATCCTTCGTTATCTGGACCTACTTACCTGACGTCTTGGTAAGCTATGCGACCTTCGAGGCTCGACCTTCGCGAGCTCGTGATCCACTTGCTTTACGTTCGTACCTACTGACTTACAGCCATTTGTTTCAAGTTCATTCTAAGTGATACTATCGGTGTAACTTAGAATGAACTTAGCTCTGGAGTTATAGGAAACTGTACTCTTGTTAGATGCTTCGCTCCAGTCCAGGCGTCATATGAACCTACTTACCTATAGTCTTGGTAAACTATGCGACCTTCGAGGCCCGACCTTCGCAAGCTCATGGTCTACTAGCTTCACGTTTGTACCTACTGACTTACAGCCATTTGTTTCAAGTTCATTCTAAGTGATACTATCGGTATAACTTAGAATGAACTTGGTTGTGGAGTTATAGGAAACAGTATTCTTGGAATCGGCGCGTACTGTTAGGAGATCCTTCGCTCCAGTCCAGGAGTCATCTGGACCTACTTACCTATAGTCTTGCTAAACTATGCGACCTTCAAGGCCTGACCTTCGCAAGCTCGTGATCTACTTGCTTCACGTTTGTACCTACTAACTTACAGCCATTTGTTTCAAGTTCATTCTAAGTGATACTATCGGTATAACTTAGAATGAACTTAGCTCTGGAGTTATAGGAAACAGTACTCTTGGAATCGGCGCGTACTGTTAGGAGATCCTTCGTTATCTGGACCTACTTACCTGACGTCTTGGTAAGCTATGCGACCTTCAAGGCCCGATCATCGAGAGGTCGTGATCTACTTGCTTCACGTATGTAACTACTGACTTACAGCCATTTGTTTCAAGTTTATTCTAAGTGATACTATCGGTATAACTTAGAATGAACTTAGCTCTGGAGTTATAGGAAACAGTACTCTTGGAATCGGCGCGTACTGTTAGGAGATCCTTCGTTATCTGGACCTACTTACCTGACGTCTTGGTAAGCTATGTGACCTTCGAGGCCCGATCTTCGAGAGCTCGTGATCTACTTGCTTCACGTTTGTAACTACTGACTTACAGTCATTTGTTTCAAGTTCATTCTAAGTGATACTATCGGTATAACTTAGAATGAACTTAGTAGTTCTACCGGTAGTTAGGACGCTGTTCACATCATACAGATGACGATGGATTACTATTTTTTAAATTTGTTTTGCTTCGTCGTTTATATCCCGTCCGATTACAATTTAGGTGTTTTTCAAGGCTAGAGTGAATAGGCTCATAATAAACTAGTGCGCCTCACCATCAACGATTGCATCACTGCACGCTGCTTAGTATTATGTGGAATAGCAGTTAAGCACTAGTACACTTATAGTTTTTTTTTTTTTTAATTATAATATTAATTAATTTGTAAGTAAAAATTAGCTTGTATTTTACTTGAAAAGTATAAGTGTTCGACCTTGGCGAGCTCATGATCTAGCTGTAGTATGTTGTACTCGACATTTTATTTCAAGTTCATTCTAAGTTATGCAGTCATTTGTTGCCAAGTTGTAGGCGTGGTTGTCGACAGTACACATAGTAACGAAAATATTTCCGGAATCACCGTGTTGAGCGCTTGATCAATGATTCTACGTATTGTCTAATGCGTTAAAAATGACCAGATAAGTGTAGAGTTGTAACCCAGGGTTTTTCTTAAGTAGCTACCCTAGAGTTACCCAATTAACTCGAATTCCGAGCAGGGTAGGTTGGAGTAAGCCATTGACAATAGAACTTGACGTTTGCGTTCAAAAATGCGAGTGTAGGGTATCTACCCTGTGACGTCATTAGAGTTAACTCCAACCTCAAATTTGATCGCAGCCCCACATTTGTATCTCAAGAACTAGGCTAGCGAAGATCTGTTTTCTCGCAGATTTAGTCGCTAATTAGTCGAAATCATTTACCTCATTGCAGAATTTGTCGGTCACTGGTTTCGTTTCAGCTAACTTCCAGTGTTCTCGGCTCTGACCCACTTCTTGCCAATTCCTAAACAAGGCATCTAAATCGTCCCGCCTTCTCTTTAATCTGCCGCGACTCACTAGTTTATATCAAACTGTACACCCCCATTACATCGCTTTAGAAGCTGAATTTTGAAAAACCCTTTCTTAGTTTACGCCCATGTCATAAAAAGAAGCTTTGTGCAGAATTTCACGTTCCTAGGTCCAGTAGTTTTGGCTGTGCGTTGATATGTCAGTCAGTCAGTTTCTCCTTTTATATCATTACATAGTATAAAACAAAGTTAGCTGTCCCTATGTATGCTTAGATCTTTAAAAGTACGCAACGGATTTTGACGCGGTTTTTAATAGATAGAGTGATTCAAGAGGAAGGTTTATGTGTAATACATGTATAATATATTCAATATCAGTATCCGTGCGAAGCTGGGACGGGTCGCTAGTGTATAGATAAAATAAAAACATGAATGCTGGACTGTTCATATACGATCCAATCCGCGTGAACACACCCACTCCGATATAATTACACATTACACGCTGATGTTGGCGTGTAAATTGAGTAGAAACGGAACGTTTCACTGCTGTTGGACAGAGGCGGTGTTCTGCAGTTAGAGTACGATGTGTTGTGGCTATTTATAAAGAAGAGAGAGGGTTGGGGTGGCTGGTTTGTGAGGCTTGAGTTGTGGTATCTTTTTTCATAGTGGCTACAAATGCATGAGCGTCAAGATGTCGCGAGCCGAAAAAAAATAAAGTAGTATATTTTGATAGGAGCAGTGAAAGTTTGAAAAAACGAGGCGAAATTTGCCTGAGCCGCAGGTGAGGGTGGCTTAGTGTTCCTTAGCGCCCGGCCTGATACCTTAAATGTAATGAAATGTGGCGAAATCTGTGTGGGTATATTGACAGGAATAAGATCGGATTTTCTAAGTATATTGGAAAACTAAATAACGGAACTGATTAGCATCTGTACATTCTCAGTAAGGCTGCGTTACACACAAACGTTCTACAACCGCACTGCGGCCGCGCGTCATTTGTTTATATGAAAAAACAAAACAGCGCGACAGTCGCGCGGCACGTTGCGGCTAATTTGAATTCTTTAGGGTCGGTTCATATCTGACGGATGATGCGTCAAGCGTATCGTCGGTCGCGACTATTCGGTCGAATGGGTCGGTTCATATCAAAGCGTATCATCCGTCCTGCCACTAGTCAGTTTTTACGTTTAGCATCTACAGAGCGGTTGTGTTGTGTGATATTGAATTTTAAAATGAAGCCTATCGAAATTATTGCTATTTGGGGGAGGCTTATAATTATAAACTAATTGATTGGAAGTATCTTTGTTTTACTGTGACCATCCTGACGTAACACTTGGTTCACATAAACGATTTCTGCTAATGTTACGTCTAGTCTGTATGCATCAATCAAAATACACGTAGAGCGTGGCGCGCGCGACGTTACCGCTGTTACGTCGACCGATAATGCGTTGACGGAAACGGAATAGACGCTGTACGCTCGACGCACTAACGTATCATCGGTTGAGTGTGAACGGTCAAGTATTTTTCTATACATTTGTCTGTTCTGGCGTTACGCGACCGATAATACGCGACGCATGTTCCGTCAGATATGAACCGACCCTAAGGGTCAATTTATACTAGAGCAGAGTCGAAGCTTCTGTCCTAAACACGCGCATTCTTCGGAATTCGCACGTCTTTTTAAAATCTCAGAAGTAATGTGCACGTTACGCTGTGAAGTTAAGGTTAAATTTGTTATCTTCAGTTTTGGACGGACGCATTAATACGTAGTTCACACTTGACTTACAGATTGTTGTATTATCATCATCATCCTACCCTTATCCCATATTACTTGGGGTCGGTGCAACATGTTTTTTCCTTCCACTCTGTCCTGTTACCCGTCACACTATCACTAACTCCCTTTTCTTACATATCACTCCTCACACAATCCATCCATCTCTGTATTATACGCGTCTATTTTGGGCAAAATAAACATTGTTTTCTTTCTTTTTTCATTCTTCGACTTTGCCTTACCCTTAGGCAATAATATTCTTGGTCGAGGTGCAAAGTATACTCGTGTCTCTCATCGCCTGCTTATCACCGCTATCTCAGGTGCGTTCCTGATAACGTATGCCATAAAGAACATATTGAGCACGGCCGGTATCGCGACGATAACAAATGTGGCTGGTGGTTCTGAGGCACGCGACTGGCCGATACGACGCTGTTATCGCTGGACCGCTTGGCCGTATCGTCACAGAGTATGCGACGTCGAAACGACAGATGGACTTTCTTTAATAGGGGTCAGTTTTGATAACGTGAAAAACTTAGCTATTCCAGTATAATCATTACATAGTGTAAAACAAAGTCGCTTACAGCTGTCCCTATGTATGCTTAGATCTTTAAAAGTACGCAACGGATTTTGATGCGGTTTTTTTTTTAATAGATACAGTGATTCAAGAGGAAAGTTTGTATGCATAATACATGCATCAATTACCGTGCGCAGATGGAGAGGGTCGCGAGTATATCCATACTATCCATACTTCCATACTAATATTATAAATGCGAAAGTAACTCTGTCTGTCTGTCTTTCTGTCTGTCTGTTACGCTTTCCCGCTTAAACCTCTCACACGATTTTGATGAAATTTGGCACAGACAATCTTTAGACCCTGAGAAAGAACATAGGCTACCTTTTATTGCGAAAAAAAAGACGCAGACAAAGTCGCGGGTACCAGCTAGTAATATATATAAATTTAGTACGTACTAGATTAGGCGTACCGTATACTCATCTAGCTGAACTTAAGTGTTCTGCAGGCCATACACTGTCACATTTGTGTATTTTTTCATACTCAATTCATTAATTTCAAATAGACCATTTACAGGCACATTTGAATTGTTAAAATGTCGGTCAGCCAAATAAATTGCAAATAGGTAATTTGCACGTTCCAAAGCGTAGATCTCAATGGAGAAGAACTTGCAAGAAACTCCATGGATAGTTTTTTAAATCATAATATGACCGGATATTTGGGTGGAAAACCAGGTAACATAACAAGATTATGTGTAAGTAGCTTTTTCGTTTTTCATGATACAGTTATACGATTGACAGGATTTGACGTCACGCTGTACTGTTAAATCAAAGATATTTTTGCAAAAATTGAAGAACTCTGGAGATGAGTAAAATTGAAAAACTGAATTCTGATGAAAATTTTTCCGTTCACAGTTCGTAAATAAATTAAATTTTTCGTAAATAAACAGAATAAAAAAAAAATACGTGTGGCACTCGGGGACTGCCGCGGTAAAGCTATTGCATAGCATTCTGTATCAACTTATGCACAAACAACATTTTTTCGTGACTTTCTTCATTAATAATAAATGCACTTTGTTCATTCATATTCAAAACACTTTATACACAAATTTTACAAGTACAGCCGTTCACTGTTGTAGATAAATACTTATACACCTATATACTTTCTCACAAACAGCTGATTATGTATTCGTCCGATTTCGGAGCAGCTCGTCTCGATTCGGGCGAGTTCCGTAAAGTCGTACAATACGTCTAATCGCACGACACACAGCGCCGTGTCGAAGACTGCCGAACTGACACGACGTTAGACGATGCACGGCCTTCAAGCCACACCTCCGTGCCCGTCGGAGTGGGGAGCGTGAGGTTTTTTCGTTACGGAATTTCTGGATTTAGTCCCCGCGCTCAAGGCCTGCGATAGAAGCTATGCAATAGCTTAAAAAAATATTTCTCGATATGACAGTATGACATAATGTCACAACATGGCAAAAACGGTTTTTAAAAAAAAAAATTGCAACTAAGAAAAATGTTAGCAACAATAGAAATCTGCTTTACTCCTGTGTGACATCTACACTAATATCTACACTTAATATAATAAAGAGGTAAAGTTTGTTTTTTTGTTTGTAGGAGGTAATCTCTGGAACTAATGGTTCGATTGGAAAAATTGAAGCTATAATAGAAAGCTGCTTTACTCCTGAGTGACATAGGCTATAAATTATATATATAACATGGATATTAACCGAGCTATCACAACTTTTGTCTCACAAATTTTTCGCGAACGAAGTCGCGGGCAGAAGCTAGTAGGCTATATTTTATGTACGCGGGCGAAGCCGCTGACAAAAGCTTGTACAGAATCACTTCTCGATGTGTAAATCGCTGGCTACCTCAACTAAAGCTCTAATATCAATAAATGAGCAGTAAATATTTATTGAAGGCGACCTTTTCCGTCTGAAGGTCATTCAGGTAGCAGATTCCGTCATAGTTGTTCTTGCCACGTTCGTATTGTTTTTATTTTTATATCGAGATTCTTGAACTCGAGACGGGAATAAAAATATAGACACGCTTTTGTTATCAGTCTGACTTGAAAATTTGTAGGGTTCCGTACTATAAAAAAAAATTGGGTTCTCTTATAGATTTTTTTGTTCGTCTATGGCTGAGAGCAGTGGTGGCCGAGTGGTAAAGGCCCCGACTACGAGTTGTCGGTCGCGGGTTCGAACCCAGCCAGGCGCAATACTTTGTGTAATTTATTTCATCACCACTGCTCTCAAAACGGTGAAGGAACACATCGTGAGGAAACCGGCATGTCCTAAAACCAAAAATTCGAAGACATGTGACATCCACCAATCCGCACTGGGCCCGCCTGGTGGATTATGGCCCATTCCCTCTCCTAGAGAGGAGACCTGTGTCCCAGCAGTGGGAACATTAATAAGGCTGATGATGATGATGGCTGAAGCGCAGGTTGAGGAAGAGGTTGTAATCGTATCGTCAGTATGGCCGAACTTGATTAGAGTTCATTAGGAAGCATAAATTAAACAGAAGTGACATTGGCATTCCAAAGTATTTTATCTAGTCCTACTTCAGAAGTGGCCAATGAGCTTTATAAATTTTGTTTGCAATAGATCCATTAGAGCCTTAGTTTAGTATCTCGTGTAAGACACAAGTGTTAGTTGTAATGAGGCTGTCTTAGTTGAATTAAGAATAAAGCTTCTAAAACAAAAAGGAAAAAGAGGACACTGGTGTCCGCACTATTCTAATAGTCACAGTCGCTATTATTATAATGTAAACAAAACTATTAATATAGTCACAAAATATTGATTTATTATTGCAAATCAAGTTGAACAGGACTTTGCTTCTATGCGTATAACTTTTTACTATGGAAGAATTGCGTAGGGAGACTTGGCTTTTTTACATTTCATGTTTTTGGTGGGATTATACATTTATTTGGTTTGAAGTCACATACAAATTTGGGCAAGCGGAACCCGAAGTGCGCAAATCCGATTCGCACTTGCCCAATTTTATTTTTAACAAGATTCTTGAACTCAGACAGGAATGAATAGACACGCGTTTTGTTATCAATCAGTATTTTGATAAACTTAATGCGGTTAGGTCATTAACATTTTTTTTTTGTTTTGATATCTTTGATGCGGAAGTCTGATCGTATAACGTGTTTTATTTGTTGGTCATCGATATATATATAAATATATATTATATAATAACGCACTAGATCAGGTGTGCCGTACAGTCACTTTACTTGACTCAGTTGATCTGCAGGCCATACACCTTTACATTGATGACATTAGTGCAGTTTCAGCGCTGTCAGTTTAAAAGAGGAAAGTTTATATTTATAACTAACCTTCTGACAGCGGCTTCGCTCGCGTGAAAGAATCTCCAATTTTGATCCCCATTACATCCCGCTCAGCTCCTAAAGCTGAAGTTTGAAAAACCCTTTCTTAGTGTTCGCCTACGTCATAAAAGGAAGCCTTGTGTAAAATTTCACGGTCCTAGTCCTAGTAGTTTTGGCTGTGCGTTGATTTGTCAGTCAGTCAGTTTCTCCTTTTAATATATGCCTAATATATAATTTAATATCAGCATTGCACCCGTGCGAAGCTGAGGCGGGTCGCTAGTATAAAATAATGCGTAGTTAAGAAGACCTTCGCAGGTACCTACGCAACGCCGCATTCGAATGCTGTTCGAAGTTTGAAAAGACCCCACGCTTCTTATTCCATACAAAAACAGACAAAAAGAAACCTCGGTTGTTTTGTTCGCAACGCCATTTATATTCCCGTCTCGCTCCCACACTATAACCCACCCTAGGAGCGAGTGAGACGGCGAACATCCACGAATTTCGTATTTATGTCAAACTTTGTCACCGACCGCGAACTCTTAGCGGCCAGTCACTCGAATGTGAACTTTATTTTTTGTAATTTAAGGCATTTTTTTGCTTCGACAGTTTCTGACAATAAAGTATGATTTTTCATTATTCACACGCGATTATCATAAGAATAGCATCTTATTAGCTATGAAATATGGTTGAAATTACAACGGCTAGTTTTTATGCGAAATGCTACCGATCTCGTACTGGGTGTCGTTCGAAATTACACCTTATGTAGATGAAAATAGAATTGATAATAGTTTGTTGATGGGTTCTTGAGCAAACTTGGGTTCCCGAAAACATGTGGGGTCATTGACTCCTCTTAGCTTCTCGTGAACTATTTGAGGGTGACTTCTCCGAGAACCTACGGTTTTGCGTTGAACTCAACTATTTGGGATGGACCAAATGATTTCCCTTTGTCTTGAGTTTGTTTGGAGAATTCTCAGGTTTAAACTGTTAATAGTTTCGGCATGAGGTAATTTTGAAGACATAAAATCTTGTGTCGGTCTTGACAAGCAAGGACTGTGGTACAGTACGGCTGTCGGATCTTGGCGCGTCTGATGTTAGGCTCTGCGAATTTTAGCGCTTGAAAACTCGTACAAAAATAAATGGTTTAAACAAAATAAATTTAATTTGCTGTTGTTTTTGCTGTTAAAAACTGTTATTGGTATATATATATATTTTTTTAAAACCTTTGTTTTTGTACAAGTTTTCAAACGCTAAAATTTTCAGAGCTGAGTTCAGACTCGCCAAGATCCGACGGCCGCACTGTGCTTACGTTGGACATTTTTTTTTCCACAACTAACACACAACGTCGTCTAGTCCCAAGCTAAGCAGAGCTTGTGTTTTGAGTACTAGATAGCTATCAGCTATGTATTCCTAAATAAACACATATTATAGATAAAACACACCCAGACCAAGAACAGATGTCGTACTCATCACACAAACATTTCTTCTGGGTGGGAATCGAACCCCATTACTTCTGGCATAGCAGTTAGGGCCGCCAACCACTAGACCAACGGGTCAGTCCAAATGAAATCATATAGTCTTGAAATAGCAAGGACTGTGGGACCAAGGATATGGTTGAACAGGCTCAGTAGGGTCAAAGCCTCCTGGGGCCAAAGGTTGATGCGAAAGCGTATTTAAAGCGTCCTGGGCTCGAGGCTAAGAGGAGACGGGGTAGGTTGTTTAGTCAGTAAGAGTCTGACACTGTCTCCCTCTTCGCCAGAGGCCGGGATTCGTCATTAGATGATTTTTACCTACCATAATAGTGTATGGTAGGTCAAGAGTGAATAGGTTACTTCTAGGCAAGCGTGCTCCATCGTCGACCACATCATAGCTTACCATCAGATGAGATATTAGTTAAGCGCTAGCTTAACTTTACGATACTAAACAAACATTAAATACTAGCTTTTGTCAGCGGCTTCGCCCGCGTACATAAAATATAGCCTATGTCACTCAGGAGTGAAGCAGCTATCTATTGTTGCTAATTTTTTTCCGATCGGACCAGTAGTTCCAGAGATTGCCTCCTACAAACAAAAAAACAAAAAAACAAACTTTACCTCTTTATTATATTAAGTGTAGATGTATAAAAAAAGAACTTGTTTTTTAAAATAACTTATAGGTAATAAAAATGCCGTTTTTTGAGTAAGTAAATATATTCGAATAACATAACGGAATGATCAACGAAATTATATTTAGTCGTCATTCGGCCTTTTCTAAAGAAGAAAAGCAAAATACTCCTATCTATACGGTGACTAATAATTAGTGACAGATACTTAAACACGTGATTGGAAAGCGGACCCCGGGCACCGAGGTGAAAGCCAAGGAAGCAACCGGGACTAACGCTGAGATGATGATGATGATGATGACTTAAACACGTGATTGTAGTCATGATAACAAACTACTTTTACTATGGGAGCCAAACTATAATCGTTAATATACCTAATAAGAATATAATATACTAGCTTTTGTCGGCGGCTTCGCCCGCGTACATAAAATATAGCCTATGTCACTCAGGAGTAAAGCAGCTTTCTATTGTTGCTAAATTTTTTTCAATCGGACCAGTAGTTCCAGAGATTACCTCCTACAAACAAAAAACAAACTTTACCTCTTTATTATATTAGTGTAGGTTTCACAACTATCACACAACGCTGTCTAGTCTCAAGCTAAGCAGAGCTTGTGTTATGAGTACTAGACAACTGATAAACATACTTATATATATTTCTACATACATTACATACATATTACAGATAAATTACACCCAGACACAGAACAAATGATCGTGCTCATCACACAAACATTTGTCCTGGGTGGGTATCAAACCCACGACCTCCGGCATAGCACTCAGGGTCACTAATTACTTATAGGCCAGTCATTAAAAATTTTATAAGTTCAGTACATTTTAACCAGTTAGGCGAACATAAATGTACTGACCAGCAAATTTTTTTCGCGATTGCAGTGTTGGTCTCATAGTACGAAAAGTACATTGTTATCCTAGGGGTGAAAGTAAGTTTTTAGTCCCGAGAAATTGTTTGGCTAAAAGTTCGAGGGACTAAATAACTCTTTAACCCCTATTTTAATTTAAATTAATTTTGGTTTTAGGGATTTTAAAGGAGTTATTATCAAGCTCTATGTTACTTCCTCTCAAAAACTTCAAGTAAATATACTTTCCATATTTCGAACACTGAATATTACATAAACCTCAGTTTGGAAAGTACCAATAAGACCCTTCGAAAAGGAACAGGAAACGAGTTTTTTAGTGCTAAAAAAACAACTTTCGTGAACTGATTTCGGGCGAAAACCGAACGGCTAACTGTTCTGCGGAACCAGTAGTTTATATATTTATATAAGTAAGTACTCTCGCTAAAAACCTGCCTCCGAAACAGGCCAAATACGTCGGCGTCAGGACTAAATAATTCGCAAAGCTTTAAAAGAAAATTGAGTGTGTTGCTGACGATCCAAACTGAGCAGTGATATCCGAGTAGTAACGGCTCCGACTTACGAGTTGTAGGTCGCGGGTTCAAACCTAACCAGTCGCATAACTTGTAATTTATTTCATCACCACTGCTCTCGAAACGGTGAAGGAAAACATCGTGAGGAAATCGGCATGTCCTAGAACCAAACATTCGAAGACATGTGACATCCACCAACCCGCATTGGGTATGCGTGCTGGATTACGGCCCATTCCCTCTCCTTAAGAGGAGGCCTGAGTCTCAACATCGGGAACATTATGATACTTTCTCTAAAATCCCCAAAATAAACAAACTAAAAGACTACAGCGAATAGACTCTAAATAAAATAATGCGCTTCACCATCAACGACTGCATCACTGCTTACCATCAGGTGGGAGCGCAGTCAAGCATTGGCTTATTATTAACTAGCGACCCGCCCCAGCTTCGCACGGGTACTGATATGAATATATTATGCATGTATTATATACACTTAAACCTTCCTCATGAATTAGTCTATCTATTAAAAAAAGCCGCATCAAAATCCGTTGCGTACTTTTAAAGATTTAAGCATACATAGGGAATAAACAACTTTGTTTTGAATGATAACTTTCGTACTATGGGACCACACCTGAAATCGCAAAATAAAACTGGTCAAAATATACTGAACTTGTAAATTTTTTTCGCGATTTCAGATTTGGTCCCATAGTAAAAGTAGTTTGTTATCATGACTACAATCACATGTTTAAGTATCGGTCACTAATTTCCAGTCACACTATACTTTTGCCTGCAGCTTCGCTCCCGGCAACAGAAAAATGTGATAAATGAAATAAATTTTGACCGAAATCAGCTGGTCAGTACTTTTACGTTCGTCTAACTAAAGTGTACTGAACTAGCTGAATTTTTTCGCGATTTCAGCTCTTCACGACCAGCAGTTTCAGGCATCTTTTTTTGTTTTTGTGATGTTCTTTGATCCGTCAGTCAGGACAAAGCATTTTATACGTGTATTAGCTTTTGCCCGCGGCTTCGCCCGCGTGGTATTGGGTTTGGGGCTGGGGTTCCCGGGATAAAAAGTAGCCTATGTTTTATTCCGGAGTGTATCCTATGCCTGTGCCAAATTTCATCCAGATCCGTCCAGCTGTTTTGGCGTGATTGAGTAACAAACATCCAAACATTGTAACTTTCGCATTTATAATATTAGTAAGATAACTTGACAAAATGTATGGAGCAGCGGTTCTTTTTTCGTGATTTTCAGGTTGGTCTCACAGTAAGGGATGATTCTCATTAGAACGTGCTGTGCCCGGGGCGGGGCCCGGACGGGGCACGGTTTTAATCAGTTTCATATATTTTGTATGAATCAATTTATATCTTCTTCTTCTTTTCGTGTCGATTTGACTCAAATTTTGTCCGACCAGTATTTAGCCACCTGGACAGCTCTCTCGTTGGCCTCGTACAAGTCATTAAAGGTGCAGGTGGTAGTGCAAGCTGAGCAAGAAAGGAGATGACGCATATCCTGTGAAGGGGCTCCACACTGGCACTGTACTTGCGATGGGTCAAGGAAGCCCCATTTGGCCAGATTATCTCTGCAGCGACCAACTTGAACCCGCAGTCGGTTCAGGGATTTCCAGATTGGCCACTGCAGTTCGTGTCCCGGTGGCAGATGTTCTGCCGGGGGAATGAAGTTAAGAGGAGTGGGATATCGTTCCCTCCACAGTTCGCGTCTCTGGTCCGAGCCGCCACTCTCCGAAGACCTCGTAAATCTTAGAAAGCTTTTACGACTTTTCAAGCGCGCACGTGGGAGTTGATGGCCGTAAAGGGGGTGGCGGCTATCTTGCTCCTGCTTAGATTTTTCAGTTCGGCTGGCTAGTTCACGGCGAACCTCCGGTGGAGCTATACCCGCCAATGGATACAGCATTGCTAGTGGGGTTGGTTTTAAGCATCCCGTTATGATGCGACAGGAATCGTTTAGCGCTGTGTCTACCTCCCTAGCATGAGTGGAACGATGCCACACTGGACATGCAAACTCCCCCGCAGAAAAAGAGAGACACAGGCCGGTTGTACGCAATACCTGTGGCGATGCTCCCCAGCTGGTGGATGTCAGACGGCGAAGGATATCGTTTCTAGTCCCGATTTTCTTTTTCGTTTTCACGCAGTGGAACTTATAGGTTAGGGACCGATCCAAGGTGATACCCAGGTAGCAAGGCTGGGGGCAGTGCCGTATATCTACACCTTGCCATGAGATGTCGAGGGCTCTATTTGACTGACGATTGCGGAGGTGGAAGGCACAGGACTGGGTTTTGGACGGATTTGGCCGTAAACCATTCTCGTCATAATATTTTCCAAGTGTTTCCAGAGCTCCTGGCAGTGTTTCCTCGGCTTCTTCAAAACTAGGTGTCTGGGCGGCCAATGCGAGATCGTCTGCATATAAGAAACGGCTTGTTTCTGGGGAACTGGGCTGGTCATTGGTATAGATGTTGAATAGGGTCGGGGCCAATACGCTACCCTGTGGGAGGCCGTTCTTTTGACAACGCCACCTACTCTTGGTGTTGTTGATATGAACTTGGAAGCGTCGGTTGCTCAAAATAGTTCCCAGTATACGCACCAAGCCTGTATCCCCAGTGAGATCGCCAACTTTTAACAAGAGCCGTTTGATGTTCACCGTATCGTAGGCTGCAGACAGATCCACGAACACAACACCTGTAACCCTGTTCGCCTCAAACCCATCTTCGATGTATTGTGTGAGTTTGAGGGTCTGGTTGGTGCACGACTTTCCTGGCCTAAATCCAGCTTGCTCAGGGATAAGATTTGGCTCAATTGCTGGTATTAGGCGGTTGAGTATGAGCCTTTCAAAAAGTTTAAATGTGTGGCAGAGAAGGGATATAGGTCTGTAGTTTTTAGGGTCTTTGGGGCATTTTCCAGATTTTAACAGAGCGACCACTTTAGCACGTCTCCAAAATTTAGGGATCCTACAATCTCTGAGGCAGGTGTTGAACATGGATAATATCCAGGATACAGCTACTGGTCCAAGATGTTTTAATTGCTCGACAGTAATGTCATCGAGACCAGCGGCCTTACCATTTTTTAAATTTTTAATACCGTGTACAACATCTGACAGAGTAAAAGGTGCAGTTATATTTGGAGCATTATCACCTACCACATTTGGCAGTTTTTTATATCAATTTATATTACACAGTGCATTATCCGTGTCCCGTCCGGGCCCGCTCGACGCACTTCAATGCCACGTTTGTTGCACGGTACCGCCCCGTTCTCTCCACGTCCCATCGTAATCAGAACATTTTTCGTGCTGCGTCCGAAAATAAATTGCATAGCACGGACGGGCCCCGGCTCGTCCACGCCCCGGCCCTGGCACGGCCCGCTCTAATGAGAATCATCCCTTAAAGTTGTTCATATTGGTGTGTACAATGATCCTTTTTAAGAAAAGCCCATCTGTCGTATTAACTTTGTATGTATATATAGCTAGATATAATGGCAGGTCTGCAGCCTGACCTCCGGACGGTGAGGGTCACGCCTTGTACCCGAAACGCACCGTCACTGTTACGCTTCGTAATTACTAGATGCGTATGCAACACTGCCGAGCGTAAATCGAGAACATTCTGATAGTATAATCTACCTCAAACTTTTAACCTTTCGAATACTGTAGAGGCATAATAGAAAAGGTTCCTTCGCAGAATGTCCACTTCTCAAAATGTCCACTGGTCGCAAAATGTCCTTTTCTCAGAATGTCTCTATCGCAAAATGTCTCTTTCGCAGAATGTCCACTTCGCAAAATGTCTCTTTAGCAGAATGTCCACTTCGCAAAATGTCACACAACAGTAAGTGTGCGAACGCCAGCTTTCGCAGGGCTGAAGATTTTAAAACCAACATCACGTCTAAACAGCTTAATTTTTTCATAGAACTTGGCGTAATTTATTTTCAAAGTTATGTCTAACACAGACAAAAAGCGAAGATCAGGCAAAAACTATTGAGTGTAGATTTATGGAACTTTCTCACAAACTAAAAGATAATTTAATTACCAATCTTTTGATATACAGCTTCTATTCATGTTGTGTAAATTATAAGTCGAATAGTATTGTTGTGAGGGGGTGACGCTAGCTCCTATTTTGTTTGCTCAAAGTCACTGGCGTATAAATGCCCCTTAAGACTCTTTAACGAGACAGCTATCATAATAAAACATAATGTCTATAAAAAAACTAATTTATATCGTAACGAGTTGTGCAATTTGTTGCGTTGACATGCCACTGTAGCGAAATGTCAAAATTAGGTAAGATTTTTTAAGCGTTCCGTATTCAAAAGGTAAAAACGGGACACTGTTGGGCCGTTTACCGAATTGCGTCAAAATCGTTTTTTTTTTTTTTTGTAACTATCACACAACGTCGTCTAGTCCCAAGCTAAGCTAAACGCTTGTGTTATACTCAATACTCAATATTTTATTGCAATCCATATGTGTACATAGATGGTTTTGGCATTATGGGTACTAGACAACTGAAAAACATACTTATTATATATTTCTTAATAAAAAAAATTCTTTTTTAAGAAATAATCTTTTTATTATATTTTTTTTTATCTACACTAATATAATAAAGAGGTAAAGTTTATTTTTTTGTTTCTTTGTTTTTATTTTTGTTTGTAGGAGGTAATCTCTGGAACTATTGGTCTGATTGGAAAAATTTTAGCAACAATAGAAAGCTGCTTTACTCCTGAGTGACATAGGCTATATCAGGGCCGTTTTATCCATAAGGCAATGTAGGCAACTGCCTAGGGGCCCCGCCAGGTTTAGGGGCCCCGCGCTTCAAGAAAAAAATAGTCCATGTTTCATAAACAGTAAAAAGAATAATTTGAAATTTCGATGACATGACATTTAACTAGCCATTTGCCAAACTATATACATACCTATATATTAAAAAAAAGCGTAATTATGAATAAGGTTTTAGACACAAAGTATATAAAGTTAGTAGGGTAGGGGGGCCCCGAGACGTGCATTGCCTAGGGGCCCCGACGTGCATAAACCGGCCCTGGGCTATATTTTATGTACGCGGGCGAAGCCGCTGACTAAAGCTAGTTATAGATAAATTATGTCGCGGAACTGACCAAATTTAATAGTCTCAAAATAGAAGTTTTTAGCTATTTGAGTATATTAATTGTGACGTTGAGCATTGTTGGGATTCGCGATAAAATCGCTTTTGATGCAATTCCGAACTAGAGGGTAAGAAGATTCAGTGTCAGTCTGTCTGTCACCGGGATGTAGGGATTTTTTTTTTATGGTAGGTGAAAATCATCCAATGACGAAACCCGCTCTTGGGCGGAGCGGGAGACCAGTGTCAGACTCTTACTGACTAAAAAACCTACCCCGTACCTTCCTTGCCTTATTCCTGGAGTCGAGGTAACAGTTTGCACCACCCTCTAGGCTCCAGGAGGCTTCGACCCTGAAGGGCCCCTGCAGTTTCCTGACAACTCCTTGAGGCGCGCGGGAACGGTGCGCGCCGTTGAGGGATGTAGGGATGGAATCGCGATGGAAGAAAATTTCAACTGTCTAAAGTTGAATTTTTTTAACATTTAATCTGTTTTTGTTGCTACAACAAGTAAAATAAAAATTAGACAATGTAATTTTTTTTGTTGTTTTTTTTTTCTTTTAGATATTAATAATGACAGTAAAAAGATGGTTGAAATATACACAGAATATTTAGTTTTAGTAATATTTACTTTTAATTTAACTTAAAAAAAAATTCAAGGCTTTAGCTCAAGGTGAATAGATTATAACAAACTAGTGCGCCTCACCATCAACAATTGCATCACTGCTTACCATCAGGTGAGATTGCAGTCAAGCATTAATTTTATCAAGTTTAAAAAAAACGTGTGCTTCAGTGGGAGCTCTCATACAACAATCGTATTTTTTTATTGTACTACGGAACCCTCCATGTGTAACCCCGACTCGCACATTCCCACTTTTTTTTAATAACGAACCATGAAATAAAACTTTTTTGCTTTTTTTTTATCTTTTACGAAGGCCTTACGTAAGACCACGATGGAGCCAACTGTCGTACGGCGATGGAAAGCGAGGTGAAAGCCGTCCGCTTGAACCGGGCACTTCGCCTCGACCCGGCTCGACTCGCCCCTGATATAAAGACACATTACCTGGTTTAGGTATCGATGATAAACTCGAGTATTTTAATGCACTAAAAATAAGTAGGCAAGTGCGTTGTCGGAGTTCTGTACATATAAACTTACAATAAAGCAAGTTTTTTTTTTATATATTTTTGAAATATGTGTTTTTGTTAAGAAAAACTATAATTTATTTGAGACGAACACTGACAGGCCAAATAGCCGATCACGGCATAAGGACAGACTTCGACTGCCACCAACAAGGCTAAAATTATTTAAGAAAAATGTATACTGCATGTCGATTATTATGTACAATCATTTACCTAATAGTTTACAAGACTTACCGCTGACAATGTTTAAAAAAAAACTGTTCAATATGTTATTATTTAAAAAATATTATAGTGTGAAAGACTATTTAGAAGACAAGTCAATAGAACCTGAAAATTGCTAGTGAGATTAATTAACATCACTGACTGTAAATATATTTGCACGCCATGCTGTGGCAGGATATGTGGAAACCTATATACTGTTACACCTTATGTACCATATTCTAGCAAATAAATGTTTTGATTGATTAATTGATTTCAATAATAATCAATAGTAATCGTAAGCGTAGGTTGACTAGTAGAAACTGCCTTAGGCATTAAGTCCGCCTTTGTACTGTTATGTGCATGAAGAGTTAAATAAATAAACAATCGAAACTAGTTTTTAATGAAAATATTTTTTTCATAACTACCTTTTAGAGCTCGGTTTATATACCTTTTTTATGGTAGGTAAAAATCATCCAATGAATAATCCCGCCCTTGGGCAGAACGGGAATCAGTGTCAGACTCTTACTGACTAAACAACCTTGTCCGTTCCTACGTCGCCATAAAAAATTGCCAAAGGAAGGCTCTAGCCCTGGTATATACCAGGGCTAAAGCCTTCCTTTCAGACACGAACCTTGGCACCAGTTGGCTTTGACCCTTCTGCAGGGTCCCTACGGTACCCCTGAGGGGTTAAACTTGACTTTCACGCGGGCGAAGCCGCTGGCAGTAGTAGTTAGTTTTTGTGAAGGTATCGAGTTGAAATTAAAACCTATACTATTATTCCGATCTTCGGTCCCCTGAAGCTGGCGAAAAATGAAACTTCTAAGTTCACGACAAAAAGAGATACGGCCGTTTATGTCGCAAAAAAACTTTTGACATTGACCTAGAACCTTGAAATTCTCTATGAAGCAAGGTCTTATAGCACAATTATAGGAATAAATTTGAAAACTGCAACTATGTAGTTACGACAGAAAAAAAAGTACTTTTTACTCGATTCGGTAAAATCAGCAAGACTTGATTCGGGGATTGAAATAGGTTAGAGCGAATAGGGTCTTAATAAACTAGTGCGCCTTATAATCATCGATTGCATCACTGCTTACCATGGTGGGATCGCAGTCAAGCACTAGTTTATAGCAATAAAAAAAAGAACTATGCATTTCTTATACAGTTAGTTGGTACGGAACCCGCAATGTATAGAGGCCCTCAATGAATATGTATAAGTAGATGCTAGGTAGGAACGGGATGGGTTGTTTAGTCAGTAAGAGTCTGACACTATTACCCGCTCCGCCTGAAGACAGGATTTGTCGGATGATTTTTACCCACCATCAAAAAAATAAAATAAGCCTCAACGTGAGAGTTCAACTCACACTCACTCAGTTTTATTTTTTAATGGCTTGCCAAAAGCATTTAGCCTACTAAATAATGTCTAGTT
The DNA here is from genome assembly GCA_029852875.1 of Mythimna loreyi. Lineage (NCBI taxonomy): Eukaryota > Metazoa > Arthropoda > Insecta > Lepidoptera > Noctuidae > Mythimna > Mythimna loreyi. Next base: position 10,222,271 of record CM056807.1, on the reverse strand, counting down.
TAGAAAGTGTTTAGTATTTAAAACGGAATACAGTCACTTTGTTTTTCATTGCAATGCGGATGTGAAATATTCTAATACGTTTGCAGTATTTGGCAGTACCGCGCGCCTCAATGAGTTGTCAGCAAACTGTAGGGGCCTTAAAGGGTCGAAGCCTGGGTCAAGGGTTGATGTGAAAGCGTAACACCAGGACCTGGGAATAAGGCAAGGAAGGAATGGGGTAGGTTTTTTAGTCGGTATGAGTCTGACACTGTCTACTGCTCCGCCCAAGAGCGGGATTCGTTAATTTTTACCTACAATAAAAAAAGCGTACTCGGCAAGTTTTACTGAGATAGTCAGCATGTCATAGCATCAGCCTAATAATTGTTCCCCCTGCAGGGATTCAGGGCTCCTCTCTAGGAGAAAGAATGGGCCGTAATCCACCACGCGGGCCCAGTGCGATTTGATAGGTGTCACATGGCTTCGAATTTTTAGTTCTTGGACACGCCAGTTTTCTCACGATGTTTTCCTCCACCGTTTTGAGAGCAGTGATGATGAAATCAATTATACAAAGTATATTAAGTATTTTAATGTGTCTGCACTCTGCAATATTTGGTAGCTGAGGTAGTCAACACTACAATAAAATTTGCAGCTTCGTTTTACCGGTATCGCGCCTGTTTAATGATTCCACGTATTGTCCAGTTGTGCAGACATTTGAGATACGAAACTACACCAATGCCTAACTTCCGACTCGCCCAAGATCCGATGGCCGTACTGTAGTCGGTGCAAACGTTCTGTTCTTCCATTCAGTTCGGGTGACACATCACGTTATCACTAACTCTCCTTTCTTTTGGCTTTCCTCTCCGCTTTTCGTTAGGTTTTGAATAATATACTATTGGTTCAATGCAGATTAGTGGGCCGCGATTTCACCCGTGTATATGCTTACTGTTCCGATCCCGTGGGTAGTGTAGCGTGATGTTACATGGCCTGTAGTCTTCCTCTATAAATGGGCTATCCATCCTACATCACACTGACTGCCTGGCAAATTTTTAAACCCTTAATTCTTTGGATATCGTCATTACAGACACAATAGGTGTTCGAACGCCGGCGGTGACTTGAGCCTTTAGAGACACTGCTGACGTCTGATTAGTCCGATGACTGTTTCTGTGTGCTATCCGCCAGGGTGGTTTGTTAGCGACTGTGTACTCCACCTCGTTCAGCTCTTCAACCTCCATACGTGACAGAGAGCTGACGAGATGCGAGTGTTTTGTTGTAGATTTGCGATACTGGCGGAATAAACGCGATTGTTTGTTAAAACCTCTACGGTTCGGACTATGCGTTTCGCTTCGTCGTTTATTCACACATAGAAGGACTATTTGCCTGCTGCGGTTTGCCTATCTGATTAGAATTTGGGTGTCTTCAAGGCTAGAGTGAATAGGCTCTTAATAAACTAGTGCGCATCACCATCAACGATTTATCATAATCATAATCATTTATTTGCTTAGAAAGTAGGTACATAAAATAAGGTGTTTAAAAAAAGTTTCACAGTCAAGCATTAGTTTATAACAATTGAAGTCTAAAGTCAAAGTATTTTTATATCACATAGGCCTACATGGGCACTTATAAAACGTCAGAAGATAGTGCACGATTCCAAATCGATCGTTTTCTTATGGAGAAAAACCGGCAAGAAACCTCATAAAAAAAAATATATATTTTGACCGATTATTGAGATCAGCAGAAGTCACTATTATTTCAAGGGTGTGATAGACCTACATGGGCACTTATAAAACGTCAGAAGCTAGTGCACAGTTCCAAATTCGTTTTCTTATGGAGAAAAACCAGCAAGAAACTCCATAAAAAAAAACAGAGGTAGATATTTTGACCGATTATTGAGGTCAGCAGAACTCACCATTATTTCAAGGGTGTGATTTGGGCAAACACAACTTTAATAGCATAACAAAATAATATGTCCGCCGACAGAATCATTACATAGTATAAACAATGTTGGCTGTCCCTATGTATGCTTAGATCTTTAAAAGTACGTAACGGATTTTGATGCGGTTTTTTTTTAATAGATACAGTGATTCAAGAGGAAGGTTTTGTGCATAATATATTCAATATCAGTACCGTGCGAAGCTGGCGATGGTCGATTATATTTTTGACCGATTATTGAGGTCATCAGAACTCACCATTATTTCAAGGGTGTGATTTGAACAGACACAACTCTGATAGCATAACAAAATAACATGTCCGCCAACAGAATAGTAAAACAAAGAGCTGTGAGTGTATGACGCGATCATTGCGTCATTACCCACCGAAGCATGCGACGACTCTGTTTGAAGGCTACACGTGCTAAGCGGCAGCACGGAGCAGAAACGTAGTGCGTTTGCGCAACTGTTGACCGTAACTATGCAAGCTATATCGAGTTTTCACGCCATTATGGTTTTTAGAGTCAGGAAAGATTTGTGCGACAATGCGACAATGGTGAGACAATGCGACAACGGTGAGACAATACGACAAAGCGACAACGTTGAGACACTGCGACAACAGTGAGACAATGCGGTCACGATTCCGGAGTCTGTTTTCTGATAGCTATAACCTAAGCGTATTTTGGGACTAAGGGTTGATGCGAAAACTTAATACCAGGGCCCTAGGATCGAGGCAAGGAAGGAACGGGGTAGGTTATTTAGTCAGTAAGAATCTGACACTGTTTCCCGCTCCACCTAAAAGCGGGATTCATTATTGGATGATTTTTACCTAACATAAAAAGGGGTATTTTGGTCAAGAGTGACTTCTAGGCAAGCGTGCTCCGTCGTCAGCATCATCATCGTTTATTATTAGGTGATAAAGTGGTGAGGAATGCAATAAACCTTGCATTGCTACAGCCTTATTATGTTCCCACTGCTGGGCCTCCTCTCTCTTGGAGAAGGAATAGGCCGTATCCGCAACGTGGGCCCAGTGCGGTTGGGTGCATGTCACATGTCTTGGAATTTTTGGTTCTAGGACATGCCAGTTTCCTCGCGATGTTTTCTATCACCGTTTCGACTAAACCTTGGAATTACGGGAATTATATCCAATTGACTAGGTTACTTGGTTTCGGAGTATTAGCCTTTACACCTGTATTTATACACGGATTCAATTTTATACCGATACTACGCACAAACGAGGCGGACTTACAATAATCCGATAAAGACCTCTGAAAGTCTGCAATTTTACTTAAACTTTGAGCCATTAAAATAAGTGAGAGATTTGACACTTAGGTACTGACTAACCCACCTTAGTTTTTCAAAATCAAATCAATCAAAAACAAGTTTATTTATCCCCACAAATTACATTATAGACATTAAGTAAGTAATTGCGAAAACAAAAAACGTAAGCAAACATGAATTTGTAATTTGTAATTGATCTGGAGTCTAAAGTAGGCCTAGCTTCAGGCCCCCCATCATCAAAACATTTTATTATTGGTACTTACATGCTTTCTACATTCGAGCATAATGATAAATGTCCTCCTACATTTGTCATTTTTATGGTGGGAAATAAAAAAATTACTTCTTGTGCTCGTGGGCGGACCGGGAGGGCGTGGCAGGCTTTCCTCAGCAATCTCTAGTGACCCAGCAAGGTCGAAGCTTCCTGAAGACCATGGGTTAGTGTGAGAGCGTAACACTATGACCCCTGGAATTAAGGCAAAGAAGGAATGATTTGGGTTGTGAAGTCGGTAAAAGTCTGACAGTATTTTCCGCTCAATCCAAGGGCGCGCCTCCAGTTTCCCGGTTTCTGACCGCCGGAGGCAAGCAATAGGTAATTCGCCGTCCGGTCATGTGGTAACAGTCCGGACCGAACCCCCAGAGTTCTCAGCGAACTGAAGAGGTAGGCCTCTTCAGTTTGCTGGATCGAAGCCTCCGGGAGCCAAGGGTTGATGCGAAAGCTTATTACCGGGACCCTGGAATATGTTTAATCAGTAAGAGTCTGACACTGTCTCCCGCTCCGCACATTCTTCATTGGATGATTTTTACCTAACAAAAAAAAAACCCAAGGGCGGGATTTGTGTGAAGATTTTTACCCATCATAAAAAAACATCTTTCAAAAGTTCCTCCTCCATCCTCGAGACAAAGCCTCACAATTCACATTGCGACACACCCTAGACCTATTTTTATCAGGGCAGCCGTTATCATACTCTTTGTCCAGCAGTTCTACGCCGGTTAATCTTGTGTATTCTCGACTTAACTACACAAAGAACATTGTCAAGGTGTCGTTTCTATTACAAGTGTTATGACGTCATGGACACACACACACACTTGTGTGATTGGACCGTGTTTGAAGTTGAACACACTTCTACGGCTTTGTCTTGTAAGCAAGCGTGTTGGCTTGTTTTTTACGTGTTTAATCATCAAAAGATTAAAAAAAAGATTAGTACCTATAAGATTTGTGTTTTTAGGACTCCGTAAGGAAAAAACGAAACCCTTATAGTATGTCATGATTGTCAGAATTTCTGGTGTGTAATCTTTGTAACGACTGTCGAAGATCTAAGATTGACAAAATATGATTTCCTGAACCTAATTAAATTTTCTAATTTAACCTGTCGACTACCGTAATTACAGATACAATTAAAAGACAATAGTTGTGCGGATACCGTGTCCTCATGAGGCTAAATGAACTATACAAAATATCCTATCCTAAACTTTTGAACATAACTAAAATATACTTGCGTGTTGGGTGGTCCCGGCCACTACTTGCGCCTAACACCCGACAGTAACATCAAAAACTTACAAAAACACAATTAACCTTAAACTCTCCTTGTCAACAGTGATGGAAGCAGTGCAGGCAGTCCAAAAGAAGCTTGTGTTGCGGCCTCCCCCCCGCCCGCACCGGCGCCGGTCAAGCGTGATGTGCGCCACCACCACCCGCTACAGCAGCATGGCCCGCATCAGCCGCATCAGCATCAGCAGCACGGGCCACACCAACAGCTCATGCATCATGAGCAGCATTCCAGGCCGCTTAGTATAGGTGAGGATCATAGCATATCATCAGCGTCGACTGTAATGTCAACCCTCTTCTTTAGGAGAGGGAATGGATTGGTATCCACCTCGCAGGTTTAATGGGTTTTGGATCAACATTTATTAAAAAGATCTTTCAAATTATCTACAAGTCATCAGATCAGATGATACCCAACGATAAACTTCACCATATTCTCAAAATAATATTTTCTTTTTTTGCGTGATTTCTGGAAATAACTTTCTCGCTCCGAAGGTCTATGATATATATATAGGACGTGGTCTACCGATACCGGTAGGTATCGGTAGACCACGTCATGTGGAGAGTTCTTTGGTGGCGACCATTTATTAGAAGGAACTTTGGCTCGGCCTCCCACAAGGTGGACCGTACAGCAGGTGAGGGTCACGGGCAGTGATGCCAACTTAGCTACTTTATAGCTAGATCTAGCTACTTTCTGGAGCGTACAGCTACAATTTAATTAAACTTATATCTGCTAGCTATCGAGATTCGTATAGTAGTAAAAATTTAGCTATAAGTTTCATTAAATTGTAGCTGTCCGCTTCCAAGATCTAGCTATAAAGTAGCTAAGTTGGCATCACTGGTAACGGCCGGAACCTGATAGATGCGAGACACACAGTACTGGTCATTATGGCGTCATTCGAGGGAGGCCTATGTCTTTCGGCTGAAACGATGATTATGATGATGGTGATGACTTCCTGACATTATCCGCTTGTCCAAAGGCGGTGGAGCTGGCGGCTCACGACGCGCTGAGCGCCGTGCCGCCGGACCCTCCGAGCGACGCCGCGCAGGTAACGAGCTGATCGTCCACCACACCTCATTTTACTACATTCACCTGAAATATCATTAAAAAAAACCGACCAAAGAGCATGTTCGGCCACGCTCAGTGTAGAGTTCCGTAGTTTCCCGTCCGTCACAATTTTTTCACAATGTAACAGAACCCAGTACCCCATGTATAAATTAGTAACACAATTTCCCGAGAGATGGCGCAGTACCCAGTGGTAATTTTGGATTGTGCGAACCGATTTTAATCTTTTTGTATTTTTGTTGGAAAGAAGACACATTCAGGATAATAAAATATCTAAAAGTTTAAAAAAGGTCATATATATGGTTAAACTAGCTTTTTTCAGCGGCTTCGCCCGCTTATTAGTACATAAAATATAGCCTATGTCACTCAGGAATAAAGCAGCTTTTTATTGTTGCTGTTTTTTTTCCAATCAGACCAGTAGTTCCAGAGATTACCTCCTGCAAACAAAAAAACAAAGAAACAAACTTTACCTCTTCATTATATTGGTGTAGATTAGTGTAGATTACAATTTTAGTTCAGAAACAGACAGACAGACACTTGGCGAAACTATAAGGGTTCCTTGTTGACTGCGGAACCCTAAAAAACCTTGTTAAAAAAGATCTGACCATTTTTACTCGGCCATATCATAAAGTGATCACTTTCTATGATCTGGCCAAGTCAAAAATGTCGTATGGCCACACAATGCTACTCATCCTATTGGACCTTACTCTAGGATACAAATTAAACACTTTGATCTCCATATGCTGAATATAAGTTGAACAAAATGGCGATCGATCTTCAATGGACATTAAGGGTTTTACCACACCAATCGATCGATCGTCGATCGATGCAATCGAACGATGGTAGAATGGATCAGTCGATGGCGATCGATAGTTTCTACCACACCAATCGATCGATAGTCGATACATAACATCGATGGATGGTACAATGGATTAGTCGACGTCAATCGACGATCGATCAATGGTTTTTTTTTTTTTTTTTTTATGGTAGGTGAAAATCATCCAATGACGAAACCCGCTCTTGGGTGGAGCGGGAGACTAGTGTCAGACTCTTACTGACTAAAAAACCTACCCCGTACCTTCCTTGCCCTATTCCTGGAGTCGAGGTAACAGTTTCCCACCACCCTCTAGACTCCGGGAGGCTTCGACCCTGAAGGGCCCCTGCAGTTTGCTGACAACTCCTTGAGGCGCGCGGGAACGGTGCGCGCCGTTGACGACTAGGACTCGGTCTTACAGACGACCGGACGGCGAGCTACCCATTGCTCACCGTCCGCGAGCCAGTGTCTACGGTGGCCGGATATCGGCAGGATCGCGGCGGCGACGGCTACGGCGAGTGCGCCGTTGCCTTTGCCTTATGCGGTCGGCCTCCTCCTTTACGAGCATTACTGCTTCGCAGAAGGAGGCGACCGCCTGCCATTCCTCTTCGCTGCGGACCATGGCCTGAACCAGGGCCCGGCGCGAGAGGTCGCCGCCGCCGATCACCCCCACGAGGACACGGCGATGCTCTTCCCAAGCAGGGCACACCTCCACCGTGTGCTCCACCGTGTCCTCCGGGCTCGCCTCACAGTGGCGACACCCGGACGTCTCTTCCGCACGAATCCGGTGCAGGAATCTCCCGAACTTCCCATGTCCGGTGAGAACCTGCGTCATGCGGAAGGTGAGGACGCCGTGAGGTCTATCCAGCCACGCCTCAAAGAGGGGCACTACCGCTGAGATTACGGTGTGCCCAGCGCTGGGTTGCGACAGTCGCTGTTTCCACTTCACCATGAGATCTCGCCGGAGCTCCTTCCGCCACGCCTCGACATGTTCGGGCAGCGGATCTTCGCCCCGGCGTTGCACCTCCACGCGCTGGTCGTGCATGCGTGCAAGGACTGTTGCCTCCAGATCCCACGGTGGTAGGCCAGCAAGGAGGCTCGCCGCCTCGCGGGACACCGTGCGGTATCCCCGCACCATCCGGATGGCCATGACCCTCTGGCAGGCGTTCAGCTGGGCCGCCGGGCGTTTACGCAGATCGATCAATGGTGGAACCTGATGGAATATAGTCCATCGACCGGCAATCGATTGATTGGTTAGTCGACAGGTATTCGTCGATCAATTAAAGCTACCACACCAATCGATCGTTCGTCGATCGTTCGTCGAACACAGATTTTCGGGTCTCAAGCGAAGTGCGAGCTGCGCGTCATTGCCATTTTGGTTCAACTTATTAGTCACGTACTATACTCATTAGTGATTAAAATTGTTGCCATTTAATTTCAATTTAAACACAATGTATTAATGACCGTGTTTGTGTCGTTTTACAGAAATGCGAGTAAGTCCAGGTGGTGCGGGACCTTCGGCTGATCCACCGCATATGATGCATCATCATCACATGGTAAGAACCCTCATTCCTAAGACTAGCTGCTTCCTACGCGTAGGGTTGCCATCTCTAAAATTTGGAAAACGGGTCAAGACGCGTGAAAACCCCGGATTTTAGAGTCCAAAAGCCGGACATATCAACAAGATCTTTTATACATATTCAATGTTAATAAATAAATCGGCCAAGAGCGTACGCGCTTGCGGGCGGCCGAAATTTTTTTAATTTGTTTTTTTTTAAACTCGATCTACAATCTACGTCCGGGGAAGGTTTCATTAACCTTCCCCGGACGCTCCCCGGATACCCTCTAAACTAGGACAAATCCGGGGAAACCCGGACGGATGGCAACCCTACCTACGCGATATAGTAGAAAGTACGTGTCAGACAGACAGAAGAGTCGAAGCCTACGGGGGCCTCAGTCCGGCTTCTGAAAGGAAAGTCCGACCCTGCTATGAAGGTTAAGAAGGAAAGGGGTGGGTCGTTTAGTCAGTAAGAGTCTGACACTGTTTCCCGCTCCGCCCAAGGGCGGGATTCGTCATTAAATGATTTTTCCCACCATAAATAAAAACCTATTTCTGCGAAGTAGTAATGTAATGATTTAAAAGGGGGAGGCCGTATGCGTGAGGGATTGCGCGGCCGCCGAGATTCTGACCCCGACTACAAGCCACGCTAGACGCAGGCTTGCAGACGTCGAGCAATGGGTATCTCGCCACCTGGCCGTTCGGGTATTTTTTTTTATTGTGGGCAAAAATCATCTAATTACGAATTTTGCTCGGAATCGTGCGAAGGCGGAGCGGGAAACAGTGTCAGACTCTTACTGACTAAATAACCTACCCTATTCATATGTTGCCATATGTAGGTATACCAGTGCCAGAGCCTTCCTTTTAGACGCGAACTTACTTCTTATGTGATTTGACCAATACATATTTTCTGTATGGACTTTAAAAGAGACTTCGACCCCTGAGTTTGTTTCGGTGTTTCTTCTCAGGGTAGTCAGGTAGGAAACACCGGACTCATCTAGCATAAAAAAAAAAATGACGGATAAAAGTGTTTTTTAAACTTACTTACAAAATAAAGATCGTTTATAATTTATTTATCATTTGTGAACCCTTGGCCCCAGTTGGCTTCGACCCTTTTGCAGAGTCCCTACGGCCGTTCGGGTATTTGGAAGCAAAGTTTCGTATACTTTTGAAGTCAAGCATATTTTTTTTGTTCTCCAGGATACGAATCCCCTCGAGGGTTCCGTGGAGTCTATGGTCAGCGGCGCCGGCTCTTCAGACGGCGAGCTGTCTTCCAAAGCAGGCGACAGCCCCAGCAGGAAACGGAGGCGGATCTCCAGGCATCTGTCTTCAGGTAAAGCATTCTGAGATATTTCGTCTACTAAAAAAATTATAAAATGTAAAATTCTACAAGTAGATAGATAGAATAAATCTTTATTGTACGCCAAAATAGTAACAATTTCACAGAAACTTGTATCTATGGGTAAAATGGCGGTCTTATCGCTGATAGCGATATCTACCAGACAACCTTAGGAGGGAGCATAAGAGCTTAAACTAAAAAAGGGGTATTAAGTACGAGTACAATGCGTTCCAAATGAGAATAGGATTGCCATGTTATGACGTTACGATTTACTGTCAAATCGAGGAAAGAAATGATTAAAATTAAATTTTATTATGGATGATTTAATTTATTTACGAACTGCGAACGAAAAAAATTTATTCAGAATCCAGTTCTTTAATTTTACTCATGTCTGAGTTTTTCAATTTTATCAAAATTTCTCCGATTTTTTTGTTATTTATGTTGTGTAAAAATCATCCAATGACGAATCCCGCCATTGGACGGAGTGGGAAACAGTGTCAGACTCTAATTTCTTCGATTTGATAGTACGATGTGACGTCACTCTTGTTTGGCAATCGATCCTATTCTCGTTTGAAACGCATTGTACAATTGTAATTCCTGCATTAAATACTTATTTTTTAAAACCTATATTTTTGTTCGAGTTTTCAAGCGTTTCAATTCGCGGAGCCTAACTTCAGACTCGCCAAGATCCGATGTCCGTATTGTACTCGCCGCGTCGCTGACATTCACGGTGTCACTCGCCCCTTATAGTTCGTTTTTGACGTGACAACGTCTTAAATTAGGTTGCGGCTGGGAGTCACTTATGAAAAAGTGTAACGCTCGGTAACGTTACGATGAGTCACCGAACGAGAGAGAGGCCCGCCGAATGCCTTGCGTCTCTCTCCCACTCAACTATGATCGGTCTGCCGCGCGCGCAGCACTAGAGAATTAGGACGTTGTCACGTAAAATCTTCGCCCGTAAAACCGACTTTACAGGCAACCATTTTTTTTTTAATACTAGACTACGATTTGACAACTTAAAATGTCAAACTCTAGAAAATTGTGAACATATTTCTAGAGTGTGACATTCTGAGTTGTGAAATCGTAGTCTAGAATTATTAAAAAACGGACTATAGTAACATTTTTATCCCTCATCTTCACATGGCCATATAAGATAAACGGTTTCCTTTCAACTTTTCAGCCAGTAATGCCACTTTCAAACTAAGACCTATATTAGCTTATAACTTACAAGAAGAGGCTAGTGAATCATCCTAATGATCTAGCAGTCCAGCTAATACGTGCCAGGCATAAAACCCGCTTGAAACGTCGCTTGATCCTAGGACCAGACCAGGTCTAGCTGTCAGTATTGAGTAGCTGTCTCCACTGGGAGGCACACTCGGCATTACACAACGCACTTCACAAATTTGCTTATAGTCAACGACTGATTGCAAATAAACACAGAGAAGAAAAAAAAAAAAATTAGCTTATGTATATTTTTTTTTGTATAATTCCAGGTGAAAGTAATGTCTCAGTGTCGGCACCCGCTGTTGAACGCCGGACGCCCCGACATCACTACCAGCCACCGTGAGTATCTTTCTCATCACCATGTCATCATCTCGCTGAAGGACACGGTTGAGGTGTGCCCCGCTTGGGCAGAGCACCGCCGTGTCGTCCTGTGAGCGATCACTTGCGCCCGGCCTTACTACAGGCCATGGTACGAAGCGAGGAAGAGTGGCAGGCGGTCGCCTCTTTCTGCGAAGTAGTAATGGACTTCCTCGTAGCAAAGGAGGAGGCTGCTCGCGTTAGGCAATTGTCCTCACGCCCTAACCGCCAATGGGATTCCGGTCTTGATTTCTGGCCACCCTAAGCGCATGTTTAGATAGCTCGAAATACGACCGTCCGAACCGAGGCCAAGTCGTCGACGGCGCGTATAGTTCCATGCGCGAGCCTTAAGGAGTTGTCAGCAAGCCATAGCCCGAAGGCGGTGAAGCTGAGTCTATGAAACGGCTTTTAAAAAAAAATCGTTCCGTTTAATCTGCTTTATGAAAGCCAAAGTCCTTTTTTTGTCAGTAAAAGTCTGACACTATGTCCCGCTCCGGCCAAAGCCGCGGAGATATCATTGGGTGATTTTCCCACAAAAAAAAAAACAAATATCATCTGCCTATCATAAGCTTTTTTTCCCAACTAGTTTGGTGTCGGCTTCCATTTAGACCGGATTCAGCCACCTAAGTTTAACATGGAGCGACTTCCTATCGGATTTCCACGGATCCGACATGTATATGTTTTCAAGTCATTTTTAAACCTTTTAATGTCCTTTCTCCACAGACGGCGGATGCGATACGTGAACAACGGTGCGGGTACCTGGACAGAGCGTCTCCTAGACCCGCACACGCACCCCACGCATCCCACGCATCCGGCGCATCCCGCGCACCCGGCGCATCCGGCGCATCACACACATCACACGCATCACGCGCATCCGCATCACACGCCGTTGCTGTTGGATATTAACCAGGTGAGATAGAGATACACGGGGGTACAACCAGGTGAAATACAGTAGATACACATCCTACGCATCCAATATAACCACACTACACCGCAAAGTTTACGTACAGGTTATTGGACTTGCTCAGCTGTTGAGCGAAATTAGTTTTGTACATGCATGTATTAATTCGGGTTTAAAAAAACCTTTATTTTTTAATTTTATTTTTACAAATCGATAGTGTTCCATGTACCATGTATGGATCGACCCGGGGTTAAAACGATGAAAAGTTAGCCTTGTATAGAGGACTCACAGTTTGCTTCAAGGCTAGAGTGAATAGGCTCTTAATAAACTAGTGCGCCTCACCATCAACGATTGTATCACTGATAACTAACAGGTGAGATCATAGTTGATGAAAATTAAAAACTGTCATCGCAGACATTTCTTTTATTGACGACGGTTTTCAACACACTTCCGAAAAATATTTATAATATTATAAATGCGTAAGTTACGATGTTTGGATGTTTGTTACTCAATCACGCCAAAACGGCGGGACGGATCTGGGTGAAATTTGGCACAGGCATAGGATACACTCCGGAATAGGACATAGGCTACTTTTTATCCCGGAAACCCCAACCCCAATACCACGCGGGCGAAGCCGCGGGCAAAAGCTAGTTTATTATGCTTTATTAATGTTTTCTGGCCACTACCTTCCAGATGTCGGTGCGCGGCACGCGGCTAGGCGCGCTGGGCGGCGTGGGCTGGCACGCGCACGCGCACCGCGACCACGCGCAGCGCACGCAGGTATGTGTGGCGCGCACACCTTGCAGCGCATGGGAGGGACACGTCCTCACGAAGTACTGAGGGACATTTGGAAACCACAAAAATTGAAGGGCTTTAAAAACAATAAGGCTTCTATAAGATTTTTTTTTTTATTGCGTTAAACTAGTGCTTGACTGCGATCCCACCTGATGGTAAGCAGTAATGCAATCGTTGATGGTGAGGCGCACTAGTTGACTAACAACTATAACTTAAATTTTCAATTGTTTTAATTATTCGCAAATTTATTCCTAAAGGATATTTGTGATGTGAAAATAGGTGTAGTTTTGTACTTATTTCAAATGTCTACACAAATATATAATATTATAGAATTATTGAAATAAGTATATATTGGAGAAAATTTGAGTATAATATTAATTTCCTCTGCGATCTTTCATTATCAAACTATAAGTACATAAATAATATATCAACATTGTCAATCTCATGACAATATTATTCTTTCATTGAAAATATCAAGAAAAAAACTGCTAATTAAAAAGAGCAAGAAATAAAAATAACACCAAAAATATAATTTTACTTTTTGCTCTATAGGAACTAAAAAACCTTGGTTCTGATTGAAATGTAACGGGCTAGAAAAAACTGCTAATTAAAAAGAGTAAGAAATATAGAAAATACCACCAATTCAATTCTTTATCGGTCTTCGTGGCGTGTCCCAAACATCAAGGATTTAATCATAAAATTTCTTTCAGTTATACAATAATATTATTATAAGAAAAAAATCAAACCGAGCATATGGGATAGGTACAAAAAAATAATTATTTTAAGAGCTAGCGATTACACTACAAAACTTTTTAATTTAGCACACACAAATACTACACTACCAACATAGAGTATAAAAAAACAGTAAGCTACACTCTGAGACAAACATTTGTGACCAACTACAAATGTTTGTCTGAACCTACGAAATACATAGATACTTTTAACAACACAAATACAGCCAACGAAACACATAGCTACTTTACACTTCAAAATATGACTTTATTTACAAAACAGTACAGTGTCAAAATTACAAATTTTAGGTATTAAAATATCTAAGGTCGACTCTCACGGCGACTTTTTTATAGCGATGCTAACGCGCTACAGCATCGCGACTGTATCGCTACGAAAAGTCCCCGTGAGCGAGGCGTCTTAGACGTCGACTCTCAGAAGGCGACAGACAAAATCTCCTTCTGAATCTCGATGCACTGGGTTTAAGTACACACAAACTTTACCTTAACGAGAGCCGTGAGTTTCATGACAGATGACGTCACAACGACATTTAAAATTCACGTCTTTTCTTTAAGATTGATAAGTTGTATGTTTATTGTCAATCTGGGCATAGCATATATATATAAAGAAGATGATAGGTCGTTAGGAACACTCGTGATTGGATAGAATTTTATTGTATAATCAAATATTATTATGTATGTTAGTAAATAGTTTTAAGTTAAGATACGAAACGGCGATCGAACCGAACTTACCGTTGATTGAATGGATTCAAGATGGTTTCGTTATTTGAGTGTTACAGTGTACGATTTTAAAATGATAATATCAAAGAGAAGAGCTTTTTTTCCACTCATCTTCATTTAATGACTTGTCTTTGGAGGAGTGAAAGGGCGTGTCATATTTGTATGGAATAAAACTACACTCATGTTCCAGGATTACAGGTTTCCCTTACGAAAATCAACCTAATAACAAACTCTGTGACATGAGATTTATATGTATTAGATGCAAGTAAAATTCAAATGTGACATCATAATATTACATTGTCACGCGATTTACATATGTGTGCGAAATTTCAGCTCAATCGGTTGAAGATATCTGCTTCAAAATTGAGTTGCAAGATTCCACCCCTACACAAGATTTTTTTTTGGTTATATTTGTCAACCATCACACAACGCCGTCTAGTCTAAAGCTAAGCAGAGCTTTTGCAGTCTGGGTCACTAACTACTAGGCTGACAGGCCTGTCAAATAAAAGATTCTAAAGAGTAAATGAAGTAAAGAAAGAAAAAAAGTTTATTTGTGCAAAAGTATGGCGCATACCATACAAAAAAAAATAACAAAAACAACTCAATATTAAAAATATGCGACACACCCGCACAAAACGACCGGTGCTCAGCAAAAAGCTGGGGCTCATGTGTGAAACAGAGCCACAGAGCTGATTTTCAGCACCTGCTGAATATGACGTAAGTAAGTTTAAATAAGAGTGGAAATAAGTTCTTACTAAAATAACTTAAAACCCTTAAAAAATTCTCGCCCGTAACCCTCACATAACGCCACCACCACCGCCGTTCGGTTCGTTCGTCGCCTCCTTACTGAGGGTCGGACCGCACGTAGGTTCCGGCGGGCGGAGTCCCAGCCCCGGAGCTGTGGGGCGCCGCGGTCCTGCCGCCGATGCCACACCTGCGCTACCAGGTATACACTGCGCTAGAATGCGCTACACTGCGCTGGAATGCGTTTGCAACGGCGCTTTTTGGACACGGTCACGGAAAAACGCACGCTGAATTTTCAAGTCTCGACTTTGAGAGCTGTACCGGTCTACATCCTATCTGAATTCGAAGTCTAAATTCAAAACATAACGTTCTTATATAGTACGAAACTCCTTATATAAGAAACACAGAGATTTAACCCGATATTTTCTCGTATTCGAATCGGATGCAGTATGGAACTACTGTGGTTCGGCGTTGAGAATCCAACAAGCCATATCACTGGATACTTTATCATGTTACTGCTAGAAGGTCTCCCTACAAGCGTAACGAGAACTGCTATAGATGTGGGAGGTCAGTGAAGCCTTTTTCTTTCATAACTTCGAAAATGCGACAGCAATTCAGTCACTGTCGCGACTGAGTATTCAACTACATCATCGCTTACTATCTGGTGATATTGTGGTCAAACACGATCTAATAATAAAAAAAAAAATCGCTTGCGTGAGGTCTCTTCGTCCACGCCTAGCTATGCTAGTTGGGTCTATTCATAACTTCTAGGATTCCAATAAAAAATTTTTTTGACGCTTTAGTCATAATTCAACTATGACAGCCTCATTACAACTAACACTTGTGTCTTACACGAGATACTAAACTAAGGCTCTTATGTATCTATTGCATAAAAAATTTATAAAGCTCATTTTTATCAAAGGCTTATTTATATGGATTACTGTTGCTACCTCAACCATTTTTTTTTATGGTAATAACGATCTGTTGGATTTTAAACTGTCCACACTAAGCAGAGTATTTGTAATTCAGTGTGCGTTTTTCTAAAACCGAGTTAAAAAAGATCCCGCGTGAATGTGCGCTGATCTGCGCTACAGTTTTGGTACAGGGTTTTTGGTGGCTCCGATACGATTGGACGCTTTTTTTTGGCTTTTACTGTCTTTGTCCGCTGTTGAATGAGTTGATTCGTCGTCTGGTGTCTGGTTAACCCCTTCAATTAGGTAAATGTATAAAGTAAAATTAAATACTCCACTCGCGTTATGATTAGCCATTGAAACAAACCTTTTTTTTCTGTCCGTTCAACCAATTTTGACTTCTATTCCGTTGGTAAAGGATAGCATTAAAAGCAAAAAAAAAGTGGTTACAATACCAACTATTCATTGCAGCCGCCATTTATGATACCACTAAAAACGAAAACGTTTGAACGGACAGTAAAAAAGATTGCTTAAATGTCTAATCTTGATGCGAATGAACCATAGCGCTAATTTGGACTATTGTTAATATGAATGCTCATATCGCCTAAAAATATAGTACATGTCTTAAGTTCATCAAAACATTTAGTTTATATTGACTTATTTCTATGTCTCATACACGATATCTTTAACGTATATGCTATAGTTAGTTATACAGCTAATAACTTTGCTTTTAATTAAACTAATAACAATTATATAAACTTTAAACCGATAATTTGCACAGTAACTAAGATATCAAACGCTTCTGACCAAACCACATTCAGCTTAATTGAAGGAGTTAAATTTTTAACTGTACTACCCGCAAATCCAGTTAAAAAAATCTCAAACTACCCTCTAAATGTGTTGTAAATAATCCAGATCGTATCGGGGTCGGTTTCAACGTTTCGTTCGTTCTTAACTTATGTTGGAGGCGTGCATGTTTCTAATACACCATTAGCATATCGTCTATATATACCAACGTTGTATCACATGGTGCAGGCTTTATATTTACTGTTTATGTGACTTTTTTATTATTTGAATCGTGTTTTAAAGCTATTATTTTGTCTCCCAAATGATTTTTTATCCAAGCAGACCAAAATTATAGATAAGCTATAGTTTAAGCCATAGATCGGAATCTGATCATAAGCTTGATCCAAGTCCAATTTTGAAAATTTCTATAAAGCTTTTCTTCTCTTGTATTAACTGTTGTCTTAGTTATGGTTTTTAAGCCTTTGATCAACCCCGTCGGATTAGTTCGACGAGTGTTTTTGCGTTCTATTCGCCAGGGTGGTGTTAGCGACTGTGTACTCCACCTCGTTTAGCTCTTCAACCCCTATAAGTGACAGAACAGCTGACGAGCTGCGAGTATTTGGTCGTGGATGTGTGATCCTGGTGGAGTAAACGTGATATAGTTCGTTTTTTAATCCTAGACTACGATTTGACAACTTAAAACATCAAACTCCAGGAAATTAGGAATATATTTCTAGAGTGTGACATTCTGAGTTGTCAAATCGTAGTCTAGAATTAAAAAACGAACTATAGTGTTTGTCGACTAATCCGACGTTAGACGATTAAAAGGTTATTATGTTGTGTTTTGCTTAAATTTTGCTCGAATAGTTTTATTTTTTGTTGGTTTGCCTTTGTATATGTGATGTATCGTTGGTATAATCGTCTCGTGGGCACGAATTGTCTCCGTTCCGCTGCGTGATGGTCCCTGCGATGGCGCCGTGGCTGCCAGCCCCGCTTTACCACTGTATCTTTAGTGATGTCACGATGACTAACATACACACACACACATTGACTTAACTCTGAGTTGGTTTTGGAGTCTCTTCTATATGACATGTAGAATGATGGTTAATGTTATTGGTGAGAGCATGAGATGAATTAAACAAACTTTCCTTGCGAGCTTGAAAGTGCTACTGTTATTATTATTTAAGTTATCTTCATCTTGAAATTTAATCTACTAAGTTATTTTTTGAGTAAAAAAATTTTGGGATCCATTTTGATCCAGCTTTGCTTTCGAGAACTTACCTTTCTCACTACTGCATTGGTGATACCTTTCACTTATCGTCGATTATCCTCAAATCAATAAAAAAAAATTAATGATTTAAACTAGTACTTGACTGTAATTCCACTTGTTGGTAAGCAGTGATGCAATTGACAGTGGCGAAACTCACAAGTTTATTAAGAGCCTATTCACCATCGCCTTGTAACAACCTAAATTATAATCGGACGAGAAAACCGCATTATTGTCCTGTCACCCGTCACACTATAACTAACTCCCTTTTCTTTCATATCACTCCTCACATATCTCTTCTTCGGCCTCTCTCTTTCTCTTCTTCTTTCTACGTGTAAACTCTGAACTCTTATTGTAACATGCGATTCTTCTTTCCTCTTCACAAGACAAACTTTTCGAATCTTTATCTATATCTTTATTATGTTAAAGATATGTGTTTGTGTATGTTAGTCTCGTGTCAATGGTTTGGTACTACTTCTAAGCTTCGGTTGTTGGTCAGTCCGCTTGGAGGAGCGCTCGTCTTGTTAACTTTTACTATATAGTGTTCATTATATAAATACTTTCTAAATACTGCTGTGACGCTGGTTAGATTTACACTGTATTTAATTTGTTGAAGAAAAAGTTACCAACTGTTTGTCATTTTTAAATTTTGTTCTTAGTAGCTTGCTCACTTTTAGAAGTTGACGAGATCTTCTTATATATAAAAACTAGCCTTCTTCTCCCTGTTACATCCCTTAAGGAGCTGAATTTTGAAAAACCCTTTCTTATTGTTCCCCTACGTCATAAAAGAAAGCCTTGTGCAAAATTTCACGCTCCTAGTCCCAGTAGTTTTGGCTGTTCGGTGATATGTCAGTCAGTCAGTTTCTCCTTTTATTATTTATTTATTATAGATTAGGAGTTCGTAAGTCTCACTGCACAGCTGAACTGATTTGCCCAATTTTGGAAACTGGACAAAACAGGAATCCAAAATTATGCCATTCATAATTGAAAATTCTATATCATCGTGTTGCCCAGTAACCAGTGCTAAGGCCTGATATGCAATAGCTCCATGTAAAACAGGAAAGACTTTCAACCGCTGTAGCCCATCGCATTATGCGTGAAGTCACAAATTTATGATGAGCTTTCGGCCATTTTGCGCAGTTGTGGCGTGTGTTTGTTAACTAGTTTTAAATTTGCGTCAATACGCGTAAATAAACTGTTTTTCTTGCTTTAAGCGTATTCGGTTAGACTATTTGAGGAGCTATTTGAAATCAATCGGTTGGAGATATCTGCTTCAAAATTGAGTTGAAAGATTTGAGCCGAACATACATAGTTACATTGCAAACTTTTAAAAAATGCTAGGGAGAAGATGACAACGTTTATAGCGTGGCTTTTAAAAACTCTATATTTATGGAACAAGAAATATAAAATAAACAGTGTAATCTACTCAGCGTTTCAGCACTAAAAAAAATTTTAAGTGTAAGCATTCGACTCCACCGCGCTTGTTTGACAATAGAATGTTACAACTCTCTCGATGTTACGTCTGTCCGATGTAGTAGGAGATACCTTGTTACCGCCACTCGTATTATTGCTAACTACCCTCAAGTAAAATCAGCTTGAAACATTCCCAATGCTGGGATATGGAACTGTTCTTTGAAAGTGTGGGCTAGGACTGTGGTAGTGGAGTAGTCATGTGAATTAGATTTTTTGGTTTTTTATACCTTGTTTTTTCTTTTAGACAGGTTTGCGCTTGACCGCTACCTCGCATAGTAAGCAATGATATGGTTGATGATGGAGCATGCTTACCTAGAAGTAACCTATTCACTCTTGACTTAAAGACCTCCTGGTTGTAGCTATCAGGAAACACCTAATGGTTCCTTACATTTAGTTTCAACTACCCTCCTTTTTTTTTTAAATTAGTATTTTTTTTCTAACTTCCTCACGTTTGTAATCATGAATTTTGACGTGATTGGACAAATAAATGATATAAGAGTGAATAGGTTACTTCTAGGCAAGCGTGCTCCATAGTCGACCACATCATCGCTTACCATCAGGTGAGATAGTGGTCAAACACGATCTTAATAAAAAAATATATTTTTGTGCGTACAATACCAGAAAATCTTGAAAAAACGGCAGGGGATAAAGAGGAATAAATGCTGACATCCATTTTTTAGTGGCAAATCGTCATATATAAACCCTTCTACTCTGAACGGAGAGAAGAGGGAGTGTTGGAGTGTCTGAAATTTACAGTTCAAAATCCACCTGTCTTCTTTCACTTGCTCTTTCTGTTCTTATTTTGTTCCATGGCAACTCTTTAGAACATTCCCACAACCCAGCATTTACTGTACACGGCAAACAAGTTGAAACATTTACTGCGGTCTTACGCAGACCCCCATTTCGATTGAGACTCATAAATTGGTACTGCGCATTCAAAATCGACTTGTGTTGACCTATTTTTGAGTCTCAATCGAAGTGAGATGGTGAGCGTAAATGGTTCAACTTATCCGCCGCGTGATATTTTTTTTTCTGGTTCTATTTTGATGAGTTGGCGTGTATACAGGGTGTCCCCGATCGGGCTCCACAACAACTGTACATGTGTAATTGTGTGCGCACATATGCATGCCCAGATGGTCCAGTGTTCTAGGGAGCTAGGCAGCGTTAGTGGCTTGTAACGTGTCGCTTAGACTTAACTATAGCCTTCGAACTTTTGTAAGAACCTTTCTATGTACCGAACGATGCTCTGATGGGACCTGAAAAAACCTATATTGACTTTTGGTATATTCGAAACCCGAAATATATTGTGTCTTAAGAATCTGTGTACGAAATTTCATAACTCACAAAGTTATTATTATTAAACGGCTGTCCGCATAAATCCATGGTCACCGAACCATCCGAACTAATGAGGGGTTGGTTTTGCTCGCATATCCAACTTAGTATCGGTGGTGTCCAATTTGTGACCCGTTTAATTTTTTTTTTGGGACAAATTAAGATAAAAAAGAAATATAGGAATCAGTACAGTTGCTAATTCTGAAAAAACTATGTTCAGGTTTCGCATATATACTAAAAATAATGTTTTATATTGAGGACTTACTTGTTCCATCGAAGAAAACTTAGCTTAGATCAGAGCATCGTTTGAGCGAAATAGCGCGGGGGCGGTACTAACTATGGGTATAAAAAGGCTTACCATTAATATATATAAGTAAATAGTAAACGTTTTAAGGTGAAAGCTCTGCTAAAACCAAATTTTAGATAAAAAAATATACATGAAAATACCGTAAAAATATCATCGATATATTTGTGATGTTTTAGTCATAAATAATGTAAGACTCGGCAATTTGCAAAAACTGCTTGTGTCGGAAATTTCCAACAGACACTCGCGTCTATTCCCCCAGGGTCAGATATCCACGACCAACAACTCCATGTCGTCAGCTCTTCAGTCATCTATAGGGATTGTCTGTCCGTCCGAATTAACAGTCCGGACGAAGCCCAGACGTCGACGGCGCGCACTCAAAGATTCAAAACATTTATTTCAAATAAACCTTTACAGGCACTTTTGAAATGTCAAGAAATCGGTCTGTCAGAAAAAAAAAATGAAGCTAATTGCACATTCCAAAGAGTAGATCTCTATGGAGAAGAATGTGCAAGAAACTCCATGGACACTCTTCAAGCAGTTGTCAGTAAACCGTAGAGACCCTGCAGAAGGGTCGAAGCAAACTGGGGCCAAGGGTTCGCGTCTGAAAGTAAGGCTCTGGTCTTGGTATATATAGCAACGTAGGAATGGGGTAGGTTGTTTAGGCAGTAAGGGTCTAAACACTGTTTTCCGCTACGTCCAAGGAAGCGTTTTGTCAGTGGATGATTTTTACCTATCATAAAAAAAATACCTATAGGGACTGAAGAGTTAAACGAGATGGATTACCCTGTCGCGAATACACGACCCTGGCGAATAGAGCACTAAAAAATTCGTCGGACTTTTCCTACGCAAGCGGTAAAATGATTAAAATATAGTTACTGGTATAGAGCTTTCATTTTAATTAACATAAATATAAAATTGATAGTAAGCCTAAAATAAATCGCGCTCACACGACACACACTTGACGCTTCTACACTTTTATATAAACAATTTTATTCCTACCTTGGCTTACTAACACTTGCGTTCTAGACACTGAACGTTTTTTGGTTGTTTTTAGTATGAAATAAAACCTAAAAAAATATATATAAAATTCTATTAAAAAAAAATTCCTTGTATCGCGCAACGCAGCATGTAATACAACACGTTCGTGAACATGTCTGAATTGTGTAGCTGTTGCATGGTATGTTGCATATGTTATGTTACAGCAACTGTGATTGATGCTAAAGGCAACCGATTGCTTCATAAAATTGTGATTTCTAGTGGTTATTGTGTAAGTCCTAAGTCCTATTTAAGGCTATGTGTAGATGCTCGCAAGATTTCTTGGTTATCTCGCGATTGTCTGTGCCTAGCTTAAGTTTGCTTGTCATTAGGCTGTTTATTTTGGGTGAAAAAATGAAATTATATCTTTATTAAAAAAAAAAAAACAGTTGTCAGTTTAAAATAGGTATGTGAGACGTTCATCTTTTTTACCAAAAAATCGCTTGTCTGCTCGAAAAAATAATGTAAATAGTGTGTTTACGATTACTTGTTTTTTTGTTTTTGTTTTGTGAATAAAATATTGCTATTATTCAAGGACAGTTAGCTTGACAATGACTTCATAAGATGAAGTCTAGTGATGGAAAATACTTAATATAAACCATGCTATATTTTCTTGATAATATTCTGAATAAATCAGATACTTAATACTTACTTTAAATAATATTAATAATACATTTAATAATATTTATTGTTTTATTTATTTGCGTGACAAAGTGGATGAAAAACGCCCCCGGAACATTAATTTTCTGATTGGTTGTCCATAAAACAAGAAAGACGTCCCATAAATAGAAAATTCTAAATAGAAGCAAACTGCTATAATTTTCTCATCTAACATCATAAAACACATTTTTCTAACCCAAAATAGTAGCCTAATGAAAGCAGCTTCTAAAACTACCTAAAATATATCCTAAAATAAAATTTAATGAATATAAAATGTGTAAAGACAAGTGTTGGTTTGTGGGCGTGCCTGCTCTCAATAGTGCAATGTGATGTGAATGGCGTTAGGCCATGTCTTTTTATAAGCGATAATACTTTTGGCGAACACGAACACGTGATCGCTTCGACAGAGGGTGCTTTCGGCTTCAAAGAACAGACAAGCGACATATGATCTTAACAATGTCAAATGTTGTTCTTTTTACTTTAAAAAGTGTTTTTATTCTAATCTAAAATCGCTTATATTGAGATATGGGGTAAGATGGCCACGGCACTTGTTAGATTGTGCCGCTTTGGACCTACGAACGATGTGAGCGACTGATGGTATATGTGATTATTTAATGAAAAGGTGAACAACGCTGCTCATGTTAAGTAGTGTTGTTGCTGTTTTTTAAGTTATATTTTTGTATATAACAATTTTTTTTGAAGAATATAAGTGGAATAAAACAGTTCTTCGACTAAAGAAGTTAGGTATTTCTGCCAGTACGCCACCTAATGGCAAGCAACGATGTAGTAGACACTAAAACAATTTTGTCTTTACAAATGTAGCTCTTATAGATTTAAAAACACCATTTTTTTTTAAATAAAATAATTGATGTCTAGTTTAGTACAAAATAAAAATAATCATATGTATTTGAAGTCGCCTATCGCGAGGTCGCAGCTAAAGTAAAATATTTAATAGTAGTTTTAAAAACTGCTATTGTGTATTCTTCTTTACTTATGTAAGCAAGGTGGCGGTGCCTGTTAGACAGTGTGCATCACTCTTAATACATAGTGCACTGTGCTTGACGATGTAGGTGATGTTGCCGTTAGGCTGTGGGGACGATTTTGTAAAACTGCAATTTTGACGGAGGTAGTTTGAAAAGCTGCTGCAAGTTTTACTTCGTGAATTTTGTTGGTTAATGTTATTATAAAAAGCAAAACAATGGTAGTCTTGGTTTTAGTTGCGGCATGAGCTATTAAGTCATTGCATAAATATATCATCACATTTTCCTTTGGAAATTATGTAAAATATCAAATGAAAATGACGGAAAGTCACGATAAAAATTTTCAAAAAAGTTTTTACTTTATAAATTTGGTAATAAAACCCTTGCTAGTAAAGTACATATATGCAGGGTGTCGCTGGCCGCTCTAATCATACCTTGATAAGTATGTGATAATAAGGTTCTCAGTTACCTCTCAACATCGCATGATATCACAAAGGTTCGTAGGAGAAAATGTTTAAAATTTTAACCAGACATCGTAGGTTCAAAATACCTTGTATATTTTTTGGGACGGTATCAAATATCTATAAAGTGTTACAGAATCTTCCCCACCGCACTTCGTCAACAAAAATGCTCAAAGTACATTAAAATCTCGATGTTTTATTCATGTCACACTCCCAACTCTATTTGTTACTTATTATTATATTATTAACACACAATAACAGCGCCGAAGTAAGACGACACGCTATTCCTAACACGGGTGTAGTGAAAAACAGGCTTTAACACAACGGGAGAGAGTCTAAATTCACATGTATCAGTCAAAATTAAAATGGTATTCTTTCTCTCTTTCTATCACGAAGAGGCTTCATTTGTTAGAGCGAGTAGTCCGCTCGCTAGCATCCGCATTCATTCGCTTTCACGAGCTAAAATACTTTTCACTCTAGTGATAGAAAAGATTAGAGATATACGAAGATTCTGATCTGTGTGTGAATTTAATTTGACTGTAAACCACGTGTTTTAGCGAATAAAAGTGGTGTAACATTGTTGCTACAACATGTTGTGTTGCGAAAACACGTTGCAGCAACATTTTTGTGTAGTTTTTTAAACTATGAATGCGAGGTCTCAACATATCACTAATTGATTTAAGAATGATTAATTTATTATGTGTTTTAATTGTGGGTTTGTTACGGTTGCGGTACACACTTTATACGAAGTGGGATTTTGATGTTAAGACAGATTTAGAAAAGATGGCAAAGAAATAGTAGTTTAAGAATCTGCTTTCGTAGCGTAAGGCTACGATTTCGTAGTGTAGTGCTACGCCGTAGCTTGGTGCGTAGCAACACTGTCTACGAGAGATAAGCAAATGATATTTTGAAAATTCCACCTTAAATATGAGTTCTAAGGTTCAAAATAGCTTGCTAAGTTTGTCTTAATATCCAATACACATTCTGCATTGTCGTTAACACGTTCGTGTGAGCTACACCCTTAGCGCGCATGTCCTCACTAGGCGCGCGCATGCACAGCTCATACTGTTGTACATACGTACTGCAAGCAACGTCTAGAAGCTGCATAACACATACGGAGCTTGGAAACGCCGCGCTGCTGATTCAATGTAGACAGACTGGTGAAAAATAAAAAAGAAAACTATTTTGTTTGCAATGAAAAAACTATATATAACGTAACTTAATCTATATACATATATATAAAAATATAATAGTAATTTTGAAAACAAAATCGATTTTCTTTGGCGGATGGGCGTGATGAACGTTGACGTCAAAAATCATGTCCGACTGTTTTTAATGAAAATATTTTTAAAATACTTTCATATTTTTTTTTTTATTTTTATTAAAGGTAAAAAAATATTTTAATTTACAAGGGCAGCGAGGTTGTCTCTGGGCTCCGGAATAACACATGTCTAGTGAGAGAGCCCCCACTTCGTCGGAGGAGGAGGCTCATCATTCCCCCGGTCCAAACGGCCCTCCCAAATATTTTTTTTTTCGACTAATCCCGTCACTTGAATTTTTATATTCGTGTACCGCATGCAACGATTTTCCTCACTTTTGGATACCTTGTGTATGTGTTCTTCGTGTATAATTTTTGGAGTTTGATTTTGTCTCTGGTCCTTGCCCCGTGTCTCGTGGTATTTCGAACGCACGGGTCGAAACCGCCGACGGAATCGCCACACTGTTTTGTTTCAAATTTTTGCCGCTAGCAACTCAAGCTTTGGTATTAAGTAGAGAATAATAAAAAAAAAATATTTGGCTGGTCGCTTTGATTTTTTAGAACTTGGCTGTTTTCTAAAATATGCTCTTGTTAATGTGAAAAAATATTGATTAACAAATTTGTGTATGGCGTTAGCGAGGGATTGTGTGTCCGAGGTACACTAGCAGCAATAAGTTTTTCTCTCGTTCTAATATATTTATCTTTATATACTCATTGTTTTTATTTTTATTTATTTTTTTATTGCCAATTATATCTATGTATGAAATCATAATAGTTCCGTTATAGTCCACCGTAGCGTAGCTGTACCCTTAAATATATCACTTATATTTTAATTTTATTATTATTTTATAAAAATTTTATATATTATATAAAATGTGAATAGTTCTCTGGCACAATTTAATATATTCTAATAGTATCGACACGTGTGTGATATTATGTATGTATCAATAGGACGAGTAGAGAACCTTTACGCTTTAAAAGATACCGGCCGCTGTTTCTTATCCCCTGGTACTTTGGGCTCCTCTATCATTTTTAAAATGGACGTTTATATCCTAAATTGATGCTGGATAAACTGGACGGAAATAAATTCAATAGTAACTAAATGTTATAGTCAAGTTAAGTCAAGAGTGAATAGGTATCTTCTAAGCAAGCATACTCCATCATCGACCACATCATCGCTTACCATCAGGTGAGATAGTGGTCCAACGCGAAAAGTAAAAAAAAAAATAGTCTTGTACCTTGACTCAACTTTTCATAAACAGTAAAGAGTTATCTTTTTTACATTAAATAATTCGTCCGTTATTCCAAATCAGTTTAGGATGTAAGCGATTCGAAATTACCTTATGATTGATTGTAACACGAAGTTCATTTATCGTTTTAATATGCCCGTTGTTAAAAATTGAAAAAAAAAAATAGTGAAAACTTCACTAAGGTAGTACAACATACAAAATCTAGATAGCAGCGACGCCTTGACTATATCTTTCTCGTTCCCTTAATCTTACATAGTTGCAGTCTGCAGCATTACATAATTGCAGTCTGATACACTACTTATAAGATATTTAACAAGGGCTTTTAAAGATTTCACTTCAAAATTAAAAATACTTTTTTTCTTTATTAAGTATTAACATTATTACCAGGCTAGGCTAGTATGGTACTATAGCAATGACGCCTATACCATATTTTTGTCGCTCTCTTAGTCGACTCGAGCAGACGTTACCCGAACGAGCCTTACATAGCTGCAGTTTCATACACTACCCATAAAATAATTCTTAGAGCGCCTAAAGATTGCACTACAAAATGAAAAAAAATATATTTTGTTTTTCTATATTCACCGAGCTAGTACAAGGAGCGAGTATAGGTAGTAATACTTTGAATATATCTTTAACGCTCCCTTATTCGACTTGAGCCTATTGTAACCAGCGTCACATAGATGCAGTCTCATACACTACCTACAAAATATAGTATGCAGCGGGCAAAACTGCTACAGAAGTTTTCATAAAATCTAAAAAAAAATGCAGCATTATTAATCAGTAAATTAGCATCTTGGGCAAAAGAAAACGAAAGATGAAACTGTTCGTGATACATTCAATCTTTGAAGACTTTCAGGTGGATTACGGATCGTGAGTGGTACGCAATGACATTTTATTATAGTCTGCCTGGCAGTTGCCCGCGAGTGTGTCCGATTTAGTTTAGTAAAACACAGCACAATATCATTCGGTGTTAGTCGAATTCTTTTTCTGAACTAATATTATAAAGAGGTAAAATTAACAAGTTTGTATGTAGGGGGTAATCTATGGAACTACAGTTTCGAATTGAAAAATTCTTTTTGTGTCGGATAGTCCATTTTTCGAGGAAGGTTATAGGCTATATAACATCACGGTATGACCTGTGGGGGCGGAGCAGTAACCACAGACGCGGGTGAAGCCGCTGGTAGCCTATATATTGCTAACATCACGCGGGCGAAGCCGCTGGCAAAAGCTAGTCTAAAATATAAGTATTTTAAACTACTCCTTTTAACATCGGCTATTTTATAACACCAGTTGGTCTCGTCAAATCGATCCAGCCGGTTTTAGATACCATTATTTTAAAATGGTATTTTGATATCACTATCGGGCATTTCAATTTTCTTTATGTGTAGATATTTAGATAATTAGTTTTCTACAAAACGACTTTAATATTTTTCTAAATAATGGATTGTATACGAAAATTAGTCTCAGTGTCGTGGAGACGATAAGCGTTTGCGACCTTTCGCGCCCGGTTCTGGTTTACGCCATAGCCTGAACCAGGGTCGGCCAACCAAGCCGGTAAACTGGTCGGTTGTTATAGCCTGGAGCGAGAATAAAGTATTTAATGGAAAGAGAGATAATGAGAGTCGAATCCTTCTGCAAAGCATTACAGCGAAGGAGATGGCCGCAACCATAAGTGATCGGACCTTCTCACGCTTCAGTTGCTGCTACTGAAGACGCCTTGGGCGTTAGAGTTGTAGGACGATCGCCGCCCACCGTAGGCGCGGGTTTGCTAACGACGAGTAACGAATAGCTCACCGAAGTGTTAAATTGTTGTTATAGCAGCAACAGAAATACATCATCTGCGAAAATTTTAACTGTATAGCTTTGACGGTTCATGAGATATAGCCTGATGACAGACGGAGAGACAGACAGAAAGACGATCGGACGGACAGCGGAGTATTAGTAACAGGATCCCGTTTTACCTCTTGGCAACGAAACCCTAATTTTTTTTTCATTGAAGTTACCCAAGCCAAAACCCAGCTATAGTATCTCAAGTCATTGCCTACCACTCTGGGTCAGTATTTCCCCCTGGTCCGCCACTGGTGCTGACGTGCCGTTGCCTCAGATGGGCGGAGTGTACGCGGGCCTGCAATACCACGGCAGCTTCGCGCCGCCGCCGCCGCCCAGGGGGCCGTTCGCGTCGCCGCCGCACCCGCACACGCATTATATTGCTAACTCGCAGGTTGGTACTGCCGTTTTGTTACATACCGCTAGGCATGGATCGTTTTAATCCCGTGTTTTAATGTTCCGGTACGTGAAACACTATCGATTTGTAAAAATGAAATTAATAAAAAAAAACAAAGTAAACATCAGCTAAGCGAGTCAATGACCTGTAGGTAATTAGTACGTAACGATCAACAACTACCTACAGGTCATAGACTCACTCAGCTGATGGTTAACTTAAAGAAATTAATTTCGTACATGCAATTAAATTTGAGTTTTTTTTTAAGTACTTATTTTTTAAATGTTATCTTTACAAATCGATAGTGTTTCATGTACCGTATCGACCATCCACGAGATTAAAATTAGCAAAATTTAGCTGTGTATATAATTTTGATGTATATTTTGGAAACAGATGAGTGAGAAATGAGTATATTAGAGGAAGTCTGAAAGTGGCGCCAGTGACTGAAAAGTTGAAAGGAAATCGTTTGTCTTGGTATGGTCATGGGAAGAGGAGAGATGAAACGCATGTCACAAAAAGGGTTTTGAGTTTACACGTAGATGGATGGAGAGGAAGAGGGAGACCAAAGAAGAGATGGATGGATTGTGTGAGGAGTGATATGAAAGAAAAGGGAGTTAGTGATAGTGTGACGGGTGACAGGACAGAGTGGAAGAAAAAAACATGTTGCACCGACCCCAAATAAAATGGGATAAGGGTAGGATGATGATGATGATTTTGGAAACAGATATCTTGTGGATATAGTCCAGTATAGACCTCTGAAAATTTTCTACATTGCGTGAGCTTTGACCTCTCATACTATATTCATAAATTGTACATTTAATCAAGTTTTTGCGTGAAAGAATAACAAACGTCCATACATCTATACAGCATTCGGCTGACCCTGTTGGTCTAGTGGTAAGTGGCCCTAACTGCTATGCTAGAGGTCGTGGGTTCGATTCCCGCCCAGAACAAATCTTGTGTGATGAAGAACACGGTCATTTGTTCTGTCTTAGTGTTATTTAACTATAACTGCAACCCGCCCCAGCTTCGTATTAAACTCTTGAGCCCCACACGAACATGCGTTCGCATACCTATTGTCTTTCTATTATGTATCTAATTACGGTACTCGAAAGGTTTAATAGGGCTATATTAAGTGTTCTGTTTATACGCTATAGCGCGCAGAAGGCGGCCGCCTGGAGATGGTGGGCGGTGGAGAAGGAACGCTGTCTCCCCTGCAACCGGCCACAGATCTACATCACGCGCCGTTGTTGCTCGCCACAGAGGTAACGTCCATTTTTTATTAGGGTTTCGTAGTGAACAAGAAACCCTTATAGTTTCGCCATGTCTGTCTGTCTTTCCGTCCGCGGATAATCTCAGCGACCGTTAGCACTAGAAAGCTGAAATTTGGTATCAATATGTATATCGACCATGCCGACCAAGTTCACTAACAAAAAGTGGTAAAAAATGTTTTATTAGGGTACCTCCCCTACACGTAAAGTGGGAAGTGATTTTTTTTTTTTAAATCTACCATGTGTGATATATTGTTAGATAGGTATTTCAAAATGATAAGGGGTCTCGTAAAATATTTTTTTGATAATGTAAATATTTTCGGGACTAATCGCCCCAAAGTAAAAAATGAGGCCCCCCCGCTCTAACTTTTGAACCATAAGTTTAAAAAATATGAAAAAAATCTCAAAAGTAGAACTTTAAGGAAACTTTCAAGGAAAATTATTTTGAACTTGATAGGATGAACTGAACAGTTAGAACTAAAAAGGCTGATGATGATGTATTATGTTCGCAGGCGCGTGGTGCCCCGTTGGAGCTGATGGCGCCTCATCATGCGAGACATGCACTCTCGCATCATCACCACGTAAGTTATATTAGCATTATTTATTTATGTACACACAAACTCATACAAAAAGAAAAGAACAAAAACAGATCGTAGAGTGCAAAGGGGGTATTATGGGGGCGAGGGTAAGGGTGTATTACATTATAGTCTTCAGCTGAATTCCATTAAAATTCAGGTTTTACTCATAAAGTAACAAGAGTTACGACAAAATTTTCCCTGCCTTAATGGTTTTAATCTCGTGGAGGGTTTTTTTGTATGGTGGGCAAAAATCATCCAATGACAAATCTCGCTTTTGGGCGAAGTGGAAATTCAGATTTTTGCTGATTAAACACCCCACACCGTTCCTTCTTTGTTTTTCGTAGTGGGACCAAGATTTCCTTTCAGAAAGAGACCTTGGGCCCCAGTAGGCTTCGACCCTATTGCCTACGGTTTTGCTGACAAACTGACTTTGTGTAAGAGTTATCCAGTAAAGACCTCTGAAAACCTGCTATTTTACGTGAAGTTTGACTCTCCCCATAATGTATATTTATATAAAAAATATAAAAATTCTTCTATAGAAGCATTGCGCATTTAATCGAGATTCTAAATGAAGAATTTTTTTTTTTCAAAAATCCTTACAGTTTATTACAAGCTTTTATTTACTTTCACCTGTCCCGTTGTCTGTCGTTCTGTAATCAAATCTTGCAACTTAAATTTGATCCACTTCCCGGTTTCCGATTGAGCTGAAATTTGGTATACACGTTTAGTTCGGATGACAATGCAATATTATGATGACATGGAGCTGATCTGATGATGGAATCGAGCCATAGGAACTCTGTAATTAAACGGCACAACCACGTCGAGTTTGGGCTCGTGTGAATCGACTTGACGAGTTTTATTTATATAAGCATAGACCACCGCTATAAAAGCTTGTTATGAAAAAAAATTTTTCATTGAAAACTTGTTTTTTAATTGTACACTACGGTTTGACAACACAGAATGTCACACTCTAGAAATATGTTCCCAAGTTTCTGGAGTTTGACATTTCAAGTTGTCAAATCGTAGTCTAGGATTAAAAAACGAACTATAAGTGTTTAATAAAACAACGTATTTTCTTGACTTTACACACATTTATATGTTTATTGTTTGGTGTCGGCAGCGCCGCAGCGGCGGCGGCGTGAGCGTGGGCGTGGGCGGCGGCGTGGGCGTGGGCGTGGTGAGCGGCGGCACGCGCGCGCGCCCCTACGTGCGCCACGCCGCGCGGTGGCCGCACCATCCCATACACCATATACACACGCAGGTAACCTGCTCTTCTAACATCTATTTAAAAAAACTAAAAATTATGTTGTCTAAATTTTTTTATTACGCGTTCCAAATAAGATCTGGAAAGTCAATTACCTCTATCTGTTAAATTTTGAGTGAAAAGTACGGTTTGCAAAAAAATCTTATTTGCATATCAATAAAAAGTTTTTTTTTTTGCTTTTTATTACAACATTTTAGTTAATTCTAGTTCAAGTAAAAACGTTAGAGTTTGATATAAATTTGTCAAATATATTGTTTTAAGTCACAAATAGTTTACAAGAAAAACATTTTCTTCCCTATTTTCATTGTTAGAAACAATTCGCCTTTTTCTTCTATTTACCACTACTCAGACACATCACACAGTGAAACAGAGATAAAAAAAAATGAAAAACTGTATTCTGATTAAACTTTTTTTATTCACGATTCGTACGTAAATTATTTTTTTTAATATCTTTTTTTGTTCACTCTACCTAATTTCTTCGATTTGACAGTTCGTCGTGTCGTCACAACATGGCCATAGATCCTATTCTCATTTAGAACGGGTTGTACAATTTTAATAATTTTTTATTGTTTTTTTTTTACGATTTCTTGTCAATAAAAAAACATATCAAAATTGTACTTTTATTTAAAAAAAAAATAGCCTAATGAGAAGTTGTGTATCCCGCGGGAACCTTATGTTTTCCGGGATAAAAAGTAGCCTATGTTCTATTCTGGAGTGTATCCTATGCCTGTGCCAAATTTCATCCAGATCCGTCCAGCCGTTTTGGCGTGATTGAGTAACAAACATCCAAACATCGTAACTTTCGCATTTATAATGTTAGTAAGATACAGCAATGTGTTTACCAGTGGTTGTGTTCCCCAGGGCGGCGGCGGGCTGGTGGGCGCGGCGCTGCCGGCGCACGTGCAGGCGCAGCTCCACGTCGCGCAGCCGCTTTCCTTGCCGCCTCCACCGCCTACCTACCAGGTAAATCGATAAATTTTTAATTTTTTCATTTTGAGACATTTTAGAGGTCTTTTTTCACATTTTCACAAAGAAGGAGAGTTGTTAAGAGACATTTTTCGCTCAATACTCTGAGCTCTCAGCTGATCGAGTCCAATGACCTTTAAGTAATTGTCGGTAATTGCGTAATAACTACGTACAGGTTATTTGACTCGCTCACCTGACGTTTTCTTTAAGAAATTAATTTCGTACATGCGTCAATTAATTCTAGTTTTAGCGTTTCGATTACCGTAATTACAGACACAGTTAAAAGAAAATAGGTGTTCGGTCATCGGTGTCCTCTTAGGGCTTGATGAATTAGAAAAGTACTTTATGTTTTTAATTTTATCTTTACAAATCGATATTGTTTAATGTACCGGATAGACCCTTCACGGTTTTAAAACTACCAAAATTTAGTGATGTATATTTTATCTGTAGAATAGAAATGCATTCAAAAATATTTTGAAACTGGAATTCAAATGTGTGAAAAATGCCTCTTACATGTTTTGTTTAAAAAAGCCTTCTACTAGCGTGTAATTTATTTCACCACCACTACTCAAAACGGTGACAGGCATTGTGAGGAAATCAACTTGTCTAGGATTCAAAAATTCGAAGATATAGTGACCAGGACTAACTCGCATTGGGCTCGCACGCTATTTTACGGCCATTTCTCTCTCCTAGAGAGGAGGTCCCAGCAGTGGGAATGTTATAAGGCTGATCTTGCTTATATATTGCGGTTAAGATTTTGCTGATCTGTGTATCTGCAATATTTTTTTGCTTTAAACGAATGCTTGACTGTGATCCTACCTGACGGTAAGCAGTGATGCAATCGTTGATGGCGAGGCGCACTAGTCTATCAAGATCCTATTATCTATATACACTTCTCATCAAAAAAATCGAAACACTTCCGTTTTCATTGTTTCTGTCCGAATTTAACACAAAAAAGAATTCATACGATGAAAAAAAATACATATATTATAGCTGGCAGTTTGGCCATTACAGTAATAAGCGAAAATTCTAAATTCAAAATTAGAATTTCATTTGTTTATCTTATAAACGAAATGAATCACTGTTTTGAGACAAATGTGTGTTTAGGGTTGGAGTACATTTAGCGTTTAAAAACTAAAAATTGGCGCCTATCCTTAAACTTTTTGTTTTTTATTTCAATACTGTGACTTTGGGACGTCTGAAAAAAGGTTTTTTTTCTAAAACGTATGGATACTTCGCCCACAGAAGCCGCCCAAGTTGTGGCATTGCTGGATTCTGGCCTTAGTCAGCGTGTTGTGGCTGCAAGACTGCATCTAAGCCTGTCATCTGTTCATAGAGTCTATAAACGTTATCGGGAGACTGGTTTGTTCACGCGCCGTTCAGGATCTGGCAGGAATCGGGTCACTTCTGAGCGAGATGATCGATTTATTGTAACAACTTCTTTAAGAAATCGACGCCTTAACGCTTTTCAACTGCAGCAGCGGCTTCGTGTTGTACGAAGGGTGGCTGTAAGTGACTCTACAATTAGAAGAAGGTTGAAGGATCGTGGACTGGTACCGCATAAGCCAGCAAATGGGCCGAAATTAACTGCAGACCATCGAAGAGCGCGCCTTAACTTTGCACGTGAGCACCTAAATTGGTCATACCTACAGTGGAGCAAAGTTCTCTTTTCTGATGAGTGTAAAATTATGCTGTATGGTAACGACGGAAGGAACAAGGTCTACAGAAGAGACGGAGAACGCTATGCACAATGCTGCATTGAAGAAAAGGTCAGCTATGGTGGCGGTTCGTGGACGGTTTGGGGAGGAATCAGCGCCGACGGTAAGACAGAGCTTGCTTTCGTGTCTGGGCCACGTCTGCCTGCACTAAACTGTCATCGGTACGTCGAAGAGTGTCTCGAGCCTCATGTGATGCCCTATGCACATTTTATTGGCAACGGCTTCATATTCATGCACGACAATGCTAGGGCTCACACCGCGGGCGTCGTACGAGATTATCTTAACGAAGTCGATATCTCTATTATGGAATGGCCAGCAAGAAGCCCGGACATGAATCCCATTGAACATCTATGGGATGAATTAAAGAGACGAATTCGAGCAAGAGATCCTGCCCCAGAAACACTTAGCCAGCTGCAAGATGCAATCCAAGAGGAATGGGACAATATACCACAGCATGTGATCGTGACTCTCATCCGATCGATGAAGAACCGTATGGAAGCAGTAATTAGAGCTCGGGGAGGGAATACAAGTTATTAAATAAACGTTTTTTAGCTTTTTTTTTCATTTACGTGTGTTGTTTTATCCATTTCCTTTATACTCCATACGGAATAAAAATGACTCATTTAACAAAATACGAAACCTATGAAAAATTCATTTAAATTTAGAACATTAACATTAAGATTTGATAAGCTCATATTACTCACTATTAAACGACATTTAACATTTATTCCTAAATGTACACATTTTTCTGATAATCCTGACAAAACGTAAACTTGCAAGGTGTTTCGATTTTTTTGATGAGAAGTGTATATAAGAAAGTCGGGTTTGTTACAACACTTATAACTCGAGATCGGCTGAACCGATTTAGCTGAAAATTGGCAGGGAGGTAGTTTAGAGCCAGGAGAATGACATAAGATACTTTTTTTTTACTTTTTTTTTTTAGAGTAGGGTAGAGTAGAGTAGGGTAGAGTAGGGTAGAATAGGGTAGGGTAGAGTAGAAAAATCTGTTGCCGGGAGCGAAGCCGCGGGCAAAACCTAGTAATATCTAAAGAAAGATCAATTATGACGTTATTATTACATGATAACGTTTATATGGTAAATCATCGTCGGTATGTCAGGGGTTGAGTTAAGCTCTAGGGTAGTTTCGGAAGGGACGTGTATTGATCAAGACACTTGGTTTGTTTGTGTAGGCGATAGCAGATCTGTATTAACGAACCTCGTTACTTGCTTTTTTTGCCGATGATGGCAGGGTGTGTCACACGATTACTTCGTACCGTTTCGTTGCACGTGCACTCTGCGCGTTGTTAGAAATATTTGCGCCGAAATATGCAATAAATGATGCTGCAAAACATTTTATACCGTGTCCAGAAGCTGCTTTTGACGGCTAGTAAACCTATCAGTTGTATTTCCAGCCTACAGCGGCTGAGCCTCTCCTGCAAGGCATGTTGTCCCAAGCAACACGAGTCATATCTCACCAGGTAACGAAATACACACCATATTGGACTTCTAACAGTGAGCGATAAGACTATAGCTTCACAGGGCTTGCTTGAACACGTGTCTAAAGCTTGAACTGCATTAGATCTACGCACACGTGTAACTTGGCTTATTTGTACGCAGAGTTTCGATGAACAATGTACTAGATTACGTCTTCCACTGTAGCAGGGTCAACGTCTTCTAGGACCAAGGGTTGATGCGAAAGCGGAACACCGGGGCCCTGGAACTAATGCAAGAAGGAACGGTGGGTCCTTTTAGTAAGTAGTAGTCTGACACTGTCGCCCGCTCCGCCCAAGGGTGGGATTCGTCATTGGATGATTTTTACCTACCATCATCATCATCATCATCCTACCCTTATCCCATATTACTTGGGGTCGACGCAACATGTTTTTTTTATTCCACTCTGTCCTGTCACCTGTCACACTATCACTTTTCTTTCATATCACTCCTCACACAATCCATCCATCTTTTCTTCGGCCTCCCTCTTCCTCTCCATCCATATACGTGTAAACCCAGAACTCTTTCGTAACATGCGTTTCATCTCTCCTCTTCACATGACCATAAAAGACAAACGATTTCCTTTCAACTTTTCAGTCACTGGCGCCACTTTCAGACTTCCTCTAATATACTCATTTCTTACTTACCATAAAAAAATTACCTACCATAAAAAAAAATGTTAAGGTAGGTTTTTTTTTTCGGTGGGTAAAAATGGTCCGATAACACATCTCGCCCTTCGGTGGAGCCGGAGATAGTGTCAGACTCTTACTGACTAAAAAACCCACACCTTTCCTTCTTTGCTTTTCATACCAGGGCCGAGACTTCGTTTCAGAAATAGACTTTTTTTTATGATGGGAAAAATCATCGAATGCCGAATCCCGCTCTTGGGTTTGAGCGGGAAACAGTGTCTGACTCTTACTAAGTAAACTACCCACTTCGTTTCTTCTTATTCTTCATACCGGGGTCGGACCTTCCTTTCAAAAACTGGTCCAAGGCAACAACAATGTAGAGATTACCAGTTACTGTTTTAAAAATAGCCCGACAAATACGTATCTACAAATAATTTTAGGGCGGAATTTGAAGCCAATATCATCGCTTACTGTCAGGTGAGATAGTGGTCTAACGTGAGCTTATCTGTATAGAATTAAAAAATAATGCGACTTTTCGTTATAATTTTATAACTCAAGATCTCAGGACTCAATCCAAACTAAATGGTTGTTAGTGTTGTTTGTTCGGATTATTTAGCAGATGGTTTGCGTGAAGTTTGCACAAAATCGGTCGAGTGGTTCTTCATTAATCGGGCTATAGCCTAGTGTATAATAAAAAAAAATACAAAATATAATAAACATCATTGTTATTTTTTATTATTAATTACAATTTTGGTTTAATTTTAATATTAAATATTTTGACCAAAATTATTCCAACATTAAATAATTTCGAATGTCTTTTTTTGATTTTACATACTTACTATCTAATAGGTCTGATAAGTATTGAATAAAAATGTAATGCAAACGAAATGTAAGTTTATGTTTAAGTCTTAAGGTTTATAATTAACTGAAGTTGTTGTTACTTTATAACTTTTTTCTTGAAGTAAAATATTTTTTTACGTATTTATAGTTTCTGGGCTACATTTTCATATGATTGTGTTCTTAATATATAATCTAGTACGTTGTTCATCGAAGTTGCTGAAAGACGTTGCGTGGCGTTGATCCAATGTAGCTCTGCAAGTCTATACCTAATAAAAGATAGCTTGATCTCTGCGATATATTTATTTATTTCACACTTACATACATCTACCATTACAGAAGTCCAATGCGATAGATGTAGACAGATATAAATTACAATTTCTACAAAATTCATTCACCGTATATAAATTTTATTTAATTAAATTTCAATTGCAACAACCAATAAATAACATTCAAATAATACACTAAAAAAAAATATGTCAAACTGACATTCTTGGGGTTGTCAGAATATAAAAAAGATGTCGATAGTAATTATCGACATTTCTTACTATCATCGATGCTAAATGTAACAATTGCATTTAATTACAAACGTTAATATGTATATGTGAAATTATTTTTAATATTAAGATCCTATATGCACCATATACTAAGAAATTTATATTTGTAAAAATTAAGTCAATCTTACTCATAAATTAAAAAAGAAAAAAAGCCCTAATGAACTTAACTAAAAATAACTAATCTAATAAAGCGTCAAAAAACTCTTCCGCATCGCTGTCAACAGGTAAAGTGCCCAAAAGGCTGGCAGCATTGCTACGTTGTATGGCAATGCTTATTCTCTGCCTAAGGTAAAAGCCAGCCCTTGGGTCACGCGAAGTGTCCACTAGTCGTTTAGAAAGTTAATGATAAATTAATTTTGAATTAATTTTTATCTAAATGAGGGTTTTCTAAGATGTCATTCACCAGGTGGCAGCACTGAGGCGTCAGGTCCAGGCACCTGTCAAAACGCTTATGTTACTGACATTAGCTAGACATCAACGTCAACGTCAAACGTTAGACGTCAACGTCATATATAAGTTTTCAAAGTAAAAGACCAGACGGCTAAGTGGCGCTAGCTGGTGGTGTGAATATTTCTAAACACCCTCATTATCGATAGTTAATAATATGTCTTCACAATGTTTTATCAGCTAATACTAATTAGATCGGTAACATGCAATAAATTACAGTACGGCCGTCGAATCTTGGCGAGTCTGAAGTTAGGCTCTGCGAATTATAGCGCTTGAAAACTCATACAAAAAATGGTTTTAACAAATAAATGCAATTTGCAGTTGTTATTGCTGTTAAAAAAAAAATGATTGCCTGTAAAGTCGGTTTTACGGGCGAAGATTTTACGTGACAACGTCCTAATTCTCTAGTGCTGCGCGCGCGGCAGACCGATCATAGTTGAGTGGGAGAGAGACGCAAGGCATTCGGCGGGCCTCTCTCTCGTTCGGTGACTCATCGTAACGTTACCGAGCGTTACACTTTTTCATAAGTGACTCCCAGCCGCAACCTAATTTAAGACGTTGTCACGTCAAAAACTGTTATTGGCATTTTTTTTAAACCTTTATTTTTTACGACATTTCAAGCGCTAATATTCGCACAACCTAACTTCAGACTCACCAAGATTCGACGTCCGTACTGTAATTTAACTGACAACTATTGCAGAGATCAAGCTATCTTTTATTAGGCATAGTTTGCATATTATAATATGTATGAGGAACGATGCGCCCAGATCGGCGTGTTTGACACATCTTCAATGTTTTTGGTGACGGTGTTAATCCCATTGTGCTTCTCTGTGTTGGTTCTTTGACTTTGTGTCCTGTCAAATGTCGCTTTATGAATGTCGAATGATGAATCCCGCTCTCGGGTGGAGCGGGCCCGCGCATCTCAAGGAGTTGTCAGCAAACTGTAGGGGTCCTACAGGGTCGAAACCTACTGGGCCAAGGGTTGATGCGAAAGCGTAACTAGGGCCTGGGAATAAGGCAAGGGAGGAATGGGGCAGGTTTTTTTGTCAGTAAGAGTCTGACACGTCTTTCCGCTTCACCCTAGAGAGGTAGATGTCATTAGATAATATCCTACCTTAAAACAAAATTATTCCGGATCCTGCCATTGTAGAATTTTATGTTTGCGTTTTTCTAGAAAAAGAAATAGTCTTTTTTTAAACTGTTTATAATTGTTGTCCTAATCAAACCTTAATTACATTTTAAATAAAAAGTAATTAATATGCTTTTCGTCAAAGACAATGTAAATAAAACTAAAATAAGCTATTTGCTCAGTTGACAAAGAACTCAAATGTAAGTAAAATCCTACCCATTCGTACAAAGCGTTTTGGGAATACATTATGCGTACAGCTAAGCAGTGCAATTTCCCGCTGGAGTCTGTGTTTCCTTATACATAGCTACAACCTAGGGGTCTTTAACCTTTCGTATCACAGATCTACGCGAGACACAATAACTTTTTAATTGTGTCTCCAATTACGGTATACGAGAGGTTGAGTCAAGAGTGAATAGGTTACTTCTAGGCAAGCGTGCTCCATCGTCGACCACATCCTCGTTTACCATCTGGTGAGAAAGTGCTCACACGCTGCGATCCCACCTGATGGTAAGCAGTGATGCAATCGTTGATGGTGAGGTTCACTAGTTTATTAAGAGCCTATTCACTCTAGCCTTGAAGACACCTAAATTATAATCGGACGGGAAGAACGCAGCTGGTAAACTGTTCCAGTCCCGGTATAAACGACGAGGCAAAACGCTGAGTCCGGACCGTAGATGTCTTAACAACGAAAGACAGTTTTTTGAAACTTAATTTAGGGGAATATTTACAACCACTATTAGTCGGTGCTGAATTATGTACTACAGCCGTGGTATACGTTTTGTGTCGATAACTAACTCACGGTGTATATTATTAAAACGTATGATTTAATTAATCGAAGTCTTTATTCTATTTCATCTGCCTTTTTTTTTCATTTTTGGTCAAAAGACCCCATCATCCTTTTCTACACACTGTGCTAATGTCGTACGAAATTAAAACGCACTTGGGCATAGGACCAGTGGCGTAGAAAAGGGGGAGCGGCAGGGGCGGGCCGCACCGGGTGTCACCTTTTTTGGGGCGACACCCACCCAGTCTCTCAACTTTAAGAACAATGTACAAACAAAAAAAAATCACTAGCGCACAAATTTCTTTTTCGGGGATTCTTCCCCTAGTACTAGCTCAGCTCTATGTATAATTCGGAGATTCCCGTAAAAGAGCCTGACGCTATCCTTGTCTTTCATCTTCTGATCCATGTCCTTTATCATATAAAATTTTTTCCTTTTTCTTTCGATGGGGTGACACCACCAACTTCCGCACCGGGTGCCACGCAAGATAGCAACGCCACTGCATAGGCCCCCATCATCCTTTTGTACACACTGTGCTAATGTCTACCAAATTAAAACACACTTGGGTATAGTACCCGCCATCCTTTTTTCATGTGGTACTAAATTAAAGCTCCAGTCACACACACATACACACACACACACACTCACCACACTGCTTACCATCAGGTGGGATCGCAGTCAAGCACTAGTTTATTGCAATTAAAAAAAAGTTTTTGTGCTAAAACTGTCTTTGCTAAATCCTGTTTCATCTGTTGCTATCAAATTATCTATTTGACACTGTGATATTGTATTTTCATCAGAATTATGCGAACGTGCAACATTTCAACTCTAACGGATTTCGAGAAGTAAGTTTGTTATGGTCCGCCATTTTATTTCAAGCTTTTTATTTAGGTGCACCTGTCCCGATATTTGTGGTCGAATCTTGTAAATTAAATTTGATCCACTTCCCGGTTATTGATTGAGTTGAAATTTTGCGTGCATGTGTCAATCAGATGACAATGCAAAATTATTACGTCGTGGAGTTGATCTGATGATGGAACCAGAAGGTGGCCATAAGAACTCTGTGATTTGACGACACAACCCCATCGAGTTTGGGCTTTGGTGATTCATCTTGATGAGTTTTAAAAATGTAGATCAAAAATGTAGATGGTCTATCTTTAGCCTTTTCTGTCCCACTCCTGGGCAAAGGTCTCGTCCACTTCTTCCATCCATCGCGGACAATGTCCATCTATAAAAGCTTGCTATGAATAAAAATATTTTTATTGAAAACTTGTTTTAAATAGGTTTTGAATGTTAATTTTTTTTATTATTGGTACGTTCGGGTTTTACCGCATTCTCTCCTGATGGTAAGCGATGATGTGGGCGACGATGGAGCACGCTTGCCTAGAAGTAACCTATTCACTCTTGGCTTAAATACAATTAGGTTGTAGCTATCAGAAAACAGACTCCGGCAGAGAATTCCACTGCTAAGATGTACGTATAATGATTATGTTCCTAAAACGCTTTGTACGTAAGGGCGGGATGTTCACCATTTTATTTTTCTTTTTGGCTTAATAATGCATTCCATAGTCGAAAATTTCTCCATACATGCATATTTTTGCAGGACTTTTTCAAGTGAAGGTGGCAGTTTAAATTTTCCACAAGTCGATTCCTAGTGATCCCTTTTGTATCTCGTGTGTCTGCGCGACTGGACAATATGTGGAATCATTGAAACAAATGCGATCTAGGTGAAATGGAGCTGAGAATTTTATTATAGTGTTGGCTATCTCAACCAAGTTAGCAGAAAAGTTTCATTTGATACACAAAACACAGAGTGTATAATCGAGAAAAATATATCTAAAAGCAAGTTCGGTGATCAACACACTTCCTTATTTATACAGAGTGACTGGTAATTAGTGACAGGTGGCTTCCTCACTCGCCTATCGTCCACGT
This sequence comes from Mythimna loreyi, assembly GCA_029852875.1. Taxonomy (NCBI): domain Eukaryota; kingdom Metazoa; phylum Arthropoda; class Insecta; order Lepidoptera; family Noctuidae; genus Mythimna; species Mythimna loreyi. The sequence continues at coordinate 10,179,737 of CM056807.1, read as the reverse complement.
CGCGCATCGTTTAAAAGCTTGTTGCTTCATTTAACGCAATCCAAAGTGATGTTTGATGCAAAAGTAATGCGAAAAAAGAGAGATAACACCTTAAAACTCTGTTGGTATTCGGTAATTATATGATTTACTCGAATGTTTCACAAAACTTGTTCCTGGAAATACGTGTTTTTATTGAACCCTTAAGTATTTTTGGAAAAAAACTGAATCTCCATTAAATACGCAAGGCTTCTATGAAGTACTTTTTTATATTTTTAATATAGAAGTACATTATGGAGATTCAAAGTTCGCGTAAAATAACAGATCAGATTTTCAGAGGTCTTTACTGGATTAATTTTTCACAAATAAATTTGTAATTCCCATAAAACATTTGGATAATTCACAAGATATATCTGTGTATCCAAAATATCTAAAGAAAGATGTGTAATAACATCACAATCACGTAAGAGCGGTTGTATGATGTGAATGTACCTTGGGTAGGCCGCTCTTAAACACGTGGTAGTAGTCATGATAAAAAAAAAATACTATGGGACTAAACCTGAAATCGTGAAGCGAAACCTGAAACCTAAAGTCGCGACCACGACCACTCGAGAGTGTTCGAGGTCAAGTCTCGGTGGAATCATGCGCCACCGCCTCACTCGGGATGCGACGCGCCGACGCCATGCAGCTCATTGTTTAGTGGTTTGGGAATTATCACTAATGCACTGTATGACACTGATTTGATGAGATTCGTCTACCAAATTGGATAGCGTCCACGTGATCTTTTGTCCTAAAAATCATACCTAAACGCTCGCAAATCTCAATATTAATAACTAGGTTTTACCCGCGGCTTCGCCCGCGTACATAAAATATAGCCTATGTCACTCAGGAGTAAAACAGCTTTCTATTGTTGCTAAAACTTTTCCAATCGGACCAGTAGTTCCAGAGATTACCTCTTACAAACAAAAAAATTAAAAAACAAAAAAACAAACTTTCTCTCTTCATTATATTAGTGTAGATTGACTTAATAACATAGCATAGCATCAGACTTATAATGTTTCTACTGTTAGGACTCAGGCCTCTCTAGGAGAGGAAATACCCAGTGATTGTTGGTAAATGTCACATGTCTTAGAATTTTTGGTTCTAGGACTTGCTGGTTTCCTCACTATGTTGTCCATCACCGCTTTGAGAGCGGTGGTGATGAAATAAATAACACGAAACTAATATGCCTAGCTGGATTTAAACCTGCGACCTACAACTCGTAAGTCGGGGTTTTACCACTTGGCCACAACTGCTCTTACTTCTTTTTTATTAAAAACTAGTGCTTGACTGCGATCCCACCTGATGGTAAGCAGTGATGCAATCGTTGATGGTGGGGCGCACTAGTTTATTAAGAGCCTCTAGACTTGAAGATACACACTTATTTAATAAACTAAATATATTGTCTTTCTTCCCAACAGGTGTTCCTAAACCTCCTCGCGATGTTCCCTCTGTCTCCGTATGCGGAAGCCCGCACCAACGCTGGAGAGGAAGGAGGGGACACCACAGAGCCAGAGAACTATGAAGCATTGCTATCGCTGGCTGAGCGGCTCGGCGAGGCAAAGCCACGGGGTAAGTTACTATAAATGTCATTATGTTTTTAGAAATCAGAAGTGGATTTAAAAAAAAAAGACAACTGTCAGGCTAGCCTACGTTACGATCATTACATAGTATAAAACAAAGTTGCTTTCCGCGGTCTGTCCCTATGTATGCTTTGATCTTTAAAATTGCACCACTAATTTTGATGCGATTTTTATAAATATATAAAGTGATTCAAGAGGAAGGTACACATTTAACCTTGTACCCGGGCGAAGCTGGGGCGGGTCACTAGTTTATTTATAAAGTCATAATTACACAAATAAAGACGCGTTATTTTATTGGAATCAATCAATTACGACAACACACAATGATCAAAGAATGTATTGAAATTGAAATGATTTCTCACGCTCTAGGGTGGACAGTAAGAGGTGTTAAATTTTGACTGACTGCTTTAAAAAAAAGTCGCTAGAAAATATTTAAAAAAGGCAACCGGTGATCCTAAAACAAAGGGTAATTGAGGTCAGTCAGCACTAGTCTGACATGCATTTCTGCTCCGCCCAAGAGCGAGAGAAATAAAAGTATAATTACGCGTCTAAAAAAAATTCGCCCTAATACCTGCCACAGGTATATTCTGAGTAGAAAAATCTGTGGTCCTAAAAGTGGCTACAGAAGGACTAAACTAATGTTTGGTTTTAGTCATAAAAGTCTGACACGCCCTCCTGCTCCACTCTAGAGTAGCAGAAATCATTTTATGACTTCTCAACTTAAAAAAATCCAACGTAAAAAAAGTCATTAGAAAACTTGCTTTCGAACAAAACAAAAAAAAAATCATCCAAATCGGTCTACTCGTTTAAGAGGGCCTTTACCATTCATCAATTGTCAATGTGATCATGGTTTTTTTATTTATAAAAACGTTATGCACTGTACAAAGGCGGACTTAATGCCTTAGGCATTTTCTACAAGTCATTAGGGTGGTACAGAAACAACATGGTAGATGCAATAAAAAAATGCATAAGCAAAAAAAATAAACTAATTCATTCAAAAAAGTAATAGCAATAACAACTGCAAATTTCATATATTTCTTTAAATCATATAGTTACGAGTTTTCAAGCGCTAAAATTCGCAGAGCGTGACTTCAGACTCGCCAAGATCCGACGAACGTACTGTATATTAAGAAGGGCCAAAGTAAATGTAAAATAGCTAATTTTCAGATATTTTTACTGGATAAATTTTACACAAATGTATGTTTTAATTCCCATAAAAACTTGGATAATATTCTTCAGATTAAGCAAGCATTAAGATCACATCTGTACTTCCAAAATAGCTGGAAAAAGGTGTGTATTAAAAAAAAAAAACGACATAATCAAGTTTGTTTGGAAATGTATTTTGGTTTGGCCGCTCTTAAGAGCTAACGCAGCCAGACACCCCTCTTTTTGCGGCGGGTTTAACAAAAAAAACGTTCAGGTAGTCAGTCTTCTCACCCCCTCACCCTTTCTCTTGTACCCCGCTGTATGCGCACACGCCGCGCTATTAGGGATGCCCATGCTTCCTAATAAAATATCGATTTTAGAATCGATTCGAATCGAAGTGTAAATTATCGATTCAGTGATCAATCTTCAAAAATCAAAGTTTTAAAATGAATAATGTGGTTGCAATCTGTTGGAAAAAGTAGATTCTCGATCTCTAGTTTCTCTGGTCGAGATGCATTATTAAAATCGATTTGAAAAATCAAGTTTCGTTATTTTATACTTAAGCTTAAATATAGGGTAAATCCAGGATAGTTGCCCCAGTGGGATAGGTGCCCCGATTTCGATTACTCTAGTTGTGCGAATGAATAGTATACTATTTCAATTATTAATCAAAATATTTTCCAACTACTATTATGTTGACTGTGTCTAACGTTTCTATGTGATTGCATCAGAAGACAAAATGCGATCAAAGTTTTTAGGGGATAGTTGCCCGTTTTGAGGGGAAGGCGTCTATCCTATAAGGCATTTATATGGATCAGGCAACCATCCCACATGTGGGATAGATGTCACAAAATATAGAGGTCTGCTAAAATCGCTAATACTCTAAAAATATAAAATAAAATGTTTTTAAATCATTACAAAGTGGTCAACGAAAAACCAAAGTACCTGCTGGTACTACAAATAACGCATTTCACTTTTTTTTACTCAGAGATTTAAGATTTAATATAAAAACAAAACACTCCCCATTGCTGTCATCCGAAAATGTGAGCAGAAGACCCTTAGAATTGCCACAATGAATGGCAATTCTCATTCTTTGGGATATTAATATGCTTAGTAAATTTTGACCATTTAGGCGAACAAAAATATAATGAACAGCAGATTTTTTTACGCGATTTCAGGTTTGGTCCTATAGTAAAAGTTGTTCGTTATCATGACTACAATCACGTCTTTAAATATCGCTCACAAATTACCTGCCACCCTATAAAAAATATCTTCATAAATCGATTTTCTTGACCTGCTTATTAATCGATACTTCGATTAATCGATATTCAAACTGCCATCTCTAGCCGCTAACAGACAGAGTCTCACCATCCGACGCAGTGTCAACACGAAAGCCGCTTGTGTTTGCGTCTTTTTTAGTCTAGTGTTTGTAATATCGGATTGTGAATCGATTAAATTACGAATTTATATATATAATAATACAGTATAGCAGTGTCAATTTTGATTGTGTTGTTGTTTGTTGTTACAAAAGTGTTGTATGTGTTTGTAATGATGATGAGATACATGTTTTCAGTATCATGGAGTTATCAGATAGATACTCTAAGAGAACCGTTTGATTTTGACTTTACATACACGTATTATGTTGGTGGTGATAGTGCTAGTAAAGTTACTAGAAGTACTGGTTTGTATTACTTCTTCTCTTCTACCCCGTGTAAATTAGCGCCAAGCGTCAGGGTGGCCCGCATATTTCAATTGTTCTTTAATTATAGTGGCATGTTGAAGTGGTGGAACTTAGGGGTGGTATGGCTGGTAAAATACCACGAGCCCTTAAAATAAATAAAAGTTTATTTATGTTATTTTATATATTTAATTTATGTACGCACATATAGAAGTTACATTATTTAAAAATTTACAAAGGTACTGCTTATTTCAAAAAGAATTTTCTCCCAGCAGACCTGCGAAAGGAGAAATTGGAAAAAAAATGTAGTGTATGGAAATAAGAAAAAAGAGATTGTGTATTAAAATTAAACACAACTAAAGATTATAAACAAATTAATTAACAAGTAAATTATATAAAAAAAAAAAAAAAAACATCTTGAGGAAACCGGCATGTCCTAGAACCAAAATTTCGAAAACAAGTGACCCGCGTGGTGGATTATGGCTTTATTAGAGAGGAACCCTGTGGCCCAGCAGTGGGAGCTAAAAAAAGGCTACTGATAATTATAATTAAATGATTAAAGTTTATAATTAACTAGCTGACCCCGCGAACTGTGTTCCGCCTTAGACGCAATTAATGCGCAGATTTATTTTAGATTTTTAGTGTCCTTCTCCTGGTTCTTAGCTGAGGTAGCTAACCACTCTACCAATTTTTAGCCAAATCGGTTCAGCCGTTCTTGAATTATAAACAGTGTAACTAACACGACTCTCTTTTATATGTATAGATAAGGAAGATATTAATATCTGAGCATTTCGCCTCTTCGTTTATATCGCGTAGATCGAAAGACTGGAAAAGTTAGCCTAAAAGGCAAATTGTTTTTCCGATTATAATTTAGGTGTCATCAAGGCTAGAGTGAATAGGCTATTAAATAATCTTTCACCTGGAGATACAATGGCTTTTTAATTGTGATTCTAATTAAGGCACGCGATAGGTTAATAAACTGTGCGCCTAACGATGCCATCACTGCAGGTCGGATCGCAGTTAAGCACTAGTTTATATTAATTTTACTAATATTACAAACTAGCGACCCGCCCCAGCTTCGCACGGGTACTGATATTGAATATATTATGCACATAATCCTTCCTCTTGAATCACTCCATCTATTAAACAAAACCTCGTCAAAATCCGTTGCGGACTTTTAAAGATCTAAGCATACATAGGGACCAAGCAACTTTGTTTTATACTGTGTAATGATGTAATGATGCGAAAGTTACGATGTTTGGATGTTTGTTACTCAATCACGCCAAAACGGCTGGACGGATCTCGATGAAATTTGGCACAGGCATAAGATACACTCCGGAATAGGACATAGGCTACTTTTTATCCCGGAAACCCCAACCCCAATACCACGCGGGCGAAGCCGCGGGCAAAAGCTAATTTAAAATAAATCCTGGCATTTTGCCAGCGTTGCCATTTATAGTTACGCAGGGGAAGCCTTCAGAAACCTTCAGAGATAAAATAGAAAAGTTTTTGTGTTTTAGTAAATTTGTTTATTTATCTTCTTATACGAGTATATAAAAATGAATAGCTGTTCATCGGTCTCGCTAAAACTCGATAACGGCTGGACCGATTTTGATCTTGAAATATTAAAAGTTTAGGGAAGGTTTAAACGGTGAGAAAATATGGAATTAGGTGGTACGAAGTTTGCCGGAGTAGTAATTTAATAATTTAGAATATTTTGTTTGCAATTTAGTAATTATACCCATTTTAAGTTTTGTATAAGTTACTAGCTTTTGTCAGCGGCTTCGCCCGCGTACATAAAATATAGCCTATGTCACTCAGGAGTAAAGCAGCTTTCTATTGTTGCTATTTTTATTTCAATCGGACCAGTAGTTCCAGAGATTACCACCTCCTACAAACAAAGAAACAAAAAAACAAACTTTACCTCTTTATTATATTAGTGTAGATTGTAGTTACTTTTTGGTGTACAATAAAGTTTTAATCTATCTATCTATCTATCTGTCTATACCAAATAGTTACATCGTGGTGATTTTTTTAGGGCCAATGATTTTGCTATCGGCTTCAGACAGTATAATAATGCCACTGCTATTGAATTACTTTTTCATAAAAATTTATACAATAGAGTTAGACAAACAAGGACGTATCGGTAATTTCAATTATTATTCAATATGTTTTACGATACCTAATTAAATTCTCTTCTTTCGTGTACCGTAATTACAGACACAATTAAAGAACAATAGGTGTGCGAACGCCGGCGTTCACTTAGGGCTCAAAAGTTAAATATATAAAAAACTAGCTTTTGTCAGCGGCTTCGCCCACGTACATAAAATAAGCCTATGTCTTTCTATTGTTGCTAAAATTTTTCCAATCGAACCATTTGTTCCAGAGATTACCTCCTACAAACAAAAAAACAAAAAAATAAAAAAAACAAACTTTACCTCTTTATTATATTAGTGTAGATAGTGTAGATAATCGCAAAATGTGTTAGTAAGCTCAAAACTCGAGAATAGCTGAACTGATTTTGCTAATTGTTTTTTTGGATGTGTTTGTTATTATCAGGGGAAAGTTGTTATGAAAAAAAAAAGGTATAGTAGGGTAAAGTAGAATAATCTGTTGCCGCGAACAAAAACTAGTTTTAATATACAGCTTGATACTGAATAAAATGAAATATATGCAGAAAAAGAGAATGCCCATACCCCATACTACACCGTGAAATTTAAATGGTTGTTTTCCCGCGGCAGAATGACTTGCCATAAGGAGTACTTTTGAAGCATACAGTAAAAATAAAATAAAAAAAAGTTTTTTTTTATAAATAATTATTAAAAATATTTATCAACTCAAAAAAGCGAAATCAATAGTAACATTAGAAGTAATTTGTAGGTACTACTAGAGTCGCATGAGCAGCCCGCCGTCAAAGGAAACCGATTCATTAAATATTTAAACCAATATAAGCTCTCGCACGTTGTGATACGTCATAATTAGCTTGCACTCTACAGGTCAATTTTTTGTTTTTAATATTTTATTTTTTTATCAAACGTTTGTATTACCAAGACACATCCATTTCGCTGAGGGAAAACAACCATTAAAATTTCACGGTGTATATTGCGTCGCAAGTATATTAATACCAAAAATAATGTTTCATTTATGTGTATAATGTACTGATTTTTTTTTGTCATTTCAAAAAACATAATAATAATGTTCCGAAATAATTTAATTTATTTGGTTTGACTCAAGTTCGTATGGATCCACATACAAATATGGACAATCTATTTTAAGGTAGAGTCTTAAAAACCACTAAAAAGGCATTTATCGTTTCCAAAATTACTAAAAATACACCACACAAGAAAATAATACGGGCTATCTTGAAGCATCCACCTGGAATTGAGGATGATTTTTCCCACCATAAAAAAAGCCCAGAATTAGATGTTTCTCACAGCAAACTTCAGAGTAAAGATGCATGAAAATAAGTTGCATGCCTTTTTCTTAAAACGAGCTCTTGTTAGGGTTTTAATACCGGTCAGTTTTCAAGTCCGGAATTGCGAAATTTCATATTGAACAAATCAGTTTCGGAATTCCGGAGTTCAAGGCTTTAATTTTTTTATGCAAAATGGTATTATTATTGTGGAGAGCTAGTGTTGTAGGAAAAACGATGATGATAGAATAGAAAAGAATATTTTATTTTCACTTTAATGTATATCAAAAAGTAAAGCAGCAGAAAAAAAAATACTTGAAATCTAATGGTTAAAAAACATTTTAGCTATCTGATCCTACAAATAAAAATAATCCTAAAGAAATCTCTTTATAATATTAGTGTAAATTTATTTATTGATTTATTGATATTGACTTTATTGTACACCAAAAATCATTACATGGTATAAAATAAAGTCGTCTGTCCTTATTTATGCTTAGATTTTTAAAACTACGAAACGGATTTTAATGCGGTTTTCTTTTAATTGATAGAGTGATTCAAGAGGAAGGTTTATAAGTATGATACATGCATAATATATTAGTATTGCACCCGTGCGAAGCTGGGGCGGGTCGCTAGTATATAATATAGGAAAGAACTTGAAACTAAAACGCATTTATACAATGGGCGGCCTGTAGATGTTAGATGACTTCTGACGTATGACTTCTAATTTATGTCTTATAATTTTCTACAAATTGTAGGCTCATGTATTTGTTAGAGTGTTATCAAAATATAATGTAAATTGAATGAATGTGGCAACATTTATAACATATTGTCTGAACTTGGATATATTGTCTGTGTACAAGATTGAATAAATTAGTTTTCTGTGTAACCGCCAACCAACGTTTTTCATTAGTATTTCCGGTTTAACTTATACATATGTGTAGTAAAAACTGTATATAAGTGAAATTTCCTTGTGTGCAGGTCTGGCCCGACACGAGATCGACGCGCTCCCCAGCTACAAGTACGCGGCGGCGACGCACCGCGGCGAGCAGACCAGCTGCGTGGTGTGCATGTGCGAGTTCGAGGCGCGCCAGACGCTGCGCGTGCTGCCGTGCGCGCACGAGTTCCACGCCAAGTGCGTCGACAAGTGGCTCCGGGTCAGTATCTTTACCTTTTTATTTATTTATACTAGCTTTTTCCCGCGGCTTCGCTCACGTCAATTGATTATTCTACTCTACCCTACACTATTCTACCCTATCCTCCTCTACCCTATCCTATTTTACCCTATTTTTTTAAAATAAGAACCTTCTCCTGACAATAACAAACACGATAAAAAAAGAATTGGTAAAATTGGTCCAGGCGTTGTCAAGTTATGCGCTTACCAACACATTTTCCGATTCATTTTTATATATAAGAATAACTTTATGCACATCATCATCATCCTACCCTTATCCCATATTACTGGGGGTCGGTGCAACATGTTTTTTTCTTCCACTCTGTCCTGTCACCCGTCACACTATCACTAACTCCCTTTTCTTTCATATCACTCCTCACACAATCCATCCATCTCTTCTTCGGCCTCCCTCTTCCTCTCCATCCATCTACGTGTAAACTCAAAACTCTTTTCTTTTCTTTAATATAACTTTATGCACATGATATGTACAATGCTGCCGTGCTTATGATAATTGCAATAAGTCACATTTTGGTCGATATTGAATTATGTGCCTTACTGCCATTATCATAAGTCACATTTTGGTCGATATTGAGTTATGTGACTTATTGCAATTATCATAAGCACGGCAGAATGGCGGACTTAATACCGTAGGCTATAGGACTTTTTATCTCAAGACTTTAGGAGGGGTATGAAGTTCCAAAGCAAACACGCAGAGCTCCACCCATGACCCTAGCGACATCATATATATCATGCGCCAAAACCCAAACCCCGACCATTAGCTACCGTGCGGGCTTGCGAACGACGAGCAATGGCTGGCTCGCTGTCCGGACATTCGATAAACGTCCGGATCATGCCCGATTTGAAGAATGATGAAGTCCGAAGACGCGTAGTATTTCGCGTGCGCTTCAAAAACATATCAGAAAATAACGTCAGTCATTTAAGAAAACCTTATTTACTGTCCGTTCAACCGATTTTGAGTTTTATTACGTTGGTGGAATGACAAATGGCGGCTGCAGTAAATAGTTAGTTTTAATGACTTTTTGCTTTTTATGCCATACTTATGTCTTCGAAATAGAAGTTAAAATCGGTTGAACAGACAGTAAAAAGGTTTAAAAGGAGTATAACTATCTACAATATTTAACACTATCCCATCTTTGTTGCAGTCAAACCGAACGTGTCCGATATGCCGCGGCAACGCTTCGGAGTACTTCAGCAACGCCGAGTGACTTCACTCCAGCACACACACACACACAGCAGACACACAGACCCGCTGTGTCCTCCAGTTTGTCCTCAACGTCTCACATACTTTGTATATTGTTTATAACCCTATGTAACCTTTCTACTATGCCATTCACTTTGGGTGATACACGACATGATTTCATCGGGCTGGTAGAACCAATAACTTGAAAATAAGAATAGCGCCATCTAGTCCCAAAATAATTTGAGCTTGTGCTATGAGTACTAAACAACTGAAATTACATTCAAACATAGAACAAATAATCGTGCTCATGATACAAAAATTTTTCGTGGTTGCGTATCGAACCTACAACCTTTGGCATAGCAGTCAGGGCCACTAACCACTAGACTAGTGGTTAGTGGCCCTGACAGAAGATAAACCAATGAAATTCCTAGCCTTAAGATATCGTGTCATTATCGTCTAATTTAAAAATGGTTATAGTAGAGATGAACTTAAAGTCGTGTATGAGTATTTTACTTTAAGCTGATGCCTATGCGTTTAAAAACACTAAGCGTAAAGAAATAAGGTTCATATTGCAGTGTTTATCTTTTCCTATTACTCTTTGGTTGACAATTAATTCTCTGAGTTTTAAACTAAAACCCAAGTAAAGCAAAACGTGAGATGGAAGTGACATTGGTGTGTAATTTTATATTTCATAACAGATACGATTTAAACGGTAACACCCACTTTCTCTACGGCCGCGTAGCTTCATAATCGCGTCATTAACATCATTATTTCAGACGAAAGACGTCCACTGCTGGACATAGGCCTCCCCTAAGTATCGCCATAATGAACGGTCCTGTACATCTCACATCCTTCGAATTCCCACAACCCTTGCCAAGTCATCGGTCTACCTTGTAGGAGGCCTTCCAATAGACGCGTGTTCAATATTATACGCTTGGTCTACGCTTGCGTGAAGCTTACATACAACATTATGAATTTTGCCGATGATAATGCAACGACGTGGAGGCATGATACAGGAGTCAGTATATTCTTCGGAGAGAGGATATACTGACTCCTGTAACACAGGTTTACCACCTAGCACGGGAGTCAGGGACTTCAAACAAATTTGTAACTTTCTTGTGTAATAAAGATTATTATTATTATTATGATGACGTTGCCGCTTTGTTGATAAGTTCATAGTTTAGTACGGTCGCTTCACGCAGGCGTACAGCAAGCGTATTTCGACGAATACGCGTCTATAAAGCCACGCGGCTGTTGAAAGTAGGTCGTAGTTTAGTATGGTGTCTTCACGCAAGCGTATACTAAGCGTATTAAGATGAATATGCGTTTATGAAGCCATGCATCGTAGTTCTAAAGGTCAATTTATACTAGCGCAGAGTCAAAGCGTCAAATTCTTTACAACTAAAGCGAAGCCGCAGGAATGCGCGCGAATTCATCAGAATACGCGCCCGAATCCATCGAGATCAACATCGACACAGACCAATTTCCGACTGATGATGCGTAGGTTCGCTAGTGTCGCAAGAATACGCGAGAATTCGAAAGAATGCGCGCGTCTTTTTAAAAATCTTAGAAGTAATCTTAGGAGTGGAATTCCTTGCCGGAGTCTGTGTTTCCTGATAGCTACAATCCGAGAATCATTAAGTCAAGACTGAATAGGTTACTTCTAGGTAAGAGCGCTCCATCGTCGACCGCATCGTCGCTTTCCATCAGGTGAGATAGCGGTCAAGCGCAAACCTATAATCAGTAAAAAAAAAGTAATGTGCGCTTTACGCTGTGGAGTTAAAGTTGAATTTCTGCGTTTGTATAAGTTGACCCTAAATCGCTTCTATATCACGTTTTGCTCTCTTCAAACACGAATACTATCTTTTTTTGGCTTGACCAGTCGGGCAACGCAACTAGTGTCAACGTCGTGTTATGTGTGTCAGACACTCCAATGTCTAGAGCTTTGTACTCTAAAAATAATTATTATTAACCGTGTGGACTATTAATAATAAATAATTATTATTAATAGGTGAAAGAAATAATGACCATTTTAGGTTGGCAAATGGTGTTCGAATATCCTGTAGTATGTACTAAATCATTTGTCTTATACCCCAAATGCGTTTGTGAATAGTGGTAAGGTGTCACAGGAATAGGTAGTAACTTCTACCTGTAATTTGAAGGTCAGATATTATCTCTATCATGAAAGTCTGTTTAAGATGTTGAAGCGTGATTTATGAACTCAGTAGTCCCGCGATGAGCAATTTGCCGCCCAAAAGAACCTGCAAGATAAAAATTGTTGTCTATCACAGTAAACTGAGTGGTAAGGTTTCACAGGAATAGGTAGTTGGAAGGTCAGAAATTATCTCTACATCCTCATTCAGGATATTTTGTACCGTCAAAGTCTTTTCAAGATGTTGAGGCGTGATTTATGAACTCAGTAGTCCCGCGATGAGCAATTTGCCGCCGCAGAAAACCTGTGAGATAAAATCTTTTTCTATCGCAGTAGACTGCGTGGTAAGGTTTCACAGGAATAGGTAGTAACTTCTACCTGTAATTTGAAGGTCAGAAATTATCTCTATATCCTGATTCAGGATTTTTTGTATTGTCAATACCATCAAAGTCTATTCAAGATGTTGAGGTGTGATTTATGAACTCAGTAGTCCCGCGATGAGAATTTTGCCGCCGCGGAAAAACATTGCGAGCGTTCGTTCGTAGCATCGTTTACTACCGCGAATGCTCTAAAATTTACACGTTTATTTCGAAAAGTGAAAATATTTCATTCGGTATTATAGTGGATTCGAATATAAGGATGGATTTATACATGAAGTCTTCACATGCCAAAAAAATGCAGACGAAACTTAGGGACAGGAGTTGAGCGATTGACTGCCGTGCTACGTGTTCGGGGGTTCGATTTACGTACGTAACAAATCTTTGTATGGCCTACAGATAGTTATTCTGGGTCTAGATGTGACTACTCATAATACAGGATTAATTCCTAGTTGATCAAAAACTTACCACTATCTCCAAACTGCAAAAATACTTAGTTACCGTGTGGTAGAGTAATCCTCACCGCGACGTATACATAATAATAATAATTAATAAAAAAAAAACAACTTATAATACGTTTGTTTAGTCGTTAATTTTGGCGGCATCGTCCGATGTCTGTATATATAAAAAATAACTATAGGTAATTTTAATACGTGTGTCTGCGTGGGCGCATGAATTTGTGACGTCAATAAGGTTTATTATTAAGGTACTTTTTTTTAATAGTTTCGTTCTTTTCGTGTTTTTCTCTTGATCTGGTGTGTGGGTTGAAGGTATGTGCTCTGTTTAGGTTGTTTTCAAAAGATGCTTACTGTTGGACATAGCTCTCCCAAGTTGCTATAACTACCGCTCCTTAGCGTGTTTATGTCGCCATTTTTACCAAATACCATCATTATCTTCCTGCCCATGTCTCATATTACTTGTTGTCGGTGCAAATGTTTTGTTCTTCCATTCAGTCCGGGTGACACGTCACGCTATCACTAACTCCCCTTTCTTTTATATCATTCCTCACTGAATCCACCCATTTTTTCTTTGACCTTCCTCTCTATACATCCACATGTATGCTAATAACACTAAGTAACAAGCGTTTCACCCGTCAAAGTCAAAATATTTTATTTTACATAGGCCTACATGGGCACTTGTAAAACGTCTGAAGGTAGTGCACCTCGTCGTCACATGACCATACCAAGATAAACGTATCCCTTTAACTATGTTAACAAATATTGAATGGAATCATAATGATTTCTGAATTGATACTTCATCTAACATTTTGATTTCTCGGCAACAACAATCCGTCAATGAACGGATTAAAAAACATTATGTATGAACAAATCTTGTAACTTTTTTTTATGTGGGATATCATCAAATAACTTTTCACGTTCTAGAGTTTAGCGAGAGAGCTTGTCAGACTTATACTGACTAGAATCTACTTTTGTATTTTAGTTGCCCATTACGTTCAAACCTAAATAAATGATGCTCAAGGAATTCAACAAAAAATAAAAAAATTACACTACTTTTTCAATACGTACGAAACGCCAAATCATAACTCTTTTCTCTCGATTATATGAAATCTTCAAATAACCCCTCCCACTCTATAATGCATGTGGATGAATTGAAGAAGGAGAGGGAGGCCAAAGAAAAGATGAATAGATTGCGTGAGAAGTGATATGAAAGAAGAGAGAGTTAGTGATAGTGTGACGTGTCACCCGGACTGAATGGAAGAATAGAACGTTTGCACCGACAACATGTAACGCGGGACAAAGGCAGGAATATTTTGATATCCCTTCAATAACCCTTTACATTTCATTCACGCTTCCAAAACCGAAAACAGAGCACACATATTCGTTAAGTATAGTCTAATGCAAGGCATGCATTTGTTTCGTTACTAACATACCTTTTAGTCTATATCTTATCTGCTTAGCCTAACATTCCCACTGCTGGGAATCAAGCCTCGTCTTTGTAAACGGAGTTGGTCCTATTCCACTCTGTGAGAGTTAGGACCTATCTACCACCTGGGGGAGGTAGGCCTTATCTATCACTCGAAGGAGGTAAGTCCTAGCTTACACTCGAGGGAGGTAGACCCTATCTATAACCCAGGGTAGGTAAGCCCTATCTATCCACCACGTCGGTTGGTATAACCTATCAACCACTTAATGGAGGTAGATGGGTATCACATGTCTTGGAATCTATGGTTTCAGGACATGCCGGTTTTCTCAAGAGCTTGGTTAATCATAAATAGCACTTATCCAATGCATTCTGGTATTTTTTTGGTTTTTGCAAATTCGATTCTGTAACGATTGTACTGGCAAAGAGGTTATATTTAGATCCATTGACTTATATCCTAACGATAGACAAGCACATTCATACAAACTATTTGTCAAAATACTGAAAAGTTAATACAAAAGTCCGCTGCAGCGCTTCATTGGCATTATGTCGTCTAACAAAACTTTTAAAACTGACAGCGCTGTCACACTACGTGAACGTCAAAACTGCACTAATGTCATCAATGTAAAGATGTATGGCCTGCAGATCACAAGTCAAGTAAAGTGACTGTACGGTACGCCTGATCTAGTGCGTAGGACATACATATATTTCGATGGTCAAGGCTTATTAAAAAAACTGCCAAATACCTTCACGGTAATAAAATTTCATGTTCTAAATGTAACCTCTTTGCTGTGTAGGGCGCTTCGAGCGTGGTCATTGTGTCTGCTTCGTGCAATATTCTACTCTATGCCTATTAAAATAAACTACAATTTAGCTCGAATACGTCCTTCTGTGATGTTGGTAATACGAACTAAAGAATTATCACCAAACTTGTTTTAATCGCCAAGAGTAACGTAGCTCACTTCTATCGTGTCGTTACCGTCCGGACCGAGCCCAAGTTATCGACGGCGCGCACTGTTCTCGCGCGCCTCAAGGAGTTGTCAGCAACTGTAGGGACCCAGCAGGATCGAAGTCTTCTGGGACCAAGAGTTTAAAGAATATATAGGCTATTCAATGTTCTACGTATAACAAAACTAAATAGTTCATTTACTCACAATTTTAAGAACTTGACGTCACAGAAGGACAAACTAGAAACAATTGATTGTTAATAATGTCTTCATAATTATTATTATTAAATTTATGCTTTCCGTTCGTTTACAACGAACGATGCGACACTGCAAAGGTAAAGCGTATTTTCCTTCACTAGACCCATTTTGTAAACGATCAAATCAGATATCAGTAAACTAGTGCGCCTCATCATCAACGATTGCATCACTGCTTACCATCAGGAGGGATTAGAAACACATTAGTTCACGTTAAAATCACATACTGGATCTATGGTATTCGTTTGTGCGATGACAAAGACACCCTGTATACACGGCAAAATTTTGATCGTTTTAATCCCGTGGAGGATATATCTGGTACATGAAACACTATCGATTTGTAAAGATAAAATTAAAAAAATAAAGATTTTTTTTTTCTAAAATTCTAATTAAGTAATATACACATGTATGAAATTCATTTCTTTAAGTAAACATCAGTTGATCGAGTCCAATGACTAGTAGGTAGTTGTCGGTAATAACAACCTACAAGTCATCACTACATAGTATAAAACAAAGTTGCTGACCGCTGTCCCTATGTATGCTTAGATCTTTAAAATTACGCAACGGATCTTGATGCGGTTTTTTTAATCGATAGAGTGATTCAAGAGGAAGGTTTATGTGCATGCATAATATATTCAATATTAGTACCCGTGCGAAGCTGGGGCGAGTCGCTAGTGTATAATTTGATTGTATTTGTTTATGAAATTGTTCTAGAAAAGTAAAATACGCTGTAGGAATGATGTTTATGTATATGTCTTCCATTTAGTTACTATATAATAATGTAAAGTTGATGGACAAATCTTGTATGCAAGTTTAAACGATTAGTTTTTGAGCTAGTTTCCATTGGGACATGATAACAAGGCTATCAGGCTTGGCATTAATATTGACATTTCTCTAATTTTTTGGCATCAACATAGTCATTTTCCTAACTCAACTAGCATGATGGTGAGGCACTGATCAATTTTGGCATCAACATTGTCATTTCTCTAGTTTTTTGCCATCAACATAGTCATTTTCCTAACTCAACTAGCATGATAATGAGGCACTGATCAATTTTGGCATTCACGTCGTCATTTCTCTCGTTTTTTGGCATCAACATAGTCATTTGTCTTGCCTTTTCCCAACTAGCTTGAGGTAGGCTTCCAATCAAGCTTTACATGGAGTGACTTCCATAACCCAGTTATTGGGTAACACGATCCTTCTAGGATAGACTGATGGTCTGATTGATGACTCAAATCCTTCGAAGATTTCTTCGCACGCTCATTTACTTTGCCTTGACCAAGCACCATGTTGGTGAGTTGCCAACAGAAGGCGCCATTTTAAATCAGATAATATTTCTCCACTGTATAAGTATACTGTCACGAATTAATGGAAACTAGCTCTTATATCCTTATATTTTAGATCGATACTTAAGCACCACTATTTTTACACACAGAAAAAAAAACCTCAAAGGAACAAACCGACTCTCACGCGGGCGAAACCGGTGGTGGAAACTAGTTTAAAATAAAATAACTCGATTTTTTTAAGACCGTGTTTAGAATAAATTTCCGTTTTTTATTTTAAATCTTCATAGAGGTGCTAATGTATTGTTCTACAATATAAGTGTTTATTTACTTTGTGGTGTCGTATCGTTCGTTTCGCTCTTATATCGGGACGTTGCTTTTGTTGGCTTGTGTGAGTGTGCCGTGCATGTGTGCGTGCGTTGATTCCGATACGAACGTTAACGTAGCGACATCTATATCGTCACATAGGAACTATTTTGCATCGTGACATATAGCGCCATCTATAGCGTCAACTACGACATCCTGCATCGCGCAATTAAAGTTCTCCGTGCGATTAGAACGTATGTCAACTGTCCGAAGTCAATAACCGGGCAGGTGTTCGGACCAGACTCAACACCTGTCTGTTCATAGGATCCTTCCTTTTCAACGGAAATCTCAGAAACTGGTGGCCCTCGAATGAAAACGTGATACCCAGTGAAAGTTTCGTGTCTCTAATTACTATAACGTTTATTCATTAAATTACACATAAAGATTATATTTTTAAACATTTCAAATAAAAAAAAAATGAATTTCTTATTCAAGTAATTTGTAAATTAAACTTTTAAAATGAATTTCTTGTAAATTTGTCGATGTCTTCTTTTGATTTATAACTGGGTTAAAATGAAAAGAAAATACCTAAAATCAAATGTGTGGAATTGTGGATATCTTAATATCTAACGAAAGAAAGATGAAAATGTATTTAGAATAACACTACAAAAATAATAATAGTACAAGATTTTAAAAATTACCTTTACGAGGCCAAAAAGGCTTTCTATCTCTGACAACTGACTAAGACTTCTGCCGCGTTAAAGAAGACTGTATACGTCTGTCTTTCTGGACATAAACTTAAAAAAAAAAGTATGTTCGTATCGGAGCATCGCCGTATTGTTTTATTAGTGTTGCTAGCTGAAGTTTGTTATTAACAGAATGTACTTACGTTTACTTGAAGTTATGTTATTTTGCAGATTATATAAAAAAAAAAATACCCACCAAGTGTGAGCACCCGCAGAGGAACATAAACCTTTCGGGTGTTTTAATATTGTATGGATGTCAACACGCATGCGGGATTGCTCCGCACGCGTAACGTCCGCAAATGTCCTTTTCATACAGCCGGACTGCACCGCCGCATGCGGAGCATTCCCGCACGATATTAAAAACATCCTAATTACAACATTATAAAGTTCATATTCGTATGTAATTTTTTCACAATGTCCTCTTATATACTTTGCAAGATAAATTGTTCCAAGTCTAAACGAAGTAGCGTAGTTTTTTGTTGGTTGTTCATTCCATATATAAGTTTTCGAGACATTAACTGAAAACACTATTCCATACTAATTCAATTTTACATTTACCTGCGAGAGTTTCCTGTCGATCGGTTTTAAACCTTATTACTAAGGTTATAAGGTTGAAAATTAGTTGACTAGAACTATATTGCACAATTAAAACGGATTTTACAGTGAAAATGCACCCTAAGGCATTGTTCAAGCCACAGATATAGATATACCTAGATAACACAAGCATCACGATCTGTATGAAAACCAAGCGTGCCATTTTTTGACTACCTATTATGACGTCACAAGCACTATTTGTGATGGGAAAATCAAATCGATTTAAAGACTCTCCAACCCCGCCTTGCCAGCACAATTAACCATTTTTATATTTTTAACTGACGTCCGACTAGCGCTGTACACGGATGCAGACTGACCGCGAAAGTGACCACTTACGATTTTTGTACTTAAGCT
This sequence comes from Mythimna loreyi, assembly GCA_029852875.1. Taxonomy (NCBI): domain Eukaryota; kingdom Metazoa; phylum Arthropoda; class Insecta; order Lepidoptera; family Noctuidae; genus Mythimna; species Mythimna loreyi. Next base: position 10,160,636 of record CM056807.1, on the reverse strand, counting down.
AGGCACGCGAAGTAGTTGCTCTTTCGTTATCTAGGTATATTTATATCTGTGGTTCAGACCGATGCGTGAAACTTGCTCTATACGAAATTTCCTTAAGTACGGATATCGGCATGGATCTTGAGCCTCTACTTTTTTCAAGGCTGAATTTCACTAACACACAAGTGAAATAAAGACACACGAGTCTTTAGTGATATGAAGTGAGACGCGGGGCGAGGGGTGCAATCCTTGTACAGTACGGCCGTTTGATCTTGGCGAGTCTGAAGTTAGCCTCTGCGAATTTTAGCGCTTGATAACTCGTACAAAAATAAAGGTTTTAAAAAAATAAATGCTAATAATAGTTTTTAACAGCAATAACAACTGCAAATTGCATTTATTTGTTTAAACCATTTTTATTTTACGAGTTAAGAGCTAATATTCGCAGAGCCTAACCTCCGACGGCCGTACTGTACTAGTGATTGGCTCGCCAATGTGTATGATGAGCAAAGCGATATTCGCTCTGTCACCGAGAGCTCAACTTTCGTGCCGGTGTCTGCAAACACCTTTTTTATTTCGTCTGTTAATGCTTGTGTGTATTTCATACAATTTTAAATACGTGTGCAATTATATTGTTAAGTTTTCCTCTTTTTTTTACAATTCCACTCAAAGTATGATTAGCCATTTAAACCAATCTTTGTTACTGTACGTTCAAACGATTTTGAATTTTATTTTGATGGAAGTATGACAAATGACGAATGCATCTAATAGTTGGTATTGTAACCACAGTTTAGCGCTTAATGCCATCTTTATACCAACGGAATAAAATTCATAATCGCTTAAAATTACAGTAAAAAGGTTTGCTTAAATGTCTCACATTTTTTTTTTTAATGGTGTATAATTTCAATCGCAGGTAACGAGACTTTTTGTCCACACACTTCCATTTTAACTGGGGTTTATAATATTATACTTGTTTATTATACTTTATAGTTGAAATGCAATAATTATTTGTAATATTATTATGTTATGAGAGCGATAGACAGATGACTAAAAATTAATTTTATATATATAGTGGAGAGATGGTAATGAGTTTAGATTGTTTATCGAGGGACTAGAACAGTTTGCCAGCTGCGGTCCGATTATAATTTAGGTGTCTTCAAGGCTAGAATCAATAGGCTCTTAATAAACTAGCACGCCTCACCATCAACGATTGCATCACTGCTTACCATCAGGTGGGATCGCAGTCAAGTTTATATATCAATAAAAAAAAACCTATCGGTGACTGCGTTTCTTGATAGCTACAACCTAGGGGTATTGCCTTGGGCCCAGTGCGAAGGGTAAAGAAGGAACGGGGTGGGGTGTTTAGTCAGTAAGAGTCTGACACTTTTTCCTGCGCAGCCCAAGAGCGGGATTCGTCATTGGATGATATGTGCCCACCACAAAAAAAACCTAGAGGGTATTTAAAAGTCAAGAGTGAATAGGTTACTTCTAGGCAAGCGTGCTCCATCGTCGACCGCATCATCGCTTACCATCAGGTGAGATAGTGGTCAAACGCGATCTTACATTCTTAAAATGAGTTACCAACTCTTCGACTATGATATCTTTTAAATGTTCAGTTATAAACATTTTTTCCTTTTGTTTTTTATCATATGACTATGATAATTGTCTGTCTGTCTATCGCTGAGTGCCATGTATGCTCGCTTCCGATATAGCTATACGCTGTTTGTAGTTATTATCATCTGTCATATGCGTACACAAGTACATCTGTCACTATATAGTATAAAACAAAGTCGCTTCCTGCTGTCTGTCCATATGTATGCTTAGATCTTTAAAAGTACGCAACGGATTTTGAGCGGTTTTTTTTTATAGAGTGATTCAAGAGGAAGGTTTATGTGTATAATACATGCATAATAAATTAATATACTGAACTTGGCGGTTTTTTCGCGATTTCAGGTTTGGTCCCATAGTAAAAGTTGTTTATTATCATGACTACAATCACATGTTTAAATATTGGTCACTAATTACCATTCATCTTGAATAAAGTACTCTCTGTGCTATTCCTGCACATGGTCTACTCAATCGCCAAGTTTTATCGAAATCCGTTCAGCTTTTTCAGCATATGGAAGTTACAAACATACATATGGACAAATTTTCGCGTAATATTAGTGTTTATGTACTTGTGTGGGCATGTACGAGGCTAGAGGCAGATTCAAAGATCCCTGAAATAAATGATTTAAAAATATACCAAAAATGATGACACGAATACCATTGTAAGATTTTTTTTTATATTGAGTTTAGTTGCTATTAAAAAACTACCATTTTGGTAGCAACTTAATTATTTAATCTGCCATGAAATGACATATTTTTAACCAAGTACATACGACAAAGTAAGTTCAAGCTGTGCATGTCTAGTATAAGTTGACCTCTAATTATATAGTAAGCCAATAGAATACAGGGGTCATCATATACTGGATATGTATCGCTTGAAATTTCATGATGTTACAATTTTGCCAATTTTTTTTTTTCAAATACCTATGTTTTTGCTGCCCTTGCCTCGACTTATACGTTTTAGTTAGTTACTATTATCTGTTTAGTATAGTCTCGTTAGGTTTTTTTTTTATTTTTAACGTGCATTTTTTTCTATACATTAAGGCATAGAGCACTATGGGACAGTAGCGCAACTAAAATACAACTGGGACAACTGTTGCTCCACTGTTGCGAAATAGTCTGTCAACTGTTGTTCCATTGTTGTGAGATAGTTGGACAACTGTTGCGCCACTGTTGCGAGATAGTTGAACAACTGTTGCGCCACTGTTGCGAGATAGTCGAACAACTGTTGCGCCACTGTTGCAAGTGCCCTTGTAAGGGCTTCTTCCATAATCGTGTCGCGTTTTTTGTTCACTAGCCTGGTTTTGTATCTCTCTGGTTATGTTTGATGTTTGTTAATTGGTGGACCGACAGTCTAAAAACAATTGCTATTGTAATAGTTGAATATCGTGAGATATATGATTTCGGAAAGTGTTTTTACATGTTATTTAACGTAAGAGAGGCCGCTACACAATGTGTCTGCTATCTCTCTCTAACATAGACGTAAATGAGTTGATTACTTCCTAATACAGCCCCAATACACAACTGTCGGTCCACCTTTTCGTTGCTCAATATGTATTTCTTTATTTTATATGTATAACTCGTATATTACTTTATTATTGTCTGTAATCTTTCGATATATAACAGTTTTCACCACTCGACCTTCTAAGCTTGCATGTGTTGACAGCTGTCATATCTGACAGTGACATTATACAACCTGTTTTTTTTTTTTACTCGAAATTCCGTTTTTCAACTTTTATAAAGTGACAGCTGTCAGTTATGTGTCACTTTGACATTGACAGGTGTTGCTATTTGCAAAATTGTCACGTTCCGTGGTGAGGGGCGCGTTCCGTGTCCACGGGCGTCCACAAGCCATTTTACCAAAGCATTGTAATACATACATAGAAATGTAATTACAGATGACCGACCGAGATGAAACTATACGAGTACATAGACATTAGAAAAAACGGGAAAGTAGCAACTGATAATATTGTTTGAGTGTATACTTGTTTGTTTATATAATAATTTTCTACCATTTAAGTTTAATTTTTGTCTTGTAGCAACCCCGTTTTAACCGTCATGTGTCATTCGCGTCTCGGCGGCGTCTCAGTCCGCCTCAATGTGCTCAGTCGTTTTATTTTATTAAATGCACTGCTAATGTATTTTCTGTTATTTTATTTTTATTACTTTCCTTGGGTTTTTTACGCTTTTAACTTCAGTTTTATATTTTTATATTACTCTATTCTATTCTTGAAGTTTTGACGTATCTAATGCATCAGCCGTTCAGAGCTTAGTAGTAGTTTTAAAATACCTCGTGTGAATTCTAAATGATTAAACTTTAGTGTTATTATTAACACTAAAATATAATGGTATAAAATCGAATGTGGAGACATGGCGTTACTGACGCTGAAGTATGAATTTTGTGAAGTATCGTAAATTATGATTCTCTCCCAAAATTGAGCTTATGATTACGAACATATTTTGCTCAGTTTAAAAGCCTTGTAAATTATAATCCTACCTAAAAACTCGCACTGTATATTATAAGCAAATGAAGTAAACACTACTTAGTTTTTGGAGGGAAAAGAATCGAATGTGAAGATTATTGCTTTTAAATATGAATTGGTTGGAAATAGTATTATATATCGTCTATTGTGAAAGTATATAGGAGCACGTGTGAAATAGCTACATATCACTGTCCTTCCCTCGTTGATAGGAATCTAATATACTGCGAACTATGTCTGTCTGGCTCCCATTTCAATCATTTTAGAAACTATCGCAAAAACGAATTTAAGAAAAGTAGCATTTCCGAAAACAATCTGGCAACTCTTAACATTCGCGCCAAATTCCTTTTCGAAATGGGAATCAGACAAAATGCTCTTAATAATAAAAAGTCGAAAATATAAATGTAGTCGGTGCCTAGACTTCTGATTTGTACTTTATATCGTTTCACAAAAATGTCTATAAGAAATTATATTTAAAGAGTCCGGAGATAATGACGTTTAGAGGGCGCCATTTGCAATTTAAGCTACAGTTCCACTAACAAGAGTTGTGGACCAATTATATTTATTATTTAAAACGTAGTGATAATGAATTAATTATAATAAATAGATTTAGGAGATGAACGAGAGCAATTTTTCGACATTTAATTTGCTGAGGCAAACGTCATTATTTTTATCGGACAAGATTTCCAAAACGTTTTTGTATCATACCATACGTAATGTCAATTGGGACGTCCTATCGATGAAATATAAAAAATGTAGAATATAAAAAAAGTGTATCTATAAATTCTAATCGTTGTTTATTTACGCTTTTATAAAAATTGTATAAAGTTGATAGTATTGTAAAAAATATATTTTTTCCGTTTCATTATTAAAAAAAAAACTTGCCAAATCTTAGTGTTACCAGCTCGGAACGTAAAAAAACTACTATTTAGCGTTCGAGCGTCACTTTGCCATGCTTCTGTATACACCAGTCCAATATTAGTGAAGTAGCAGCTTGTACATAGCCCGTGTATGTACGATATATTATATACATACATAGTGAATATTATAAAGTATTTTTGCATGATTACTTATTGTAAAAGTGTCCGATTGTGTAGTGGAAGTTGTGGTTTACTTATCACGTTCCTAGAGTTCTGTTGGAGGTTTCTTATATTATTCGAGTGTGTCATAGGATTAGCCGGCTAGTGTTTGGACTGCTTTCGTAATTGAAAAAAAAGTAACATATATTACTGTGTTTTTCATTAACGATTGCAGAAAATCCCTTTTTTACCCGCCGTTTTTTGAATAAAACAAATCCTGGCAATGGTTAGACATACTTCTTTTAGTTATAGATACTAAAATCAGTTGTTTATGAATAAATAATTTAATAAAAACGTGAATAATAAAATGACAACGTTGTTAGTAAACCACGCGGTGTTAAAAATTATATACACTTCTCATCAAAAAAATCGAAACACCTTGCAAGTTTACGTTTTGTCAGGATTATCAGAAAAATGTGTACATTTAGGAATAAATGTTAAATGTCGTTTAATAGTGAGTAATATGAGCTTATCAAATCTTAATGTTAATGTTCTAAATTTAAATGAATTTTTCATAGGTTTCGTATTTTGTTAAATGAGTCATTTTTATTCCGTATGGAGTATAAAGGAAATGGATAAAACAACACACGTAAATGAAAAAAAAAGCTAAAAAACGTATATTTAATAACTTGTATTCCCTCCCCGAGCTCTAATTACTGCTTCCATACGGTTCTTCATCGATCGGATGAGAGTCACGATCACATGCTGTGGTATATTGTCCCATTCCTCTTGGATTGCATCTTGCAGCTGGCTAAGTGTTTCTGGGGCAGGATCTCTTGCTCGAATTCGTCTCTTTAATTCATCCCATAGATGTTCAATGGGATTCATGTCCGGGCTTCTTGCTGGCCATTCCATAATAGAGATATCGACTTCGTTAAGATAATCTCGTACGACGCCCGCGGTGTGAGCCCTAGCATTGTCGTGCATGAATATGAAGCCGTTGCCAATAAAATGTGCATAGGGCATCACATGAGGCTCGAGACACTCTTCGACGTACCGATGACAGTTTAGTGCAGGCAGACGTGGCCCAGACACGAAAGCAAGTTCTGTCTTACCGTCGGCGCTGATTCCTCCCCAAACCGTCCACGAACCGCCACCATAGCTGACCTTTTCTTCAAAGCAGCATTGTGCATAGCGTTCTCCGTCTCTTCTGTAGACCTTGTTCCTTCCGTCGTTACCATACAGCATAATTTTACACTCATCAGAAAAGAGAACTTTGCTCCACTGTAGGTATGACCAATTTAGGTGCTCACGTGCAAAGTTAAGGCGCGCTCTTCGATGGTCTGCAGTTAATTTCGGCCCATTTGCTGGCTTATGCGGTACCAGTCCACGATCCTTCAACCTTCTTCTAATTGTAGAGTCACTTACAGCCACCCTTCGTACAACACGAAGCCGCTGCTGCAGTTGAAAAGCGTTAAGGCGTCGATTTCTTAAAGAAGTTGTTACAATAAATCGATCATCTCGCTCAGAAGTGACCCGATTCCTGCCAGATACTGAACGGCGCGTGAACAAACCAGTCTCCCGATAACGTTTATAGACTCTATGAACAGATGACAGGCTTAGATGCAGTCTTGCAGCCACAACACGCTGACTAAGGCCAGAATCCAGCAATGCCACAACTTGGGCGGCTTCTGTGGGCGAAGTATCCATACGTTTTAGAAAAAAAACCTTTTTTCAGACGTCCCAAAGTCACAGTATTGAAATAAAAAACAAAAAGTTTAAGGATAGGCGCCAATTTTTAGTTTTTAAACGCTAAATGTACTCCAACCCTAAACACACATTTGTCTCAAAACAGTGATTCATTTCGTTTATAAGATAAACAAATGAAATTCTAATTTTGAATTTAGAATTTTCGCTTATTACTGTAATGGCCAAACTGCCAGCTATAATATATGTATTTTTTTTCATCGTATGAATTCTTTTTTGTGTTAAATTCGGACAGAAACAATGAAAACGGAAGTGTTTCGATTTTTTTGATGAGAAGTGTATAAAAATTAAAGTTCGTGAGTAGGCACACGTTCGACGCCTAAAGTAGTATGCGGTAAATAAGTTGAACCTGCGAAGCCCTTCTTGGATTGAGATTCGAAAATCCGTGATTGTGTACTCAAGGTTCAACTTGTGCGACGAAAATTATAGTCGGTTTTCGAATCTCGAATCAAAGTGGAGGTTACGAGTAATCGCAAATTGTTCAACTTATTTTCCGCGTAGTATAGGCGTCTCTTTGCAATAACTTTTCTATACGACAAATTAAATATAAATTGTAAAGGGAGATTATGAATATTGTTGGTAGTGTGCGCAGTAATGAAGGTGCGTGCCCCGCACGGGACAGTTCCGTTAACTGCTTAGTGCACTTCGCAAATGCCTGAAAGAATTTAGGAAATGAATCGGAAGGACAGAAAAAAATTGGGTAGGTAATTAATTTTTTCGCTTCTCTTACCCAACTCGAATATACGAACCTTGTTTTTGCTGTCTTTAGTCGGGTATTTTGATATTTATTCTGCCCAATCTGACCATTTTTCAATTAAGATTTTTCACGATTCAATTAGATGGGTAAAGTGAAATTAATCTGAAGATGTGATGAAAAGGAGTTGAGTCAATAAGTCTGTAAATTGAGATGACTTATAGCTTATTGTAAAAGTCAATACAATTATTTTTTACTAGCGATGAGGTATGAGAAAGCAACGTAATGCTAAAAGTGCAACAGAACGAACACTTTCAGGAAAATCTATTCAGATTTATATTTGCGAAGAAAGCGCTAACATTAAATATACAAACAAACAAAAACATACAAAATATAAAAGTCCATAAACATTTTATATATTTTTTACTAAAACGATTCGCCTAAAATTTAACATAGAAAAAGATTCGAAAAAAAATAATTAAATAACAGATATATAACTTCAATTTCTTTTTATTAGACTTCGTTACTACTGAAAGTTTTAGGCTAATCTTTCGAATTTACCAAATTGATTTAGAGCCAAGTTCCCTGGTTAGCCTTATGTGCTGTGTTTTTAACGTTTGTAAATGAACCAGCGCGCTTTAGACACAGCCTTAAAAATAAAATATAAATTGAGACGTGCACTTGTGTTAATCCTTGATCAGAGTGTTGAGTGCGAGTTGTTTTTATCGAAACGTTTAGAGCGTTTGGCTCTCTGAATGGTTAACACTTTCGCTACCAAGAACCCGGGAGCCGGGTCCTACAATAATTCGTTAGTGTGCCCAGAACCCGCCTCCCGGATCGTCGTTATAAGTAGTTATTGCTGACTCTTCGTCATGCCGGGAACCCGGCTAGCGAGTCCAAATACAAGTATGCTTTAAAGAGCTTGGAGCAGGCCAATCGGAGCGCCGAACGTTATAACGTGTCGATCGCATTAGCGTAAAACAAACTCACACTAGGCACTCTGTACTGTCCTAAAACCATTCACAATCAAGGCAGACTATAGAAACGGGACGTCATCCAATATGACGCGACGTGTGTTGAGTCAGATCAAATCTACTATTTTCTATGGCGAAATGTTCCTAAAGACCTTAACCCACCTTCCTGAATTCAGGGTCCGATATTTAATGGTTCCTAAATTCAAGAAAGTTCAATTGTATTTAGGAAGGTAGGATCCGAAAAAGTATGTATGATTGACTTTCTTTTTCTAAGGCTCTAGACAGACGGACCGCAATTCAACTCCAATACAACTGCAGTTTGAATGCAGTTGATACGACTGCAATAGAACTGCAAACCAACCGTGCAATTCTATTGCAGTTCAATTGCAGTCGGCGGTTCATTGCAATCGTGTAAACTGCACACCAACTGCAATTGAACTGCACGGTTGGTTTGCAGTTGTGTCTACTGCATTCAAACGCCAACCGAACTGCAATTTGCAGTTGGATTGCAGTTGAAATGCAGTCTGTCTGTCAAGAGCCTAAATCAGCTTCTGAAGCTCATGTGATTCTCATTTAACACGCGACGCGTCGTGTCGGGTGGTGTCGCGTTTCTATATTCTGTTTCAGCCTTCAACCTGAGCAATCAAAATATCGGTTGGCTTAAAAGTTTAAGTCTCAAAATATCGGTTTGCTAAAAAGTCTAAGGCTAAGTCTAAGCGCGCGCTGAGTCTAAACCCACTGTTCCCTGTTTCGCTGTAGCGGGCACCGTATTGTAAGCTCAGTGTGTTCGTGGTCGCTGTGTGTTGTAAAAACCTTTAGTGTTGTGAATTGTGAGCCTCCGTTGAGTACTTGAGTTAAAGTATTTGATATTATCGCTGATAATCGCAAATTTTCTGACCAAAGTCAGAAAATTTGCGATTATCAGCAACATGCATACCTTTCCAATAGTAATTAGGGACAAAATAGAAATACAATAGGTGTACGAACGCCGGCGCTTCGCTTAGGGCTCAAGATTTTAATTGATACATGTATGAGTATATTCATAGCAAACTCGGCAATGTTGTTCTTACGAATAATAAATATTTAAGAAAAAATAGAAAAGAACAACCTACGACCTATTTTCAGTCCCTACCAAATATACATTTTAAAAAATCACTAAAATCGGTCATGCCGTTTCAGAGGAAGATAATATTAATACATTCTGAGACGAAAATTTATATTTGCTGTCAAAATATAAAACTATGTATCACCTAAAACCAATATTAATCATGTTGAGTGTGGTTTCTTTATAAATACAGCGTTGCTGAGTTAGCTTTTTTTTCTCTTGTGTGGCAAGAATAAAATTTTATTTTTTCCTTATTTATACATATAAATGGTATTACAAAAGGTCACACAGTTAAATTTTTTGGACAGAATTCTAGATTTTTTTTCAAATTTATCACACAGTTAAATTTTTTGGACAGAATTCTACATTTTTTTCTAATTTCTCATCCAAAATATTCTTCAGATATTTTAACTCAAGTAACAAAACTAGCCTACTATCCTACCGCATTTAGCTCCTAAAAATGTTCGATGAAGAGTTTTGTAATAAAGATTAGAAAAAAGACAATAGTGGAATGCTGCGTGCAATACAGAACTACCTCTGCGCTCAAGCGTTGAACACCAAGATAAATGAATTTATTAATATTGTGTATTGTATTATAGTTTTTAATCTGAATTTATTGTTTTTATTTTTAACTGTTAAATGTGAAAAAAATATCCATGAGATTGCATAATATATTAAGAGTGTGTTTCCACTGACGGAGTTGAGAGGAGCTGATTATAAATTGGACAATCTTAGTACTCGAATTACTCACTTCGCGTTACAGAGGAGGCTGAGTGTACTTTCAAATAAAACCAAAGATTACGCAGCTATGAACCGCACAGAAAAGAGAGGAGGGTAGTTCCACTCCGACCCGTTCTGCTTTAACCTTTCGACTTTTGTAATTACAGACACAATTAAAGAACAACAGGTGTGCTAACGCCTTCGCTTGGGGCTCAAAAGTTTATTATAAACTTTTTTATAACTTCACTACGCTCACCCTCAGTGCCTCAGTGGAAAGACGCCCTTAACCTGAGACCCTAAATAAAGTATTTTGACAAAATAAAGTATTTCTGGTTATAAAAGTATCATTAGGAGTAATCAAGACCCAGATTCTGGAACAGAATTACCTAATTCTGTTCCAGAATAGAATAGTACCTACTACCACAAAATCAATTTAATCGAGATTCAAATGGATTTTGGCTGATTGAATTTTCAACGGCCAATGGCATCATCTCGGTCATCTTCAATATTTTTTTGCGACAATGATATTTTTTCTCCAGAAACAAGAACAAGTTTAGTAGGTACCGAAGCAGGTCCTGGGGTCAGAAATTCAGGCTCATTGACAAATGATTCCATTTCACAAAATAATTTTGACAATTCAAAGTACATTTTACGTACAAAGCCTTCGATGACTCATTATGTAAGTAAATATCAAGTGTTTTCACAATAATCAATTTAAAATTAAGTTATTACAATAATTTGTCTAAAAAAATTGAGCAATATTGAAATAAAATACTCCGAATTTAACTAGTGCATTATATTTTTAATACAGTGCTACCAACATTGATGTTCTAATGACGGCAAAGTGCCTGTGTTGCCAATTTAAAAATAATGTACCAATTTGGTAATATTTTGTGTGTTGTAATTTGCTTGCTTGGATCTTGGGATGGCTAAGGTTGTGGGTTCTACCGAGTGTGATAGAAAAGGAAGACACTACACAGTACGTGTGTGCCGAATAACGGCTTGGTACCACACAACTGCAAATAAAGTCATTTTGAATAGCGTATGTTTGTTTTATTTCGTACATCTATTTCTGTCTCACAGAATCCCTCATCGATACTAAGGACTACCTTACCTCCAGCCCTATCCAAGTTATGATCATTTCGCTAACGTCGAATGCTTTGAGTTGGCTACGCTACGCCTCCAATACCTTTGTTCTGTCTGACATCATCTTAACGCTAAACGCTAATATTACTTTTTATAATTGAAGACGTGACCAATCCCAAGCGTTCGACATTATTGAAATAATCGTAACTTGGCTGCGGGGAGCAAATCTCTCCTTGGGTAATTTTTATTAAAAAAATACCCAACGTCACTGTTGAAGGTTCCAAAAAAAAACAACATGCAAACATTTTAAACTGTGCATAATTAATAGGTTTTTTTTTTTTTATGGTAGGTGAAAATCATCCAATGACGAAACCCGCTCTTGGGCGGAGCGGGAGACCAGTGTCAGACTCTTACTGACTAAAAAACCTACCCCGTACCTTCCTTGCCTTATTTCTGGAGTCGAGGTTACAATTTTCACATACCCTCTAGGCTCCAGGAGGCTTCGACCCTGAAGGGCCCCTGCAGTTTGCTGACAACTCCTTGAGGCGCGCGGGAACGGTGCGCGCCGTTGACGACTTGGACTCGGTCTTACCAGACGATCGGACGGCGAGCTACCCATTGCTCACCGTCCGCGAGCCAGTGTCTACGGTGGCCGGATATCGGCAGGATCGCGGCGGCGACGGCTACGGCGAGTACGCCGTTGCCTTTGCCTTATGCGGTCGGCCTCCTCCTTTACGAGCATTACTGCTTCGCAGAAGGAGGCGACCGCCCGCCATTCCTCTTCGCTGCGGACCATGGCCTGAACCAGGGCCCGACGCGAGAGGTCGCCGCCGCCGATCACCCCCACGAGGACACGGCGATGCTCTTCCCAAGCAGGGCACACCTCCACCGTGTGCTCCACCGTGTCCTCCGGGCTCGCCTCACAGTGGCGACACCCGGACGTCTCTTCCGCACGAATCCGGTGCAGGAATCTCCCGAACTTCCCATGTCCGGTGAGAACCTGCGTTATGCGGAAAGTGAGGACGCTGTGAGGTCTATCCAGCCACGCCTCAAAGAGGGGCACTACCGCTGAGATTACGGTGTGCCCAGCGCTGGGTTGCGACAGTCGCTGTTTCCACTTCACCATGAGATCTCGCCGGAGCTCCTTCCGCCACGCCTCGACATGTTCGGGCAGCGGATCTTCGCCCCGGCGTTGCATCTCCACGCGCTGGTCGTGCATGTGTGCAAGGACTCATCATCATCATCATCATCTCAGCGTTAGTCCCGGTTGCTTCCTTGGCTTTCACCTCGGTGCCCGGGGTCCGCTTTCCAACTCAAACTCCTCCACTTCGCTCGGTCTTTCGCGTCCTTTGCCGTAAGCCCATTGACACGCATATCGTCTCTTACGACGTCGATCCAACGCCTCTTAGGCCTTCCTCGTTTTCCGGGTCCCGGCGGAGGCGGCATGGCGAGGCATCTGTTACCCACGTAGTCTGCCGGTTTTCGTAAAACGTGGCCATACCAGCGTAGGCGACCCTCCTGCAGTTTATCCGCTATGTCACGGACCTGAAGGCTGCCCCGGATGCGGGAGTTTTTAATGCGGTCTTTCCGCGACACTCCCGACATCCAGCGCAGCATATTCATTTCCGTGACACGCAGGCTCTGCTTGTGCCGCTCAAGTACAGGCCACGCTTCACTGCCATACAAAAGGACAGGCCTAATGATGGTCTTATAGACCTGTCCTTTGAGCCTAACCGGCATTTTGGGGTCACAGATAACCCCCGCCACCTCACGCCATTTCGCCCAGGCCGCCGAGATACGTGACTCGACGTCGCAATCGACGTCCCCGGACTCGTGGAGCACCGATCCCAAGTACCTGACCTGTTCCGTGCGCTCGACTGTGTCTTCGCCAATGCGAACAGGAGCAGCGTTTGTTGTGTTACAGGCCAAGTACTCGGTCTTCGCCGCATTAATTTTCAGACCGCCGTTTTCCAGCGATTCCTTCCACGCTGTCACACGTCGAACCAAGCGCCCACTGTCCGAGTCCGCCAGCGCGATGTCGTCTGCATACATGAGCAGCCATGGCGGCTGCTCGTGTAAGTCCCTGGTGTTGGAGGACAGGACGTCCAGCACCACACTGAACAGAAACGGACTAAGGACAGAACCCTGGTGAACTCCGACGGTGATGGGGAAGGGTTTCGTATCGCCAACAGCGGTCCGAACCACAGAACCGGAGTCTCGGTACATATCTCGGATGATGTCAACATAGGTCTCGGGCACTCCTTTGGATCTCAGCGCCCACCAGATCACCTCACGGGGGACACAGTCGAAGGCCTTCTGCATGTCAAGGAACAAGAGGTGCAGAGGCGTATTCTTTGATCTGTATCCCTCCATGGTAACCCTTAGGGCAAAGATGGGATCCATGGCGCCATGGCCTGGTCGAAACCCATATTGACACCCCGAGACGGTGCACTCCTGTCGGATCCGAGAGTCAATCACCCGCTCGAAGAGCTTCATGGTGTGGGACATAACCTTAATCCCCCGGTAGTCGCCACACTCCTGCACTGATCCCTTGCCTTTGAAGACTGGAGTGATAATACTCAGTCTCCATTGACTCGGGATCTTTCCGGTGAGGAGCATGCGGTTAAATAGGTGGGTTAAGATGCCCACACCACGAGGACCCATCGCCTTCCAGGCTTCAATGGGGACTCCATCGGCACCGACAGCTTTCCGGTTCTTCATGCGGCGAAGAGCCACATGTACTTCTTCAGGCGTAACCAGGGGTACAAGTCCCTGATTTGGAGGGAGAACCGGAGACAGCACCTCTTTGTGCTGCTTGTTCAGCAGCTCGTGGAAGTACGAGCGCCATCTCTCCTTCACCGCGAGGTCTTCGCATATCAGATTGCCGTCAGGGTCTCTTACACAGCGGCACTTAGTGATATCCAGTGCCGCTTTGACCCTGGAACGTGCCAACTTATAAATGAGCTTCTGCCCCTCAGACGATTCCAACTTATCATAAAGTGGCTGTAAGTGGTCTCGTCTGGCTCTGGCTACGGCCCTCTTGGCGGCACGTTTAGCAGCTCTGTATGCGTCGCGGTCTTCGGGAGATTTGGAAGCTTGCCACGTTTTGAAGAGAGCTTTCTTCTCTCTGATCTCCCTCTGGACTGTGTCATCCCACCACCAAGTTTCCTTGTCACACTTGCGGCCGCCCCTGGACAAGCCGAGCACCGACTTTGCCGCCTCGGTGATGGCAGCCTGAATCCTGTCCCAGTGGCTTTGCACAGGTTCGCCATCGGTACCATCGCACTTATCGCCGATGGCCGACGCGAACGACTGGGACGTGGCTGCATCCAGTCGCCACCACCGTATTCGGCGTTGTTGGCGCTCATCAAACTTGACCCTAGGTTTGACGCGCAAGTCCATGACAAGGAGACGATGTTGTGCAGTGAGACTCTCGCCGGGTATGACCTTGCAGTTGGCCACCCTACTGATAAGGTGCCTCCGTGTGAGTAAGAGATCGATTTGGGTAGCGTACCCCCCGCTCCTGTAGGTAATCAGGTGTTCGGATTTCTTTTTGAAATACGTGTTCACGATGGCAAGGCCGGCAGCCGCACACGTTTGGAGGATAGTCTCCCCTTCAGCGTTACGGCTACCGTATCCAAAGCCACCGTGAACATGCTCAAAGTCCTTGCACCTGTCACCCACATGACCGTTCAGATCACCACCCAGAACGATTCCCTGTGACAGCGGGATGCCACGAAGCACCCCACCGAGTTGATCCCAGAACGCAGCCTGCATGTGTGCAAGGACTGTTGCCTCCAAATCCCATGGTGGTAGGCCAGCAAGGAGGCTCGCCGCCTCGCGGGACACCGTGCGGTATCCCCGCACCATCCGGATGGCCATGACCCTCTGGCAGGCGTTCAGCTGGGCCGCCGGGCGTTTACGCAGCGTCGGTGCCCACACTGGTGCCCCATAAAGGGCCATGGACCGCATAATTAATAGGTAAGTTGACATAGATCCATTGCCCACGAACGCGTAGATTCGTAGAGGGAAAGACGCGTATTCGTCATTGTTTACTTGAAGTAGGTACAGAACGGCCGCCGAATCTTGGTGAGTCTGAAGTTAGGCTCTGCGAATTTTAGCGCATTTTAGTAAAAAAAATAAATGGTTTCAACAAATAAATGCAATTTGCAGTTGTTATTGCTGTTAAAAATTGTTCTGCGAGTTTTCTAGCGCTAAAACTCGCAGAACTACAGACTTGCCAAGATCCGACGGCCGTACCTATACTATAGGTTTTTTTTTTTTTTATGGTAGGTGAAAATCATCCAATGACGAAACCCGCTCTTGGGCGGAGCGGGAGACCAGTGTCAGACTCTTACTGACTAAAAAACCTACCCCGTACCTTCCTTGCCTTATTTCTGGAGTCGAGGTAACAGTATGCACATACCCTCTAGGCTCCAGGAGGCTTCGACCCTGAAGGGCCCCTGCAGTTTGCTGACAACTCCTTGAGGCGCGCGGGAACGGTGCGCGCCGTTGACGACTTGGACACGGTCTTACCAACCTATACTATAGGTACGCCTGCTTACAGCTTACATAAGGAACTGTGAAACGACGAAGCGGCAACGTAGTGCGTGCTGTCGAATCGTTGCGGGCTACTCGACAGAGTTTTATAGTTTTTGTATTTAAGCTTCACCATGGACTTGGAAGGTCTATGTGTGCCAGTGATGACAATATCGATGAGAAGATCGCAGCAGGTAAACTGTTCCAGTCTTTCGTTGTATGCGGTAAAAGTATCGTAGAAGTTTCAAACGTTGCCGGCTGCTGTCTTTCCGTCCGGTTATACATAATTCAGGTGTCTTCAAGGCTAGATTGTTAAACTAGTAGTAGTAATAAACTAGTGCGCCTCGTCATCAACGGTTGCATCACTGCTTACCATCAGGTGGGATCGCAGTCAAGCACTAGTTACCTCATTACAATAAAAAAAAATGTATGAAATAATAATATTAAGTCTGCTTGATTAAATCAACCACTAGTCACTTAAAATAAATAAATAATAACAAAAGATTAATATTAATTCTTAATACTTAATCATAGTAAAATTTTAAATTCATTATTTGTCAAAAATCTATTTTATAAAATTCATTAAAATATTTAAAAATAGAAAACATTAAAATAAAAACTTAAAGGATCATTGTATACACCAATATGAATAACTTTTACTATGAGAGCAATCCAAAAATCAAGAAAAAAAATCCCGCTACTCTATATAGATTTCGTCGAGGTGAATAGGTATAAATTTCGTGATTATGTCTCATAGTATAAGTTATTCATATTGGTGTGTAGGTACAATAATCCTTTTTAAGGAAAGCCCATCGGTCATATCACCTTTGTATATACCTACATCAAGAACGAAAATACACATAGTAATATACATATCACAGTTTTCAGCAACACTATTTAAATAAGGTTCGCTTTTCACTGTATTTCAGTAACGCTTTGACAGCCAGGCAAGGCGCACGTCGCGTGTTGTGAAACTACGAACAATAGTTTACGTAAAATATAGTTTATAAAAAGAGAAGTGTTTTTTGAAAATAGTGGGCTGTATTTTATAAGAGAGGTTTGTATCTTTTTAGATTTTTTTTGGTGTTTTGTAGAGATTTTTTATTGATAGGTTTTTATTTTATTTACCTACTTTATATTTATTTACTTGTAATTTAGTTTTTTTATTCTATATAAACGGATTTTGACAAACATTTATCGGCATCCGATTTTTTTTTACAACATTTTAATTCTTATTTTATACCTATATTTATTATTTCTTATTCTGTACTCAGAACCTCCAATTTATTTTGTAATTTTGTATGGCCTTTGGTTTAATTATGATAATAATATTATTTACTTATTTAATCTTCATGTACAGTAGTGGTAGATACATAGGCGGACTTAATGCTGCAAGGCATTCTCTACCTGTCAACCTTTGGGTTAAAAAAGACAACACTGTAGTAAGTGAGCACAATAAATAAATAACAGATATTTATAATAGAATGATAATAGAATATAGTATCATTAAAATAAGTTACTTATAATAATAAAATTCGTACAAGTATATGCTGATATTATAAACTAATAAATACTGTGATAAATATCAACTAATTATAATTAAGTAACAGAACTTAAAATATGTCAATTATTATAAGGAAGACAAAACAATTTGACAATTGATGACAATTTTTATGAACATACGGTGTTTTGTACCGATGTTTCCAAAATGAATACAATATTATCTTAAATTTTTCCAAAGTTAGATGTTTTTTTTTAATGTTAGAAATCGTCCAGTGACTTGAGCGAGAGGGCAGATTAGAATTATACTATGCATAGTCAGTTATTGAGCGTGCTGCTGAAGCGTGGAATTCCCTGTCGGAGTCTGTGTTTTCATGGTGTATCCTGATGTATATATATCTCTCGCGGCGGGCCTTGGTATAAGCCATGGGGCGAAGCGAGTAGCAGAGGCAGGTTTCATGACGCATCATTCAGGACGCATCCTTCTGCGAAGCAGTAATGCTAGTAAAGGAGGATACCGCACGCCCCAGCCGCTGCTAGAATCTAGATCCCGATTTCCAGCCACACACAGCAGACGCGAGCTTTGGGAAAGCGAGCAATGGATAGCTCGCCGTCCGACTGTCTCGTAACCGTCCGGACATGGCCCAAGTGTGACGGCGCGTAGCGTTCCGTGCGCGCCTCAAGATGTCAGTAAACCGTAGGAGCCCAGCAGGGTCGAAGCTTACGGGGGCCATGGTTAATGTGAAAATATATCCCGCGGAAACGGAACTAAGACAAAGAAGGAACGGGGTGGGTTTTTAATCAGTAAAAGCTTGACACTATCTCCCGCTCTCCCTAAGGGCGCAGAGATGTCATTAGATGTTTTTCGTAGGTACCTACATAAAAAAATAAATGACCACGTAGTTAAATGTAATATTTAAAAAAA
Source organism: Mythimna loreyi (assembly GCA_029852875.1). NCBI lineage: Eukaryota > Metazoa > Arthropoda > Insecta > Lepidoptera > Noctuidae > Mythimna > Mythimna loreyi. Next base: position 10,142,246 of record CM056807.1, on the reverse strand, counting down.
GTACTGACGAAAATTTTCCTCAGTTTTTATCTAGATTTAGTTTTGCGTCGTTGAGCGCGAAAATAATATTTAAAGAAGTCGACATTCCACATTTCATTGATAATATGGGCAAATGATATTGTTGCCATAGCAGGCAACAGAAGCGTAGCTACTCAGATGCGGCGTGGGCCTCTGTCTATGAGTTACGGCCTCGCGGTCCAAGGGGCTCGCTCGAAGGCCCGCGAATGCAGTAGTCATTGGATGATTTTTACATATCATAAAAAGTGCGCGTTGGTGGATGTCACACGTCTTCGAATTTTGGTTGTAGGACATTGGTTTCCTTACCATGTATTCCTTCACTGTTTTTAGAGCAGTGGTGATGAAATCTTACTAATATTATAAATGCGAAAGTTACCATGTTTGGATGTTACTCAATCACGCCAAAACGGCTGTACGGATCTGGATGAAATTTGGCACAGGCATAGGATACACTGCGGAATAGGACATAGGCTACTTTTTATTCCAGAAAAACTTAAGGTTCCTGTGGGATTTCACATTTCGTTTGATCAAGTGTAAAATTGTATAGGGCAACCCCAATACTACGCGGGCGAAGCCGCGGGCAAAAGTTAGTAAATTACATAAAGTAATGCGCCTGGCTGGGTTTAAACCCGAGACCTACAACTCGTAAGTCGGGGCCTTTACCACTCGGCTACTACTGCTCATAGTACAAGACCTGCCTACCCATACATACATAGAATAAAACTGTAAACTTCATTTGAATCGGAGTTGAGTGACCCGTGCTAGCAGGAATCCACAATTGAATTAAATATTAGCCGCGGCTCGGTTCCCAAGGGGGACTGAAAATTATGGGCTATTATGTTTCTATCCGTAAAGTTGTACTTACTGTAGCCTATATATGTATGTATCTATAGGCCACTAGCGACCCGCCCCAGCTTCGCACGGGCGCAATGCTAATATTTTCCCTTTTACTGTTACACATGGTGTTTACAACTCTATTTTTCTAACTCTCCTTTCGCAGGAATTTACCAGTCTTCTTTTCTTTTATTCTTATGTGTGCAGATTAAATAAATAAATGAAATTAAATATCATCATCATCATCTTCCTGCCCTTGTCCCGTTTTATTTGGGGCCGGCGCAATATGTGTATACATAAATGAAATTAAATATATAATCCATGTTTTATACATATAAACCTTCCTCTTGAATCACTCTATCTATTAAAAAAAACCTCATCAAAATCCCGTGCAGTTTCAAAGATCTAGAGTAGGTATACATAGGGACAGACAGCGGGAAGACACTTTGTTTTATATTATTTATCTAGTCATAGTATAAAACAACAAAGAGCAGTGACGGCCCCGACTTACGAGTTGTAGGTCGTGGGTTCAAACCCAGCCAGGCGCATTACTTTGTTTAATTTATTTCATCACCACTGCTCTCAAAACGGTGAAGGAAAACATCGTGAGGAAACAAGCATGTCCTAGAACCAAAAATTCGAAGAAATGTGACATCCACCAATCTGCAATGGGCCCGCGTGGTGGATTATGGCCCTTTCTCTCTCCTAGAGAGGAGGCCTCTGTCCCAGCAATGGGAACAATATAAGACTGATGACTATGCAAAAAAATACTACCTTGTGGATACTGACATGGTATCCACAAGGTAGTATTTTTTATCAATATTTTTAGATTCATTTTTTGCAATTTATTTTCGTTTTAATTTTTCATCTAATATACCTAATTTGAAAAGTAATGTTAATTTAAAGACAGACATACTCTTTATTGTAGGTACACCATAAATACAATTTGGTAGATTTGGAGCTTAAAATTACTGAGGTGTTTTTTATGGTAGGTAAAACTGATCCAATGACGAATCCTACCCTTGGGCGGAGTGGGAAACAGTCAGGGCCGTTTTATCCATTAGGCAATGTAGGCAACTGCCTAGGGGCCCCGCCAGGTACAAGGGCCCCACGATTCAGGAAAAAATAGACTATGTTTCATAAATGACATGACATTTAACTAGCCGTTTGCCAAACTATATACATACCAATATAGTAAAAAACAGCGTAATTCTGAATGAAGTGTTAGACAAAAATATATTAAGAAGTTAGAAGGGTAGGGGGGCCCGAGACGTGCATTGCCCAGGGGCCCTGACATGCATAAACCGGCCCTGGAAACAGTGTCAGACTCGTACTGATTAAACAACCTACCTCATTCCTACGTTGCCAGATATACCAGGACCAGAGCCTTCCTTTCAGACACGAACCCTTGGCCCCAGTTGGCTTCGACCTTTCTGGTTCCCTACGGTTTGCTGACAACTCCTTGAGGCACGCGGGAACAGTGCGCGCCGTCGACGACTGGACTTGGTGTGGACGGTTACCAGACGATTGGACGGCGGCTACCCATTACTCGCCATCCACAAGCCCAAGATTTTACCCTTCAACTTGAGGGGCATCCGTGGGTCACAAGTTGTTCCAAAAAAAAAGTATAAAATAAAAGATTTAATCAGTAGAAACCACAAAAAATAATGTCTCAATGAACAATGGTTTCAACAAAATTATCATGAACACTCTGCCCTAGTTTCCTAACGATATTTTGATATTTAAATAGCTTTACAATAGCTCGGGATCCGGGTTAAACACCCTTGATATAGCTATGTATTAGTGAATTATTGTATGTTCATTGAGGCTATACTTACTGAAAAGGGTGTATTTAAATGCACACCATTTAGATATAGCCTAATTTTTTTTTTGTTTGTTTATTTAATTAATTCATATGTTTTTTTTTTGGGTTCTGTTTTATATCCAAATCTATTTGTACACTGCACCGTTCCGCACGCTACAATTGTGGAGAAACAATTGTATGCCTGGTGTGCGGCCGGCTTAAGAGCGGCCAACCCGACGTACATTTTCATACAACCGCTCTTAGGTGATTATGATGTTATTACACATCTTTCTTCAGATATTTTGGATACACAGACATCTTGTGGCTATCGTCTAGGCTTCTATAGAAATCAAAACATAAATTTGTGTAATTATACAGTAAAAACCTCTGAAAATTTGCCATTTTACATGAATTTTAACTCTCCATAATGTACTCCTATATTTATATTTACAAAATTTAAAATAAATGCTTAATTTTTTAAAACGAAATAACGGATTACAATGCGGTTTTTTTTAAATAGAGTGATTCGAGAGGAAAGTTTATATGTAGGTATAAAACATGCATAAATATATCAGCATTAGACCCGTGAAAAACTGGAGCAAAACGCTAGTACAAAATAATTCGTTATTTGTGGTGACCTAACCTATTTTATGATGTTTTTCAGATATATGATGGACAAAAGAACAACAAAGACTTCTAAAGTCGCAGCTTGGATATTATGGATCATCAATTTTATTGTTATGGTGAGTCTACCATGAAGATTCAAGGAGTTGTCAGCAAACTGTAGGGGCCCTACAGGGTCGAAGCCTCCCGGAGCTGAGGGTTGGTGCGAAAGCGTTACACCGGGGCTCAGAATAAGGCAAGGAAGAAACGGGGTAGGTTTAGTCAGTAAGAGTCTGACACTGTTTCCCGCTCCGCCCAAGAGCGGGATTCGTTATTGGATGATTTTTACCTACCCTAAAAAAACCATGAAGATACAGTACGGCTATAGGATCTTAGCGAGTCTAAAGTTAGGCTCTGCGAATTTTACCGCTTGGAAACTCGTACAAAATAAAGGTTTAAAAATAATAAATGCCTATAACAGTTTTTAACAGCAATAACAACTGCAAATTGCATTTATTAAACCATTTTTTTAAGAGTTTTCTATAAATATCTATCTATCACGACATCAAAATGTCAAATCATAGAAAAAATTACGTATATGTACCTACGCTATAAACTAGTATTTTTTTTATGGGTGGTGAAAATCATCCAATGACAAAACCCGTTCTTGGGCGGAGCGTCAGACAGTGTCAGACTCTTACTGACTAAAAAACCTACCCCATTCCTTCCTTGCCTTATTCCCATTGCCGCGGTAACACTTTCGCACCAACCCTCGGCTCCAGAAGACGCTATAAATTGGAGTTGGACGCTTCAATACTATGATTAGTATTATTTCTACAGTCGGATTTTAGTCGGATATTATTTTTATTTTATTACGTTGTTGAAACCTCTACGGTCCGGACTAAGCGTTTCTCCTCGTCGTTTATACCGCGTGCATTAAAGGACTAGTGTGGCTCTAATTAAACTATTGCGCCTCACCATCAACGATTGCATCGCTGCTTACCATCAGATGGGATCGCAGTCGTTCGTAAAAAATTTTGAATCTCGATTCGGGAGTTGAACTATTTTCATATGTACGTTTGTACAGACCCCCAGTGCGCGAGCTGTATATTTTTTTTTATTTATTCATTGGCACACCAACAGCAATAGATACAGGAATATCACATAAACTAATACAAAAATACTTCACACTGGTATGCATGCCTATTACAATTTCAACCGAATTTATAGTGTAAGCTGTGCATACCGCACAGCTTACACTATAAATTCGGTTGAAAAAATTAACATACAAAATAGAAAAACACGCACTCAGAAAATAAAAAGTAGACTAAAATTCTAAAACGGTTTGTAAAAACAGAGTATAAGTAAATATAACATACAGATGTATAAGTTAACATTTAAAAGTTTGCATAAGCTCATACCTCCGAGACTGCTTTCCTAAACTTGTAAAATGAAACACCATGTAAATCTGTGTCTGGTGGTTTGCAAAAACTATTGTAAAATTTAAATATACGGAGCAAGGGTGCGTTGAGGCCAAGGTTGGTTTTTCGGAAAGGAATATGTAGTAATCTGGGGATGGGATACCTGGGAAGTTTTTAAGGGATTGAATAGGGTAAAACCGGGATAGTTGCCCCACTTTTTGAAGTCACTCCATATCTCTGAGTATAAAAAGTGAAATGCGTTATTTGAAAGACCGGCAGGTACTTTGGTTTTTCATTAACCAATTTATAATAATTTAAAAATATTTTCTTATATATTTTTAGAGTATTAGCGATTTTAGCGGACCTCTATATTTTGTGACATCTATCCCATGTGAGGGATAGTTACCTGATCCATATAAATGCCTTACAGGATAGATGCCCTCCCCACAAAACGGGCAACTATCCCCTAAAAACTTTGATCGCATTTTGTCTTCTCACGCAATCACATAGAGATGTAAGACAGGGTCAATATAATAGTAGCTGGAAAGTCTTTTGATTAATAATTGAAATAGTATACGATTCATTCGCAAAACTAGAGTAATCGAAATCGGGGCACCTATCCCCCTGGGGCATCTATCTCGGCTTTACCCTACTGAATACGTAAATCGCTACATGTTTCGCACTTGCCCAGTTTTTTCCTTTTGAACAACCGTTACCCAAACCCTGAAGACCGACAAAAACTATAAATCATAAACTAAATTCACAGTTATCCTTAATAATACTCAGTGAAGGACGAAGCACTTTCTTAGTCCAATTTACATGAAGGTCAAGTTAACCGAGGTTCACATCAAGGCCTGCCATTGGCAATGACATTCAGGGTCTTAAGAATCTAATTAGCCATGGAAATCGAAGTTGAGAACACGTTAAATATTATCTAGTAAGGACGGACTGTACATTGCCAGAAAGGAAAGAGTTTTTTACAAGCTTTTATTTAGTTTCACCTGTCCCGTTGTCTGTCGTTCTGTAATCAAATCTTGCAACTTAAATTTGATCCACTTCCCGGTTTCCGATTGAGCTGAAATTTGGTATACACGTTTAGTTCGGATGACAATGCAATATTATAATGACATGGAGCTGATCTGATGATGGAATCGCGAGGTAGCCATAGGAACTCTGTAATTAAACGGCACAACCACGTCGAGTTTGGGCTCGTGTGAATCGTCTTGACGAGTTTTATTTATATAAGTATAGACCACCGCTATAAAAGCTTGTTATGAAAAAAAATATTTTCATTGAAAACTTGTTTACAAGCTTTTTATTAGCTTGTAATGTAACTATGTATGTTCGGCTCAAATCTTGCAACTCAATTTTGAAGCAGATATCTTCAACTGATTGAGGTGCAATTTTGCATGCAGGTGTTAATCGCACGGCAGTACAATATTATGATGACATGAAGCTGATCTGATGATGGAATTGCGAGGTAGCCATAGGAACTCTGTAATTAAACGGCACAACCACGTCGAGTTTGGGCTCGTGTGAATCGTCTTGACGAGTTTTAATTATATAACTATAGACCACCTCTATAAAAGATTGTTATGAAAAAAAAAAAATTTTCATTGAAAACTTGTTCTTTTTACGGTGGTGTAAAATTATTTAATGACATCTCCCGCTCCAGGACGGAGCCTTGCCGAGGGTTGATGCGAAAGCGTTACACCTGGGCTCTGGGGCTAAAGTAAGGAAGGAACGGGGTAGGTTGTTTATTCAGTAAGAGTCTGACACTGTTTCCCACTCTGCCCAAGAGCGGGATTCGTCATTCGATGATTTTTACCTACCATAAAAAAAACCCTTGTACGGAGCAGGAGATAGAGTCAAACTTTTACTGACTACTATTATATAAAAAACCCAACCTGAACTGAATACTTTTGTAAATCAACAGGGAATGTCACTCCTTAGCTGCAGGCTCAATAACTGACTAGGCATAGTGAAATTCTAACCTGTTTTTTCGCTCCACCTTAGCGCGAGAGAAGTCACTGGACTTTTTCTCAAATCAAAAAAAAAATTGGGCGGGGTAGGAGATAATGTCAGACTTTACTAACTAAAAAACCCACACCGTTCCTTCGTTGGTTTTCATACAAGGGCCGAGCCTTCTTTTTAAAATCTGACCGTTGGCTCCAGTAGGCTTCGATCCTTCTGAGGGTTTCTATGGTTTGCTGCCATGTCCTTAAGGCGAGCGGGAACAGTGCACGCGGTCGATGACTGGGCTTGGTCCCGACGGTTACCAAACGATCGTACGGCGAGCTACCCATTACTCGCCGTCCTGCCATCCGTGAACCTACGATATAGAAGTGATTCCTAATGTAGAGCAACTTTTAAAATAATAAAATCAATTTTCTCTTTCCAGTTCATCTGCATATTAATGGCAGCATTTGGGTTATGGATCATCTCGTCTCCCTCCAGTATTTCAAGTGTCATAGAAGTTTCTGGAAACTCTACTATGAAGGTAAGGTATATATAGGTTTATATTGTACACTTGATTCTACCCTAGATCGTTTTCTCTCTCTGTTATTCAAAGGTTTGCTGGCAGAAAACTCATTGTTGAGTTAAGCTCGCCTTTGTACATGAATTTACTAACTACTGTGTTCTATTACATGTTTTGTGTATAATAAAGAATAAATAAGAAGGTAAGAAATGAAATTTTTACTCCCTTATACGACAGACGTCTGCTGCTACTGGCTTTGCCCGATTGATAGTATAAATTTATTCCAAATGGGTGTTCTTTGACCCATCGCAAGTACAGTGCCAGTGTGGAGCCCCTTCACAGGATATGCGTCATCTCCTTTCTTGCTCAGCTTGCACTACCACCTGCACCTTTAATTACTTGTATGAGGCCGACGAAAGAGCTGTCCGGTGGCTAAATATTGGGACAAAATTTGAGTCAAATCGACACGAAAAGAAGAAGATTCCAAAAGGACCTACTCCCAGGAAAAAAACTGTCGTATGTGGTAATCTAGGTACACACGTGTACTCAGTCTCACTGAAATCCATTCAAATTTGACTGGCTTGTTGGTCTAGTGGATAGAGGCCCTGACTACTAAGCCGGAGGTCGTGGCCTCGATTCAAGTCGATTCCCACCCAGGACAGTTTTTGTGATAAGCACCACAACTATCACACAACGCCGTCTAGTCCCAAGCTAAGCAGAGCTTGTGTTATGAGTACTAGACAACTGATAAACATACTTATATATTTCTAATTACATAAATATTATAGATTATTACACCCAGCCACAGAACAAATGATCGTGCTCATTACACAAACATTTGCCCTAAGGTCGACTGGTAGAAAATGCCTATGGCATTAGGTCCGCCTTTGTACTTATTATGTGCATAAAGTTTTTATAAATAAATAAATAAACCCACGATCTCCGGCTTAGAAGTAAGGGCCACTAACCACTAAACCATCATGCCAGTCTATGTATGTATGTATATATGGTATGCGCCATACTCTTGCAAATAATTTTTTTTTATTTCTTGTTTAATATTTCACGCACGGGTCGGCCAGTTAAAAATAAAAACAACTATTCTTTTCAGCGAAACTTATTATTAGTAATCTGTTTGTCCATAAAAGTAAATATCATGTCAAACAATAATAGTTTTCGTGATAGGACAGGCATAGCGCTGTCCATGAATTATATATCATTTGGCACACCGCGACCATATGTAGGGCACGGTGGATTCACTCAAGTATTCAATAGTATAGAATGACATCGCATAGAATGGTTCTTTGTGTGTGAAAGTGTTTTTTGCTAAAGTAGTGCTTTGATGTGAAGTACTAGATTCATTTGTTTCTCCAGTCTTTTGAACTGTCTTCAAAAATGGTGGTCCAAAAAAAAGGACGTTATCAATGTATTTTTTTTTACTATAAGTTTTTTTTTTGTTTTGTTTAGTAAAAATCATCCAAGGACGAATCCCCCCCTTGGATAGAGCGGGAAACAGTGTCAGACTCTTACCGACTAACCCCGACCTACCCCGTTCCTCCCTTGCCTTATTCTCGGAACGCTTTTGCACCAACCCTCGGCTCCAGGAGGCTTCACACTACAGTTTGCTGACAACTCCTCGAGGCGCGCTTATCAGTGCGTGCCAGCGTAACTGCGATGATTGGACGGCGAGCTACCCATTGCTCGCCAACCACAAGCCCGCGCCTACCGTGGCCGGCTATCGAAATTGAAATCCCGACAGCATCTAGGGCGTGAGCGCCATTGCCATATGCGGTCAGCCTCCTTTACAAGCATTACTGCTTCGCAAAAGGAGGCAACCGTGTGGACCCTATAACTCTAAAAATGAAATATTAGTCGAACGTGTAACCTCCTTTTTTAATGCGGTTAAAAAATAAATTGGCTATAACCCTTACAATATGGCGACTACTAGACCGACGATTAAGTCCTACTCCGTTATCATGTCACCCCACATCTTATTCTGACCCCTTTAATGTTGTAAGTCTCGTGAACATACTCGTAGTAATTGATACATAAGATAAATAGATAGATAGAAGATACCTCCACGCGTTCCTAAGATATTGACAGACGAACGGACCACAAAATGACTCTATAAGGATTCTTTTTCATAGTAGGTAAAAGTTATCCAATGACGAATGCTCCCTTGGGCGGAGCGGCAAAGAGTGTCAGACTGTTCCTGACTAAACAACCTACCCCGTTCTTTCCTAGCCCTGGTGTTACGTTTTCGCATCAACCCTTGTCCCTACGGTGGGGCTGCAAAAGGGTCGAACCCTACTGGGGCCCCGGGTCTCTTTCTTTTTTTATTGATTATAAGTTCGCGCTTGACCGCTATCTCACCTGATGGAAAGCGACGATGCGGTCGACGATGGAGCGCGCTTACCTAGAAGTAACCTATTCACTCTTGACTTAAAGATACCCGGATTGTAGCTATCAGGAAACACCGACTCCGGCAAGGAATTCCACTCCTTGGCTGTACGCATAATGAATGTGTTCTGAATGAAAGGTCCATAGTAAATGACAAAGCGGTGAGCACACATAAAAAAAAATATCGACATACTTATAACCTCCTGTTTTAATGCGGTTAAAAAATAAATTGGTTGTAACCCTTACAATATGACGACGATTAAGTCCAACTCCGTTATCATTTCACCCCACATCTGTCTATAATGTTGTAAGTCCCGTGAACATACTCGTAGTAATTGATACATAATACGTTTGATAACTCACACGACATGATCGGTATCAGGACTTTCCAGGTCATCGGGTAATTATGGACAATAGTCGGCAGTAGGGCGCTGGTGACTGGGCAAAGTTGTGTAGGTCACAAGGGGTTAGATAATGCAGTTTGTGATTTAATGTTAAGTTTTTGTCGGTGGGTAAAAATCATCGATAATTAATCTCGCCCTTAGGCGGAGCGGGAAATAGTGTCACACTCTTACTGACTAAACAACCTACCCCATTTCTACGTTTTAACGTTCCCACTGCTGGGACACAGGCCTCCTCTCTATGAGAGGGAACGGGCCATAATCCACCACAAGGGCCCTGTGCGGATTGGTGGATGTCACGTCTTCGAATTTTTAGTACTAGGACATGCCGGTTTCCTCACGATGTTCTCCTTCACCGTTTTGAGAGCAGTGGTGATGACATAAATTACACAAAGTAATGCGTCTGGCTGGGTTTGAACCTACAACTCCTGAGTAGGGGCGTTTACCACTCGGCCACCACTGCTCTAAGACTCTCTTAGACTCGTACTGATAAAAATAGCTACCCCATTCCTTTTTTGTTTTCCATACCAGGGCCGAGCATTCGTTTCAGAAGTCTTGTAGGTCTTTAATGACTCGACTTTTTATGGTGGGAAAAATCAGCTGTCTAATGACAAATCCCACCCTAGGGCGGGGCGGGAAATAGGGTCAGACTCTTACTGACTAAATGACCCACCCTGGACCTTCTTTGCCTTCATACCCGGACCTTGACGACTTGGGCTCGGTCCAGATCTATTTAAAATATCTGTTATTTATTTATTTATTGTTTACTCCACAGTGTTGTCTTTATTAACCCAAAGGTTGACTGGTAGAGATTGCCTTGTTTCATTAAGTCCGCCTATGTACCGCTACTGTACATGAAGTTTAAATAAATTGCCGGACGATCGGACAACAAACTACCCATTGCTCACCGCCGCTAAGAGCTTGTGGTAGGATCTCTATACAGTCTGGTAACTCAACTATTCACTTCAATACTTCAATAATATAACATTAATCCTTTCTCGATCGTCGATAAAGTTATTTATAATCGACAGCGTGTTGAAATTCAATAAAAGTGCATGTCACGGCGTGGCACCGCTGTGGCCGGGTCACCGAGTACTGCCACACTGGAAACTCATTATGTCATGCTGATGGAACTTGTAACGTAATGTGTGTTGAACTATGTTATAATAATGGTAGGTTAAGTACAATAGGGTGTCTGGTAATATAATTAGTGATCGCATCGACTTATCATTGCATAGCTGCATAGTATAAAACAAAGTCGCTCTCTGTCCATATGTGTGCTTAAATCTTTAAAACTACGCAACGGATTTTAATGCGGTTTTTAGGGTTCCGTAGCCAAAATGGCAAAAACGGAACCCTTATAGTTTCGTCATGTCCGTCTGTCCGTCTGTCCGTCTGTCCGTCTGTCCGTCTGTCACAGCCGATTTACTCGGAAACTATAAGTACTACAGTGATGAAATTTGATGGGAATATGTGTTGTATGAACCGCTACAAAATTATGACACTAAATAGTAAAAAAAAGAATTGGGGGTGGGGCCCCCCATACATGTAACTGAGGGATGAAAATTTTTTTTTCGATGTACATACCCGTGTGGGGTATCAATGGAAAGGTCTTTTAAAATGATATAAAGTTTTCTAAAAAACATTTTTCTTAAAGTGAACGGTTTTTGAGATATCAGCTCTCAAAGTCGTAAAAAGTATGTCCCCCCCCCTCTATTTTTATAACTACGGGGTATAAAATTCTAAAAAAAATAGAGGTGATGCATGCTAATTAACTCTTTCAACGATTTTTGGTTTGATCAAAGTATCTCTTATAGTTTTTGAGATAGGTTGATTTAACTGTAATTTTGGTTAAGTTATTGTGCTTACACTGAAAACGATGGCTGAACCTATAAGTACAAGGCAAAATATCGGGAGAGTTTAGGCTCCATTCACCAGGTGTATAAATTGACATAATAAGTTTATTATATTTGCTGCTACGGAACCCTTTGTGCGCGAGCCCGACTCGCACTTGGCCGGTTTTTTTTAATAAGTAGAGTGATTCATGAGGCAGGTTTATATGTATAATATATGCGTAATATATTATTACTTAATGTACTCTGACCTAATTCTTTTTAATTTTTTTATTTATTTTAATTTTAATTCATATTTAAAATCAAACTGATCTCAATTTATTCTACTTTTATATTTTGCTTTTTTTTTCAATGTGATTTTCATATTTTTTAATTTTTTTCGAGGCTTTTTGTTGTAATTCGACTATAACTGCCTCATTATAACTAACTAATACACTTGTGTCTTAAAGGAGGTACTAAAATAAGGCTCTTATGTCTCAATTTATTTAATTCCAATTCAATTTTAATTATATTTCTGTAATTACAACTTTTATAAGTTATCTACACTAATATAATAATCTACACTAATATAATAAAGAGGTAAAGTTTGTTTTTTTTTTTTTTTTTTGTTTGTAGGAGGTAATCTCTGGAACTACTGGTGCGATTGGAAAAATTTTAGCAACAATAGAAAGCTGCTTCACTCCTGAGTGACATAGGCTATATTTTATGTACGCGGGTGAAGCCGCGGACAAAAGCTAGTTGCAAATATAAGAACTGTGCACGCCTCTAAGTAACGAATTCACCATATCTCTTAGTCATTTGCAAATTTACTTTTTTTTGTATTAACTAGTGAATGAGTCGTTGGTTTGTATTAACTAGTTAAGGAGCAGTGGTGGCCGAGTGGTAACAACTCCGACTTACGAGTCGTAGGTCGCGGGTTGAAACCCAGCCAGAGGCATTATTTTGTGTAATTTATTTCATCAGCACTGCTCTCAAAACGGTGAAGGAAAACATCGTGAGGAAACCGGCATGATCTAGATTTCTAGAACCAAAAATTCGAAGACATGTGACATCCACCAATCCGCACTGGGCCCGCGTGGTGGATTATGGGCCTTTCTTTCTTCTAGAGAGGAGGCCTGTGTCCCAGCTGTGGGAACAGTAAAAAGGCTGATGATGTGAGTGGTTGGTGTGTCAATTTAAAAAAAAAAATGTTTTTCTACAGGCCCTTCTACAAGACATGCTGACTCTTCAAGTGGGGATCGCTCTGACTGCGATCGCCATTTTCATATTCTTCGTCTGTTTCATGGGGTTCTACGGGGCCTTCACTAGATCCCCATTTCTATTGTTTATGGTGAGTAAAAATAACCAATCCAAGTTTTTTTTGTTGTTTATAAGTACTTTTTTTAATTTTATATCTTCACAAATCGATAGTGTTTCATGTACCGGATCGACCCTCCACGAGATTAAAACGATCGAAATTTAACGGTGCATAAGTATCATGCTACGGGATAAAAACGATCAAAAATTTTATTTGTCCCATGTATTTTTTCCCCTGAGCCATTTCGCCACCACAGCTTTCTAAAGGATATCCGAAAACAGATATTAAATAGGGTACTTAAAATCCATCATTGGGTTGAAAACATAATGTACCATTAAAATCTAGGCCAATGTCAAAACAAATATGACATGTATTTGTGTATTCTATCGATTGTTATGATGCGCGGCTGACATACTTATCGGAACTTCAAGGTGGCTTGGAAAGTTTTATTTTATTGCAGTCACTGTGATTTTTTTTGATCCAGATTTGGTTAAGACCAATCTACAAAGGACAGCAGTGATGGCCGATTGGTAACGGCCCCGACTTACGTGTTGTAGATCGCGGGTTTAAATCCAGCCAGTCGCATTACTTTGTGTTTCATCAGCACTGCTCTCAAAACGATGAAGGAAAACATCGTGAGGAAACCGGCATGTCCTACAACAAAAAAATTCGAAGACATATGACATCCACCAACCCGCACTGGGCACGCGTGGTGGATTACGGCCCATTCCCTCTCCTAGAGAGGAGGCCTGTGTCCCAGCAGTGGGAACATTAAAAAGGCTGATGATGATGATGATGAATCTACAAAGCTTAGAACACAGGCGTAAGGTAGCCTGGTAGTCGAACGTTCGCACATCCGTTGTCTTTCTATTATGTCTCTAATTATGAAAAGATAGAAGAAGATAGAAAAGAAGAAATTAAGGTCATCATCATCAGCCTAGCGTATGTCCCGGTTGCTACCTTGGCTTTCACCTCGGTGCCCGGGGTCCGCTTTCCTGCCTAGTCGTCTCCACTTCGCTCGGTCTTTTGCGTCCTCTGCCTTAAGCCCATTAGCACGCATGTCGTCCCTTACGACGTCGATCCAACGCCTCTTAGGCCTACCTCGTTTACCGGGTCCCGGCGGAGGCGGCATGGCGAGGCATCTGTTACCCACGCATTCTGCCGGTTTTCGTAAAACGTGGCCATACCAGCGTAAGCGACCCTCCTGCAGTTTATCCGCTATGTCACGGACCTGAAGGCTGCCCCGGATGCGGGAGTTCTTAATGCGGTCTTTCCGCGAAACTCCAGACATCCAGCGCAGCATATTCATTTCCGTGACACGCAGGCTTTGCTTATGTCGCTCAAGTACAGGCCACGCTTCACTGCCATACAAAAGGACAGGCCTAATGATGGTCTTATAGACCTGTCCTTTGAGCCTAACCGGCATTTTGGGGTCACAGATAACCCCCGCCACCTCACGCCACTTCGCCCAGGCCGCCGAGATACGTGACTCGACGTCGCAATCGACTTCCCCGGACTCGTGGAGCACCGATCCCAAGTACTTGACCTGTTCCGAGCGCTCAACTGTGTCTTCGCCAATGCGAACAGGAGCAGCGTTAGTTGTGTTACAGGCCAAGTACTCGGTCTTCGCCGCATTAATCTTCAGACCGCCGTTCTCCAGCGATTCCTTCCACGCTGCCACACGTTGAACCAAGCGCCCACTGTCCGAGTCCGCCAGCGCGATGTCGTCTGCATACATGAGCAGCCATGGCGGCTGCTCATGTAAGTCCCTGATGGTGGAGGACAGCACGTCCAGCACCACGCTGAACAGAAACGGACTAAGGACAGAGCCCTGGTGAACTCCGACGGTGATGGGGAAGGGTTTCGTATCGCCAACAGCGGTCCGAACCACAGAACCGGAGTCTCGGTACATATCTCGGATGATGTCAACATAGGTCTCGGGCACTCCTTTGGATCTCAGCGCCCACCAGATCACATCACGGGGGACACAGTCGAAGGCCTTCTGCATGTCTAGGAACAAGAGATGCAGAGGCGTATTCTTCGATCTGTATCCCTCCATGGTAACCCTTAGGGCAAAGATGGGATCCATGGCGCCATGGCCTGGTCGAAACCCATATTGACATCCCGAGACGGTGCACTCCTGTCGGATCCGAGAGTCAATCACCCGCTCGAAGAGCTTCATGGTGTGGGACATAACCTTAATCCCACGGTAGTCGCCACACTCCTGCACCGATCCCTTGCCTTTGAAGACTGGAGTGATAGTGGAGTGATATATAGTGAAAAGAAGAAATTAAGGTATTCGAAACTTATGATACACTTCAGAGAATGTCTTCTCAAGGCTAGAGTGAATAGATGAACTCTTTTAATAAACTAGTACATATGTTTGTATTTTACTATCATTTTTTTAGGGTTCTATAACTTAAAAGTTAAAATGGAACCCTTACAGGATCACTTTGTTGTCCGACTCTTTGTCTGTCTGTCAAGACCCTTTATCAAATTGTTGCAGTCCTGAAACTGGAAATTTGTAATTACTTCACAAAAAAAAAAACTATTTACATTGGTTCGGGTATTGAATTATTTACACAAGTTGATTAATTATTGATATTTATTTATTTAGTACTAACAACAAAATAGCTATTAATACAAAATTAAATTAAACCTTTCACTCTGTCTTCTCACGGAACTGATTTGATTGTACGGACAGAACCCTCAGTGCGCGAGTCCGACTCGCCAAAAAAAACCAGGTAAGTACCTGGTTTTTTTTTCATATTTTTTCTTAACTTAAAATCCCTTTGTTCCAGTACTCTGCTCTGGTTCTGCTCCTCATGCTGCTGGAATGCGCTCTACTCTACTACTTCTCCAGCAACCTGGTTGAGGTAGGTCACCTCACAATCATAGAAGGAGCCACGATGACGGTGAGCAATGGGTAGCTCACTATCAGGACCAAACCCACGTCGCCAACAGCGCGTAGTCCACATGCGCCTCAAGGAGATTTGTTTTAGTTGCTATAAACTATTGCTTGTTTTAAGATTTAAAATGCTGTGTCAGCTTTTGATAAACAGTATTTTGTAAATATTAAAACGATTAAATAACGATGTATAGTGTGATGTGTTAATGATGCGAGAGCTAAAGGTTAATAGGTATGTTATTGGGGCTTTTATTCAGATATTATCTTCACCAAATTCAAAAGAGGCGGAACTGATCTATGAAATAGTTGCTGCATCACTATCTCCTTCGCTTACGCAATAATACGTTTGTCAATTAGTTAAGTTACCTAATTAGTTAAATTAGGGTATGATGAGGCTGACATACCTATGTAAAAGGTAAAAGCCTCTAAATAAATAAAGATTTTAAAAAATAACCATGCGTATATAATAGTATTGGTTACTTATTACAGAAAGGTCTTCAAGACGACGGACAATGGACGCATGCAATGAGGCTTGTGTTTAGATGCTGCGAACATAAGTAAGTATTTTCTTTAACCTCATAATTTCAGCTGAAAGACGTTCACTGCTGGACATAGGCCTCCCCCAATTGTCGCTATAATTAACGAAATAGAAAGGAAGAAAGAAAGAAATTACATTTAATGGTACAGACACAGGGCATAGCACAATAATAATCATAGCGGATATCTTCATTTCCGATACTGTTGCGCAAGGAATCTCCGAGCGTAGCCTTTTTCATAGTTAGTAGTGACTTTAAGCCTTCTGATGAGGCCCATTGTGAGGCGACCTTTTAGTTTACCCTCTTATCAATACAACGAAACGTAGGTGACTCGCCTCTAGCACGACGACCGCTGAAACCAAGCCCCCTAATTTCTAAGAAAGCCGCACAGGACCCCGCTATACGCAGCGTCCCCGTATAGTCTTGATAGAAGTAACAAAATATGTTTTTGGTCTCAGCACCTCAATACCTGAAACCAAGAAGCCACCCTGGTCATGCTGCGGCCCTGATGCTTACCCAGACAACTGCACCTCAGCGCAAGTATATACCAAGGTATGCATCTTTATGCAACATGCTTATTCTTCCACTCTGTCCTGTCACCCGTCATACTATCACTTACTCCCTTTTCTTTCATATCACTCTTCACACAATCCATCCATCTCTTCTTCGGCCTCCCTCTTCATCCATCTACGTGTAAACTCAGAACTCTTTTTGTAACATGCGTTTCATCTCTTCTCTGCACATGTCCATACCACTTGCAACTTTTCAGTCACTGGCGCCACTTTCAGACTTCCTCTAATATACTCATTTCTCACTTAATCCATTCTCGTCACACCACACATCCATCTCAACATTCTCATCTCCGCTACATGCAGACTTTTCATCAATCTTTTTCACAGCTCAACATTCTGATCCGTACAAAAAACCCCTGCTCTATAGATGCTGCGATTTTTGGGTTGGTCTCGCTATAAAAGTTGTTCATATTGTTGTGTACAATGATCATTTTTAAGGAAAGCCCATCTGTATCAACTTTGTCTAAAACAAAGTTACATAATCATCATCTTCCTGCCCTTGTCCCGTTTTATTTGGGGTCGATGCAATATGTTTTTTTCTTCCATTCTGTCCTGTCACCCGTCATGCTATCACTAACTCCTCTAACAAAGTTACATACTGTTGATCTTTTTTCCCAGGATTGTCACGCGTCCATAGTCAGCTGGTTGGATCGCTACCAGTTGTCGATATACACGTCTTTAGCGGTGCTACACTTGGTATTGTCGTCCTGCTCTTTCGTACGACGGTCGAGTCTTACGTCTCGCTCTTACAGCTAGCGTTCGCAGCGGCGCGTAAGCGGTGAGTTGGTCTTAGGCCTACCATGATTACCTACCGTAAGCTCTTAAGGAGGAGATGTACTATAGTAATAATATCATTTATTATCAGGCAACTGAAGCCCATAGATACAATACACAAATAATCTTACATAATAATCTATTTATTTATATAAAAGGAGAAACTGACTGCCATATCAACGCACAGCCAAAACTACTGGGACTAGGAGCCTGAAATTTTGCACAAGGTTTTCCTTTTTGGCGTAGGCGAACGCTAAGAAAGGATTTTCCTAAATCCACCCCCTAAAGGGGTGAAACGCGTGTCCAAATTTTGCGCGAAAACCTATTCTGACGCAGGCGTAGCCGCTGGCAGAAAGCTAGTAAACTAATACATACAAAACTTAAGTAAACTAAGCCAACTAAGTAACTATGCCTCCCAAATAAGAATAGGAAAGCCAATAACCTCGATCTGTCAAATACTGAGTGAAAAGTATGGTTTGTAAAACAAACTTATTTGCGTGCCAATAAAGGTTTTTTTTTTGCTTTGTATTACTAAGTCTTAGTTAATTCTAGATGAAGTAAAAACCTTATTTGTTTAACTTCTAAATGTAAACCTTTCGACTACCTTAATTACAGACACAATTAACCTTTCGATCTTGTAATTATAGACACAATTAAAGAACAATAGGTGTGCGGACGCCGCTGCATATGTGACGGGTTTTTTCACGGACGGGACGGAACGGGAAATTTTGGAAATATCGTTTCATACAAAATGTATATGGAAGCGCATATGTCACGGGGACACGGACGGGACGGGAACGTGGCACTGACGGGGCGGGAAAAATATCGTCACCTACCATGTTTAGCACTCCGTTCGTTCCGGAGAAAAAAGTAGTATTGGACGTTTGCATCAGCGTCGATGATACGTCGATCCGAATCACTGTTTACGGTACGTTTGCATTAAGAACACGTTCCCGTCTTGAACGAGGCAGTCACGTCACGTTCCCGTTCACGTCCCCTCCGAGGTATTATCCCGTCACGTATGCCGCGGCTTTTAATAAATTAAAAGTGTGTGTGCGGACACCAGTGTCCTCTTGGGGCTTAATAAAATAATCAAATTCCATTTATTTACAGCATCACCACATCCTCCACCCCCTGGTCCCTCCGAGGGTCCAAGAGTGAGAGCAGGATGGAGCAGCCGCGTCACCCCGACAGTGGAGCCATCTAGCGAAGATGTCATCATGCTGGTTGTGGGCAGAGCTAGGTTGGGATGGGTAGACAAGTGAATAATGACACTGGAATGAGTAGGGAGGTGAAACTCTTGACTGAATTGGGTTATCATCATCATCATGTCAGCCGAGCGACGCCCACTGATGGGCATAGGCCTCCCCCAAGGTTCTCCACAACGATCGGTCTTGTGCTGTCTGCATCCAGCGGCTTCCCGCGACCTTCACCAGATCGTCGCCCCACCTTGTAGGGGGCCTGTCCACGGAGCGTCGTCCGGTACGCGGTCGCCATTCGAGAAATTGAATTGGGTAGAGGAGTGAAATTCGTGGGTAGTCTGTGATAAATTTAGATGTACATATATTGCTTAAACTGCCTGAAGTATTCTTTAGACGTTCAGTATTCCCTAGGGGCCTTGGAGGGTTGAAGCCCAGTAGGCTGCATGGACCCAGGGTTATGGGCTGTCAGGGTTTTTTTTATGGTATGTAAAAATCATCGAATGACGAATTCTCTTGGGCGGAGCGGGAAACAGTGTCAGGCTTACTGACTAAACAACCTATCCTGTTCCTTCCTTGCCTTAGTCCCGGAGCCCCGGAGTAACGCGTTCTTATCAACCCTCGGCTCCAGGAGGCTTCGACCCTGTAGGGCACCTACAGTTTACTGACAACTCCTTGAGGCGCGCGGGAACAGTGCACGCCGTCGACGACTTGGGTTCGGTCTTGGCTGTCAAGGTGAAATTTGTAATTGGATGGTTTTTCCAACTATAAAAAAAAATGGATTGTACGAAAAAGCCTAACTAATATAAGTCGTAATAGAGATGTTCTCTAAGAATGTGTTCTCACATTCTCATTATAATAAAGAGGCTCTATAAAAGCAAAGAAATATAAATAATTACAACAATTACACCAATAGGTATTAATGAATAAATCTGTAAATAATAAAATGAGATGACTAATCGTATTGAACGTTTAATAATCTACTTTGTAATGGAAGGTATATTTAAATTGTATTTATTGTATGGCGCAGAGTTTATAAGATACTAGCGACCCGCGATTATCGCACGGGTACAATGCTCATAATATGTACACCTTTCTATACATATAAACCTTCTTCTTGAATCACTATGTATCTTTTACAAAAACCGCATCAAAATCCGTTGCGTAATTTTAAGATCTAAGCATACATAGGGACAGACAGCGGGAAGCGACTTTGTTTTATACTATGTAGTGATTATAATGTGTATCACATTTTAAAATCAATAAAAAATAACAATAATTAAGTAGCAAAATTTTAAAATATTTAAATTTAGATTTGTATGTAAATATGATGTTAGTATATGAAATCATTTTGGCTTTAATATTTTGTTGTTTTAGTTCAATGGCCTGCAAAAGTGTATATGCCACAAGACACAAGTATATTAGTTAAAACAAACAAATCAGCTCAATTTATATCTAAGATAAGGCTTAACAAATCTTTCCTTGGTGATTGTAACTGTATTTGCTATCACGTAGCAATGTGTATTTTAGTTCGTAGCAGGGTACTACGGCGTAGCAAATTGTAATTTAGTGTGTAGCAGAGTGCTACGGCGTAGAATAATGTATTTTCGATCGTAGCAAAGAGCTACGGCGTAGCAAACTGTAATTTTGTTCGTAGCAGTGTGCTATTGCGTAGCGAAGTTTACGTAGCGCCATAGCAAAGTGTATGTAACGCCGTAACAAAGTGTATATTATGCCGTAGCTAAGTGTACACTTAGCTACGACGTGACAAAGTGTATATTATGTTACGACGTAGAAAAGTGGTAACAAGGAAATTATATCTTTTGTTATATTTAGAAGATAAATTGTATCTATTTCATTTTTAATCACTTGCTCGCTTAGTTTCAATTAAATACTCTGTAGAAAATTAACTTCGGTACTCTCATTGTTAAAATGCAAAGTAATGTAATTAATAAAGCTCAATAAGATGTTTTTACTTTTAACCGTTGTTTTATTTTTTACTCATATAATTCAGTCAATTTATGCTATAAGGGTCGCTAGTGGGAAAGTTGTGGGGTAGTTCTGATTTTTTTCATTCGACGTGTATTTTGGTGTGCCTCTTTTTTGTATTCAGCACCCCAAAATACGATTTATAGACTACCCCAAAACTTTCCTAGCAAAAACACAATTTAACTGAACTAACATATTAAACTGATTAGTAATATATTTCAAATGAGAATGCTATAAAATTAAAGTCCACTTGCACTCAACAATAGGCAGTAAACACAGGAAAAGTCATTACTTTTGAATTTCCCATCTTAAGAAAATGTAGATTTTTCTTGCTGACTCATCATCACCAAAATTTCAGCCGAAAGACGACCACTGTTGGACACAAGCCTCCTTCAAGTGTTATCACAACGACCGGGTCTGTGCGTTTTGCATCCATCGGGTTCCAGCAACCCTGGTCAGGTCATAGGTTCATAAGGTGCACCGATGACCCAAGTACGTTTTTTTGCGACATAATTAGCTTATCTTTATTCGTCCTTATTTTATTTATTTTTATTTTATTGTGGTAGGAAAATAACATAACAAACAGTATTAACAGCAAATAACAAAAATAACATTTGCAACTATCAACCAATTAAGGGATGATTCTCATTAGAGCGGGCCGTGCCAGGGCCGGGGCGTGGACGAGCCGGGCCCCGTCCGTGCTACGCAATTTATTTTCGGACGCAGCACGAAAAATGTTCGGATTACGATGGGACGTGGAGGGAGCGGGGCGGGACCGTGTAACAAACGTAGTATTGAAGTGCGTCGAGCGGGCCCGGACGGGACACGGATAATGCACTGTGTAATATAAATTGATTCATACAAATATATGAAACACTAGCTTTTGCCCGCAGCTTCGCCCGCGTACATAAAATATAGCCTATGTCACTCAGGAGTAAAGCAGCTTTCTATTGTTGCTAAAATTTTTCCAATCGGACCAGTAGTTCCAGAGATTACCCCCCACAAACAAAAAAACAAACTTTACCTCTTTATTATATTAGTGTAGATTAAAACCGTGCCCCGTCCGGGCCCCGCCCCGGGCACAGCACGTTCTAGTGAGAATCATCCCTAACAGTTTTCGCAAATAGTAACTTAACGGAGAAGTTTGATTGATGTAGTTCAAAGGATCGCAGACCTGAGTATAATTATGTTTTTAATTTCAACCCAATACCTCCTCCAATATAATGGGTCATGACAGATAGACAGACTGAAAACAAAGTGATCCTACAAGGGTTCCGTCTTCAAAATATACCGGTAAGTCTAAAAATAAAAAAAATAATCTATTTTATTTTGCTAAACCTAATTATTTCAATTCGCTTCTAAACTATTATCAATACTACTATTACTATTATCCCTTATCAATAAAAAACTATGACTATGACTATTAAATTTTAATTTCTGACATTTCAATTTATTTGTCCATTTTATTTATTTTAATATCATTTTTTTTTTTTGAATTTTTGACATTTTCAAATTTATTGAATTTAGTATTCTGTGATCATTTATAGTGTTCTTGCCTAGTATGAAAATAGCTTAAAATTTGTATTACAAATCTTAAACCTCTTTACTAATGTAGATATCTATGCTACTAACATATATTGTGGACCAAATGTTGTCTTTTTCATAAATAAATTAAATGGGGCAAAAAACAGTAAGTTATTTTATAACGCGTTACCTTAACACATTTAGTTTATCCAACTGCATTTAAAAAGTCATCACACCATGACCTCACAACAAAGTACAATTTGCCACAAACTTCTGGTTCCCTCCCCCACTCTGCGTCCTCTCTGTCCCGGTTCCCACGGCTGCATTACCTCCGTAACACGCGAACATACCTACCATAATTGGGTCATGTTGAAATCGATAGTGCTCACAGTTAATAATACTTTCTTTTAGCTTGTTGCAGTTATATTTCATAATAGCTTTTGCCAGCGGCTTCGCCCGCGTACATAAAATATAGCCTATGTCACTCAGCAGTAAAGCAGCTTTCTATTGTTGCTAAATTTTTTCCAATCGGATCAGTAGTTCCAGAGATTACCTCCTACAAAAAAAATTATAAAAAAAACAAACTTTACCTCTTTATTATATTAGTGTAGATAATATAAAGTTTTCAATGAAATTATTTTTTCATAACAAGCTTTTATAGCTTTGTATATACCTTTATTATTAATATTCATTAAGACCTTTCCGAAAACTACAAACAAGTTAGGGTTATCTAATTGCATTACGGAGTTCCTATGGCCACCTTCCAACTCCACCATCAGAATCTGACTACCATATAGGATCAAAGTAGGTACTCGTCAATACAAATCCAATGAGCCCAAACACGATAAGGTTGAGTTGTTTTATTGCTGAGCTCTTATGGCTACCTTCCAGCTCCATCATCAGATCAGTTCCATATTATAATAATATTGCATTGTCATGCGATTTACAGCTGCATGCAAAATTGCAGCTTAATCGGTTAAAGATATCTGCTTCAAAATTGAGTTGCAAGATTTGAGCCGACCATACATAGTTACATGGCAAGCTAATAAAAAGCTTTTAAAAAATGGACAACTGCGATACGGACTCGGACACTTATGAAAATAATTAAATTCCCAATCGAGTCGTGAAGTTTTTTCTGAATCGCAAAGTGTTTTTTACTATGTCGTCATCCAAAATTTTTAGTTTTCAGATTTATTCCTATACTTGGAACATAAGACCTTGCTACATGCCAAATTTCAAGATTCTAGGTTAACGGGAAGTATCCAGGAATTTAATTCCTTTGAGAGCGTCAAATTACACTTTTTTTTTTGCAACAAAATGCCGTATTTTTTTCCTGTTAACCTTACGTTTGAGTTTTTTACAGCAGTATGGGACTGCAGATTTGAGTATAATTATGTTTTAAATTTCAACTCGATACCTCCAAGCATACAAGAGATTTAGGGTCTTGACAGCGAGACAGACAGATAGACAACAAAGAACGCTGGAAAAACCTTTGAGTTATATCCTACTGATAGATAAGTACGTTCATAGAAACTATTTGTCTAAATACTGAAAAGTTAATACAAAAGTCCGCTGCAGCGCTTCATTGGCATTGTCGTCTATCAAAACTTTTAAAACTTACTGCGCTGATACGTCCAAAACTGCACTAATGTCATCAATGAAAAAGTGTACGGCATGCAGATCACTTAAGTGGAGTAAAGTCACTGTACAGGCCGCCTCATCTAGTGCGTAGTACATACATTATATCGTTAAAAAAAAACCGATTGTTGAGTGAAAGACAAATTCAAATATATTTATTTGTTACACACAATATAAAACGATATAATAAAATGGTTAATTATAAAATATCGACTCACTATGTGTTGTTGTGCATAAAATATTGTTTACCAGGTGAAAGTAGAAAGTGTTTTGTTTCGTCGTTTATAATAATAATAATAAAGCATTTATTTCGGACAAGATCCATATAAGAACTCGAAATCAACATCATTAATTCATCATAAATTCAAAACGTCACACACAGTAAAATTAATTATTAACATTGAAAATAATTTGCTAAAAATTCATTATAAATATCCACTAATAATAAAATTTGTTAAATAAAATTAAAATTAATTAAAAGGGTACGATGGGGCTGACATACGCTGATAAAAGCCCCTAAATAAAAACAGATTAAAAAAAAAAATAGATACAATAAAAATACCACGTTTATACCACGTATATCGAACGGATTGGAACAATTTGTTTATACTGCAGTCTTTCCGACTCTTATAATTTAAGTGTCTTCAAGGCTGGAGTGAATAAGGTTATTTAGGTAGGTTAGATCTTGTAGATTATTTTCAACTAGCGACCTGCCCCAGCTTCGCACGGGTACTGATATTGAATATATCATGTATGCATTATACACATAAACCTTCGTCTTGAATCACTCTATCTATCAAAAGCCGCATTAAAATCCGTTGCGTACTATTAAAGATCTAAGCATACATAGGGACAGCGGTAAGAAACTTTGTTTTATACTATGTGATGATGAGGTTTGAGCTATTAGGTAAATTCGGCCATATGTAGATGTCGCAGCCATCTGGTTAAATTAGCCATCCAATTAGATACCTAGGGTGTTCGTTAAATGCCAACATCCAATCAAATGGCTGAAGAAGCCATGTTGAATCAGATGACTGAAGGTTGTGTATTCATTTACTTTAGTAGGGTAAATTTGAATCACTCGACTGAGTCTTGATTAGTCATTTCTAAAGGGTTAACTTTCAATACAGCCTTGTATAAAACTCGCAACTAAGTGCTCGGTCTACGAATACACCCGGAAAGCTGCAGTCCGTGATGAATGTCGCCGTATGATCAAGATGGTCACTCATCGTGATCCATAATGATGACCACGACCACTCTGATAAGAGTGTACCGACTGAGAAAAAAACTTTCAATACGTCAAGCTGTTAAATGTTGAGTGATTTTAGTTCAAAGAACTATCTGCCAAGGCATCCAATTGGATGGCTAATTTAACCAGATGGCTGCGACATATACACTGCTCGTAGTTTCCGCTCAGCGGCCGAATTCGTTGTATCGCCTATTTTCAGAAGTAATACCCCGGTACGGCATCGTATTTCTTCTGGGCATCCAATATGGCAGTCAGTTGATTTATTCTCATTGTTTCGTGAGAAACGGGCGCTTGTTTGACCTGAAAAAGTTTGTTAATGGAAAAAGTTTCAATCGTTTTGCGCTACAGAGACCACAATGTATGTAACTCAAATCGTAGTTTTTGGTTAAAATTGTTCAAGTCAGCAAGTTTGAGTAGAAATTGGAATAAGTTTAGCAATAAATAGGTTTGGTAGCGACTTTGCCTGTAAACTAGCAAATTAGCTTCAATTGTGGCAATTCAAAAGTGCCTGATCTATTTGAAATAAATTATTTTGAGTTTGAATCCAAAAAAAAAAATAACAGAGCAAGTGCGAGTCGGACGCTGATGGTTGCGTACAAACTTACCTACCTATGAAAACAGTTCAATAGCTGAATTAAATTTCGATTTTTATCCGAATCGCCTTCTTTTTTCGACTTATCACGTAACTACAAATTTACAGTTTTCAATTTTTTTTATATATTTATGTTATAATCCGAATTTGAAACACTTTCGAATTAAAAAGATAAAATTAAAAAATAAATACTTTTTTTAACTTGAATTAATTTATGCATGTATAAAATTAATTCAGTTGAGCGAGTGAATGACTTGTAGGTAGGAAATTAATTTAGGAAAGTAAATTAGTTCAAGTTAAAAAAAAGTTTTACTTTTTTATTTACTAATTGATAATGTTTCATGTACCAAATTAACCCTCCACGGAATACAATATTCAATTCTTTATTGCAATCCACAATGTAGGCTTAGGTGGTATACATTAACAAAGAGAAACAATCATGGACCCTGTCGGGCACAGCAAAACAACAACCAAAATACAACCAAAATTATTATTAGTATTTTATTATGACAACCAAAATTTATTTATTTAATCTTCATGTACAGTAGTGGTACATAGCCAAAGCTAACCTAGCTAGCCTAGCCTTAGCTTTGGCTTTTGGCTTTAGTTATTTGTGAATGTATGTAAAAAAAATATCTAAATATATAAAATAAAATGAGCCATAACGCCATACCTTTAGTACAGCTGTAGTCTTCTTAATTTGTTTCTTCTCTTCTTTTCTAACAATATTCCTAAAAGGCCTCGCCAGCAAGAAGTACAGGATCTCCACGAAACTGATAAAACTGGCTCCTAGGAAGAGGCCAGCCGCTCCACCAAATGATACTGAAAGAGATTATAAATAATAATAATAAATAAATCGTTTATTTTTTACCACAAACCAAGTAAATAACAAAAGTATGTACATGCTAAAAAAATAACAACTATGGTTGTGGATCGCTGGTGCCTGTGGTAGGTAGAAGATTATTCATCATCAGCCTTTTCAATGTTCCCACTGCTGGGACACAGGAGGCCTGTGTCTCAGCTGGGATAAGGAATGGGCCGTAATCCACCACGCGGGCAGTAAATGTATTTACATATTAATACATTAAAGTATATATAAATAATAAAATACACAATTACTTGCTGCAATATGTTATAGAGCAGTGGTGGCCGAGTGGTATCGGCCCCGACTTACGACTTGTAGGTCGCGGGTTCAAACCTAACCAGGCGCATTACTTTGTGTAATTTATTTCATCAACATTGCTCTCAAAACGGTGAAGGAAAACATCGTGAGGAAACCGACATGTCCTAGAACCAAAAATTCGAAGACGTGACATCCACCAATCCGTACTGGGCCCGCGCGGTAGATTATGGCCCATTCCATCTCCTAGAGAGGAGCCCTGTGTCCCAGCAGTGGGAACATTGAAAAAGGCTGATGATGATGATGATTAACCTTATAAGATGGATGACCTCTTACGTCTACTCACCGACAAGATCCTGGAAGTGGAACACGATCTCCCTGGTGTATCTGGTCCTCGGCGCTTGGACCGCAAACTTGATTGAGCCGTGCACGTTGAAGGGGGCACGGTCCCTGAATACATAATTAAATGTCCTTATCTATGTTGAAGTAAGATTTATAAAAAAAGAATTTTCGAAAAATCTTTTTATAATAATAACTAGCGACCTGCCCCAGCTTCGCACGGGTACCAATATTGAATATATTAAGCATGTATTATACACATAAACCTTCCTCTTGAATCACTCTATCTATTAAAAAAAACGCATCAAAATCCGTGGCGTACTTTTAAAGATCTAAGCTTACATAGGGACGAAGCAACTTTGTTTTATACTATTTAATGATTAGATAGCAGTCGCATGAAAAGTTTCGTTCTAATTCTGGCTTTTTTATGGTGGGAAAATCATCTAATGACGAATCTCGCCCTTGGGCCGAGCGGGAAACAGTGTCAGACTCATAATGACTAAACAAACCGCCCCATTCCTTCTTAGCCTTCATACCAGGGTCGGACCTTCCTTTCAGAAACCAGACCAGGGCCCCAGTTAGCTTCGGCCCTGTAGTTGTGCCTCTAAATTTGCTGACACCTCCTTGAGGCGCGCGGGAACAGAGCACGCTATCGACGACTTAGGCTTGGTTGGGACAGTTACCAGACAATCGGACGGCAAGCTACCCATTGCTCGCCGCCCGCAAGCCCGCGTCTATGTCAACTTCCTCCTTTGCTAGCTGCTAGCTAGGTCGCTAGTATAATAATAAAATACGTATATAATTAACTCACCAAATCTGATCAACAGTAGAAATCTCCTTATAAATAGAGTCAATACACTGCGGAGCGCAGGGACACTTCTGTCCATCGTTGTTGGATAGCTTGTGAGAGTAGTTGGCCAAACACGCCATGCCCTTTGGGGTGCAATGTGGACCATCTGCAAACATTGGGACCACATTCAATTATCGATAGGACGCAGTAGGTACGAGTTTTTCATCATCATCCTACCCTTATCCTATACTAGCTCGCCTGCAGCTTTTCCCGCGTGTTATTGGGGTTGTCTAATAAGAAGTGGTATATCCCACAGTAACCTTTTGTTTTTCCGGGATAAAAAGTGTGTATCCTATTCCTGTGCCAAATTTCATCCAGATCCGTCCAACCGTTTTGGCGTGATTGAGTAACAAACATCCAAACATCGTAACTTTCGCATTTATAATATTAGTAAGATTACTTGGGGCCGGCGCAACATGTTTTTTTCTTTCACTCTGTCCTGTCACCCGTCACACTACCACTAACTCCCTTTTCTTTCATATCATTCCTTACACAATCCATCCATCTCTTCTTCGGCCTCCCTCTTCCTCTCCATCCATCTACTTGTAAATTCAAAACTCTTTTCGTAAGGTAAGGTACGAGTTTTTTTTATGGTGCTTAGTTAAAAATCATCCAATGACGAATCCCACCCTTGGGCAGAGCGGGGAACATTGTCAAACTCGTACTGACTAAACAACCTGCCCCGTGCCTTCCTTGCCTTATCCCAGAGCCCTGGTGTTACACTTTCGCATCAACCCTTGGCCCCAGGAGGCTTTGATGCTTCAGTTTGCTGACAACTCCTTGAGGCGCGCGGGAATAGTGCGCGCCGTCGACGGATTGGGTTCGGTCCGGACAGTTACCAGTAGCCTAATTCTCGTAATGAAAACCGAAGCGATATCGTAGCGACTTTGACATTTTCGTATTCCCATCCATCAATCGAGTTTGAACGACACCGATTTTGAACTCGCTCGATCGAAGAGAGGTCGTTTAGAAGTCGTTCGATTGTGTTCTATCGAATCCCCATCAAGGAACACGTGAATACCGATTTTGGATAGGACTACGATCGAACGACAATGGAATTGGGATTGTTTGATTTTACATGCAAACGACCAGACGGTGAGCTACCCATTGCTCGCCTACGGTGGCTGGAAATCGGGATCGGAATCCCGGCATCGTCTAAGTAGCTAGGGGGGGCTGAATAGATATTAAGATGGAATAGAGACTTACCGTCATAGAAGTAGTAGAAAGGTATACAGTCGCAGAATTTCTTCGCCAGTTTACTTCTGCAGGTCAGCCGACATGTGTTTGTGCTGTGCACCTGTACAGAAGAAACCATTAATTTCACTCACCTCTGTTACGTTTCTAAGAATGTCGTTTACGCAAACAAGTAACATCTAGTTCACAATCGATGCGGTGACGTCGCCATGGAAATAGTTCACCTAAACGGATTTAAGAGCACATCGGTTGTGAAGAGAAGATTGGAAAAAGCGCTGGTTTTTCCAATCTTCACTTTATTTATGTACTTGATTTTCAAGACTCCTTCCTACTTTCTTGTAAGAAAAAAACTGGACATAGTCTATCCACCTCCCTCCTAAGGGTCAATTTACATCGAGACGCGACGCTACACGCACATTTTTATAGAGTGACTCAAACTTTATTTGCTACGCGAAAAGATACACATTTCATTGTGAGAGTTTAGAATACGTTGCTCCATGCAGCGCTGCGCCTCGTGACTCCTCGCGGCGGTGCATCACTTGTCCATGCAGCGTGATTTTACTATACGCCTCGCAACGGTACGATGTGTCTCGCGTTGCCGCGCGGTGCAGCGCGAAATCACTGGTCTCTTCCTGCATCGTCGCGTCGCGTCGCGTAGTGTCTCAGTGTGAATTGACCCTAAAGCGTCTTAAGTAAGGAATGAATGACTCCTGATCGTAGGTTTACACGCTTCCCAAGCCTCGGCCAACCGCTATTGTGTTTACGGGGTTTCCCCATTTATACAATGGCTACACATTGGCGATTGGCCGAGGCTTGCCAACGCTTGGCAAGCGTGTAAACCTACCATGAAATACCTACCTTCCTCCCGCTAGAACCCGGCTCGCTGGTATACGAGCACCCTCGCCTGGTCGGCTGCAGGTCCTCGACTCCTCGGCCACAGCGCGACTCCATGACGCTCAACTCTGTGGTCCTGACGAGGGTCAGGCGCACGCGAGAAGGGGCGTGGGACAGGTCCATCACATCGTATGGAGAGTGGACGTAGAACTAGAAGAAGATGAAGAGGAATCGACTGGGCTGTTGGTCTAGTGGTAAGTGGCTCTGACTGCTATGCCGGAGGTCGTGGGTTCAGATTCAGATTAATTTATTGTTTGTCACAGGTGGAAATTCAGCTTTAAATTGTTATTGTCATATAACAAGTATACCAACAGTGCATTACTGGCAATCTGTATAATTCAGGTATTGTAAAAAAGACGCGATACATTATTACCTAAGTATTGCTTAGGTAATAATGTATCACGTCCTTTTTTTTATGGTGGGCAAAAATCGTCCAATGACGAACCCCGCTCTTGGGCGTAGCGGGAAACACTGTCAGACTCTTACTGACTAAACAACCTACCCAGTTCCTACATTGACATATATACTGGGGTCAGAGCCTTCTTTTAAGACCTTGGCCCCAGTTGGGTTCGACCCTTCTGCAGGGTCCCTACGGTTTTTGTGGATATATTATTTTTTTATACTCCACAACTATTACCAAGTCGTCTAGTCCCAAGCTATGTTTACCTTGGGACTAGACGACGTTGTGTCTAGTCCCAAGGTAAACAGAGCTTGGGATTTTTTATGAATACTAGACAACTGATAAACTATAATTACACCCAAGTACAGAACAAATGATCGCTACATAGCTCATCACACAAACATTTGTCCTGGGTGGGAATCGAACCCACGACCTCCGGCATAGCAGTCAGGGTCACTAACTACTACAACTACACGTCGTAAAAGCGGCTAAGGTGGGCCTTCCTCACTCGCCTAGCGTATGGTTTAAAAGCTTGTTGCTTCATTTAAATCAATCCAAAGTTATGTTTGTGAACTTACATCAGCTGCCGCGGGCACATCCATGACGATGTAGCAGCTTAGAGACGAGTACTTGCAGGTCTCCGGCCAACGGAATGTGTCGTTTGGGTTTGGCGTTCTGCAATGAATAAACTTAAACTCATCATCATCATCCTACCCTTATCCCATATTACTTGGGGTCGGTGCAACATGTTTTTTTCTTCCACTCTGTCCTGTCACCCGTCACACTATTACTAACTCCCTTTTCTTTCATATCACTCCTCACACAATCCATCCATCTCCCCCCTCCTCCATCCACGCCCCCCCCTCCCTCCCCCCCGGCCTCCCTCTTCCTCTCCATCCATCCACGTGTAAACTCAAAACTTAATAAACTTAAACTAACCTACGATTAATCTATAACAAAATTTTAAAATTTTTTGGAGTATTTTTTTATGGTGAGTAAAATCATCGAATGACGAATCCCGCTCTTAGGGGGACCTGGAGACAGTGTCAGACTTCTACTGAGTAAACACCCACCGTTTCTTCCGGCCTTAGATCCAGGGACCCAGTGTTCAGCTTTCGCATCAACCCTTGGAACCAGAAGGCTTCGAACCTGCTGGACTCCTACAGTTTGCTGATAAATCCTTGAGGCGCGCGGGAATAGTGCGCGCCGTCGACAACTTGGGCTCGATCTGGACGGCTACCGGACGGTGGAACAGCCAGCTCCGTTGCCTTTGCCTAATGCGGTCGGTCTCCTCCGTTGCTAGCATTACTGTTTCGCAGAAGGAGGCGACCGCCTGCCATTCCAATATTATGTATTTAGAACTTACGCAATAGCAATGTCTCCTAACGCAAGAGAATTAGTGACGTAACAAGCGCCAGCCTCCGTCATCACCGGGATCCATTTGTAATTAACCTCCTCCGAAGATCTAGTCTTGATGTCAGGATCTGGCATCACCTGATGAAGATGGAAAGGGCAATGATCGGAGTTTCCTTGGGTGATCGAATCAGAAATAAAGATATCTGCAAGTGAACCAAGGTTGAAAAAGAAGAATTGAATAGAATAGAAATACATTTATACAATACAGACACAGCACAACAATCTTGCGGACGGTGAGCAATGGGTAGCTCGCCGTCCGGTCGTCTGGTAGCAGTCCAGACCGAGCCCAAGTCGTCGACGGCGCGCTCCGTTCCCGCGCGCCTCAAGGAGTTGTCAGCACACCGTAGGGGCCCAACAGGGTCGAAGCCTCCCGGAGCTGAGGGTTGATGCGAAAGCGTTACACCTGGGCTCTGGGAATAAGGCAAGGAAGGCACGGGGTAGGTTCTTTAGTCAGTAAGAGTCTGACACTGTTTCCCGCTCCGCCCAAGAGTGGAATTCGTCATTCGATGATTTTTACCTACCATAAAAAAAAAAAAAGCACAACAATGGTTTTTGCAAAGCGAAAAGTGTCAGAGAACACTACAATTCCGAGCTCGCACTTGGACTAAGCATATTTCTGGGTTTCTTAAAGCTATCCAAACCGTACGGCAAATATCCACCCTTAAGTTGTTGAGACATCTACTTTATACTTTATTTATACCGCGTACATCGAGGGACTGGAACAGTTTGCCGGCTGCAGTCTTTCCACCTGATTATAATTTAGGTCTCTTCAAGGCTAGAGTGAATAGGCTCTTAATAAACTAGTGCGCCTCACCATCAACGATTGCATCACTGCTTACCATCAGGGGGGATCACAGTCAAGCACAAATATCCTACTCACATCAACAGCAATTCCAAACATATCCACACTGGTGTCAAGTTGGTTAAACTCCTGGAACCTCTGCAGGTGGAACAGGTCTGAGTCGGTGATGGCTTCCACGAGACGAGCGTAGTAGTCATACTTCTCATCTGAGGGTTCAGTGTTGAAGTACTTCTTGATCGCTGATGGTAACTTGGCTTTGTTGAGACGGTTCTGGGTGAAATAAAGGCTTTTTTTGGGTGGAATATCATCAAATAACTTCTGCAGCTCTAGGGTGGAGTGAGTCTTGACTTTTAGGGTCAAGCTGCGAAAAGCGAAAACACGCGCAGAAGTTCGCGCGGGAACTCTGACTTGACTGATCTGTTAGTCTAGTGGTTAGTGGCCCTGACTGCTATGCCGGAGGTCGTGGGTTCGATTTCCACCCAGGACAAATTTTAATGTTCGTGTGATGAGCTCAATCATTTGTTTTGTGTCTGGGCGTAATTTATTTACAATATTTATTTATTTATAAATATATAAGTATGTTTATCAGTTGTCTAGTATCCATATCACAAGCTCTGCTTAGCTTGGGACTAGATGACGTTGTGTGATAGTTGTGGAATACTTATAATACTCGTCGCATGTTTTATTACCTGCACAGTATCGCTTGTACAACTTTAACAGAGTGCATGTAGTCATATCGAGGGAGAACTTTAATGTATTATTATGTAGTGGCAGGGGCGCTTTACCGAGAATGTCCATTCTTCATCCGAAGAAGGAAGAATAGTCGTTCGAGCAGTATTTGAGCTAGCAACATTATAGTGTACCACACTATAATGTTGCTGTTGTTGTTGTTGTGTGTGTGTGTGTGTGTAGTGTGTGAGTGTGTAGTGTTGTGTAGTGTGTAGTGCATTGTAGTGTACCTTCTATTTAATGTGTGTCTGTCGATTTACCTTAAAGTATACAAACTAAAGACCTTAAAACACATCGTGACAGCAGGTACGCTGAACCGCCAGGATCTGAAGTCCTTCTCCAGCGTCACGACAGTTGGAGACTCGTTGTAACGCTGCAGCTGACCAAGGGAAACGTCCACTGCCCCCCACGTGGCGAGGGCCGTTGCTGCCACCCATAGGATCCTATGGGAAAGTATACCTACAACACTAGATGACTCGACTTGACAAGCATTGTTCATCATCATCCTACCTTTACCCCATGTTACTTGGGGTCGGTGCAATATGTTTTCTTCCACTCTGTCATGTCACCCGTCACACTATCACTTTCTTTCATATCACTCCTCACACAATCCATCCATGTCTTCTTCGGCCTCCCTCTTCCTCCATTTACGTGTAAACTCAGAACTCTTTTCGTAAAATGCGTTTCATCTCTCCTCTTCACATGACCATCTCAAGACAAACGGTTTCCTTTCAACGTTTCAGTCACTGGCGCCACTCACAAACTTCCTCTAATATACTCATTTCTCACGTTATCCATTCTCGTCACACCACACATCCAACTAATCATTCTCATCTCCGCTACATGCAGTCTTTTTTCATCCATTTTCTTTACAGCCCAACATTCTGATCCATACAATATGACAGGTCTTATCACGGACTGATATTTTAATACTTCTAAAATCTTACCTTTCAATCCAGTGCCTTCTAGGAGCAGCAATGTGGCTGAAGCCATGGATACTGGTCTCTTTGCAGAAGTCTTTACCGCACTTCAGGACAGACTTCACCATAGAAGTTACCCATCTTGTGATAATCCAGGGTTTATCCTCTTGGTATACGGGATAATCATAAGTATACTCGTACATTGCTTTTTAAATTTTGACGGCTTGGTTGGCGCAGTGGTTGAACAATTGATTCCTGCGCTGAGGGTCGCGGGCTCGATTCCCGCACGGAACAAATGTTTTTATGGCCTGCAAATAGATGTTCCGGGTCTGGGTATCTTGTGTATGTGACTTTAGATGTTTGTGTACGCACCCACGACTCAGGAGTAATTCCTAAGTAGTGTGGGCCAATGTAATTTCTTTTTTAAAGAAATGTCTTTTAAAGATTGGTCCCGTGAGCCATCACTAGAAGTGCGGAATAACAATGCCAATTTTATTTTTACTACAGTAATATGGAGAAACTGTATACACAGCTAAATTTTAATCCCGTGGAGGGTCGAACCGGTACATGAAACACTATCGATTTGTAAATATAACATTAAAAATAAAGTATTTTTTTCTAAAACCCGAATTAATACATGGAACTCACCCTCGCTTACGGCTCGGGCGAGTTCCGTCTCGTCCCCACTTGTATCAAAATGTACTATTTTACTATAAGTAAATTTATTTTGTATCAATCGCTCTGAGTCCCTCACAATTCAGACAGATACAGGAGAAATTTAATACAAACTGAATAGGTACTTTAAAAATACACATAAATTAAAAAAGAAAAAAAACCTAATGAACGTAACTAAAAATACTTAATCTAATAAAGCGTCAAAAAACTTGGGCAAAGAATAAGCATTGCCATACAGAGTGGCAATGCTGCCAGCCTTTTGGGCACTTTACCAGTCGACAGCGATGCGGAGAGAAGAGTTGTTTAACTAAATTATTGTATTGCAATATTGTACCTAATTATTTTAAGTAATACTAATGTAATTTGCATGTCATAAATACGAAACATGAAAAACCCATTAGTATACTTACAGATAGGTTCATTAGTTTAAATGAATTTGTGAGTTCATCTATACATATATACCTTTCGCTTCCTGCTGTCTGTTCCTATGTATAAGTACTTAGATCTTTAAAACTACGCAACGGACTTTTTTGATGCGGTTTTTTTAATAGATAGAGTGATTCAAGCGGAAGGTTTAAGTGTATAATTCATGCATAATATATTTAATATCAGCACTGCATCCGTGCGAAGCGGGACGTCGCTAGTAAGTTATAAATAGATAAAACTTCTATACAAATAAATTTTCTTTCTAGTATACATCAACGACCTACCAGATGCTAGATAGTAATGAAGAATGCATACTATTTGCTGACGACACAACCTTGATTATTAAAAGCAATGATAACAAAGACTTACAAAACCGAATTGTTAAAGCATTAGACAAAACAATCAAATGGCTGGAAACAAATAACTTAAGAATTAACATGACAAAAACAAACATAATACAATTCCAAGCATCCAACACAAACACAGATAATTTAATAATTCAATATAATAATTCCGTCTTAAACACTATGAATGAATGTATATTTTTAGGTATAACTGTTGATAGAAATTGCAGCTGGAAGCCACACGTAGACAAAATACTTAAAAAAATTGATCGATTTGTGTATGTCTTGAAAAGAATAAGACAAACGGTTAACATAAATAGCGCAATGGTGGCTTACCATGCCTATGTAGCATCTTTACTAAGATATGGTCTTATTATTTGGGGCAACTCAGTAGACGTGGAAAGAGTCGTGGTGAGTGGAAGAGAACGAGCAATGTGTGGAGCTCACTTTTTGGATAGCTGTAAACCGCTGTTCCAAAAACTTAAAATACTACCTTTGCCAAGTCTCTACATATTTGAAACATGCATGTTTGTAAAAAAAAAAATTATTAAAAATTAATGTTATATAAAAGAAATATTTACTGCATGGCAATAATTATTATTTATAACCATCTGCCAAATAATATTCAAGATTTGCCATCGTCGTTGTTCAAAAGGGTTTTATTTAAAATGTTACTAGAGAAAAAATATTACAGTGTTAAAGAATATTTAGAGAATAAATCGCTAGTAACATAATATGTAAAAATAGGCTTTGCCATATCCAACAGCGACATAATTATCGAACATTAATGACAATTTTATTACCAATTTAATTCAATTTTAATCTTCATTACAATAATATTTATATGTGACATGGCAATCTTAATTCTTAATTTTTATTTTAATAATATTTACAAAACTTTAATTAATATAGAAACTTTAATTCTATTAATAATATTGACATTTTCAATTCAATTCGTATTATACAGAAATATTTGTTCGCCATAGTATGGCAGGATAT
Organism: Mythimna loreyi; assembly: GCA_029852875.1. Lineage (NCBI taxonomy): Eukaryota > Metazoa > Arthropoda > Insecta > Lepidoptera > Noctuidae > Mythimna > Mythimna loreyi. The sequence continues at coordinate 10,105,050 of CM056807.1, read as the reverse complement.
GCTGGAATCAAAACTGTAACATCTATTGTACTTACCATATTCTGACAAATAAACATATTTGATTTGATTTGATATAAAAACATTTTTTTTCTTAAGCGCCTGTCAAAATATTGTTAGCAATTGTTTTGAGAAGAAAAGATTTACTTACATTAATTAATAGATTAGACATTAATTGATAGCGTTTTAATAATTTTGATTCTATAAAGGAGCTTACAAAATATTAAGTAATGGTATTAAACAGATAGTAAATATACGTATTTGTAAACAAGTCAAACTAATCACTTGAGTAAAAGTAACTCAAAGTAGGTACGTAACAGTTTGTATCAAGTTGTTGTTTTTGTGTTTTTTTTTAACGTAGATCAAGTAATGATTAACAAATATTTAGCAACAAGTAATTACTCCTGTAAAAATACGGATGAGTACCGTACCTACGGCCGTCGGATCTTGGCGATTCTGAAGTTAGGCTCAGCGATTTTTTTTTTATATAAATGGTTTAAACAAATAAATGCAATTTGTAGTTCATCATCCTACCCTTATCCCATTTTACTTGGGGTCGGTGCAACATGTTTTTTTCTTCCACTCTGTCCTGTCACCCGTCACACTATCACTAACTCCCTTTTCTTTCATATCACTCTTCACACAATCCATCCATCTCTTCTTCGGCCTCCCTCTTCCTCTCCATCCATCAACGTGTAAACTCAGAACTCTTTTTGTGACATGCGTTTCATCTCTCCTCTTCACATGTCCATACCAAGACAAACGATTTCCTTACAACTTCTCAGTCACTGGCGCCACTTTCAGACTTCCTCTAATATATTCATTTCTCACTTTATCCATTCTCGTCACACCACACATCCATCTCAACATTCTCATCTCCGCTACTTGCAGTCTTTTTTCATCCGTCTTTTTCACAGCCCAACATTCTGATCCATACAGTAGGACAGGTCTTATCACGGACTTGTAAATGCTATTTGTATCTAGTTATTATTTAAAAATGTTAAAAACTATTATTGGGATTTATTTATCTAATATCTTTATTTTTCTACCAGTTTTCAAGCGCTACAATTCGCAGAACCTAACTTCAGACTCGCCAAGGTCCGAAAAAAAACCCGCTGCTCCATAGATTTATATTAAAAAAATATATGGAGCAGCGGTTTTTTATGATCATTGTGTTGGTCTCATAGTAAAAGTTGTTCATATTGGTGTGTGCAATGACCCTTTTTAAGGAAAGCCCCTCTGTCGTATTAACTTTGTATAAGGTGTTAATATAGTTTATTGGTGAAAAAAAAAACAATAACACAGAGAGTATTATTAAAAAAAATAGTACATTTTGATACAAGTGCAGGAAGTTTGTCATTGCGACCGAGGCGAAATTCGCACAAGCCGCAGGCGAGTGTGTTATGGAGCCGAGGGCTGCAATGACAAATCTGCACGTGTCTCAAACGACGTTTTTCAATACACTTACGACTTGTGAAATAAAGAAAGAAAGAAAAAAAAATCGTATCTCAAACATACAGTAGAAATTTAAGAAATATATAAGTATAGCATTCAAATCTGCTCTGGTCAATTTCTAATTTCGTGGGGTCGTCCAGCGACTCTGGGGGACGCCTCGCGCCTGATTCGATAAACTAAGTAAAACAAAATAATCACCCGTGACCGTGACGATAAGGAAGGAATAAAAAAGCCCTCGTTGTGATAAACTCAAAAAAGCACTTGGGTGATATACATGCTATATTGAACCTAATAGGAGTGCGATAAGAGGCACTTTTCGAGTAAGTGTATTGAAAAAGAATTTAATACATTTTTTTTACACTCTGTAGACTAGGTACTTGACAGTTCAATAGTGCCTGTAAATGGTTTATTTGAAATAAAATAAAAGCTTTGATTTTTTATACAAGTTGATTCACAAGTAAATAAAAGTCCATAATTTCAAACATTTATAAGAACTAAAGAATCTTTTGGTTACTATTCACCGTCCCACATGAATCCACTCAATTTGAATTTCCCCAAAAATACTGATTCGTACACTTTCTTCCCCGGGCGCGTTCCACCCGCGCCCGCATTTACAATCAATGGCATGAGGTGATCTGCTTCTCCTATCGGATGACTGTATAAACCTCCTTTCTGTTGATCCCAAAGTAGTATTTTCTTACGATTTTCTTCGTCTCCAGTGCAAATATCATTCAAAAAATTATCAAAATCTTCATTAGCAATTTCTTTTTCAGTTACTGGCCTTGCATTGTCAAACTCTCTCATGTTATGATATGACAACCCTGATCCAAAAATGGCAACACCTTCTTTACGAAATTGGTACAACACTTTTCCCATATCGTAGTGCTGGGCCGCATCTTGATTATGTAAAATAGATATTTGTACAATCGGTATGTCCGCTTTCGGATTTATTAACATCATTGGTATAAAGACTCCGTGGTCCCAACCTCTTTTGTCGTCTAGAGTTGAAGGTATTCCCGCGTTTTTGAACGCATCGTGTATTCTTCCCGCCAAAACTGGATCACCTGAAAAAAAAAAAAAACATTTTTATGTAAATAATTTGTTAGAGTTTTGTGTTGCAGCTATATGCGCTTAGTATCATTATTACATTTTAAATAGTCCAGAAGGTACCATTGCATTTTAAAATAGTGTTTTTACGCCGAAGGTAATTCAAGATCTTGAATGACTGATAAGTGAACCAAGAGTCAGCTGGCGCACTCGCGGTGGGTGTAGGATTGAAAGATTACGGAAGTGGTGAACAAAAATAAAAATCAAGTCATAGAAACTTTTTTCATACCTATAATTGTATATTATATATCATACTGAGCTAAAAAAATCGTAACAGGGGATTATGCGTCAGTGACTCGGATGAACTTGTAGAAAAAAAAAATGAATTTATAGAACGCCGAAAGAAATTTAACTAAGTGATTCTTTAAATTAATAAAAGTACGAATACAACAATCAGCTGCATGGGTAGCGTGGAAACACCCGGGGTAAAATTTAGGTGTAGAAAGTTGTTTATTGCGACCGAGGTAGACGAAGATGTAAATAACTGGGGGTTGTGGGGGACGCGCTCGCTACTCGTGAGGATACGATACGATAAATATCACAAATTACAACGATCGCGCTTACTTTTCCACACTAGTGCCGATTAGTGCGTAAAATAGAAAGTGAGTTTTCGAGTAGGTAAATATATAGAAAAATAAAATTTCCCAATGAATAAAGCATTCTATTTTAACTTAAATTAACTCGAAAAGAAGAAACAACGGAAGAATTAAATGGTGTAAATAAAACAGCTGAAGAAGCACACATTTGTTGAACATGGACAATTTTTTTTACAAATAAGTCCACATAAATTTCACAAAATAATCGTAAGAAATTTCGAAATATTTATTTTTTAATTAATTAATTCTAGGTAAAATATTAAGAACATTTAAGCAGTTGCAGACTGCGTGTGGCTAATATAAGGCTGAATTTTCACATTACGCATGCTTAATCTTAAAGAGACCTAAGTCAAAGAAGGGTATTTAACACCCGTATTCACAAACGTTACTATGCGGTCTCACAGTGCTCGCGAGCGCACAGGGCAGGGTTTGTGAACTACGCAACACAAACGAACCAATCACAGAGCTCTATTTCAACGCTGTGCGTTTGCTTAGTCAAGGGTCGTTTGAGTATTGTTTGTGAATACGGGTGTAAATCTCGAAATCCTACGTATCAAAAAATAAGGTTAAATTTTCAACTGCCTTGTATTTTGTGTTACGTCTTTCTTTGATTAAACATGCGATTACAGTAAGGCCGTCGGATCTTGGCAAGTCTGAAGTTAGGCTCTTCGAATTTCAGTTTGAAAACTTTCAAACATAAAGATTCATAAAAAAAAATTGCCAATAACAGTTTCTAACAACAATAACATCTGCAAATTGCATTTATTCGCATTTTTTTTGCAAAAATAAAGATTAAAAAAAATGCAGATAACAATTTTAACAGCAATAGAAACTGCAAATTACATTTATTTGTTTAAACCATTTATTTTTTTATGAGTTTCGAAGCGCTAAAATTCGCAACAGACTCGCCAAGATCCGACGACCGTGCTGTACCTATATGGCAATGCTATAATCTCCATCCAAAGTAAAAGCCACCTCTTGGGTTCACGTAGTTAACTACACAAGATAAAAATAGATAAAATAATCAAAGAAGATTCATCATCATCATTTCAGCCGAAAGACGTCCACTGCTGGACATAGGCCTCCCCCAAGCGCCGCCACAAAGACCGGTCCTGTGCGTCTTGCATCCATCGGCTTCCAGCAACCCTGACCAGGTCATCGGTCCACCTTGTGGGAGGCCTTCCAACGCTACGTCTTCCGGTACGCGGTCGCCACTCCAGAACCTTTCGGCCCCAGCGGCCATCCGTTCTGCGTGCAATGTGCCCTGCCCATTGCCACTTAAGTTTGGCGATTCTTTTCGCTATGTCGGCAACCTTGGTTCTCTTGCGGATATCCTCATTTCTGATTTCAAAGAAGATTGCTAGAAGAAAACTCAACTTTGAGTTAAGCTCGCCTTTGTACATAGATATTCTAATCCACTTTTACTATATACTGTTTGGTTTACAATAAAGAAATAAGGAAGAAGAATAATACATACCTGGAGCCTCATATTTGAACTCATAACTTTCAGGCGGAAAATTATAATAATCGTAAAGCAAAGAATGTCTTTCACCAGAAGAAATAGTCACTACATCCTCCTCTCTATGCGCTGTGACGATAACAATCGCTTTCAAACGACCCAAATCGACATAATTCGACACATTTTTCAACCCATCTCCTATTTCCACGTTATATTTTTCACGTAACACAGGGTATGGACCGCCGCCATGATTTAAAAAGACCGAAGGCGCGAAATATACGTCAGCCATTTTAGAATGCGTTATAAAAGTCAATAGTACGGTTGATATTAAAATGGAGATTATTTTAAACATGATAATTATTTATTTAATAAGATATGACTGTGCACGTTTATATCAATTAATGCGTAAATAAATACTGGTTTGTAATGTCATCCTACATCGTGTAGTCGCTGTGTGATAGTTACATATTAAGATGCGTCATGCGACTTTACTTAGCATGGACTGAATAATTTATTTGTTTTTTGAGTTTTCTCAGCTGGTTAATTAGTCGACGTAATGGGTATATTTGCATTTTACCTATTTACGAAAATCGTAAAAAGACACTATTTTTTCTTACCGTCCACAAAAGTGTCCTTAACTATATGAATCCATACTTATTACTTACTAGCGATCCGCCCCAGCTTCGCACGGGTACCTACTGATTTTACATTTATTATGCATGTATTATACACATAAACCTTCCTCTTGAATCACTCTATCTATTAAAAAAAAACCTGCATCACAAAAAAAAGCAAAGATCTACATACATAGGGACAGCGGCAAGCAACTTTGTTTTATACTATGTAATGATAGACTGTTTGTTTGTCCGTCTTTCACGGCTAAACGGAGCGAAAAATTGACGTGATTTTTTAAGTGGAGATAGTTGAAGGGATGGAGAGTGACAAAGCCTAGTTTTTGTCTCTTTATAACACCCCACTTCTCTACAATGAGGGGTGAAAGTTTGTATGGAGCAGTCCACAATTTTCAAGGTAGAAAGCTAAAAATCGGTATTCTGACTATTTGTGACTGCCGAAAAAATCATGCATATTTTTTTTCCCGGAAATCTGCCCTTAACCCCTTAAAATGGGGGAAAATTTAGCAGGTAGGTTTTTTTTTACAACAGGTAGGTTTCTTATAGGCTGTAGAAATCTGCTAAGAACGGATTTTACGAAACTCCCGAGGGTAAAAGGGGTGTGAGAAGTTTATATAGAGAAACTGACTATCACGAAACGAAACCACGGGCAAAAGCTAGTAAATAAATTATAATACAAACGTACAAAATGACAAATATATTATAATGTAGAAATATAAATAATTTATCACGCTGCGGTCGAGATAACACAATGACCCGAGCGCGACCGACCTCGATAAACCAACTTAAATAAACCGTATCATTTATTTACCTACAAAGTGTACAATGCACGCGGACTTTGTAATTACGTACATTAATTAGATAAATACGAAGAAATGTATTGTTTTTGTAAAATATATACACTAGCTAGCTATGTATATACTAGCTTTTGCCCACGACTTCTCTCCCGGCAACAAATTATTCTACTCTACTCCACTATATAGTAGTGGAGTAGAGTAGACTACCTACACTATTTTTTTTAAGCACAAGAAAAATACCTATAATTTTTAATACACTTACTAGGAAACCCGCTCGTATCCCAGCGTTTACAGGCATGCAATGGACCATTTTCCGCACTAAAGCGCAGGCTGTCCCCCGCCACAATATTATTGTAATATACACAACAACGCAAACACATTTTGCAATTCCTTTTTATATTATAGATTAGCAGTGGTGATCGAGTGGTAAAGGTCCCGACTTAGGGCCCTGCATGTTATAGGTCGCGGGTTCAAAACCTGCCAAGTGCATTACTTTGTGTAATTTATTCATACTTGCTCTCAAAAAATTAGAATATCCACCAACCCGCACTGGGCCCGCGTGGTGCATGATATGCTATGTATTTATTTAATTAATATGATTTCTGCTTGTGTTGAAAAACGTCGTTTGGTACAAGTAGAAAAAAGATTACACAAATTTATATGTGGCTCTGTACCAACTTGTGTCAAAACAAATTAATGGTTTCAGAAATGACAATGTTATTTTTTTTCAATACACTTACTCGAAAACTGCCTCTTATCGCACTCCTATTAGGTTCGATATAGCATGTATATCACCCAAGTGCTTTTTTCAGTTTATCACAACAAGGGCTTTTTTATTCCTTCCTTATCGTCACGGTCACGGGTGATTTTTATTTTTTTCTTAGTTTATCGAATCGGGCGCGAGGCGTCCCCCACGGGCGCTGGGCGACCCCACGAAGGTAGAAACTGACCAGAGCAGATTTGAATGCTAATATATTTCTACTAGGTATGTTTGAGATACGATTAAACGTTTTTTCTTTCTTTCTTTAATTCACAAGTCGTAAGTGTATTGAAAAACGTCGTTTAACACGCGTGCAGATTTGTCATTGCAGCCCTCGGCTCCATAACACAGATTAACACATTTCGCCTCGGTCGCAATGACAAACTTCCTGCACTTGTATCAAAATGTAGGTACTGTTTATTGATTATAGGTTCGCGCTTGACCGCTATCTCACCTGATGGAAAGCGACACGATGCGGTCAACGATGGAGCGCGCTTACCAAGAAGTAGTCTGAGTATGTTACTTCTAGGTAAGCTTAGGTAATCTTTAAGTCAAGAATGAACTCTTTACTTAAAGATTCCCAGATTGTAGCCATCAGGAAACAGACTCCGTCAAGGGATTCCACAATTTTTTTGCAGAAGTAGGAATTGTTAACCATTTATTAACATTTTTATTTTTTTTTGTTTGCCTGTTGTCCCATACTTTTTTTTTTTATGGCGGGCAAAAATCATCCAATGACGAATCACGCTCTTGGGCGGAGCAGGAAACAGTGTCAGACTCTTACTGACTAAACACCTCACCCCATTCCTTCTTTGCCCTTCACACTGGGGCCAAGCCTTCCTTTCAAAAAGAGACCCTGGGCCCCAGTAGGCTTCAACCCTTTTATAGAGTCCCTACGGTTGCTGACAGCTCCCTGTCCCATACCTTGGAAAAAGGCCCTCCACTCCTTCCATTATTCACAGGCTCATGCTTTCCCCTTCAGTCCATAAAAGGTTTAAATCTACACTAATATAATAATCTACACTAATATAATAAAGAAATAAAAAAAACAAACTTTACCTAGTTTGTTTTTTTTATTTTTTTGTTTGTAGTGGGTAATCTCTGGAACTACTGGTCCGATTGGAAAAATTTTAGCAACAAAGCTGCGTTACTCCTGAGTGACATAGGCTATATTTTCTGTACGCGGGCGAAGCCGCTGGCAGAAGCTAGTAAAAAATAAAACACCATACATACTTTTTAATATAATTTACTTACAAGTAAGCAACTCTTAGGTTAAATAATAAAAAATAATTTAATTACAATGGTCCCTTAACTTTAAAAATACTTGTATATAAAAAAAATACATTTTAAAACAGCTGTTGTACGTAATTTTTATTGCATTTTATCATCACATTTAGAACAAGGCAAAGACAACCATTTTAAAAGGCTTTCCATATCACTACATAGTATAAAACAAAGTCGCTTCTCGCTGTCTGTCCTATGTATGCTTAGATCTTTAAAACTATGCAACGGATTTTGATGCGGTTTTTTTAATAGATAGAGTGATTCAAGAGGAAGGTTTATATTATACATATAAACCTTCCCACATATAATACATGCATAATATATTTAATATCAGCATTGCACCCGTGCGAAGCTGGGGCAGGTCGCTAGTTTTTTTATATTATATTTTTGGTTTAGATACTAAGCCTTTTAAACTATGTTTTCGTATAAATACAGATACAATACGCGGCAAATAAGTTGAACCTGCCATGATCACGCGCCCCCACTTCGATTGAGACCCGTAAAATCGGTTATTACGCAGTCAAGGTCGAACTGTCATGCTGGATCAACTTGTGTTGAAGATTATAACCGATTTTCAGGTCTGAAAATGATGATGATAAATGATAAACGATCTTTATTTTGCAAGTAGGTTTTTTAAAAACACTTTTACACGTCAATTTGTTTTTTTTTTATGCTAGATGAGTCCGGTGCTTCCTAGCTGACTACCCTGAGAAGAAACACCGAAACAAACTCAGGGGTCAAAGTCTCTTTTAAAGTCAATACAGAAAATATGTATTGGTCAAATCACATAAGAACCATGCAGATTTGTCTGAGATGGTCTTTTGAAGAAAGATCCTTACAAGTTTGAGTAGACCTGTCCAGTCAGTGCAAGCATTTATCAGTATTCGCAAAGCTCAACTTAGGACTACTAAGGAGCTCAACATGATGAATAAATGATCTTTGAGGAATAAAGTTACAATTTGAATTCTTTTCTTCAATTTCTTTCAATGTTTTTAAAATAGTCTTGTAAATAAAAAAAATACTGTAAACTGTGTACTTTATGGTAAATATTATAACCACAATTTGTGTAGGTATATGTCAATAAATAACTTAAATTAGTAAAAGAAACAATCTTATTAGATTTTTGTTCTTTGCAAGTTGTCAGAGATTTGGAAGCCCTTTGTAGCAAAATGGGTAGATATAATTTGATTAATGAGAGTGTTCTAAAATTACATCAACAGGTGGCACCACTGAGATTAGACCTGTCAAAACACTTGATTTTTTAATTTTTTGGAAACTGAGCCAGTTTCAACTATCCTGCCAGTGAGGTGGTGACTGAACAGTTGAACTTTGCACTTTGTGGTAAACAATATATTCCACTTTGTGAAGAACAAAGTGCAAAGTTCAACTGTTCAGTGAACACTGAACACCCTCATTAATTTAAAACACAATCATATCTTAAAAATAAAATGCATATACAATATGTGGCACGTAAGTTGAACTAAAATGGAGATTGATGTATTAGTATTTATGATTGTTGATTGATTGATGATTCTCACATAAATGAATATTTTCACATATTTTAAATCATGAATTTTTTGATGCCCAATAAATAATTTGTAAATATTATTGTATTATTAGTTTATTTAGGTTATTTTTAGTATAATTAAATGTATATTCTTATAGATTACTGCAATAAGACAGAGAATTAACATAATTGTATTTAAAATGTGTCATTCATTTATGAAATTCAACCTTATCTTAATATTAGAGAAAATTCAGATATTCTTCTCTTGCACAGTAACAGACTTTTGGGCTTGGGTCGCAATCGAATTGAGGGGTGCATAACCATAGCAATAACATAAAGTTTGGTTCAACTTATTCACCACATACTGTAAAACAGTTTAGCTTACTAACTGTAAATGCTAAAGCCATCACATGATCATTCTTCTTTCCATACAAAAGCGGAGAGCCTAAACGTTCCTCTCATATCCCAGTTAAAGATCCGTTCACCCGGCTTAGAGCCCCCAGCCCCAGCAATAACAATTAAAGGCATGAAATGCTCTGCGGCACGCATCGGATGAGCTTCCGTTGCACCTTTTTGCTGTCTCCATGACACTAGGCCTTCTTTCCTAGCTTCCTCGCTCTCTGCGGTGCAAACTTTATTTAAATATTCGTCAAATTCTTCATTCGCTACCGAGGACTGGTACCGGTTGGTCATGAATTCCCTCATATTGTGGTATGACATTCCTGACCCTAATATGGCTATGCCTTCTTTTCTAAACTCGTAAAGAGCTTGTCCAAGTTTATAATGTTGCTCTGGGTCCTGATTGGAGAGTACAGAGACTTGGACTATAGGAACATTGGCTGCAGGGTTTATAAGCATCATAGGAACAAAAACTCCATGGTCCCAACCTCTTTTCGGATCCAATTTCGAATTTATTCCCGCCTTTTTCAAAGTTTCGTGTATCCTTTCGGCCAATGCAGGGTCTCCGGGCGCATCGTACCGATATTTATACGATTCTGGTGGGAATCCGTAATAATCGAAGTACAGATCGTGATGCTCAGCTGAAGATATCGTTACCACCTTCTCTTCCCAGTGAGCAGTGACTAATATTATGGCTTTGACCTCTTTCAAGTTCAAATGCTTTTGCACTCCATCGCGCAGGAAATTTGTGAGTCCTGCGTGTTCTTTGTCTCCAAGAAGAGGTAAGGGTCCTCCGCCGTGGTTAACAAACATAGCAGGCGCGATTAAAGACATTTTTTTAACACCACCAGTAAAATAACGAATTATATTCATGGAAAGCAATGACATAGACACTATAAAAGCCACTTGTAGTAATATCGTGAGTGTATTGAGCACAAGCATGTAAACTGGTTTTGTGTGACCTTATTACACATAAATAATTATTGCAATTAACAGACCGCGAAGGTTATTGTTTTCGATTGTAAAAAATCTGTAAATAATTTGACGTTTTATTAGTCACGATGGTTTTGATGCTGCGTTCCAGGTTCCAGGTTTCAGAGGAATTTCTTGAAATGTATCACAATTATAAAACAAAAGTGAACTGAAAATAACTGTATAGGTACTTAAATAATAAAATAAATCTTTGAAAATTATGTTAGGTAGTTGTTTGCCTAAAACTGTTACTTTTTATTAGTATAGTACATTTGATTTACAATGTTGTTTTCCGAACGAAACTGGTATAGGGGGAAAGGGATGCCACGACTGCAAGAAAGAGAAAAGAAATTCCCTCCATTTAAAAATGGCGTCTCTCTGAGTTGTCCTTTTCGCACTGGCATAATTTTAAAAGTATCTCAACTAACAGTTTACAAAACAATTAAATACTTTGTTTATTTACTGTAGTTGACGTTATTGCGAATCTCAGAATATAATTTGGGCGGAATACAGCCTTACTTTATTACAAAATAGGTTAAAAATGTTGAATGGGCGAGGCGGTTTGTCTGAAAATTTATCACAATATTTAGCGTTGAAGCGCTCGTTCTAGTGTAAATATTAATAAACAAAGTGTAAAAATGGACAAGAAAAACAAGAAGAAAACTGTGATTAAACGCAAAAGTGATGATACGGGTGATAGTGAGAAAAAACAAAAAATAATGGTGAATCGTAAGAATGTGGAAGAGAAAGAAAAAGTTGAAGTCGTGAATCAAGTGGTAGAAGTGCCCGTGGAGCAGGGACAGCAGATTGTCCACACAGGACAGCTAGTTGAGGGTAATTTCGAACAGCCAGTCTTCGTGAATATGAAGGGGGAGCCCGTCCAGTTGGGTCCAAACACGGTGATACTTTACGAACAAAGCGGGAACCCTTCGAACTTCGCGTTTGGTGGGATGTGGACCATGGATTCTTCGGGCAGGATCGTGATGGCAGAGACAATCTATGACGTGAAAGGAGAGCCGGAGGAAGAAGGTGCTAACTTTGTGCAGAGTAACACTGAAGTTACTACGGTGAGTTTGGTTCGTTATTGTTTTAAATCTTGCTTAAAATAATGATATTCTAATAAACAGATATTTTATACACTCACTAAACAACCGCAAAATGTGTTCCGCGCAGCAGCACACACATATTTTATTAATTTAACATTTCACTGCAAGTCAAAATAATAGAAAATAGATATATCTTATTTTAAATCCAACAAAAAAATAAAATAAAATAAACATACAGTTATCAATTATTCCTGAATGTAAACAAACATTGTTCTGGCAAACATTGTTTTTAAGCTAAGCTTAAAACTTTAAATTTAAGCCAATAAAGTCAAGATGAGGGCATGGCACAAATGCCAATTCTAAAAGAAAAACTGTATAAACAGGTATTGTGTAGAAGATGTCATGGACCACCATGTCTGTGGTAAAATAAACTAACAAAAAAAAAAAGCATTGTTCTGGTCAATTTTCACCTAAAGAGGTTTTAAGTAATTAGGATCTTTTCAATAATATTATATCATCATCATCATCCTACCCTTATCCCATGTTACTTGGGGTAGGTGCAACATGTTTTTTTCTTCCATTCTGTCCTGTCACCCGTTACACTATCACTAACTCCCTTTTCTTTCATATCACTCCTCACACAATCCATCCATCTCTTCTTCGGCCTCCCTCTTCCTCTCCATCCATCTACGAGAAAACTTAGTTATTCGTCTCTTGCTAGACACAGTTTGGGGACAAAGGATTTATCTTTTCTTGAATATTTTACAGTTTTTATTATTGCTTAGAAATACAGTAAATAATTCAAGATGAATATCAATAATTCCCTCCTGTGGTCTTCCCATCCAATTATAATTTGGTGTCTTCAAGGCTAGAGTGAATTGCTTTTATTAAACTAATACATTTACCATCAACAATTGCATGACTGCTTACCATCAGGTCGAACACAGTCGAGTACTAACTAGTTTATGATATTAAAAAAAAAAACACCATAATGTCTAAGAGCTGTGTTAAAGTTTTCCAAGTGTTTAAGGAAGGTGCCAGATTACTTTGAAATAAAGTTTATGCTCCTTCATTGGTCATGGTCCTAGATACAAAGATTTGAAGATATGTGACATTCACCAACCCTCATTGGGCCCGTGTGGTGGATTACAGCCCAGTAGCTCTCTTAGAGAGGAGGCCTGTGTCCCTGTTCTAAAATTCATCACCAGCCTTATTAATATTCCCACTGCTGGGACACAGGCCTAGGCTCAGCAGACTGTGCGCTTGCTCGCTCATCGCACAAGATTCTATAGAAAAATGAGACATCTCAAAATCAAATAAAAAATGGTTACTTGTCAGAATATGGTACAAAAGGAGTTACAGTTTTGATTCCAGCATATTCTGCCATACCTGTATCCAATTCCAACAAAACTAAATGGACAAGAGATGTGGAAATAATGAAATTTGATTGAATCTAAGCTCATCTCCGCTTTGCTTTTTTGGATACTGGGCCTGATTCTCCTTTTAATCTTGTGATAAAATAATGTAAATAATATCGACTTTAATATTCCAGCAACAAGTAGAAGAACAACAGAACACATATCAGCAGTTTGAGCTCAGCAGCGGGACACAGGTGGACGGTCAGCAGGAGTACGAGGTGGCTATCATTGAGAACTCACCTGCCGAGACCACGGAGAGGTAGGACAATTTGTTTAAACGTCCACAATTTACGCAGAGGTATGAGAGTGATTATGAGAGTGATGACCACGCACTGGAACATAAGTTGGACTGATGTTCTGGTTTTTTTATTTTTCATTCTGAGTAAAAATCATCCAATGACCAATGGATGACAATGACAAATGGATGAGCCTTGGGAGGAGCGGGAAATAGTGCCAGACTCTTACTGACTAACCTACTCATCACGTTCCTAGGTTCCTTTATACTGGTATAAAGGCAACATAGGAACAGGGGCCGGAGTCTTTCTTTTAGACGCGAACCCTTGGCCCCTGTAGGTTTCGACCCTTAGGGTCGAAGCTTACTGGCTACTGCTACGGTTTGCTGACAATTCCTTGGAGCCCGCAGGAATAGTGCGCTCCATCGACGACTGGAGCTCGGTCCAGGCGGTTACCAGATGGTCGGTTAGCGAGCTACCCATTGCTCGCCATGCGCAAGCCTAAGTCGCAAGAAATTGTGATTGGAGACTCGGCGGCGTCTAGAGCGTGAACGCCGTTACTACTTACGTTTAGCATGAGTGCTTTGCAGAAAAAGACGACCGCCTGCCACTCCACCTCGCTTTTGACTATGGTCTTTACCAAGGCCGAGTGCGAGACGTGGCCTTCGGCCATCGCCCATCGACCCCACAAGGACACGGTAATGCTGTGCCGTGTGCTCCGTGTCCTACAGGCGATCCATGCAGTGGCGACACACGGGAAGAATCCGATAGATATGTGATGCATAAGTCCTGTTGTTGTGGCGACACTTATATGAGGCCTATGTCCAACAGTGAAGGCCTTTTGGCTGAAATAATAATATTCATAATAATAATATTTTGTATAATTTATTTCATCACCACTGCTCTCAAAATGGTGAAGCAAAACATCGTGAGGAAACCTAGCTTATCCTAGTACCAAAAATTCGAAGACATGTGACATCCAACAATCCGCACTGGGCCCGCGTGGTGGATCATGGCCCATTCCCTCTCGTAGAGAGAAGCCCTGTGTCCCAGCAGTGGGAACATTAATAAGGCTGATGATGATCACATCTTTGCTACCCAGTAGCAAAGATGTGATCATCATCAGCCTGACATCTCTATATCTTAACACCAGCTGGTACCCGCGACTTCGTCTGCGTCTTTTTTCGCAATAAAAGGTAGCCTATCCTCCTTTCTCAGGGTCTATAGATTGTCTGTGCCAAATTTCATCAAAATCGTTTGAGAGGTTTAAGTGGGACAGCGTAACAGACAGACAGACAGAGTTACATTCGCATTTATAATATTAGTATGGATGAATTTCCTATTGTTTCCAGCCCTGAGCCTCAAGTGGTGACAAATGAAGACCAGCTGGTGGCGACTGGCACCGGTGCTGTTCGCTGGCTCAACCAGAAGTACGACTTTGTTGTTAGGAAGCTGCAGCTGAATTACGGTAAGCATTTTCTTACTTATTTATTCAGGTTTCGTACAGAAAGTTTTGTTTTTCAATATTTGATAGGCTCGCGTTTAACAATCTCACCTGATGGTAAGCGATGATGAGCACACTTACCTAGAAGTAAGCTTTTCACTCTTGACTGAAAGACCTCTAGGTTGTAGCTATCAGGAAACACAAACTCTGGCAAGGAATTCCTGTACACATAATGAATCAGCATTAGGCATTCGTTGTTTTTTTTGTAGTTCTTCTTAGCGTGTTGATAGCCAAATCAGTTAAATTCATTGCCTAGCCCAGAATTCGGCCATAGCAATTCTGTCTAGCCATGCTGTCATTAGGTCTCACATGTAAAGATGCAGGATGAGAAGAAAACATTAAAGATCCGAACCGTCCGAGAACCCCCATCTGTGGAGATTGTGTTTGTGTATTAAACCCTAAAGATAAAAAGCATTTGTAAGTAAAAAATATTTATTTTTTTACAGATGCTGGTGTAAAACTCCTTCATTCTCCATCCGGATGCATTCAGTGTGTGTATTTGACTACACCTAGTATGCAGCTCGCCTTCAACGCTGTGCCACAGTTCTTGTGTATCGAAACTGGTAAGTCATTATTTATTTTAATTTACTTACTTGTGTTTCTTCTCAGTGTAGTCAGCTAGGAAACGCCGGCCTCATCTAGTTTCAAGGGACATAAAAAAATATGTGTAATATAGTTCATAAAATCCTATTTATAAACTACTAGCTTTTGTCAGCGACTTCGCCCGCGTACATAAAATATAGCCTATGTCACTCAAGAGTAAAGCAGCTTTCTATTGTTGCTAAAAAAAAATAATAATCGGACCAGTGGTTCCAGAGATTACCCCCTACAAATAAAAAAACAAACTTTACTGCTTTATTATATTAGTGTACTAAAATCCTACTACTATTATAAAGGCGAAAGTTTGTAAGTATGGATGTATGGATGTTTGTTACTCTTTCACGTAAAAACTACTGAATGGATTTGAATGAAACTTTACCACAATATAGCTTATACATCAGAATAACACATAGGCTACTTTTTATCCCGGAACCCCAACCCCAACCCCAAAACCACGCGGGCGAAGCCGCGGGCAAAAGCTAGTCATTTATATATACGCCTCATCATCATGATTTCTGGTGAAAAATGTCCACTGTTGATCAATGGCCTCCCCTAAGTGTAGCTACAATGACTGGTGTATCTTATAAGAGGCCTTCTAGTTTGCGAAAATCGGTTACTGCGCATTTTAGGTCGACAGTCACGATGGTTCAACTTGTGTGACGAGGTACATAACCGATTTTCGGGTCTCAATCGTTGAGGGCATATGGTTCAACTTACTTGCCGTGTACACATTTTTTTTTATTGAACAAGGTTTGAGTGAATAGGCTCTTAATAAACTAGTGCGCCTCACCATCAACGATTGCATCTCTGCTTACCATCAGGTGGGATCGCAGTCAAGCATTAGTTTATAGCAATTAATAAAAAAGGATACTTTTCATATACTCTGGCAAAACTACCATCAACGTACTTTTCAAGATCCAAGCTAAATTCGACCTTATTGTTACAGGCATAGAGTTCAACAGCACGATCCCGACAGTCGGAGGCACTGGTACACCGGCTCTCAAACATAATGTCACATTGTTCTTGGCTGAAGATGGGAACGGGAAATCTGTTATTGTCAGTGCTGGTAAGTTTTATTAAATACTAGCGACACGCCCCAGCTTCGCAAGGGATATTGAATATATTATGCGTGTATTATAGACATAAACTTTCCTCTTGAATCACTCTATATATTAAAAAAAACCGCATCAAATTTTTTTTAATTTTAAATATCTTAGACTTCGAGTACCGAGTTGTAGGTCGAGGATTCAAACCCATCCCGGCGCATTACTTTGTGTAATTTATTTCATCACCACTGCTCTCAAAATGGTGAAGGAAAACATCGTGAGGAAACGTCTTAGAACCAAAAATTTAAAGACATGTGACATCCAGCAGCACTGGTTCTGCGTGGTGGATTAGGGCCTATTCCTTCGTCTGGAAGTCCCAGCAGTGGGAACATTAAAAAGGCTGATGATGATGATATTATATTTTACTATTTATGAAAAAGTACCCAGCACAGAACAAATGATTGTACTCATCACATACACATTTGTCTTGGCCTCATCACAACCTTCGGTACAGCAGTCAGGGCCACTCAAAAGTAATGTCCATTGCTTCCAGGTATTTCGACCCTGATCGGTGAAGACCTGACTTGGTTACTGGAAACCTTCAAGTCCTGCAACCCTGCGTGGCGGCAGGTTCGGTGTGTCGTGTGTGATCCTACGAAATGCCAACAAGTAAGTTATTGTTTCCCCTCGACACCCAAGCGAGCGCCGGCGCTCGCGCTCATGATTTCGCGCTACGCGCCGTTGTCAAATTTTCAAAAATAGAATGCAATATTTGAGCATTTTTTTTTTGTAGGGTATTTTGATATTTATCCAAGAACGTAAAAAAAAAAGTTTTTATAGACAAATAACTTTCCGTTAATACCCGCGAACGCCGGCGTTCGCTTGATGGCCGAGAGGTTAAAATGGAATATTTTTGATTGTATGTACAATTTTGTTTTTTAGAGGCTTTAGTCGTAATTCGACTAAGACAGCCTCATTACAACTAACACTTGTGTCTTACACGAGATACTAAAATGAGGCTCTTATGTATCTATTGCATACAAAATTTATAAAGCTCATTGGCCACTTCCGAAGTAGGACTAGATAAAATACTCTGAAATACTCTAATGTCACTTCTGTTTAATTTTTTTTTTCGACGATTCCGTCTTAGAATTTTTGTTGTTACTCACTTATCAAGAGCATGTACTTACGAAACAGTGATTATTTTGTTTGCTCGCCTAACTGGTAAAAATGTACTAGTGTTGCTGATGTTTTCCATAATACACTCGCGAGCTACCAAATCGACTCAAACTTTCATTGCGCACATATACATCAATTTTACAAAAACTACATGCGGTATTCATGACAGCAATATGCCATTTGAAAGCATAAGATATCAACTTTAAGTTAATGTAATTATTAAAACAAAATAATAATGTAAAAAATGTAAGTATAGGCAAAAAGGGAAATTTAAGACAAAGGGTTGGCGTCTGGTGTTTTACAAATAAAACAAAAAATGTTGGAAAAACATAAAAAAGTTATTTAATCAATATTCGGTATTGCCTCCCCTAGCTCTAATTGCAGCCTGCAGCTAGTTTTTCATCGACCTTATTAATTTTTTGAGGTCTCTTGAGGAATGCCGAACCACTCCTCTAATAACGCTGTTTTAAGTTCTTCCACGCTTGCAAGTACTGGATTTCTAGCCCATACTCTTCGTTTGAGCTCATCCCATAAGTGCTCAATGGGATTCATGTCTGGACTGAGCGCAGGCCAGTCCATTGTGCGTATTTCGACTTCGTAAAAGTAGTTTGTTATCACACTACAATCACGTGTTTAAGTATTGGTCACTAATTACCTGTCACCCTGTACAAAGTAGCAATCTAGTGCAGTACAAAATAATTTAAAAAAATCCTATGTTTGTTTTGTTGGGAGCATTGGCAGCTGAGTGGTAAAGGAAGAACTTACGAGTTGTAGGTCACGGGTCCAATCCCAGCCAGGCGCATTACTTTGTGTAATTTATGTCATCACCACTGCTCTCAAAACGGTGAAGGAAAACATCGTGAGGAAACCGGTATGTCCTAAAACCAAAAATTCGAAGATGGATGTCACATCTACCAATCCGCACTGGCCCCGCGGACCGGTGTTTCCGTGCAATCTGGTCTGGTACAAAATAATTTAAAAAATTCCTTTGTCTGTTCCCCAGTCGGTCCGCGCGGCGTTCCCGTCAGCGCACGTGACGTGTTCCGTGTGGCAGGCGTCGCTGGCGAGCGCGCGCCTGTGTCTGGAGGCGACACGACGCGTCGACACGTCGCTCTCCCTCATAGAGCTGGCGGCGCGCTGCAAGACCTACGCGCTCGCCTTGCTGAGGGGCGAGCATACTCACTCGCAGTTACAGGTATGTATATACTACTGGCGACTGCGAACACGCAGCGTTGGAAAGCTTCCCACAAGGTGGACCGACGACCTGGTCAGGGTCGCTGGCAGCCAATAGAAGCAAGACACACAGGACCGGTCTTTGTGCCGGTGCTTGGGGGAGGCCTATGTCCAGCAGTGGACGTCTTTCGGCTGCAATAGTGATGACGATGACACTACTGGTATAATACGCGGTGTATTAGTTGAACCTAAATGGCCGACTTACAATTTTCTTTCAATGGTATTTTTGGGTCGCAATATAAACAGGGAGCTGAGCGTAACCATAACAACGTTGGTAATTTCGGGTCAACTTATTTGCCGCGTACGGGGTCCCTTTGAATAAGAGCCACTTGCTCAGTGGAACCACGAAAAACTTTGGGTAAACTGTAGCGTACGGACATAGCCTACATTCTCTAGGAATTGCTATACTTTACCGTCCGTGAGTTGCTACGCCATGACGTACGTCGTGAGTCTACGAGAGTTGCTTTGTCGTAGACCTTATAGTCTCCGAGATGCTACGTCATTGAGCTATTAGTCTACAAGTTTTGCTACGTCGTAAAGCTAGTCTACGAATGTTGCTACGTCGTAGAGCTACTGTCTACAAAAGTTGTAATGTCGTAGACCTTCTGTCTACGAGTGTTGCTGCGTCTTAGAGCTACAGTCTACAAAAGTTGCAATGTCGTAGACCTTCTGTCTACGAGTCTTGCTACGTCGTAGAGCTAAAGTCTACAAAAGTTGCAATGTCGTAGACCTTCTGTCTACGAGTCTTGCTACGTCGTAGAGCTACAGTCTACAAAAGTTGCAATGTCGTAGACCTTCTATCTACGAGTCTTGCTACGTCGTAGAGCTAAAGTCTACAAAAGTTGCAATGTCGTAGACCATTTGTCTACGAATGTTGCTACGTCGTAGAGCTACAGTCTACAAAAGTTGCAATGTCGTAGACCTTCTGTCTACGAGTCTTGCTACGTCGTAGAGCTAAAGTCTACAAAAGTTGCAATGTCGTAGACCTTCGTCTACGAGTCTTGCTACGTCGTAGAGCTAAAGTCTACAAAAGTTGCAATGTCGTAGACCATCTGTCTACGAGTGTTGCTACGTCGTAGAGCTACAGTCTTACAAAAGTTGCAATGTCGTAGACCTTCTGTCTACGAGTGTTGCTACGTCGTAGAGCTACAGTCTACAAAAGTTGCAATGTCGTAGACCTTCTGTCTACGAGTGTTGCTGCGTCGTAGAGCTAGAGTCTACAAAAGTTGCAATGTCGTAGACCTTGTGTCTACGAGTCTTGCTACGTCGTAGAGCTACAATCTACGAAAGTTGCAATGTCGTAGAGCTACAGAGTTGCTATGCGGCGCAGTGTATGTGCAATTTTTCTTACTATTCCATGTTATCCCAGTTCATATAGAAAAAAAAACTTATTTATTAACATATTTATTTTATCATCAGGTTCTAAAACGCGGCATTATCGGAACGGGTGCCGGTACGCTGGGGTTGTGGGAACTTCTGACGCGGCCCAACGGAGCCATCCCCAAACTGGACTCGTGGCTAGAAGCCGACAACTATACCAACATATTACACAAGGTAATTTTTCACTACATAGTATAAAAAAGTCACTTTCCGCTGTTTGTTCCTATTTATGCTTTAAATATTTAAAACTACTTAACGGATTTTGATGTGGTTTTTTTAAGGTTTCATACCTAAAAAGGATAAAACAAAAACCTTATAAAATCATTTTGTTGTTCGTCTGTCTTTTTTTTTTATGTGCTATAAACTAGTACTTTACTGCGATCTCACCTGACGGTAAGCAGTGATGTAATCGTTGATGGTGAGGCGCACTAGTTTATTAAGAGCCTATTCACTCTAGCCTTGAAGACACTTCATCACTACATAGTATAAAACAAAGTCGCTTCCTGTCCCTTTGTATGCTTAAATCTTTAAACCTTCGCAACGGATTTTTTTAATAGGTAGAGTGATTCAAAAGGAAGGTTTATATGGTTTAATACATGCATAATATATTTAATATCAGCATTGCACCCGTGCGAAGCTGGGGCGAGTCGCTAGTAGTATATAAAACAAAATCGCTTTCTGCGGTCTGTCCCTATGTATGCTTAGATCTTTAAAACTGCGCAACGGATTTTGATGCGGTTTTTGAGGTTCCATACCTAAAAAGGATAAAAACGAAATCCTTATAGGATCACTTTGTTGTCCATCTTTTTTTTTATTTGCTACTAGATTTTGCCCGCGGCTTCGCTCCCGGCAACAGATTATTCTACCCTACTCTACCCTACTCTACCCTACTATACCCAACTCTACCCTACTCTAAAAAAAAAAGTATCCTATGTCATTCTCCTGGCTCTAAGTCAAAGTCAAAGTCAAAAATTTTTATTTCACATGGGCCTACATGGGCACTTATAAAACGTCAGATGCTAGTGCACGAAACTAAACTACCTTCTAAACTACCTCCCTGCCAATTTTCAGCTAAATCGGTTCAGCCGATCTCGAGTTACAAGTGTTGTAACAAACCCGACTTTCTTTTATATATATAGATTAAACTAGTGCTTGACTGCGATCCCACCTGATGGTAAGCAGTGATGCAATCGTTGATAGTGAGACGCACTAGTTTATTAAGAGCCTATTCACTCTAGTCTTGAAGACGCCTAAATTATAATCGGATGAAAAGACCGCAGCAGGCAAATTGTTCCAGTTACTCATTTTTATATGGGCTACTAGCTGGTACCCGAGATTTCGTCTGCGTCTTTTTTTCGCAATAAAAGGTAGCCTATGTCCTTTCTTAGGGTCTAAAGATCGTCTGTGCCAAATTTCATCAAAATCGTTTGAGAGGTTTAAGCGGGAAAGCGTAACAGACAGATAGAGTTACTTTCGCATTTATAATATTAGTATGGATTTCACGCTGTTAAATCGTAGTTAAAGGGTTCTGTTACATTGTGAGAAATGTTTAACTGACGGGAAACTGCGGAAACCTACACTGAGCGTGACGTTAGGTCACGCTCAGTGTAGGTTTCCGCAGGCTCTTAACCGGTATTTTTCTAGAACTAATTCTACATTTTCTCATTTTTCCAGGGTCTGGAACGCTTAGTTACCAAGTTCCAGAACTTGCTTCGCAACCAGCTGCAACTGGATGAATTCGTGTCCATATTCTTCAACGTGGCAAATCAGCTGGAGAATGACAGGAGGACTTTCGCGCTCAGCAGGTTACGGGTAAGTTACTTTACTTTTTTCCGGGTCTTGTCACAATTCTGAGATAGATAGATAGAACGTTTATTTGACGCAGCAAAAACATGAAATGAAATAAAAACATAAAAACACACAATATTTTAAAACTAAACACAGTACTAAAAACAATAAATAAAATATGTCAGGCAAATATACCTGACGCTAGTATTCTGCTGGGTCCCTGAGGTGGCATACGGACGTCGAGCTGAATTTATTTAAGTCATAGTCATAGTTTTTTATTGGTAAGGGATTCTTACAAGTCATAAAGGTACAAACTGATACAATAATGTCAACAAATTACAAATTAATCAAAAATTGAAAAATAATAAATACAAATAATTAAATACACATGTCAAACAAATAAAATAATATAAAAGAATACAAATAAATCAAAGTTAAATCACAAATTAAAATTAAACATAAGAAAAATCACAATATTAAATTAAGTCATAAATTCGTCAAATGAATAAAAAGCTTGCTCGATAAGCCATTTTTTTAAACGGGCCTTAAAGCTGCTTGTAGTCGGGGCACCGGAAATAGCTGCAGGCAGCTGATTATAAACTGTCGGGCCCATAACATAAGTAACACACACAAGTACATAAGTTTTAATGTCATGAGTGTAGTGTATAGCGTACCGGTAATGTAATTCTGCACCGGGGTAGCTTGTGCTGGTCTTACTTGAGGCCTCTCACAATCGTAGGAACCCTGTAAAAGGGTCGAAGCCAACTGGGGCCAAGGGTTCGTGTCTGAAAGGAAGACTCCAGCCCTGGTATAGATGGCGACGTAGGAACTGGGTAGGTTGCTTAGTCAGTAAGAGTCTGACACTGTCTCCCACTCCGCCTAAGGGCGAGATTCGTAATTTTTACCTAACATAAAAAAGGGGCCTCTCACAATATAAAGACCCCTGCCCCCCTTAGCCAAGTTACAATCGCTTTGTGACGAGTCTTTTTCTACAATCGAACAAACAACATGTTAGTATTACAAATTAGTACTTTAAGCTTTGATGCCACAGTCGCAAATACATGACAAAGCAATTATGTTCACTATTTTTCCCGTTACGTTGAAAATACAGATACAGGGTAAAATAAACATCAACATAAATATAATTAGAGTAATACAACTTTTTTCGCTTTATTTTACATGCGTTTTGGAGTTTTAATAATTAAATATGTATTTTTTTTACTAATTTCAGGACACGGAAACCCTAAAACAGTCTCCAACGGACACCATAACGCAATACGCTTACAATTTGATGTCACATCAGACGAAACTTGCGCAGAAGTGTCTCGACGATAGAGCTGGCAGGTAAGAAAGTTAAACTTTTTATGTCTATTAACTGCTCCATCTTTATTATAATACTAGTTTTTGTCAGCGGCTTCGCCCGCGTACATAAAATATAGCCTATGTCACTCACGAGTAAAGCAGATTTCTTGTTATTAACATTTTTCCAGTCGGACCAGTTGTTCCAGAGATTACCTCCTACAAAATAAATAACAAAGAAACAAACTTTACCTCTTTATTATATTAGTGTAGATAACATAATTATCTTACTAATATTATAAATGCGAAAGTTACGATGTTTGGATGTTTGTTACTCAATTACGCAAAACGGCTGGACGGATCTGGATGAAATTTGGCATGGGCATAGGATTCACTCCGGAATAGATAGATAGATAGATAAATCATTTATTTGTTACAACACAAAACGCACACGAAAGCACAATTAAACTAAGCACCTGTATAAAAACAGTCAACATCAACAAAAGAAATAAAAAACACATGTAGGTACTTAGGAAAAAAAAATAGGAGACAAGGCTACTTTTTATGTCCTATTTACCACGAGAGCGAAGCCGCGGGCAAAAGCTAGTTAATTATAAAAACTAAAAATATTGAGTTCAACGAAAATACGGCTTCGTAATCGAAATTCGATAAAAATAACTTTATCGTAATATTTTCAGGAAACACAGCAGCGCAGCGATTTGTAAATACGGCACATCGACCCAGGAGTGTTCCTGTCTGTTCAGCAAAGTGTTCCGGCTGCCCTGCAGGCATATACTCATGCTCACTACAGAGCTCAAGGTACGCATCAAAATCAAAAATGTTTATTTCGTTAATACACGTTTATTATGTTGTACAGTTGGTGGCGTCCCCTTTTATGCATATAGATGCCTTTACCAGGAGGCGCTGCCGAGAGTGGAAATTAATAATTAATAAATAGTATAATTCTAGTGTTATCATAAGTCTGTTTGTGGGTCGTCGTGTCCCTCCAGGAACCTTACCATGACGTGTTCAGGAGTTGTCAGAAAACTGTAAGGGCCATAGCCCTGCTGGGGCCATAGGCTCGCTTCTGAAAGGAAAACCCAGGATTTTGGTACGCAAGGTAACGAAGGGACATAGGAATGGGTTTTAGTCAGTAAAAGTCTGGCTTTAGTCAGTAAAAGTCTGTCTTTAGTCAGTAAAAGTCTGTCTTTAGACAATAAAAGTCTGTCTTTAGTCAATAAAAGTAACTTTAGTCAGTAAAAGAAAGATGGATTAATTTAAAAGTAAAAAAAAAACAGCGAACAGCGGAAAAACACACAGCGGGAAAAATCATTAGACAATATCTCGCCCAAAAAAAAGGGTGTGGCACACCAAGGTCAATGCCGCTGGAACCCCAAAGGCGTCAAAAGGGTCGTGTCAAGACCTGTTGGTAGGCTTCTTTGACGTTTATTGATTCATTTGACGCTCTAAATTTAACTGTTAAAGGGATGGAGCCTCACAAGCCTTACATTACCAGTACTGCGTTATTGTGCTGTTTACTAAAAATATCGCGGCATATGCTGAAATAGAAGCCTTTTTGCCCCTCGTTCTGAATTGCGTCAAAAGTGATTATATCGCGAAATCAACAAACGCGAAACGTCATAATTATGACTCAATAGTCCATTATATTTTGTGACTATTAAAATTGGTCAGATTCGCGATAATATCACTTAGATGCAATTCGGAACGCGGTGTTGGCCTCGCACAGGTCTTTTTATTAATATTGTTTTCTTGTATTCTTAGTGAGAGTCCAACAATAAATGTTTTATTTTTGCATTGTAATACGTCAACGTAAGACTTCTGGGATGTATGAAAGAGCTACCGAACTGGTACGATACCGTATTGTTCAACGTAATGGAACGTATAGTTATAGACAATGTAATAGATGAATAAAAAAAATGATAATGAATGTCCTGTGTTTTCTCACTTAAAAAATTTACATGGCGGAAATATACGTGTAATATGTGTGTCTCAGTCCAATTAAAATAAAATATATCAAGAATATTGCGTATTACTTATATTTAAAGATCCTTCACATATAGGTTTTAATTGACTCAGTGGTTTTAAAAACATTGTTTGTAGGTAAAAACACACATCCCCTTCGAACCCCGCTGGACGGTACAACACTGCTTGTTTGGCTGCGAGAGTCTCAACTCTACCACAAGTAATAATGCAGGTAATTATATTGTAGTTGTGGTTAACTGTATGACTGTGTAGGGACTCTGCGAAAGGGTCGAAGCCTGTTGGGGTACGGGGTCTCTTTCTGAAAGGAAGAAGGAACAAAACAAAGAAGGAATGGGATGGGGTGATTAGAATAACGACTTCATTTGCCTCGATGTTTTTTTTTTTTTTCTAAAAATATTTGGTTGGTTAGAAGAACGATTTTATATTGTTTAATTTAAAAAACGTAAAAATAGATCATTTAATAATATTAAGAAAAAAGTGACAAAAAATTCCACCACCGGGGGTCTAGATTAATAATATTGGATCCATGGTATTCATTTGTGGTAGATGTCAATGACACCCTATATAGAAGTACATTACGGAGACTCTAAAGTTCTCGTAAAATAGCAGATTTTCAAAGGTCTTTACTGGATTACTCTCTTCTATAGAAGCCTAGATCCACAAGATATCTGTGTATCCAAAATATCTGAAGAAAGATATGTACTTAATAACATCATAATCACGGTTGTATGAAAATATACCTCGGGTTGGCCGCTCTTGATACTGTAATATAGAAATATTGTAACAAACCTTTTTTTTTTTAAAGAGTAGTCATGGAGTTTCTTGTCGATTCTTCTTCATAACAAAATAACCAATTTGGAACTGTGCATTGCTGACGTTTAATAAGTGACATGAGATAAACATACTTATATACATATATATTTCTAAATGCATTGTATGTGCTAGGTGGCACCTCGTTCATGGAGCAGGTGGTGGTTGAGACGGAGGAGCAACATCGGCAGACCATACAGCAACAACCCCAGCAGGTTCACCAGGTGCGTACATGTCTTCATTATAACTTGAGCTCCTTAGTAGTCCTGAGTTGAGCTCTCCTGGGGCCGAGGGTTGGTGCAAAAGCGTCACACCGGGGCTTTGGGACTAAGGCAAGGAAGGAACGGGGCAGGTTGTTTAGTCAGTAAAGGTCTCTGCACACAGGCGGCGTGGCGTGGCGGGGCGGCATCGCTCACACTGCGGGCGCGATCACGTCCCGCCACGCCCCGCCGGCTGTGTGACTACTACATACGTAAACCAAACAGCACTGTGCGTCGGCGTCCTGAGGGCGCTGCGCTCGCGTCCCGCCGCGCCCGCTTCCGCCGCGCGTGACTTGTACTCCCGCTGGGCGCGGCGGCGGCGTGGCGCGACGGTTACCGTCGCGTCGAGCGGGACGGCTCTGTGTGGCGTCGGCCGTAGTATCTAGTACATTACAACTGCTCAGCGTCGCGTCGCTGTCCCGTCCCGCCGCGCCGCGCCCGTGCCGTGCACCTTGAGAGTTTGACACTATTTCCCGTTCCGCCCAAGAGCGGGATTCGTCATTCAATGATTTTTACCTACCATAAAAAAAGTCCTGAGTTAAGCTAGCTACACAAATCCTGACTGAGCGCCACATGCTACACGTATCGAACAATTACGTCGCCACAATCGTTGCGCTACAATTCAGCTTACTACAAATGTATCGTATATACGCACATCGAAAGCACAGTTGTAGTGTGGCACCGCTTTCAGCATGTCGACGTTATTTTCTGATATCGACGATTTCTTGATGTGGCGATTCATGAGAAAAAAAAGACGTTATTGGGTTCATCCTTTAGACGTTATTGGTTTAATCAAGATTGCAATATCAAGATTTTTCACCAACCTTAGTCCAAATAATTTTTGTAATCCGTCTGTTACTATAATAATGAGTGTATGATTGTATAATATAGGGTTTTTTCACCCTCTGCAATAAATACAACGTAAAATTCAATGTTGTCTTTCATTTTTTTCAAGCAACACGAACAAAACAAAAAACGAACCGGTTCGATCTTGAATTATTGTAGCGCGGATGTCGTCTCGCCACAAAGTGCGCCCGCTACAATTGTTTCCTCGGTGTGCGTTCCTGCGTAGGAATATATGGGGGCGTTAAATGTGTCGCGTTTCAAATGTGGCGCTACAATTGTGGAGAAACAATTGTATGCCTGGTGTGCGGCCTGGTTTACTGGACAGGTCGGCTCAAATCTGTACGGTTCGTTCCTTAAAAGACCATCTCAGATACCAATCTACAGTACGGCCGTCGGTAAACTTAAAAAAAATAAAACAAACTATTAAAAACTGTTCTTGGCATTTATTTTTTTTAATCCCTTATATTTTACGAATTTTGAAGCACTAAAGTTCGCAGTGCCTAACTTCAGACTCGCCACGACGGCCGTACTGTAGTATTTTTCCTATAATCATTCTGAACCTCTTCTGAAATATCTTAAACTTAGGGCGGCTTGCACGTCTCAGTTAAATCTAGATTTAGTGTGATTTAAACTCGACTTAAGCTTAAATCGAACTTAACGCATTGCACGACATCGGTTTAGCGTAAAGCTAGACTTAAAGAAATGTCAAATTTAAACCGGCATGGTAGGCGGTTTAAATTGCTAAATCTAGATTTAGTGAGGTCAGTTCGTTGTCAGATGACATAAACAAAAGCAAACGTCAGTTTGCGTCAAGGATCTTGTATCTTTATCCTACGGATAGTCTGGATTGACGACGAAGCAATATTGCAAACTCTTTATCAGCAAACAGCTTGCTTACGTGGAGTCAAAGTCAGTTAACAACGCGGAAAGGTTTAACAGTTTGTAAGAGTTTGTCACACTCAAGAACTCTCTGTATTCATAGTACTTTTTTCCATTTTTAAGCCAATTTTTGCCAATACTATCCAAGTTACAATGTACGCACTATCGACCAAACTTTTTGCGACACTAAAAACTTTTGCTAAATATCACACGGTCCCCGTCTTACCTCGCTACCCCATTTCTTACCCCATCTTCCTTTAAATTATGATTTTCTCATTATTTTTAATATTTTCACCACTACTGCTCTCAAAACGGTGAAGGAAAACATCGTGAACAAACCGGCATGTCCCAGAACCAAAAATTCGAAGACATGTGATATCCACAAATCCGCACTGGCCCCGAGTCACCACTCGATTGTTACCCATTCCTTCTCTTAGAGAGGAGCCCTGTATTCTGACAGTGGGAACATTAAAAAGTTAGTCTATGTAATTACTGTACTAATAACACATTGAACTTCTTTAGGACAGAGCTCAGAATTTTACAACATGCAACATGGCGCGAATACCATTGCGTTATTAAATCGATATCTATTTATATCGATATATATCTATTTATAAAACCTACATTAAAAACATCTCGAACTTGTTTAGCCTAAAATTGTCCCGTAATACGTAGATAGTGTACACAATAGATGATCGAGATAAAAAATCCGTTTTTTAACTTTACTCTTCAGAACTTTTTTGAGGTTGTCGTAAGCTTTCCAGTCACTCCTTTATAATATCCTTGGTTTTTTATATTTGAAACGTTCCATACCTCCAAAAAAGTAAAAAAAAATGTGTTAAATATCCAGCACAATTATGAAAAATGGAACGCAAATGAATGAACGAAAAGAATGAAACGTGTTAAGCTAGGTTTAGTTAAGTCGAGTAGATTTCGACACTAGCAAGACGCTACTAATACAGTTTACGTTAAGTCGAGCTTAATGACTAATGCGACTTTAACAAAATCTAGTTTTAAGAGCAGGTCGTGCAAGCCGCCCTTAAAGTTAAAACTTAAACTTTCCGGTTGTAAGAAAGTTTGTTCACCACTGATCTACTTTAAATCGACGACAAAAAATACGTGTTTTTATCATAGTACTCATACAATAAACATACTTAAAAACTTTAATCTTACATTTAATAAATTCAACTTAAATTATTAATTCATTAATAATTTAAGTTGAATTTGGGGCTTAATTGTGTCTGTAATTACAATACACGAAAGGTTGAATAATACCCTCATATAAACTTTATGTAAAATTTATCTCTGTTCCAGGTAGGCGGCGTCAGACAACAGCAGTATGTATTAGCGACGCCCGGACAACCCGCCACGCCCGTCTCACAGGTTAATATTTATAATACTATAGGTACCTAGTTACTAACCTCTCTTAACAAACTGGACTGGCTGACGTCGAAGTGGTTTTGTCCCCTTCTTCTTCTTCTATTTTTAAATATATGGCTCCATGGATTTTGCCAATGTCAAGGTAATAATAGCTAAAATATCAAAGAAATCAAATCAAAATTAGGACGGACATTTTGTTTTCATGATGTTTTAGCATCATGAAAACAAAATGTCCGTCCTAAAGTCCAGACATCTTCCGCTTTTGTCCCCGTTTGATATCCGCCATATCGGCGCTGTCGGCCACGATGACTGTAGCGAGTGTCTACGGTACTAAAACTGGTGTCGCGCCGCATACAATATTAGTCAAATCTCTAGACGCTCGCTAGTGGCGCTTCAAATAGGTACAAAAATGAGCTGTCAAATATATGGAACAGCTTGTCCATTGGTTCTTAGTGCTTGTTCACGATGGAAAGCGCGGGCGCGGTGGCGGGTGCGGTCGCGAAGACGTGGCGGGTTCGTGTTCACATTGGCCGCCAGGCGTTTGCGCGCTGTGACGCGCTAACGTCTCTAGCGACAAGTTCAAACTGGTTGAACTTACCTGACGTCGCGAGTGAATCGCGCGCTCCGCCGCTAGTTCGACGTGAACACACACAAACACCTCACGCGTTAGATATTGCCACGCGCGGTGCGCGCGACAGTCGCTAGCTTGCCCGCTACATAGCCCGCACGTGCGTTTCCTACGTGAATACTTGGATGTTTCATATGTTTGATATTTCGTGCCCGCGCCCGCTAGTCAACGTGAACAAGCACTTAGTAGAAGTCAGTATACGCATATTTCGTTTTTCATATAGGAACCAAATCTTCCAACAAACCGCATTAATTTTTTGTCGATCTCTATAATAATGAATGCCTTTTTATTTTCCATAATGTAAGTAACAAGTGTATCTCCCCCCCAGGTGATATTCTGCGGCGGCGGCGTGGGCGGCGTGGGAGGCGTGGGCGGCGTGAGCGGCGCCGCGCCCGTCATCACGTCCGTGCTGCCCGCCGGCGGCGCCGTGCTCACGCCGCACCACGCGCTGCATCACTGACGCGCTACTCACCACTAGCATAGCACAGCATCACCATAGTCCCACTGCTGGGACTCACGCCTGCTCTGTACAAGACGACACAAACGATATAGGTACAGATGCCAACCTACGTACAAAGCGCGCTCGAGCAACGCACACATAGACACCGTTCACCGACGCGGAAACCGGGCTCAACGAGGATCATTACGACCGCGAGGGTGTCACGTTTGAAACGCGCGTCTGTAAAATTTTGCAACTACCACGATCATTTGTTGTGCATAATCCAGTTGACAACAAAATACATGAGATTGACTTCTGTACCTTTTTATTTTGTGGAGACGACGAATGAACGACGAAATGAACAATGGCACATGTCTTCGAATTCTGCTAGGACTCAGGCCTGCTCTCTAGGAAACGGTACAGGCCGTAATCACAAAATAAAAAAGTACAGTAGTCAATCTCATGTATGTACTTCACTTTTCATACCTACAGGGTTGTCAACTGGATTATGCACAACAAATGATCGTGCTAGTTGCAAAATGTCACAGACGCGCGTCTCAAACGTGACACCCTCGCGGTCGTAATGATCCTCGTTGAGCCCGGTGGTCGCGTCGGTGAACGGTGTCTATGTGTGCGTTGCTCGAGCGCGCTTTGTACGTAGATTGACATCTGTACCTATATAATTTGTGCCGTAATCCACCACGCGAACTCAGTACGGGTGCAAGGAATGACACATGTCTTCGAATTTTTGGTTCTAGGACATGCCGGAAACCGGTATGTCCTAGAACCAAAGATCTCATGATGTTTTCCTTCACCGTTTTGAGAGCAGTGGTGATGAAATATTACACAATGTAATGCGCCTGGCTGGGTTTGAAACTACGACCTACAACTCGTAAGTTGGGGCTGTTACCACTACTCTCATACATCTACTGCTTTGGTTAAATATCTTCTACCCGTCTGGATTACGTTCAAAAATAACCAGAGTGAATTTTAACCCAGGGTAATTCTTTAATAACTCGAGTACCTACCCTAGAGTTAACTCCAAGTAACTAACTTCGAGCAGGGTAGGTTGAAGTAAGCCATTGACAATAGAACTTGACGTTTGCGTTCAAAAATGCGAGTGTAGGGTATCTACTCTGTGACGTCATTAGAGTTAACTCCAACCTCAAAGAATGAAGGACTGAGTAAAGAGGATAGAAGTGTCAAACTCGATGAAAACCCCAAAGTGTTTTTAGAGCATGGTCGTCGGATCTTGGTGAGTATGATGTTAGGCTCTGCGAATTTTAACGCTTGAAAACTGGTACAAAAACAAGTTTTTAATGAAAATATTTTTTTTTTTCATAACAAGCTTTTATAGCAGCGGTCTATAATTATATAATTAAAACTCGTCAAGACGATTCACACGAGTCCAAACTCGACGTGGTTGTGCCGTTTAATTACAGAGTTCCTATGGCTACCTCGCGATTCCATCATCAGATCAGCTCCATGTCATCATAATATTGCATTGTCATGCGATTTACACTGGCATGCAAAATTTCAGCTCAATCGGAAACCGGGAAGTGGATCAAATTTAAGTTGCACGATTTGATTACAGAACGACAGACAACGGGACAGGTGAAACTAAATAAAAGCTTGTAATAAATGCCAATAACAGTTTTTTAACAGCAATAACAACTGCAAATAACATTTATCTATTTAAACCATTTTTTTTTACGAGTTTTCGAGCGTTAAAATTCGTAGAGCGTAACTTCAGACAGCAGACTCGCCAAGATCTGACGGCCGTACTGTACAATTGCTCTTTTTGGTGAAGACTATTGTAATACCAAGCAATTAACAGCCTAAATTGGCCTCACTAAGGCGTCGACGGCGCGTATCGCTTCACGCGCGCCTCAAGGAGTTGTCAGCAAACCGTAGCGGCCCAGCTGGGTCGAAGCTTACTGAGACTATAGTGAGAAAACGTTACACCAGGGACCCTGGAACAAAGGCACAGGAATATGAGTGGGTTTTTTAGTCAGTAAAAGTCTGACAATATCTACCGCCTCACCTAAGAGCGCGGAGATGTCATTGGTTGTGCTATACCCACACAGAAAAAAAATTGGTCTACGTTAATTTTGCTGGCATCTCATTCAGCCGCTTGTAGAACTACGAGCATCCGAAACAAGAATGTTAATCATCTATACCCACATGTATAGTTCGTTTTTTAATTCTAGACTACGATTTGACAACTCAGAATGTCACACTCTAGAAATATGTTCCCAATTTTCTGAAGTTTGACATTTTAAGTTGTCAAATCGTAGTCTAGGATTAACTCCTCTCCCCTCAAGCGAACGCCGGCGTTCGCGGGTACTACAGCGAACGCCGGCGTTCGCGGGTATTAACGGAAAGTTATTTGTCTATAAAAACTTTTTTTTTATGTTCTTGGATAAATATCAAAATACCCTACAAAAAAAAAATCAAATATTGTACGTTAATAGTTTCCGTTAATACCCGCGAACGCCGGCGTTCGCTATAGTACCCGCGAGCGCCGGCGCTCGCTTGGGTGTCAAGGGGAAAACGAACTATATTAGACGACATTTTTTGACTGGAACAAGGCGTTTTGACTATTATAAACACATAGTGATAATGTACTTGAATTTATAATTCGAAATAACTATGCTCCGTTCAAAATATACATTAGACATTTTAAGAAAACCTTTTTTACTGTACGTTCAACCGATTTTGAGTTTTATTACGTTGGTGGAATGACAAATGGCGGATGCAGTAAATAGTTGGTTTTTTAACGACTTTTTTTGTTTTTAATACCATATTTATGTCTATGGAATAGAAGTTAAAATCGGTGACAGTTGAAAAAGTTTCTTATTTTGTTTACGCACACAATGACTCGAATATCAACTTTATCGCTGTGTATTTTAAGTTGATTTTCCAAGTGAACATTTTTATAAACAAAGTATGGTGGTATTGCAGTGAATTTTAATCTCTATTGCTGACATCATAGAGTTGTATCTCGAATTATAAACTCAAATATTAGACTCTGTAAAAAAAATTCTCGGAAAATGACATTTTAGTATGAAAAGTATTTGTTTTTTTACTAAAAATTAGCGAAAATAGGCTATTAGTTATTAAGTTGTAAATAATATAGTAATAAAAATATGGAAGGGTGCGCTGTTAGGTTCTTTTTAATATTATTTAATGTTTAGTTAAATACAGTCATGTCTATCTTATTGGTATTTCAGAAATTTTGCATGGATTCGGATTTAATCTCCACTCGCAGCATGATTAAACTTTTAAGCCGCGTTTCCACTAGGCAACATTTGGCGCGATTGACGCTCAACATGTACGGCAACGCTACACAACAGCGCGCGACGTTGCCAGCTAGCGCGCAACATGACGCGCGGCTTGTTGTTTGTTTAAAGAGCATCGTTACATTTTCTTTATTTTGTAGGTATTTTCTAACCCAACAAAGGGGCCTACCACAAGCCCTTATAGCAGTATTACTTCAATATTACTTTCAGTGGGAAAGAGACGGCGCTAGACAACGTGTCTAACGCTGTCACTTGCACACTCTGGAACAGGAATAAAACAATCTTACTTTAAACGTCATGGTCTATCTAGGTCATAATGTATTTTTTCTTTTTGTTGCGTTGTTTGATAAAATTATCTGCACTGCCGCTGAAATCAACACAAGTATCTCTGTTGACATGTTGGCGACGACTGACGTAAAATAGTAGATGCGTAGACAGACAACGTTTTTCAACAAAAGTTCCTAACTGATTTTGAACATGTTGGGCAACTTGTTGTGTAGCATGTTGCGCGTCAATTGTTGCTCAGTGGAAACGCGGCTTAAACCGCCTTTGTCGGTTTTTTCCAACACTGCCTGTGTACATGGGTTTTTATGTGATGTTGCTCTAAGGTTTCTCTTTGCAACTATTTCTTGTTCTGCAATTGTATGCCGATGCAATATGGCGGCAGCAAACCCTTTAATATCCATCATAGCACATTATAATATAACTTATTTCTAGAGGTGTATTTTATAAATATTGTATGAAATAAACCAATGAAGGTACATTTATTTTTGTAGTTTTATTTGTCTCGCTCGACTAGCTTTTGTCTGCGGCTTCGCTCGTGTGAAAGTATTGTCCATAAAAAATTTGGATCTCCATTCCGTCTGTTTAGTACAAATTCTTAGACTCAATTTGTACTGCTGCAAAAAGCGTCAATTTCACCATTTTGGGAATTCAGTTCGACAGTACTAACTAGGAAAATTCTCGAGAATGCGCGAGGATTCCTCGGAAGTCGTGTGACCTTTTTTTTTACTCTTAAGTTTGTATATTATTGGCGACAATAGCGACCCGTCCCAGCTTCGCACGGGTGCAATGGTGATATTAAATATATTATGCATATATTATACACATAAACCTTCCTCTTGAATCACTCTATCTGCTAAAAAATACCCCATCAAAATCTGTTGCGTAGTTTCAAAGGTTTTTGAGCATACATAGGGACAGTCGACTTTGTTTTATACTATGTAATGATTAAGAACAATACATACTTAGTTTACTTAATAATGAGCTTAACTAAAAATATCAAATATAATTATAACATACAGCGTAGGTTGAATTTCCAAAAACCCCTAAGTCCTCACCTACAACATAAAAGAAAGCCTTGTACAAAATTTCACGCTCCTAGCCCCAGCACATTCAACTGTGCGTTGATATGTCACTCAGTTTCTCCTCGAAAACGACTGGACAGATATGATTAATTTTGATCTTTGTGATAGTCCAGGGAAGTTTAAAACTGTACGTAAACATTGAAAAATAGGCAGTACGAAGCAGCTAGTTTTTACAAGCTTTTTATTAGCTTGCAATGTAACTATGTATGTTCAGCTCAAATCTTGCAACTCAATTTTGAAGCAGATATCTTCAACCGATTAAGCTGCAATTTTGCATGCAGATGTAAATCACATGACAATCCAATATTATGATGACATGGAGCTGATCTGATGATGGAATCGCGAGGTAGCCATAGGAACTGTAATTAAACGGCACAACCACGTCGAGTTTGGACTCGCGTGAATCGTCTTGACGAGTTTTATTTATATAAGTACCTATAGACCACCGCTATAAAAGCTTGTAATGAAAAAAATATTTTCAATGAAAACTTGTTAATTTAAATATAGATCATAGATAAATACTTTTGATAAAATAAGTGAGTGGGGTAGTCAAGTTCAGATAAAAACATAGGCATAGAAACTATTAGGTATCATTAGATCATTATTTAGTAATTGTTTTGTATAGATATGGTTTGATAAAGTTATAGGCACTTATACAGTATTTATTTACGTGATACAGACTGAAAAGTTGAGATAGGTTGCAGGACTTTTTGTATGATCGACGCATAAAAGTGTGAAATTTGACAGCTTTAGAAGAGGGAGGGACTTGCAACTCAGCGGCCTGGGCTGTCGAGTCTTACAGGACGCCTTACATCATCATCAGCCTTTAAATGTTCCCACTGCTGACACACACACACTGTGACACAGGCCTCCTCTCTAGGAGAGAGAAAGGGCCATAATCCACCACGCGGGCCCAGTGCGAATTGGTGGATGTCACATGTCTTCGAATTTTTTGGTTCTAGGACATGCCGGTTTCCTCACGATGTTTTCCTTCTTCGTTTTGAGAGCAGTGGTGATGAAATAAATTACACAAAGTTATGCGCCTGGCTGGGTTTGAACCCGCAACCTACAACTCGTAAGCGTTACCACCTTTTTTGGGGTTCCGCAGTCAACAAGGAACTGCCGTTGCCTCATGCGTGCGGTCTACTTTGCTAACATTACTGCTTCGCAGAAGGAGACGACCTCCTGTTACTCTTCCTCCCTCAGGACCGTGTCCTGTAGCTGAATAAGGGTCGACGTGAGAGAAATGGGCGCCTAAGGAATCGCTCACGCGGTGTGCCTAGGTGCTTAGGACCAACACTACTTGGCTACTGGCCCTTGGAGCTGGCCCGGTGTATATATCTGCAACCCATAACATCCCTCCTCCTGGGGCTAGGGTTGATCCGAAAGCGTAACTCCAGGGGTCTGGAACTAAGGCTAGGACGAAACGGGGTAGGTGGTTTAGTCAGTAAGAGTCTGAAACTTTCTCGCTGATTTTTACCAACCATAAAAAGAAACCCGCAACATCCCTAGGGTGATTATGAACACACATACGTCTTTCTTTATTACTAGCTTTTGTCAGCGGCTTCGCCCGCGTACATAAAATATAGCCTATGTCACTCAGGAGTAAAGCAGCTTTCTATTGTTGCCAAAATTTTTCTAATCGGACCAGTAGTTTCAGAGATTACTTCCTACAAACAAAAAACCAAACTTTACCTCTTTATTGTATCAGTGTAGATAACAGAAACACAACAACACAAATACAAATGAAACTAAACACAAGGTTTCATCATTCGTGTCATTATAATTATCGCCAAAAGTGAAAACAGCTAATCGTTTCAGGTTTTTCTTAAACTTTTCCTTAAACTTAATCAGTGCAATCAATCATTTCATTGATTAATTAAATTATGAATCTTATTCTTATTCTTATCACAGTCAAGCTCTTATTATCGAAATAAGATATCACAATATCTTGCACGTTGCATAGCTATCTATTTGAACGTTTTAATCCGGTGGAGGGTCGATCCGGTACATGAAACACTATCAATTTGTAAAGATAAAATTTAAAAATAAAATAGGTACTTTTTTTTCTAAAACTCGAATTAATAAACGCATGTATAAAATTAATTTATTTAAGGAAACTTCAGCTGAGCGAGTTCAATTACCTGGAGGTAGTAGCAGACAAAATTCTTCACCAAATCGACATTTTTTTTAATTTGTTGTAAACTAATGCTTGAGTGCGATCCCACCTGATGGTAAGCAGTGATGCAATCGTTGATGGTAAGGCACACTAGTTTATAAAAAGCCTATTGTTGTTTCTGCACCACCCTAAGGTCGACTGGTAGAAAATGCCTAAGGCATTAAGTCCGCCTTTGTACAGTCTTTTGTGCATAAAGTTTTAATAAATGAATAAATATTCATTCTATTGTTCATCATTTCACCCGGAACACGTCCACGGCTGGACATATCGAATTTAGTCCACGCTACGCTTCTGGGGAACTTAGATGGAGCAAAGGCGTAAAGCAAGATAGCTCGTATCGCAACCCTGCGGTCGTCCACTTCGTCGCTTACCATTAGGTAAAAAAATGGTCAAAAGAGCCTATATATTATAAAAAAACCTCGGTTTGCAAGGCCGTGGGGAAGGCGAGGGATTAGGCTACTGGGTTCTCCCCCAAGAATGAACTCCATGCAAGAAACAGTCTTATGCGTCTCGCATCCATCAGATTCCCGCGACCCTCGCCAGGTCATCGGTACACCTTGTGGTAGGCCTTTTTTTATGATGGGCAAAAATCATCCAATGACGAAACTCTTCGGCGGAGCGGGAAACAGTATCAGACACTTACTAACTAAACAGCCCACCCCGTTCCTTCTTTGCCATTCACAGTGGGGCCAAGCCTTCCTTTCAGAAAGAGACCTTGGGCCCCAGTAAGATGGGATGGGTGTGTGTCCCATTACATGCTACTGTGATGACTGTAAAGAGATCACATGCGTTACGAATTAGCGCACTGGCTTGTAAGACGTTCGCACTGTTCGTAGTTTAAATTTAAATATTTGAATGAAAAATAGTATGTTGTTTTATAAATCATTATTGTATGTCGAACTACTAATTAAAACTCAACGTGGGTTTTATTGCTGCTACTACGATCCTGGTGCTGGAGCGCCTCGAGGGAGAGTCCTCGAGTTGCTGCACTACCTATCACCACTATCACGGCAAAACACTTCAGGGTGCAGTGAAGTGTTACATTCAGTTTTTTGTTTTGTTAATGAATTAATCTACACTAATATAATAAAGAGGTAAAATTTGTTTTTTTTTTATTTGTCTGGAACTACTGGTCCGATTGAAAAAAAAAAATTGCACCAATAGAAAGGTGCTTTACTCCTGACTGACTTAGGCTATATTTTATGTACGCGGGCGAAGCCGCTGACAAAAGCTAGTGTTGTAATATTTTTTTCCTTGCATGCAACTCAATTTATAGGCATAACATAGCAACCTGTACATTTTAAGATTTATGTATGTATTGACTACCTATGTTACACAAATAATAAACGATTTTGATCTTTTGCCCTCAACTTTCCTTTGTACTACCAATCGCTCCATTGAGTCCTCGTTACTGTTAGCCTCGAACAAGATAAATATTAACTTTGTCCCAGACAACTCATATCATATTTGCATTTAAAATACGATACGAGTTACAACTGCTGCTCATATTCACGGTAAAGACACTAAAAAGGTATTAAATAATATAATCAAAACATAAATATTATAAAAACATTTATTATCAAGTTGTCAACAAATAAAAACGGGCTTAAGCCCGCTTTTATCATAATAAACTGCACGTGTACATAAATGAGCACATTACATATAACTAAGAGAGCAATATAATATTATTACATACTAAGACATATTATAGACGAAACATTGTCATAATTTTACAATACACTTACTCGAAAATCAACTCTTACATTTTTAACCCCTTGACACCCTAGCGAGCGCCGGCGTTCGCGGGTACTATAGCGAACGCCGGCGTTCGCGGGTATTAACGGAAACAATTAACGTACAATATTTGATTTTTTTTTGTAGGGTATTTTGATATTTATCCAAGAACGTAAAAAAAAAAGTTTTTATAGACAAATAACTTTCCGTTAATACCCGCGAACGCCGGCGTTTGCTGTAGTACCCGCGAACGCCGGCGTTCGCTTGAGGGGAGAGGAGACACGAAATAAACTGGTTTCTGCACTAGAGCGGAAAAGAGTGCGAAGTCACCCTTGCCATAATTAGTGACAGAGAAGTTGAAAGGGAATCGTTGGTCTAGGTATGGAGGGATGAAACACATGTTACTAAAAAGGTTAAGAGTATACCTACATGTGGATGGATGGAGAGAGAGAGGGAGGCCAAAGAAAAGATAGATGGATTGTGTGAGGAGTGATATGAAGGAAAAGGAAGTTAGAGATGACGGACATCAACCCGGACGTCACGTCGTCCGGGTGTGAAGTAGAAAACGTATTTGCGCAGACAATCAAATTAACATGGGAAAAGGTTAGAAAGATGAATGGACCCTTGCTAAAATCGATCGTATTAGCTTGGAGACACCGCGACCCCCACGTGTCACGCATCAACCCCTGTTTATTTATATCCTAGTAAGTGTATTGAAAACCGTCGTTTGATATACATGGAAATTTGTAACTGTAACACTCTTCTCCATAAATTCCTCGGTCGCAATTATAAGCTTTCTCCACTTGTATCATAATTATGCCAATTCCATATAAAAAAAAAATTAACTAACTAATGATTGTCTACCTTTGTCTGGCTTATTTTTTACATTTTGCTACTTACCTAGATAAATTTGGTACATATAGTACATTTAATAAATAAATATATCTAAAACACATTTTTATACTAATTAATGACAACAAAAACGAATGATTATTTTTTGAGCGATGCGAAAATTACAAATAATATATTTTCAATTGCAAATTGATTTTTGGATATAATTTTAAATTTTTACAAAAATCTCATAAACGTTTCAATTCATATGCAATATTTTTTTTCCTAAAATCTAAACTATTTACAAAAAGTATGCCATCAGTTTCTCCGTACTCTTGATTCAGGAGTGCCGAGAGCCTCTGCTTCCGCAAGGGTATCAGGCATCTTCGTGCCGAGGGTCTCAGGCTGCGTGAGTACCAAGATTCCGGAGAGGAAGCCCATAAAGGCAAACATCAGTGAGGGTATACCGGGCCAGTAATCCATCTGTTAAAGAGAAACGTGGTTTACGTTAGCTGTTAATACTAATGCTATTTCAGTTCAGCTGTGTTTGCGTAGTTCATTAATATGTTAATTTTGGCTGCCTAAAACGTCTAGTACTTCGTCATGTACCAGATCAACTCAGGGTGGATGAAATGGCGACAGGTCTTTGGAAAATACGATCCAGAGATTTATGTAGCTACTTTCACCAAATGATGCTTGAAAAAAATACACATTCCGAAATGAATGCAAGATTCTAATTTGCTGTGATCTTTCTGAAGCTTTTGATACCTTGTCCTTTACAAGTTAATCTGGAGAACACGTGGTTATTTGGGGAAAACAGTTTGAAAAGATTTCCCAGTGTGAACTGTGACATCTAATCTTTTTAAAACCTAATAATAAAAAGACAACATAGTCAGAATGTTTAGTGAAAGTAGGGGTCCCACAACACACTATGCTAGGTTCACTTCTGTTGTAAATATAATAATAATAAAAATGGACTAGTAAACTGAGGATATGTTAATTATAACAATCAGTGGCGTAGTCCCACAGGATAAAAGAAGGCTTTTTTACAAATGTTGGTTTATTCTATGAGATGGTTGTGGCAATTTTTACCTGCCGCTGTACCGTGAAGGCCCCGTGTCATTGATAAAGCAGATACGGCGGTAGCTACGACCCTGATAACAATGCTAGATCAGTTTTAAGAAATGTGACTAATACTTACCAGTACTGGTGTAAGTGGTGCGATGATGGAGCCGACTCGACCAACCATGGAAGAGAAGGCGAGGAGACGGTGACGGTACTGCGTCGGGTACAGCTCCGACGTGTACAGGTATAGCGACGTGAATACCGTGGAGATAGCGAATTTACCGAGCAGGTAAATGATGAGACGCAGCGTTGAAAGATCTGAAACAAATCAAAACAAAATTTGTGGTTGGGGTTTCAGGGATAAAAAATAGCCTATGTCCTATTCCGCAGTGTATCCTATGCCTGTGCCAAATTTCATCCAGATCCGTCCTGCCGTTTTGGCGTGATTGAGTAACTAACATCCAAACATCGTATCTTTCGCATTTATAATATTAGTAAGATTTGCTATAAAATTTCTGGACTCAATTTACTCTATAGTGAAAGTATAATTATATTAAATACTTAGTTTTGTTTGTAATTATTGTATGCCTATTTGGCTGGACATAATGGAACCCCTAAGAATCCCTTACCAATAAAAAACGATGACTATGACTATGACTATAATTTTTTATTATGTTTTAACTTCTGTATGTGATCTATGCCCACAATAAAGACATTCTGATTATAATTCCAAATCAAGAGAATTCTTTTTCTACCATTTCAAAACCTATTTTAAATATTATTAATAACTATTTATACTAAAATTATTCAGTTATCGAAATACTCTTCCATCCACCCACCTACAAGACTATTGCCACGTTGAATGGCTATGCTAATTTTTTTGGGCATGCAAAGTGTGGATCTATCGGCGTTTTTCTAACTTGATACTTTATGGATTTAAAGATGCAAAGGCGGAGTTAATCCCTTAGGCATTTTCTATCTATCAAGTTATAGATGATGCAAAGAAAAATAGTGTTAGGTTC
The DNA here is from genome assembly GCA_029852875.1 of Mythimna loreyi. Lineage (NCBI taxonomy): Eukaryota > Metazoa > Arthropoda > Insecta > Lepidoptera > Noctuidae > Mythimna > Mythimna loreyi. The sequence continues at coordinate 10,062,613 of CM056807.1, read as the reverse complement.
AATAAAAGAGAGAGAAAAGGTGAATATCAAGATATACAAATAAATTGCAGATACAGTACAATATAAATATAATATACTACACACATATTATGCACATTTTAATGAACGAAATATACAAAGTTGACAAAACTCGACAAAAGTGTATGGAGCAGCGGGTTTTTTTTGTGATTTTTGGGTTGGTCTCATAGTAAAAGTTTTTCATGTTGGTGTGTATAATGATCCTTTTTAAGGAAAACCCATCTGTCGTATCAAATTTGTATAACTGCCTACTGAAAAAAGGTTCGAATTGACAAACAGAGAAACATTATCGTTGCGATGATACTACAGACAACTTCTTACGAATATGCTTTCAAAACTCAATCTTGAATTACAATCAGTATGTTTTTAAATTCTTTGGAAAAAAACAAAGGATTAAAATAGATAGTGGCCCCCCTGTGGCGATCGTCCGTGACATATCCATCAATTAAAATTATCATATGAAAGTAATCATTTGTTGATATTCACGTAGGTACGAGTTGTTGTTTAGTGAGATATCATTATTAATTATTTTATCATTTAGATCTACCCGATTGTTCGAAAGCTAGGCTTCCATGGCAACTAGAGGTTGTTTTGAAGTGGGAAATCACCCAATGACTTCTATAAGCGGTATGGTCATGTGATGAGGTGAGATGAAACGGATGAAACGCATGTTACGAAAAGAGTTCTGAGTTTACACATAGATGGATGGAGAGGAAGAGGGAAGCCGAAGAAGAGATGGATGGATTGTGTGACGAGTGATATGAAAGAAAAAAGAGAGAAGAAAGTGACAGGACAGAGTGGAAGAAAACAACATATTGCGCCGAACCCAAATAATATGAGATAAGGGTTAGATGATGATGACTTCTATAAGCGGAGCGTTGATTCTAGGACTACTGGTTTCCTTTTCAGGAAATCCACTCGGCAGCAAGTATCGGCCCTACGGTTTGACGGGCCTGTTGTTTTTCAAATATTTTAATTAGTGATGTCATGCTTTCGATTCCCACCCAAGAAAAATGTTTGTGTGATAAGCGCGATCATTTATTCAATATCTGGGTGTTATTTAACTATAATATGCTTGTATTAAGACATTTATAAATATGTTTATAAGCTGTCTAGTACTCATAAGCTCTGTTTAGCTTGAGGCTACATGGCGTTATGTGATAGTTTTGGGAAAAAATGAAAAAAATCTGATCCCATTGTTTTCTTTTACCGACTATAAGTAGTATCTAAATTCAAAATATTTGTAGATGTTCTTTGGTTTAAGTGTCCAAATAACCAGATGTCCAAATAATCGCAATACAAAATATAAGTAACTAGTAAATATTTTTTTACAAAATATACAATAATTTTTGAAGAGTTTCGTTCTATATCTTTGAAATTCATCATCAGATCAAAACAATATTTCTATGAGACCAACTTGGGACTATAATATTTCAATTAAAACAATTTTTCAAAATCAGGCTACAATATTATCCGAGATATCGGTATCTTTTTAGTTTAAAATGCCGTCATCTTTTTCCTAAAAGTATTTTTGTTTCACTATTGGTTGAAGTAAAAAGGGGTGGATATCAGACTTGGCCTGTTGTCCAAGGGACATTATAGTTCGTTTTTAAATCCTAGACTACGATTTGACAACTTAAAATGTCATACTCCAGAAAATTGGGAACATATTTCTAGAGTGTGACATTCTGAGTTGTTAAATCGTAGTCTAGAATTAAAAAACGAACTATATAAAGGATGCTTTTGACATTGCTGATAGCATCTTCTTTATCGTAACTCATGTAATTATCTATATAAGCAGCTTTCTTTGTTTAAATCACTAATAAACACGTGGTATATTGAATACAAATGTATTTAAATTTAAACATCGGTGATTCAAATAATCGTGAGAGATAAAATCAAAATCTTTTTTAATCTGTTATTTATTTTAATTTTTTAATCTGTGTTTTGATATTAATTGGAATTAATCAATCAAAGAATATTAAGATAATAAACGCATGAATTGAATGGGTGTATTATAATAATATCAGTTTCTTGAGATTTTTGTTTACGATACTAATTATTTTGTAAACATTATCACTATAGGAAATAAAACATAAATAGTTTTCAATGTCAAATTATTATGTAAAGTAAATATTTAAATTCGGCTCTAAAAGATAACCTAGATAGATATAAAAACATATTCCATAGTCCAAAACCTATATCTATAGTGTCCTTCATAGAAACCATAATTATTATTAAATTTGAGACTATGTTGAAGACAAGTTTGTTTGTTGGCTTCCCTGTTAGCTGATTGAGAGTACTGTATTTCAATTTTCATTTTTTTTTTTGCAATGAATTATATTTATTAAGTGTTTTACAACTGTGTTATTTATTATTGTTTTTTTTTATAAAGTTATTTTATGATGTATTTAAAAGGACAGGATTAGTAGATTTTTTTTTAAATTTGATCCATGTCCCTTTTACATACTTATTAGTTACTAAGTTCACTAGTCTACACTATTTTCTTATACTTTATAATAATGCATTATAGAATAATTGTAAAAAAAAATATATATAAGTAATCGATGAGTTTTCTGCCGATTTTTCTCTGTATGAAACGATTAATTGGAACCGTGCACCAACTTTTGAAGTTTTATAAGTGCCCTTGAAGATTTGTGTGAAATATAAGATTTGAAATCAAAATTGATTAATACGATCACGCCCACTTTCGATGATGTACTTATTAAAAAAGATAAACAAATCCGGGTTTTCATTAATATTGTTAGGTATTATACTGACCAGATAAATACATGATAATCCTCTTATTGAATAAATTGATCAAACAAAACAGAAACACGTGAGAAATAAATTACAAAATATATATATGTGAACAAGCGAGTTGATGTAACTTCGTACGAGTGTTATAAATCTATAAAAAGCTCTTATATCCTTTATTGTACATGAATTAAAAACAAAACAAAAAAGGTGATGTACACAGGCGAGCTTAACCCATAGTTGGGTTTTCTTACAGCAGACCTTTTAAAAACATAATGAAATTTTAAACACGAAGCTCATTATTTATCTACAATAATATACTCAATAACTTCTGCATTTTTCTTTTTTGTAATCCATTTGTATAAAATTTCACAAGATCAATATGGACCCTGTCGGGCACAGCACAATTAGGAGAGAGGAGTCATAATATTATTGAAAATAATGTTTAATTATTTTAATAATGTTATGAAAACCAAATTTTAAATGTCACGGAATAGTAATAAAATAAGTCAAATAATATGCATGTACCTACTAGCTTTTTTAGCCCGCGGCTTCGTTCCCGGCAATATAAAAATGTGATAAATGTAGAACCGCTCGACTGACTTTGTGCAAACTTCACATAAACCATCTACTAAATAGTCCGAACAAAGCCTAAACATTTGGTTTGGATAGGGGAGCTCGTTCTTTAGTTATAAAATTACAACGAAAAGTGGCGTTGATTTTTATATATATTGATTACTAGCGACCTGCACCAGCTTCGCACGGGTACTGATATTGAATATATTACGCATGTCTTATACACATAAACCTTCCTCTTGAATCGCTTTACCCATTAAAATCCGCATCAAAATCCGTGGCGTACTATTAAAGATCTAAGCATACATAGGGACGAAGCAACTTTGTTTTATACTAGATATGTAATGATGATGATACAGGCGATGTCAGTAACCTTAATTCTCCTGCGGATATTTTCATTCCTAGGGTCCTAGTATGCTGTTTTCATAAAGTCGTCATTCCAACACCACAACACGCTTCATTCCTAGGGCCCTAGTCAGCTATTTCCATAATATTGTCATTCCAACATGATCCCATTATCATTTTGCTAAAAGTTTGTAATCTTCTTCTATCTTAACTTACGTCATACGCAAGATATAAATTTCCCTACTATTATGCTATGCAGTGGCACTGATTGATCATTGGAAGGCATAATGACGCAATTATATAAGTAGATTACCAATCATATCAAAATAAACAATTATGAGAACAATAATAGACTATTCTGACAATATTGTAATAACAGACTTGAAGCTATGGTGCGATTGACGCAAGGAAACTGTAATCATAGCCCTTTCCGTTATCCTTAGGGTGACTATAAACCTTATAATGAAGCCATTTGATGCCCAGTGTGAGTAACCATGTTTCAGAGACATAACAAGCGCGCATAGACCTTAGTGTTGAGACACTGTGGTATTTTGGACGAGGAGACACCTCGCAGCTTCCCGAAAGCTGCCAAGTGAGTTAGATTCGACAATTGATCTCTTTCCTGAAATAAGGTCTACTCAACTATACCATTTGTCCTAGGTAAATGTTAGTCATCCACAACTTCAAGTGTAAGTGTAGAGTCTTCGATCTTGAACACAAACCAACAAAACAAAACACAACACAATAAACTTACCATTAGGAATGAAAGCGAAGGCGATATTGCAGGCAGCACAGAACAGGTACCCTACAGAGAGCGTAGGCTTTCTGCCAAGCCTGTCCAGCACGAGGACCGCAGTGTAGAAACCAGGGATCTCAATGGCACAGGTCAAAATGTAGTTCAGATGCATGGTGTCAGATAGACTGGTGGCGTTGATGGAGAGGCCGTAGTAGACGAAGGTGGTGGTGATCCACCAGACTGGGGTGGTGCAGATACGACGTAGGAGCACACGGGAACGGAAGATGGCGGTGAAGAGGTTGGGAACATCGGCGTCGTCTACCACCTGCAAATAACAGAGGTTTTAATGCGTGCGTTGATGGAATTCTATCTGGGAAGCTTGAAGAAAAGGAAACTTGGAAGTGAAGGGAAGAAAATTAAATTTAAAAATAATATATCTATTTGAACTGTCTTAATATCACACACTAGAATAGGGCTCCCCTAAAATATTTTTAAATCCATTATATTTTTTTCGTAAATAATCACTTCAAAAGTAACTAGGATGAACAGTTTTTGAATTATTTTTTTAAAGTTCTGATCTAATTTTGTAATTTAACCGTACCTACATGCAAACATGTTTTTTAAACTTAGTTTACAACAATTATCTTCTTTCAAATAAAAAAAAAAAAAATTAAAATCTGTTCACGCAATCCAAAATTACTATTATTATTACTACACACATGGGAAATTGGGTTACTAATTTATACATGGGCTACTTCGCACTGTTGAATCGTAGTTTAAAGGTCTCTGCACACAGCGGGCGCGGCGCGGCGGGACTGGACGGCGACGCGACGACGCCTTAAGGACGACGACTTAAGGGTTCTGTTACATTGTGAGAAATTTGTGACGGGCGGGAAACTACGATACCCTACAGTGAGCGTGGTCCCTACATTGAGCGTGGTCCCTACATTGAGCGTGGTCCCTACATTGAGCGTGGTCCCTACATTGAGCGTGGTCCCTACATTGAGCGTGGTCCCTACATTGAGCGTGGTCCCTACATTGAGCGTGGTCCCTACATTTAGCGTGGTCCCTACATTGAGCGTGGTCCCTACATTGAGCGTGGTCCCTACATTGAGCGTGGCCCGACACTCTCTTGGCCGGTTTTTATACATAAGTAGATTATTTAATACTGACCTTGACCGGCTCTGGTGGGTTACAAAGCGCTTCCATGGACTTCTCACTGATCGTGGTCCTGTTCCGTTTGGCCACCCGCTGCAGTACTACCCTTGCTCTATCATACTTCTTCTGGGAGAGCAACCACCTCACACTCTCAGACAGGACCCAGTAGTAAGAGATGATGAGCAAGCAAGGGATGTGAAGAGTCAGGATCATGTATCTCCAGGGTTCGATGAGCCAGGCCACACTGCCAAGAATGACCTGGCCGACGGCGAACATGGATGTGCATGTGGCGCTGGTCACTACACGGTATTTCGGGCCCACGAATTCAGTAGCTGGAATAAAGATAATATTGTATTCTTGATGGCTTAAAAAAAATATTTCTTTAGCTAAACATCAGCTAGGCCAGTCTAATAACCTGTAGGTACTTAGTACGCAACGATCGACAGCTACCTACAAGGTCATTGATTGAATTGTTTAGGTACTTAAAGATATTAATTTCGTACATGCGTATATCAATACGAGATTATAAAAAAGATTTATTTTGTATGCATAAATATTACAAGAAATATTTGTTTAATAATTAACTAGCGCCCTGCCCCAGCTTTGCACGGGTACTGATACTTAATTTATTATGCATGTATTATACACATAAACCTTCCTCTTGAATCACTGTATTTATTAAAAAAAACTGCATCGAAATCCGTTGCTCAGTTTTATAGATCTAAGCATACATAGGGACAGGGAGACTTTGTTTTATACTATGTAATGATAATTATTATACTAAAAATACCTAATCTAATAAAGCGTCAAAATACTAATTAAATATAAAAAGAAGTACTTTATTTTTTATGTTATCTTTACAAATCGATACTGTTTCATGTACCGGTTTGACCCTCCTCGGGATTAAAATGATCAAAATTTAACGGAGTATACTAAAACTTACCAAAGATATAAGAAGAGCTGAAAGTTCCAGCCCCAAACGTGGTCTGCAGAAGCTGAAGAGTCAAGTACATGGGGTAGTTCACGGAGAAGGCTCTGATGATGCCGAAGATGGCCAGGTTCGTGACGCTGATGACGAGGGCCACACGTCTTCCGAAGGTATCGGAGACGTAGCCAGCAAAGGGTAGTACCAGGAGTGTACCCACGCTGCTCAGGGTACCAGCTAGGACACGGAGCCAATCTTGACAACCCAGGTCGAACTGAAAAAGAAAAATGTTTTAGCTTCATACTTATATAAAATTACAGTATTTTTTGAGGTGGAAAATCAATCCAATGACTTTTATGGCGAGCTACCCAATGCTCGTCGTCCGCAAGCCCATACCTACGGTTTTTTAATATTATGCGGAATTTATCACGCTTGCGTAACCTCCGCAAATGTTCTTTTTCATACAAGTATTTATAATAATGCGTGCAATACGCGTGCGGGACGCGTTTTTTTTTGCCTTTTGAAATTTTCTGCACGCGGAGCAAATCCGCATGCGTTTTAAAATCCGCATGGTTTTTAAAACACCCATACGGTGGTTGGAAATCGAGGTCCTGTACCCTAATGGGTAGCTTACCGTCCGGACTAAGTCTGAGTCGTGGAAACACGCGTCAAAGAGATGCCGAAACCGAAGCCTATTGGAGCTATAAGTACGCTTCCAAAAGGCATACTTAGAGGCTTGCAGCGAAAGGCAAAGAAGGAATTAAGGACTGGGTCTCAGTCTTAGTCAGTAAAGATCTAACAAGCTCGCCCGTTCCGCCCTGGAACGTGTATAGTCATTTGATGACATAAATTAGTACTGACATACATGTAAATCTAATTAGCTACAATAATAATTAATTCATTCCACGAATTGTTATTTAGTCTTCATCCTCTCTCCTAACTGTGCTGTGCCCGATATGGTCCATATTTATCTTGAAAATATTTATACCACCTATATGTCCGCCTTTGAACTTTTTATGTGCATAAAGTTTTTATAAATAAATAAATGTACCTATGTACCTACATATGGAATGCAATAAAGTATTGAGTATTGATGATATTCCAACAACAAAAAAACAAATGCCGTCCAATTTCAGTTACTTACATCATAGACGCAGGAGTTGTCTCTTGCATAAACGAACCCCTCACAGTCCTGCTCATTGGTACCGAAGATATCGGCTGGGCAGTAGTCCAGGGTACCGTTACCTCCAAGAGGCTCGTACCGGGAACAGGACACGAAGCCATTCGCGTTGTCTGCAGCTGGAATTGCGTTGGTAATCCATTCCGGACTGAAGTATTCGCTCTTTTTCGTTTCTCCACATTCTGGTACCTGACATCTGTGAATGGAATAAAATTAATTAGTACGAATCATTCGAAGTCTTTTTATGGTAGGTAAAAATCATCCAATGAAGAATCCCATCCTTGTGCGGAGCGGGAAATAGTGTCAGACTCTTACTGACAAAACAACCTACACCGTTCCTAAGTCGCCATATATCTATATATCTATAATATCCTTCTTTTTAGACACGAACCCTTGGCCCCAGTTGGCTTCGACCCTTCTGGACGGTCCCTATGGTTTGCTGACAGCTCCTTGAGGCGTAGGGAACAGTACGCGCCGTCGACGACTAGGCTTAAGGCTAGGCCGAAGCCGATTTAGTATCGGTTATCATCATGATCATCATTTCAGCCGTAAGACGTCCTCTATTTGGACATAGGCCTCCCCCAAAGCCTCAATGAACGGTCCAGTGAGAGGACATGCCGGTTTCCTCACGATGTTTTCAGTGGTGATGAAATAAATTACACAAAGTAATGTGCCTGGCTGGGTCCGACCACAACAACCCGCGACCTACAACTCGTAGGTCGGGGCCTTTACCACTCGGCCACCACTGCTCTCAAAGAAGCATCACTGAGCTAGTTCAACTTTAACACTCACCTGTGAGGAATGGCAGCTGCAGAGAAGATATACTCGCTCATGAAGGCAGACATGATGAGGGGTATGGAGACGAGAAGCAAGTTCAGCATCTGGTAGCGACCGAACTGCCCCAACTCGTTTATCAACACATCATCCAGGTCTAGAGGTCTTTCGGGCAAGCTGCCTTTCCGGTCACCAGGACCCTCAGACTTACTGGCCCTGGGTTCTTCAGCCATGGTTAAGTCCTTTTTATTTTTCCACTTTTTTTGAGGCTTGGTTCTTCAGTTAGAGCCTGGTGACTTCAACCAGGAGCTCTGAGGAAGTGAGCTAAAGTATATCGGAGTGAAGCAAGAGGAAGTCTTATCAGTAAATAGAGGATTATTATAATATAGAGGCGAGTGAGGTCATTGGGAACAGTCAAGTCAAATTTAATACCATTTTTTTTATTGTGGGAAAAATCATCCGATATCTCGCCACCCGGCCGTCCGGTAACCGTCCGGGCCAAACCCGAGTCGATGGCGTACGACTGGGCCTCAATTATATGTCAACCGAAAAACTGGGTCGAAGCTTACTGGAGTTATCATATGGGCGACTTCCGAAAGTTAAACCTGGGGCCCTGGAAAGATTAACAGCCTGCCCTAACGCTCCACCCCAGAGAGGATAAAATAATTAGAGGATTTTTCCACCTTTAAATAAATCGTAGGGACTCTGCAAAAAAGGTGAAGCCTACTGGGGCCCAGGGTCTCTTTCTGAAAAGAAGACTTTAGCCCCAGTGCGAATGGCAAAGAAAGAACGGGGTGGGGTGTTTAGTTAGTAAGAGTCTGACACTGTTTCCCGCTCCGCCCAAGAGCGGGATTCGTCATTAGATGATTTTTGCCCAACATAAAAAAACCTTTAATTAAATAATACACTGTCCATCTTTACTCACTCTCCCCTATTAAAATCAGCGGTAAGCCGATTGAACTGATTTTAGAGATAGTACATGTTTATCGTGGACAAACGTGCCCCTCGCATGTCGTGCGAGGACATTGTGGAGGTGATAGTTGCTAAGGATCTCGCGCAGACTTCGAAGAGTATAAGACTAAGTGCTGGATCAGACTGGCAGTGCGGTGCGGGAAGTGACAAGGGTGCGGGATAGAATGCGATTTGGTTGGCCACACAGGGAGTGCGGTTCGGAGAGCAGCGGGCGGTCAAAGTTAGGGTTGCCAGACCATAAAATGAAAAGGCCGGACTGCGCACTATATAAGGCCGGACATTTTGCCCTAAAAGCCGGACATGTTTTTTTTATTGCCAAACAATGTTTTTACAGCTGGGCTGTTAAAAAAAGTATTTATACGTGATGTAAAGTGAGGATGAGATCGAAGACGGAGTGTGCGGTGCGCGGTCCGGAAGACAGTTTGCTCTCCGCTCGCCCTTGTCCGCTCGGGTCGGGCGCTCGTCCGCCCATCATCGTACGAATCGCCACTCTGACAAAAAGCCTGACAAAAACCGGACAGGCCGATCACGTACATATTTGGCCGGATGCGACCGCAAAAAGCCAAACATGTCCGGCTAAAGCCGGACACCTGGCAAGCCTGGACAAAGCCCCCCAGCTTTGCACGGGTACTGATACTGAATATATTATGCATGTATTTCATAAACCTTCCTCCTTGAATCACTCTATCTATAAAAAAAACCGGATCAAAAAATCATTGCGTAGTTTTAAAAATTTAAGCATACATAGGGACAGGCTACTTTGTTTTATACTATGTAATGATAAACCATTTACAGGCACTTTTGAAACGTCAAGTCTGTCTGTCCTAAAAAAAAAGATGCTAACTGCACATTCCCATAGCAAAGTTTTTTTTATGTTTGGCAAAAATCATCTAATGACGAATCCCGCTCTTGGGCGAAGTGGGAAACAGTGTCAGACTCTTACTGACTAAACAACCTACCCCGTTCCTACGTAGCCATTATATACCAGGGCTAAATCCTTCTTTTCAGACACGAACCCTTGGCCCTAATTGACTTCGACCCTTCTGCAGGGTCCTTACGATTTGCTGACAACTCCTTGAGGCGTAGGGATCAGTGCACTCCGGCGGCTGAAGCCGATTTAGTATCGGTTATCATCATGATCATCATTTCGGCAGAAAGACGGCCACTGTTGGACATAGGCCTTCTCCAAAGCCACAACGAACGGCTCTGTGCGTCTCGCATCCACCAGGTCATCGGTCTACCTTGTAGGACCGCGACCGTCAAAATATGATTAGCACGGGCTACTATTTATGTCGAAGAACCGTCACTTTCGTGGGCCGGAGCTGGCCCGCGGGACCAAGCCTTCCTTTCAGAGAGAGACCCTGGGCCCCAGTAGGCTTCAACCTTTTTGCAGAGTCCCTACGGTTTTGCTGACAGCTCCTTGAGGCGCGCGGGAACAGGGGGCCTTAGACAAAGTCACATTCTCACTAACGATAACGAAATTCGAAACTCCGAAATGTATGGAACTGACATAATGCCTTCGAAAAGTCACGTGGTCAAACGTTTTCGATTCGCTAATTGTTATTAGTTGTTTATACGTCAAATTGGACGTTTTAATTCGATAATCATAGCCAAGAAGTTGTTATTTTATCGAACCAACACTTCGACTTATCGATATGTTAGTCGATGTCACTTTGTCTACCATTTTGTGGTCGACATCGTTAAGGCGAAATCGAACTTAGAAATGGATTCGACACGGAGCGATTGCCACTTGTCTAGGGCCCTAGAGCGTTATAAGGAGTGTGTTGCAGATTATTACCATTTTACCTTAACCTTTTTTGAATAGCGTAATTGGAAATATAATAGAAAGACAATATGTCCACAATATATGTCCACAACTATCACACAACGCCATCTAGTCCCAAGCAGAGCTTGTGTTATGGATACTAGACAACTGATAAACATACTTATATATTTTTAAATACATACATATTATAGATAAATTACACCCAGACACTGAACAAATGATAGTGCTCATCACACAAACATTTGTCCTGGGTGGGAATCGAACCCACGACCTCCCGCATAGCAGTCAGGGTCACTAACTACTAGACTGACAGGCCAGTCAAAATAGGTTGGGGCACTAGAGTTTAGCCTGGTTTAACCACTAATTTGCCCTCAGTAGCTCTTGTGTTCTAGGGTTACAGTCACTCTTTCGGCAATTCTTGAGATTACTACTGTTTTTTTTTATATTATTATATTATATCTAGTCCATATTAGGCGGTTCACACACTGCCCCGTATCACGCTGCATGTTGCGTTTCAACGTATCTACGCGCGTACTTGCGGGAGTGCAAATCTGCATCATCGTGCGTGTTTTATACGCACACACGCGCGTAGCTGCGTTTTGTAAATTCACGCACGGCGGCTCTCATTTATTCGCCGTTCTCTGTGGTGGTCGTGCAGTACTGAGCATCACGATAGTTTTGATAGAAATAGTTAATAGTGTGGAACTCATTCAGGACGCTGCCATTATATTAACTGTTTGGTTTTTGTACGGTCACAAATACACACACAAAAACAAATGTTTCTCCGCGTGTATGCGCGTGATCCGCATGAACGCGCATGGATGCATTTTCGGTTTGTTAGACTATGCGTGTTTTCCATACAGACGGAGATACTTACAAGCAACGGAAGAACACGCATCCACGCGCTACGCTGCATCATGCGGGGCAGTGTAAGAATCGCCTTACCCATCCCACGACTCGGCAAAGGTCTTCTTCTGTTCCTCGCTTTCTCATTCCAGTTCTTCAAGAAGACATCCAGGTCGTCCCGCCATCTCCTTCGTGGACTTCCACGGCACCGCGTCGCTGTGGCCGGGCACTAATTAAATGTGTTGTACGTACCTATAGCTCGTTGGACAAATGGACATGAGGTAGACATGTCTTGTCCAGTCATATTTAAACTCTTGAGCTTCAAGCTAACGCTACGTATTTATATTATGTCTCGAACTAGGTTTCTGCCAGCGGCTTCGCCTGCGCAAATATAGATTTTCGTTCTAACTTTGTACACGCGTTTCATCCTTTTTGGGAGTGAATTTTGGAAAATCCTTTCTTAGTGTTCACCTGCGTCATAAAAGGAAGACTTGTGCAAATTTTTCACTTTCCTAGTTCTAGTAGTTTCAGCCAAGCGTTAATACTTATGTCAATCAGTCAGTTTCTCCTTTTATTTAGGTAAATAAATTACGGTATGCGAAAGGCTAAATTAACCTATTGAGTGCACATGAATGATTTGCGTTTTGGTGGTGTTTCTTTTATGCTACAAACAAGAAAAAAACATGAAGGCGCTTTTGTATTTAATTTAGTTTCCAAAAGATATCAGAGATGGCGCTAGTTGTTTAGCGTCGATGACGTATGTCACGTGACTAGTGCTTGATACTTGACGCTACTACTTGATGAGTACAGTACGGCCGTCGGATCTATAGTTCGTTTTTTAATCCTAGACTACGATTTGACAACTTAAAATGTCAAACTCCAGAAAACTGGGAACATACCTATTTCTAGAGTGTGACATTCTGAGTTGTCAATCGTAGTCTAGAATTAAAAAAACTAACTGTAGGCGAGTCTGAAGTTAGGCTCTGCGTATGATAATGCTTGAAAACTCGTAAAAATTAATGGTTTAACTTTATACAAATAAATGCATTTTTCTGTTGTTATTACTTTTAAAACCTGTTACTGTACTATACCACTTGTGTAATTTATTCATCATAGCCGCCATAATAAAAGATCAGAGTAGGAGAATTGAAATAAAACGACTTGTTATTTTATAAAAATGTTTAATTTTATTCACAAAAATACAAACGAAATTATATTGGTAACAAATAGTATTTATCCTAAAATAAATTTAGTAAGATTTATTTTAATCTACATTGATTTGTTCATACGTAAAATTTAAAAAAAATACGGTAAAAAACTAAGTTATAACCACAAAAATGTCATTTAATATTATATTATTATTGTATCTAGTCTGTACAGTCCCACTGTTGGGCAAAAACCTTCTATTGTTTCCCGCTCAGAGGCATTTCTTGACAATTCCTAAGGAAGACATCTATACATATATCTGTTTAGATATTTAGCTAAAAGTAAACCCCAGCTCATGTATTCTCAGAAGGTTGCAACCCTCTTAGCTATGTCTATAATTTATCTTTGACAGAACGGGGCCTTAAAACATGACGTGTTAAAATGTCAATCGTGTTAGCGACATATAGTTCGTTTTTTAATTCTAGACTACGATTTGACAACTCAGAATGTCACACTCTAGAAATATGTTCCCAATTTTCTGGAGTTTGACATTTTAAGTTGTCAAATCGTAGTCTAGGATTAAAAAACGAACTATAGGGGTGGATCTATACACCCTTAGTTCGATCCCTTAAACGATTCAGTTTAGTGACGTTCTTAAACACTGAGTCTGGATTTTTGGATGTTAAAAAAGGCAAAGTCTGTGATGTCAAAATAGATACCATGAATACAAAAATATTTTATTTATTATATATAAAAAATAATTACTTATTATATGTATAATTATTTCTTAAAACTAGTAATCATACAAAATTATTTATTAATTGTTTACCTACCGGATTTGTACGTAAGCATTTTATTTTTCATTTTATTATTATGATTTAGGTGTTATTCCAATAAGTACTTATTACAGTAATGTAAAAAAATAGTTCTTTAGATAAATTGTACTGTATTTCTTCACTAATTTAATTGAAAAGAAAGAAAAATAAAAAAAAAATGTCATTTGAACCATTGTCACAAAAAAAACAACCATAAACGCTTCCCGCCAAAACAACTGTCAAAATCTTAAAAAATAAAAATGTACGTTCGAAAACATAGACATAAAGAATGAATTTATACACACAAAGTTAACAACTCCTGTGGAAAGAGACAAAGTGACTTCACATGAAAAAAAAATATATATAAACTAGTACTTGACCGCGATACCACCTGATGGTAAGCAGTGATGCAATCGTTGATGATGAATCGCACTGGTTTATATATCCTTGAAGTTACCCAAGAAGATTTTATTTATTTATATTTATAAAAACTTCATGCATTCTCTACCAGCCAACCAGGGGTGGTGAAAAGAAAACGTGGCATCACATGGTATTGCATAGTATGGCATGGTATGGCATAGTATGGCATGGCATGTCTCTCTTTCTAACCATAGTCACTTCATACTTAAATAATAGTCAATTCTCTATGTCCATCGTTCAGAAACACTTAAACAAAGAGACTAATAAACGACGAATTTAGTCATAAACGCCATGATTATTAAAATAACGATTGAATGACTGAAGACATTACGGTTAGCAAAGCCAGGAACTGGTGGGTTAGTTCCTGTACAAGCTTGGAGATGTCTGATGAGTTCCATGTAGTTCCTTGCTGGCTCGTGGGTAGACGCGGTGGTGGGTTCCGTCAGGCCAATGGTGGAATCCTTGAAGAGTAAGTCCTTGGCTCCGTTGAGGGGAGAGAAGATTTCCAAGTTGATCAGCTGGTTGCCAGTAGCTGCTGTGTACCCGAAATAGAAGTCCAGAGAGTCGAAGAGAGTGTTCAAAGCGTGGTATAGAGGGTCGTTTCTGGAAATAGAATAAATTATAAGAAAATGGTAAGTTACTGTCGGGATTTTTTGAGTGAAGTTCAGTGACTGTTTTTATAGTACAACTTCCAAACAGCGCCATCTAGTTTCAAACTAAGCAGAGCTTGTTGCTATGAGAACTAGAGAACTGATACACATACTTAAATATTTTTAAATACATCAAATTATAGATAAACTATTCGTACAACCAGACACAGAACAAATGATCGTGCTCATCACACAATCATGTCCTGGGTGGGAATCAAATCCACGACCTCCGGTATAGCAGTCAGGGTCACTAACTACTAGACTGACAGGCCAGTTTAAATTCAAACCAAATACTCCTTTTGTTTAGCTCTTTATATGGTTATTGAAGAACTAAACGAAATGGGGACCCAGTCTAGTGTAAAGTACTTTATTTTTTTATTTTATCTACACAAATCAATAGTTTCATGTACAGGATCGACCCTTCACGGGATTAAAACGATCAAAATTATTATATAACCAGGCAAATTGGTGTTAGAGATGGTCTTTAAAAAAAAACACCCAGTTCTGAGAGGACCTGTCCAGTCAGTGCAAGCATGTCAGTATTCATGTGTAGTTCATTTTTTAATTCTAGACTACGATTTGACAACTCAGAATGTCACACTCTAGAAATATGTTCCCAATTTTCTGGAGTTTGACATTTTAAGTTGTCAAATAGTGGTCTAGGATTAAAAAACGAACTATAGCTTAACTCAGGACTACTAAGAAGATCAACGACTTGACAAAAGGTTTAACTCACCTCCTGGTGACGACCTCAGCATCCACCACGTAAGCCAGAAGACATCCATCATCAATATTGATGCCAGTGTTGGCAGCCAAAGAGTTGTTGCGGCAGAGGGCGCGGAAGTTGCTAGCGTTCAGGTTCAGGGCGCTCAGGTGTGCTGGGGAGGACAAAGTATAGTAAATGAGTGATCTTCTCCTTAGTGTGTCCATGAATAGAATAGAATAGAATCGTTTATTTCTGAGTACATGGTACATTTAGATCTTAATATTAGACGGAATCACATATACTACCTTTGCAGGTGTAAAAATATTAAATGAGTGAATATCTAATTTGCTTATACCATAATTATACTTCTTACATGGCAACTTACATGGCAAAACCAACTAAATTCCTTGGCCCAGTATTCGGCCACGGCAATGCTGTCCACTAACGCTCTCATAAGGTCAAACTTAAACTTAACTTAGTAAGTGCTGGATCACTTACTAAGTTAAGTTTAAGTTTGGCACAAATGGCAAAACCAGGTAAATTCCTTGCTTGGCCCAGAATTCGGCCTCGGCAATTCTGTCCACCCATGCTCTCATTAGGTCCCTCCGTGAACAGGTAATAGGGCACGTGATGCAGGATGGAATGTGTGATATGGTCTGCGGAGAAACGCCGCACAAACACAAAAGATCAGAACCGTCCAAGAACCCCCATCTAAGGAGATGCCTCTGCAATTGGTACACCATTGCTTTCTTGCTTTAATTCATTAAGCCCCAGGCGAACGGCGTTCTGACACCTATTTAACATCATCATCATCCTACCCTTATCTCATGTTACTTGGGGTCGGTGCAACATGTTTTTTTCTTCCACTCTGTCCTGTCACCCGTCACACTATCACTAACTCCCTTTTCTTTCATATCACTCCTCACACAATCCATCCATATCTTCTTCGGCCTCCCTCTTCCTCTCCATCCATCTACGTGTAAACTCTTTCACCTATTTGACCTATTGTTCTTTAATTGTGTCTGTAATTACAAGGTCGAAAGGTTAAATGGATAATTCTTCTTACCACTGATATTCCTGGTGTTCAAGAAGGCAACATCGCTGCTAGGATTGCTGAGGCACGCCAGGGTACCGTTGTTGCCGAAGTACAAGTTGGTGTTGTAGTCATATGTGCAGGTTGCTGGAAGAAATTTAAAAAGGATAAGTCATCTGAAATAAGGCCGAAGTATTTTCGGCATACCTAAGCATCTGAGGCCTTAAGACGCTATACAAGATTTTTTATGGTAGGTAAAAATCATCCAATGACGAATCTCGCTCGTGGGTGGAGCGGGAAACAGTGTCAGACTCTTACTGACTAAAGAACCTACCCCGTTCCTCCCTTGCCTTATTCCCAGAGCCCCGGTATAACGCTTTCGCACCAACCCTCAACTCCAGAAGGCTTCGAACCTGAACCCCTACAGTTTGCTGACAACTCCTTGAACGCTGTACAAGTTGTCATTGACATCGTACGTACCACAAACGAATACTCCAGTACATGATTTTAGACCTCCCAGTGGTGGAATTTTTTGTCGGCTTTTTCTTATTTATTTATTTTTTACGTGTTTTTAAATTAAACTCTATACAAACGTTATTTTACCATTTTTTTTTAAAGTTAATGAATTACATTAAAAATGTCATCGGGTTTGATTAGATTAACGACCAGGGGCGTAGCTACCGCCGTATCTGCCGTATCAATTATACTGGGCCCCCGCGGCACAGGGGCCCCGACCTAGGCAAAAATTCGCAACATATTATCCACTACCATCTCATAGAGCAGCTAAGCATCTGTAATAAAAATACGTTTTTTATTATACGTGGCCCCCGAAGGACTTTTGATACGGGGCCCCTGTGGAACTAGCTACGCCACTGTTAACGACTTTATTTTGTTTCATCCTTTTGATGTATGGAATCCTAAAAATAAATGGGTAGGTAGATTAGATACTTACAAGCATTTTCGTTTCCGACAATGGGAACAGTTGGTCTGCAGGCGGAGCACAACACTGAGGCGTTGAAATTCTGCAAGAGATAATTAAATTATTAAGTTTCATGCAGTCATACTATTAAAAAATCCCTTTATGAATGCCATAAATACACCGTGAAATTTAAATGGTTGTTTTCCCGCGGTAGAATGACTTGCCATAAGGATTACTTATGAAGCATACAGTAAAAATAAAAAAATAAAAAGTTTTTTTTTTTTATAAATAATTATTAAAAATATTCATCAACTCAAAAAAGCGAAAACAATAGTAACATTAGACGTAATTTGTAGGTACTACTAGAGTCGCATGAGCAGCACACCGTCAAAGGAAACCGATTCATTAAATATTTAAACCAAAATAAGCTCTCGCACGTTGTGATACGTCATAATTAGCTTGCACTCTACATGTCCATTTTTTGTTTTTAACATTTTATTTTTTTATCAAACGTTTGTATTACCAAGACACAACCATTTCGCTGAGGGAAAACAACCAAAATTGAATTAAAATTTCACGGTGTAGGTATATGTTTTGTTAGTCACAGAAAAAAAACCTTGTGGATGTTAGTTAATTTAAATTACAATACTGCCGGCCGTCAGATCTATATGACTCTGAAGTTAGGCTCTGCGAATTTTGGCGCTTGAAAACTCTTAAAAAAAATAATGGTTTAAACAAATAAATGCAATTAGCAGTTGTTATTGCTGTTAAAAACTGTTATTGGCATTAATTTTTGTTATAACCTTTATTTTTGTACGAGTTTTCAAGCGCGGCCGTACTGAACCAAAACATGTTACCTACGAGGCTACGAAGTTAAACGCAACCGTATCCAACGGTTGGTTAACTTCGTACATATACGAAATAAAAAATATCCAAAACCGAAATCGATACCAAAGTCACAAGTGAAGGCAAATTCTATAATAGGTACAGGTAAGTTTAAATTTGGTTTCACTCGGTCAAAATATTCGAATTCGATAAAATTATTCGAATCTAGCGAATAATCTAAAATAATGTCACATTGGTAATCGTGTGATGTTGGATGTTATAAATCTGCGTATTGCTGTGATGATTTCCCAAGTAAAATTATAAAACGAAAAAACCATATACTAGTTAATTTTGTTATCTTTTCGAAACTAAAATTAGTTTTGGAAAGATGACAGAGATGGCGCTAGTTGTTTATAGTGATGTGTTTTACGTACTGACACTCGCACAACACCGAATGTTAGGGCGACCCATTTTACAACCTAAACTCGAATGTTGCACAAAACTTGTTCCAGGAAATACGTGTTATTATTAAACACTTAAGGATTTTTGAAAAAAAAATAATGACAACATTTAGAATCTCGATTAAATGCGTTAAGCTTCTATAGAAGTACTTTTTTATATTTTTAACATGGGAATACATTATGGAGAGTCAAAGTTCAAAGTTTAGTAGCAGATTTTCAGAGCTCTTTATTGGATTACTCTTAAATTTGTTGTTTTGATTTCTATAGAAGCCTAGATAATATCCACAATATATCGGTGTATCCAAAATATCTGAAGAAAGATTAGTAATAAAATCATAATCACGTAAGATCATTTGTATGAAAATGAGCTTCGGGTTGGCCGCTCTAAAGACAGAAAGAAAAAAACAAAATGCTTGGTTAATTTTCATGAATGCAACACTCCTTGATTCTCTGACCTGGGTATAATGATCAGAAGTTTACCAAGATTATATTGTAAATAGCCGTTCAGTTCATGACGGTTGACACAGAAAATTACATGTCACACCCACACAAATATATACTTGCCCGTTTTTTATTTTTCGATGGTCGTTTAGCCGGAATGGAGATTTTCTGTGAAGTTAGCTACAATTAGTACTTTTCCTCTTGTTTCCGTTTGGAAGGAAAGGCCCTAAGGAAGTGCCGTTCCGTCCCTATAATTACCCGATAACTTTTCTTGCGTGATGGCATCAGAAATTAAGATAACCGAAAGAGAACCAAGGTTACAGAGGACGAAGAATTGTCTAACTTAAGTGGCAGCTAGCAGAGGACATTGCTCGCAGAAAAGATAGTCGATGGAGGACGAAAGGTTTTGGAGTAGCGACCACATAATGGAAGACGCAGCGCTGAAAGGCCTCTCACAAGTTAGTCTGATAGCGTGGTAAGGAATCTTTGCGAGTATGCGAAACAGAGAGTAAAGTCCTATAATATATACCTCCTTTGAAAAGGGATCAGACAGGGGTTGTAGTCTGTTGGGCTGCTGCCCGATTGATTTCAGGCTGTTTTGTATGTTCAAAACGCGCGGAAAACTTTGATTGCGCGATGCATTAGCGCGATTAGTTCTTAAGTGGCGTCATAGATGGCGTTACAAGTCTAGATGTAAGACACTCTGGACTAGCCGTAATTTCGACCCTTGTGAGAGGGTTATGCCCAATAGTCAACATCTCTCGACTAAAATGAGAATAATGATTAGAACTGTATAAATAAGACTACTTACGGAGTCAGAAAGGGCATGAGAAGCGTCAATGGCACCAGGTGCGCAGGCTCCTCCGAAGAACTCTCCGACAATTTGCGCGTAGTCACAGTCAGTTGAGGAGAGGATTCCACGCTCTTGGCCAGCTCTGACGAAGGAGACGTAAGCTGGGGAAAAGAGATTATGATTAGAATTTTAATAAAATAGTTTATATAATAATAATATAACATTCGACAACCATCACACAACGCCGTCTAGTCTCAAGCTAAGCAGAGCTTGTGTTATGAGTACTAGACAACTGATAAACATACTTAAATATTTCTAAATAAATACATATTATAGATAAATTACACCCAGACACAGAACAAATGATCGTGCTCATCACACAAATATTTGTCCTGGGTGGGAATCGAACCCACGACCTCTGGCATAGCAGTCAGGGTCACTAACTACTAGGCTGACAGGCCAGTCCAGTTTATACCAGAGGCTTTGCCCACATGAAAATAGGTTTGCACAAACTTTGGGCCCCATGTCATCCCTCTTTTTTTTCGGTGGGAAAAAATCATCCAATGACATCTCTTGCCCTTAGACAGAGCAGGAGGTCAAAGTCAAAGTCAAAGTCAAAAATTTTTATTTCACATGGGCCTACATGGGCACTTATAAAACGTCAGATGCTAGTGCACGGTTCCAAATTGGTCGTTTCCTATGGAGAAGAACCGGCAAGAAACTCCATGGTTACTCTTTTAAAAAAATTGTTAGGTAGTGCCAGACCTTTGTTCAGTAAAAAACCCTCCTTGTTCCATCGTTGCCTTTTATGCCAGAGCCTTTCTTTCAGAAGCGAACCCTTGGCTTCAGTAGGCTTAGACCCTTCTGCTTGCTGGCAACTCCTTGAGGCGCGCAGGAACAGTGCGCGCCGTCAATGACTGGGTTTGATCCAGTCGGTTACCAAACGATCGGATGGTGAGCTACTCTTTGCTCGCAGTCCGCAAGCATCTACGATGGCCGGATATCGGGAACGGGATCTCGGAGGCTTCTGGGATGTGAGCGCCGTCGCCTTATGCGGTCGGCCTCCTCCTTGCCAGCATTACTGCTTCGCAGGAGGAGGCGACCGCAATCCTATAAGGGTTTCATTTTTTCTTTTGAGGTAATAAAGAAGAAACTTACCAAGACCACCGTATTCGGGGAAGCAAGCGATCTTATCCCTCAGGTTCTCAAAGCGGGTGATATTGGAGGTCTGGACAGCAGACTCCTTGACGAAAGCCGCGATCCTGGATGCGTCAGCTTGTGCGTTCTGTACCAACTTAACTGGAGTCAGCTGGAAATGTCTGAGGAAGATTGAGAGAGATGTAATGCTCTGGGTATGGAATGTAGTGCCATCTATGGAGTCACATAAGAACTAATCGTACATCGTGCAATCAAAGTTCTCCACGCAATTTGAAATGATATTTATTTTGCAAATAGGTTTTCCTTTTTTTCATCTGTTGAAATTCTTGAGCCCCAAGCGAACGCCGCCGTTCGCATACCTATTGTTTTTCTATTAAAATGTCTCTAATTACTATATTCGAAAGGTTAAATTAGACGAATTCGCTGATCGCTTAGCTGACTACCCTGAGAAGAAATACCGAAATAAACTCAGAGTCACTTTTTTCATAGAATGCTTTTATAGCGTTGTATATCAATACATAGTATAAAACAAAGTCGCTTTCGCTGTATGTCCGTATGTATGCTTAGATCTTTAAAACTACGCAACGGACTTTGACGCGGTTTTTTTTAATAGATAGAGTGATTCTTAAGGAAGGTTTGTATGTATAATAAATGCATAATATAGTAGAGAAACACTGATAAATTTAAAGGTTTCTAATGTGATGTCGTAAATAAGCACGTTTTTTTGCGCTTATATTGCAAACGCTGGCTGAACCCTACGAGATAGACCAAAATAATGTACTACAGTATTGTTCACCTTAAAAAGTTTAACAAAAAAGTCCGCGATGGTATATGTCTATCTCTTAGGGATAACCCAGCATAACCATTTTTATTCTTTACTAAAAAATGGTTATTTACAAAGTGATTTTAAACAATACAGCATTAATCTTTATCCATTTAAGTACCTTAAATAAATTGTGCATTTATTATAGATCAATATGCTTTTTACAGCATGTAATTTAAGTGAATATTACCGAAGATATTACAAATTTAAAATGCAGGGTCGTAGTTGTTTGCGCCGGGCGGCGCGTGCCTATAAATAGCGCGTCGATGGCCGCGCTTCGCCTTACAGCAGTGTGATTCTGTAAGACTTCACTCTTAACTTCGAATCTGAATCCGCCGTGAGTTTCTTGTTTGGCATTCTGAAAACTCGCTTGATAATTCGAATCTACACTAGCGCTACACTTGCGAGCGTGTTTGCGAGTTGAACTAAATTGAAAGCGAGATTTTGACAGATAAAGTATGAGATGACATATTAAGTGGCATTCTATAAGGTAATTCCGCCGTCACTTCGACGCTCACTTCGAACTCGCATTCGATTCAAAATGTCAAATTATAAGCATCTATTTTATGAGTGAAAATAGAAGAAATCATAATTAAATAGTGTTTAGATAAAGTTTTTAAAGTTTACTACATTTAAATCTCCATTTTCATATTATTAATAGTCAAAAATTGAGCAAAATTAACGTAAAATTAAAATAAGATATATGAAATCAGGGAACACGCTTCAAACCAAGGTCAAGGCCAAGGTGCACACATGTCGTATATTTTAAGTGCTTTGCTTGCATTCGTTAGGGGTTTGAGAGGGGAATGTTAAGTGGTTCAACATTTGTAAAAAAACACTTCTAACCTTAGTCCACTGTTTATATGTGCCACCTGAACGTATCTCATTTGGACTGAAACATTATTGTTGGAACACTTCATTAACATTATTCTTGAACTTTACAAGCAGAAATATAAACTTCATGATTATTTCACAATTATTATCGGCACTGAACGACCAAAAAACAAAAAAATGTAAACAAAACAATGCAACGTCAAGTCAATTAAAGTATTGTCCGTCCACAGATTACTAATGCCATTGTCCGTCAGTAATTTTTTTCGTAAGGTAAGCATAGATTATATTCACGACACGAATTTAGAGTTTTCTGTTTTATTTTTTACTTATTAGCTGCCTCAAATTCCATAAAATAAGATATTTTAATTTAAACATCATAATAGCTAAAATTCTGTGTCAAAAACTAGTAAAATAAAAAACCGATAAATCTTAACTTACATTTAGTTGAGAGCGGCAATCACTAGAACTCACTTCACTTCGCAAGTGCCTACGTGATGTTTACAGAATACAAAATCAAGGTCATTTTGAACCTTAAACGAAGTGAGAGTGAATATCGAAGTGATATGCGAGTTCATGTTCGAATTTTACAGAATCGACGTACAGCACTTTATGATTTGCAGCGATCGCACGCGTTTATCGGAGCTCTCTAGCGAGGAAAATATCAAGAATTAATTAAACTGAATAGAATAAGTATCTTTTGTTGTTGATTATCTTTTAATTTTTATTATTATAAGTACATTAGGTTAGATAGGATTAGCTTAAAACTATATTTCTTGGTATTTCTTCCATTAAGACTTTGATTTGAATTTAGAGTTAAGGCAATTTAGTATTAGGGCGAGCATTTTCAATTATTGAAAATTATAGTTAAGTTCATAGAAGAACTGAATAGAATAGGTATATTTTGTTGTTGATAATCTTTTGTTTTTAGTCAAACGAATAGTAAGTAAATATTTTTTACTCCAGCACTAACCAATAATTAGTGCAATTAGTTCATAATCATACGTATAGTTTTAAGTTGTGAGTTTTGAGTTTAATCAAGTACTGAGTACCTAAGTATAAAATTTTGAACAGACATTATAAAGTCATGTCCGGAAGACGTCGTCGTGCGAACATAGGTCGTAATACAGTGAATGCCAGAAGAGCACGTTCAGCAAGAGATGAAGTATCGTCAACGGAACGCGAGGCTCGCCTCAGCCAGCTCCGAGATAGAAATAGAACTGAGAGAGAAAGAGAATCCTCAATAAAGCGTGAGGCTCGCCGCAGCCAGGATCGGGTTAGACGTAGAGTTCAGAGAGCCAGAGAATCCTCTGTAGAGCATGAGGCTCGCCTCAGCCAGAATAGAAATCAATGACAAAAAAGCTGTGAACGTTGTGTATAAGGACATTCTGTAGTAGGTATATTTTGCATTGCACCCGTGCGAAGCCGGGGCGGGTCGCTAGTAGCTATATAATTAAAAAACTCGTCAAGACGAATCACATGAACCCTGGCTCTATGGTGTTGCATCATTTCTTTATAAAGTTCCTACAGCCACCTTCCGGTTCCATCATCAGCTCAACTCCACGACATAACAATTTTGCGTTGTCATCTGATTGACACATGCATGCGAAATTTCAGTGCAATCAGTAACCGGGAAGTGGATCAAAAATTTACAAGATTTGGTCACAAACATCGGGAGAAGTTTTTTTTTTCCTTTTGATGGGTTTTATTTAATAATTAATTAGATATCTGTAACTTTAAAACTACATAACCCTAATGAACTTAACTAAAAATACATAATCTAATAAAGCGTCAAAAAACTCTTCCGCATCGCTGTCGACTGGTAAAGTGCCCAAAAGGCTGGCAGCATTGCCACGTTGCATGGCAATGCTTATTCTTTGCCCAAGTTAAGAGAAGTTTATTTAAATAAAAGCTTGTAAAAATAACTTACTGTCTAGCCAAATATCCGTAGTTGGAAGGAATGGAAATGAAGTCAGTCTGGTCATCCTTGGTGTCCGAAAGACAGTCGAGGACAGTGTTCCTCTGCAGGCAGCTGATGGTGGGCTGGATGCCCAGAGTGTGGGCTGCAGCCCTGATCCAGTTACACTTGTTCTGCTCCAGGGTGGAGACGGTACACCAGCGCCGGGCGGGCAGGCAGGAGGTGGTCGCTTCTGCGGGGCTGATGGTGCGAACTGGGGGATTGAGAAATGTGTAAATGATAAATTATCTAAGAAAGAATGAAAAATAATTTATTCAGGACAAACATGGCGGTTCAGGACAAACTGGTGACATTCAGACAGACAGATAGGCCCTTGGGCCATATAACCCTTAAAACACTTCTACTTCTTCGCCAGTTTAAACTAGATGCCGGTTTTTTCCAAGCTGACTACCCTGAGAAGAAACACCGAAACAAACTCAAAGATTAAGGTCTCTTTTAAGTCCATACAGTAAATATGTTCTGGTCAAGTCTTAGGAGAACCATGTAGATTAGTCTCAGAGATGGTCTTGAGGAATGAACCAATGATTTGAGTGGACCTGTCACATCTTCGACTACATCATCGCTTACCATCAGGAGACTAACTCATCATCAGCCTTTTTAATGTTCCCACTGTCGGGACAGGCCTTGACTGTGACTATGACTGGGACTAAGCTTAGGACTAGGACTAGGCCTAGGCCTAGGACTAGGACTAGGCCTAGGACTCTGACTACGACTACGACTACAACTATGACTATGACTACTTACTTGGCGAAGTATAATTCAGCACAGAAATAGGAGCATCCTGATAGACGACCCTGGCGTTGGCGCCACCAACGAGGACCGAGAAGAGGGTGGACTGCCAGGTGTTGTCGTTGGGATTGCTGCCAGATGGCCACCAGGTGCGGAGGCTGTTCAGCAAGGTCTGTGCGTTGCCGCTGCGGAGATGATGGGAAAATAATACACGAACTGATACAACTAGTAGCCTATTACAACAGAGATTGGCCAAGAATGGTTAGTGTCCAGGAGCCCTTGACCCAGTCGCCTAACGCGAGCCTCCTAAGGTGTTGGTTGAGGCTCTTAGCTATTAAGCCATTGGCAGACACGACTATCGGTACAATCATTAAAGAATCAACTTCCTACTTGTCGACAACCTCGCGAGTCAAGTCAATATAACTACTTGATTTGTTTATCTTTCTCGGCTTTTATGAAACATTTTCTTTATTTAATTTTTATACATACTTTACATAGTTTAAAAAAACATTTAAAAATATAAAAAGTAGTAGTCCGCCGGTGTCGGGTACAGGGCTACCGGTGGTTAGGGCTCCAGAGACAGGAACCTCCTCACAATACGAGCCGTATCAAGGAGTACTGCCTTCTGTATCAGGCCCTTGATCCAACCGCGCAACGGCAGCTTCGACAGATGATCGTCAAAGCTTCAGGCTATAAGGCCATTGGCGGTCTCAACTATCGGCACAATGACCGTCGAGTCCACATTCCACATGTTGACGACCTCATGTGCTAATTCGAGATATTCTATTTGTTTTATGAAACACTAGTTTTTGTCAGCGGATGCCCGCGTACAAAAAATATAGCCTATGCCACTCAGGAGTAAAGCAGCTTTCTATTGTTGCTATTTTTTTTCCAATCGGACCAGTAGTTCCAGAGATTACCTCCTACAAACAAAAAAAAAAACAAACTTTACCTCTTTATTATATTAGTGTAGATTATTATTACAATTTTTACTTACGTGGAAGCGACGAGAGTTCCCCAGGGTTGTCTGATGAATGCGCAGGGAGAGACGCCGTTGTTCAAGACGTCATTGGTGAGAGGGACCAGGGTACCGTTGGGACATAGCAGGGAGAAGTTAGGGGCGTCTTGTGGGTTGCGGATCTGAAAATAGATACAGGTTTTAGAATGAGGTAGGATGAAAAATCCTGCATTAAGGTCGCAAGGAAAATGTTTCTCGAAACTTTTGCGCGTAAAGAATAGATACCTACACGAAATTTTTCCAAAACCTTTTAAGATTATAAAATATCAAAATTTTTATTAAATGTTCAATAATAAATAGAATGTATTGTTTAATTTATGAGCATATTATGAAGGGCCTAAGTTAACTCGCAAAATAGCAGATTTCAGAGGTTTTTATTTGCTGACAACTCCTTGAGGTGTGCGAGAACAGAGCGCGCCGTCTACGACATGGCTTGGTCTGGACTGTTAACAGAGGACCGGACGGCGAGTTATATGCGCCTACGGTGGCCGGAAATCGGGATCGGAATCCCGGCGGCGTCTGGGGCGCCGTTGCTTTATGCGGTCGGCCTCCTCCTTTTAGTTTTAAATACTCCAGATTTGGTTGGGTCCAATCTTTAAAGCCTCGAGCGCAGGCAGCCAGCCTTTCTGTTTTCTACAGAATACATTTTGGAGAGTGTGTGCGAGAATTGCACGATTTGATTCCGCCATCGCAATTTAACCATCGGACAACTCAGCGTACGGCAAATATCCACCCTTACGTTGTTGAGACACCTGCGGCCCGGACTACGACCGTTTTGCCTCGTCGTTTATACCGCGTACATCAAAAAACCGGAACAAAACTTTAACAGTTTGCCAGCTACGGTCTTTCCATCCGATTATAATTTAGGTGTCTTCAAGGCTAGAGTGAATAGGCTCTTAATAAACTAGTGCGCCTCACCATCAACGATTGCATCACTGCTTACCATCAGGTGGGATCGCAGTCAAGCACTAGGTAGTTTATATAATATAATTTTTTATGTGAAGTCGCTTTGTCTCTATTCACAGAAGTTGTTAACTTTGTGTGTATAAATTCATTCTTTATGTCTATGTTGCCGAACGTATATTTTTATTTTTTTTTTATTTTGACAGTTGTTTTGGCGGCAAGCGTTTATGACTGTTTTCTTATTGTGACAGTAATTCAGATGACAAAAAGTTTTTATTTTTCTTTCTTTTCCAATAAATTACAAAATATTACTAAATAATTACAGTCAGTACAATTTATCTGGGAGCAGTGGTGGCCGAGTGGTAAACGCCCCGACTTACAAGTTGTAGGTCGCGGGTTCAAACCCAGCCAGGCGCATTACTTTGTGTGATTTATTTCATCACCACTGCTCTCAAAACGGTGAAGGAAAACATCGTGAGGAAACCGACATGTCCTAGAACCAAAAATTCGAAGACATGTGACATCCACTAAACCGCACTGGGCCCGCGTAGTGGATTATGGCCCATTCCCTCTCCTAGAGAGAGGAGGCCTGTGTCCCTGCAGTGGGAACATTAAAAGGCTGATGATGATGACAATTTATCTAAAGAACTATTTTTTACATTATTGTAGTAAGTATTGGAATACCACCTAAATGGCAGAATCACCACAACACTGATTGGTTGGATTTATATTTCTTTTTCACGATTAAATTGCTTATTTATATGTATGTATTTAAGTATGTATTTGTTTCTTTCTTTGCTTTTTTTTTAATTTTCTTTATGTTGCACCTACCGTGTTTGTTTCTGCACCACCCCAAGGTCGACTGGTAGAAAATGCCTACGGCATTAAGTCCACCTTTGTACTTATTATGTGCATAAAGTTTTAATAAATAAATAAATCATAATATAGATTATGTTTTTTTTTACCGTAATTCAGATGCCAAATAAAAAAAAGCAATTAATACTCACAGTAAAGTATTCCCGGACATGCTGCCAGGCGACGTACGCGACAGCTGAGCTGGCGTTGACATTAGTCCGCAGACACTCCAGGGCCTGGATGTGGCGGTTGTTGTTGTTGACGCCAGCAATCTGTGTGCCCATGTTGATGGTGTACCCTGAGCAGCCGGAGTTGGGGCCGCAGCGCTCGCAGAGGGACGGGTAGCGGGATTCTGGAAGACAAGGTAGTACATTGTAATACGAGGGATGAAAGTTAGTTATTTAGTCCCGAAAAATTTCTTGGCGACCGAGCGAGAGCGAGGTCGCTAATAGTTCGAGGGACTAAATAACTCTTGAACCCGAGGTAAACACTGTGCTTTTCATTACGAATACGAGGAAAATAAAAAAACCTGACTCATCGTCAAAAGTCTTAGGTTTTGGTATGTTTTTAGGTAGGTATACCTATTAATATATTTCTTTTGACTTAAGAGGTAAGCGGTTTTCTCCTCTTAAGAATCTTGCGTTAAATTTATAACTGAAGCTGATGAACTTATCGTGTTAAAACAAATTTCTTATAACAGAGATTTAGCAAAATATAAACAAAACTCTACACCTCGAAGTATGAGTAATGAAAATGATATTTTTTTGCAAATACATGTACCTACTTACTTATACAAGGTGCAGTTTTGAAGCTGCAAAATATTTTAGGAGATTGTAATAAAATTCATGAATAATCATATAAAAATACGATACCTTGTCAATCCTCAATAATACTTGTTTTTTTTTTATTTAATAATATAAATGCGAAAGTAACTCTTTCTATCTGTCTGACTGTCTGTCTGTCTGTTACGCTTTCCCGCTTAAACCTCTCAAACGATTTTGATAAAATTTGGCACAGACAATCTTTAGACCCTGAGAAAGGACATAGGTTACCTTTTATTGCTAAAAAAAGACGTAGACGAAGTCGCAGCTAGTCAAAATTATAAATACTTTCAAGTACAAATTTACTATTTTCGAGTTTATTCTTTTTCGTTAACTTAGAAGTTTGATGTTTTTTTTACTGCTTAAGCTTTCTTCAATATATTTCTTTTTCTTTCATGTAATGGTCAAATTAGACTTACTCAGTAAAGCATCAACAGTAGCATTGTTGCTCCAGATACCAGGCCTGCAGGCAGCTGAGAAGAAACCGTTCAGGGTCTCAACTTCCACCTCCTCAGCTGTCTTGCCGTTGATGTTCACGTTAGGACAGCGATCGGTGCGGGCGGCCTGTGGACAAACCAACCATATAAAATGACGAATTTTGTAAAAATCTTAATTCTATCATTAGACAAGTGACCCGCCTCAGGGCCGGGACACATAAACACGATACGACGTCGTTTCACGATGCGACGCCGCGTCGTGGGAAGCTACGACGAGCATCGTAAAAAACTACGTCGCGACATCGTAACTTGCCACGATACACGGCATGATGCCGTCGATACAATGCAGGGTGAATTGTTGCAGTTAATTTCGAGAAATGGACCGCACTAGACGCGTCCTGCTCCTGCTGTTGTTAAGAAGACGGATAAAGAAAAGACAGAAACTCAGAAGATACTGGATCCATCCATTTCTTTTAATCTACACTAATCTACACTATCTACACTAATCTACACTAATATAATAAAGAGGTAAAGTTTGTTTTTTTGTTAGTAGGAGGTAATCTCTGGAACTACTGGTCCGATTGGAAAAATTTTAGCAACAATAGAAAGCTGCTTTACTCCTGAGTGACATAGGCTATATTTTATGTACGCGGGCGAAGCCGCTGACAAAAGCTAGTCATGAATAACGGGAGCCGTGTATCGTCGTAGTGAGTTAGTGACTACCTATTTAGTAATCAAATATCAATAGTACATTTTGATACAAGTGCAGGAAGTTTGTCATTGCGACCGAGGCGAAATTCGCACGAGCCGTAGGCGAGTGTGTTATGGAGCCGAGGGCTGCAATGACAAATCTGCACGTGTGTCAAACGACGTTTTTCAATACACTTACGACTTGTGAAATAAAGAAAGAAAGAAAAAAAATTTAATCGTATCTCAAACATACAGCAGAAATATAAGAAATATATAATATAAGTACAAGCATTCAAATCTGCTCTGGTCAGTGTCTAATTTCGTGGGGTCGTCCAGCGACTCTGGGGGACGCCTCGCGCCTGATTCGATAAACTAAGTAAAACAAAATAATCACCCGTGACCGTGACGATAAGGAAGGAATAAAAAAGCCCTTGTTGTGATAAACTCAAAAAAGCACTTGGGTGATATACATGCTATATTGACCCTAATAGGAGTGCGATAAGAGGCAGTTTTCGAGTAAGTGTATTGAAAAATATTTATTTGCAAGAAATACATGGTTTACAAGGAAAGATCTTATAATCTGTGGTATCGAGCATATTTTTACTATGCTCAACAGTGATATTTAATACAGTCGGTACACTCTTATCAGAGTGGTCGCGGCCATCACTGTGGATCACGATCAGTGATTATCTTGGTCATACGGCGCCATTCGTGGACTGCTGATTTCCGGGTGCATTTGTAGACCGAGCACTTGATCTAGTCTGTCCATCTCATTGGTGATCTACCACGTAGCCTGGTGCCCTAAACCTTGCCCTGCACTGCGAGACGCTCTATTTCTATTATCTATTTTTGTAACAAAAATGTAACATAATTCTGTTTTAAAACCTTACCAATTCCTCCAAATTCCTGAGTACTCTAGGAGACCACCTCTGGTCAGCCCGGTCGAATCCTGGGTGGCAGTACACTCCTCCACGAAGACCCTCGAGTCCGTTGGTGTGGTTCGAAGGCACCACGGATACCGTTTCGAAGGCATTGGGATCTGAGGACGAAATACAAAAAAATCAAAATTTATCTATACCTATAAAAGGAGAAACTGACTGACTGACATATCAACGCACAGCCAGAACTACTTGGCACAGGGCTTCCTTTTATGACGTAAGCGAAAACTAAGAAAGGGTTTTTCAAAATTCACCTCTTAAATGGATGTAATGGGGGTCTAAAATTTGTATGGACAACCCTACTTTCACGCAGGCGAAGTCGCTGGCAGAAGACTAGTTTTTTATAGGCCTACAAAGGCGCTTGTATAACGTCAGAAGCCAGCGCACGATTTCTTTCCTCTCCTTGAGAAGAGGCCTGAGTCTCAGCTGTGGAAATATTATGAGGCTGATGCAATGCAATCTCCCGCCTGACTACTACTGACTAAAAACCCACTCCTTCTTAGCTTTAGTTCCAGGGCCTTGGTGTAACACTTTCACATTTACCCATGGCTTCAGGTGGCTTCGACCCAGCTAGGACTCTACAGTTTGCTGATAACTCTTTGCCGTCGACGACTTGGAGTCTTGGAGATACCGGACGGAGTTCAGGGCAGGTGAAACTAAAATAGAAGCTTGGGTCATGGGGTCCGAGTGCGTTTGCGTTTTAAAAGGAAATTTCACGCCGTCTAATCGACACTTTGCGTGACCAGAGGGCTGGCTCTTTACAAAGAATTAGTATGTTGCCACGTTTCCAGATGACAGTGATGTGGATTTGTATTTCGACGCCTGAGTGTTTTTGTATTAATAATAATAAGCTTTATTAAAAATCAAAATACAAGTTAACTTAAATACTACATCATGAGTGACGGATAGAAGATTCTACAATGGATAACGAAGCATAACCCAGTTCCATGCTAGGAGTTAACCTGTGTAACAGACACTAGGGAATGCTCCGTCACCTCACTATAAATATTACCTAATACGTCTGTAGTAAAAAGTTATTGAACTACTGGTTTCCCAAGTTAGGCATGCCTGACTATAGGGAATCGATATATAATTTACATATCAACAAGTTTTCAATGAAAATATTTTTTTTCATGACAAGCTTTTATAGCGGTGGTCTATACTTATATAAATAAAACTCATCAAGACGATTCACACGAGCCCAAACTCGACGTGGTTGTGCCGTTTAATTACAGAGTTCCTATGGCTACCTCGTGATTCCATCATCAGATCAGCTCCATGTCATCATAATATTGCATTGTCATCCGAACTAAACGTGTATACCAAATTTCAGCTCAATCGGAAACCGGGAAGTGAATCAAATTTAAGTTGCAAGATTTGATTACAGAACGACAGACAACGGGACAGGTGAAACTAAATAAAAGCTTGTAATAAAATACAAAAGTGTGAATGTATTGTATGTGTTATATATATACAGTTAGGTTTAGTGTAAATATTTAGTTTAGTATATAGGTATTTAAGTTTTTTTTTTGTAAATAAAAGCTTGTATAAAGAAGAAACAACTCACCAAGTTTGGTAACATCCCTGACCGAAGCGATGACCAAGTTGTCATTGGGCTGTGTCTGCGCCAGGAGAAGGGTTTCTTCCTCGGAGAAGTAACCGATGTCTGCTTGTCCAGTAGCCAGTCGAAGAGCACAGTCTATCCTGGATGGAGAGGATACAGGGTTCAGAGTTGGAGATAATGGTTCTTTGACATTTATGAATTTTAGTATATTCAGGTCGGTATGAGATATATACACCGTGAAATTTTAATGGTTGTTTTCCCGCAGTAGAACGACTTGCCATAAGGAGTACTTTTGAAGCATAAAGTAAAAATTAAAAAATAAAAGGTTTTTTTTATAAATACCTAATTATAAAAAATATTCATCAACTCAAAAAGCGAACACAATAGTAATATTAGACGTAATTTGTAGGTACTACTAGAGTCGCACGCGCAACATGCCGTCAAAGGAAACCGATTCATTAAATATTTAAACCAAAATAAGCTCTCGCACGTTGTGATACGTCATAATTAGCTTGCACTTAACAATTTCATTTTTTGTTTTTAATATTTTATTTTTTTTTGTGAAACGTTTGTATTACCAAGACACAACTATTTCGCTGAGGGAAAACAACCATTAAAATTTCACGGTGTATAAGAATCACCAAACTTAAGTGGCAATGAGCAGGGCACATTGCACGCAGAACAGATGGCCACTGGGGCCGAAAAGTTCTGGAGTGGCGACCGCGTGCCGGAAGACGTAGCGTTGGAAGGCCTCCCACGATGTGGACCGACGACCTAGTCAGGGTTGCTGGAATTCGATGGATGCGAGAAACACGGGACCGGTCGTTGTGGTGACGTTTGGGGGAGGCCAATGTCCAACAGTGGATGATTTTCAGCTGAATTTAATGAATAATACATTTCCTTACCTGGACTCCACAGTGGAACAGACCACTTGACTGTCATCTCTGCTCAAGCTACTGCAGGTTGGACTGTTTTGGGCTGAGGAAACGCATACTCGGTCTGAAACAAGAAACAATGGTGTTTAGTATGTTCTAATGTTTCATTCTGATTCCTTCTTAAATCCCCTTCTCAGAAATCCAGCTACTAAGTACTCCTACTCGTTCTTTGTCCATGCGGTAAGGTTGTGGAAATCTCTTCCGCCTAGAATTCGAGATCTTTAAACTATTTTACTTTTTAAAGAGCACTATCTTTTCTCTCTAGTCTGATATCTATCTACATATATATATAAAAGGAGAAACTGACTGACTGACATATCAAAGCACAGCCAAAACTACTGGGACTAGGAGCGTGAAATTTTGCACAAGGCTTCCTTTTATGACATAGGCGAACACTAAGAAAGGGTTTTTCATTCATATTTATATACACTTATATATAATTCGTATGTATTTATTATTAGTTTAAGTTATGCAAAGTTATATAAGTACTTATTGATTTAATTTAAATTTTCAGAATCTGTTTTCTTTTTTTTTTTCTACACACTAATTTTTCCTTTCGCAGGTCTGCTGGAAAAAAATTCTTAATGAAATTAGCAGTACCTTTGTACAATTTTTATTACAATGTATTTTCTCTTTAAATATGTGTGTAATTACATGAATTGTAAAATAAATAAATAAAATAAATATTTCTAAAAAAAGACTGGGTAAGCTACATACGAAAACAGTTCAATTCCCAAATTGAGTTTTTCAAAAAAACTTTGCTTAATTGCTTCATGCCAAATTTCAGGATTCTAGGTCAACGGGAAGGTCCTAATGTCCTATCCTATAAATTTTTATTCATTTAAGAGTGTTGACACATGCGTTTTTATTTGCTACATAAACGATCTTTTTTAGGCTTCCGTAGTCAAAGGAACCCTTATAGTTTCGCCAAGTCTGTCTGTCTGTCCGCGTACCAAATGCCTCTATTTTCGCGTTACCTCTTTATGAAACATTGATCGCACCACGGCTTTTAAACTAAGCTCAGGTTTACAAAGGATGAGTGCTAAGGGTCCCTCTTAAGAGCGGCCAACCCGACGTACATTTTCATATAACCGCTCTCACGTGATTATGATGTTATTACACATCTTTCTTCAAATATTTTGGACACATAGATATCTTGTGGATATTATCTAGGCTTCTATAGAAATGAAAACGTAAATTTGTCTAAGAGTAATTCAGTAAAGATCTGCTATGTTACGTGAACTTTGACTCTCCATAATGTACTCCTATATTAAAAATATAAAAAAGTACCTACTTCTATAGAAGCCTAGCGCACTTAATCATGATTCTAAATGTATTCATATTTTTCAATGTATTCAAAGTATTATTTTTTTTATTTCAAAGTGTTTTCAATGTATTTTTAAGGGTTTAATAAAAACACGTATATCCTGGAACAGTTTTGTAAAATATTTGAGTAAATCGTAGAATTATTGAATGCCAACAGAGTTTTCAGGTGTAATCTCTCTTTTTTTGGCATTAGTTTTGCATCAAACATCACATTGGATTGCTTTAGATGAAGCAACAAGCTTTTAAACCATGCTCGACATAGGCGATAAGCGAGTAGGAAGGACACCTCTCAAAGAACTCAACAGGCTGGTATGACAAAGCTCAAACACAAAGTTAGTCCAAGGAAAATGTACATAATGTGTTAGTCACCGACCGACGCGCCCATACCTTATCTTAAACATATCTACAGTGATATAATATGTTCAAAGTCACACAACAACAGTGTGATATGGTGTGCTGGCTACAAGTAATAGTACATTTTGTGATACACGTGGAGAAACTTTGTTTTAGCGAACGAGGCAGAATTCGTCCGAGTCAAGCGAGGGTATTTTGTTTTTAGAGGCTTTAATCGTAATTAGACTATGACAGCTTCATTAGAACTAACATTTGTGTCTTACACTAGATACTAAAGGTGAGGCCAAACGAGCGTAATTTTGCGAGACGTGAGTCGCAGAACTTCTGCTGCATTGGATTTCATAGATCAGTCCCTATTTGATTCACACGGTGACGCAAAATGAGTTGTCTGCCTACCTACTGAGATATTTCTGAAACCGAAATTCTGGGACTCACGACTCACAAAATTACGCTCGTTTGGCCGCACCCCTAACTAAAGCTCTTATTGATCTATTGCATACAAAATGTATAAAGCTCATTGGCCACTTCCGAAGTAGGACTAGATAAAGTACTCTGAAATGCTTCAATGTCACATCTGTTTAATTTATGCTTCCTTCCCGTGTTGTTACAGTTAGGTATCGTCTAATGGCAGCTCCATTTATGCCGTGAAGCTCTGTAAAGCGTTTAAACTTTAAAGGTGTTACATCCTACCCACCTAAACTTTGCACTGCTCTCAAAACGGTGAAGGAAAACATCGTGAGGAAACCGGCATGTCCTAGAACCAAAAATTCGAAGACATGTGACATCCACCAATTCGCACTGGGCTCGCGTGGTAGATTATGGCCTATTCCTTCTCCTAGAGAGGAGGCTTGTGTTCCAGCAGTGGGAACATCAAAAAAAAACTTTTTACAAAAAAAAAAACCGCCTTCAAAAAAAGCCAAACGATAAAAGTTCCTACACTAAAAAGTTGAAAATAAAAATTTGAATTGCTGTAAAGAAACTTAATTTATAGGTAAACTTATTTGACATTAATATTTTGCAAATATTCAAAATTTATTACTTCTTGTTGGAGTCGGTGCCAGCATTTTTATTGTTGAAACTTAATGTTTGGTAGCTTTTTAATATCCAGTGCCATTTTTCGTACATAATGCTTAAACATTTTCAATGTACTTAAAATGTGGCAAAATGTGCAAATCGGATGATTTTTTTTAGAGAAGTCTAATATGTATTTATCTCTTAATTAAGTATTATATATTTGAGTATGCAAATAGGTACTAAGTAGTTTTATAGTTAAGTTAGAGGTAGTTTTTCAAGGGATTGTTGCCCATTCGTAATTCCTTGCCTTGGCTGGCACCGACTCCAAAAAGAAGTAATAAATTTTGAATATTTGCAAAATATTAATGTCAAATAAGTTTACCTATAAATTAAGTTTCTTTACAGCAATTCAAATTTTTATTTTCAACTTTTTAGTGTAGGAACTTTTATCGTTTGGCTTTTTTTGAAGGCGGTTTTTTTTTTTGTAAAAAGTTTTTTTATTTGTAGCCGTTTAGTGTTTTTTATTATAATGTGTTATGGCAACGAAGTCAATATCGTTCCTACATTTCTTTTGAAAAAGTTACCAATGTCATAAAAGTTGGAATACATATTATAGGTACATTGTTATAGTATAATCGTTTTGATCTCGTGGAGAGATGATATGATGCATGAAATACTTATGATTCATCTCATGGGTACATCTCATAACAGCTCTCATCATCATCATCATTTCAGCCAGAAAACGTCCACTGCTGGACATAGGCCTCCCCCAAGCGTCGCCACAACGACCGATTCTGTGAGACTCGCATCCATCGCGTTCCCGTGATTCTCACCAGGTCGTCGGTCCACCTTTTGGGAGGTCTTCCAAAGCTGCGTCTTTTGGTGCGCGGTCGCCACTCTAGAACCTTTCGGCCCCATCGGCCATCTGTTCTACGAGCAATGTGCCCTGCCCACTGCCACTTAAGTTTGGCAATTCTTCGGGCTATGTCGGTGACCCTGGTTCTCTTCTCGCATTTCTTCATTTCAGATTCGAACACGCAAGGAAACTCCGAGCATAGCCCTTTCCATTGCCCTTGACAGCATTGCCCATGACAGCTCTAATAAGCTCAAATAATGCTAGGATACATTATTTTATTTTGAAGTTCCCATGCCGACCTTCCACCTTCCAGCTTCATCATCACATCAGTTCAATAGTACCTTACAGCCAAAGTGCATCTTATGACAATTCTAACAAGCCCAAACACGGCTAGAATATATTAATTAGTTACGCAGTTCCAGTGCCTACCTTCCAGCTCCATCATCATCATCAGATCAGTTCGATGATAACATTTTCAACATAATTATTTAAGATCATTGGTTTATAGTGCATTTTCATAGTTGCTTAACTACCTTGATTGTGATATCTATGCGAGTGTCAAGTTTCGTTAGCCATTTCTGATCTTCTTCACCAGTTCCACCTCATCAAATGTTACTTTTTGACTGTAAATGCTCGAGTTCTCGATGAAAATATATAAAAAACTATATAGTTGCCTATAATATTTGAGGAGTTCCCTCGATTTCTCATGGATCCCATCATCAAAACTCAATTTTGAAAAAAATGGGACCAATCTGGAAGCATATCCTTTCAAGTACAAAAAAAATTTTGCAAATCCATCCATAAACAACGGAGTTCTGAGGTAACAAACATAAAAAAAAATAAAAAAAATAAAAAAAAAAAAAATACAATCGAATTGAGAACCTCCTCCTTTTTTTTGAAGTCGGTTAAAAAGGCTGATGATGTTTGATCTATGTAAGGTAAGACGCCGTGTCGCAAGATTAAAGCGACTTTTTTTAAATCATCAGGGAGTAATTGCCGAGATAGTACCTACGCCTATCTGAGCGCGTCAGTATAACTACATTTCATATAAGTTTCTGTGAAATTATTACTTTTTTGGTGTACAATAAAATATTATTCTATTCTATTCTATTTCATTTTATAAGGCAACTAAATTTGTACATTACAGTACGGCCGTTCGGATCTTGGCGAGTCTGAGATTGGACTCTGCGAATTTTAGCGCTTGAAAAGTCGTAAAAAATGTTAGTTGTAAACAAATAATTATGCAATTTGCAGTTCTTATTGCTGTTAAAAACTGTTATTGGCATTTATTTTTTGAAAACCTTTATTTTTTTACGAGTTTTTAAGCGTTAATATTCGCAGAGCCTAACATCCGACGGCCGTACTGTAAATCTACGGCAGGCGTCGCTACTCTACCACAGATTACTAAATAGTTACTACGCGTACAAATCACGCGTAGCTCACGTATGCAGAGGCGGCGTAAGGCGTGGGCGACGTGGGCCGCCGCCGCCTCGCGGTCCAACGGACCTCGCACCTCAAAGGTCCGCATACGCAAAAATGATGATTGTTTTCTTTACTGTTACTTGAGTATACTAAATAATGTGAAATAATTACAATGAAGAAGTTTGCATTTTTATGAATAAATTTAAGTGTGCAAAAGTTTTTATCGTAACAAAATTCATCCTCTTGCGTCATCCATCAGGGGGCCTCGCAAAATATATTATGCCCACATCAAATTTAGGTCTTGCCCCGCCTCTGCACGTGTGCTTCCTTCTAAAGTAATTCCCGCATTTCTATCCTACTTTGTATTATAATAATAATCCATGTCATATACCTGAAGGATATGTAATTTAATGCAATGGCCTTGATACAAATTTATTACATCTAGATAAAAGATTAGCGCCATGTCAACAAAGCCGGTACATATGTAGGTCGATCGATGATCGTATGTGATTTCGGTGTATGGTAACAAGTCTTTTAGAGTGCAGTGATGGGCAAAATACGATTCTAATTAAAATAAATAAAAATCCCCTAGTTTTTGGGCGGAAAAACCGACGTACATTTTCACACAACCGCTCTTACGTGATTATTTATTTATTTACTTACTTATTTATTTATTTAATCTTCATGTACAGTAGTGGTACATAGGCGGACTTAATGCAACAAGGCATGATTATGATGTTATTTCACATTTTTCTTCAGATATTTTTGATACACAGATATATTGTGGATATTGTCTAGGCTTCTATAGAAATCAAAACGGAAATTTGTGTAAGAGTAATCCAGTAAAGACCTCTGAAAAGCTATTTTATGTGAACTTTGACTCTCCGTAATGTACTCCTATATCAAAAATATAAATAAGTAGGTACTTCTATATTAGCCTAGCGCACTTAATCGAGATTCTAAATGTTGTAATTTTTTTCCAAAAATCCTTTAAGTAATTATGTATGTGTAAAAACACGTATTTCCTGGGACAAGTTTTGTGAAACATTCGAGTAAATCGTAGATTTACCAAATGCTAACAGACTTTTCAGGTGCAATATCTC
Source organism: Mythimna loreyi (assembly GCA_029852875.1). NCBI lineage: Eukaryota > Metazoa > Arthropoda > Insecta > Lepidoptera > Noctuidae > Mythimna > Mythimna loreyi. The sequence goes on along the minus strand of CM056807.1, from coordinate 10,022,576 downwards.
TTTTTTCGCATTACTTTAGCGCCAAATATCACTTTGTATTGCGTTAAATGATGCAACAACCTTCTAAATCATGCGCGACGTTGATGATAGGCGAGTGAGAAAGGCCCACCTTAAATAAACTATTTACAGGCACTTTCCAGGAAAGGTCAAGTCTGTCTGTCCGACAAAACTACAAATTACATTCCAAAGCGTAGATTTCTATGGAGAAGAATGTGCAAGAAACTCCATGGACATTCTTTTCAATCATGTTATGTATTAAAAATATCTCGGTTACATGTTTCTCGTCGAAAAAATATTCTAAATATAGATTGAACCACTGACAGCTATGAATTGCCACTCTCAACTGACAGCGCCAGTTTAGTGACCCTATATGCTACCTATAGTACCTATACCGGAGGGTGTGGGTTCGATTCCCACCCAAGACACATGTTTATGTGATGAGCACGATCATTTGTTCTGTGTCTGTGTATAATTATAATATTTATGTATGTGTTTAGAAATATGTAAGTAGTTTATCAGTTGTCTAGTACTCATAACACAATCTCTGCTTAGCTTGAGACTAGTCGGCGTTGAGTAATAGTTACAAAAAAAGAAAATAAAACAGAAATTAATGCAGTTTTGTTTATAAAGCATCTATCTTATTACCCGACTGCCAAAGAAGGAGGGTAATGTTTTTCGAGTGTATGTAAGTATGTATGTATGTCTGTTCCTTTGTGACCTCCTGTAGCCTAAACGGCTTGATGGATTTTGATGTATGAGGTATCGTTAGATTTGTCTTGATTACGGGAGTGTCATAGGATACATTTTATCCTAAAAGTCCCACGGGATAAAGACATAATAATATTTTTTCTAAATTTCCCTTTAAAAAAATATGTACTCGTAATCTAAAGCCAAATGTCGTCGAAATAATTTAAAATGGTACTTACATATACATAGTCTTCTACATCTACAACATTTTCGTTAAATAAAAACAGCTAAAAAGTTATAAATAAAAAAATTATTATTAAAAAAACAAAATACCCGACTGCACACTAAAAAAAGAGTAAAACAAGCCCCACAATACAAATTTACTGAATATAATTTATAAATGTTGATGGAAAGCATCGCAGGCGGGGACCACCTTGACCGCCACCAACGAAAATTCTGCTAAATGGTGCACAACAGAAATGACTATAAATAAGCCTCTGTTGGTCCCCGCCTGCGATGCTTTCCATCAACATTTATAAATTATATTCAGTAAATTTGTATTGTGGGGCTTGTTTTACTCTTTTTTTAGTGTGCAGTCGGGTATTTTGTTTTTTTTTTGTCAAACTTTCTAATCTTCAAATGCCTGCACTACAAATATTAATATTTACTACACCCTACTGTTTACGCAAGTTTTTGTTTCTGTTTTTAGATGCGATTACGTCTCTGTGTTTGAATGTTGTAAAGTTGTCCATACATTGTGGACAAGCGTATAACTTTATTTTTGGATTGTGGAAAATCAGTTAATGCTTAATTTCACCCGTAATGCATTAGGCTAAGAAATCAAGAAGTGGTTTTTAGTCACAGCTAAAAAACACTTTTTGACACTGTTTCCCGCTCCGCTCAAGAGCGGGATCCGTCATTGGATGATTGATCATTGGATGGTTCATTGCCCACCATAAAAAAAAACCGTATTCCTTCAATGGCCCTGTGTTCCAGAGTCCTCTTTCGGACCCTCCCAAGACTAGACGCCACACTTGAAAACGACCATCACATTCCTGTTTCGAGGACTAGTAGACTATATATGACGTAAGTCTGAGAGCTCGACTAAAACCGTGCTATCAAATCAATCAGGAAATGATATCATCTAAAGTTTTACTATAAATACTGAATCATGTAGACGTGTTTGATTTTTATCTGTAACTAGTGCATTAACGATAATTGTTTTATCTGTAAAATAGCTTTTGGCAACGGCTTCGATCGTGTCAAAGTAGGTTTATTTATACAGACTTTGGAACCCCGTTTCACTCCCTTAAACTCTCAAGCCTTAAGCAAACGCCGATGTTGGCGCACCTATTGTCTTTCTATTGCGTCTCTAATTATAGTATTCAACGGAATTAAGAGAAGTTTTTCCCACTCACCGATGGTCGACGTCGAGCATGGTAAAAAAGCGTGTTGCTTCATCTAACGCGATGTTTGATGGAGAGGCAACGGGAAAAAAATAGAGATAATGCCTAAAAACTCTGTTTCACTAAATTTGTTCCAGGAAATACGTATGTTTTTTTTAAAAGCCGTTAAAGTTTTTTTTTAATTCGTCATCGTCATTTAGAATCTTGATAAAATGTGCTAGGCTTCTTTAAAAGTAGATTTTTTTAATATATGAGTATAATGTACTCATAGGATTAGAATTCACGTAAAATAACAGATTTTGAGGCATTTACTGGATTAGTTTTACACAAAATTATGTTTAGATTTCTATAGAAGCTTCCAGCGAAAATACAAAATCATCAACCACGTCCAAGAGTGAACGATTCCGTAGGATAGAAGCCACTAAATATCCCGAAATATCTGAAGAAAGATATGTAATAACATCATCACAGTCATAAAAGCGGTATGAAAATGTACCTCGGGTTGGCCGTCCTTTTTAGTACCTATTTTTTTCTTTTAATTTTTTTAGAGGCTTTAGTCGTAATTCGACTATGACAGCTTCATTATAACTTATGTCTTACACTAAATACTAAACTAAAGCCTCAACGCGCGTCACTCGCGCTGCTGCCGCGCCGTTGCCACTCTGCTGTCGCGCGACTAATTTGAAGGCGCTCTAAGGCTCTTATGGATCTATTTAAAAAGTACACTGCCACTTATTTTAAGTTAAATTTCCAAAATTTCCTTTGTAGTGCTCGTCTACGTCATTAAAGGAAACCTTGTGCAAAATTTCACGTTCCTAGTCCCAGTAGTTTCGGCTGTACGTTGATATGTCTGCCAGTCAGTTTCGTCTTTTATCCTCATCATCATTCCAGCTGAAAGACGTCCATTGTTGGACGTAGGCCTCCCTCAAACGCCGCCACAACGGCCGGTCCTGTGCTTCATATCCACCGGATTTTCACGATCCTCATTAGGTCCAAGGCTGCTATTTTCAAAATATGGTCATTCCAACACGATCGCATTGTCGTTTTGCTCAAAGTTCTCTCTGTTAATTCATAATGGCTGTTCGACACCACGACCACGACACCACTCACCGCCCTATGCGATCAGTGGTGTCATAATAGAATTATGGTACGAGCTGTTTTGTAACAAATTAAAAACAATAACAGCATAATAACATTCTAATCGCAAGTCACTAATTTTATTAATTAACTGCAAATATCAAATAATCATTTGTCATTATGTAAGAGATTACCATTCTAAAAAAAATCTTTCAATGAAGTGTCACTGGTTGATCATTGGAAAGTCATAATGACGCCATCATATTTGTAGATAACCGAACTTGTCAAAATCAACAATTTTGAAATCAATGATCGACTATTCTGACACTATTGTAATAGCAGACTTGAGGCCTAGATCATGTGTACCCTGTGAAAGGCCACTCTAGAACCATTCAGCCGCATGTCAATGCGGCTGACAATCATGTCACTAATCTATTCTGCGAGCAATGTGGACTGCCTACAGCCAGTTATGTTTAGCGATGCTGCGGGCTGATATGTTGGTAACTTTGGTTTTCCTTCGGATACTTTCATTTCTGATGTGATCACGCAAAGAAATTTCAAGCATAGCCCTTTTCATTGCATGGCATAGTATCAGCCTTATAATGTTCCCACTGCTGGGATTCTCTAGTAGAGGAAATGTGCCGTAATACACCACGCGGGCCTAGTGTGGGTTGGTAGATGTCACATATCATTGAAGTGTTGGTTCTAGGACATGGCGTTTTCCTCACGATGTTTTCCTTCAACGTTTTGAGAGCAGTGGTGATGAAATAATTACACAAAGTAATGGGCCTGGCTGGGTTTTAACCCACGACTCGTAAGTTGAGGCTATTACCAGTCGGCCATCACTTCTTTTCATTGACCTTTGGCTAACTTAAAGCTTTCTGATAACAAGAAGTGAGGCCATAAGACTGGTGGCATTTCTTCTTTTAGAGAGATGGTCTAATTACCGGCATAAAAACATTATAAGCCTGATTATGTTCATACTATTTATTGGCGAACAGTAGCCGATACCCACGCAAAGGATGACTCACTTTTTACACTTTTCAAAGGGCGTGGTTCACTTCTAAACAAAACCAAGCGTTAAAATTCAACCTTGGCAACATGAAACTAGATAAAATCGAAGTCATAGGTAATAATAACGTTCTTATCTATAAAAGGGTGCTCGAAACGAAAATCTATTTGAGCAAGTAACTGCCTGAGATTTGCATCCGTTAAATTCTGATAAGATCGCCCCTTATCATTTTGGAGTTGATATTATTACCGGTGGATTGTGCCCTAGTAATATAATTTCACGGCCTTTTTTAAATAAAGGTTATTTTTAAAATCATCTAAAAATTCAAATAGAAAAACAGTTTTTCTAATAATTTAGTCACAATCAATAAATTAATTGAACACATACGAGTATCGATGTCCGATAATCCGCCATTTTTATTCACCTTATCTACTAAATTCGATATCTTCAAAAATTATTATATAATACTTACAAGTCTGTGCAGACACTGCCCCAACCACACAAGCAATTAGAAAAACTTCCTTGAAACCCATTTTGCACTTCACTACACTGTAGGATTAAATCCTACTGCAATAATTTTCAGTCCTGTCGCCGTGGACTTTACTGTAGCGTACGACACCGTTGCCCTCAATGGCTAATCTTATTTAAAAATGTATGAGTAGTATAACGCTAGTTATATCTTATCGCCATTTCGAAATTCAACGTAAAGGTGGATGATATAATCACTGATAGTTGATAACGGTGCGTCGGAGCGATTTTTCGTGGTGCGGCTAGCCGGTGTCCCTCAGGGAAGCGTCTGAGGCCCTATAAGTTTTTTTTTTGTGCTATACCTGAATGTTGGATTATTACGCTTAGCAACTATGTTTTAATATGTGATTTACCTTTTTTTTGTACTAGTACACACATTTTATAACTACATATACATATACACATAAATAAAAAAAATAAAACTTAAACTTACTTAAAAGTACCTAACCTAATCTGCTAAAGCCTCGAAAAACTCGTCCGCTGTCGACTGGTAAAGTGCCCAAAAGGATGGCAGCATTGCCACGTTGTATGGCACTCAGAAGTAAAGCAGCTTTCTATTGTTGCTATTTTATTCCAATCGGACCAGTAGTTTCAGAAATTATTATATACAAACAAAAACAAACTTTACCTCTTCATTATATTAGTGTAGAAGTGTAGATTACAGGAAAGTCTTATGAGACAGTCGTCAACATGATCATCATCAGCCTTATTAATGTTCCCACTGCTGGGACAAAAGCCTAGGCAGGGGAGGGAATGGGCCATAATCCACCACACGGCCGGGCCCAGTGCGGATTGGTGGATTTCACATGCCTTCGAATTTTTGGTTCTAGGACATGCTAGTTTCCTCACAATGTTTCCAATCACCGTTTTGAGAGCAGTGATGATGAAATAAATTACACAAAGTAAGTTGCTGTTGAGTTGTAGGTCGAGGGTTCAAAACCAATACAAGTTGAACAAAACAGCCATTTAGGTCCAACTTAATTGCCGTTTAAAAAAACACTTCTAAAAGTTTTTTGTTTAATTTACAGTTTATCTACCTATCACGTAATTGGCAAAATTCCTTGAAGATGACATTTGTATCACTCTTTCTTATAATATCAATTCTTTTCATGTGAAATTGTATGAGTCAGGATAAAATATTTAAAAACAATGACACTGTTAGTGAAAAATAAAGGAAATAAAGTGTCATATCAAACGGAACTCGGTCATATCCTATTACTAGTTGTTCCTTGCGGTTTTACCTGCATCATTCATAAACGAACCCGTCATAGTCATAGTTTTTTATTGGTAAGGGATTCTTACAAGTCATAAAGGTACAAACTGATACAATAATGTCAACAAATTACAAATTAATCAAAATTAAATGTCAAATAATAAATAATTTAAGATAAATTATAATAATTAAATACACATGACAAACGAATAAAATAATATAGGTATAAGAATACAAATCAATTTCTTGGCTCTGATCACAATAAGAATCTTCGGTCATCAAACAATCGTCTTCTACGATGTCCCCTACACCGCTCCGGACTTATCCACTCCTCCTTTTTTGTCCACGCGATATCACTGTGGAATACGCTCCCTCCAAATATCAGGATGGCGACCAGCCGTTTGTCTTTTAAGCTGAAGGCACGAGACTACATTCGCGAGAAGTTGGCGGATTTATCTCAGCAGTAACTAGTTGATTTGTTTTCACAATGACCTTACTTATTTATATGTATGTATCTAAGTATGTATTTATTATTATTATATTTGGTTTCTTTTCTTTTTGTCTATCCTTTTAAGTTGCACCTACCATGTTACGTTTCTGCACCACCCTAAGGTCGACTGGTAGAAAATGCCTAAGGCATTAAGTCCGCCTTTGTACATTGTTTTGCGCATAAAGTTTTAATAAATAAATAAATAAATCAAAGTCAAATCACAAATTAAAATTAAATTTAAGAAAAGTCACAATATTAAATTAAATCTTAAATTCGTCAAATGAATTTAGTGTCGAAGCCTTCTGGAGCCGCCGGTTAGTGTGAAAGTGTTACCGCGGCTCTACTAAAAAGGCAAGGACAGAAGGGGGTAGGTTTTTTAGTCAGTAAGAGTCTGACACTGGTCTCCCGCTCCGCCCAAGAGCGGGTTTCGTCATTCGATGATTTTCACCTACCATAAAAAAACCCATAATGGGCTTAGTTCTATAACTTTTTGGTGTACAATAAAGTTTAATCTATCTATCTAACTATCTATCTTAAAGTCACCCAAAGGGCAATGAAATGGCTATGCTTAGAGTTTCCTTACGTGAACGCATAAAACATTGAGGATATCCGCAGGAGAACCCAGGTTACACGACAAAGCTGGAAGAATCGCCAAACTTAAGTGGCAGTGGCCTGGCCACATTGCTCACAGAACAGATGGGTAATGGACTGAAATTTTCTGGAGTGATGACCGCGTATCGTAAGTCGCAAGGAAGGCCTCCCACAAGGTGGACTAATAACGTGGTGAGGATCGCAGGAATCCAGGTTGTGACGACACTTGTGGGAGTCCAACAGTGGACGTTTTTCGGCTGATATTATATATGATGTTTATTTTGAAAGTAGGTTTCAAAAAAATACTTTTACACGTAATTTTTATTTCGTCACCGGTGTTTCCTAGCTGTCTACCCTGATAAAAAACACTAAAACCCTGAGTTTTCAGAGGTCAAAGTCTCTTTTAAAGTCTATACAGTAAACGGTCAAATCATATGAGAACTATGCAGATTAGTGTCTCAAGAAAAAAAACACAGATTTGATTGGACCTGTCCAGTCAGTACAAGCATTTGTCAGTATTCGTGAGTATTACGCATGATGATTATCAACTCTGCAGTTCCTCATTTCTTCGAAGTTTAGATACAGTACGGCCGTCAGATCTTGGCGAGTCTGAAGTTAGGCTCTGCGAATTTTTGCGCGTGAAAACTCGTAACATATCGTATAAGATCATAGAGATAAGGTTCAAAATAGCGCAGCTTCGTAAATGTTTGTCGCAGGATATATTAATAGTGATTTCGAAGTAAATAATGTATCCGTTGTCACAATGTAGAAAATATACAGAAGTACAACAGCTATCATTTTGGTTAGATATATAGGTATAGTTCGTTTTTTAATCTTAGACTACGATTTGACAACTTAAAATGTCAAACTCCAGAAAATTGTGAACATTTATCTAGAGTGTAACATTCTGAGTTGTCAAATCGTAGTTTAGAATTAAAAAAACGAACTATAGCTAAAATTGGGCTGCGTGATCTTAAGTAATTGCGAAGCAGTGATGCTAGCCATGGAGGAGGCCGACCGCATAAGGCAACGGTTCACATGTCCCTGACGCCGCCGGGTTTCCGATCCCGATTTGCCACCGTAGGCGCGGGCTTGTGAACGGTTCAGACCAAGCCAGGTCGTCAACGTCGCGCTCTGTTCCCGCGCGCCTCAACGAGGTGTCAGCAAATGTAGAGGCCCAACAGGAGTTCCGAAGCCTACTGGTCGCGGTCCGGTTTCTGTAAGGAAGGTGGTATGAGGGCTAAAAAAGAATCGGGTGGATTGCAGGTGATCTGCAGGCACTTTTACTTTGATGACATTATTGCAGTTTTGACGTTCACACAGTGTGAGAGCGCTGTCAGTTTTAAAAGTATTGGTAGACAACGTAATGCCAATGAAGCGCTGCAGCATACTTTTATATAAACTTTTCAGTATTTTGACAAATACATCATTATCATTACATAGTATACAACAAAGTCGCTTCCCGCTGTCTGTACCTATATATGCTTAAATCTTTAAAACTACGCAACAGATTTAGATGCGGTTTTTGTTAATAGATAGAGTGATTCAAGAGGAAGGTTTATATGTATAATACACATATTTATTTATTTTTATTTATAAGTCGATGCAACTTAAGCCCGTTACATACATGACGGGTTTTTTTCACGGACGGGACGAGACGGGACGGAACGGGAAATTTTGGAAATATCGTTTCCGGATGGGACGGGAACGTGGCACTGACGGGGCGGTCTTGAACGAGGCAGTCACGTCCCGTTCCCGTTCACGTCCCGTCTGAGGTATTATCCCGTCACGTATGCCTTTATATTTGGTTGTACTACTGTCAATTCGTCTGTCATCTGTCAGATAGTAACAGCATGATATCACCGTAGTGATAACAAGCCTTCAGCAAACACAGCGCTGATCAATACTACCTCGAACCTTATCAACTGATAGTCTGGGCTTAAGTACATTCTAACGTAAAAATATAATGAAATATCATGCGGGAATGCGACCTTTAGACAACCAGTTTTCAGTACAATTGAGGTATAAAAGGTAGAACTGTGAAATTGGAATAGGTACCTGTATAATTGGAGAGAAGTAAATAAATAAATAATAAAAATAGCTTTTTCATTACTCATACTCTGAAAGTAGGTGTAAAATTGCCTGCGGACAGGGTTGAAAGAAGTACTTTTACTCCCTAGGGAGTTTTACTTTACAACTGACAGTTGTTTTTTTAATATTTAGACAGCAAATATTGAAAAAAAAACTAGTTCTATTTTGACATTTCTATTGAACCGTGACCCGAATTTTTATACTGCCAGTACAATTAAAATGACATAGAGATAGAAATAATTTAAGAATACTTTTTTTCATGACTTTATTTTAATTTACTTTCAACTATTTCATTAAAACTAATATTATATTTGATAAAAATGTTGACCTGACCCATTTTTACATTGATAAAACGAAAAATATTGACTGAAAAGCCAGGGAGCCGAACACTGAAAAAAAAATTGGCGGGTATATGGTAGTCTCTCTATAATCTGTGACCGATTTGATCTTCCTTGTTTTTTTTTTCGTGGTGTTGAGTTTTGTTTACATTTTGCTAAATCTCTATAACAAGATTTTTTTATTAACACGATAAGTTCATCAGCTTCAGTTATAAATTTAACGCAAGATTCTGAAGAGGAGAAAACCGCTTACCGCCTAAATCAAAAGAAATATACCTACCTAAAAACATACGAAGACCTTTGACGACGACTCACGTTTTTATTATTTTTATTTTCCTCGTATTCGTAATGAAAAGCACAGTGTTTACCTTGGGTTCAAGAGTTATTTAGTCCCTCGAACTATTAGCGACCTCGCTCTCGCTCGGTCGCCAAGAAATTTCTCGGGACTAAATAACTTTCTTTCATCCCTCGTATAACAATGTACTATATTTACCTTCCACAGTTTTTGTTCCCTACTTTTTTTTCTCTTTATAATGGTATCCGTCTAGAGGACTATAATCAGATATGTTACAGTAGAGAGTTTGATTATAGCCTGTTATATGGTACATTGCTCTTTTCAGGCGATTGATTGTGTTTCTTCTTTTCGATTATTGTTTGGCTTCTTCTATGACTGTCTTCATATTTAGGTATCCATGTATCTCAGTGTTACGTGTGAACCAGGCTGCCACTTATGGTCCTTAAAATGTTGTTTTGGGCTCTCTAGAGGCAAAGTATGTTGGATTTTCTGGCTGAAGACCATAATTGAATCCCGTAGTTCCAAATTGGTTTTATAACTGAGCTATGCACTCTACGTTTGTTGCTTAGGGACAGAGTTGATTGCTTGCCAAGCATCCACAAGAGATTTTTAAATCGATTGTTTACCTCGTTTCGTTTGTGCTTAATGTGGTCTTTCCATGTCATACGTTGATCCAAGTAAAATCTCAAGTATTTGACACATTTGCATGGTGGTAGAGGATTGGACACAGCTTTTATTTTCAATGTGAATGTAACGTGGTGCAAAAGAGGCGCTCGCTTTTTTACTGTTCTTTACTTGACTGTTGAAATTGAATAGGTATCTTAAAAAAGATATTGATATATATTGATTTAGTCCAAGGACCGCTAGATAGCGGTTAAAGCCTCTTCCAGTCGTATCTACGTTGTTCTTTCTCGTTCCACTCTGCTCCATATTTTCCCTGCTGTTTTTCTCCAATTCTTTTGTGGTCTGCCTAGTCTACGCTTTCTGTCCATAGGGTACCAGTTAGTGGTGATTTTGGTCCACCTTTTGTCTGGATATGTTCGTTGGACATGTCCAGCCCATTTCCATTTCATGCTGGAGAGAAGTATATTGTCATTACATAGTATAAAACAAAGTTGCTTACCGCGATCCATATGTACCTATGCTTAGATCTACGGATTTTGATGCGGTTTTTTTAATAGATAAAGTGATTCAAGAGGAAGGTTTATGTGTATAATTCATGCATAATATATTCAAAATCAGAACCCGCGCGAAGCTGAAGCGGGTCGCTGGTTTATATCTAGGTACATCTACACTAATATAATAAAGAGGTAAAGTTTGTTATTTTGTTTCTTTGTTTGTAGGAGGTAATCTCTGGAACTACTGGTCCGATTGGAAGAAAAGTTTTAGCAACAATAGAAAGCTGCTTTACTCCTGAGTGACATGGGCTATATTTTATGTACGCGGGCGAAGCCGCTGGCAAAAGCTAGATAAGAATAAAACCAAGGGCTAAAATTAACAATACAGAAATATGGAAAAGAACTAAAGTTTCAGACATTCTGACTCGAATTGACTATCTGAAATGGGGCTGGACAGGTCACATGATTGGCTGCAAGGCCAATAAATGGAGCAATTGACCCTATGGTAGCCAAGGGATGGGGTCAGGAAACAGGGTCGCTCTAAATAGTCTGAACGCTAAGCAAAGCTTGTGTTATTAGTACTAGACAACTGATAAACATTCTTATATATTTGTAAATACATCTACACTAATATAATAAAGAGGTAAAGTTTGTTTCTTTGTTTTTTTGTTTGTAGGAGGTAATCTCTGGAAGTACTGGTCCGATTAGAACAATTTTAGCAACAATAGAAAGCTGCTTTACTCCTGAGTGACATAGGCTATATTTTATGTACGCGGGCGAAGCCGCTGAAAAAAGCTAGTATTATATTATACGACTAACACCCAGACACAAAACAAATGATCGTGCTCATCACACAAACATTTGTCCTGGCCCTCCTGGGTGGGAATCGGACGCACAACCTGTGGCATAGCTCTCAGGGCCACTAGACAAATAGGGCTGTCATATAGTATTTTTATATTTTTACAAGCTTTTTAATAGCTTGCAATGTAACTATGTATGTTCGGTTCAAATCTTGCAATTCAATTTTGAAGCAGATTTCTTCACCCGATTACGCTGCAATTTTGCATGCATTTGTACCTAAATCGCGTGACAATACAATAATATGATGACATGAAGCTGATCTGATGGTGGAGCTGGAAGGTGGCCATAGGAACTTCGTAATACAATAAGATAGCCCTAAAGTGTTTGTAGTTTTCGGAAAGGTCTTGATGAGTATTAATAATAAAGTTAAATACTCAGCTATAAGAGCTTGTTATGAAATAATTACTTAATTGAAAACTTGTTAGCTTGTAAAAACAAAAGCTCGCCAAATGTACGATAACAGTGCTTTGACAGGCGGACAGTAATATTTAAGCTCAATAATCAGGCGGCGCTCACGTGTGCGTCAAAAGTTGTTCCCGAATCCCGCTTAATCCATGTCAATTAAGTTGAGCCATCATGGCGGTTCTTTATATTCTTTATATATATTTTTATTGTACACCAATTACAATTACAAATAAAAGAACAGGTGATGTACACAGGCGAGCTTAACCCAAGGTTCTTGAATGCGTAGTAACCGACCTCCGGGTCCCATTCGGCGTGGGAATCTGCCATAGGGTAAAACCTGGTAAAACGTATTAGCGGCGTACTATAACTACGCTTTTGTATGCGGATATCACATCTAAGTGTCTAAACACACTATGCCGAGGATACGCGACGGAAGTTCGGCATGATTACGCCTGCAATGCTATTTGAATTACTGGCGACACATTATGCCGAAATTACGTTGCGTTATAGCGTACAGCCGAACTTCAGTCGGGCGTAAGTTAAGCGGAAATTCGGCGGCAACGTATTCTGTAGAACACACATTATACGCGACCGGAGTTCGGAGTTTTATTTTGCATTTGTCTGTCCGGCTGTTTAGATAACACGACACGACGCCACGACAGCGCTCGAAACATTGAATATACACACAAAATTGCGCAACTGAATTTCTGTCGCGTAAGTTCGGCACTTATGGTGTGTCATATCAGCCGAATAAGTTGGAACGTAAAATCAGCCGCGGAACTTCGGTCGCGTACGTTCGGCATAGTGTGTTTAGACACTTACAGTACCTACATTGTGATTTGTATCACAATGTAGGTACTGTTAGATCCAACCCTACCTACATTACACACACAAGTGTGTAATGTAGGTAGGGTTGCCAGGCCATAAAATGCAAAGGCCGGACAGCGCACTATATAAGGCCGGACATTTTTCCCTAATGTTTTTACAGCTGGGCTATTGAAAAAAGTATTTATACGTGATGTAAAGTGAGGATGAGATCGAAGATGAAATGTGCCAAAATATATGCATATTCGATATTTATTAAAAGATGGACGTAATCGTCGTACGAATCGCCACTCTAACGAAAAGCCTGACAAAAGCCGCACAGGCCAAACACGTACATATTTGGCCGGACGCGACCGCAAAAAGCCAAACATGTCCAGCTAAAGCCGGACATCTGGCAAGCCTAAATGTAGGAGGTTACCGTCGAGGCTTCGTCGGGGCTTTTGAACCCTAAGCGTTCGGACACCTATTTATTGTCTTTCTATTATTAAGTCCCGCCCCGAGGCGAGGGTCTGAAGTACAGATACTATATCTGTGGTCTTAAGAGAGCCAAGAAAGGTAACCTTTCCTTACACACGTGAATCATACGACGTTTTTCAATACCTACACTTGAGAAGAAAATTAATTTAGCTAAATATTATACACCGTTAAATTTTAGTCGTTTTAATCCCGAAGAGGGTCGATCCAGTACATGAAACACTATCGATTTGTGTAGATAAAATAAAAAAATAACGTACTTTTTTTCTTAATCTCTTATTGATATACGCGAGTCATTGACTTTGCAGGTAGTTGTCGGTCGTTGCGTACTAACTACCTACAGGTCATTGAACTCGCCCAGCTGACGTTTACTTAAAGAAATCAATTTAGAACACCCCTAAATTAATTCGAGTTTAAAAAAAAAGTACTTTGTTTTTTTATTCTAACGTTACCAATCGATAGTGTTTCATGTACTGAATCGATCCTCCAAGGGATTAAAACGATCAAGATTTAACGGTGTATAGCTAGCAATTTTTAAAAACTATTATAATTTTTTATAACTTGGCGGTAAAAAAAGTTATCTGTTTTCTTAGGCGCGCGCATTCATTTTTTTTTTTACCCATAGGTGAAGGCTTCAGATATTTAGTCTTTTGAGCCTATTCGTCGTCTGTTTTCTTGCGTAAAAGTTGTTATGAGAGTGACAATATTCTGTTGGATTTTGGAATGTTTTTGTAATATTTGATTTTATTTAATGAATACAGCGTTAAAAACTGTACTATGATACCAATGTACGTCAACAAAACAATGTTGAATATGTGGTTGAATAGGCTAAATAATAACTCGTTAAAGATCTCTTAATTAGACATTAAAGTTTTTTAAAAGACGGTCATCTGTTGCCAAATACACATCTATTTTGATGTGCACACAAAAAAAAGGTGAACGAATTTTGAGCGGATTTCGTAAACGTCACTTTACAAAAACGAAGTCACAATACAAAAACGCAGTTCAACTTCAGGCCTGCTATATAGGTCATGCCGTCATGGTAAGCCCCCTGGTCTCCAGCAGGATCTCATGGGGGTATGGAATTGGATACAGTGACTGTAGCAATCCAGTGCTAAGCATACCACAATCGTTGCGGGAAGTCTCCTATTTCTCACGCACATAGAAGTCGCGCAGGTCTTTACCAAAAAATGTTGTTTTGAGACGTTCCTGTTTCGGATTCGGCGGGAAGAAACGTATTGGAATTAAATTATTATTGTCATAATCATTTCTATTGGTCAACATATATTATTTATTCAACATTTCAATAAAATAACTTTTATCTAATGCGTTGAAAGAAACGTGAAGCTTGGTAAATGTGTTGCCATAAAATAATTGTTAATTGGAAATAGTTAAATAGTTTTTCTTAGAAAATAACGGATTATTAAAATAACAATATAATTTATAAGTAAGTTGTGGGTATGAGAGTTTTATACCTTCTACTTTAAAGCTTAACAGATATTATAACGAATATCAAATAGTCCTACATAAAACTACAGAACAGCATTGTAGACTTAATTGAGTTATAAATTAAAATCAATTAAATCTCTAATACTAGGAAACCATTGTTCTGGTAAATCAGCCTATGTTGTTAATACCATTTTTGGAAAAAAGAGTAAAATGTTTTTAGGAAGTACCCTGTAAACTTGGAAAATTTGATACCTGGTAACATTAATTACTGAAAATGTCAAACAATCGTCAATTCGTGTTTGACATTTCACTGTGTTTATCGATTTTTTGGTGTTTAGACGCGAGAAAACCGGCTCTTGCTAAAAATTATTGAATAAGTATCTATCTACAGTTCAATAATGGCAGCGGCATCGTCTTCGTCATCATCTCCAGATCCTACACAGGACAAATCCAAAGAAGCCATCAAAGACTGGACTCAAGAAGAGAAATACCATCTTTTAAAAGGTCTGAAAACTCATGGCAGACATGACTTTGAGAAGATTCAAGAACACGTGCCTACTAAAACACTGGAAGAAGTAAAAGCTGCAGTTGAGTATTACACCGGAGTTGCGCTCCAACATCCTATTTTTGTCAAAGAAACTGGGCAAAAACCAAGACGTTCACGAAAACCGCACTCCCCATTGACAGATTGGGCAAAACTGTTGACAGATCACTTGAGCTACAGTGAACTCAGTACTGAGACCGCTACAGCAGTCCGCATGATCGCTGACTTGGAGAAGATTCCGCCTCCGGAATGCACTGATGGTATTGACTTTAGAAAGGTCTACCACCAAATTGCAAATGCTATGGAAGGTAAACCGTTGAATGTAGATTTGAGCACCGCTGCCGTTCTGCACAAATGCCTCATCGAGACCGCTTTATCCAGCAAAGCGTTTATCAAGACTGCAGCTTTCAGATATATCATCAACAACATTGATTTGTCCGATAAAGAGATAAATACTTTTCCGAGACCGACCGAAGATCACGAGCTCGCTACACTCCGTCATTTAGCTTCTCAACGTAGCTACAACCCGCTGAAAGTTCCGGAGGAAAATTTGAAACCATCTACGGTTTTGGAAGAAAGGAGGCCTAGATAAAATGGTAAAATTAACTGAAATAAGCATTTTGAAACAATGTTTTTTTTTTACCTAAGATTGCCAAAGATGGCTACATGGCTAGTCGATTGTTGCCATACGTAATTTTCCTACAATACTTTCATTGCATTCTATGTGTATGTAATCTTAGATGGTAACTGATATTACTGACCACGTCGGACACAACTACAGAAATCAGTTAGAGAACGAAAGCATTATCCATAATTTATGTTTATTCTTCTTCTCTGTGTTTATTTGCAATAGGTCATTAACTATAAGCCAATAAATTGTGAAGTGCATTGCGTAATGCCGAGTATGCCTCGCAGTGGAGACAGCTACTCAATGTATATGGCTAGACCTGGTCTGGTCCTAGGATCAAGTGACGTTTCAAGCAGGTTTTATGCCTGGCACATATTTCCTGGACTGCTAGATCATTAGGATGACTTGCTAGCCTCTTTTTTAAGTGTCCGTTTTGTATTTATGTGAAAAACTTATTTTGTCTATTACTACTTGTGGTTTATGTTCACAACTGTGAAGTTATAGTTTTTAGACTTGAGTCTAAAGCATGTATTTTGCATAAGCGAGGGACAAATGATATTCTATCTACCCTTTCTCTTTGAGGTAGCATGTTGATTTCCCTAACCATTTTGCTGAGGTTATCTGGCTGTCAAAGTATTTTGCCCTGTATCCAGTAACCACTGGGCAGCTTAGAAGCAGACGATTTGCTGTCTGGTCTCTGGTCCATGCCTATTACATAAAACAGTTAACCCAACTTTATATAAAGGACTTTCGTATAATAATATATTTATCATATAGCCAGTGTAGTGTGTAGAAACCTTATATAGGTATACAGATATATCCGCTATATAGTCAGTATTCAATGTCTTAATATATTTCAATACACTTACTCAAAGATCCGGTCTTTTTCCACCATGATGGACAGTTTTCCGCACTAGTGCATGCTTGCCCCGCCATGATTTTATTGTAACAAA
Organism: Mythimna loreyi; assembly: GCA_029852875.1. Classification (NCBI taxonomy): domain Eukaryota; kingdom Metazoa; phylum Arthropoda; class Insecta; order Lepidoptera; family Noctuidae; genus Mythimna; species Mythimna loreyi. The sequence continues at coordinate 10,005,591 of CM056807.1, read as the reverse complement.
ATTGTTTATTGTATCAGGGGTGCATCGACCCCCACGAGTCGTAAATGTATTGTTAAACCGTAATTTGAGACACATGCAAGTTTGTCACTGCCGCCCTTGGCCTGGGCTCCATAACACTCTCGCTACGGCTCGTGCGAATTCCGCCTGGGTCGCAATGACAAACTTTCTGCATTTGTATCAAAATATACTATATATTTGTATTCTAATAATATTTGAATGAACTTTCTGTATTGTAGTAGTTCATGTCTCTATAACAGTATTATCCATGTGGAAAAATGTGATCAGGACTATATTTAAATGTGCGAATCAGTTATGATGGTGATATATGTAGGGAGGGAGAGGGTAACCAAAGAAAAGATGGATGGATTCATCTTATATTGTCAGCCGATCGACGCCAACTGCTGGGCATAGGCCTGCCCCAAGGATCTCCACAACGATCGGTCCTGTACTGTCCGCATCTAGCGGCTTCCCGCGACCTTCACCAGATCATCGGTCCACCTTGTAGGGGGCCTGCCCACGGAGCCTCGACCGGTACGATATGAATGGATTGTGTGATGTGATATAAAAGTTAAGGGATTCGGTGATAGTGTGAGAACGTATGTTATAAAAGAATAAATCTTTTGAAGAAGGTATATATTTTGGGAGCAGTGGTGGCCGAATGGTAAAGGCGACGCGTTGTAGGTCGTGGATTCAAACTATGCTAGGCGCATTACTTTGTGTAATTTATTTTATCATCACTGCTCTCAAAACAGTAAAGGAAAATATCGCGAGGAAACCGGCATGTCCTAGAACCAAAAAATTGAAGACATGTGACATCCACCGACACGCACTGGGCCCGCGTGGTGGATTACCGCCCATTCCTTCTCCTGAACAGGAGGCCTGAGTAAGACTCAGGCGAGGCATTGAGAACATAAGGCTGAGGCCATGCTATGCTATATATTTTGGATGTGCATGTTGTGTATCTGTTCCAATGACAAATACTTATAATAAAACTAAAAAAAAGAAATGAATAGTTTCTCATAGAAGAAACGTTATTTTTTCAAAGATTTTTGGCAATTTTGTAATACGGAGCTCTTGTGTGTGAGTACAACTCTCATTTGGCGAGTATTTCTTTCCTGGACTATTCCTTGGGATGTTTTTTATTTCCACATGGGCAAAGCCGCTGGTACAAGCTAGTACAGATATCGGCATGAAACTTGAGCGCTGATTTTTAGCTTCAAGGCTGACTTCCACTTGCGCAAAGTGAAATATAAGGTCTCTTTGGTGATATGAAGTGAGACGCGGGGAGCGGGGGGTGCAATCCTTGTACGATGAGCGAACAGATCTTCGCTCTTTCACCGAGCGCTCAACATTCGTGCCGGTATCTGTAGTACATATTTTACATTACAACTTTTATATCTCATGTAATCTTAGGTATAAGACATGTATCAGGTTATGTAAGAACTTTAATATATAAACTTTTGTATTACAAGTTGTTTTTATATGACTGTATTTTTCATAAATAATATTGATGTCTAGAATTTTGGATTTATCTAATAAAACTTCTTATAAAAATATATTGTTTTTTATTTTTATTCTGTGTTAAATCTGAGAGCAGTGGTGACCGAGAAAGCAGTGGTAGCCGAGTAGAAGAGTCCTAATATACGAATCGCAGGTTCAAACCCAGCCACTGCTCTCAAAACGGTGAAGGAAAACATTGTGAGGAAACCGGCATGTCCTAGAACCAAATATTTGGACACATGTGACATTCACCAACCCGAATTGCCCATTCACTCTTATCTACATCTACACTAATATAATAAAGAGGTAAAGTTTGTTTTTTTGTTCCTTTGTTTTTTTGTTTGTAGGAGGTAATCTCTGGAGCTACTGGTCCGATAGAAAAAATTTTAGCAACAATAGAAAGCTGCTTTACTCCTGAGTGACATAAGCTATATTTTATGTACGCGGGCGAAGCCGCTGACAAAAGCTAGTAATATACAAGTCAAGTCCCAGCAGTGGGAACATTCTAAGGCTGAGGCTATGCTATGACAACCAATATATTTAAAGGCACTTTTGAACCGTTATTAAGTCGGTTTTTATTGAGGTTTTTTTTTTATGGTAGGTGAAAACCATCCAATGACGAGTCCCGCTCTTGGGCGGAGCGGAAAACAAGTGTCAGACTCTTACTGACTAAACAACCTACCCCGTTCCCACATCGCCATACATACCAGGACCAGAGCCTTCCTTTTCAGATGCAAACCCGTGGCCCTGATTGGCTTCGACCCTTCTGCAGGGTCCCTACGGTTGCTGACAACAACTTGAGGCGCGCGGGAACAGTGCGCGCCGTCGACGACTGGGCTTGGTCCGGACGATTACTAGACGATCGGACGGCGAGCTACCCAATGCTTACCGTCCGCAAGCCCGCGCCTACGGTGGCCGGAAGTCAAGATCGGAATCTCGGCGGCGTCTGGGGCGCAAACGCCGTTGCCTTATGCGGTCAGCCTCCTCCTTTACTAGCATTACTGCTTCGCAGAAGGAGGCGACCGCCTGCCACTCCTCCTCAATTGAGGTGGGATAACATATCATATGATGACTTTTACCGCTTTAAATTAGAGCGAGAGGGCGTGTCAGACTTTCACTGACTAAAACCACACCTATCATCCATCTTTGCACTTTGCGTTCCATTCCAGGACCACGAGTCTCGGGGACGCCATAGTTATGGCGGAAAGCCCCATCTTTGAGCACTTGTCAGAGATTAAAACCCCCTCTTTAACCCCTTGACAGTCCTCAAGCGAACGCCGGCGTTCGCGGGTATTAACGGAAAGTTATTTGTCTATAAAACTTTTTTTTTACGTTCTTGGATAAATATCAAAATACCCTACAAAAAAAAAAAAATGCTCAAATATTGTACATTCTATTTTTGATAGTTTGACAACGGCGCGTGGCGCAAGAGGTAGCACTTGTCAGAGAGTAAAGCCCCCTCTTTGAGCAATTCTCAAAGAGTAAGTCCCTGTTTGAGCACCTCTCAAAGAAACATTACGTGGTCCTCACCTTCTTCATAACAAGATGCAGGTCCTCACAGGACTTCGTAGGTCGATTTCCAGTGAGCATGCGGATGCTTGCCGTCTAAGCCCAAGTCGTCGACAGCACATAGTGATCCAAGCTCACTTCAAGGAGATGTTAGCAAACAATAGGGGCTCAGCAGGATCGAAGGCCTGAGCCTTAGGCTCCGAAGCCTACTGATTCCAAATATGTATAACCTTCTGAAAAGAAATCCTGGAGTCCTGAAACATAAAGCTAAAATGGATCAAGTGTAAGTACAACTTCAAAAATAAATTAGGTAGTCTAATTGAGATATAGTAGGTACCTACAGTTCGGCCGGTCTAACTTGGCGAGCCTGAAGTTAGGCTCTGCGAACACTATCGTCAAGAAAGTTTTTCATTGCGACCGAGATGAAATTAATTAACAATATAGAAATAGATTTAAACATTATAGAGCCAAGTACAGCAATGACTTTTCACGGGTATCAAACGACGTTTTTCAATACATTTACTAAGAAATAAATAACCGGGCTGGGGGTTGTTTCACAGCCAGATTGCGTCTGTGAATTGTAATTGTGTCCGCATTAGTGCGGAGAAAAGAGCAAGCGTATTGAAAAATGGAGCAGTCAGCAGTGGTGGCCGAGTGGTAACCCCCCAACTTGCGAGTTCAAACAAGCCAGGCGCATTACTTTGTCTAATTTATTTCATCACCACTGCTCTCAAAACGGTGAAGGAAACTTCGCACTGGGCCCGCGTGGTGGATTATGGCCCATTCCCTATCCTAGAGAGGAGGCCTGTGTCCCAGCAGTGGGAACATTAATAAGGCTGACGATGTATTGAAAAATGCTTTGAGACGAGTTCCAATTTTATTTTAACCTTCTTACTGGATGCTTTATTATGAAATCCTTCTTCACAGAGGTCATAGACCAACATTTTGACAGTTGAAGAAGAAAGATCCGTCATCGACTTTCAAAAATAGAACGTCCGTTATGTACGGATTTTTTTGACATTTTTTTTCTATGTCCCTATAAAAAGTTATATTTTTCCTATATATTTTTTGTTGTAAATCAAATTACTATTGTGAAAAAGAATCAGATGACTAACTAGTCTTGAAGAAACAAATTTTTGTTCCAAATGAGAAAATATAGGATATTGCACTAGAGTCGGTAAGTTATTGAATCTAGAAATACCCGCATTGGATTAGTTTTTAGTGTTTGGGTATCCTATTCTCCAGGGTGGTGTGTTAGCGACTGTGTACTGCACCTCGTTTATCTCTTCAACCTCCATAGGTGACAACAGAGCTGACGAGATGCGAGTATTTGGACATGAGACCCTGATAGATAGGTGGATGTGAAACCCTGGCGGAATACCTAAACGTGAGAGTGTCCGATTAATCTTGCTTAGGCGGTTAAAAAGTTGAGATCCAGGGAGTATTATTATCTGAAAAAGAAGACCAGTGAAAAGTGGCAAACTGTTTCTACTGATGAGGAGCGAAGCAAAGCGGTGTTGAGCTGGAAATCTGCTACCCTCCTCTCAATACGTTACCAGAGTGCCTATTGAGCGCGTTTATGACGTTCGACACTCCTATTGGTCTGCTCCAAGCTCTTAACCAATCACAGAGCCAAAAGCACTTAACGTTTCGACTACGTTTACGTGAAAATAATAACATTCTGCGCTCATCTCTGGCCTATTGGAGTGTAGCCTTAGGGGCGCTATGGCACGAGGACTTGGACAAATTTTCTAAGTCCCAAAAATTTTTTTGTTAAAAAAAAATCTGCTTTTCTGCACTGCTCGTAGTACTACTAAGCGTATAATATACTACCAACTCCGAAAGAAATGTCTCCACTGTAGGTAATGAAAAATTTTCTTATAACCAAAAAAATAATAATTTATCGTTTTCTTTGCTTCTCTTAGTGCCCCTAAGCGTATACTCTAACTCTTAAAAATCCGCGCCTAAGACTACCCACTGACCGAGCCCCAACTTGTGTAAAAGATTCGTTATTCGATAAGAATGTATTCGTTTAGGTGGGATGTCCACTATGCGCCTACTGGTGGATTACCTACTTATAATCACACTAATTTTTTGTTTCATTTTTCAGGCAAAAATGGCACGATGTCGTCGAAAGAGAAAGTGAGTAGAAATACAAACTAATAATGTTCATTTTATTTGTGTATTAGACGCCTGCCCCTACTTACAGGGGTTCAAATTAGGTATAAGACGCTAACTATTTAATTGCTATGGTAACGCGTACAAGTTGAATCGTCATGCGCCGACCGCCTTAATGATTCAACTTGTGTGACGAGGATTACAACCGACTTTGGGGTTTCAAACCGAAGTAAAGGTGCGCGTAATCGTAGGAAGTGGTTCAACTTATCTGCTGCGTACTATTTGTATTATTTACAACACTGAACCACACCACTGTGGTGTCATTCAAACTTTGTTACTTAGATAGGTAGGTACTAAGTACCTATTTTAGGTGATGTCCAATGATTTCTTTCGCTCTAGGGCAGAGCGAGAACTGCTAAAACCAGCCCGTGTCCTTAAGTTAGTCATTGCTTTCTAGAACCATTCTTTTACAATTCCCGCTACCCTATTCCCCTGGGTTACGTTAAAATTTGAAGTTGGAGTTAACTCTAATGACGTCACAAAGTAGATACCCTACACTTGCATTTTTTAACGCAAACGTCAAGTTCTTGTACTTGGGTTAACTCTAAGAGTCGTACTTTTATGACTCTGGTAGCTACCAAAGTCTTAAAAGAACGACTCTGGGTTGCTAACTCTACACAATTTAGGTATTTTTTTAACCTAGCCCAGCGGTTTTGCTGACATAATTTTAAAGGCACGTGTGAAACACTACGCGCTTGGTTGTCGACGACTAGAGCTTGATCCTTACCGACGGCTGGACGTTGAGATACCAATCGGTGGTCATTGGCAAGTCCTCGCCTAAGATGGCCTGCAGAAGAGCCGTGCTGCAACTCCCAACGATCTATTAAGTCATGAACATACCACTAATTTTCTTAATTTTTTGTTTCAGAATGTGCAAAACGTAAGTATTTTCAAATATTATGCGGTTGTGAAGCGATGCATCGCGTCCACGTGAAATCTACGCGATGCGGGTTATTTATACCAGGGGAGGTGAGGATGCTAAATTACTCAATGCTCAATACGTTTATTGCATTCCACAATGTGAACTTAGGTGGTAGATACATAAGGATATACATACCATAGTTTTGGAACATTGCGGGCCCTGTCGAGCATGAAAAAATAAAAATTGGCAGAAGGGCCATTATAAGTTTGTTTACAACTAAAATATTAATCTACTCTTTTCGATAATCGAGTTTTGTGGCTTAAGGCGCCTTTGTAAATTTGCAGTTACTAAGGCACCATGAGGACCTATTAGATTAGGTTTTAAAACTAAAAAAAAGTCTATAGATAGTTTTCATTTTAGTGCGGAGGCGAGTATGTAAGAGTTTTTCAAACATTAAAAAAGAAACAAGTAGTCACATGGAAATATTAGAGCGCGGATACTGACGTGTGTTTGTAGCGATATACCCGCAATACGCACGCGAGAAGCAGCCTGTAGCCTGTAGGGTTTTAATAAGATAAAAGCGCATCTAAAAAAACGTGGTGTGTACCTACAGGCCCTTAATCTGATGCGTTTTTGTTTAAGAACACCCCCAATATTAAGTTCGTATCTAGTAGGGGTACATTACAGGGTGCTAGAAATTTTTGTGATTTTCTGACGCATTCGACTATCACGCAAAACCCGGCCGTGGGATCTTGGCAAGTCTGAAGTTAGGCTCTGCGAATTTTAACGGTATAACAGTTATTAACAGCAATTACAACTGCAAATTGCATTTATTTGTTTAAAGTAGGTACCTAAGTTTTTCAAGCGCTAAAATTCGCACCGCCTAACTTCAGACTCGCCAAGATCCGACAGCCGTACCGTACTAGTCGTCTCACACACACGTCTTCTCGGCGGCCACCCCGAAGATCGCCGATCTCCCTCGAAGCACGCCAACCGTCCCCGAAGATCGCTGACCGCCCTCAAACCTCCCAGACTGCTTCCTGACACGCACAGTTTGCCCTGTACTTACTTTTTTCCAATGATTCCCAGCCGATGCCGGAGCAAGAGCGGTCGTTTCAAACGGTGCCGGCGCTGTGACCGACGCTACAGTGTCCGCCAGGGCTGTTGTAAGCCGCGCCGCTGTCCCCGCAGGCGAAGAGCGCGCAGGAGGGGACGTTCCTGCGGTCGACCGCGGTACGAATACACATAAATACTTTTAGACCTTGTCCAGAAGAAGCGAATTCGTCGCGAAACGTTTTGCGCGAATTTATTCGCGCGCTATTGAGATACTAGGCACGAATACATCGCGTCCACAAGCATCGCGCGAATTCAAAATACGCGCGTAAATCGCGTGCATAACGCCAGACCCTCGACTCGCACGTGATTCGCGCGTATTGCGCACGAGTCGAGATACTAGGGACCCCTTGTTGCGTCCAGTTAAACGCGCGAACTCCGGCCGAGGGGACGTATCGGGAACAATGGAGCGCCAAAATTTTGCCTTAATGCTCGCGCGTTGGTACGCTCTTTCTGGACGCAACGATCGCGCGTGATTTGCACGAGAGAATCGTGACGAATTCGCCCTTTCTGGACAAGCCCTTAGTCTGTCCAGAAAGCACGATTTACGCGCGTGTCCACTCGCAGGCACTCGCGCGTTCTCGAGTTAGGTACTAGATCTACCTACATACATTCCGTCCAGATGCTGTCGCGGGTTTCCTCACACGCGCGTAAGTAAAACGCTTGCAATGAGCGGGACTCGCTCGTTTTACGCGCGCGCGAGTCGAGATACCTACTCCGGCGCCATTGCAGCAGCGTCCAGAACATAGATAATACATATAATAGTCCAGAAATACGTGCGTGTCCGAGGCGAGTGGACGTATTCGGTTAAAAATGGAGCGCGAAAACTTTGACACGGAACTTTTTATTGACGAAATTGAGAAAAGGGTAGCTATATGGGCTATGGAATCATCAGATTATTCTAATAGAACCATTAAGCGTAGGAACTGGGAAAAAATAGTAGATTTTTTTTGTGAAGCGAGTGATTCCGAGGCCCGAGGAGCTCTGAGTTTTGGGTACCTACCTATAAAGTTATAAACATACTATGCGTCATTCTGTCACGTAGAATCAAACGGGAACAAAAACACTTTGACGGCAGACAGTCCAGTGTAATAATTAAGAGGTCATTGGATTTTACACTATAGATCATAGAATTTTCCGTCTATCTCTCTCACTGTATCTCCCTCTGGTCCCCAGCTACCTATGGCGCTGCCGGTCGCGCTGTGGGTCCTTCAAGCGATGCAGACGCTGCGATCGCCGATACCGCATCAAAAGATCTCGCTCCTGTCGATCATGATGATTGAGACTACTACATAGTCGGTAAGCATATCATCATCAGCTTTCGTACTTTGGAGGGTATGCGAAACAGAGACTAAAGTGCCGCAAACCTCCTTTGAAAAGACCAGACAGGTCGCCCGATAGCCCGTTAGTTGCTTTCGGGCTCTTGTATATGTTCTAATCGCGTGGAGAACTTTCATTGCCCGATGCAGGATTCTTGTAATCACTATATGACGCCATAGATAGCGCTACAGTACCAACATCATGTTTCTACCCTTGTCTAATGCCATGCCACTGATGTACTCCTGCTTTCGGATCCTCAAGTTGCCTGTCCAAGGACATGGCGAGGAAGACTGTAGACCGAGACGTAACGCATCAGAACAACCCAAGCAGATTGCGTGTAGCAGATATCAGAATGATGAGGTAGATGTGTGGTGGGTTGAAGGTGGAAGAAGTCTAAAATTGGCGCCAGTGGCTGAAAAGTTGAAAGAGAATCAATGGGGAGGAGTATAGCCATGTGACGAGGGTTCAAACAGATAGGTAGTGAAAGACTTATAATGACTATATTATTGGCAGCATAAATGTAACGAGTCTGCCCTTTCGCCAATCTTTGCTGTAATGTCAATACTACAATAAAATTGTCTGTATTTTACCGAGATCGCGACTGTTTCTATTATTCCAAATAAACTATAGGTACCAATTTTATAAGTGTCCTAATATACCACCTATAATACGGAGTATATATCTATCTTTATTTTCGGATTTGTATTAATATAGTTATGTTTTCTTTTCAGGTAAAGTGTCGTTGGTGATTTGCCCCCAAAGGTTGAATTACATTTGTGTTAGTTAAATAGTAGGGTTAAATTTGACGAGAGTTAAGTGTAGATAGCTTGTAGTTTCTGTTGCGATGATTAAGAAGTTCGGGCGGGGTGTAACAATGACGAAAATGTAACTAGTTCTTTCGCCACTGATGTTATAAGCTTTAGACATTGATAAATCTAAAATGCGATCATTGTTGAAAGACTACATTTTAAAAAGAGATGCGTAATGAAGCAACGCTTGCAATATATGAAATATTTTATCGATATTGCTGAAAAATTTGTCGAGTAATCGAATGTTTAAAACTACAAAAATTTAGGTTATGGTTACGTTCTTTGCTTTTTCTTGATATCGGCAAGAAATATAGATTGATTATGTTTTTATAAGATTCTATAAGTACGTATCTCCACCATTAATTTGCTTTGTAATACTTTTTTCAAACTACCAATTGTAAAATAGGTCTAAAAATTTCCGATGGATATATTTTGAGTATTTGTTTCTTATCGAATCATAAACCTGCTATTTAACTAATGCAAATGTATATCGACCTAAATAAAAGTGTTCGAGAAATTGTGCAAGTGACTCCTTTTAATTCCTAGAAAAATAAAAAGTTATATATTTTAAAAATAACTTGTTTAATTTTACACGTAGCACACTTCAACAGTCTCCTAATTTAATAAAATAAGAGTGGTCCCAGTAATGAGCCTTGAGGTACACCTTACTGAAATTAGTGACATATTACGCGTTCTAAATAAGAACAGGAAAGTCAATAACCTCGAACTTTCTTTTTAGTGAAAAGTACGGTTTGCAAAAAAATCTTATTTGCGTATCAATAAAAAGATTTTTTTTGCTTTTTATTACTAAAAATTAGTTAATTCTAGTTAAAGTAAAAACGTTAGGGTTTAATATAAATTTGCCAAATGTATTGTTTTAAGTCATAAATAGTTTACAAGAAAAACTATTTTCTTTCTTATTTTCATTGTTAGAAACAATTCGCCTTTTTCTTCTATTTACCACTACTCAGACACATCACACAGTGAAACAGAGATAAACAAAATTGAAAAACTGTATTCTGATTAAAATTTTTTCATTCACGATTCGTACGTAAATTATTTTTTTAAACATCTTTTTTTGTTCACTGTACCTAATTTCTTCGATTTGACAGTTCGACGTGACGTCACAACATTGCCATCGATCCTATTTTCATTTGGAACGGGTTGTACACGATTTGGGGGTTGATAACATTAACACACGAGTTCTGTTATTCGAATAGAAATGTGTGTATTACTCTCAAGTTCTTTAACCAGTCCTACTTGTCGTGTATTAATACTTAAAAGACTAATGTACATAATCAAAGGTTTCAATAACGTCTTTTTACCTAAAAGCAAGGCAAGTGTCTCTCACGGATAAGTAAATAGTTTTGCGATATCTTATTTCCACAAACTTGTATGTAACTGTGGTGTCCATAGTTTATTATCCCGTATAGGCGGGCGCCCGCCGTTTTAAAGTTTTCGGCCCCAGTTGGGCAATATTGATCAATAATATAATTAGCAATATGCAATATATTTTTGAATTTGACGGCTCGGCTGGCGCAGTGGTTAAGCGATTGACTGCTGCGCTAAGGGTCGCGGGTTCGATTCCCGCACGGAACAAATATTTGTATGACCTACAGATAGATGTTCCGGGTCTGGGTATCTTGTGTATGTGACTTTACATGTTTGTGAACGCACCCACGACACAGGATTAATTCCTAGCGTGGGGCAACGGTTTTTTAAAAAAAAAAAAAAAAAGAATATAGTGCAGCACCATGCAATTTTGTCCCTTCGTTTGTTTAAAATACCTTGGCTATATCGCCGGGCTACACTACTAAATTGCTGCAATTGTTGCTTTGTGTTGAGCTATATAGTCAGCAACTTGCCGGCTAGAATCGCAGCAAGAAATTGCCACAAAACTAGCCCATTTTCCAAGGACCTTTGGTCTGCGTGATACATATATTTTTTTCTTTCCACAACTATGACACCACTTCGTCTAGTGCCAAGCTAAGCAGAACTTGTGTTATAGACCACTGATAAACATACTAATATATTCATAAATACATACATATTATAGATAAATTACACCCAGACACAGAACAAATGATTGTTGCTCATCACACAAACATTTGTCCTGGGTGGGAATCGAACCCACGCACTCCGGTATAGCAGTCAGGGTCGTTCGCCACTAGACCAACAGGCCAGTCACATATATGATAATGTGTGATGTGATAAAGTGGGAAAAACCGTCAAAAACAAAAAGCCAAAAAAGTATCCATAAATATAATAATATCACAATTTTTCTTAACGATTATTCATTGCTTGAAATTGATTTTGTATCCCTTAGTCTCTGGATCCTGTTCCATTTGGAAGTTTTCAGTAGACAAGCCAAAAGGCTTTAGAATCATGTTGCCTAAATCCTTTAGTTTCCCAAGCATTTCTGTCTTTAACTTTTCATTTTTTTCCTCTATTAAAGGGGGTAAGCGAATGGTGGCAATTTTAGCTTCTTTATGAGATGGGTCCAACTCCAGGATCTTTTTGTAATCTGCTAAAGATTCGTCCAGTTTATCTGTAGCTTCGTAAGACTGTGCTCTCCTGAAATTTAAAACAAGATATTTATGAGAAAACCAGCTGATCTAGTAAAGGTGCAGGTATGCAACATATCTCATTCTCTCATTATATGTATTGTATATATGTAAATAGTACACCATGAACCTACGTATCTTTCTTTCCTTCTTTATCAAATCCATCCAAAGCTTGTCTTTAAAAAATCGCTTTTAGCGATAAGACCACCCATTGTGACACTCTTTTAATTTTAAGTTCCTATTGTTAATTTTATTTTTGGTGTGCAATAAAGAATATATCTATCTATCTTAATTTTTTTTAATTCGCTATAAACTACTGCTTGATTGCGATCCCACCTGATGGTAAGCAGAGATGCAATCGTTTATGGTGAGGCGCATTAGTTTATCAAAAGCCTATTCATTTTAGCCTTAGAGTCACTCAAATTATATCGTCGGATCTTGGCGAGTCTGAAGTAAGGCTCTGCGAAATTTAACGCTTGAAAACTCGTACAAAAATAAAGGATAAAAAAATAAATGCCAATAACAGTTTTTTAGCAAAATCAACTGCAAATTGCATTTATTTGTTTATACCATTTATTATTTTACAACTTTTCAAGCGCTAAATCAGCAGAGCCTAACTTCAGACTCGCCAAGATCCGACGGCCGTACTGTACTTACTGATTTGATCAAAATTCGCGCTTTATACGTGGAGTCGTTAGAGCGCTTGTAGACGTCCGTCTTTTTCACCGGATAACGGACCGTGTTTTTTGCCGGATTCGCGGTGGTGTATGATTTATAATGAGTATGTGTACATGCACCGGATATCGGTCCGGCGAACAATTAAACACAAAACAAAAAACACGGTCCGTTATCCGGTGAAAAAAACGGACGTCTACAAGCGCTTTAGTGGACACCAATCTAAAATTCTAATACACACCAGATAAGGTACACCTCTAGTTGTAAAAGAACTTCTCACCTTATATAAGCCTTCACATATTTGTCATCCAGTTCGATAGCCTTGGTGCAGTCCTTGGCAGCCTGAGCATACTTCTGCTGCATCATCTTAGCAGCGCTCCGGTTGCAGTACAGTATTGAACGCTGCTGGAAAAACTGGAGCGGACACGTCCGGAGGCCTGGAAGAATAGAATAAAATAAACTTTATCGTAAAATGTGTTACATGATGCCGAAAAACGTAGCCTCGAATAACACTTTCCCGAAAGTTTACTAAAGGCTCGTCCCCACCGTACGCAAAATACGCGCTTTAGTCGTGGAGTTGCGGACATCAGCCCGATATACCATACCATACCAGGCTCGTCCCCACTAGGAAAATTTGTCGAGCGACATGTGTTCCCGGTGACATCGGACGATGTCGGTCGATATTGTTGAAACTGTTCCTTTTCGCACAGTCGATGAAGAGTAGTGATGAGTGAGAGATAGTACTGATGTGGACGGAGACAAAACATCGGGCGACGTGAGGCGATGTAGGGCGACATCGTCCGATGTCTCCAGGGACACATGTCGCTCGATAAAAGTTCCCAGTGCGGACAAGGCTTAATCCGAAACACGTAACATCGAATACAGGCTACAACGAAAATCTTGACAACGAAACCACGCCATCTAGAATTACGTGATCCAGAAAAATGTGAAATCGAAATAACACTTCTCCTATGTTTACTAAATGTATACGATATCACATTTATCGCCCACGCCTAATCAATAATTAAAGAAAATACACGTACACACAGTTGCGGGATTCCCCATAATATAAATGAAAGGGTTGTCATCTAAAGAAAGCAAAAATAAAAGTACAAAAATAAACGTACAATATAATACAGGGATTCCCCGTAAAATATAAACGAAAAGGGTCGTCAATTCGGAAGATTCTAGTTCCTTGGTTTTTTCTCGGCTTTGTAATGCAACGTAATGTTTTTGAAGACCCCCCCACCATACCCATTTTTTTTTTAATTGAATTTTTGGTCCTAAGACATGTCGGTTTCCTCACGATGTTTTCCTTCACTGTTTTGAGAGCAGTGGTGATGAAATAAATTACACTTAAGTAATGGGCCTGGCTGGGTTTGAACTCACGACCTACAACTCGTAAGTTAGGGCCGTTACCACTGCTACCACTGGTCCATATCATTACATAGTATAAAAATAGTTGCTTCCTCCTGTTCCTATGTATGCTTAGATCTATAAAACTAAGCAACGGATTTTGTTGCAGTTTTTTTTATTAGGCAGAGTGATTCAAAAGGAGGATTTTTTACATACATGATATCAACATTGCACCCGTGCGAAGCTGAGGCAGGTTGCTTGTAATAAATAAACATACCTTCAGTATATTTCTCAATGCTCCTATCAAAGTCTTTAACTTTGAAAGCCTCATTGCCAGCCTTCTTCAACTCCTCGGCAATGAGCCTCCGTTCCTCCTTCTGGTCATCCGTAAGATCTACTTCTGCATCCTTTAATGACTCTTCATCTATGTCTGTATCACTGTCTTCTTTGGCATCAGGGTCTTTATCTGCATGATCTTTGTCGAAACCTTCGTCTTCTGTTGGTACGGAATGTGTAGGTGCTTCTGGAAGGAAAAGAAAGTTGGTTATTGTCTGTTTGGGTAAATGTCCGTTTTGTTTGGTTATGGCGAAATGATAAAGAAAACTAGCAAGTCTGAATTGGATTTGCACATGAAGGATTATTTACTACTAGCTTCTGCCTGCAGCTTTTTCTACAGGATGCATTTTGGAGAGTGTGCGCAGGAATTGCACGATTTGATTCCGCCATCCTTCATTTCCATTTTACCTTCGGACATCCCGGCGTACGGCAAATATCCACCCTTACGTTGTTGAGACACCTGCGGCCCGAACTAAGCGTTTTGCCTCGTCGTTTATACCGCATACATCGAGGGACTGGAACAGTTTGCCGGCTGCAGTATTTCCGTCCGATTATAATTTAGGTGTCTTCAAGGCTAGAGTGAATAGGCTCTTGAAACTAGTGCGCGTTACCATCAACGATTGCATCACTGCTTACCATCAGGTGGGATCGCAGTCAAGCACTAGTTTATGACAATTAAAAAAAAAGCTTCGCCTGCGAGAAAATATGTTTTTCCATACAAACTGTGGTCCCTCATTTCATGCACTAAGGGGACGAATTTTAGAAAATCCTTTCTTAGTTTTTAACCTTTGAAGTTTCAAAACCTTAAAAAAATTATAGTTTTGACCAAGGAAAAGAGCACAATTGACAGTAATAACATAGCATCAGCTTTATATTCCCACTGCTGGGACTCAGGCCTCCTGTCTAGGAGCGGGATAGATAGATAGATAGATATACACTTTATTGTAGGTACACCATAAACAAAACTTGGTACATAAGGACACTTAAAAATTACTACGGTGTTACAATGGGCGGTCTTATCGCTAAAAGCGATTTTTTAAAGACAACCTGTAATCCACCACGAGGGCCCAGTGCGGGTTGGTGAATAGCACATGTCCTCGAATTTTTGGTTCTAGGACACGTCGGTTTCCTCACGATGTTTTCCTTCACCGTTTTGAGAGCAGTACTAAGATTGAGTGTTACTGAGACATTAGTCCCTTAGTTTAGCATTAATTAGCAAGGAATGATAGAGAAAATGTAAGATTCTTATAAGTCTACGCCCAAATATGAGATGTAATAAAAAAAAGTAGTAAAACATACCGCTAGTATGTGGGGCATCTCCACTAGCCTTAGGGAAGTCTTCAGCGCTCGTGCCAGGACTTATAACAAATTCTTCAATTGATTCATTCGTTTTCAGAGATGTTTTCAAATCTTTTGTTAGTTCCTCTATTACTTCTTCATTGGCTGGTACTGTACTTTGTAACCTTTTCGACATTTTTGGTTATGATCTCAATATTTTGGTAGTAGTATTATTGGTATATAAGATTTAAAACCCACGGAAATATGGAAAAACGAGAAAATCTCGAATATTTTGACTACAAATGTACGATCAACGATGGCAATTTTGACATTTCACATTTGTGCGGAAGAACCGTTTCGAGTTTACTATCTCTACATCATTAGCATTATATTTCTCGAAAAGTCTGTAACTTTAAACAATAAGGTATTTCTTTTTAGCATTTTAAGATTACTATTCAAATGGGTTGTTTTGTTTCATTCTTAAAAAACTGTTGAAATAATAAATTTGTTTTGTTATTATCTTTACGTTTAAATGCAAATGTTTTTTAATTTTATGCTAAACAGATTTTTTTCATTACTGTACCTGGAACGCAAGCAGTTCTTTTTTTTCAAAACGAAGCAAAGAAATTTGTATAGTACTACGTTTAGTTACTTACAAGTAATTGAAACAATCTACCATAAAAAAAAGCTTTTTAAAAGTAAGAGGATAATCACTAATAACGATTTTAGTATTGAAGCCATGAAAGTAAATTAAAAATGTTTAACGATTGTCCTTTTTTTTAAAAAAAAATAAACTGATGATAGAGAATTGACATAAATAATTTATGTATTGCTAAAACTAAACGTAAGTTCAAAGTCCAAACGTCAACGTCAATTGTTGCAATGTTCCGTTTCACTCAGCCAAACTGTACAGTTTTCCATCTATTTTCCTAGAGTAGCGATTTTACTCAGACTATAATTATTAACTTTGCATTTTCCTTTAAGTTATTTAGCTATAAAACTCAATAAGTTATTCAAAAAACTTGTAAAAAAACACACAAGCAGTAAAATCAATCTAATTCGTTATCAGATAAGAATTTTGCAACAGCGTGAAAAGTTGACAGTTTGACAGCTAATTAATTCAATGTCATGAACAGAACTGACGGCGACTGACTGTAACGGTATTGTGTAACCTAAAATACGCAAGGTCAAGAATAATTTGTGAAATTATCATATTTTTCTATCATAAGTCTCTGAGAGGCTATCTCGCTGAATTACTTATTACACGGTGGTGAAACGGGGAGTGATTCAGCATTTTTAAACGTTACTGTGACATAGAAATAGACGAAAATGTTACGGAATTTAGTGAAAAGTTTGTCCGCACGAAATCTACGTTGTTCTATTAAGAACAATGGTGTATCTCCGAGTTTCGTTAGCAGAAGATTTATTGCGCCATTATCGACGACAGAACCTGCGCTAAAAGCGGAAAAGTAAGTAAATATTTTACTTAAATAAACACCATGTAATGTTTAATTATGATTAAGGCACACCATTTTGAGTACATTTTTAGGTAAATACAGGATACTGAACGTCACTGACACTAATTTAGTATCTAAACTGCAGGATCAGACAGTTTCCAAAAATATTTTAAAGTACCTACCAAACTTTTTTGTATCTATTTGGTCTAGATATTTTCCTGTAATGTGTGTTATTCGGTTGTGACGGTCTATGTCAGTTAGTACAGCTTTCTATATTTGTTTAATTAATTTAGCTTTTATTGTGACGTTTCATAAATTTTGGTTATATTAAAGTCTTGAGCCCGAGGCGAACGCCAGCGTTTGCACACCTGTTGTTCTGTAATTGTGTCTGTAATTACGGTATCCGAAAGGTTAATTTTGACAAATGTGTATACAGGGTGTCATTGACATGTTAACGCAAACGAATACCATAGATACAGTACATGATTCTAGACCCCCCTGTGTTGGAATGTTTTGTCGGTTATTACTTATTTTTTTTTTAATGATTTTTTTACGTTAAACTGTATAAAAACATCAATTTAACATTTTTTGCAAAAAAAAGAGTGAATTACTTATATTCCAAATTAAAAATATCATCGGGTTTGATTAGAATAACGACTTTATATGCCTCGATGATTTTTTTATTAGTATTTTTTGTTGTAAAAAAAATATTTTTTTTTTTCTAAAAATAACGTTGAGATTGGTTAGAATAACGATTTTATACAGGTAAAAAATAAAAAAACAAAACTGTTTTTTATAAAATAAAAAAAAATCCGACGAAAAGTTCCACCACTGGGGGGTCCAGAATCATTTACTGGATCCACTACTTTACTTTACTGGACCTTGTATAACTTGAGTTTACCTCTTTGTGATTAATATTGTATTTTTTTTCCTTGCATGCAACCAAATATGTACATCTCCACGCATAACATAGCAACCTATAAATTTTAATCATGTAAATAATAAATGATTTATTGATTTAGCTGGAAACTGATTAAGGTTAACCTTTAGACTAACGTAATCAGAGAAACGGACACTATTAAAAGACAATTAGTGTGCAAACACCGGTATCCTCTTGGGGCTGAACCTTTCGATTTTTGTAATTAATAATTAACTCACCATCATCATCAACTTAGCGCCAGTCCCAGTTGCTACCCTTGGCTTTCACCTCGGTGCCCGGAGACCGCTTTCCAACAAACACGCCTCCACTTCGTTCGGTCTTTTGCGTCCGTAATTAATAATTAACTAAATACGCATTTATACTGTAGTGAGAATAAAGTATATGGTAGTAGTATTCGACAACTATCACACAACGCCATCTAGTCCCAAACTAAGCAGAGCTTGTGTTATGAGTACTAGACAACTGATAAACATACTTATATATTTCCAAATACATACATATTATAGATAAATTACACCCAGAGACTGAACAAATGATCATGTTCATCACACACACATTGGTCCTTGGTGGGAATCGAACATACATATACATATATGGAGCAATATAATATAATACATAGACATAAATTTAGCAAACATTGAGTGATAGTTCCAAAAACTGTAGTAAGAATTGTTACATACTGACTTCTACTAGCAGCTTAACTCATATAAAAGTCCATTTCTTACCGTAGGGACCCTGCAGAAGGGTTGAAGCCAATTAGGGCCACGGGTTTGCGTCTGAAAGGAAGGCTCTGGCCCTGGTATGTATGGCAATGTAGGAACGGGGTAGGTTGTTTAGTCAGTAAGAGTCTGACACTTGTCATTGGATGATTTTTACCTACCATAAGAAAAGGCCATTTCTTCATACAAACTTCCAACCCATGTTTTACCCATTTAGGAGTGGAGTTTCATAAAATCTATTCTTAGCAGATGTCTAAGAAACCTACCTGCCAAATTATAAGTTTGTAGGTGTATAGTTTCTGAGATTTTGTGATTTTTCAGTGAGTGGTATTTCACTTAATAACTTTTAAAGAGAGAGAGATTGTAATTTTTTTTATTATTATAACAATGCTATAAGGAATTAACAGGTTTTTTTAGGGAAGGTAAAAATTAACAGGTTAAAATTTACCTGTTTGAATGCTAAGTTTAAAAATAGGTACTAAAATCATTATTATGGTATGCAAAGCTATAAATATATACACACAGAAAGTACTATGCGTTCCAAATGAGAATAGGATCGATTACCGTGTTGCGATGTCACGATGTACTGTCAAATCGAAGCAAGATATTTTTTAAATTCATTTTATTTACGAAAAATGTTTGTTTTAAATATTTTTATTGTTTTTACATCAAAATTAAAGCCGCGCGCCGCGCGATTGTAGCACGTTTTTATTTATATAGTTGTACATATGGCTTTATCATTACATAGTATAAAACAGTCGCTTACCGCTATGTATGCATAGATCTCTCAAACTACGCAACGGATTTTGATTCGGTTTGTTTTAATAAATAGAGCGATTCAAGAGGAAGGTTTGTATGTGTAATTCATGCATGTATTTAATGACACCACTGCACCCGTGTGAATCTAGGGCGGGTCGCTAGTCTGAAATAAATGAACAAATTTTTTTCTTTGAATCTACGATTTGCAATTCGGTAGATCGGGTCGTTAAAACAAAACTGGGTCACAGCTGCGCACGCGTTCAATGCATCCTACCTGTTGGAAGATCTACATTTATTAATATTTAAACAAAAAAAATATTCCATTGTTTTTTTCACTTGGAACAGTTTCTATCTATTTCAAATGCAACAAACATCTTAATTGAATTGAAATAAATACATAGCAATGCTGGCTATACCCTGATAGTGATTTATGCGGAGATTTTTGTCGTGAAAGAAAGAAAAAACACACATATAGTACGGCCGTCGGATCGTTCTGCGAATTTTAGCGCTTGTGCACTCGGTAAAAATAAATGGTTTAAACAAATAAATGAAATTTGCATTTGTTATTGCTGTTGAAAACTGTTATTGCTATCTATTTTTTTAAAACCTTTATTTTTTATGAGTGGACAAGCGCTAAAATTCGTAGAGCCTAACTTCAGACTCGCCGAGATCCGACATCATATTTCACGTCCCTTACCTACGTGAATAATCATGACTTTATAGATTACTAGCTTTTGTCCGCGGCTTCGTCCGCGTACATAAAATATAGCCTATGTCACTCAGGAGTAAAGCAGCTTTCTATTGTTGCTAAAATTTTTCCAATCGGACCAGTAGTTCCAGAGATTAACTCCTACAAACAAAAAAACAAACTTTACCTCTTTATTATATTAGTGTAGATGGATATAAAAAAATCACGTTGTATAAGTTAATTTTATATAAACATCCCATTAGTTGTCCTTCCCGACTCGCCTATCGTCTACGTCGAGCATGGTTTAAAAGCTTGTTGCTTCATCTAAAGCAAGCCAATGTGATGTTTGATGTATCTGAGTATATAATTAAATCCTTAAGAATAGAAAAAAAAAAATTACAACATTTAGAATTAAATGCGCTAGGCTTCTATAGAAGTACTTTTTTATATTTTTAATATAGGAGTACATTATAGAGAGTCAAAGTTCACGAAAAATAGCAGATTTTTAAAGGTCTTTACTGGATTACTCTTACACAAATTTACGTTTTGATTTCTATAGAAGCCTAGATAATATCCACAAGATATCTGTGTATCCAAAATATCTGAAGAAAGATGTGTAATAACATCATAATCACGTAAGAGCTGTTGTATGAAAATGTACAACAGGTTGGTCTCTCTTAAGTATGTAATTTCTGAACTTGTTGCTATATTGTGGCTATCTATTCGTTCCAATTGTATTGATATCTGTACTTACAATAGCCAAGGTTATTGTCAATATACAAGATAACAGCTAAGCTAATAATAGTTATTTACCTAGGATATTGATGTTTTGTGTAACTGCGCACATAATGCGTGATGCGATGATAAGATTTGTTTCAACACACTTACTACAACGCCCAAAAAAAATTTTTTTCTGTCTATCGCACTAGTACGGAAAAGTGCACAAAATTTCTCACAGTTATCGTATCAGGCTGGGCGTAAACCGACCCCCACGCATTTTTTCTGTTTATAGCACTAGTGTGGCAAAGTGCGTAAAATTGCTCACATTTTTGTATCAGGCTGGGTGTAAAGATACCCCCTCGAGTGTCACATCAACACTTGTTTATTTCTTCGTAAGTGTATTAAAAAACGTCGTTTGATACACGTGCGAATTTGTCATTGCAGCTCTCGGCTCTCTAACACATTCGCCTATGGCTCGTGCAAATTACGCCTCGGTCGCAATGATAAACTTGCTGCACGTGTGTCAAAAAGTACCTACTATTCCAATATCCTTTTCGGGGTGATTCTTTGAAACCGAGAGTGTGTCTCATTTGTCTGACCTAACCCTACATGCGAATTTATTATTTTGTAGACCGTATGTCAAGGTAGTTAAGCTTTATATTAAATTGTCTTCAATTGCGCTCCGCTGCGCCTCCAGCGGTATGCGCTTGGCCTAAGAGGGTAAACCGACTTTCACGCGAGCAAAACCACTGGCAGAAACTATAGATTAAAGATATATACAAAAACACTTGTGATTTTATATACCTTGAATCTCTAGCTATACTGATTCTATTTTCAGCTACAATCCCAAGTACCCTTCACAAGTTCACACTATTTCCTGGTTGTTGAGTAAAACATACGTGAACGCTTATTTACGCACCGATTCAAAAAAAAAAAAATCAAAAATCAAAATGGTTTTTATTTCATATAGGCCTACAAGGGCACTTATAAAACGTCAGAAGCTAGTGCACGGTTCCAAATTGGTCGTTTCCTATGGAGAAGAACCGGCAAGAAACTCCATGGTTACTCTTTTAAAAAAATGGTTTCTTACAATATTATCTCGTTATTACGATTCTATTTTGAACAAATTTTAGTCACGTGGTGACTATCATTTGGCCAATTACTAGATAAGGGCCTGGCTACATTGACACGGTACGGCGGCGTTAAGGCAGCCCTGCCCCAGTCGCCTGTAGTCAACAACTAGCATGGTTTAAAACAGCAGCTCTTAAGGTGGGCCTTCCTCACTCGCCTATCGTCAACGTCGCGCATGGTTTAAAAGCTTGTTGCTTCATTTAATACAATCCAAAGTGATGTTTGATACAAAAGTAATGCGAAAATAGAGAGAGAACTCCTGAAAACTCTGTAGGCATTCGGTAATTTTAATTTTATTCGAGTAAATCGTTATTGATTTTTATACAAGCCTAGATAATATTCACTAGATATCTGTGTATCATCCAAAATATCTGAATAAAGATGCTTAATAAAATCATAATCACATAACAGCGGTTGTAAGAAAATGTACGTCGGGTTGGTCGTTCTTAAGGTCTTCTAGTTAGGCCGCAGAATTCGGATTGCTAACGATTCGGACACAGTGTCTGTGTCATTTTAGTTTTAATATTTTTTCACTGACGATTCAGACATATTATGCTTTCCAAATAAGAACAGGAAAGTCAATAAACTCGATCTGTCAAATTTTGAGTGAAAAGTACGGTTTGTAAAAAAATATTATTTCCGTATCAATAAAAAGTTTCTTTTTGCTTTTTATTACTAAATTTTCGTTAATTCTAGTTGAAGTAAAAACGTTAGGGTTTAATATAAATTTGCCAAATATATTGTTTTAAGTCATAAATAGTTTACAAAAAAAAACTATTTTCTTTCTTATTTTCATTGTTAGAAACAATTCGCCTTTTTCTTCTATTTACCACTACTCAGACACATCACACAGTGAAACAGAGATAAACAAAATTGAAAAACTGTGGTCTGATTAAACTTTTTTCATTCACGATTCGTACGTAAATTATATTTTTTTAATATCTTTTTTTGTTCACTCTACCTAATTTCTTCGATTTGACAGTTCGACGTGACGTCACACCATTGCCATCGATCCTATTCTCATTTGGAACGGATTGTACACTATTTAATACAGTCGGGTAAAGTTTGGCATTCCCAACAGAGTTTTGAAGCGATGTCTCACTTTTTTTCGCCTTGACATTTCATCAAAGATCGCGTTTGGAATGATTGATGAAATCCGATGTGATGTTTGTTGCAAATGTAATGCCAAATAAGACAGATAACACCTGAAAACTCTGTTGGCATTCAGTAATTCTACGATTTACTCGAATGTTTCACAAAACTTGTTCCAGGAAATACGTATTTATATTAAACCCTGAAGGATTATTGAAAAAAATGTCTACATTTAGAATCTTGATTAAATGCGCTAGGCTTCTATAAAAGTACTTTTTTATATTTTTATGATAGGAGTACATTATAGAGAGTCAAAGTTCACGTAAAATAGCAGATTTTCAGAGATTACTCTTACAGAAATTTACGTTTTAATTTCTATAGAAGCCTAGATAATATCTACAAGATATCTGTGTATCCAAAATATCTGAAGAAAGGTGTGTAATAACATCACAATCCAATCACGTAAGAGCGGTTGTATGAAAATGTACGCTGAGGTTGGCCGCTCTTAAGAGGGCCCTTCCCCACTCGCCTATGGTCAACTCCTAGCATGGCCTTCTGAACGCCAACGCCTTTTTACGTCACTTTACCTCCGTCGCTAAGCCTAGTAAAAACTTATTGTCGTAAGCATTCTATTGATAGTCACTAGGAGGTTTTAAACAAAACAAAAGTATTAATAAAGAAATACTTTAGTTTATGGTAACGTCTTACGCACGCGACCGTTTGGCAACTTACGGTGTCAATGGCGTTCAAAAGGTTAAAAGCTTGTGGCTTCATCTAACGCATTCCAACGCAAATAAAGAAACCTCGCAAATGTGGAAACCTTGCGCATAAGCAAAAACTTTTAAATGCTGGTCTCCATTTTGGTTCAACTACCGCGTAAGTACAATATTTCGTTGAAGCAGATTTGTGAAAGGTTCGAGTACCGAATGCCAACAGAGTTTTCAGGTGTTATCTCTCATTTTTGACATTTCTTTTGCATCAAACGTCGCGTTGAATTGCGTTAAATGAAGCAACAAACTTAAACTCGACGTCTACGATAGGCGAGTCAGGAAGAGCCCTCTTAACATCATCGCGTGTCGCCGTAGTTTCGGCAGACTGTAATACCGACATTATATCTACAAGGTCTAATCAATTGCGCGAGTTCCCGGCTTTTGGCTACTCATCATGACTGTTATAGATAATATGTCTATATTTATTTTTTAATCAGATAGGCGAGCCGTCTTAAAAATCTCTTTTTATTATAAGCTTTCATTTAATTTCACATGTTCCTATGTTTTTTATTTGGTGGTGGGAAAAATCATCTAATGACGAATCGCCCAAGGGTGGGGCGGAGCGGAAAACAGTGTCAGGCTCTTACTGACAGGTGCCTGCACGGCGCGGGCGCGTCGCGGCGGGTCCGGGCGGCGACGCGACGCTGAGCAGTTGTAATGTACTAGATAGTACGGACGACGCCACACAGAGCCGTCCCGCTCGGCGCGACGGTAACCTCGGGTCTGTATGGCGACGCAACGCTGAGCAGTTATAATGTACTAGATAGTACGAACGATGCCACACAGAGCCGTCCCGCTCGACGCGACGGTAACCTCGGATCTGCATGGCGTCGTCGCGTCGCCGCCCGGTCCTGCCGCGCCGCGCCCGCTGTGTGCAGAGACCTTAAACGACCCACCCGATTCCTTCTTAGCCCTCATACCAGGGTCGGACGTTCCTTTCAGAAATCGGATCGGAGCCCCAGAATGCTTCGGCCCTACAGTTGTGTGACCAAATCTTGTAAATTAAATTCGATCCACTTCCCGGTTACCGATTGAGTTGAAATTTTGCATGCACGCGTCAATTAATTAGATGACAATGCAAAATTATTATGTCTTGGAGTTGACCTGATGCTGGAACCGGAAGGTGGCCATAGGAACTCTGTAATTAAACAACTCTACCCCATCGAGTTTGGTCGTATGATTCGTCTTGTCGTGTTTTAAATATATACCGCCCTATAAAAGTTTGCTATGAAAAAAATTTTCGTTGAAAACTTATTTTTTAATCTAATAGGCGAGTTGTCATAAAAATCCCTTTTACATAAATAATACACTAGCTGTCTCCAGCAGCCTCATCCGAGTCTTTGTTTATTGCATATCATATCATAATCATTTATTTGCTAATATGGTTTTAGATAAAGTTGTAAAAAAATATATGTATATAGGACAGTCCAACCACAATACACCTGGGGCCACAGTAAAGCTGGCCGCACACCAGGCATACAATTGTTTCTCCACAATTGTAGCGCCAGTGCGCCACATTTGAAATGCGACACAAAAAACGAACCGGTTCTATCTTGAATTATTGTAGCGCGGATGACGTCTCGCCACAAAGTGCGCCCGCTACAAATGTTTCCTCGGTGTGCTCACGTAGGAATATATGGGGGCGTTAAATGTGTCGCATTTCAAATGTGGCGCTACAATTGTGGAGAAACAATTGTATGCCTGGTGTGCGGCCGGCTTAAGTAGTTTGTTATTATGACTACAATCACGTGTTTAAGTATCGGTCACTAATTACCTGTCATCTACACTAATATAATAAAGAGGTAGTTTGTTTTCTGCTGTAGGAGGTAATCTCTGGAACTATTGGTCCGATTGGAAAAAAAATTAGCAACAATAGAAAGCTGCTTTACTCCTGAGTGACATAGGCTATATTTTATGTACTCGGGCGAAGCCGCTGACAAAAGCTAGTCCTTTATATATTTTTTAAGGTTTTTACCCGGATATTAAGTCTTTTAAGCCAGAAAAAAGAAACAATAAATTTATCTCTTGTTCCGCAGAGTAAAAGTCACCTTCATCTTCCACGATGGAAAGCGTTTAGAAACACAAGCTAATGTCGGAGACTCGATCCTGGACGTGGTGGTGAACAACGACCTGAACATCGAGGGTTACGGCGCGTGTGAAGGCACCCTCACCTGTTCCACCTGCCATGTAGTCTTGAAGCAGGAAGACTATGATAAGTAAGTGATCTTGATAATCCACCTTCCGTTTGACACAGGTCCTCACCGGACTACAGTTCGTTTTTTAATTCTAGACTACGATTTGACAACTCAGAATGTCACTCTAGAAATATGTTCCAATTTCTGGAGTTTGACATTTTAAGTTGTCAAATCGTAGTCTAGAATTTAAAAACGAACTATACACTTAATTAATGGTTAAGGTACGCCTGGGTGTCATATTTTATGGACAGCCCGGAGGTTACGGTAGAGCATATGGTGTGCTGTACCAAGCTTGGGCAGAGCACCACCTTGTCCTCGTGAGGGCCAATCGACGTGCTGAGCCATGGTAGGCAGATTATCTTTTGGCGGTAAGTCCCTTTTTTGAGGCGTGGCTGGAAACCTCACGACGCAGGTTCCACCTTCCGCATGACGCAGGTTCTCACCAGAGTCGCCACTGTGTCGACCGCCCGGAGGACACGGTGGATGTATGCCACGTTGGAAGAGCATCGCCGTATCTTCGTGGGGGAGATCAGTAGGTGCGACTTAACGCGCCGAGCTTTGGTCCAGGCTATGGTCCGGAGCGAAGAGGACTGGCAAGCGGCCGCCTCCTTCTATAAAGCAGTAATGCTAGCAAAGGAGGCTTCCTTCAATCTCCAGCCACTGGGATCCCGGTCCCAATTTCCGGCTTGCGAGTGGCGAGTAATGCGTAGTTTACTGTTCGGCCGTAGCCATCCACACACCTCTAAGAGTCAAAGACTTGTCAACAAAACTGTAGGGGCCCAACAGGGTCGGTGCCTGCAGGGATTCGGGTTGACTTCCGAAAGGGAATCCCAGGGCCCTGGACCGTACAGCAATGAAACCCTGGACCGTACAAAATGAGAACCGCACCCACAACCTCCAGCATAGCAGTCAGGTCCGCTGACTACTAAACCAACAATCTAATCAAATATTTCAATGCCTCTCCTCTCTTTTCACAGATTACCAGACGAAGCCTGCGACGAAGAACGAGACATGCTGGACCTAGCTTACGGCCTAACGGACACATCGCGCCTGGGCTGCCAAATAATACTAACCAAAGACATGGATGGCCTAGAAATCCAAATACCAGAGACAATCAATGACGCCAGAATTTGACGGATAGAGGCATTTAGTCTATGACCGCTTGGAGATTTAAGCGATTTTTGCAGCAAGACTTGTATGCTGACAGTTGCCCAACTGTTGGGCAACTGTGGAGCAACAGATGGACCACCGTGATACGAGTATACGGGTGAAACAAAACGCTGATGTTACATTAACCTTTTAATTGCATACGACTGATATATATAACAAACACACTCGCGATTGTTCGTCAGTTCTTTTGTCCACTATGGGGATTAAAGAGCTAAACGAGATAGAGTAACTAGTCGCTAACACACGACCCTGGCGAATAGGATGCAGAGAAAAAAGGTTAAAGGGTTAATATTATTTTTTTAGACTATGAGTAAACAACTTTTTAAATTCTGTGCAATATGACCTAAATGTAACACCATGACGATAGCAAGAAATGCTATTAAACAGCAACTTAAAATTGCTCATCTGACTACGGCAACTGTTGCCAGTTGCGGACAAGTTGCCCGTGTATTTTTAATTAGTTATAAGAATGTTTTGTTTTTTGATTAATTTATATTTGCTTGCAAAAATCACTTGATTTACCAAATTATTAATAATAATGCATAATGACGAATATTGGCAATACAGATTTTCTTTTTTTATTTTGTATATTTAATATACCTAAAAATAGAGATTGGGAAGTCTGTATATAGCTAATTTAATTATAATAGCACTGGGGTACCTATAAGTTTAATGTTGTTATTTTTTTTTTGGAAAATATAAAAAAAAATAGAAGATTTTTACATAGAATTCTAAATACAGGATTTTTTAATGATAAAAATTAGTCTCTTTAAACAAAAAAAAATACGTAGTTGAATTACTACATTATATTTTCCAAAAAAAAATTAACAATACAAAAAAAAAAAAATTGTTTTGCAATAAGTACCTTATAGATTTAGACGTCTATAAAAAAGATTTATATTTTCCTAAAATTAGAATAATGTTATATTATTTTCAAAATAATATAAATAAAATACGTATTTAAAATATAATATGATTACCATAAAATGTATGTATTCGAAGTTTGACAAAGCTGTATCAAATTTTTTTTGGAATTTTAACAAAAATAATTTTACCTTTTGATATTGGAATTACAGACACAATTAAAGAACAATAGGTTTTCTAGCGACGGCGCTCGCTTGGGGCTTAATGAATTATTAGTTGTTTTTTCGGGGGTATTATCAGCGCTAGATACAGACACAGGCGGCTCGTAGGCTGAACATGTGGTGGAGGCCTTTAAGTCTTAGGGATCCTGCAAAAGGGTCGAAGCCAACTGGGGTCCAGGGCTCTCTTTCTGAAAGGAAGGCTTGGAAAAGCAACTGCTTATATTGCCTTTTGCTTAAATCCTGCACTGGGTATTGTGTTTCTCAGTTACTGTGTGACATAACTTAGACGTCAGAAAGTACCAATAAGTTTATAAAAAAAACTAAGTTATTTTTTTATTATTATAGGTAGGCTCGTATTTGACCACTATCTCAGCTGGTGATAAGCGATGATGTGGTTGACGATGGAGCACACTTGCCAAGAAATAACCAATTCATTCTTGACTGAAATACCCCTGGGTTCTAGCTATCAGGAAACACAGACTCCTGCAGGAAATTCCACTCCTTAGCTGTACGCACAATAAAAGTTTTTTAATGAGTTGTCTATGTTGAAATTGACACAGCTTTTTATGACTGTTTTTCCACTTTACTATAGTTTAATATGACGATATAGATTCCCGTTTTTATAGTTTAATATAGACAATCGTTGAATGTTTGTTGATTTGTTCTGGGTGCTTGTATTTAACTCAAAGTCACTAATGTCTGGGCCACGCTAACGAGAAATGCCGAGAATTATCGCGATAATCGACGTTAATGTTAGGTGTGGCCACAACTTAGCGCGGTAATTTAACAACGGCATTAACATTGCCGTTTGGAGTTAGGCGATAACTCAAGCAAATTCAAGTGTGGCCTCTTTGACGCGTTAAAATTATCGCGCTAATGGGCAATGCCGTTAGAGGTTACTGTGGCCCCAGCATAATAGCGGTGTGTTTTGTGTAATTATTATGATAGACCGATTTGTATATTGACAAATTTGGTTTTACCTACGATCATAATCAAATGCTAGTTTTTTTTTGTGTGTTATAAAAAGAGGAACCTAATATAAAATATATATTTTTGATACATTAGAAAGAAAATAAAATTATCGGTATTTATTTCTAAAATAAATCACCAATTTTTTTATATTATTTGAAAATTTATTGAAATTATAACTTTTGACTTTAAACACAATTCATTTAGTTAAAATTATAGTTAGTGAAATAGTAAACAAAAGTATTGACTAGACACTAAAAAGTTAACATGGTGATGGATTTTTTATTGTTATTTATTATGTATTTTTTGTGTTGTATTTAGGTAAATTATTTGAGAATCGCTAAGAAATAAAACAATTGCTAGAATTGCAATTAGTTTTATGACACGTCAATAATATATTTTTTAACCATAAAAAAATATAGATATTATTGACGTGTCAAAAAACTCACCGTTTTTCGAGTTTACTATAGTTTAATATGACGATATCGATTCCCGTTTTTATAGTTTAATATAGACAATCGTTGAATGTTTGTTGATTTGTTCTGGGTTCTTATATTTTATACGTCAATAAAATCTTTTTTTAAGGTTAACGTACCGTTTTTAAACGCCTACGTTGAATATATCCGACAGACATGATTATTCTGACATAGTTGGTCTTCCACGACCAAATACTTGCATCTCATCAGCTCTCCTCTCACCTGGGGGGTTGAAGAGCTGAACGAGGTGGAGTACACAGTCGCTAACACACCACCCTGGTGATTAAAACGTGAAAGCATTCGTCGGAAAAATCCGACGCGGTCGGTTTAGGGTCCAGCGCACACCGCTGGAGGCGCGGCGGAGCGCAATTGAAGACAACAATCTTACTAATATTATAAATGCGAAAGTTACGATGTTTGGATCTTTGTTACTCAATCACGCCAAAACGGCTGGACGGATCTGCATGAAATTTGGCACAGGCATAGGATACACTCCGGAATAGGACATAGGCTACTTTTTATCCCGGAAACCCCAACCCCAAACCCAATAACACGCGGGCGAAGACGCGGGAAAAAACTAGTTTAATATAAATCTTAACTACCTTAACATACGGTCTACAAATATAATTTTTGCTACTGGCTACAAATTAAATAAAACTAGAGCATTCACCTTAACATGAGTGTTAGTGTTCGGTTACACTGCAAACTCAAACAAATAACCTCTTAGGAGCTTCGGTAGAGGGCGTGGACTAAAAGGCGTGGGACGCGAGCGTGCAGCTCACGCCATAGTGCGTATATAAGTGGCCACAGTGAGAGCGTGGGTGGTAAGCGGGCTCACGCCATAGTGCGTATATAAGTGGCCACAGTGAGAGCGTGGGTGGTAAGCGGGAGCGGGATCTCAGACTAGTAGTGGTGGGTCTTTGTCGCATTTTTGACCGATGAAACGATGACGGTCTTGCGACGACAGAAACAGTTGATGAAATCGGTTGTCGTCGCGACTGGTTCGAAGACGGTGACGACGACAGTCGTAGTGTGAAGTAGTTGGAGAAACCTTTCGTTATTGCAACTAGTTTGAGGAGGGTTTAAGAGTAGCAATAAAATTTGTCCTTTATTTCATAACTATAAAGTTCATTTTTCATTGTAATGATTGGTTTTGAAACAATGCGTTCGTGGTGTCAATGAATCTTCAATCTTATGTCCTCGGTGATAAGATGTTATCCACAACCTTCTCATAGGGTAAACCAAGCATTTGTAAAAGAGGACTCTGTGGGATTAGCTACGCCACTGGTCTGGCCCAGCCGCCAAGGACTTATTCTCGCTTATATCGCTGTCTCCGTTTCATTACCTATTTGCCTTTATCTTAGAATAGACTCAACACTACAAGCTTCACTGAGATAGTCAATACTACGACAATCCTCAGATCCATCTTTCCGCGATCGCATCTGTTTCAATGATTCCACATTTTGACCAGATTCAAAAAACAATTTTGCGTTACAATGTCCACAAGGAAATAAGGAATCAATTTGTGAATTATTAAAACAGCTGCTGCAACTTTACTCGATAACATCTATTCTTAAAAGCTGATTCGATACAGTTTAGCTAACAGAAGTGACCAAATAATGGGTCACCTATTAGAGTCCCTATAAAGTCCCTACAAATGCATCCTGGAGAGTTTTTAAAACGCAACCGACACCGCTATAGACGAGGCTACCAGCCGGGCCCAACATTTTTGAGAGAAGTCCTAAGGTTGTCTGGCAGATATCGCTGTCAGCGATAAGACCGCCATTGTACCCATTCATATAAATTTCTGTGAAATTGTTACTTTTTTGGTGTACAATAAAGTATTATTCTATTCTGTTCCTTAGTTGTTCACTCTTGACAGAGTGGTCGTGGTTGATCATGTTGCATTTTCGTTGGCTAATGAGGCTCCCGCGATGCGTCTCCACTTGACGCAGTTTACGGCGTCTCGTGAACTCTGGACCATGGAGGTTTGTGTTGCAGCTCTAATGAGGTCTCCAACGCGTAGGTGACCGCCCACGAGACCGCTTTCCTTCTACTTATCTCTGGACAATGAGCTCCATGGAGTGTTCGTTTCGAACAACGGAGAAGTAGATTTTGATAAAAGTGGCGTTATTTGAAGTTTTGTAATTGTCAGTTGTGTTCTTGCAGCAAGCTGACGATTTGTTGTTATAACGGCAAAAGAACATTCTATACATAAACTAGCCTTCTGCCAGCGGCTTCGCCCGCGTGAAAGTAAGGTTCTCCATACAAACTTTGGACCCCCATTACATCCCTTTAGGAACAGAATTTTGAAAAACCCTTTCTTAGTGTTCGCCTACGTCATAAAAGGAAGCCTTGTGCGAAATTTCACTGTCCTAGTCCCAGTAGTTTCGGCTGTGCGTTGATATGTCAGTTAGTCAGTTTCTCATTTCTCGTTTCACATTCAATTAAACATTCTACTCTCTACCTCTTGTGGTTATTGTATCGTTTCCACACTGAGTCCTATACAGACCATTGTACATGAGCCATGGCGGCCATAATCTTCGGTGGGCTTATTCCAACCAGCCTACCTCTCTCCAAAAGCTGATTAGGCCTCTCAGATTTTTCAAAGCGTCAATAAGGGAGTTCGCGGAGTCTTAAGGTTCGTGTTTGTGTATCAGTGACAACTGTGCAATTGTCTCCTCCACCTCTCTTGGTATATTATTATTATTTATTTATTTATTGTCAGGCAACTAGGGCCCATAGATAAAATACATAACATTACCATTTTACAAAATACTTAATAAACTAATACATATTAACTTAAAAATAACATATAATTATACACGTAACATCGGCGTCGTGTTCCGCTGTGTGGTGTCGCGTAACCGTCCCCGGAAACGTCGATACAGCACACCTTTCGGCCAAAAGTCTTCTCTCAAAAAGGTCTGCAGTTGTTGGGTTGAAACTCGTATCACGAACGACTTGAAGTTGACGTCGTGGCGGGAATCCAGCCTTTCGACCCTTAGAGTCCAGTTGGTCTTCACTCTCATATACTCCACGACTTCTTTCTTCGTATATGAGATACAGCTTGCTAGTAGCGTTACACCGGGGCTCTGGGAATAAGGCAAGGAAGGTACGGGGTAGGTTCTTTAGTCAGGCTTGCTGACAGACAGATGGACAGTGGTAGTTTAGTACTAGTGTCCCGTTGTCACCCTTTCGAGTTGCGAACCCAAAAAAAGAATGACATGTATGTAAATATTTTGAAGTGCCTTTCTCTAACAGCAATGGTAATAAAATTGGCAGTTATGCCATGGTTACACGTAGCGAGTTAAAGAGCAAGACAGCCAGGGCGCCTTCAATTTAGCCGTAACATGCTGCGCTGCAACCGCGCTGCGGCCGCGCGTCATTTATTTCTATATTTGAAGGCGTTCTAAAATGTTACTCGTCCGTAACAGTCATGTAACGGACTGCTATGACGCTCGGCCGAGCACTCGGCGCTATGTTCATACATACCGAGTATTTGCCCGTTTGCTCGGTACCTACGTGTAATCAAGGCATTAAACTTCACTCGAAGTAAGATTAGCCTTTTAAACAAACTTTTTTTACTGTTCGTTCAAACGATTTTGACTTTTATTGTCAAATAGTACAGACAAAAGCGGCTGCAGTAAAAAGTTGGTATTTTTTAACCACATTTTTGCGTTTAATGCCATCCTTATGTCTTCGGAATAGAAGTCATAATCCGTTGATCGGACAGCAAAAAAGGTTTGGTCAAATTGTCTAATCCTGTTGTGACTGGAGTTAAGATAGGTATAAATCCCGGCAGGAGTCTAAAAGATGAATAGTAAAATAAGTTAATGTAGGTATGCAATTATGTTTTGTTATTTTTTATTTAGTTAATGAATTTATGAATAAATGTATCAAATCAGTGTTTTGTTTTAATACTTACTAGCGACCCGCCCCAGCTTCGCACGGGTACTGATATTGAATATATTATGCATGTATTATACACATAAACCTTCCTTTTGAACCACTCTATCTATTGAAAAAAACCGCATCAAAATCCGTTGTGTAGTTTTAAAGATCTAAGCATACATCGAGACAGGGAACTTTGTTTTATACTATGTTATGATTAAGAACAGTATAGCCACGGTAATACTATACTGTCAGCGATAAGAACACGTGCATGTAGTCGTCTCGATGGATAATCATCATCCTTTTTTTTTAACTTCCTACTACTGGGACTCAGACCTCCTCTCTGAGAGGAATGGGCCATAATCCACCAGGCGAGCCCAGAGCAGTTGATGGATGCCACATGTTTTCGAATTTTTGGTTCTAGGACATGCCGGTTTCCTCACGATGCAGCGATGTTTTCCTTCACCGTTTTGAGAGCAGTGGTGATGAAATAAATTACACAAAGTAATGCGCCTGGCTGAGTTAGAACCCGCGATCTACAACTCGTAAGTCGGGGCCTTTACCACTCGGTCATCACTGCTCTCAATACCGAAATAATAACACTACAGTGTGAATGGATACACGTAGCGAAAACGCGGGAGCCCCTTCTTGTTTGTAATAATTTTCTATCATAAAAACATTAAAGCCTCGTATCCACTAGGGGAACGTTCAAGTATTACGTAACGCAATTTTTGAAGATTTTTGACTCCCCCTCCCTCCCTTGTAACGCACCGT
This sequence comes from Mythimna loreyi, assembly GCA_029852875.1. Taxonomy (NCBI): domain Eukaryota; kingdom Metazoa; phylum Arthropoda; class Insecta; order Lepidoptera; family Noctuidae; genus Mythimna; species Mythimna loreyi. Next base: position 9,971,252 of record CM056807.1, on the reverse strand, counting down.
AACGTTTTTCTGTACCCCCCTCCCCCTTTCTAAACGTCACGTAACCCTCAAGTGACCATTTTTACCTAAACTTTTCTTTATTTATTAGCTTTTCTTCCCAAATATTTCCCTAATTTTTTATTAAAAAAAAAACAATGTTACGTAAAGTGTTTTAAGAATGACCCCCTCCCGCCCCTGTAACGCATCGTAATGTTTTACGAGAAACCCCCTCCCCCCAAATTGCGTTACGTAATACTTGAACTTCCCCTAGGCAACATTTGGCGCGCGACACGTGAATCTCAATACGGCAACGCTGCACAACAGCGCGCGACGTTGCCACCTAGCGCGCAACATGACGCGCGGCTTGTTGTTTGTTTAAAGAACATCGTTACATTTTCTTTATTTTGTAGGTAGGTATTTTCTAACCCACTAACATGGTATTTTTCTTTTTGATGCATTTCTTGATAAAATTATAACCACTGCCGCTGAAATTAACACAAGTTCCATTCATGTTGGCGACGACTGACGTAAAGTATGTGTATGATGCGTAGACAGACAACGTTGTTCAACAAAAGTTCCGCGCTGACTTTCAACATGTCGCGCGTCAAATGTTGCCAAGTGGATACGAGGCTTTACTAACAAATGTTGTCAATTGTTACATTTTAGGAACTGTTACATGTTATAAGTAACTAATAGAAAACTTTTTATAACATAAAACTGGTATTGGCTCGCAGTTCGGTTTGCGTTCTGAGGGCGTCTACACGAAAATGGAAGAGGATTTGCTCATAGGAGCTTTCATTTTTTGTTTAAAAATGATATTGAATATAAAGACAATAATTTGATTTGTTAGGGTGCGTCCACATCTGGCGAATGTGCAGCTCGCGAGCCGTTTGCGACCTGCCCGCGAGCTGCGCGCGTGCATTCTTGTTCGTGCGCCGCTTTTGCGCCGCCCACGCACAGTTTGCGCGCGACCTAAGCGCCGTACGCGATCAGCGCGCGGGCGGCGTGCTAGTTATTAAATAATTCATGTCATGGAGTGGACGTTTGTCTCTTTTTTTCCTTTTTATCAGTAATACAATAGCTAATGATGCAGCAATTACATTAAAAACACTAGTGTCGTCTGACATCTTCGATAGTAGGTACTGAGCCAGTAAACGGAACTGTAAGGGCGAGAAATGAGTGCGCGCAGATCGCGCGCCGCTCGCGCGCTCTCTACGAGCCTTGCATGAGTTGCGCTAAAACCAAACCATTGCAGTGACTGCACGCGCGCAGCTCGCAATCGGCTCGCGTGCTGCACATTTGCGGCACATTCGCCAGATGTGGACGAACCCTTATAATTTGTTAACTAACGTTACTAAACATTTTCAAACGCTATGTGGCACCATGACATTAATTCGATTTTCTGATAAGGTTCATGAGGTACCCCACAGTGGCAATTATACGCCTTAACGGCGATTATTTGCCTATAATCGAATTAAGAGATTACATTAATCGAATTTAAACTAACTATTTACACCTGCTTTGTTCATTATGATACCCTTACCCTACCCTTAACAACGATCCAAAAAATAATTGAATTGGTTTGACGGAAGCCCCCTGCTGACGCCTCCTTATTTCTGTCACTTCTGGGATTTGTATTTATCTACACTATCTACACTAATATAATAAAGAGGTAAAGTTTGTTTTTTTATTTTTTTGTTTTTTGTTTGTAGGAGGTAATCTCTGGAACTACTGGTCCGATTGGAAAATTTTTAGCAACAATAAAAAGCTGCTTTACTCCTGAGTGACATAGGCTATATTTTATGTACGCGGGCGAAGCCGCGGGCAAAAGCTAGTATTGGATAAAAATCATTTTAACTCCACCCTTGGTTGGATCTGTAGGGGCCCAGCAGGGTCGAAGCCTTCTGAGGCCAAGGAATGATGCGAAAGAGGAAGAAAGAGGTCCTGGAACTAAGGCAAGAAGGAGCGGTGGGTCTTTTAGTCACTAGAAGTCTGACACTGTCTCCCGCTCTGCCCTAGGGCGGGATTCGTCATTCCATAATTTTTTTTACCATAAAAAGACCTTTGTGTGGATTAGGAAATAGTGTCGGACTCTTACTGACTAAACAATCCATCCCGTTCATCTACACTAATATAATAAAGAGGTAATGTTTGTTTTTTTGTTTTTTTGTTTGTAGGGGGTAATCTCTGGAACTACTGGTCCGATTGGAAAAAATTAAGCAACAATAGAAAGCTGCTTAACTCCTGAGTGTCATAGGCTTTATTTTATGCACGCGGGCGAAGCCGCTGGGAAAAGCTAGTATGTTATATACCAGGGCTAGAACCTTTCAGACTCAAACCCTTGACCCCAGTAGGCTTCGACCTTCTGCATGATCCCTACGGTTTGCTGACAACTCCTTGGGGAGCGCGGAAACAGTGCGCGTCGTTGACGTTTAGGATTGGTCCTGACCAGGCAAGCTACCCATTGCTTGCCGTCCGCAAGCCTACGCCTACAGTGGCTAAAATCGGGATCGGAATCCCGGCGTCGTCTGAGGCGTGAGCGCTCCCACTTTTGCTAGCATTACTGCTTTGCAGAAGGAGGCGACCACCACTCCTCCTCGCTCCAGAACATGACCTGTACCTACTAAAGGCAGAGCGCGTGGTCGCTGCTGATCTCCCACACGAGGACGCGGCGATGCTCTGCCCAAGCGGAACACACCTCGACCTAGTCCTCCGGGCGGTCCACACAGTGGCGACACCTGGGCGTCATTTCCACACGAATCCGGTGCAGGTAACTCCCAAGCACACCATGTCCGGTAAGAACCTGCGTCCAGAAAGTAAGAACGCCGTGAGGATTTTCCAGCTGTCTGCAAGGTTTAAAGCAACCTTATACAAGGGGCAGCAGTGGTGGCCGAGTGGTATCGGCCCCAACTTACGAGTTGTAGGTCGCGCGTTCAAACCCAGCCAGGCGCATTACTTTGTGTAATTTATTTCATCACCACTGCTCTCAAAACGGTGAAGGAAAACATCGTGAGGAAACCGGCATGTCCTAGAACCAAAAATTCCAAGACATGTGACATTCACCAATCCACACTGGGCCCGCGTGGTGGATTATGGCCTATTCCCTCTCCTAGAGAGAAGGCCTGTGTCCCAGTAGTGGGAACATTGAAAGGCTGATGATGATGATACGAGGAAGATAACGGTGTTTCGTTTCCCTTCTATTCTAACCTATCCGTGTCTTAGTCAGACATACAGACGGACAGGGTTACTTTTTCATTTCAGAGTTACTTTTTCATTAATTAATTAACACAAGTAGGTAGTTGATTAAATCTTGTTGCAATTATTTAAAATATAATTTATTTTAAATATTATTGGCATAACAATGACTATATATACCCGTGAACAGTAAGTATTTTATGCTTGTTTTTTTTGAAGTGGAAAATAATGAGGTAGGTAACTTCTCCAGTATTTTTTTTTATGGTAGGCAAAAGTGATCCAATGCTATCTTCCGTGCTTTAGTTTCATTTACCGGATCGACCCTCCAGGGGATTAAAACGTTAAAAATGTTGGGGGTGTATGTACAGTACGGCCGTCAGATCTTAGCAAGTCTGCAGTTAGGCTCTACGAATTTTAGCGCTTGAAAATTCGTAAAAAAAAATAAATGGTCATCATCATCAACCTAGCGCCCGTCCCGGTTGCTACCTTGGCTTTCATCTCGGTGCCCGGGGTCCGCTTTCCTGCCTAGTCGCCTCCACTTCGCTCGGTCTTGTGCGACCCTTGCCTCAAGCCTCAAGCACGCATATCGTCCCTTACGACGTCGATCCAACGCCTCTTAGGCCTACCTCGTTTTCCGGGTCCCGGCGGAGGTAACCCCCGCCACCTCACGCCATTTCGCCCAGGCCGCCGAGATACGTGACTCGACGTCGCAATCGACGTCCCCGGACTCGTGGAGCACCGATCCCAAGTACCTGACCAGTTCCGTGCGCTCAACTGTGTCTTCGTCGTAAAAAAAAAAAATGGTATAAGCAAATAAAGGCAGAAAGGTTCTGAAGCGGTGAGCACTGGAAGACATAGCGTTCCATAAGATGAGGGAACCGGTCGCGGGAATCCGACGTGTGAGAGACGTAAGAAATCGCTCGTTTAGGCGAAATTTGAGAGAGGCGTATGTGCAACAGCGGACGTTTTTCGTCTGTAATATGATGTCGACAAATTGACTACCTATACTGATTTGTTGCAGATTTATCTGATGCAGTACCAGCTCGTATTTTGATCCTCTCGAGGTTTTCTTCGCAGAATACTACTGCCAACTGCTTCCTGATCCAACAATATGCAGAAGTTTATATTAATTGCAGTTTTTCTGGCAATCTTTGCAGGTAACTTTATTATTATTTATTTTATTTTATTTTTTATGAGAGAAAGTATATACACCGTGAAATTTAAATGGTTGTTTTCCCGCGGCAGAATGACTTGCCATAAGGAGTACTTTTGAAGCATACAGAAAAAATAAAAAAATTAAAAAGTTTTTTTTATAAATAAAAAAATCGAAAACAATAGTAACATTAGAGCAGCCCGCCGTCAAAGGAAACCGATTCATTAAATATTTAAACCAAAATAAGCTCTCGCACGTTGTGATACGTCATAATTAGTTTGCACTCTACAGGATACAACCATTTCGCTGAGGGAAAACAACCATTTAAATTTCACGGTGTATATATATATAATAGTTTATTTACGCGTATTGGCGCAAAACTTAAAGCTAGATTCCAACATAACCAAATACATAAGGAAGATATGCGCCACTTCCGCGCAAATCGGCCGGACGCTCAGCATAAGGCTATGGCTTCACGCACATTGCGATGGCCACAGCGCTGGTTTTTCAGCGTGGGCCGGTGGCGATGTCGACATAAGACACCGGAACGGTGCAGTGTGCAGGTTTAGACAAAAAATAAATAAAAGGAAATCTACACTAATATAATAAAGAGGTAAAGTTTGTTTTTTAATTTTTTTGTTTTTTTGTTTGTAGGAGGTAATCTCTGGAATTACTGGTCCGATTGGAAAAATTTTAGCAACAATAGAAAGCTGCTTTGCTCCTGAGTGACATAGGCTATATTTTATGTACGCGGGCGAAGCCGCTGACAAAAGCTAGTAAATACATAAAAATAAAGTGTCTTCAATACAATTATTAAAGGTTGCAACACCTTGACGCGTCCAAACTAGTGCTGTAAAAATACCGTATAATACCAAAAAGCTTACGTATTAAACCGGTATTATACCATAACTTACGGTATTATTGGTATTTTCATCATCATCCTACCCTTATCCCATTTTACTTGGGGTCGGTGCAACATGTTTTTTTAACTTTTTTAACTAACTCCCTTTTCTTTCATATCACTCCTCACACAATCCATCCATCTCTTCTTCGGCCTCCCTCTTCCTCTCCATCCATCCACGTGTAAACTCAGAACTCGTATTTTTTTTTTCTGATGTTTAATTAAGGTGGGCCATCCCGCCACGCCTACCGTCTACGTCGAGCATGGTTTAAAAGCTTGTTGCTTCATCTAAAGGAGAGATAACACCTGAAAACTCTGTTGGCATTCAGTAATTCTACGATTTACTCGAGTGTTTCAGAAAACTTGTTCCAGGAAATACGTGTTTTAGGAGGATTACGTGGCGATTTTTGAAAAAAATATAGCAATTTAGAATCTAAATTAAATGCGCTAGGCTTCTATAGACGTGCTTTTTTTATATCTACACTAGTCTACATCTACACTAATATAATAAAGAGGTAAAGTTTGTTTTTTTGTTTTTATGTTTTTTTGTTTGTAGGGGGTAATCTCTGGCACTACTGGTCCAATTGGAAAAAAATTAGCAACAATAGAGAGCTGCTTCACTCCTGAGTGACATAGGTTATATTTTATGTACGCGGGCGAAGCCGCTGGAAAAAGCTAGTTTTTAATATAGAAGTGGGTACATTGGAGAGTCTAAGTTCACGTAAAATAGCAGATTTTCAGTGGTCTTTAGGGGATTCGTGTATTACGCAGCGTTTAAGACCTCGTTTGAAGACTATAATTGTGGCGGTACGGGGCTTATTAGACCCCGTACAGTCTACGGGGTCAAATAATATCGTGGCAATTTACGATGTCGCGACCTAGTTTTTTACGATGTTCGTCGTAGATTCCCACGACGCGACACTGCATCGTGGTACAACGTCGTATCGTGTTTAAGTTTCCCAGCCCTAAGGCACAAAATAAAAAGGTACAGAAGTCAATCTCATGTATGTACTTCACTTTTCATACCTACGCACTCTGGTCGCGCGCGCTAGGGTTGTCAACTGGATTATGCACAACAAATTATCGTGGTAGTTGCAAAATGTCACAGGCGCGCGTCTCAAACGTGACACCCTCGCGGTCGTAATGATCTTCGTTGAGCCCGGTTGTCGCGTCGGTGAACGGTGTCTATGTGTGCGTTGCTCGAGCGCGCTTTGTACGTAGATTGACATCTGTACCTATATAATTTGTGCCTTAGGGCTCAAACACATAAACACGTTACGGCATCGCAACGTGCCACGGCACGGCTGTTTTTTTTTAACAATACTGCCGTGCTTATGATAATAGCAATAAGTCACATAACTCAATATCGACCAAAATGTGACTTATGATAATGGCAGTAAGTCACATATTTATTTATTTAACTATTTATGTACACACATATAATTAATAAATAATGAACATCACAAAAGAAAACAATGTACAAAGGTACTGCTAATTTCATAAAGAAATTTCTTCCAGCAGACCTGCGAAAGGAGAAATTGGTAGAAATGTAGACAATAGTGTGCAGAAATAAGAAAAGAAGAGGTGGTGAAAACTTAAAATTAAAATAATATACTTATATAACTATATATACCTTAAACTAAAAATAAATACATATATAATATATAGGTAAAAACAAGAAAATGTATCATACTACAGAGGAAAGGTAGTGTCACATAATTTAATATCGACCAAAATGTGACTTATTGCAATTATCATAAGCACGATGACGCAAGATGAAGTGTTTGACGGTGAAGCAGAATTGACTAAAAGTATATTTTCGTTACAGTTATCCAGGCTCAAACAAAGACGAGCGCCACTGGAAATAACTCAAAAGATGTAGATGAACATATAAATAGAAAACATTACAATGAGCATCTTGAAAAGCTGGTTGAAAGAAGTTCAAAGAAAAAACGCAAAAAGTCCTGTAAACCAAAAGGACTAGAAGAAGATGATGATCCTGAAATTGATGATATTGTAGGCACAGACGATGGTGACACAGAAGAAGATGATGTAGGCACAATTTCCAACAAAAAGAAACGTCATCCAATTAAACGTCCACTGGGACAAAAACGAAAACCCTCAAAGGCTATTTTTATGAAATACTACAATAAAATTATTCAAGCGCTGCTCATAAATGAAATTATTCGATCAATCTTCATAAAAACAGGTCCACTCAAAGATCCTAACAAAAAGAACGACTAAAAGACGACGACGAAAAAAAAAAGAAAAAAAAAGAAAATTAAGTTCTAGCCCTATATGTTGACGGAAAAACACCAATCACACAGTGACCCCGAAAAACTGAAGAAGAAAAAAACTTTATGAATTATTACAATAAATATCTTAAAAACCTGCTCGAAAATGGCATTAAAATCATTAATCCTGAAAAATTTGAGACCAGTGTGGGTAGACCGAAGCTCCTGTATGTTGAAAAACATTAAACAACTGCTCGTAGACCCCAAGATCTTGAGAGACACTGACCAAAAGTCGTTATTACAAATATCAAAGAGCGGGACTGTCCCGCTGTCCCCCGCAAGAGCAAAAAAGTCCCGCTTTAGCTTTAAGAATGCATCTATCGTTTTTAAATGTAACAACAGCGCGGGCGACACAGTGCGACAAATACAAAAGTACGACTTGGAAGTCGGGGTGACTTCCAAGTACTACTTAACTGTTTTGTGTTTAGTGCTTTGATTTGTGTTATTCAATCTTCTATAAACTTGTAAAACTCCCAACACTTTGTTTTATTTTATAATTCCGCAGGTTTTTTTTTAGAACTATTCCTCAGTTGTCACAGAAAATAAATGGTCTCGTTAAGTATACCTCAATATATTGTGCATTCCTCAACGAAAAGACTTCGTTGCCGGCCTTCAGTCAGAGGTAGACCCCGATGTATTGGAGACTCGTAAATTTGTAGGTACTGGTAAACCTAACTTGTGTAATAAGGTGCTGTCATAACCCTTATTACAAGGCAATAAAGCCTTAATCAGCTTTCACTAAAAATGTATGTATTTTTCCATTTCATACATGCTAATGTTGAATTTTTTTTCCAAAATTTGACATTTTATTGTTTTTTCCGTATTTATTATCCCAGAGGAATGAAAAAAATAGTAAAAAAAAACTGTATATTACAGTTTTCGCGAAAACCTGAGTACTCCAGAGAGTACATTGCCAACTATAGTGTAAACTACGTCCTCCTATGTTTTGTACTACGTGTAGTACAGTGCCAAGATATCAATAATTCTCATTTAGTTAATTTATTACTTTATTTATAAAAAAAAAACATCACAAACAAAATATATTTAGAGTGAAATTGACGGAAGTAGTTTCTCCTGTTGCTTTCTCCTACCACAAAACACGATGCGTTTTGCATTTCACGTATAAATCTTTGGTCCTTCCCGCTTTGCAAAATCTACGAGATTGTTTACTTGCCGATTTTGGAAAACGACTAATAGCGTCGTACCTGACGCTGTCAGAGTGATTGTAGTAGACTGCAACATCAACGGTCCCACTAATAAGAAGAAGGAGTGGCAGGAAAGATGTTTTTATTGCCTGGTTATGGATATTTTTTCACAAGAAAACATGCATGACAAGTTACATCAACCTAATGACAGATCATATATTTTTCTAATATTCCATGTTGTTTTCGCAACAAGTAAATAAGTTCTGCTGTAGAACATAATTTTCACGCTTTTATTGTTGTTATTATGTATGAAACGTAGAAATAAAGCCATAATGAATGACACTATGCATTTGGCAATGTACTTCGTGTATACCAAAGTCTATTTTGTGTCTTTGTGGCAACGGTATTCACGGAGTACATACATTGTTTCTAGCTTATAAAATTGTTATTACGTAAATAACAGCAAAAATAGCGATTGTGTTATATTACTTGTAAGGCTCTCATGCGCTCCAAAGCTAAAAACCCAGAACTCCCAAACGAAAACCTAAAGAAAAAAATAAAAAACTTGCCTAGGTCGCAGAGACACCAGACCGTTTCGAAGACATTTTTAATTTGACAAATTATTTTTTATGTTATTACAATATAAAATAAATTTCTAAGTACTACAATTGGCAATCATTGATACTTATAAAAAACTAGCTTCTGCCCGCGACTTCGTCCGCGGAAAATTTCTTGTAGTGATAGCTCGGTTAACATCCATGTTATATAAATAATTTATAGCCTATGTCACTCAAGAGTAAAGCAGCTTTCTATTGTTGCTAAATTTTTTCCAATCGAACCATTAGTTTCAGAGATTACCTCCTACAAACAAAAAAACAAAAAAATAAAAAAAACAAACTTTACCTCTTTATTATATTAGTGTAGATGAAAAATGCTATTTTTTCTAATTTTTGGGTCATTAAATTTTTTCAAAGTTTATGTATATCAGTGGAGTACATTTCCAAATTAAGGGTTAAAGTTAGATTCTGGACGCCGCCGCGTAATCTTTTGAGCCAAAATATTCGGGAGCACTTAAGAGAGATATTCCCAAATTTTTGTGTTAAGTTAATGTACTTATTTGTGTGTGTTATTAAAGTGGTCTAGTAGACATGTCTGTTTTTTTAAACAAACGGGGTCGGTCTTATAGTAGTGTGTTGGGTTTTTTTTTTTTTTATGGTAGGTGAAAATCATCCAATGACGAAACCCGCTCTTGGGCGGAGCGGGAGACCAGTGTCAGACTCTTACTGACTAAAAAACCTACCCCGTACCTTCCTTGCCTTATTCCTGGAGTCGAGGTAACAGTTTTTGTTGGGGTAAGATCGGAGTGGGAACGTAAAAACTTATTTTGTCATTTTTTTTTAAATACAAGTTTATTCCGTGCTACATTATTAAGACAGGTCTACGCTAGAGAAACTGTGCACGAGCGGTTTAATAAATAAATTTATTAATATTATAATCCTTCTTGTTGTACACGTTGTGGCCTTAGCAATACAAATATTATTAAATTGTTGTGCGAACTTTCCCTTGATTGCCAAATTGTCATTGAATTGTGTCCTGATTTTACGAGCTAACAAATTATGCTGCACTCAGTGATTATCAATTTCCACCATATCTTCAAATCAGAAAAAAAGTTTTTGCAACATCCTTACAACTATTCGACAATCCGTCCGGTATTACCCCAACGCACTGTTCCAGTTCACCACACAGTGATCGCCAGTCGCTCTAGCAGCAGGAAGGTGTACTACACCACATCAGAGAAAACAAGACTCAAGAACAGCAAAGATCTGTGTCTCATCTTGTGTTTCTAGCAATAGAAATAGTATTAAATTGCGGTCTGAACTTGCCCTTTGACGGCCAAACTCACAAAAGTTATGTGCAATGTCGAAACTTGTGGGGCCTTACCATGACTGTCAGTAGATAATAGTGAAGAAGATGTAGTGTATACTCTACTAGCTTTTGTCAGCGGCTTCGCCCGCGTACACAAAATATAGCCTATGTCACTCAGGAGTAAAGCAGCTTTCTATTATTGCTTAAATTTTTCCAATTGGACCAGTAGTTCCAGAGATTACCTTCTACAAACAAAAAAACAAAAAAATAAAAAAACAAACTTTACCTCTTTATTATATTAGTGTAGATTGTATTCTGTCTGTGTTTATTCTAAGTTATGTCAGTTGTAATTGATCCTTGTTGGCTTAAAGTTCGTTTTCTTTTCAAACTAATATTATTCTTTCCTCTGCTCCTAGCAAAACCAAATATAGTTGAATAACCCTCGTCTTGGGGTTCTGAATTAAAACCCAGGTTGATCTTCCACTTGAGGTCCAGACCCTGACCTCAAGTCACTTTATTCGTAGTAGGTACACTGCTAACACCAATTGTTACTACTATCGCACTGTTATACCCAGTGGCGGATTTGCAGTCCTGGCCGCTGTAGGCCCCAGGCTACGTGCCGCCCCCTTTCTCAGCACTCATCATTACTAGACACATTTTTCATGAATTACTTTATTCCCATTTTTAATTGATTCCGTAAACTGTTTAACTAAAAGTATTAGCTTACAAAGCTAGTTTAGAATATTGTTGGACATTTAAATAAAACATTTAAAACGGTTTTAGATTTATCTACACTATCTACACTAATATAATAAAGAGGTTTGTTTTTTTGTAATTTTGTTTTTTTGTTTGTAGGGGTAATCTCTGGAACTACTGGTCCGATTGGAAAAATTTTAGCAACAATAGAAAGCTGCTTTACTCCTGAGTGACATAGGCTATATTTTATGTACGCGGCAAAGGCTAGTTTTTAATAAAATAAATGTTTTACAAAACTTGTTTGCACTTAAGTGCAGCAAAATCACTAATAGACCAGTGCAGATAGCTTTTGAAAGGGAACAAAATAGTAGTAGAATAAAACCCATTGGAAAAGGAAGATAATATAGCAAAAATTTAAGGAAAAATAAATTACGGTCGATCTGAGGTCGGGAAGTGGATGGGTGTGCGGTTTTAAGGGTAAAAAATGGTTTCTCTCGATTTCTAGCAAAACTATTGGTTTTATGGAAAAATGTCTAACTTGTAGGTCATAAAAAGATCTACCACTTTTGTATTTACACTTTTTCACACAGCTTCAAAGTCTATGTGAAAAGTCCAAAAAACCGAGATTTTTAATTTAATTTTTATTTCCTTTAAAACTTACTTTTTTTTTACAAAATTTGGTGAAAAGTTTCCTTTTTATGTCCCAAACTTACAATATGTTAAATAATATAATCTTGTTAATCACAAGCCTCATAATATTTTATCTTACATTTTAATCACTTATCCATTAGTTTTTGTCTCTTTGATAGCATTTCTTCATGGTTAAATTCGATAAGCTTACTTACTTATGATTCAGATGATGAAATTCATCACCTGAATCATTAACTTCCTCGTAGGTTTGTTCTTCCACATTGGAGCATTATGTAAGCATATGCAATTGCAGCAGCCACATTTCCAACATGAAATCCCCTTTGAATCTTATAAAAAATTTAATAAACACCTCAGTACATCATTACATAGTATAAAACAAAGTTGCTTATCCCTGTGTATGCTTAGATCTTTAAAAGTTCGCAACGGATTTTGATGCGGTTTTTTTTATAGATAGAGTGATTCCAGAGGAAGGTTTATATGTATAATATATCACCTTTGCACCCGCACGAAGCTGGAGCGGGTCGCTAATATTAAACAAAAGTAATTTCTGATTCGAGATTTTTTAGTTTTTTGCATTTTCTGAAAAAAGTTAATGTATTAATGTTTCACCATCAAAAAGTAAACATTTCAATTAATAAGAAGACAACAAACTTTTTAAAAAAATCACATATTTTTACGTGAGATTTTTCGATTGAAAAATAGGCTGCTTTTTCGATGTTAAGTCAAAATAAAAAGGAACTGTGAATATTTTAAATAAAAAAAATTATAGTAAGTTTGGGACATGAAAAGGCAACTTCACCAAATTTTGTGAAAAAAAGTAATTTTTAAAGGAGATAAAAATTAAATTCAAAAACTCGGTTTTTTGGACTTTTCACATAGATTTTGAGGCTATGTGAAAAAGTGTAAATACAAAAGTCGTAGATCTTTTTATAACATATAACTTTGCCATTAGACTTTTTTCCATAGAACCGGTAGTTTTGCCGGAATTAGAGATAAACCATTTTTTACCCTTAAAACCGCACTCCCATCCACTTCCCGACCTCAGATCGACCGTAATTTATTTTTCCTTAAAATGTTTGCTATATTATCTTCCTTTTCTAATGAGTTTCATTCTACTACTATTTAGGTCCACTTTTTATCGTTAACAGTGCTAATTGCACTGGACTATAATTAAATTTTCGCAATCCAATTTGCGTAAACTATGTCTACAAAAAAGTTCGCGACACAATATGTCTATCTTTTATATTTTATCGTTTTCTTCTGTTTTATTGTTTTAAAAAAGATTTTTTTCGGCTTCCTTAAGTTTGATTGATTATTTATGCAACGAAATATTAATTCTGATCAAATAAATCATCTCAATCTCACAAGGACATTATACAGATAAGATTTGCCGTTTACAGTATGTCGATTGGTCATACAGTTTCGGAGATAATATAAAATTACTAAAAAGTCAAATGCCGCTACCACAACTTTCATTGCGGACGTTATATCCATTTACCCATAGATGGCGTTCTGCAAATACGTCATTTTTCTGAATCGCGGTGTTAAGATTTTCAATGCGTTGATGACCTTCTCGAATTTTTGTGTAAACGTTCCATTCAATTGATGTTCAAATTGATGTTTTATTGATTGTAAAAAAAACGTTATGATACTTGATTCTGGTACGTTTTATTTATTTAGATAGGTATGGAGAATTAGAGATTGAGTGAGACCTTTTTCACTATCTAATTAATATAGCGCCTGTCCAACTCGAGTCGCGCCCATTGCCACCACCTTCACACTGCCGTCGCACCCATTACTATTTTTTTGCACGATTTGCCGCCCTTTATATCCGGCCGCCCTAGGCCCGGGCCTACTGGGCCTTAGGGCAAATCCGCCAATGGTTATACCACTACACTGTTACTTGGTTCACTGGTTTCGGAATTTGAATTTGGATTTGGATTGAAAAACGGTTCTCACATCACGACCTTATACTATCCGTTGCGAATCTTAACACCGCGATGTAGAAACTGTAACTGAACTAACAACGCCATCTCTGGTGTATCAATAACAACTAATATAAACAAACTAATCTTGTTTGGCTAAACAATAGTATTAACTCTTGAACCCCAAGAGAGCGCTACCTATGTTCGCATACCTATTGTCTTTCAATTACGTCTCTACTTACGCTTCTCGAAAGGTTTAATTGTTGTTCGAAGTTACCCCTCGTTGGCCAAATTCGAAAAAATGGTGCCCCGATTTTACAGGCTTACAAAGCAAAAAGTATCGCGTCTTTATAAATAAATTATTTTACTCTGTTCTATCATTATTACTTTCCCCCATTTTTTAAATGAACATAGTGTACCTATTGTAAAATTGAGTAGGTAATAGTACATTGTTATACGAGGGATGAAAGTTAGTTATTTAGTCCCGAGAAATTTCTTGGCGACCGAGCGACAGCGAGGTCGCTAATAGTTCGAGGGACTAAATAACTCTTTAACCCGAGGTAAACATTGTGCTTTTCATTACGAATACGAGGAAAATAAAAATAATAATAAAAACCTGAGTTGTCGTCAAATGCCTTCGTATGTTTTAAGGAAGGTATATTTCTTTTGATTTAGGCGGTAAGCGATTTTCTCCTCAAAGAATCTTACGTTAAATTTATAACTGAAGCTGATGAACTTATCGTGTTAATACAAATTTCTTATAACACAGATTTAGAAAAATGTAAACAAAAATGTACACCTCGTAAAAAAAATCAAGAAAGACCAAATCGGCCACAGATAGAGAGACTTTTCCCGCCATTTTTTTTTTTAGTCGTCTGGCTATTCAGTCAATATTTTCATTTTATCATTGTAAAAAAGGGTCAGGTCAACATTTTTCTCAAATATAATATTAGTTTTAATGAAATAGTTGAAAGTAAATTAAAATAAAGTCATTAAAAAAAGTATTCTTAAATTATTTCTATTTTTATGTCATTTTAATTGTACTGGCAGTATAAAAATTCGGGTCACGGTTCAATAGAAATGTCACTAGTTTTTTTTTTTTAATATTTGCTGTCTAAATATTAAAAAAATAACTGTCAGTTGTAAAGTAAAACTCCCTAGGGAGTAAAAGTACTTCTTCCAACCCTGTCCGCAGGCAACTTTACACCTACTTTCAGAGTATGAGTAATGAAAAGTTTTTTGCAACATTTTTTAAAATTATTTTCAATTTGTCCAGTATAACGCGCCTTAGTCACAAAATAAAAAGGTACAGAAGTCAATCTCAAGTATGTACTTCACTTTTCATACCTACGCACGGCGGTCGCGCGCGCTAGGGATGTCAACTGGATTATGCACAACAAATTATCGTGGTAGTTGCAAAATTTCACAGACGCGCGTCTCAAACGTGTCACCGTCGCGGTCGTAATGATCCTCGTTGAGCCCGGTTGTCGCGTCGGTGAACGGTGTCTATGTGTGCGTTGCTCGAGCGCGCTTTGTTCGTAGATTGACATCTGTACCCATATAATTTGTGCCTTAGTACTCTAGACAAAAAGACTGGAAAATTGATTGTCGATTTGTTAGAAAAATCACCCTTATTTTTACTGTTTCTTTATTTTTATCAACTAACTAAACGACCCACCCCGTTCCGTCTTAGCCTTCATACCGAGGTCGGACCTTCCTTTCAGAAACCGGACTGGGGCTCCAGTAGGCTTCGGCCCTGCAGTTGGGCCTCTAGATTTGCTGACAACTCCTTAAGGCGCGCAGGAGCTTGGCTTGGTCCGTACTGTGACCAGACGACTGGTATAGTATGGTTTAGAATCATCGATATATATGTACTGCGCACTAGATTAGGCGTACCGTACAGTCACTTTACTTGAATTGGTGATCTGCACGCCATACACCTTTACATTGATGACATTTAGGTTTCTTCCTTCATGATGACATTAGTGCATTGACGTTCACGCTGTGTGAGAGCGCTGTGAATTTTAAATAGTACATTGTTATACGAGGGATGAAAGTTAGTTGTGGTGAAACTCATGAACCCGAGGTAAACACTGTGCTTTTCATTACGAATACGAGGAAAATAAAAATAATAAAAACCTGAGTCGTCGTCAAAGGACTTCGTATGTTTTTAGGTAGGTATATTTCTTATGATTTAGGCGGTAAGCGGTTTTCTCCTTTTAAGAATCTTGCGATGAAACTGATGAACTTATCGTGTTAATATAAATTTCTTATTACAGAGATTTAGCAAAATGTAAACAAAACTCTACACCTCGAAAAAGAAATCAAGAAAGACCAAATCGGCCACAGATTATAGAGAGATTACCATTCAACCGACATTTTTTTTTTTCAGTGGTCGACTGGCTATTCAGTCAATACTTTTCATTTTATCATTGTAAAAATGGGTCAGGTCAATTGTTTTTCAAATATAATATTAGTTTTAATGAAATAGTTGAAAGTACATTAAAATAAAGTCATTAAAAAAAAGTATTCTTAAAATTATTCTTATCTCTCTGCTATTTCAATTGTACTGGCAGTATAGAAATTCGGGTCACGGTTCAATAGAAATGTCAAAATAGAACAAGTTTTTTTTTAATATTTAGACAGCTGTCGGTTGAAAAGTAAAACTCCCTAGGGAGTAAAAGTACTTCTTCCAACCCTCTTCGCAGGCCACTTTACACCTACTTTCAGAGTATGAGTAATGAAAAAGAACTATTCAACGAACGAACGTGATTTTTTTTTTTTTAATTGCTATATACTAGTGCTTGACTGCAATCCCAACTGATGGTAAGCAGTGATGCAATCGTTGATGGTAAGGCGCACTAGTTTATTAAGAGCCTATTCACTCTAGCCTTGAAGACACCTAAATTATAATCGGACGGAAAGACTGCAGCCGGCAAACTGTTCCAGTTCCTCGATGTACGCGGTATAAACGACGAGGCAAAACGCTTAGTCCGGGCCGCAGGTGTCTCAACAACGTAAGGGTGGATATTTGCCGTACGCCGGGATGTCCGAAGGTAAAATTGGGATGGCGGAATCAAATCGTGCAATTCCTGCGCACACTCTCCAAAATGCATCCTGTAGAAAACCGCAAGGCTAGCTACTCTGCGCCTGTGCTCGAGGCTTTGAAGATTGGACTCAACCAAATCTGGATCACCAACCAGCCTCTTTGCCTCATTACTAACTATTTACATGGCAGTAAAACACTTTCGTACGATATTCGAAGGACGCCATCTCATCATATTTACCGATCACAAGCCGCTAACATATGTTATGTCGAAGACGCAATCCAACTCGGAAACACATAGGCGAACGAGACAACTCTTGTTTATTAGCGAATTTACAACGGACATACGTCACGTGAGCGGTAAAGGTGTCTGCACACAGCGGGCGCGGCGCGGCGGGACCGGACGGCGACGCGACGCTGAGCAGTTGTAATGTACTAGATAGTACGGACGACGCAACACAGAGCCGTTCCGCTCGACGTGACGGTAACCTCGGATCTGTATGGCGACACTGAGCAGTTGTAATGTACTAGATATTACGAACGACGCCACACGGAGCCGTCCCGCTCGACGCGACGGTAACCTCGGATCTATATGGCGACGCTGAGCAGTTGTAATGTAGGTACTAGATATTACGGACGACGCCACACAGAGCCGTTCCGCTCGACGCAACGGTAACCTCGGATCTGTATGGCGTCGTCGCGTCGCCGCCCGGTCCCGCCGCGCCACGCCCGCTGTGTGCAGAGACCTTTAACAAAACGTCGTCGGCGACACACTCAGCCGCATAGAAACAATTTCGTGCCCATCTGCACTCAATTATACCGACATAGCCAGCGCAGTCGTTCGATTGTCGTTCTATCGAATGCCCATCAAGGAACACGTGAATACCGATTTTGGATAGGACTACGATCGAACGACAATGGAATTGAGATGGTTTGATTTTACGTGAATTAGGGCACTGGTCAAAGTGACTCTAAGCATACTTCAACATTAGTTTTTATCAAAAAAGTCCTTTGAATCAACTGCGAATTGGACCAAATGCGCTAAAGGAAGTTTGTTATTATAATAGTGCATTGATTTCATAATTGTTGATTTCGACAAGTTTGGATAATCAACTAATATAATGGCGTCATTATGATTTCACAATGATCAACCCAACCAATTGACATTGCATTAAAAGAAATGGAACATTTAATGACAAATGAATGTCTGCCCAATGCCTGCTGTCTGCTCTTGCCTATATCTGTCATATGCGGTAATCTTGACAGTTCCTTTCAAGTCAAGTCATCATCTATATATACACCGTGAAATTTAAATGGTTGTTTTCCCGCGGCAAAATTACTTGCCATAAGGAGTACTTTTGAAGAATACAGTAAAAATAAAAAAAAAAAAATTATAAATAATTATTGAAAATATTCATCAACTCAAGAAAGCGAAAACAATAGTAACATTAGACGCAATTTGTAGGTACTACTAGAGTCGCATGAGCAGCACGCCGTCAAAAGAAACCGATTCATTACATATTTAAACCAAAATAAGCTCCCGCACGTTGTGATACGTCATAATTAGCTTGCACTCTACAGGTCCATTTTTTGTTTTTAATATTTTATTTTTTTATCAAACGTTTGTATTACCAAGACACAACCATTTCGCTGAGGGAAAACAACCATTTAAATTTCACGGTGTATATAAAAGGAGAAACTGACTGACTGACATATCAACGCACAGCCAAAACTACTGGGCCTAGTAGCGTGAAATTTTGCACAAGGCTCCCTTTTATGACGTAGGCGAACACTGAGGAAGGGTTTCTCAAAATTTAGCTTCTAAAGGGATGTAATGCGGGTCTAAGGTTTGTATGGAGAACCCTACTTTCACGCGGGCGAAGCCGCTAACAGAAGGCTAGTTATATATGTATAAAAATCAACGCCACTTTTCGTTGTAATTTTATAACGCAAGAACCTCACAGCCGCCATTGATAAGATTTCCTGATAAGGTTCATGACGTATTCTAAATACTCAGTGGTGTATGTGTTACTACCAATTAACTGTACATTAAATAATTTTACGCCTAAACGGTGATTATTGCCTTTAATTCAATTAAAACATTACATTATTGGAATTTAAACTAACTATATGCTCCTGCTTTGTTCGTTATGATACCAAACCTTTAACAACGATCCAAAAAATAATTGAATTGTTTTTTGGATCGTTGTTAAGTTGTCCTAGAACCTGTGACATCCACCAACCCGCACTGGGCCCGCGTGGTGGATTATGGCCCATTCCCTCTCCTAGAGAGGTCTGTGTCCCAGTAGTGGGAACATTGAAAGGCTGATGATGATGATACGAGATGACGGTGTTTCGTTACCCTTCTATTCTAACCTATCCGTGTCTGAGTGCCAGACAAACAAACGGACTGGGTTACTTTTTCATTTCAGAGTTGCTTTCTCATTAATTAATTAACACAATGTACCGTCGTAATTGATTAAATCTTGTTGTAATTATTTAAAATGTATTTTATTTTTAATATTATCGCAATAACAATGACTGCGAGTACACGTGAATAGTAAGTATATTAAGCTTGTTTTTTGAAGTGGAAAATAATAAAGTACTTAACTTCTTTTCTGGAGGGAGTGAGAGGAAGTGTTTTTTGTTTATGGTAGACAAAAGTCATCCAATGCTATCTTCCACCCTTTAGTTTCATGTACAGGATCGACCCTCCATGGGATTAAAACGTATGTCCAACAGTGGAGGTTTTTCGTCTGTAATATCATCATCATCTTCCAGCCCTTGTCCCGTTTTATTTGGGGCGGCGCAATATGTTTTTTTCTTCCATTCTGTCCTGTCACCCGTCACGCTATCACTAACTCCTCTGTCTTTCATATCACTTCTCACACAATCCATCCATATTTTCTTTGGTCTCCCTCTCCATCCATCCACATTTATACTCATGGCCTTTTTTGTAACATGCGTTTCATCCCTCCTTTTTACATGGCCATACAAAGACAAACGCTTCCCTTTCAACTTTTCAGTCACTGGCGCCAATTTCAATATGATGACGAGAAATTGACTACCCTTACTGATTTGTTGCAGATTTATTTGATGCAGTACCATCTCGTATTTTGATCCTCTCGAGGTTTTCTTCACAGAATAGATACCTACCACTGCTTCCTGATCCAACAATATGCAGAAGTTTATATCAATTGCAGTTTTTCTGGCAATCTTTGCAGGTAACTTTATTATTATTTTATTTATTTTTTTTATTCAATACTGAGATGTTTTATTAAGGTGATAGAAATCAAAACATAAATTTGTGTAAGAGTAATATACTAAAGACCTCTGAAAATCTGCTATTTTTCGAAAACTTGGACCCTCCATAATGTACTCTTATATTAAAAATATAAAGAAGTATTTCTATAGAAGCCTAGCGCATTTAATAAAGATTCTAAATGATGTCATTTTTTTATCAAAAATACTTAAAGGTTTAATAAAAACACGCATTTCCTGGAAAAAGTTTTGTGAAACATTGGAGTAAATCGTAGAATTACTGAATGCCAACAGAGTTTTCAAGTGTTATCTCTTTTTTTTTCGCATTACTTTTGCATCAAACATTATTTAGGTACATTAAAACATAACTATAAAAAACTTGTATACTAAACCTAACAAATTATTATTTTTTAAATTATTAATATTTTTTTACTAAAGTCCCATAAAAAAGTGTTCCGTCTGGGCTCGACGCAGGGACCCGTCGTGGGCTACACAATACACCCTGTGTAGCTCCATCCCTTTAATAATTCAGTTTATGTCGTCAAAAAAACCGCGTTTAGAACTCATAGTAAACCCTCCGGGCTCTAGACAAATGAACGTCATAACATTTTGACAACGGCACTATTTTTTTAATTATTTCCATTTGTATATTACGCGGCGTTTAAGACCTGTTTGAAGATTATCATTATGACGGTACGGGGCTTATTAGACCCCGTAAATGCTACAGGGCTTATTAGACCCCGTAAATGCTACGGGGTCTAATAAGCCCCGTAAAAAAATGCTTTTTAGTTAAGTGCTGTACGAGGTCAAAGTGACTTCATATTAAATACACACCGTCTTTCATCGGCATCTTAGATATAAGTTGAGATGGGGTAACATCGTAAAATGGTAAAAATCGAAAATTCTAATGATCAAATGCCGTCCTCCACCTACCTCAGTTTGTCTCTAATGTTATAGCCGGAAGATTGTGCGAAATGCATTTTTTGCGAACTGTAATTTTCGATGAACATTTGGTTATATTTTGGTATTTCTTGTATCATGTGTTTACCTTTATAATTATTTATTATTGATAACAAAGCACTAAATAGGTACTTCATAAATAGTTCAACCTCGAAGTTTTTTGTATTTTCAATTTTCACTTAAAATTTAACACGGGGTAAGTTCGGAATTCTATTAATTCGGTCTTACCCCATTGCTAAAACTTATACAATAGGACAAAGGTTCGTAACTTACATAATTATTAAATTAAAATTATAAAATAAATTATTTAATTATTATACGGCTGACATTTTGAATTCATAACTCAAGGTCTTTATAAATCAAGCTCAGTAAAATTATTTATGAGTTAGGGCTCAATTACATAAACACGTTACGGCAACGCATCGTGCCACGGCACGGCAACGTGACGTTCACGTGGCCTTCCACGTCCACACGTCCACCAACGTAAAAAATCATATTGCGACGACGCAACATGCCACGTTGCAGTATTTTCATATTTTCATTGTATCTTTTTTCGTCTTCTTAATATTAGCAGGAAGAAAACACGTCTAGTGTAGTCCATTTAACGAAATTAATTGCGGCAATTCTACAAATGCGCCGTCGGCAGCGAAGTCGTTCAACGTGACACGTTGCGTTGTCGTGCCGTGACTCGTTGCGTTGTCGTGACGTGACTCGTTGCGTTGTCGTGACGTGACTATTCACAATGCTCGACGTGGAAGTAGTGAATATCAAGTTGAGTAAAATTTTTGAGCTGAATAAAAACTATTTTGGCACCAAAAAATCTTAGTCCATTCAAAGTTATTCTTGGTTTCGATATTTATATCTAGTACTAGTTTTTGCCTGTGGCTTTGCTCATACTCTACTCTACCAAACATAACAACCCTAACCTACATTACACTACTTCACCCCACTGTACCCTACTAGAAGAAGAGTAGAGTAGGGATATATGTACCCTTCTCTACCCGACTCTACCTATCAATCTTTACCTTACCTTACTCTTGTGAGCTGCCTCACGCTTCGCCTGTTATAGATGGTGGCCGCGATTTTATCTCTCACATTCTAGGGCTGACGGATAGGTTTGTAAGTCGTCAGCCGTTCGCGTATGAAAATACAAACACGCACAAAAATTCAAATTCAAATCATTTATTTCAAATACACCTTTACAGGCACTTTTGAAATGTCATAAAGTCGGTCTGTCAGGAAAAAAATGACGCTAATTGCACATTCCAAAAAGTGGGTCTCAATGGAGAAGAATGTGTAAGAAACTCCATGGACACTCTTTTTAATCATGTTGTGTTTTACAAATATATAGGTTACATATTTTTGTCGCTGCTATGATACGAGAACAATGTAACTAAAATAATAAAAAAGTACATGTTCTAAACAAATTAAAATAAACCATTGGCAGCTAAGAGACGACCAGTCCCAACTGACAGCGCCCGTTCACGGACATGACGCGTATATCAGCACCACTCAGCTCAACCTACACACATACAAACCTACACATTAGGGACAATAGAGGTGCTTAAAAGAATATATCTCACATCATGTAAAATCCTTACGATGCTGCCCCGGCTCCCGTCACCTATTTTGTAGCGCGTGGTGTCTGACCCATAGCTCTAACGTCTTTTCGATTTGATGTGCTGTAATATATTTTTCATTACTCATACTCTGAAAGTAGATGTAAAGTTGCCTGCGGACAGGGTTGGAAGAAGTACTTTTACTCCCTAGGGAGTTTTACTTTACAACTGACAGTAGTTTTTTTTAATACTTAGACAGCAAATATTAAAAAAAAAACTAGTTTTATTTTGACATTTCTACTGAACCGTGACCCGAAACTTTATACCGAATTAAAATGACATACAAATAGAAATAATTTAAGAATACTTTTTTTAATTACTTTATTTTAATTTACTTTCAATTATTTCATTAAAACTAATATATATTTGAGAAAAATGTTGACCAGACCCATTTGTACAATGACAAAATGAAAACTATTGACTGAAAAGCCAGGGAGCCGAACACTGAAAAAAAGAATTGGCGGGTAAATGGTAGACTCTCTATAATCTGTGGCCGATTTGATCTTCCTTTTTTTTTCGAGGCGTATAGTTTTGTTTACATTTTGCTAAATCTCTGTTACAAGAAATTTTTATTAACACGATAAGTTCATCAGCTTCAGTTATAAATTTAACGCAAGATTCTTTGAGGAAAAAACCGCTTACCGCCTAAATCAAAAGAAATATACCTACCTAAAAACGTACGAAGACATTTGACGACGACTCAGGTTTTTATTATTATTTTATTTTCCTCGTATTCGTAATGAAAAGCACAGTGTTTACCTCGGGTTCAAGAGTTATTTAGTCCCTCGAACTATTAGCGACCTCGCTGTCGCTCGGTCGCCAAGAAATTTCTCGGGACTAAATAACTAACTTTCATCCCTCGTATAACAATGTACTATTTCATTGCTAATACTCTGAAAGTAGATGTAAAGTTGCCTGCGGACAGGGTTGGAAGAAGTACTTTTACTCCCCAGGGAGTTTTACTTTACAACTGACAGTTGTTTTTTTTAATATTTAGACAGCAAGTATTTAAAAAAAAACTAGTTCTATATTGACATTTCTATTGAACCGTGACCCGAATTTTTATACTGCCAGTAGATACAATTAAAATGACATAGAGATAGAAATAATTTAAGAATACTTTTTTTAATGACTTTATTTTAATTTACTTTCAACTATTTCATTGAAACTAATATTATATTTGAGAAAAATGTTGACCAGAACCATTTTTACAATGACAAAATGAAAAATATTGACTGAAAAGCCAGGGAGCCGAACCCTGAAAAAAAAAATTGGCGGGTAAATGGTAGTCTCTCTATAATCTGTGGCCGATTTGATCTTCCTTGTTTTTTTTTGAGGTGTAGAATTTTGTTTACATTTTGCTAAATCTCTGTTATAAGAAATTTGTATTAACACGATAAGTTCATCAGCTTCAGTTATAAATTTAACACAAGATTCTTTGAGGAGAAAACCGCTTACCGCCTAAATCAAAAGAAATATACCTACCTAAAAACAAGAAGACATTTGACGACGATTCAGGTTTTTATAATTATTTTTATTTTCCTCGTATTCGTAATGAAAAGCACAGTGTTTACCTCGGGATAAAGAGTTATTTAGTCCCTCGAACTATTAGCGACCTCGCTGTCGCTCGGTCGCCAAGAAATTTCTCGGGACTAAATAACTAACTTTCATCCCTCGTATAACAATGTACTATTACTCATAATATATTCTCTAAGTACATATACGAACCGATGCTTTACTCCATCTAAATCCCCTCATAATTATGTTGATAGGGTATTGTTATTGTTTGCATATGAAACCTATCACACCCAGGGTGCTGTATTCTAACAAAACAGCTTTGAGCGCAGCGCTGGCCCAGCAACGAAATCTAAATAGGTATATTCAAATCACAAATCTAATGTACCTGTTTGGATTTCGTCGCTGGGCCAACGCTGCGCTTAAGACTGGTTTTCTTTTTTAACAATAGTGCGGCTGATGGCAAGCGATGAAGTGTTTGACGGTGCACGGTGGAGCAGAATTGACTAAAAGTATATTTTCGTTACAGTTATCCAGGCTCAAACAAAGACGAGCGCCACTGGAAATAACTCAAAAGATGTAGATGAACATATAAATAGAAAACATTACAATGAGCATCTTGAAAAGCTGGTTGAAAGAAGTAATTCAAATAAAAAACGCAAAAAGTTCCGTAAACCGAAAGAAGTAGTAGAAGAAGATGATGATTTTGATGGCTTAGAAGTTGATGATCTAGTAGGCACAGAAGATGTTGATCCTGAAAGCACAGAAGATGATGGTCCTGTACCCACAATGTACAACAAAAAGAAACGTCATCGTTATTCTTATAAACGTCCAGCGGGACATAAACGTGGCACACCTATACCCCCCTCAAAGGCTCGAGAAGTTGCTGTTATGAAATACTACAATAAACTTCTTCAATCGCTGCTCATAAATGGCGTTCCAGTCTTTCAAAAAACAGGTCCACTCAAATTTCCTAAAAAAAAAAAGTTCGACTAAAAGACGAATAAAAAAAAATAAGTTCTAGCCCTATACATGGTGTCATTGACATGTTAACGCAAACGAATACCATCGATCCAGTACATGATTCTAGACTCCCCAGTGGTGGAATTTATCGTCGATGATTTTTCAAATTTTTTGCCTGTATAAAATCGTTATTCTAACCAATCCCAATTGCATTTTTAGAAAAAAAAAGAAAAAATACATATATATAAAAATATCATCGAGGCAAATAGAGTCGTTATTCTAATCAAACCCGATGACATTATTAATTTGAAATGTAATTCACTCATTTTTTTTCGCAAAAAATGTTAAAATAACGTTATTATACAGTTTTATTTAAAAAACGTAAAAAATTCATAAACAAAAATAAAAAAAAAACCGACTAAAAATTCCACCACTGGGGAGTCTAGAATCATGTACTGGATCTATGGTATTCGTTTCCGTTAACATGTCAATGAAACCCTGTATGTTGACGGAAAAACACCAATCACGCAGAGACTCCGAAAAACTGAAGAAAAAAACTTTATGAAACTCCTGTATATTGAAAAACACTAAACTACTGCACGTAGTCCCCAAGATCTTGAGAGACACTTGACAAAAAGTCGTTATTACAAATATTCAACCGTATGTACTCGTACAAGTATACCTAACGTGACCATACGTCCCACTTTGAGCGGGACTGTCCTGCTGTCCCCCGCAAGAGCAAAAATGTCCCGCTTTAGCTTTAAGAATGCATCTATCGTTTTTAAATGTAACAACAGCGCGGGCGACACAGTGCGACAAATACAAAAGTACGACTTGGAAGTCGGGGTGACTTCCAAGTACTACTTAACTGTTTTGTGTTTAGTGCTTTGATTTGTTTTATTCAATCTTCTATAAATTGTAAAACTCCCAAAACTTTGTTTTATTTTATTATTCCGCAAGTTTTTTTTTTAGAACTATTCCTCAGTTGTCCCGTTCTGGCACAGAAAATAAATGGTCACATTATATACCTCAATATATTGACGGCCTCGGGTTTGTGGTGCATCAGCGAACATCGCTGATGAAGTTAATGTACTTATTTGTGTGTGTTATTAGAGTAGTTTAGTAGACAATTGTCTTTTTTAAGACAAACGAGGTTGGCTTTATAACAGTGTGTTTGGGTTTTTTAATGGTAGGTAGAAATCATCGAATGACGAATCCCACTCTTGGGCGGAGCTGGAGCGGGAAACAATGTCAGACTGTTACTGACTAAAGAACCTACCCCGTACCTTCCTTGCCTTATTCCCAGAGCCCCGGTGTATCGCTGTAGCACCAACCCTCAGCTCCGGGAGAGTGTGTTGGGGTAAGATCGGAGCTGGGGTAAGAACGTAAAAACTTATTTTTTCATTTTTAACCGACTTCTAAAAAAGGAGGAGGTTATCAATTCGGATGTTTTTGTAAATACAAGTTACATTGCGCGCTACATCATTAAGACAGGTCTACGCCAGAGGAGCTGTACACGAGCGGAGCATGAGCCAAGCATTCATGAAGTGTGGACGACTTACAAGCTTCCAAAGAGCGTACTTCAAGCGTTAAAGTTGTGCTCGACTATACTCCGTCTGCGTGCACCACGTACGAGGATAGGTAAAGAAACTTTTTTAACTATCTCTTCAACCGATTTTATGAAACCCGCTCTTGGGTGGAGCGGGAGACAGTGTCAGACTCTTACTGACTAAAAAACCTACCCCATTCCTTCTTTGCCTTATTCCTAGAGCCGCGGTAACAGTTTCACACAAACCGGCAGCTCCAGAAGGCTTCGACCCTTAAGGGCCCCTACAGTTTGCTGACAACTCCTTGAGGCGCGCGGAAACGGTGACATAGCTTGATATAGTATGGTTTAGAATCATCGATATGTAGGTATGGCGATATTAGGCGTGCCATTCAGTCACTTTACTTGACTTGTGATCTGCAAGCCGTACTACTTTACATTGATGACATTAGTGCAGTTTTGACGTTCACGCAGTGTGAGAGCGCTGTCAGTTTTAAAAGTTTTGTTAGACAACATACTTAACGCCAATGAAGCGCTGCAGCGGACTTTTGTATTAACTTTTCAGTATTGTGACAAATAGTTTCTATGAACGTGCTTGTCTATCGCTAGGATATTAGTCGATGTTTAGAATAAACGACAAATAAACCTTCGAAGGCAATTAATTTTACATCACCAAATCGTTAAAATTGTATTCTTTGTCGTATTTCTCGACGAATCTTCTCATCGCACTTTTGGCGACCAATTTTTTGTTAAGTTCCTGATTTACAAATGATTTCAGAGCTTTCTTGTTCTTGCTGGTTAGGTCGAAGTTAGTTAAACTTCTTCGATCGGCCTCCATGTCATCAACGATCGAAATGCTGGAAGAAATAAAAAAAATATTGAGTCTAGACGGCACGTAGTACGGAGCGTTTTTTTTTTTTTTTTTATGGTAGGTGGAAATCATCCAATGACGAAACCCGCTCTTGGGCGGAGCGGGAGACCAGTGTCAGACTCTTACTGACTAAAAAACCTACCCCGTACCTTCCTTGCCTTATTTCTGGAGTCGAGGTGACAGTTTGCACATACCCTCTAGGCTCCAGGAGGCTTCGACCCTGAAGGGCCCCTGCAAACGTAGTACGGAGCGTAGTGCACACAGTACGGCCGTCGAATCTTGGCGAGTCTGAAGCTAGGCTCAGCGAATTTCAGCGCTTGAAAACTCGTACAAAAATAAAGGTTTAATTGTGATTACGGGTTTTCTATATTTATTTATTTCAGGACTCTGAGGTCCTGGAACATCGGAAGGCAATAAAATCTTCCTTATGGGAAGCCTTTACTTATGGGAAGGTACATAAAAAAATTGTTGTGCGCGCATAGGAAAACAGATTTAATTTTTACCGCCATGTTATAAAAAAAAATTACAAGTTTTACTGTGGTCATAATAGATAAATTATTTTTCTTCACAAATGTATTGAAAAACGTCTTGATACACGTGAGTAGTGTCCCCTCTCCTAGAGATGTGGCCTGAATCCCAACAGTGGGAACATTATAGGGCTGAATTGCTTCAGCCCGGCAATGAGTGATTTCCGATTACCGTTCTCGGCTCTCTTAAGACCCTCGCCATGGCTCGGGTCTGAATACCGTCTCGACGGCAACCTCCTACATTAAAAACTAGTATCATAATGTCCTCTTGTATAATTTATTTCATCACCACTGCTCTCAAAACGCTTAAGGAAAACATCGTGAGGAAACCGGCGTGTCCTAGAACAAAAATTCGAAGACGTGTGACTTTCACGGACTGGGCATTTGTGGTGGATTACGGCCCATTACCTCTCCTGAACCAGAATCCTGGGATTCTGGTTCAGGAGAGTGGGAACTTTACAAGGCTGATGTCATGCTGTACTATATTTGTGTTAAGATTAGACATTTAAAGAAACCATGTTTACTGTCTGTTCCCCCGTAAGGATGACATAAAAGCAAAAAAATGTCCTTAGAAAACCAACTATATACTGCATCCGCCATTTGTCATTCCACCAACGTAATAAAACTGAAAATCGGTTGAACGGACTGTAAAAAAAGGTTTCCTAAAGGTGATATCAGACGCTTCACTCGAGTGAACGTTCACTCGAATGAATGCTTCATTTTTCTTTCATTCCATGTTCACACGACTTACTGCGAATGACAAAGAAAAGAACGTTCCTCTTTATTTACTTTAAATATGTCATTGCATGAAGTCGTGCGTCACGGAATCCGCTTAATTTGTGATCATTTAATTCAAAAGTTAGTAAAAACCTTGTTACAAAAAAATAAACTCAGGTACTTTACTAAAAATATGAAAATAACTTTAATTTCAGGAGTCGGTGTTTAATAAGAAAAAAATGATACGGAGAAACACCGACTTCAGAAATTATTTATTTCCCCTTTTTTAGTTGCAATACACTTATAACCAGAGTGCCTAATATTCTCATACCAATTTCAATAAACTCAAACACTGGTAGGATACATCATTTCATTATGAATTTGTTTGTCTCCCCTCCACCTTTCGGTCCCCTCATCAGATCAGTTCGATAGTACCTTAAAGCCAAAGTACATCTCATGTCAATTTTAATGAGCCCAAACACGGGTAGGACACATTGATTAATTACGGAGTTCCGGTGCCTATCTTCCGGCTCCATCATCATCATCAGCTCTCTTTGATGATACCTTTTTCAACATAAATATGAATTACTAGCTTTTGCCCGCGGCTTCGCCCGCGTGGGTTTGGGGTTTCCGGGATAAAAAGTAGCCTATGTGCTATTCCGGAGTGTATCCTATGCCTGTGCCAAATTTCATTCAAATCCATTCAGTAGTTTTTACGTGAAAGAGTAACAAACATCCATACATCCATACTTACAAACTTTCGCCTTTATAATAGTAGTAGGATTTTTACATAATAGGTAGGAATTTTGAAAAAAAATGGGATCTATCTGGAAGGATATCCTTTCAAGAACAAAAAAATATCGCAAATCGGTCCATAAACGACAGAGTTATGCGCGAACAAACATAAAAAAACATATATACGGTCGAATTGAGAAACCTCCTCCTTTTTTGAAGTCGGTTAATATTAGCATAGAAAACGTCGACATTGGTGGGTGCGATGCGGTGTCATGGATTGAAAGAAGAAATATGTTTGGAGCTTCCAATACACTATTGAGAGAACTAGCTGATGAAGATCTTAGGGTGCGTCCACATCTGGCGAATGTGCTGCGAATGTGCAGCACGCGAGCCGATTGCGAGCTGCCCGCGAGTTGCGCGCGTGCATTTGTGTTCGTGCGCCGCTTGTGCGCCGCTCGCGCGCAGTTCGCGCGCAACCTACGCGCCGCACGTGATCAGCGCGCAGGCGGCGCACTAGTTATTAAATAATTCAAATAGGATTAAAATAGGGTTTTGCCACTACCGCCGTTTTCTCTTTTTTTTCCTTTTTATCAGTAATATAATAGCTAATGATGCAGCAATAATATTAAAAACACTAGTGTCGTCTGACATCTTCGATAGTACTGAGCCAGTAAACGGAACTGTAAGGGCGACAACTGAGTGCGCGCAGATCGCGGGGCGCTCGCGCGCTCTATACGAGCCTTGCATGAGATGCGCCAAAGAGGCGCACCAAACTATTGCAGTGACAGCACGCGCGCAGCTCGCGGGCAGCTCGCAATCGGCTCGCGTGATGCACATTCGCGGCACATTCGCCAGATGTGGACGCACCCTTATAGCGTTTATATTTTATAGCGTTTGTACGTAATGTTTTATCCTTGTATTCGTCAAGTTTGTGGTTACATAAACATTGATAGTTCTAAAAATGTTCCAAAAACAGCAGCGTACTTTGCTCATTCCACTTGAACATCATTTTGCCGCCAATTTTCCGTGATGTCACGGGACTTGCGTCTGCTCCGAGTTCCGAAACCAAATGGCTGAATCCGAGTGAACGTTCTCTCTATGTTCAGACCGTTCATTTTTCTTTCATTCGCAGATCGAGTGAAAGATGCCGAATGAAAAAATCCAACATCGTCGGATCGGTTCATTAATGAATTCATTCGGCACTCTTGTTTCATGTGGAGTTCAGACGAATCATTTCGAATGAAAGATGCCGAATGAAAGACAAAAATGAAAGAAAAGTGAAGCGTCTGATATCACCTTTATAAGGAAGTTTGTTATTATAATAGTGCATTGATTTCATAATTGTTGATTTCGACAAGTTTGGATAATCAACTAATATAATGGCGTCATTATGATTTCACAATGATCAACCCAACCAATTGACATTGCATTAAAAGAAATAGAACATCATAATCTCGTATTTAATGACAAATGAATGTCTGCCCAAATATGCGGTAATCTTGACAGTTCCTTTAAGGCCCGGTGCGAGAGGTCGCTGCCACCGATTTCCCCCACCAGGACACGGCGATGCTCTTCCCAAACGTGGCATACATCTACCGTGTGCTCCACCGTGACCTCCGGGCGGTCCATAGAGTGGTGAGTCTGGATATAACCTGCGTCATGTGTAAGGTGAGGACGCCGTGAGGTCTTTCCAGCCACGCCTCAAAGAGGGGACTTACCGCCAAAAGATAATCTGCAAAATAATGCCATTTTTTTTTGCCATTTGGCATTATTTTGTGTCCAATTTATTACGGTAAATTGTAAGTCACATAATGATTAATTTTTAATTTTACGGTTTGACTTCAAATCAATTTTATGTTTGGATTAATTTTTACACGACTCCGAACAAATACTGAAAGATGAAGAAAAATGGTATTCTGATCGCGCTTGTATTTTTCTTTGTCACAGGTATCTACACAAAATATTTCGATGCCTCCCACGTAAGTTGTTGTAACCCCAAAAATGCAATTTTACAGGAGAGCTTTTTAAAGATACTTTTTGCGATACAAGCCACATTTTTCAAAGAATCTTTTTGAAATTCAGTATGAGTGTATAGTTTTTAATATGTTATCGTTTACTACATGTCATTACTTTATAATTTTAATGGTTTCTTGAATTTTGTTGTTACAACTGTTTACCGCGACAGGAGGTCCTCACAAAATGTTGTAACTATCACTTACATTATTATACACGGGAGTTCAAAAGCCGATTTGGATCATATCTGATACTTACATCAATTTACGTCGATTACAAATAAAAAAAGGTGTGGTATGTGTATCATTACTTGATATAATAAAATAAATACAACGTTTTTTCAGCCTAATTTAGTTTAGCACAATACGTTTTCGTTGATACGTTACCGAAATACAAAAAAAGCAGAATATTTTCAATCAAGTTTATCAAAATTTTACATTTTAGGGTTTAGAGTTTAGAATAAGAAACGATATTTTAAAGATTAGAAAAACATTCTAGATTAAGATTAAAAATGATTTAAAAAAATCTGAAAATAAAAATTGAAGCTTTTTCAAAATTTAAATTATACTTTCAATTCATTACATCGTCCTTTAATCAAATTTTTACTATAATTTAAATAATCAAAACTCAAAAAAGTATCGTAACCAAAATGATTAAGAAAATTCTAGTAACCAATGAGATTTAAAAATAGGTAAATCATCATGTTCCTAGATAGGAACATGATCACATTGGACTAAGATTAGTCCAATGTGATTTGGAGTCGGTGGAACAAGCTTATTCTTCCATTTTGTCGTATTACCCGTCTCACTATCACTTTGTAATCTTTTCCTCTCTCCATTTTTTCAAGTAACTATACTTATAGCTCATTCTGTAATATGCTTTATTCTTCTTCTTTTCATAAGCATATCCAAGACAAACGATAGGTAAATAAGTAATGTTTAATAACTTACACTGAATCTAGACAAGCCCGCAAATATTAAGTTTTGCTCTTAATATATGCAATAGAGGGATTGTTTCCCGACCCCAAAAAGCTGGTTTCATGCACCTAACTGGTATATTCATATCATCAGCATTTTGGCATCTTAAGGTATTGTTGTTGAAAGAAGTGGTCATCACCTTACAGTCTGATAAAACATTAAATTAATATTGAATCTTCAGAACAAACTGGTACCTCTTTTATTTTTACGATATTATTATCTTTCAGATCTTTTTCTGTTTTCTCTGTATACCCTTTAGGCAAAAGCTATACGTTATTACTATATACACTAAAAGTTTAAACCTCTGTCTTAATATAACATTAGTGAATTTAGTCAAACATAGTGTGACTCAACTTGCAAGCAGTTGAAAAGACTTGAAATGGTCACAAACGATGGTTTTGACAGACCCAGAATTTTTCACAGGCTGTTAAATATCTTTTTGATCGGGGATTAATGCTGCTGTTGGTATATCAAATTTAACTTACACCTTATTAAGAACTTAATCACTTATAAAAATGGGAAAACTGTTGTTTACACACGTCTGAAGTTTGAAGTTTCAGTAACGGCAACAGGCAATTTATTCTTATTTACTTTTGTCTCACAATAGTATCAGCATAAATTCTAAGCTTGGCTCTCCTATAACTAAATTAGCCATAGTTATACATCGTTTTCTCTGTCACCTTTTTAGTTTAATTTATTGAAATAGTGCTTACAGTAGACTCAATAGACCAGTTTTCCTACTGGCTGTTTTTATAGAAAGACTGTTTTTATATATTTTACTAGAAATGTTTTCTTTGACGTTGTTAGTCCTTTTGAAAAATCTCTAGTCTGTAAATGTGTATTTTTTTTTTCATTACCTTTTTCAAACGATACTTTATTCAATCAAATAACTGATAGTGGACTTAGCTTAAAGAGTTCGACAGTGCAGAAACATGCAGGTTGTGTCTAAGGTAAAAGTAACGAACAACGTTTTCTGATTTGGGAAACTAGCAATAAACACGAGCAAGAAGGAAAGTCCTAGTGAGTTTTAATCAGTAAAAGTTGCTTTTACTGACTAAAACTCACATGTAATCTTTCAGTGCCTTATGTGTTCCAAGCCCTCATTTCCTCGACACGACCTGGATGTCTTCCTTGAGAATTGGTACGATAAAGCGAGTAACTAAGATAACTGGAAAGAATGGAGGGAGGCCTTTGCCCAGCAGTAGGACAGCACAGGCTAGCTAGAATAATAATAATATAATATATACAAAAATGGCTATAACAGTCGTCATCCAAATGGTTATTATACTACACAGCTATGAAATACGAGTAAGTGAGCAGTTTCAAGGTCCAAAGTTACGAATATGCCATCACCTTTTAGTTTAGTAATTTAAAACATCTCAGATTAATTGAAAATGGTTGCCCAGAGTGACTCTGACTTCAGTGATATTCATAAAACACTCCCTGAAAAATACATACAACGTACTTATTTCAAACGAATAGCGACGTAAATCATTGTATGTGATGTTACAACTTACTTTTACATATCTAGCATCGAAGTAAAATGTTTTACGTATCACTTAACATAAAATAATTTTAAAATTAGCGACGTAAGTTGTTGTATGGGATCAATACCATATTTTAAATGGTTATCATGTTAGTTAAAGATAACATTAAATGGAATAGTAATTACTAGAATATTAAATTAACGACGAGAAAATTGCGTGAGAGGTGCAACTGGCAGCGAATTCCAGCGTAATCTGTGATATGTGTTACATACAACGGACGCACTAGCGCTTTTCCCCGTTGTAAACCATTGCAACTAATAAATACTACAGTCTACGCCGGAATCGTTCGAAATATACAACATTATACGTTTCAAAAGTACCTTAAATAATAGGTTTTTTGGACTTTTTGTTTTTTTGTAGGATACATTACATAAAATTAGACACTTTTACATAAAAAACCCAAAATCGTCATTTTGTGGGTTACAACAACTTACGTGGGAGGCATCGATTTATCTATTTGTATTGCTGAAACCCGTGCGGCATCGACCTTTGTATGGGACAAAGGTCGACTTCCGGCTACCGTAGGCGCGAGCAATGGGTAGCTCGCCGTCCAGTCGTCTGGTAACAGTCCGGACCAAGCCCAATCTTCAACGGCGCGCTCTATTCCCGCGCGCCTCAAGGAGTTCTCAGCAAAACCGTAGGGACTCAGTCTGAAAAAGGGTCGAAACCTACTGGGGTCCAGGTTCTCTTTCTGAAAGGTAGGCTTGGCCCCAGTGAGAAGAGCAAAGAAGGAACGGGATGGGGTGTTTAGTCTGTAAGAGTCTGACACTGTTTCCCGCACCGACCAAAGAGCAGGAATCGTCATTGGATGATTTTTGGCCACCATAAAAAAAGTGTTGAATTAAATGCAATCGAGCGAAAACATAGTCTCATAAAACTCATCTTAGATATTCCTTCCAGTGTCAACATCCAATGCAAAGCTAAGAAATACAATCAGAAACGCCAAAGCTTTACAAGACTACTTGAATTCGTCGCCAGAAATAAAACAAAGCAATCAGGAGAACACCAGCCTTATGGACCAGCTAAGAATATTAAACTCAAAATACAAGATACCAATCTACATAATAATGTCAAAAAATAAAAACAAAATGTCCGACAAAAAAAGTAAAAGTCCGCCAAAATTTGACAAGACGTTCCAGGGTCGGAAAAATTATATGGATCATATTCAGCATAAATATAATAGGCAAAAATCTCGGCTATACGCCGATATTGTGAATGAAGCATTGAATTTAAAGATGTTTCAATTGAGTGACGGAAAGTCTTATATCCCTCATGAGGATGACTAAAACTATTTTTATCAATAATCTATAGTTTATTTTTTTTAAATCATCATCATCATTTCAGCCGAAAGACGACAACGGTGGGACTAAAGGCCGCTGCATACGTGACGGGATAATATCTCGGACGGGACGTGAACGGGAACGGAACGTGACTACATCGTTCATGACCGCTCCGTCAGTGCCACGTTCCCGTCCCGTCCGTGTCCCCGTGACATATGCGCTTCCATATACATTTTGTATGAAACGATATTCTAATATAAGAATTAAGGTTGCCATGACAAATATAAATATGATTGTAATGAAGATTAAAATTGAATTAAATTGGTAATAAAATTGTCATTAACGTTCGATAATTATGTCACTGTTGGATATGGCAAAACCTATTTTTACATATTATGTTACTAGCGATTTATCCTACGTCGCCACTCTAGACCTTTTAGGTCCACCAACTATCTGTTCTATGAGCATAGTGTGTATTTTATTTTAGTGACACCTAATTTCTGATGACTTGGTGAGGGTTTCGGAATTCTAAATGCAGGAACATCAGGCTAAATTGATAAGGCAATGTATGGAGCCTTGTATGAGGACTATATTTAGCTTATATTTAGCCCTGCTCCAACTTTCCGGGGTGTATCCGTGCCGATAACTGACCATCTTGATCTTCTTGGTATAACGCTGACATCTACTCTCAATTTTGGGCCATACATCGAAACAAATGCTCAACTGGCTGCAAAAAAGTTGAGAATCCTCGCAAGGGTTAGACAATACTTCACGCCGGAACAGCTGCTTAAACTTTATCAGGCGCAAGTTCGATCGGTTATGGAGTACTGCTCTCATCTTTGGGACGGATCTGCCCGATACCAACTTGATGCGCTTGAGTCTATTGAGAGGCGAGCCAAGAGGATCATTGGCGATGATGCACTTGTCGAGTCGAGACTTCAAAGTCTTGAGCATCGACGCCGAGTTGCTAGCCTGTCGGTTTTCTACCGGTTGCATTTCGGGGAGTGTGAATCGGAATTACATAATTTAATTCCGCCTAGCCCGTTCCATCATCGGACCACCAGACGTACGGCATTGCGCCACCGGTACATGGTAGATATCCCACATATAAAATTTTTTTTTTTGATTTGAACGTATAGAACAACCCGAAACCAACTATCGGGCAGTAGCCTAAGGCATAACAACTGTCTGCACGGCCGTCGAATCTTGGCGGCTCTGTAGTACGGCTCTGTAAATTTTAGCGCTTAAAAAAGGCTTGAAAACGTAAGGCTTTAAAAAAATAAATGCCAATTACAGTTTTTTAACAGCAATGACAACTGCAAATTCTTATTTTTTTACTCAATATTTTATTGCAATCCATATGTGTACATAGATGGTGTTAAAAGTTGTCACAGATCAATATAGACCCTGTCGGGCACAGGAATTCAATAATTTTGCAAATCTAGTAAGTTCAATAATATTGTATGTTTTACGAGTTTTCAAGCGCTAAACTTCATCAGATTCGCAAAGATCCGACGGCCGTACTGAACTTCACACGGCTCACACTAAGAATAGCTCTCGTATCGTGGGTGCGTTCACAAGCGTGTAAACTCACATCACCGAGAAACCCAGACACGGACACTTATCTGTAGTATACACAAGTATTTCCGTGCATGAATCGAAATCGCTACCCACAGCGCAGCAGCCATTCGCTCAACAACTGCGCGAACCGTGCCATCAACGTATTGTAATAGTACTGTGTTGATTGAATCAAATAAAGAGAATGAAGCTCCGCTTTGCGGGGACACACTTCTGTGTGTTTGTAAAATAATAACCATTAAGCCTAGGGTATGAGGATGTGCAACATTTGCTGATGGAGTGTGTCCGGAATAAGGTGGAACGGGAGTCGTTGGTGAGAAAGTATGGCATTGCAGAAATGAACGTAGGTATCATACAGAGTGTTTTAAGTGAGCCTGCATCAGAAATAGCACAAGCGTTTTACTTACTAGTGCCGCAGACCCAGCACCGACCCTCGTAATTATTTATAAACACGCTAGGATAAGTATTATGTGTTAATAGTTATAAGGAACAATGGGTTTGATATGTTAGTCTTAACCAAAAACCCTAAATAAAATTAAATAAAAAAAAAAAAAATCCTAGTGTAGGAGGAAACTAAGCAGGTTTTCACCGCAGTTGCATTCTAACCTAATCTGTCCGTGTTGGGGTGCTCTAATCTATAAGGTGACTGGTAATTAGGGCCTTATCATACTAGCGAATTGCGAGCGTCTTCAAAGCGGAACGGGCGCGCAACGAATTCGCCGCGAATAGCACCGTGGACGCCATTTTGTACTATCTCGTACAAACGCCCGCTCGTCTGCCCCGCCTCTATTCAGTCAGTAACGAGACACGAATGTAAAATGACGTATGTCAAAGAATGTAAAAGGATTGCCACGCGTCCGCGACGTCTTCGCTGAGCAGCCGCGGCGTGTTTGCGACGCATTAGTTGCGCGCCCGCTCCGCTTTGAAGACGCTTGCAATCCGCTAGTATCAGAAGGCCCTTAGTGACTTAAACCCGTGATAGTAGTGTGGCTGGAAAAAACTCAAGGTGTTCTCATTTTCTGCATGACGCAGGTCCTCACCGGACATGGTAAATTCAGCAGGATTCGTGCGGAAGAGACGTCCGGGTGTTGCCACTGTGTGGACCGCCGAGAGGACACGGTCGAAGTGTGCCCCGCTTGGGCAGAGCATCGCCGTGTCCTCGTAGGGGTGATCGGCGGCGATCTCTCGCGCCATGCCTTTGCAAAAGGCATGGTAAGGAGCGAGGAGTAGTGGAAGGTGGTCGCCTCCTTTTGCGGAGCAGTAATGCTAGCAAAGGAGGAGGCCGACCGCATAAGGCAGCGGAGCTCACGACCCAAACGCCAATTACCAGTCACACTCTTATGTTAATTCTTCATGTCGTGCTAAATGTCGAGTTGCAGTCATACAAGCATGCATTCAAATTATAGTGACAGGCAGTAAAAATTTGTTATTCGCACATTTTTTTTTTTATTTGTTATAGGTTTGCGCTTGACCGCTATCTCACCTGATAGAAAGCGACGATGCGGTCGACGATGGAGCGCGCTTACCTAGAAGTAACCTATTCACTCTTGACTTAAAGATACCCGGATTGTAGCTATCAGGAAACACCGACTCCGGCAAGGAATTCCACTCCTTGGCTGTACGCATAATGAATGTGTTCCCAAAACGTTTTGTACGTATATGTGGGATATCCACCATGTACCGGCACATCCTTTTGTCGAACTCACTAAAGGTCTATCCGCACACAACAGTGCCGACACGTGAATGACAGTTCCGTACCGTACCGTTCCGTGACGTGCTATTCATACATGTCAGTACCGACTCGACGCGTACAGTGATTTTAGTACCTTGCAGCAGTTTGACGTCCTTGTAAAATGCCTCGATATTCAAGATCACAGTTAGCAGCGATTGCTTTAATATTAGATGAAGACGAAGAAATTTATGTGAGAAGAAGGAAATGGGTTCATAACGCGTGGAAAAAAAGAGAAGAAGAAGGAGAGTTCACCACCCTATATAAACAACTGATCAGTGGCGTAGCTACTCCCACAGGAGCCCCGTATCAAAAGTCCTTCGGAGGCCCCGTAAAACGTATTTTTATTTATTACAGATGCTTAGCTGCCGTATGAGACGGTTGTGGATAACATGTTGCGAATTTTTGCCTGGGTCGGGGCCCCTGCACCGTGGGGGCCCAGTATAATTGATACGGCAGATACGGCGGTAGCTACGCCCCTGCATCTGATAGATGATGAATCAAAGTTTTTTGAGTATTTCAGGATGTCAAAACATTGTTTCGACATACTTTTATCTAAACTTTTATCAACTTTTCATCGTCCATCTTGAAACACTGCGACCGTCTCAGGCAAAATTGTCCGCTACAAATTCACGTCGGAACACGGCGAATGTCGGCGCAGCACTGACTTCACTGTATCGATAGTATCGATACTATCGAAGGCCGGTATTACTCCTAAAGCAATACTATCGATATTATCGATAATATCGATAGCACTATCGATATTGTTACTAGTTTTCGAGGTCATCTATCGATAGGGAAACTATCGATAGTTGGGCAATTCTAGTGCCGGCACTGTTGTGTGCGGATCATCATCAGCCTAGCGTAAGTCCCGGTTGCTACCTTGGCTTTCACCTCGGTGCCCGGGGTCCGCTTTCCTGACTAGTCGTCTCCACTTCGCTCGGTCTTTTGCGTCCTCTGCCTTAAGCCCATTAGCACGCATATCGTCCCTTACGACGTCGATCAAACGCCTCTTAGGCCTACCTCGTTTTCCGGGTCCCGGCGGAGGCGGCATGGCGAGGCATCTGTTACCCACGTAGTCTGCCGGTTTTCGTAAAACGTGGCCATACCAGCGTAAGCGACCCTCCTGCAGTTTATCTGCTATGTCACGGACCTGAAGGCTGCCCCGGATGCGGGAGTTCTTAATGCGGTCTTTCCGCGAAACTCCAGACATCCAGCGCAGCATATTCATTTCCGTGACACGCAGGCTTTGCTTATGTCGCTCAAGTACAGGCCACGCTTCACTGCCATACAAAAGGACAGGCCTAATGATGGTCTTATAGACCTGTCCTTTGAGCCTAACCGGCATTTTGGGGTCACAGATAACACCCGCCACCTCACGCCATTTCGCCCAGGCCGCCGAGATACGTGACTCGACGTCGCAATCGACGTCCCCGGACTCGTGGAGCACCGATCCCAAGTACCTGACCTGTTCCGTGCGCTCAACTGTGTCTTCGCCAATGCGAACAGGAGCAGCGTTAATTGTGTTACAGGCCAAGTACTCGGTCTTCGCCGCATTAATTTTCAGACCGCCGTTTTCCAGCGATTCCTTCCACGCTGCCACACGTCGAACCAAGCGCCCACTGTCCGAGTCCGCCAGCGCGATGTCGTCTGCATACATGAGCAGCCATGGCGGCTGCTCATGTAAGTCCCTGATGGTGGAGGACAGCACGTCCAGCACCACGCTGAACAGAAACGGACTAAGGACAGAGCCCTGGTGAACTCCGACGGTGATGGGGAAGGGATTCGTATCGCCAACAGCGGTCCGAACCACAGAACCGGAGTCTCGGTACATATCTCGGATGATGTCAACATAGGTCTCGGGCACTCGTTTGGATCTCAGCGCCCACCAGATCACATCACGGGGGACACAGTCGAAGGCCTTCTGCATGTCTAGGAACAAGAGGTGCAGAGGCGTATTCTTCGATCTGTATCCCTCCATGGTAACCCTTAGGGCAAAGATGGGATCCATGGCGCCATGGCCTGGTCGAAACCCATATTGACATCCCGAGACGGTGCACTCCTGTCGGATCCGAGAGTCAATCACCCGCTCGAAGAGCTTCATGGTGTGGGACATAACCTTAATCCCCCGGTAGTCGCCACACTCCTGCACCGATCCCTTGCCTTTGAAGACTGGAGTGATAATACTCAGTCTCCATTGACTCGGGATCTTTCCGGTGAGGAGCATGCGGTTAAATAGGTGGGTTAAGATGCCCACACCATGAGGACCCATCGCCTTCCAGGCTTCAATGGGGACTCCATCGGCACCGACAGCTTTCCGGTTCTTCATGCGGCGAAGAGCCACATGCACTTCTTCAGGCGTAACCGGGGGCACAAGTCCCTGATTTGGAGGGAGAACCGGAGACAGCACCTCTTTGTGCTGCTTGTTCAGCAGCTCGTGGAAGTACGAGCGCCATCTCTCCTTCACCGCGAGGTCCTCGCATAACAGATTGCCGTCAGGGTCTCTTACACAGCGGCACTTAGAGATATCCAGTGCCGCTTTGACCCTGGAACGTGCCAACTTATAAATGAGCTTTTGCCCCTCAGACGATTCCAACTTATCATAAAGTGGCTGTAAGTGGTCTCGTCTGGCTCTGGCTACGGCCCTCTTGGCGGCACGTTTTGCGGTTCTGTATGCGTCGCGGTCTTCGGGAGATTTGGAAGCTTGCCACGTTTTGAAGAGGGCTTTCTTCTCTCTGATCTCCCTCTGGACTGTGTCATCCCACCACCAAGTCTCCTTGTCACACCTGCGGCCGCCCCTGGACAAGCCGAGCACCGACTTTGCCGCCTCAGTGATGGCAACCTGAATCCTGTCCCAGTGGCTTTGCACAGGTTCGCCATCGGTACCATCGCACTTATCGCCGATGGCCGACGCGAACGACTGGGACGTGGCTTCATTCAGTCGCCACCACCGTATTCGGCGTTGTTGGCGCTCAACAAACTTGACCTTAGGCTTGACGCGCAAGTCCATGACAAGGAGACGGTGTTGTGCAGTGAGACTCTCGCCGGGTATGACCTTGCAGTTGGCTACCTTACTGATATGGTGCCTCCGTGTGAGTAAGAAATCGATTTGGGTAGCGTACCTCCCGCTCTTGTAGGTAATCAGGTGTTCGGATTTCTTTTTGAAATACGTGTTCACGATGGCAAGGCCGGCAGCCGCACACGTTTGGAGGATAGTCTCCCCTTCAGCGTTACGGCTACCGTATCCAAAGCCACCGTGAACATGCTCAAAGTCCTTGCACCTGTCACCCACATGACCGTTCAGATCACCACCCAAAACGATTCCCTGCGACAACGGGATGCCACGAAGCACCCCACCGAGTTGATCCCAGAACGCAGCCTTTTCAGTGTCGCTGCAACCGACCTGAGGTGCGTAGGCACTTATCAAGTGGGTTACAACCCCGTCAATAAGCACACTTACGACCATAAGCCGATCACTATAGCGTTTCACCTCCAGGACTGCGTCTTGAAACTCCTCGGAGAGTACAACGGCCACCCCGTTCTCCCCACCGGCTGCACCCGTGTAGATCAGCTTGTAGCCATTCCCGATGAGCCGGGACCTGCGGCCTTTCCACCGAGTCTCCTGCAGGAATGCCACGGCCACCTTTCGCCTAAGAAGCACATCGGCTAACTCTCTCGCGCGTCCGGTCAGCGTGCCAATGTTGAGGCTGGCGAAGCGGATTTTCCGGGTTGGGGCTCGCGTCTTTGGCCGTGTTCGCCCCATACACGGTAGCCCTTGCCCACTTGCCACAGGAGTCGGGCGAATCTCCTGCGCGCCGTTTTGCGGCGGCGCCCTATCCGTGGCAACACTCTTTCCTGTTCTTTCCATAATTAGTGGCTATTTGTGGCCTTTACGGGAGCGACTGCCGTCTGACCTCCCAACCCTAAAAGGGAAAGCCAGCGCCAGAGCCTCGTCTGTTGTTCGGCAGGTGCCCCAACTTGCAGGGGAGGTTGACTTGGGCCCCGAAGATCGTGGTGGGGCCCCATATGCACCCTATAGCTGGGCAATTCTAGTGCCGGCACTGTTGTGTGCGGATAGGCCTTTATAATGCTCTCCCCTCTACCCACATAAAAAAAATATATATATTTTTATTTTAGACTATACAGAATCCATATATAATACATAATATGTCCACAACTATCACATAATGCCATCTAGTCCCAAGCTAAGCAGAGCTTGTGTTATGGGTACTAGATAACTGATAATCATACTTATATATTTTTAAATACATTCATATTATAGATAAATTACACCCAGACACAGAACAAATGATCGTGCTCATCACACAAACATTTGTCCTGAGTGGGAATCGAACCCACCACCTCCCGCATAGCAGTCAGGGTCACTAACTACTAGACTGACAGGCCAGTCAATATAATGTTAGTACAGTAAAGAACTTATAAACTAGTGTTAGTATAAAGAAAATGGTAACATATTTTAATCTCTAACGTGGGTGTTAACCCAATGCTGGACGTAACGCGTGTCCATCCTAACTGCAATAACGGCCAGGATGCTGTTGGTATATACACCGTGAAATTTAAATGGTTGTTTTCCCGCGGCAGAATGACTTGCCATAAGGAGTACTTTTGAAGCATACGGTAAAAATAAAAAAAATAAAAAGTTTTTTTTTATAAATAATTATTAAAAATATTTATCAACTCAAAAAAACGAAAACAATAGTAACATTAGACGTAATTTGTAGGTACTACTAGAGTCGCATGAGCAGCCCGCCGTCAAAGGAAACCGATTCATTAAATATTTAAACCAAAATAAGCTCTCGCACGTTGTGATACATCATAATTAGCTTGCACTCTACAGGTCCATTTTTTGTTTTTAATATTTTATTTTTTTATCAAACGTTTGTATTACCAAGACACAACCATTTCGCTGAGGGAAAACAACCATTTAAATTTCACGGTGTAGTATTCTCTTCTTCTTAGTCGTGCACTGTTGACAGAGTGGTCGTGGTCATGTGTCGGTCGAGTCCTGCGCCACCGCCTCTCTCGCGATGCGACGCCATACAGTTCTGTGTTTGGCGGCTTGGGAGTTTCCGTTGATGCTGCAATGCGTCACCGATTTGATGAGGTCTGTCCACCGTGTTGGAGAGCGTCCACGTGATCTTTTGCCCTCAACTTTTTCTTGCACTACCAGTATATAGTATATAGTATTAACTACCTACTTGCTCATTGATTAATTCAATTTCTCGGCTTAACTTTAAATTGAATTAATGTTTATGTTATCTAACCAACGTAGGTATGTCGGATTTATCCATATTTTTAATTTAGC
This sequence comes from Mythimna loreyi, assembly GCA_029852875.1. Taxonomy (NCBI): domain Eukaryota; kingdom Metazoa; phylum Arthropoda; class Insecta; order Lepidoptera; family Noctuidae; genus Mythimna; species Mythimna loreyi. The sequence continues at coordinate 9,927,237 of CM056807.1, read as the reverse complement.
GCGACCAAATATGAAGAAACTTTTATGTTTTATTGTTTTTGTGTCGGGTAAGAATTTTTAGATACAATATCTGTTAATAAATTAATAATACAGGTTCTTGACATTGGCGTAGTTTGTATAAAGGGGTCCCGTATAAAAAAAATGGTGCTCTTTCTAACAAAGGTTTGGCAATCCTACGAAACGGTTAGGTAGAGGCCATGGTCTGGAGCGAGGAAGCTGCTGCCCGCGTTTTTGCGATTTCAATTTCCAACCACGGTCTGAGGTCTGACCAAAGTATCGGACTCCTGCCCCTAATCTTTTACGAAAGACAGTGTCAGACTGCGTGTTTGACTTTGTACTGACAAAAATCAGCAAACCCTTGGCCCCAGAATTCGACCTTGCAGGCGTCCTACAGTTTGCTGACAACTTCCTGAGGCGGACGGAAACAGTGCGTACCGCAGACGACATGGGCTCAGTCTGGACAATCGGATGGCAAGCTATTTGCTCGCCGTCCGCAAGCCTGCGCTTACGGTGGCCGGAAATCGAAATCGGAATCATGACGGCGACTGAGGCGTGAGCACCGTTGCCTTTGCTTGCGGTCAGCCTCCTCCTTTCCTATATTACTGCTTCGCAGAAGGAGGCGCCTGCCACTCCTCGCTCTGGACTAAGTCATGGTAAGGTTCCTGTCATAAAATCTTAAGCACACACTATTTTTATTCCAGTGTCACTTTTGAAGACGGAAGCGAAATCGTTGCGAGTTCCAACATCAGAGTACGACCATCACGAATCCTTAGCCAACTTCGTATACCAGTTACCGTTACAGGAGGTACCAAGCAGTTCCAACCAGAAGAATGATGAAGATTCAAGAGCTGAAACAATTCCTGTCTACTTCATCGTAAGCCCAAAGTCTTACGATAAGGAACAGAAAAGGTGAAGGATCTTCAATACTAGTATACTCCATTCAAAAATCAAACTAGTGCGCGTCACCATCAGCGATTGCATCACTGCTTACCATCAGGTGGATAAACTCAAAGGGCGGATTTTTGGGAGTTGGTAGTATACGTATGATGATGATGATGATGACTAGTGCTGTAATGTACCTAAATTAGGACGGAAGAGTATGGGAATCAGATAAGAAACTCACGCCCTAACCTTACTATGCCTGTCGAGGTGAGGCTCTTATCTACGCCTCCCAAAATTCCATGAGGTCCTGAGTTAAATAAATATGTATATTAAAAAAAAGTAAAAAAAAAACTAAAACCCGACCACGACAAAAAAACGACGCTGTAAAAGTGTGATACAAGAAAAACTTGCTTCATGCCAAGATTCGACGGCCGTACTGTATGCACTACGCTCCGTAGTGCGTGTCGTCTAGACTCATTATTTTTTTTCAATACACTTGCTCGAAAACTGCCTCTTATCGCACTCCTATTAGGTTCAATATAGCATGTATATCACCCAAGTGCTTTTTTGAGTTTATCACAACAAGGGCTTTTTTATTCCTTCCTTATCGTCACGGTCACGGGTGATTATTTTGTTTTACTTAGTTTATCGAATCAGGCGCGAGGCGTCCCCCTGAGTCGCTGGACGACCCCACGAAATTAGAAACTGACCAGAGCAGATTTGAATGCTGTACTTATATATTTCTTATATTTCTACTGTATGTTTGAGATACGATTAAACATTTTTTCTTTCTTTCTTTATTTCACAAGTCGTAAGTGTATTGAAAAACGTCGTTTGACACACGTGCAGATTTGTCATTGCAGCCCTCGGCTCTATAACACACTCGCCTACGGCTCGTGCGAATTTCGCCTCGGTCGCAATGACAAACTTCCTGCACTTGTATCAAAATGTACTATTTATTTCTTCCAGCATTTCGATTCTTGATGACATGGAGGCCGATCGAAGAAGTTTAACTAACTTCGACCTAACCAGCAAGAACAAGAAAGCTCTGAAATCATTTGTAAATCAAGAACTTAACAAAAAATTGGTCGCCAAAAGTGCGATGAGAAGATTCGTCGAGAAATACGACAAAGAGTACAATTTCAATGATTTGGTGATGTAAAATTAATTAAATGCCTACGGTTCATTTGTCTTTTATTCTAAACATCGACTAATATCCTAGCGATAGACAAGCACGTTCATAGAAACTATTAATTGTCAAAATACTGAAAAGTTAATACGAAAGTCCGCTACAGCGCTTCATTGGCGTTAAGTAATATTGTCTAACAAAACTTTTATAACTGACAGCGCTCTCACACTGCGTGAACGTCAAAACTGCACTAATGTCATCAATGTAAAATAGTACGGCTTGCAGATCACAAGTCAAGTAAAGTGACTGTACGGCACGCCTAATATCGCCATACTATATCAAGCTATGTCACCGTTCCCGCGCGCCTCAAGGAGTTGTCAGCAAACTGTAGGGGCCCTTAAGGGTCGAAGCCTTCTGGAGCTGTCGGTTTGTGTGAAACTGTTACCGCGGCTCTAGAAATAAGGCAAGGAAGGAATGGGGTAGGTTTTTTAGTCAGTAAGAGTCTGACACTGTCTCCCGCTCCGCCCAAGAGCGGGTTTCGTAAAATCGGTTGAAGAGACAGTTAAAAAAGTTTCTTTACCTTTCCTCGTACGTGGTGCACGCAGACGGAGTATAGTCGAGCACAACTTAAACGCTTGAAGTACGCTCTTTGGAAGCTTGTAAGTCGTCCACACTTCATGAATATATGTTTGGCTCATGCTCCGCTCGTGCACAGTTTCTCTGGCGTAGACCTGCCTTAATGATGGCAGGCGCAATGTAACGTGTATTTACAAAAACATCCGAATTGATAACCTCCTCCTTTTTTAAGAAGTCGGTTAAAAATGAAAACATATGTTTTTACGTTCTTACCCCAGCTCCGATCTTACCCCAACACACTCTCCCGGAGCTGAGGGTTGGTGCTACAGCGATACACCGGGGCTCTGGGAATAAGGCAAGGAAGGTACGGGGTAGGTTCTTTAGTCAGTAAGAGTCTGACACTGTTTCCCGCTCCGGCTTCGCCCAAGAGTGGGATTCGTCATTCGATGATTTCTTTTCTTTTATTTCTTTTGTCATAAAGCCAACCTCGTTTGTCTTTAAAAAAAAAAGACAATTGTCTACTAAACTACTTTAATAACACACACAAATAAGTACATTAACTTCGTCAGTTTTGTGGTGTGTCTGCGAACTTCGCTGATGCACCACAAACCCGGGGCCGCCCCATCAGAAATCTGAACGCGTTGTTGTACTGGACACGAAGCGGAGAGTGAAGTTGGTCCACAGGCTGCACGTGTAAAAAGTCTGACAGTATGCCTTGAACAAGGTCTTTTTTACCTGAGAAGAACAACGAGCAAACCTGCGAGCCAACATGTTGCACCATTATTGCCTTGTAATAAGGATTATTACAGCACCTTATATACACAAGTTAGGTCTACCAGTACCTACAAATTTACGAGTCTCCAATACATCGGGGTCTACCTCTGATTGAAGGCCGGCAAGTCTTTTCGTTGAGGAATGCACAATATATTGAGGTACAATCCGTTCCAAATGAGAATAGGATCGATGGCAATGTTGTGACGTCACGTCGAACTGTCAAATCGAAAAAATTAGGTACAGTGAACAAAAAAGATGTTTAAAAAAATAATTTACGTACGAATCGTGAATGAAAAAAGTTTAATCAGAATACAGTTTTTCAATTTTGTTTATCTCTGCTTCACTGCGTGATGTGTCTAAGTAGTGGTAAATAGAAGAAAATTGCGAATTGTTTCTAACAATGAAAATAAGAAAGAAAATAGTTTTTATTGTAAACTATTTATGACTTAAAACAATATATTTGGCAAACTTATATTAAACCCTAACGTTTTTACTTCAACTAGAATTACCTAATTTTTAGTAATAAAAAGCAAAAAAAAAAACATTTTATTGATACGCAAATAAGATTTTTTTGCAAACCGTACTTTTCACTCAAAATTTGACAGATCGAGGTTATTGACTTTCCGGTTCTTATTTGGAACGCATAATATATATTGTGACCATTTATTTTCTGTGCCAGAACGGGACAACTGAGGAATAGTTCTAAAAAAAAAACTTGCGGAATTATAAAATAAAACAAAGTTTTGGGAGTTTTACAAGTTTATAGAAGATTGAATAACACAAATCAAAGCACTAAACACAAAACAGTTAAGTAGTACTCGGAAGTCACCCCGACTTCCAAGTCGTACTTTTGTATTTGTCGCACTGTGTCGCCCGCGCTGTTGTTACATTTAAAAACGATAGATGCATTCTTAAAGCTAAAGCGGGACTTTTTTGCTCTTGCGGGGGACAGCGGGACAGTCCCGCTCAAAGTGGGACGTATGGTCACGTTAGGTAGGTATACTTGTACGAGTACATACTGTTGAATATTTGTAATAACGACTTTTTGTCAAGTGTCTCTCAAGATCTTGGGGTCTACGAGCAGTTGTTTAGTGTTTTTCAATATACAGGAGTTTCATAAAGTTTTTTTCTTCTTCAGTTTTTCGGAGTCTCTGTGTGATTTGTGTTTTTCCGTCAACATACAGGGTTTCATTGACATGTTAACGCAAACGAATACCATAGATCCAGTACATGATTCTAGACTCCACAGTGGTGGAATTTTTTGTCGGTTTTTTCTTATTTATTTTTTTTTATGATTTTTTTACGTTTTTTAAATAAAACTGTATAATACACACACATAAAAATGAGTGAATTACATTTCAAATTAATAATGTCATCGGGTTTGATTAGAATAACGACTCTATTTGCCTCGATGATATTTATATATATATATATTTTTTTTTTTTCTTTTTTCCTTTTTTTTTTCTAAAAATGCAATTGGGATTGGTTAGAATAACGATTTTATACAGGTACAAAATAAAAAACATTTTTTTTTTCAAAATTTGAAAAAGCACCGACGACAGACCACCACGGTGTCCAGAATCATGTACTGGATCGATGGTATTCGTTTGCGTTAACATGTCAATGACACCATGTATAGGGCTAGAACTTATTTTTTTTTATTCGTCTTTTAGTCGAACTTTTCTTTTTAGGACCTGTTTCTTCAATCCAGATTGGAAAGCCGCCATTTACGAGCAGCGAGTGAATAAGTTTATTGTGGTATTTCATAATAGCAACTTCTTCAGATTTTGAGGGTATAGGTGTGCCACGTTTTTGTCCCGCTGGACGTTTAGTTGAATATCGATGACGTTTCTTCTTGTTGTACTTTGTGGCTGGACCACCATCTTCTGTGCTGTCAAGATCAACACCTTCTGTGTCTACAAGATCATCAACTTCTAAGCCATCAAAATCATCATCTTCTTCTACTACTTTATACGGTTTAGGGAACTTTTTGCGTTTTTTATTTGAAATACTTCTTTCAACCAGCTTTTCAAGATGCTCATTGTAATGTTTTCTATTTATATGTTCATCTACATCTTTTGAGTTATTTCCAGTGGCGGTCGTCTTTGTTTGAGCCCGGATAACTGTAACGAAAATATACTTTTAGTCAATTCTGCTCCACCGTCAAACACTTCATCGCTTGCCATCAGCCGCACTATTGTTAAAAAAAACCAGTCTTAAGCGCAGCGTTGGCCCAGCGACAAAATCCAAACAGGTACATTAGATTTGTGATTTGAATATACCTATTTAGATTTCGTTGCTGGGCCAGCGCTGCGCTCAAAGCTGTTTTGTTAGAATACAGCACCCTGGGTGTGATAGGTTTCATATGCAAACAATAACAATACCCTATCAACATAATTATGAGGGGATTTAGATGGAGTAAAGCAGCGGTTCGTATATGTACTTAGAAAATATATTATGAGTAAAATATATTACAGCACATCAAATCGAAAAGACGTTAGAGCTATGGGTCAGACACCACGCGCTACACAATAGGTGACGGGAGCCGGTCAACATCGTAAGGACTTTACATGATGTGAGGTATATTCTTTTAAGCACCTCTATTGTCCCTAATGTGTAGGTTTGTATGTGTGCGTGTTTGTATTTTCATACGCGAACGGCTGACGGCTTACAAACCTGTCCGTCAGCCCTAGAATATGAGAGATAAAACCGCGGCCTCCATCTATAACAGGCGAAGCGTGAGGCAGCTCACAAGAGTAAGGTAAGGTAAGGATTGATAGGTAGAGTCGGGTAGAGAAGGGTACATATAAGGTGCTTTTAAAATATCTGTCAGGGTTTTAATCTGGGATACTATTGTGTATATAGATTACAATAGTGAAGATAAAATATTGATAATTTGTTTTTTATTTTGACGTGACAACGTCTTAAATTAGGTTGCGGCTGGGAGTCACTTATGAAAAAGTGTAACGCTCGGTAACGTTACGATGAGTCACCGAACGAGAGAGAGGCCCGCCGAATGCCTTGCGTCTCTCTCCCACTCAACTATGATCGGTCTGCCGCGCGCGCACATTGTGCAATTTAATTATATTCATATCAATAAATATTCTACCGAGAAAAAGACGTTGTCACGTAAAATCTTCGCCCGTAAAACCGACTTTACAGGCAACCATTTTTTTTTTTCATACAAAAAATGTTACACTGGCTCACTTATTGCATAAAACCATACCGTACACTTGATAAGCTGTTGCCGTACCGCGCCGTAAAACACCGCGCCATTCATAAACTGTTGCCATTCTTTTCAAACGCATGCCGCCTGCGCACCGGCCATTCGGTCGACACTGCGCAGCCCCGGCCGCCCCCCTCCCCCGCGCGCACTACCCCGTTCGCTGCACGCGCCAGACGAGCCGACCACCCGCTCGCCAGTCGGCCCCCGCCCGCTCGGAAGTTAGTATCGGCGGATAGTGACGGGGATTTCGCGCGCGCTCTTATTAAAAATGCCTCGTAGACGTCGTAGGTATTCCAATCAACAATATCTTGAAATGGATTTGTGCTACCGCGAGTGTAACTCCATGACATGTACGTAAGCGTGCTTACATATGTGTGCAACGCAAAGGGGAACTTGTACAACAGTTTTGTAGATAAGTACCTAGGTAGGGAATGTGAAAATACGGTGAAATTATTGTAAATAAGATGATTAACTTTTAAACACGCCAAGTTACTGTGATTTATCGTTATTTGATATTAATCTAAGTAAGTACCAATTGATTACGATTCTTACACTAACTTGACAGTCCAAAGCCTGTTTTAACGTGTGATGGGAAGTTTATCATCTTATTTGCGTCGGTTTTTTAGAAGAGTACAGTAACTGGTAAGTAATTACACTTTTAAAACACTTCTTTGCCTGCGTATTATTGCGTACCTAGTGTATTAGATAGTGACAAGCTAGTTAGCTGATTTTATTTTCATTCATAGAACAGATAGAAAGAGATAGCAGTTGTTTCATTGAAGAAGCTACACTTTGTGAACCACGTTGTGCAGAATAGAGTCAATATTTATTTAACTACTTTATTTTTTCAAATTGGATTAACGGTTCCGGGGTACGAAATCTCTTCACTATTGTAATCTATATACACAATAGTATCCCAGATTAAAACCCTGGCAGATATTTTAAAAGCACCTTATATATCCCTACTCTACTTTTCTTCTAGTAGGGTAGAGTGGGGTGAAGTAGGGTAATGTAGGTCAGGGTTGTTATGTTTGGTAGAGTAGAGTATGAGCAAAGCCACGGGCAAAAACTAGTACTAGATATAAATATCGAAACAAAGAATAACTTTGAATGGACTTAAATTTGGTCCATAATAGTTTTTATTCAGCTCAAAAATATTACTCAACTTGATATTCACTACTTCCACGTCGAGCAATGTGAATAGTCACGTCACGACAACGCAACGAGTCACGTCACGACAACGCAACGTGTCACGTCACGACAACGCAACGTGTCACGTCACGACAACGCAATGAGTCACGTCACGACAACAAAATAAATCACACAAAGTAATGCGCCTGGCTGGGTTTGAACCCGCGACCTACAACTCGTAAGTCGGAGCCTTTACCACTCGGCCACCACTGCTCTCTCCCTGCTAATATCTGCTTCCCCTGCTAATATTAAGAATCCCTGCTAATATTAAGAAGACGAAAAAAGATACAATGAAAATATGAAAATACTGCAACGTGGCATGTTGCGTCGTCGCAATATGATTTTTTACGTTGGTGGACGTGTGGACGTGGAAGGCCACGTGAACGTCACGTTGCCGTGCCGTGGCACGATGCGTTGCCGTAACGTGTTTATGAAAATTATTTATGAGTTATGTCATAAATAATTTTAGTGAGCTTGAGTTATAATATAATATATAGAGCTTGAGTTATGAAGAATTCAAAATGTCAGCCGTATAAGAATTAAAAATTAAATAATTTATTTTATAATTTTACCTTTGTCCTATTGTATAAGTTTAAGCAATGGGGTAAGACCGAATGAATAGAATTCCGAACTTACCTCCTGTTAAATTTTGAGTGAAAATTGAAGATACAAAAAACTCCGAGGTTGAACTATTTATGAAGTACCTATTTAGTGCTTTGTTATAAATAATAAAGTAATAATAAATAATTAATCAGCAACTTGCTCTGAAATACTCTCTTGTGGAATCAGAAGTGCCATACTACAGGTATGAGCCCGACCCAGTTCTTGACAATGGTCATATCACTCTGTACTGGGATCGGTCTATCATCACTGACAGGACTATTATAGCTAATAAACCAGATATAGTGGTGGTGGACCGAAGCGAGAGGCGTGCAATTATTGTTGACATATCCGTCCCTCATGATGAGAACCTCGTGAAAGCCGAGAAAGATAAGCAAGTAAAGTACATTGACTTGGCTCGCGAGGTTGTCGACATGTGGGATGTGGATTCAGCAATCATTGTACCGATAGTCGTGACGGCCAATGGCTTAATAGCCAAGAGCCTCGACCAACATCTTAGGAGGCTCTCGTTAGGCAGCTGGATCAAGGGCTTAATTCAAGCGGTACTCCTGGACACGGCTCGTATTGTGAGGAGGTTCCTTTCTCTGGAGCCCTGACCGCCGGTAGCTTGGACCCTGTTCCCGATACCGGTGGGACAGTATTTTTTATATTTTTAAATGTTTTTTTTATATTTATTTTTTAAGAGAATATTTAAAAATATGTAAAATATGTATAAAAATGAATAAACGGAAAAATAATTATAAAGGTAAAACACATGATACAAGAAATAAATATGACCAAATAAATGTTCATCGAAAATTACCGTTCACTAAAAATGCATTTCGCACAATCTTCCGGCTATAACATTAGAGACAAACTGAGGTAGGTGGAGGACGGCATTTGATCATTAGAATGTTCGATTTTTACCATTTTACGATGTTACCCCATCTCAACTTATATCTAAGATGCCGATGAAAGACGGTGTGTATTTAATACTAGCTTTTGTCAGCGGCTTCGCCCGCGTACATAAAATATAGCCTATGTCACTCAGGAGTAAAGCAGCTTTCTATTGTTGCTAAAATTTTTCCAATCGGACCAGGTAGTTCCAGAGATTACCTCCTGCAAACAAAAAAACATAAAAACAAAAAAGCAAACTTTACCTCTTTATTATATTAGTGTAGATGAAGTCACTTTGACCTCGTACCTACAGCACTTAACTAAAAAGCATTTAGTTTTTTTTTACGGGGCTTATTAGACCCCGTAGCATTTACGGGGTCTAATAAGCCTCGTACCGTCATAATGATAATCTTCAAACAGGTCTTAAACGCTGCGTAATATACAAATGGAAATAATTTAAAAAATAGTGCCGTTGTCAAAATGTTATGACGTTCATTTGTCTAGAGCCCGGAGGGATTACTATGAGTTCTAAACGCGGTTTATTTGACGACCTAAACTGAATTATTAAAGAGATGGAGCTACACAGGGTGTATAGTGTAGCCCACGACGGGTCCCTGCGTCGAGCCCAGACGGAACACTTTTTTATGGGACTTTAGTAAAACAATATTAAAATTAAAAATAGCAATTTGTTAGGTTTAGTATACAAGTTTTTTATAGTTATGTATTGTATTAATGTAAATGACGTTTGAAAGCAAAAGTAATGTGAAAAAAAAAGAGATAACACCTGAAAACTCTGTTGGCATTCAGTAATTCTACGATTTACTCGAGTGTTTCACAAAACTTTTTCCAGGAAATGCGTGTTTTTATTAAACCCTTAAGTATTTTTGATAAAAAAATGACATCATTTAGAATCTTTATTAAATGCGCTAGGCTTCTATAGAAATACTTCTTTATATTTTTTATTTTAAGAGTACATTATGGAGAGTCAAAGTTTTCAAAAAATAGCAGATTTTCAGAGGTCTTTAGTATATTACTCTTACACAAATTTATGTTTTGATTTCTATCACCTTAATAAAACATCTCAGTATTGAATAAAAAAATAAATAAAATAATAATAAAGTTACCTGGAAAGATTGCCAGAAAAACTGCAATTGATATAAACTTCTGCATATTGTTGGATCAGGAAGCAGTGGTAGGTATCTATTCTGCGAAGAAAACCTCGAGAGGATCAAGATACGAGATGGTACTGCATCAAATAAATCTGCAACAAATCAGTAAGGGTAGTCAATTTGTCGACATCATATTACAGACGAAAAACCTCCACTGTTGGACATACGTTTTAATCCCATGGAGGGTCGATCCGGTACATGAAACTAAAGGGTGGAAGATAGCATTGGATGACTTTTGTCTACCATAAACAAAAAACACTTCCTCTCACTCCCCCCAGAAAAGGAGAAGTTACTTTATTATTTTCCATTTCAAAAAACAAGCATAATATACTTACTGTTCACGTGTCTCCCCAGTCATTGTTATTGCAATAATATTAAAAATTAAATATATTTTAAATAATTACAACAAGATTTAATCAATTACGACGGTACATTGTGTTCATTAATTAATGAGAAAGTAACTCTAAAATGAAAAAGTAAGCCTGTCCGTTTGTTTGTCTGGCACTCAGACACGGATAGGTTAGAATAGAAGGGTAACGAAAAACCGTTATCGCCCTCGTATAAGTTACTTTATACTCCGCAGACAACTGACCTCACGGCGTTCTAACTTTCTGGTCGCAGGCCCTCACCGGAATGGTAAGTTTGGAAGTAACCTACACCGGATTCGTGCAGAAGTGATGCCCGGGTGTCGCCACTGTGTGGACCGCCCAAAGGACACAGTCGAGGTGTATTCCGCTTTGGCGCGTACGCCCCAGACGCCGCCGGGATTACGATCCCGATTTCTGGCCACCGTGGTGGGCTCACGGACGGCGAGTTATCCATTGCTATGGGTAACTCGCCTGGTAACTGTCCGGACCAAGCCCAAACCACAGATTACTAAATAGTTACTCAAACGTCGATGGTGCGCACTGTTCCCGTGCGCCTCGAGGAGTTGTCAGCAACCGTAAGGACCCTGCAGAAGGGTCGAAGCCTATTGGGGTAAAGGGTTTGAGTCTAAAAGGCTCTGGCCCTGGTATATAAGATAACATAGGAACGGGATAGGTTCTTTAGTCAGTAAGAGTCTGACGCTTTTTTGTTTATGTTTGTTTACCTTGTTTTTCTTTTAGGTGGAAAAAAATATCGAATGACGAATCCCGCCCTTGGGCAGAGCGTGAGACAGTGTAAGACTTCTACTGACTAAACGACCCACCGTTCCTTCTTGCCGTTGTTCCAGGGCCCTTTTGTTCCGCTTTCGCATCAACTCTTGGCCTCAGAGGGCATCGACCCTGCTGGGCCCCTACAGCTCCACCCAAGGATGGAGTTAAAATTCTTTTTTTTAACCAATATAAATAAAAATTCCAGAAGAAACAGAAATAAGGAGGCACCAGCAGTTGGCCTCCGTAACCAACACAACTTGTTTTTGGATCTTTGTTTAGGGTACCGAATCATAATGAACAAAGCAGGAGCATATAATTAGTTTAAATTTCAATAATGTAATGTTTTAATTGAATTAGAGGCAATAATCACCGTTTAGGCGTAAAATTATTTAATGTACAGTTAATTGCTAGTAACACATACACCACTGAGCAGTACGTCATGAACCTTATCAGAACATCTTATCAATGGCGGCTGTGAGGTTCTTGCGTTACACAATTACAACGAAAAGTGGCGTTGATTTTTATATATAACTAGCCTTCTGTTAGCGGCTCCGCCCGCTTGAAAGTTCTCCATACAAACCTTAGACCCGCATTACATCCCTTTGAAGTAGAATTTTAAAGTGAGGAAGAGACGCCTGGGTGTCGCCACTGTGTGGAGGACACAGTGGAGCACACGGTCGAGGTGTGCCCCGCTTGGGCAGAGCATCGCCGTGTCCTCGTGGGGACGATCGGCGGCGGCGATCTCTCGCGCCGGGACTTGGTCGAGGCCATGGTCCGGAGCGAGGAGGAGTGGCAGGCGGTCGCCTCCTTTTGCGAAGCAGTAATGCTAGCAAAGGAGGAAGCCGACCGCTTAAGGCAACGGCGCTCACGCCCAAGACGCCGCCGAGATTCCGATCCCGATTTCCGGCCACCGTAGGCGCGGGCTTGTGGATGGCGAGCAATGGGTAGCTCGCCGTCCAATCGTCTGGTAACCGTCCGGACCAAGCCCAGTCGTCTACAGCGCGCACTGTTCCCGCGCGCCTCAAGGAGTTGTCAGCAAACCGTAGGGACCCTGCAGAAGGGTCGAAGCCAACTGGGGCCATGGGTTTGCGTCTGAAAGGAAGGCTCTGGCCCTGGTGTTTATGGCAACGTTGGAATGGAGTAGGTTGTTTAGTCAGTAAGAGTCTGACACTTGTTTCCCTCTCCGCCCAAGGGCGGGACTAGTCATTGGATGATTTTTACCTACCTAAAAAAAAAGTAGAATTTTGAAAAACCCTTTCTCAGTGTTCGCCTACGTCATAAAAGGAAGCCTTGTGCAAAATTTCACGCTCCTAGGTCCAGTAGTTTTGGCTGTGCGTTGATATGTCAGTCAGTCAGTTTCTCCTTTTATATATAGATATAGATAATGACTTTTTTTTTTTTACTTGCAATAAACTAGTGCTTGACTGCGATCCCACCTGATGGTAAGCAGTGATGCAATCGTTGGTGGTAAGGCGCACTAGTTTATTAAGAGTCTATTCACTGTAGCCTTGAAGACACCTAAATTATATTCGGACGGAAAGACTGCAGCCGGCAAACTGACTTGACTGTACAATAACGTTCTAATGGTAGGCCACTAATTAATAATCCAGGCCATGGTCCACAGCGAGTAGTGGCAGGATCCCATAGGGCAACGGCGCCCCTAGACGTCGTCGGGATTCAGATCCCAATTTCCGTCCACCGTAGTCGCGGGCTGCGTAGTAGCGGACGGACGGCGATGCGTAGCTCGTCGTCCAGTCGTCTGTTAACAGTCCGGACCACGGAGTAAATATAAAGAGGAGATGGCCTAAACGGCTGTGCACTGTGATTCTCAGCACGGTCCTGACGTCATCATGATGGGCGTGGCTTAAGTCAGTGTATTGATGGCGTTCGTTCTGTGCACAACTTCGTAAACGTAAACAAACCGCCATCTATCGTCAACAAAAAGAAACAGAACAAAAAGATAGGTCCGTGATTAGATTCCAATTATTTTACGTATGTCCCGTGGCTGTCTCATCTAAAACAATAAATACGCTGGATATCAAAATCTATAAATAAAATATGGTATATTATAATAAATCTGTAGAAAAGTCACTTTTGTACATCGAAAATACAACGGTACGGAACCCTGTAGGTACTTAGCGAAATCTAGTGATGGATAGTTACGTGACATCAACACAAAATCGACAGAACAAGCAAGTAGTTTGGCTATTGACCGGCAGATGGAAATTAAAGAAATGGGCGGAGTGTAACACCCCCTCACCCCGCAAAATGTCACGCGCTGTTTCTTAGGACAATCTTGATACAAAAACTCCTCTTTATATTTACTCCGTGGTCCGGACCGAGCCCAAGTCGTCGACGGTGCGTACTGTTCCCTCATGCTTCAAGGAATTATCATAGCAAACTGTAGGGGCCCAGCAGGATCGAAGCCTCATGGGGCCAACGGTCATCATCATCAGCCTTTTTAATTTTCCCACTGCTGGGCTAAGAGACGGAATGGATCGCAATCCACCACGCAGCCCCAGATCATAATATCTTTTCGAATTTTTGGTTCTAGGACATGCCGGTTTCCTCACGATGTTTTCCTTCACCGTTTTGAGAGCAGTGGTGATGATATAAATTACACAAAGTAGGTAATGCACCTGGCTGGGTACTGGGAACTCGCAACCACTCTCGATAATAAGGAATAACAATGACTATTGATATACAAAATAAAACACCGAAATATAATATCATATATTTATTTCTAGTCATATAAAATATTTATCAGCCCTTAATATAATTTCTACTCCACGCACGCATTATAAAATAACTCAAAATTAATAATAAAATACTGCGATCAACAAAACTTGTGTAAAGTTGAAATAAAAACCTTATTTTTAAGTTTTCACATTGAGACCGCAACATTAAAAAAACCCTGATTCTCTGGCCTATAATTTACAACAAATTCATCATTAAAAGTACAGCGTTTCGAAGAGATTTGCAAAAACATTATGTAAATTCACATTCAATTTTCATGATAAAGGCTCAAGCTGAAGCGAATTTACACTTGTCACTTTATGACAAAATCGAGCAACTTTGCTTTTGTCACGACAAAGCAAAATTACTATATTTTGTCATTGGTCAAAAACTATGATATTTTCACAAAATAGTGTAATAAAATTACAATATAAAATAAGTAGGAATCTACCCCTATTGTATTCAGGGTTTTATTCGTCAACGAATATATCAATAGTGTATCACAAAATAAGTGTTAGGGTGCAAACATATTATTATAAACAAGAACAAAGATGGAATTGTCAAAACTTTTCTAACAATATTTTTGTGGTGGTTGAGAATCATCTCAATGACATTTCCCATCCTTCGCGGAGCGAGAGATAGTGACAGACTTTTACTGACTAAAAAACCCACCCCGTTCATTCTTAGCCCTTCGTACCGGGGTCGGATCTTTCTTTCAGAAGCAGGTCCATGGCCCCGGTAGGCGACAATTCTTTAAGGCGCGCGTTTCCGACGACTTCGGCTCTGTCCGGATGGTTACCGGACGGCCGGACGGTTCATGCTAACAGCTTGTGTAACTGAGAGTCGAAACTTACTTATGGATATTTATCAATTTTTTTTATAGGTTCTTTTTTTCTACATCTTTGATACACGAGGCTCGCTTAGAATACCATGTTTGCACCCTGAAAAAAATCATATATCCCACCCCTACTTAACTAAATACGAAATAATATTTAACTTAACATTGAAAACAAAAAAATAAATAAATACCTGTTCACCATAATATTATATTGAATATGTACATGGATTAAATAAAAATAATATATTTTTCTATTGTCATAGCTGTCACGGGTTTCTGACAAAAGCGAGTAATTTATTGCTTTCTTTTTATACAATAGTAAAATCCGAATTTTAGAAAAATTAATGCCATGTCATCAGCTGTTGTTGCAAAATTTAACGATCGGCGCGTAGGGAAGGCCCCCCTTAAATCAAAAAAGCGAAAGTGACTCGCCTTTAGCGCGAGTACCGCTAAAATTGTGTCAATTTGTCACGATTTCACATCGGTCGCAACGATCACACACATTCCGCGGCTAACGCTAATTCGCTTGCACGACGACGCCGACTCTTATCTCTGTCCTTGTCTATCACTGATAGACAAGGACAAAAGGACTTGATAACTAATTATAGTAGTATAAGAACCTTTACAATTTTTATAAAAATTTTCGTTTCAAAAGTCGCTAAAATATAAGACGATGGTTCTAAAATACTCGACTTTCAACAACAGCTTTTGTTTTAGATTGTGGTAAGACTAAACATAATTATTTAACTAGCAACCCAAGCGTTTAACGCAAAATGTTAACAAAAACAATACTTGCATACAAAAAAATAAGACTAAAAACTAAAAAAAAAAACATTTTGTGCAAAAAGGAATCATATTTTCATAGTTTTTTATGTATAAAATAACATTACGGATGTTTATAACACGCGGAATATAAGTTGAACCACAATGGCGATCGAACTTTAATGCGCAGTAAGAGATTTTCAGGTCTCAATCGAATCGTAACCGTAGCAACGACAGCCATTTTCGTTCAACTTTTTCACCGCGTACTATGCCTCGAAAGTGTGTAAGGGCCACTTTTCAGGACGCATAGCTTCCCAGACGCGTTTTCGACTTTATACGCTTGCTCAAAGCGTACGGCACGACGTTGTAGCGCTATCTATGGCGTCACATAAGAACTAATCATAGGAACGGGGTAGGTTGTTTAGTCAGTAACACCCGTATTCACAAACAATACTCAAACGACCCTTGACTAAGCAAACGCACAGCGTTGAATAGAGGCTCTGTGATTGGTTCGTTTGTGTTGCGTAGTTCACAAACCTTGCCCTGTGCGCTCGCGAGCACTGTGAGACTGCATAGTAACGTTTGTGAATACGGGTGTAAGAGTCTGACACTGTTTCCTGCTCCGCCAAAGGGTCGGATTCGTCATTGGATGATTTTTACCTACCATAAAAAATGGACACTGAAAATATAATATGTAACTAATCCTGCATCGCGCGATTTGAACATGTATAAGACAGCCCAAAATCAACTATCGGGCAGTAGCCCACTAAATATAACAACTGTCTGGTCGGAGGATCCTCCCTTTTCAATGGAGGTATGTGGGACTTTACTCTCTATTTCTCACACCTCTAAACTGGTGATCCCAACGTGATTTGAACATCTATACAGCCCGAAATCAACTATCGGGCAGTACCCCACCAGATATAACCCCTGTCTGGTCCCTTTTCAACGGAGGGATGTGGGACTTTACTGTCTCTTCCTCCTACGTGATTTGAACACGCAACCTTCGATATATATGTACTACGCACTAGATGAGGCGTACCGTACAGTGACTTTACTCCAGTTAAGTGACCTGCATGCCATACACTTTTACATTGATGACATTAGTGCAGTTTTGACGTATCAGCGCTGTAAGTTTTAAAAGTTTTGTTAGACGACATAATGCCAATGAAGCGCTGCATCGGACTTTTGTATTAACATTTCAGTATTTTGACAAATATACAGTTTGCCGGCTGCAGTGTTTCCGTCCGATTATAATTTAGGTGTCTTCAAGGCTAGAGAGTGAATAGTCTCTTAATAAACTAATGCGCCTCACCATCAACGATTGCATCACTGCTTACCATCAGGTGGGATCGCAGTCAAGCACTAGTTTATGGCAATTAAAAAAAAAATAGTTTCTATGAACGTGCTTGTCTATCGTTAGGATACAAGTCGATGCCAACCTTCTGAAAGACAGTTCTATAGTTTATACGCTTGCTGTACGGTCGCTTCACGCCGGCGTAGACCAAGCGTATAATGGCGAATACGCGTCTACAAAGCCACGCGGCCGTGGACAGTAGGCTTAACACAAATGTGTGTAATACACACCCTTCTTTACAGCACACTCAAAATTCAACTTTATTTGATTGATATAAGAACTATTTTGGTCTTGCAACTTTTGTATGGCCTACAGATAGGTGTTGCGGGTCTAAATGTCTAAGTTCGTTTTATAATTCTAGACTACGATTTGACAACTCAGAATGTCACACTCTAGAAACATGTTCCCAATTTTCTGGAGTTTGACATTTTAAGTTGTCAAATCGTAGTCTAGGATTAAAAAACGAACTATATGTATGTTTATATGTATGTGAACGCACCCATGGTACCTACGCCTTACCATGACGTGACAAACGTCAAAATCGATTGAGTAAAAAATCAATTCATACAATACTAGCTTTTGCCCGCGGATTCGCTCGCGTATCTCCAGAAAATATGGTCTATATCATCATCATCATCATTTCATGCGAAAGACGACCACTGTTAAATTTACCTATTTTGTGGTAAAAATAATAAATTGCTTTTTTATACTACATTGTCTGTCTAATTTATTGTCATATTTCCCTCTCCTAAAGAGGAAGCCTAAGTCCCAGCAGTGGGAACATTATAAGGCTATACTATCTTAAGTAAGCGATTCTACTTGAATGTGATTGCGAAGCGATGCGGCGCAGTTAGACCCAGCATTAACCTATCGCGTTTATTCCGTCAGGGCCGCACATCTACGACCGCAACAAGAATCCGATGGATGTGAGACGCACAGAACCGTGTAGCGCCATCTATAGCATCACATAAGAACTACAAGAATCCTGCATCGCGCAATCGAAGGTCTCCACGCGATTTGAACATATAGAACGGCCCGAAGTCAACTATCGGGCAGTAGCCCACCAGACACCTCGATGTGGCGGCACATGGGGGAGGCCTATGTCCAGCAGTGGACGTCTTTCGACTAAAATGATGAGAGTGATGTACAGACAGAACCTACACTAACACAGACAACAGACCTTGAACATACACTAACAGCAGGTAGTTAAGGCAATTTCAACCTTAAAACAAACAACGTAGGGTAGGTAATCGCTCACGTACATGCGTTGGTACTAAACACTGACGTCAACTGTTTATAAAGCCTGCTCTACACTACTCGCGAAGTTACCTCGACGAAGTACTCATCGAAGTTGATCGAAGTCCGAAGTATGTGACTACACACTCGTGCAACCTCGCGAGGAGCACTTCGAGTCCTTTGACTCGGGCGCAAAAACCGACAACGACTGGAAGTCGCCCGAAGTGAGGCGAGGTTGCACGAAGCGAAGCGAAGTACCCTTCTACACTAACGTATTCGTTCAACTTCGACCAACTTCGCGAGTTGTGTAGAGCAGGCTTAACACTGGACTGGCAGCTGTCAAAGCGCTTTTGTCTCCGTTTGATATTCGCCATTTTGGCGCTGTCGGCTGTAGCGAGTGTCCAAGGTACTAAAATTAGTAATGTCACGCCCACAGATATAGATATACCTAGATAACGCAAGAACAACTACTTCGCGTGCCTAGCTTGCGTACTAAAATCGTAAGTGGTCACTTTCACGGTCAGTCTGCATCCGTGTACAGCGCTAGTCGGACATCAGTTAAAAATACAAAAATGGTTAATTGTGCGCAAAGCGGGGTTGGCGGGGACGCCGTACGCGGCGGCGTCTTTGAATAGATTTGATTTTCCTATCACAAATAGTGCTTGTGACGCCATAATAGGTAGTCAAAAAATGGCACGCTTGGTTTCCATACAAATCGTGATGCTTGTGTTTTCTAGGTATATATATATATATATATATATATATCTGTGCATTAAACACATGGCCTCATCTTTCATAGGTTTTATATAATTCCTGAAGCAGGAATAACACGGAATTCGAACGAAATTTATTTCCAAATACAAAAATACTTCAGAGTACTGTACACTTCTCTGCAGCCATTTGCATTAAACGTCAAAATTAGTTCTCTGGACGCTCGCTAGTGGCGCTTCAAATAGGCACAAATAATTAGCTGTCAAACTTAGACAAATGCTGGCCAGCGGTAAATTGTGATTTTGAGAGGTCAGTATTAAATCATATAATAACAGCAGACAAGGCAATTTGAGCCTTATAACAAACACAGTAAAGTAGGTAATAGCTCACGCGTGGTCGTAATCGTACTAAATCGTATAATAACAACATCCAGGGCGGTAGTTAAGGCAATTTCAACCGTATAACAGAGCTATTAGGGTAGGTAATAGCTAGTAACAGAGAATGTAAGGTAGGTATTCGCTTACCTGTGGTCATAATGGTACTAAATCATATAATAACAACATCCAGGGCGGTAGTTAAGGCAATTTCAACCGTATAACAGAGCTTTTAGGGTAGGTAATCGCTAGTAACAGAGAATGTAAGGTAGGTATTCGCTTACTTGTGGTCATAATGGTACTAAATCATACATTAACAAGAGCCGTCGAGGCAGGCAAGGCAATTTGAGCCGTGTAAGTTGGCGGTGAGGGTCGACAGTCGCTCATCTGTCGGCGTTGGCCGCTTCCGGGTTCTGCTTGCGTCGGTGGTTGTGGTTCTTGCTGTCGAGGTGCAGCAAGCAGCCCACGGCGCCAAAGTACCTGAGGGTGAGAGATGAGGAACATTATAGGGTGTTCGAGTTAGGAAATCGTGACTTGAAAGAAAGAAAGAAAAAGAGTTTATTTTCGCAAAAAGTATAGCTAGCCATATGAAAAAAAAAAAACAAAAACAATTATCTTACTAATATTATAAATGCGAAAGTTACGATGTTTGGATGTTTGTTACTCAATCACGCTAAAACGGCTGGACGGATCTGGATGAAATTTGGCACAGGCATAGGATACACTCCAGAATAGGACATAGGCTACTTTTTATCCCGGAATACCCAACCCCAATACTACGCGGGGCAAAAGCTAGTAACATATATTATGCAAAATATGCGACACACCCCCGGAAAACGGCCAGTGCTTATCAAAAAGCTGGAGCTCACATAGTGTTAAACAGAGCCACAGGCCACAGCGCGAGTACTGATATTGAATATATTATGCATGTATTATACATATAAACCTTCCTCTTCAATCACTCTATCTAATAACAAAAACCGCAACAAAATCAGTTGCGTACTTCTAAAGATCTAAGCATACATAGGGACAGCGGTAAGCAACTTTGTTTTATACTATGTAATGCTAATGATGCTTCTTTTATTATGTAATACTAGCTTTTGCCCGCGGCTTCGCCCGCGTGGGTTTGGGGTTTCCGGGATAAAAAGTAGCCTATGTGCTATTCCGGAGTGTATCCTATGCCTGTGCCAAATTTCATTCAAATCCATTCAGTAGTTTTTACGTGAAAGAGTAACAAACATCCATACATCCATACTTACAAACTTTCGCCTTTATAATAGTAGTAGGATTGTCTTTATGCAGACGTAACGACTAAAAATTGGCAACAAATCAACATAATCGATTGCTAATATCCATTCTAATTATTCCAAAGAGAATTATGAAGGTGAAAGTTGTATATACATATACAGGGTGTCATCGAAATGCTAACGCAAATGAATACCATAGATCCAGTACATGATTCTGGACACCCTAGTGGTGGAATTTTTCGTCGGTTTATTTACAAAATTAAAAAAAAAGTTTTGTTTTTTTTTTAATTTTTTACCTGTATAAAATCGTTATTCTAACCAACCCCAATGATATTTTTAGAAAAAAAAGAAATAAAAAAAAAATATAAAAAAATCATTGAGGCAAATAAAGTCGTTATTCTAATCAAACCCGATGACATTTATAATTTAGAATGGCATTCACTCATTTTTTTCGCAAAAAATGTTATATTATAAACGACATTTTCATACAGTTTAATTTAAAAAACGTAAAAAAAAATCATAAAAAAATAAGAGAAAAAACCGACAAAAAAAGTCCACCAGGGGTGTCTAGAATCATGTACTGGATCTATGGTATTCGTTTGCGTTAACATGTCAATGACACCCTGTATATGCTTGCTTGCTTGTTTTATACTATGTAATGAAGTGCAGTGCTCACCCCTCGTGCTCCAGGAAGAGCGCTTTGAGCGCCCCCCGCGACCAGTACGACATCGCGTACGACAACAGTTTCATTGACAGCGGGTTCACGCGCAGGAAGTTCCCGCAGAACACTACCTGTGGAGCAAACATACCATATTATTTGACAGATCGTCAGAATAGTTCGAGCTAAAATCAGCCTCCTGGGGCCCTAGACAAGTGGCAATCGCTCCGTGTCGAATCCATTTCTAAGTTCGATTTCGCCTTAACGATGTCGACCACAAAATGGTAGACAAAGTGACATCGACTAACATATCGATAATTCGAAGAGTTGGTTCGATAAAATAGGTACCTAACAATTTCTTGGCTATGATTATCGAATTAAAACGTCCAATTTGACGTATAAACAACTAATAACAATTAGCGAATCGAAAACGTTTGACCACGTGACTTTTCGAAAACATATGTCAGTTCCATACATTTGGAGTTTCGAATTTTGTTATCGTTAGTGAGAATGTGACTTTGTCTAAGCCCCCAGGGCTGCGTTCAAAAATAACCAGAGTTTGAGAGAGTTTGAGTTGAGAGATTTGCAACCCAGCCTCGTTCTTTTATGACTCGAGTAGCTACCCTAGAGTTAAACCAAGTAACTCCAACTTCTAGCAGGGTAGGTTGGAGTACAGAACTTGACGTTTGTGTTCAAAAATGCTAGTGTAGAGTAGACATGCAGCCACATATGGGCTGGTGCTGCAAAATGCCACCTAGCGGCTTTGGATTCAGTGGAAAGGCGTGCAAAGAGGCTGATTGGTGATCCAGATTTGGTTGGATCCAGTCTTCAAAGTCTCGAGCACAGGCGCAGAGTAGCCAGCCTTGCGGTTTTCTACAGGATGCATTTTGGAGAGTGTGCGCAGGAATTGCATGATTTGATTCCGCCATCCCAATTTCACCTTCGGACATCCCGGCGTACGGCAAGTATCCACCCTTACGTTATTGAGACACCTGCGGCCCGGACTAAGCGTTTTGCCTCGTCATTTATACCGCGTACATCGAGAGATTGGAACAGTTTGCCGACTGCAGTCTTTCCGTCCGAATATAATTTGGGTGTCTTCAAGGCTAGAGTGAATAGGCTCTTAATAAACTAGTGCGCCTTACCATCAACGATTACATCACTGCTTACCATCAGGTGGGATCGCAGTCAAGCACTAGTTTATTGCAAGTAAAAAAAAAAAAAGACATCATTGGAGTTAACTCCAACCTCAAATTTGAACGCAGCCCAGGTGGGTCTGTGAGGGTATCGTGCAATAAATAATGTTTAGGTGAGGTCCTAACGCGAACCATTTGACGACGTAAACTAATCTGTGAAAGGGACGGAGCAATGTACGAGAATTGCACGATTTGACTCCGCAATCTCTATTTTACCATCGGTCAACACGGCGTACGACAAATATCCACCAATATTTAAGCGCTAAAATTCGCAGAGCCTAACATCACTCATCAGACCCGCTAAGATCCGACGGCCGTACTGTTAGTCGCGGCTACGAGCTACGGTAGCTAGGAGTGCGGTCAGCTGAGGGAACGTGACAAGCCATGTGACTCACCCTCTCAATGTTCTCGTTGGAGGCACAGAGCCTGGCGATGGAGCCGATGTTGTTGGTGATGGTGACGACGGTGGCGCGCGCCAGGTCCGCACGAGACACCTTGGCGCGACGCTCCGCTGAACACATTTGTCCGAAGCTGTCAGCAAAAAAAAATATATATATACATATTGGCGCAAATATTTCTAACAACACGCAGAGCGCACGTGCAACGAAACGTTACGAACTACTCACGCGGCGCTCCCCTCCAGTCAAAAGTGAAAGGCAAAAAGTTTATAAAAGGCGTGCGCGGCGCGTGAGCGGTCATTAGTTCGTCGACGTCGCAGCTGATCGGACGTTCTTGAAGTTTATTTTATTGTTATTTTATTTTTGAAATTATTGTGATTACATACCAGTCAAATAACTATTAAATTTAATCATATAAAAAGTGTAAGTGATTTAATAAAGCATAAAGAGCAATGGAGATGCTTTGCTTGATTCATGAAGACACCTTAAAATCAAAATCAAAAAAAAATATTTGTCAGAATATGGTACAACAGATGTTACAGTTTTGATTCCAGCATATATCCTACCCTGGCATACGAATATTTCTGTATTAGTGAAGGTCTTACATACATATCGGCGCAAATATTTCTAACAACTGGCAAAGCGCACGTGCAACGAAACGGTACGAACTAATCGTGTGCCACACCTCGCCATCATCGGCGCCGCCAGTCGGAAGTGAAAGGCACAGAGCTTTTAGAAGGCGTGCGCATCGCGTGAGTGGTCATTCGTTCGTCGACATGCGAGCTGGTCGGACGTTGTTGGAGTGAATTTTATTGTTTTATTATTTTAAAATAGATTTTGATACCATTTATGTTAAATAATTGTTGAGTTTTCATACAAAAAGTGATTTATAAATAAAATATAATGAGTAATGAAGATGCCTTTATTCCTGAAGACACCCTTTCTCTTACATACATAACTAGCTTTTGCCCCGTGGCTTCGATCCCGTGGATTGACTAACTTTTTCTTTCGTAACAACCTTTTCCTAACAATGAAAAAAAGAATTAGCATAATATCGGTTCAGCTATTTTCGAGATATGCGCTTAGCAACTCATTCAGCGATTAATTTTTATATTATAGTGTAGTGCCATCTATGGCGTCACATAAGAACTAAAAGAGGCCTGCATCGCGCAATCAAAGTTCTCCGCACAATTTGAGCATATACGACAATACGACAACCCAAAGTTAACTATCGGGCAGTAGCCCATCAGACTAACAGATAGAGATAACACCTGTCCGGTCGGAGGACCCTCCCCTTTCAAAGATTTTCTTTAAAAAATCGCTTTTAGCGATAAGACCGCCTATTGTAACTCCTTAGTAATTTTAAGCTCTCAATGTACCAAGTTGTATTTATGGTGTACCTACAATAAAGAGTATATCTATCTATTATCGCCAATAAAATAGAATCTCTGCAGACGAAACCCAGTTACGACGATTTGTGTCCAGTATCTATCTACAATCAAAACGCCTCAGAGTAAGTATCGTTTTCTTTTTTTTTTGTATCAGTTTCATTTTTGTTTTTTTTTTTGTTATTTTTTAACGTGTGTTGTATTTTTTAATTTTTTTTTTAACTGTTGTGTGTGTCTGTACTGAATAAATTTATTTCTATTCTATTCTATTCTTATACTAGTGTTCCGCGAAGATTGTGCAGCGGCATATTGCTGTAACGTGGTGATTAGATGGTGTGCCTTTAGAAAAAATACCCATCTCTTAATCTTAAGACAAACTGAAAAAAAAAGTAAAATCAACTTATGAACTGGGTTCGAAATCCATTTTTCGGAGATTACCTCCACCGGATCCTCCCAGGGAGTCCGCCCAAGTGTTATTTTTTTTTGCCTGAATCCAAAACAGGTACCTCCTGAAGTGAAAACCTGCGTTAGGCGGAAAGTGAGGACTCCGTGGTGACCATCGGGGATAGCCATCGACGATTGGGCTTGGACCGGACGTTTATCAGACGATTGGACGGCGAGCTACCTATTGCTCGCCAACCTCAAGCTAATTGATGTAGTTTTAACGCACCTGCTGGCCACCAGGTCGCCAGGCAGGCCGAACCTGGCGTAGTCCCCGCCGTAGATGTCTCTGACGAGCTTGTCCACGGTGGTGTTGTCGCCCGACGCGGCCAGCGCGATGGCCTCCTCGAAGCTGCTGCAGCCCGTCAGCAGGCAGCACAGCCCCAGGAACGTGCCGCCGCCCAGGCTGGACAACACAACAAGATTATACTCCATTTGCAATAATAACAATATAATTAATACAGGGTGTCTTTGACATCGTACCATAAATGAATACCGTGGATCCAGTACATGATTCTACGCTCCAGTGGTGAAATTTTTCGTCAGTTCTTTTTTTAAATTTTTGGACAAAAAAAGGTGTTTTTCTATGTAATTGTTACCTGTCTAAAATCGTTATTCTAACCAACCCCAAATATATTTTAAAAAAAAATTGTTTATATCGAAAAAAATAATAATAGAAAAGTCATCGAGGCAAATAAAGTCGTTATTCTAATCAAATCCGATTACATTTTTAATTTGGAATGTAATTTTTTTTTTGCACGGTTTAATATAAAAAACGTACAAAATTCATTAAAAACAAATTAAGAACAATCCGACAAAAAATTCCACCACTGGGGGGTCTAGAATCAGTACTCGATCTATGGTATCCGTTTGTGTTCACATGTCAATGACAACCTGTATACGAAGTAGATGGGCTTTCCCTAAAAAGGATCATTGTACATGTACACAACGATATGACCAACTTTTACTATGAGACCCGCGAAAAAAACCCGCTGCTCCATACATCTTGTCGAGTTATGTGAATACACCGTTAAATTTTAGTCGTTTTAATCCCCAAGAGGGTCGATCCAGTACATGAAACACTATCGATTCGTGAAGATAAAATAAAAAAATAAAGTACTTTTTTTCTAAATCTCTTATTGATATACGCATTTACGAAATTAATTTCTTTAAGTAAACGAGTCATTGACCTTGTAGGTAGTTGTCGCTCGTTGCGTACTAACTACCTACAGGTCATTGAATTCGCCCAGTTGAC
This sequence comes from Mythimna loreyi, assembly GCA_029852875.1. Classification (NCBI taxonomy): domain Eukaryota; kingdom Metazoa; phylum Arthropoda; class Insecta; order Lepidoptera; family Noctuidae; genus Mythimna; species Mythimna loreyi. The sequence continues at coordinate 9,901,060 of CM056807.1, read as the reverse complement.
ATTTACTTAAAGAAATCAATTTAGAACATGCGTAAATTAACTCGAGTTTAAAAAAAAAGTACTTTGTTTTTTATTCTAACTTTACCAATCGATAGTGCTTCATGTACTGAATCGATCCTCCAAGGGATTAAAACGATCAAGATTTAACGGTGTATAAATCTATGGAGCAGCAAAAGGTCAAAGGTCCAGGGACCTTAGGGTTTTGGAATATGCTCAGAAATAATAATAATAACTTTATTTCACACAAGACATGATCTACTGATTTGGAAAGAGAAGTTAAAAAGTAAAGAAAATATACACAGCTAAATTTTGTTCCTTTCAATCCCGTGGAGGGTCGATCCAGTACATGAAACACTATCGATTTGTAACGGCATCATGAAAAAATAAAGTACTTTTTTTTTAAACTCGAATTAATTTACGCAAGTAGGAAATTAATTTGTTTATGGGAACATCAACTATTTATTTATTTTATTTATTAAAAAAAAGAGATGTAGACACCGTGTGTAAAAGTAAAGGGTAAAATCTGTCCACACACAACAATTGACAATTAACTATGCGAGTCAGTGACCTGTACATAGTAAACAACGACCGATAACTACCTACAGGTCATTGACTCGCTCGTTTCGTACTTGCGTAAATTAATTTGTGCAAATACGAAATTAATTTGTTTAAGTGAACATCAGCTGAGCGAGTCAATGACCTATAGGTCGTTGCGTACCTACAGGTTATTGACTCACTCAGCTGCTAACTTTAGCCTTTAGTATTAGTTTCGAACGTAGTAGTTACCTGGTGCCACTGACGCGGTAGTAGTCATCAGGCGCATTGACTACGAGCACGGAGACACCGCTGCCGATGTTGACCAGCAGGAAGGGGTACGGCGAGGAGAAGTCGAACGGCTTCCGCACGTACTGGCTTAGCGCCGCCTCCGAATACGGTGGCTAGGGGGACAGAAGGGGGACAGGTTTAATATTGTGCACAAATTTAAAAGTACTAAAATGTTTTTTCGAGACGACGTTTTTCAACACACTAAAGACGACCTTTTTCAACTCACCCGGAAACAATTCTAAAAACCATGAGTGTTCCTTCGAACGTTTTAATAAAATAAATGTCAATAACAGCTTTTAACAGCAATAACAACTACAAATTGCATTTATTTGTTTAAACCATTTATTTTAATACGAGTTTTCTAAGTAAGCCGAACTTCAGACTCGCCAAGATGCGACAGGCGTACTGTACACCATGGGAGCCTAACCCAGCGTCCCTATGTTCATTTAATCTCGTATACTTCGATGAATAATGTACTAGATTATGAATGAAGAACAAATCATCAAATCTCATATGTGGCCCAGAAATTCTATACGTAAACATTTTATAATTCTACGAGAAAAGTTACAAATCTATAATATAAAAATGAATCGCAAAATGTGTTGGTAAGCGCAAAACTCGAGAATGGCTGAACCGATTTCGATAATTCTTTTTTTGTTGTGTTTGTTATTGTCAGGAGAAGGTACTTATGAAAAAAAAATAGGGTATAGAAGGCTAGACTAGGGTTGAGCAGAGTAGAGTAGGGTAGACTGGAGTAAAGTAGAATAAACTGTTGCCGGGAGCGAAGCCGCGGGCAAAAGCTAGTTAACAATAAATCCAGTTAATAATAAACATTAATTTTAATTACGATTGGATTATATTTGTATTCAAAATCATTCAATGACGAATCCCGCCCTTGGACGGAGCGGGAAACAGTGTCAGACTCTTACTGACTGATGATACGCTTTCGCATTAACCCATGATAGTGAGGAGGAGGAGGCTTCGAGAGTTTGCTGACAACTCCTTGAAGCGTGCGGGAACAGTGCGCGCCGTCGACGACTTGGGCTTGGTCTGTACTGTTACCAGACGACCGGACGGCAAGCTACCCATTACTCGCCGTTCGCACGCACGCGCACAATTATTTGTTGTAATATTCGTCGGGCCGTGTTTAAAAGTGTCCAGTAATCTAGTACATTATTAGCCGCGTACTGACCAAGCGAGTACACTCGCATGGCTGCCTCGCAAGGCAAATCCTCGGTCAGTCAAGATGTGCCTCGGCCGAGCGTGCTGCGGCCCGAGCCGAGCGCTGTCGGTTTTTGTCGATGCTCAAAGGCACCTCAGTACGTATGCCGCGCTCACTCAAGACGGTAGTGTTTTGCCTCGCTTATTCGTTGCGTGTTAGTTGTGGATTTCAAGTCAAACTGAGCGTCGATGCTCACGGTAGCTCGGCTTTGCCGCGCGAGGCAGCCTCCTTACAGATCGAGGCCGCCTCGCGCGGTATGCGTACTGCGGCAAATGTGCGAGGCCACTCGCTTGGTCAGTACGCGGCTATTGACCGAAGCTGGTATACCTCCAGTAACTAGTACATGGTCGTTCTTAGCGGGTATACCTCCATACTAACATGAGAGTGCACGGCGCACTCGGAGGGCGGCGCCCAGTAGTAGCACTCCTGCGCGTTCATGCCGTCCACGTACAGCACGCCAGCTATCAACGCGTCCAGCTCGTCCATCTTCGACAGCCTCATGTTCACTTCCTGGAAACAAAAAACAAGGTTAGTGTAAAAAACGGGATAGGTCTGCCAAACACCAGCTTGATGCACTGGAGTCGATTGAGAAGCGAGCCAAGAGGACCATTGACAATAATGCACTTGTCGAGTCAAAGCATCGACGCCGAGTTGCTAGTCTGTCGGTTTTCTAACGTTTGCACTTCGCTGAGCTCCTTATTTGTCCTAAGTTGAGCTATACAAATACTGACAAATGCTTGTACTAACTGGACAGGTCTACTCAAATCTGTGTGGTTCTTTCCTCAAAAGACCATCTTAGACACTAATCTGCATTGTTCTCTTAAGATTTGACTATTACATGTTTGCTGTATGGACTTTAAGAGACTTGACCCCTGAGTTTTTCGGTGTTTCTTCTCAGTTAGGAAACACTGGACTCCTCTAGTTTAAACTGACAAAAAAAAAAATTACGTGTAAAATTCTTGTGAAAAACTATCATCATCATCCTACCCTTATCCCATGTTACTTGGGGTGGGTGCAACATGTTTTTTTCTTCCACTCTGTCCTGTCACCCGTCACACTATCACTAACTCCTTTTTCTTTCATATCCCTTTTCACACAATCCATCCATCTCTTCTTCGGCCTCCCTCTTCCTCTGAAAAACCGATTTGCAAAAATAAATATAATTGATGAGTACCTTAATGAAGTCTTCCTCGAACTTGTAGGCGCCTCCTCCGGTGGCGTAGATGGTGTTGACGAGGTCGGCCATGCCCTTGGAGCGCGCCAGCTGCAGGAAGGCGCCCACCTCCGACGTGGGGAAGCGGATGAAGTGCAGCGTGCCGCGCCGCCCGCGGATCGTCACGTTGTCCATCTGGAGGGAGGAAAGGGATCATTAAGGTCAAAAAGGCTGATGATGTGATGATGATCATCAGCCTTTTTAATGTTCCCACTGTTGGGAAACAGGTCTCCATTCTAAGACAAGAAAGAGTTATATCGACGGCATTGACTGTAACGGTACGGTATAGTACAGTATAGAAAGAAAGAAATCATTTATTTGCTTAAATAAGGTACAGAAGGTTGACAGTATAAATAAATAAAACTAGCTTTTATCAGCAGCTTCGCTCGCGTACATAAAATACAGCCTATGTCACTCAGGAGTAAAGCAGCTTTCTATTGTTGTTAAAAATTTTCCAATCGGACCCGTAGTTCCAGAGATTACCTCGTACAAACAAAAAAATAAAAAAACAAACTTTACCTCATTATTATATTAGATCTAGAGAGTCTAGATTCACACTAAACAAACAGTCTTGCACATATATGTATAACACAGACAATATATTTTGCAATTTATTATAAAACTATTTTGTAAGTATATATAATTTTATTATGATAGTATAATTTTATCACCCCGCTACAAAAGGGTTTTACGTCCGTTAAATCAACCATAGGTTAGTTGAAAATCAGGTTTGTGCTTGACTGCTATCTCACCTCATGAGAAACGACGATGCGGTCGACGATGGAGCGCGCTTCCATCCAGGATTGTAGGATTGTTTCCTTCGATTCCAGGATTGTAGCTATCAGGAAACACAGACTCCGGCAAGGAATTCCAATCTTTGGCTGTACGCACAATGAAGGTGTTGCCACAAGGTGTTTTTCTCTTGTTTCATTCGTTTTATATTATTTTCACACTAAACAAGCACTGTCTTGCAAATGTATAACAAACAATTCGCATACCTGGTGCAAAACGTCATAAATGCTAAAATTGCCAAAATGAGATTGCCGCAATATAGTATCTTGAATAGTTTGTTCCATTTACGCCGCTTCGCTTCGCAATCACGTTCGCGTTATCATGTTGAACAGTGATTTCAGTTTTTTTTTTTATTGTTGTGTTTGACTGCGATCCCACCAGCAGGTAAGCAGTGATATAATCGTTGATGGTGAGGCGTACTACTTTATTAAGTCTATTCACTCTAGCCTTGAAGACACCTAAATTATAATCGGACGGAGAGACTGCAGCTGGCAAACTGTTTCAGTCCCGCGATGTCCGTGGAATAAACGACGAGGCAAAGATTGCCAGATGTTGGACGTTTACGCGGGCGAGGCCGCTGGCAGACGCTATTAACGACCTACCTGCAAGTGCACATCTCGCCGGCCAGTCTTCCCGTAGGCTGAATTCCTGGTGAGGTACCGGCGTATGTTCTTCAGGACTTCCGTTTCCTTGTCCAGCTCGCGCCGGTTCGTCTCGCGAGGTTCGAAGTACACCAGCTTCGTTAGGGTACCGCCTATGTCCATGCCGAACCAGGGCATCGCTGGAAATGGAGAAAAAATTGTGTAATTGTGTATTTTTGCTGAACTGGACCTATTTGGGGCAGACTTATTTTTTTTACCTTTTTTTATCATATACTAGCCTTCTGTCAGCGGCTTCGCCCGCATAAAAAGTAAGGTTTTCCACCAAACTTTAGACCCCATTACATCCCTTTAGGAGCTGAATTTTGAAAAACCCTTTCTTAGTGTTCGCCTACGTCATAAAAGGAAGCCTTGTGCAAAATTTCACGCTCCTAGGTCCAGTAGTTTTGGCTGTGCGTTGATATGTCAGTCAGTCAGTTTCTCCTTTTATATATAGATGTCTGCTGGTGGTTTCTACAGTGTGTCTCTATGTGTCAAATAAAATTATATTTTTCTTTCTTTCTTTCTAAAAGCATAAACAGCGCAGGGCTTAGTAGTTCAATGACGTCTTTTAAGGTATAAAAAGTAAAAAACCACATTAGTGTCATTCAGTTGCTCTTTGGGTTGTAAGCCTATGGTTTTCTTTTTAGAAATTCCTGGTGGCCCAAGCGGGTATCGTGAGTTCGATTCCCACCGGGGACATATGATTTTTGATAAGCATTATCAATTGTTCTGTCTCGGGGAGTAATTTATCTATGTACATAATATGTATTTAAAAATATGTAAGTATGTTTATCAGTTGTCTAGTATTTATAACACGAGCTCTGATAGTTGCGGCCTTTAAAAGAATCACTCGGCCGAGCACTCGGCGCTATGTTCATACGTACCGAGTATTCGGGCGAGAGCACTGTCTCGCGCGTTCGCTCGGTACGTGTGATCAAGGTAGTAAGAGGGTTACTTACGAGGCGCATCATTGTCTGGCGGTGTGGGCGGCGCATCCTCGCAGGTCTTGGCGCAGTTTTCTTTACTCATCTTGTGCGTGTACGGCGCGACCCTGGCCTTGTTTAGTAGTTTGGTCCTGAAACACAGACAAATAATCATTACATAGTATAAAACAAAGTCACCTGTTCCTATGTATGCTTAAATCTTTAAAACTGGATTTTGATGCGGTTTTTTTAAAAGATAGAGTGATTCAAGAGGAAGGTTTATGTGTATAATACATCTGTGAGCGTGCGAAGCTGGGGCGGGTCGGTAGTAAATAATTAAATACTGGTACAATGCGTTCCAAATGAAAATAGGATCGATTACCATGTTGTGACGTCACGTCGTACAAACCGAGGAAACTTTGGCAAAATTGAACAACTCAGAGATGAGTAAAATTGATGAACTGGATTCTGATTAGACTTTTTCGTTTACAGTTCATGAATAAATTAAATTTTTCGTAAATAAATTCATCATCTTCCTGCCCTTGTCCCGTTTTATTTGGGGTCGGCGCAATATGTTTTTTTCTTCCATTTTGTCCTGTCACCCGTCACGCTAACACTAACTCCTCTGTCTTCCATATCACTTCTCACACAATCCATCCATATCTTCTTTGGTCTCCCTCTCCCTTTCCATCCATCCACATTTATACTCATGGCTTTTTTTGTAACATGCGTTTCATCCCTCCTTTTTACATGGCCATACCAAGACAAACGGTTCCCTCTCAACTTTTCGTAAATAAATTAAATTAAAAAAAAAACTTTCTTCGGTTTGACAGTAAATCGTGACGTCACAACATGGCAATCGATCCTACTCTCTCATTTACGACGCAATGTAAACAGAAATAGAATACTAATTATGAAAACAATATCAAATATATTATTATTCCGTTTATTACTTTTCATACATATTTTACATATTTTTAAAAATTTTCTTAAAAAATAAACATAAAAAAACATTTAAAAATATAAAAAATAGTGTCCCACCGGTATCGGGAACAGGGTCCAAGCTACCGGCGGTCAGGGCTCCAGAGAAAGGAACCTCCTAACTATGCCTATACCTATATTATCTATATATTATATAAAAGAAAGTCGGGTTTGTTACAACACTTATAACTCGAGATCGGCTGAACCGATTTAGCTGAAAATTGTTTTTTATTTTTATTTTTAGAGTAGGTTAGAGTAGGGTAGAGTAGAATAATCTGTTGCCGGGAGCGAAGCCGCGGGCAAAAGCTAGTTATTATTATAAAAATATTATGTGTATCATCCGTAGCGTTGTAAGACCTCCCACAAGAAGGATTTAAGAAAATCTGCCGATCAGTACATAATTATGTTCGTTTAGACTAGGGATGTTACGAGGTGGTTTTATTGGAACCGCACGAAACCGATAATAATAGAACCGAAATCGGAATCAAATAAGAATCATGGTGTGTCAGGGACATGTGAGAACCTATGCATAACATAGGTCATCATCATCATCATCATCATCCTTATTAATGTTCCCACTGCTGGGACACAGGCCTCCTCTCTAGGAGAGGGAATGGGCCGTAATCCACCACGCGGGCCCAGTGCGGGTTGGTGGATGTCACATGTCTTCGAATTTTTGGTTCTAGGACATGCCGGTTTCCTCACGATGTTTTCCTTCACCGTTTTGAGAGCAGTGGTGATGAAATAAATTACACAAAGTAATGCGCCTGGCTGGGTTTGAACCCGCAACCTACAACTCATAAGTTGGGGCCGTTACCACTCGGCCACCACTACTCTAAAATAACATAGGTCAGATACACACAAATACACCTGTTTGTGACTGTGCCGGTTTCGTGCCCAGGTGGGAGAAGTTATGGGTCAGGACCAAATTTTTGACGTAATCGCACAACGGAAATCACAACAAAATGTGTCACACTGGAAAATAAATGTAGCGCAACAATTCTATTGTGCTACATTTATTTTCCAGTGTGCCACATTCCGTTGTGTCAAAGATTTGGTCCTGACCCTTATAGGGTTTTCATGATGGTGGCAGTACCTGGCTATAGTCCGTGGTATGGTATTGAGCGGCGTGGCGCGGCGCTGCCGGCCGCACGCCGCAAGACACCCCTCACACCGGTGCAAGCGCATCTGGAACAACCACACAATATAAACGTTAATATTTCAACTACAAACAAAGAGGTGACCAAAATGGAAGCATTAAATGTGTTACACGAAGTTTTAAAACTGACGCCAGTCAAGTCAAAATCTTTTTATTTCACATAGGCCTACATGGGCACTTGTAAAACGTCAGAAGCTAGTGCACTGCAGTGACTTCAGTATCGGGCGTCACATTCAAACTTCTATTACATATTACGTTTTGATACCTAAATAGAATTCTCGACACACCGTGTTCGATGTAATAGAAAATCGCATCATCAAGTTTCATAGACAAATAGGGATCCCCCATAATGAACTCATATATTAAAAAGTACTTCTATACACGCCTGGAGCATTTAATCGAGATTCTAAATAAGGAAAAAAATTCAAAAAAAAATAAAAACCGAATTTCCTGGAAAAAGTATTGCGAAATATTTGAGTGAATCACGAAATTAGCGGATGCCAACAGAGTTTTCAAGCGTTATCTCTCTTTTTTCGTTTTGCCTCTTCATTAAACATCGCGTTGGCTTGCTTTAGATGAAACAACAAGCTGTTAGGCTTTCGTGTACCGTAATAAGAGACATATTAGAACAGTGGTTCTTAACCTCTTAGGCATGAGGGACCATTTGATTAAATTCCTGTTTTGCCAGGGACCACTCAGTTGGTTTATTGGAAATGTATACGGTACCTAATTGTAAATAAATCATAAACACAAATAATTTTATAACTACTACTCTTTTATTCATTACTTCGTGAAAATCTATAATAAAGTTACCTACAGATTTTTGCATTGTGTTGAATCGACTCATCGCGTTACGCCACGTGATTTATGATCGCTTCGCGGACCACTTGGACTGACTCCAGGGACCATCAGTGGTCCGCGGACCACCGGTTAAGAACCACTGTATTAGAACGACAATAGGTGTCGTTCGCTTGGGGCTCAAGAGTTTAAACTATGCTTGACGTGAACGATAGACGAGTGAAAAAAGTCAACCTAAAGTTTTATTTAATAACTAGCTTTTGTCAGCGCAGTTGCTAAAATTTCTCCAATCGGACCAGTAGTTCCAGAGATTACCTCTTACAAACAAAAAAATAAAAAAACAAACTTTACCTTTTTATTATATTAATGTAGATGTAGATAGTGTAGATTACTTAGATATCTAACCTTAAAATTACATAACACTAATTAACTTAACTAAAAATACCTAATCTAATAAAGCGTCAAAAAACTCTTCCGCATTGCTGTCGACCGGCAAAGTGCCCAAAAGGCTGGCAGCATTGCCACGCTATATGGCAAAACACCACCACCTAAAGTCCAAATTCAGTAGGCTTAAACAACCATTTCTAATAAAAAAAACAATTATCACCTTATCACTCATATTTCTTCTAGTTATCCTATCAACATAGATCCACTCAATGCACCAAAATTACACTTAAAACTTCATTTTAAATCACTTTACTCACAAAAAATTGCGTATTATTTTGCACTTTTCAGGTAACCTAAATCACTTGCATGTCCTTCGAAAAATGACCGAATTTCGTTGCTTGGAGATAGTATAAAGATATTGTATTATCATATGAAAATAATCCGTGATATCTTTTATTAAAAATACTAGCTACTGCCAGCGGCTTCGCCTGCGTGAAAGCCGATTTCTTCATACAAACTTCCGGGTCAAGGGTTGATGCGTAAGCGTAACACCAGGTCTCTGGGATTAAGGCAAGGAAAAAACGGGGTGGGTTGTTGAGTCAGTAAAAGTCTGACACTGTTTCCCGCTCCGCCCAAGGGCGGGATCCGTCATTGGATCATATTTTCCTACCTTAAACAAAAAACCCTGTTTTACACCCTTAGGGATGGAGTTGTAAAATCCGTTCTCAGCGAACGTCAACACCCTCTAAGGAACCTATGTACCAAATTTTGTAGGTGTTATCTCTAATATATAAAAATAAGTGGCATTTTTCGTTGTCAGTTTATAACTCAAAAACGGGCTCACCTATCCAAACCAAATTTTCAGGGTTTGTTCAGACTATTTAGTAGATGGTTTATGTGAAGTTTGCACAAAATCGGTCGAGCGGTTGGCGGGTAGCGGGAGCGAAGCCGCGGGCAAAAGCTAGTAGTTTCTAAAATTTCTTTATTAATTAGTAAGTGGTATTTCGCTAATGAATAATTTAATGACCGATATTAAACCACGTTATTGTTGTCATGATAACAAACAACAAACCAGGACAAATGTTTGTGTGATGAGCACGATCATTTGTTCTGTGTCTGGGTGTAATTTATCCATAATATGTATGTATTTAGAAATATATAAGTATGTTTATCAGTTGTCTAGTACCCATAACACAAGCTCTGCTTAGCTTGGGACTAGATGGCGTTGTGTGATCATCATCATCATCATCAGCCTTTTTAATGTTCCCACTGCAGGGACACAGGCCTCCTCTCTAAGAGAGGGAGGGGGCGTTGTGTGATAGTTGTGGACATATTATTATATTATAAACTTCTACTGTGGCAACAAACCTGAAATCGCGAAAAAATCTGTACATTTTGACCAGTTACGACTAACATAAATGTACTGACAAACAGATTTTTTTGCGATTTCAGCTTGTGTCCCACAGTAAAAGTAGGTTGTTATCATGACTATAAATCACGTGTTTATGTATCGGTCACTAATTACCACTCACTTTTTATATATTATAGGATGCTTGAAAATAATCCGTGATAATTATCTTCTTTTGTAAGTATTGTTTTGATAATAACAAAAAGGCGCTTAAATGATTAAAGAACACCGCATAAAAAACAGTAGGTATCATCATCATTATCAGCCTTTTTAACGTTCCCACTGCTGGGACACTGGCCTCCTCAAGGAAAGAACAGTACACTTATTTCTAAAACACCAATCGCAAACGTAGGCTGCTCAGCCGACAAACTAAAATGGAACTGGGGAAGAGTCACATCTGCCGTATATCGCAACTAAATGGGGCGAAGGCAACTAATGACTGGATTCTGAACAGCATGAGCTGGCGACAGGGGCCTACAGGGTAGGCCTTGGAGTTGGACTGAGGACTTGGACTCCTACCTTAAGAGGCAGATATAGGTAGGTACCTATATCTGAAGCTTAATGCACTAAGGTCGTTGGCGTAGGTACGCCAACGACCTTAGTTCATTAAGCCCCAAGAAGACACCGGTGTCCGCACACCTATTGTCATTTTTTTACAGCTTCAAAGGATTGAAGCTCTAAAAAAACAAATTTCTAAGTTAACAAAAAAAAAAAATAGATAAGGCATCTCAATGAGCGTGATCATTTGTTTTATGTTTGGATGTAATCTATAAATATAAAAAAGGAGAAACTGACTGACTGACATATCAACGCATAACCTACTCTAAGAAAGGGTTTTTCAAAATTCAGCTCCTAATTGGATGTAATGGGGGTCTAAAGTTTGTATAGAGAACCCTACTTTCACGCGGGCAAAGCCGCTGGCAGAAGGCTAGTTTATCCATAATTATAGATATGTATTTATGAATATATAAGTAGTATGTTTATCAGTTGTCTAGTGCTCATAACACAAGCTCTGCTTAGCATGTGACTAGATGGCTTGGATGTTTGTTACTCAATTACGCCAAAACGGCTGGACGGGTCTGGATGAAATTTGGCACAGGCATCGGCTACTTTTTATCCCGGAAACCCCAACCCAAATACCACGCGGGCGAAGCCGCGGGCAAAAGCTAGTTTTATATAATACATATAACTTAATATTTAGCAGGTAATAAAATATAGATAGTAAAAGGTCATAGGTCATCCTTTGTTACCCAACAATTATAAAGTTATTTTCATCAATTTGCATGATTCATGGGTGCCATTTGATAAGGGCTGGTTGAACTGAATAATTAATTATTCTAATAAGTCCTATGTCAAATAACTGTGACACTTTCGAATAATTATGAGGCAAAATGTTTAAGGGGAGTCTTTAGGAAACGCCTCTTACAGTTTTCAAAATTTTAAATAATAAACTGCACTGAACTACTTATACAAAAAAAAAATGAAGTAACTCAATATATTATATGCTTTTTTATGGTGGGAAAAATCATTTAACGACGAATTCCACTCTTGGGCAAATTAATGACTAAACGACCCATTCCTTCTTAGCTCTCATACCGGGGTCGGACCTTCCTTTCAGAAACCGAACCAAGGCCCCAGTAGGCCCTGCAGTTCGGCCTCTACATTTGTTGACTGGCGCACAGAAAGAGACTGCGCCGTCGACGAGTTGGCTTGGTCTGGACTGTTAACAGACGACCGGACGGCGAGCTATTTCTACCACCCGTGCCAAGCTGGGGCAGGCCGCTAAAGAATAATACTACTTGCAGATTTTTCAAAAATCTAGGTGTAATATGACTTCATTTTGAAAACCGATAGGGTAAAACCCGGATAGTTGCCCCACTTTTTGAAATCACTCCATATCTCTGAGTAAAAAAAGTGAAATGCGTTATTTGTAAGACCAGCAGGTACTTTGGTTTTTCAATGACCAATTTATGATAATTTAAAAATATTTTCTTTTATATTTTTAGAGTATTAGGGATTTTAGCAGACGTCTATATTTTATGACATCTATCCCACGTGTGGGATAGTGGCCTGATCCATATAAATGCCTTATAGGATAGATGCCCTTCCCACAAAACGGGCAGCTATCCCCTAAAAACTTTGATCGCATTTTGTCTTCTCATGCAATCACATAGAGACGTAAGACACGGTCAACATAGTAGTAGCTGGAAAGTCTTTTGATTAATAATTGAAATAGTATACGATTCATTCGCAAAACTAGAGTTATCGAAATCGGGGCACCTATCCCACTGGGGCATCTATCCTCAGTAAAGATTACAAGAATTTCTGGTTTATCTAACGTTTCCTGATTACCAGGTGATAGCGAACCATGCCCAAAGATTATTTCAAGATACCCTACTTTATTTATTTATTTAAACTTCATGTACATAGTGGTACATAGGCGGACTTAATGCAACAAGGCATTCTCTACCAGTCAACCTTACAGTTAAAAAACAACACTGTGTTAGGCGTTTTTTTTGCACAATAAATAACATGAGCTAGACAGATTCCTTCCGAACTGGGAAGAGGAAGCGCGGGCCCGCGATGGATGGAAGGAGTGGAGGGAGGCCTTTGCCCAGGACTGGGACAGAATAACCTAACAAAAAAAAATAACATATCGGTTCGTCCAAGATAGTTTCGAGCTCTAATCTTCCAGGTATCCCGCATGCGTTAAGAAATCCGCACTTATTTAAAAACCATCCAGCATCAGCCTTTTTAATGTTCCCACAGCTGGGACACTGGCCTCCTCTTTAGGAGAGAGAATGAGCTCTAATATACCACGCTTGCCCAGTGCGGATTGGTGAATGACACATGTCTTCGAATTTTTAGTTCTAGTACATGCCGGTTTCCTCACGATGTTTTCCTTCACCGTTTTGAGAGCAGTGGTGATGAAATAAATTACACAAAGTAATGCGCTTGGCGGGAACCCCCCGACCTACAACTCGTAAGTCGGGGCCGTTACCACTCGGCCACCACTGCTCTAAAAATAATAAAAAATCCATCCATAGTAACATAATTACGCTAGACTTGTTATCTACGTCACTGTTACATATGATTGAAGCGTAGCGAACGTATATGGAATCGTACTCACGAAATTTCAGCTATGGCACGTTAGGAATTTGTGCATCCGCTACCGCGTGCAACGCTACAATGAAATGAGTAATATTCCCAGTGCCAGATTTAAGCATGGGCAACATAGACACCGTTAAGTTTTTGATCGTTTTAATCCTGAGTAGGGTCGATCCGGTGTATGAAACACTAACGATTTATTAAGTCAAAATTAAAAAAAATACTTTTTTTTCTAAAATTATTATTAACTAGCTTTTTCCAGCGGCTTCGCCCGCGTACATAAAATATAACCTATGTCACTCAGGAGTAAAGCAGCTTTCTATTGTTGCTAAAATTTTTCCAATCGGACCATTAGTTCCAGAGATTACCCCCTACAAACAAAAAAACATAAAAACAAAAAAAATAACTTTACCTCTTTATTATATTAGTATAGATATAGATATACGCGTCCGGCGCTAAATAGTCCTGAACTTCGCGATAGTACGAAATAATCACTTTGGCCCTGTACGCTAAGGGTAATTGAAGAGACACAGGTGGGTGTTTTAAAGCTCACCGTCCGGACCGAGCCCAAGTCGTCGACGGCGTGCACTGTTCTTGCGTGCCTCAAGGAGCTGTCAGCAAACTGAAGGGGCCAGCAAGGTCGAAGCCTCCTGGGGCTATGGACCGGCTATTGAAAGAAAGGTCCGGGCCCAGTACGAATTTGCTTGCATTCGAAATAAAAACTTCATATTCAAGCGATTTTTTTTTAAGTAATCAGGCCAAATTGACCGCCATAGTACATTTACCTAAAAGGAACTACTTTAATCTAGCAACATCTATGGCACCACGCAGGAACTAAAATATATCTATCGGGCAAGTGAGACATAACAACTGTCTGATCGGAGGATAAGATGAGATAGGATAGAGATTTTAATTATGTCTTTTTTTTACAAGCTTTTATTTACTTTCACCTGTCCCGTTGTCTGTCGTTCTGTAATCAAATCTTGCAACTCAATTTTGAAGGAGATATCTTCAACCGATTGAGCTGCAATTTTGCATGCAGGTGTAAATCGCATGACAATGCAATATTATGATGACATGGAGCTGATCTGATGATGGAATCGCGAGGTTGCCATAGGAACTCTGTAATTAAACGGCACAACCACGTCGAGTTTGGGCTCGTGTGAATCGTCTTGACGAGTTTTAATTATATAAGTAAAGACCACCGCTATAAAAGCTTGTTATGAAAAAAAAATATTTTCATTGAAAACTTGTTTTTAATAAATTGAAACTGAGACTGTTCGGCCTGTTCGTCCTATCAGCAGCTAGTTGGAAAAAAACGCCCAAAACCATAAATTGAAAACAGGCAAAAAAACTACACAGAAACAATATATTCGACGAATACTTAATTATATGCAAAGTCCACTTGTTTGGACGTCACAGTACCTTTTTCTTCTATTTATAGAAGAAAAAGGCGAATTGTTTCTAACAATGAAAATAAGAAAGAAAATAGTTTTTTTTGTAAACTATTTATGACTTAAAACAATATATTTGGCAAATTTATATTAAACCCTAACGTTTTTACTTCAACTAGAATTAACTAAAATTTAGTAATAAAAAGCAAAAATAAAAACTTTTTATTGATACGGAAATAAGATTTTTTTGCAAACCGTACTTTTCACTCAAAATTTGACAGATCGAGTTTATTGACTTTCCTGTTCTTAGGCTGGACTCACACATCCGGAATTGGCTTTCTGAAATCAGATTCTGATTTCTGATTCTTAATTCCGGCGCTTGACCTCACACTGTTCTTAATAATTCAGATTCTGAAATTAAGAACGCTCGTCAGTACCATTTTGTAAGATCGATCTGAGAAATTAAGAATAATTCGGAATCTGAATAAATCAGAATGTGTGTGGAGCATAGTGATTTTGTATGCCATTTCGGACGTTCTTAATTAAGATTCTGAATTCCGGATCTGAATTCAGCAAGCCATTCCGGCTGTATGAGTCCAGCCTTATTGTTGGCTTAGCGAAATACTAATTTAATTATTACAACTTGCTTGCGAACTGCTACTAGCTTAAATCTATTGAATTGCTTATTTTAAAGATGGCAGGGGTACAGCGCACACCACCGAATACGCCTAGAACACAGTTTAGTAATATTGGTGTAGCGGAAACGCGATCGGAACCTGATATATCCACGGCCGTTTCTGAATGTGGCTATGTAAACACTAACAGGTCAAAGCGCCCTCGCAATCAAGTCTCGCCGCAGGAAGAGTCGGATCACGAGAGCCCGCTGAAATTAGAGTTACAACTTGCGAAATGGAAGAAGGAGCAAGACAGTAGCATCGCGAGGCAGCTAGCAGATCAAACAAGCCTAATAGCTAAGTTATCGACGGATATTGGTGACATCAAGAAACAAAACAATCTGATACAGGCCTCCAAACAGAAATCTATAAATCTAATTCTGGAATTATTCAATCACTGGATTTTTTCAACAAACAGTTCGAAGATTTGAAAGCGGAAGTTGAAACTCAGAGAAAAGAGTGGCGTGACCAACAGATATATATTGAAAATCTAGAGCAGAAGATAATAGATCTTCAGCATAAATCAAGATCTTCTGGAGTAGAACTGCGTAATATCCCGCAAGATTTTGCAGAATTTAGCACCAATTTAAAAAAAAAACAGTGTGTAACATTGGCTCAGTCGTTGGCGTACACATAGCTGAATCGGATCTGCGTGATATTTATCGACTGCCAGGGAAAGCCTCAACTACTCCAGGTCCCATAGTTGCAGAGTTCTCTACTGTACAAACAAGCAGTCACTCATCTCGGCAGTACGTCTATATAACAGAGGAAAAGGAAAAGATGACAAATTAAACACCTCGGTTATGGGTATGCAGGGTGATCGTCGCTCAGTTTACATCGACGAACACATGCCGCTAAGTCATCATCATCATCATCTCAGCGCTAGTCCCGGTTGCTTCCTTGGCTTTCACCTCGGTGCCCGGGGTCCGCTTTCCAACTCAAACGCCTCCACTTCGCTCGGTCTTTCGCGTCCTTTGCCGTAAGCCCTTTGGCACGCATATCGTCCCTTACGACGTCGATCCAACGCCTCTTAGGCCTTCCTCGTTTTCCGAGTCCCGGCGGAGGTGGCATGGCGAGGCATCTGTTACCCACGTAGTCTGCCGGTTTTCGTAATACGTGGCCATACCAGCGTAGGCGACCCTCCTGCAGTTTATCCGCTATGTCACGGACCTGAAGGCTGCCCCGGATGCGCCAAGTATCAAAGTTATTTTACCTTGCTAGAGAGTTTGCTAACAAAAATGCCTATAAGTTCTGCTGGATCTCCAACGGTAATATATTTTTGCGAAAGGTTGAAGGTGACAAACAAATTCTAGTTAGTTCTGAAAAATCCCTCTGTCTCTCTGAGAATCAAAATCAAATGTGATTAACACATAATATTCCCTTTCCTCATTTTTATATCGTTTTCTTTTTTAGTTTATTTTTAATTTATGTTTTAAAACTATCATATATTATGTAACTCTGTATTCATTTTTATTTGTTATATTAAGCTTAAGTTGTCAACTTTTAACGAAAAACTGCACAAACAAAAATCTACACACATATTTACAACATACATTCAAAAGTTTTATCATATAAACCTTCGTTTCATACAAAAATATTAGCAAAAGGTCGTAAAAATATTTACATGTATTTGCCTGCACAAATATTGTTACGCCGTGAAAATGGAACACGCCGTTTCTTCGACAAAGTTAGGAGTATCACCGAATAATTAAAACGCATTGCTAATCGAAACCTCCAGAATAGAAGTACGTACCAGGGCCTAGCAAATTCTAGAAAAATCTGCCTCGCAATAAGTACCTTCTCAATAATTCTGAGAACTTTTGTAGGTACTTAAGTAATTTGGTAAAGGAATTTGTACCTTCTGTCTTTTACTATAGAGTCGAAGTTCGTATGGGTCCTGGGGTAGGTACCTACCTACCTACCGGTAATAAAAATGATTTATTGCTTCGCGGAAACGGTTTCTTTTGTTCTGGTGTGGCCTCGAACCTTCGGTATCTAGAATTTTCTTGGCTCTGAGTATAAATACGTGTTCGCTGGCCGGACGGGAGTCAGTTTTGATTTCGACAGCGATCAAGAGCGAACTACCCAAGTCAAGTGAAGATTGTTTCATCCATACGACGACCTAAGCGATATTTTTACGGATCTCTAGAGTGCATTACGAAGTGGTTTATTGACGATTGGACTAAGTTTGTGTTTTGTTTGTGGACAATAAATCTCTCTATTAGTAAACCGGCATTTGATTACTCACGTTCGTAACAATATTAATAGTAGCTAGTGCTATCCTAATGATCTGTTTACCTTGCCATATACGTGCAAAGATCAACCTTATCTTTTTCTTATGTACAACAGTAGTTAACTCCAATCTGAGACAATTTCGACAATATTATTTTGTATCGTATTTAAATTACAATTCGATCTCTTTAATAATACAATAGCAACTAATAGAGATGTTAATGAGGTTGAGGCTAACTGTTCTGCTAAGTGATACTTCGCTTTGTTCGCAAGTGATTAATTATACCGATCATAAAACATCTCTGTCTATTTTAACTTTAAATATCAGAAGCATCCACTGTAACTTTGATTTATTTTTAGCGTTTGTTTCAGCACTGCAATTTTCGGTAGATATGTTCGTTCTCACCGAGTGTTGGACTTCTGAAAACAACCCTCCCCCGAATATTGACAGCTATGACATGTTTTGGACGAAAAATATAATAAACCAAAACGACGGCATAGTTGTTTATGTTCGTGAGGAAATAAGAGCAAGGTCGTAATAACCCAATTTTTCAGAGGGCAACTGTCTTCTCATTAATATAACTTCTGAATACACTGTGTTATGTTCATACCGTCCACCGTGCTTCAAAAATGTCACTAACTACATTGATGCACTTGATCAAGTACTAGGCAACATAAATTCAAAAAATATTAACTTTACTGGTGACATTAATATTAATACTCTTGATGATGCTAGTGGACAGGTCCAAAACTACCTTAACCATTAGGTTAAGGTAGTTTTGGACCTGTCCACTATGAACGGGTTAAGACAAGGTATAACCAAACCAACCAGGCTTAACAATTGTTTAGACCACTTTATGGTCAAAACATCCAATACATGGCAAACAGTTGTTTTTGAGCAGCAGTTGACTGATCATTCCCCTATTTTACTCTATATCAGTAATGCATCTGTTAATAAAAGTGCTATGAACTATAACAAAATAATTATTAACTATGAGGAAATAAAGAATGACCTAATGAAAGAAACATGGGATAATTTATATAATACTATTGATGCGAACATGGCTGCCGAAATTGTAACCAATACACTACTGCAAACTATAAGTAAAAATTCACAAAATAAAATAATAAAAAAAAAAATACAAACCCTTAAAACCTTGGATATCGAAAGGAGTCAAAATCAATTAGGAAAAGAGATAGACTACATGCTCATCACAAAAAAACACCGAGTGACGAGCGTATTAAACAGAGTTATTTGACTTACAGAAATGCGTGCAATAATTTAGTTAAAAACCTAAAAACACAGTACTACCAGGATAAATTAGCGGAAAAGAGAGATATTAGGGAAACTTGGAAAATAATAAGAGAGGTATGTAACATGAACACAAAAAGAGATAAACTCTATGAGATTTTAACTATTAAAAGTTCAACAGTAGACTCTCTCAACTCAGTCAATACTTACTTTACCACTGTGGGAGGAACCCTAGCAAACTGCATGCTTAGTAAATTTAGGAAATCAGAACAGGATTTGGCATCAATGGTGAGAACCAATAAATCACCAGTAGTTTCAATGAACTTGGTTCCGTCAGACCCTCTAGAAGTAACTAATTTGGTGCTTGGAATGAGATCACATTGTACTCCTGGTTGGGACAAAATCACTTCGGATATACTTAAGCAAAACATCGCGTCTCTGGCTTGTCCACTTTCTTATATGTGTAATTTAAGTCGCAAAACAGGTACCTTTCCTGCTATTTTCAAACTAACCATTGTTTGTCCTATATACAAATCGGGTGCTAAGGATAATCCTACTAATTATAGACCTATTTCTTTATTATCAACCTTATCTAAATTAGTAGAAAAAATTGTAAACAAGAGACTCATGCTTTCCTAGAGAAAAATAAGTTATTTGCGAGAGAACAGTTCGGTTTTAGGGAAGGAAAGTCCACTGAAGACGCTGTTCTTAAGTTGAAGACAAAACGAACCTCGCACATGGATAAGGGCGATACATGTGTTGGTGTCTTTTTAGATCTCCAAAAGGCCTTTGATACTGTTTCCACAAAAATACTGCTGACAAGGCTTGAAAACATGGGTATTCAAGGCATGGTATTGGACTGGTTTAGTGCCTATCTGTCGGACAGAACCCAGGTCATTCGTGTGGATGGATATGAGAGCGACAGTGGCCACTGCACGTTTGGAGTTCCACAAGACAGTACACTTGGGCCCACCTTATTCTTAATTTATATTAATGACCTGTTCAACATAACTTTGCCCGACGTGGAACTCCTTATGTTCGCTGATGATACAGTTTTAGTTTTTCAATGGAAGACCTGGGACATAGTTCGAGAGAAGGTTGAGGACGGATTAGCAAAAATTACAAAATGGCTAGAAAATAGTCTTCTTTCACTGAATACCTCTAAAACCAAATACATTTGTTTCAGTAAGTCTTATATAACAAATCCAGATCCAAGCTTCTCTATAAAAATACATATGTATCCATGCAACTGCACTGTTGATCGGTCTAACAGCACGTGTGAGTTAATTTCGCGTGCCTCTACTATTAAATATCTAGGTATAGTAATAGATGAGAGACTTGACTGGAGCGCTCACACTACTTTGCTAGCTGGCAGGATTAGAAGACTGATTTATATATTTAAGAACTTACGAAGTGTGGCAACCCTCAAACTTCTAATCCAATCTTACCGAGCTTTGTGCGAGTGCCTGGTCAGGTACTGCATCTGCGCTTGGGTAGATACGTACAAAAATCATATGTTGATAGTAGAAAGGGCACAACGAGCAGTACTAAAAGTGATTATGCGCTTGCCCTTTAGACACCCAACAGTGAATGTCTATGAAAGGGCAAATGTACTGTCAGTTAGAAAACTCTTTGTGCTTGAGATGTTGATAAGATATCACAAAAACATCGTACCTAACCTACCAATTACAACAAAACGGATCAATAGCTGCCCTATACCGCGTGCTAGGACGGCTTTTGCAAGACGACATATTGATGTACTAGCTCCTAAAATTTATAATGTTTTCTTGAAAAGAAATAAATAATGTAAAACATATACTGTCCATAAATTTAAAACCAATTTGACTCTTTGGCTAAAACAGTTAAATTATGACGAAATCGAAAACTTAATTTCAGGCAAATAAGTATTTACACACAATCCAAAACATACACACACTCCACAAAATGTTTAATTGTAAATCTAGACTTAAGGATTTATTTTGTTTTATAACCTTAGTTTTTGACATAATACTGTACTTATGAAAACTGGCGAAGACACTGGTCCCTATGATACAGTAAACACTAGTTTATGGACCAGGGGATTCATATTTATGTAAAACTTTTATGTCAATAAACTTTTATTATTATTATTATTCTATTTATTCATTTATATACATATTTTATATATTTTTAAATATTTTCTTAAAAACTAAATATAAAAAAAAAAACATTTAAAAATATAAAAAATAGTGTCCCACCGGTATCGAGAACAGGGTCCAAGCTACCGGCAGTTATTATTATTATTCCGTTTATTTAATATGTAACATATAAATTATATTTTTAAATATTTCATTAAAAAATCTAATAAAAAAAACATTTAAAAATATAAAAAAAATATTATTATTATAAAAATGCTTAAAGGTTTAATAAAAACACGTATTTCCTGGAACAAGTTTTGAGAAACATTTGAGTAAATCGTAGAATTACTGAATGCCAACAGAGTTTTCAGGTGTTGTCTCTCTTTTTTCGCATTACTTTTGCATCAAACATCACATTGGATTGCCTTAGATGAAGCAACGAGCTTTTAAACTATGCTTGACGTAGACGGTAGACGCGTCTCGAGGATGGTTTAAAAGCTTGTTGCTACATCTAAAGTAATCCAGTGTGATGTTTTATGCAAATGTAATGCGAAAAAAGAGACATAACACCTGAAAACTCTGTTGGCATTCAGTAATTCTACGATTTACTCGAATATTTTATAAAACGTGTTCCGGAGTGAAACACGTAAGGAAATACGTGTTTTTAATAAAACCTTAAAGATTTAAAAAAAAAAATTGCATAATTTAGAATCTCGAATAAATGCGCTAGGCTTTTATAGACGTACTTTTTTACATTTTTAATACAGGAGTATATTATGGATAGTCAAAATTCACGTAAAATAGCAGATCTTTAGAGGTCTTTACTGGATTACTCTTACACAAATTTACGTCTTGATTTCTATAGAAGCGTAGATAATATCCACAAGATATCTGTGTATCCAAAATATCTGAAGAAAGATGTGTCATAACATCACAATCACGTAAAAGCGGTTGTATGAAAATGTAAGTCGGGTTGGCCGCTCTTAAACAGGTTGTTCGAATTGACCGGTAGCTCTCTTATTAACTCTCGTCGATATTAAATTATACTCGTTTATCAACAACCCCGTGACACAGATACGCACAAGGTAGGGTCACCGAGTTTCCTTATAAAGATTATAATACAATATCAATCTGCAATTGTCACATTGTAGAGATACCTCTTCATATACAAAGAATGATGAAGAGAGCAGTGGTGGCCGAGTGGTAACGGCCCCGACTTACGAGTCGTAGGTCGCGGGTTCAAACTCAGCCAGGCGCATTACTTTGTGTAATTTATTTCATCACCACTGCTCTCAAAACGGTGAAGGAAAACATCGTGAGGAAACCGGCATGTCCTAGAACCAAAAATTCGAAGACATGTGATATGCGTGGTAGATTATGGCCCATTCCCTCTCTTAGAGAGAGGAGGCCTGTGTCCCTGCAGTGGGAACATTAAAAGGCTGATGATGATGATGATGATATTAAATTATACTCGTTTATCAACAACCCCATGACACAGATACGCACAAGGTAGGGTCACCGAGTTTCCTTATAAAGATTATAATATAATATCAATCTGCAATTGTCACATTGTAGAGATACCTCTTCATATACAAAGAATGAACGAGTATCGGTCTGTTCAAGACGATTTCTTGGGTGTTACCATGACATGTCAAAATGTCAGGCGAGCGAGAAAGAGGGATGCAGCAGCTATACACCCTATAAAGTTCCTTCCATTTAATAATTCAGTTCAGGTCGTAAAATAGTTGGCATTAAGGTAGGCCTTCCACACTCGCCTGTTGCGATATTGTCAACATCGCGCATGGTTTAAAAGCTAGTTACTTCATTTAACTTTAACGCAATCCAAAGCGATGTTTGATGCAAAATTCATGCGAAAAAACAGAGATAAATCCTAAAATTTTCTTGGCATTCGGTAATTGTACGATTTACTAAAGATTTCTCAAAACTTCTTCCAGGAAATACGTGTTTTTATTAAACCTTTAAGGATATTTGAATAATTTTAAAAGAAGAAAGAAATTACTTAATTTAGAATCTCAATTAATTGGACAAGGCTTCTCTAGCAGTACTTTTTTATACCGATCACCGAAACAGAGTTACTTCGTTTACGATACTGCGTAATTTGATGGAAAGAGAAATTGTTAAGGCAAAGTGGTGGGCGGTAGAGTTGCCGCGAATAGTGGTTATAGCGAATAGTCGAATACCGATTAATCGCCACTCCCTTTGGCGAATAGTCGAATAACTCGACATCACTATTCGACATAAAAAACACATTAAAAATTTTCTCTAAATCGCACCAGCAAGCTCTGTTTATCCAGAAAGACTATTTTCCGAGGCAGGTTTAATTTACGAGGAAAACCAAACCGACTTGCACCCGAACGTGCAGAAAAAAATGTTTTTTTGCACCACAATCTGCCACTAATTAAACACTTAATTTCATGAATATGATAGGCACAGGCACCTATTACAGATAATTATTGATATTTTGTATTGTTTTAATAGGGAAAATAATTTTAAAAAATGTTTATGTTTAACTTATTAGTTTTTTTGTTCATTAAAAGTTTATTTTCGACGACTATTCGCCGAATGCCGAATAATACTAGCTATTAATCGGTATTCGACGAATATAAAAAAAATGTCGTGTAATTTCGGTGGCTCCTTATATTTTTCAAAATGCCTTATATTTTTCAGTTAACGGTTCGTAGATAATTAAAGAGAGTTCAAATTTCATTTAATGCACACGTCGAACATGATGTGTGAAATCTAATTGCTAAAATGAATTATGATTAAAGTCAAAAATAAAAAGGGGACAATATGCGAAAGGGACATTTTGCGAAGTGGACATTCTGCGAAAGAGACATTTTGCGAAGTGGACATTCTGCGAAAGAGACATTTTGCGAAAGAGACATTCTGAGAAAAGGACATTTTGCGACCAGTGGACATTTTGAAAAGTGGACATTCTGCGAAGGAGCCATGCCGAATACCGAATAATAGCGAGTATTCGCGGCATCTCTAGTGGGCGGTTAAGTCAGTAAGATTCACACTGACACTCGTTTCCTCCGTCCAAGGACGGGATACAATTATTGTTTACCGCATTTATGATCACGTTCACGTACCAATTCGAAGATCGTGTTTGCCGTCACGTTTGAGCTGTGATTAGATAACATTTTCGCACATTATAATAATTAATTAAGTTATTATTCAAATAAAATGGTTTTGAGAATAGTTCGAGATGTATAAATTAATAAAATTATTGTCATTTACAAGGTCGAGGGCAAGTCAAGTGACCTTGACTGCCGGAAGTCAGTTTTTAAACCGTAAAACGACAAAATATAATACAGCAAATTAAGACTCTTCTCATTGTAAAAATGTTTAATAAATACACAACAATGTCGCCTGTTTACATCACCTGTTCTTTTATATGTATTTTTTGTACAATCATTACATAGTATAAAACAAAGTTAGCTGTCCCTGTATGCTTAGATCTTTAAAAGTACGCAACGGATTTTGATGCGATTTTTTTAATAAATAGTGACCCAAGACGGGTTATGTGCATAATGCATACATAATATATTTAATATAAATACCCGTGCGAAGCTGGGGCGGGTCGCTAGTAAAGAATATAAGAATAAGAACAATCTAAGTGAAATAATAAAAATAAGATATTATCCCTATGACATTTCAGGCGAAAAAAAGTCCGTTCAGACGTGTTAATCAATGCAAAAATGCATTTTGATACAAGTGCAGAAAAAACTGTAATTGCGATCGAGGCTATGATATTGTACGAGTTATCAAGCGCTAAAAATCGTAGAGCCTAATTTTAGACTTGCCAAGATCCGACGGCCGTACTGTAGATGGGGCGTTGGGGGTACGATAGTCATCATCATCATCATCATCATCATCATCATCAGCCTTTTAATGTTCCCACTGCAGGGACACAGGCCTCCTCTCTCCAGGAGAGGGAACGGGCCATAATCCACCACGCGGGCCCAGTGCGGATTGGTGGATGTCACATGTCTTCGAATTTTTGGTTCAAGGACATGCCGGTTTCCTCACAATGTTTTCCTTCATCGTTTTGAGAGCAGTGGTGATGAAATAAATTACACAAAGTAATGCGCCTGGCTGGGTTTGAACCCGCGACCTACGACTACTTTACCACTCGGCCACCATTGCTCAAAATATAATGCAACGAGGCATTTTATGGTTTTATTTTAGTTGGCATTTATTTTATTATTCAGCAAGTTTCACCTACCAAGGGGAAAAACCTTATTCCCTAAGAACCGGATACGGTGACCGCTTACGCACATATTGAGATAAAGAGCTCATTATTTACGCATATAAAACAAACCTAGTCACAAATAGTATATAAAGTTGATACGACAGGTGGGATTCTCTTAAAAAGGATCATTGTACACAACCAATATGAACAACTTTTACTGTGACATCTACGGTCTGGACTAAGTGTTTGCCTCGTCGTTTATACCGCGTACATCGAGGGACTAGAACAGTTTGCCAACTGCGGTCTTTCCGTCCGATTATAATTCAGGTGCCTTCAAGGCTAGAGTGAATAGGCTCTTAATAAACTAGTGCGTCTTACCATCAACGATTGCATCACTGCTTACCTTCAGGTGGGATCACAGTCAAGCACTAGTAAAACCAGCTGATCCATACATTTTGTCGAGTTATCTATCCATATATTATAAAACTGACTGACTGACATATCAGTGCACAGCCAAAACTACTGGGACTAGGAGAGTGAAATTTTGCACCAAGCTTCCTTTTATGACGTAGGCAAACACTAAGAAAGGGTTTTTCAAAATTCAGCTCCTAAAGGGATGTAATGGGGGTCTAAAGTTTGTATGGAGAACCCTACTTTCACGCGGGCGAAGTTGCTGGCAGAAGGCTAGTGTGAATATAAATCTGTGGAGGTTTTGTTTCCCCACCCACCTCGTTCCGGAAGAGACGCCCGGGTGTCGCCACTGTGTGGCCAGCCCGGAGGACACGGTGGAGCACACGGTAGTGTGCCCCGCTTGGGAAGAGCAACGCCGTGCCCTCGTGGGGGTGATCAGCGGCGGCGACCTCTCGCGCCGGGCCTTGTTTCAGGCCATGGTCCGCAGCGAGGAGGAGTGGCAGGCGGTCGCCTCCTTCTGCGAGGCAGTAATGCTCGTAAAGGAGGAGGCTGACCGCATAAGGCAAAGGCAACGGCGCACTCGCCGTAGCCGTCGCCGCCGCGATCCTGCCAATATCTGGCCACCGTAGACACTGGCTCGCGGACGGTGAGCAATGGGTAGCTCGCCGTCCGGTCCAGACCGAGCTCAAGTCGTCGACGGCGCGCTCCGTTCCCGCGCGCCTCAAGGAGTTGTCAGCACACCGTAGGGGCCCTACAGGGTCGAAGCCTCCCGGAGCTGAGGGTTGATGCGAAAGCGTTACACCGGGGCACTGAGAATAAGGCAAGGAAGGCACGGGGTAGGTTCTTTAGCCAGTAAGAGGCTGACACTGTTTCCCGCTCCGCCCAAGAGTGGGATTCGTCATTCGATGATTTTTACCTACCATAAAAAAAACCCACCTCGTTCCAACATTGACTTTATACCAGGGCAGAACCTTTCTTTCAGACGCAAATTCTTTGCCCAACACGCAAAGTAGGCTTCGACTCTTCTGCAAGCTCCCTTAGTCAATGGTGTGATGATTCTACCAACTCCGTGTACGTGTTCACGTGTTTTTGGAAACAGGGCAAAAAATTCTTTACTTTAATATTCTAAGCTTAACCGATTTTTAATGTGAGAAGATGTCATTAGTATTGTATAATTAACTATTAAAATAAATAATTAACCACTGTTTGACGTTATTTTAGGTAACTATATTAATTTGAATAGCTTTTTTTTGAGTGTGTTGTTTTTACAAGGTTTTATTTAGTTTCACCTGTCCCGTTGTCTGTCGTTCTGTAATCAAATCATGCAACTTAAATTTGATCCACTTCCCGGTTTCCGATTGAGCTGAAATTTTGCATGCCGGTGTAAATCGCATGACAATGCAATATTATGATGACATGGAGCTGATTTGATGATGGAATCACGAGGTAGCCATAGGAACTCTGTAATTAAACGGCACAACCACGTCGAGTTTGGACTCGTGTGAATCGTCTTGACGAGTTTTAATTATATAATTATAGATCGCTGCTATAAAAGTTAGTTATGAAAAAAAAAATATTTTCATTAAAAACTTGTTTTTTCATTAAACTGGTATCTTGAAAGGAATATTTACCAAATAAAGATAAAAAAAAAAACATTATACAGTACGGCCGTCGGATCTTGGCGAGTCTGACGTTAGGCTCTGCTAATTTTAGCGCTTGAAAACTCGTACAAAAACAAATAGTTTAAACAAAAAAATAAATTCCAATAACAGCAATAACAACTGCAAATTATATTTATTTGTTTAAACCACTCATTTTTTGTAGTAGTTTTATATATTATATAGTTAGATAGATCTTGTTGGTAGTTATATTTTCGAGCCGTTTGGGGTTGAAACTCTCGGATCGTGGGGTCCGAGTGCCCACAAGTTGTTTAATGAACTTTCTAAACGACTTGTTGACACTTCGCGTGACCCAAGGGCTGGCTTTTACCTAGGGCAAAGAATAAGCATTGCCATACAGCGTGGCAATGCGGCCAGCCTTTTGGGCACTTTACCGGTCGACAGCGATGCGGAAGAGTTTTTTGACGCTTTATTAGGTTTTTTTAGTTAAGTTAATTAGGGTTATGTAGTTTTAAGGTTAGATATCTAATTATTTGTACAGTTTACTAAATAAATTTTTCAATTACAGTTAGATATTGTACGAGTTTTCAAGCGCTAAAAATCGCAGAGCCTAACAACTTCAGACTCCCAAGATCCGGCGGCCGTACTGTATCATTTAGGTACGATTTCCTAGACTCTTATAACAATATCAAGGCTGATTTTGGAGTGAACTGTGATTTTGGAGTGAATCTGGCCAGTTTTAGTTACACGTAAAGCAGTGTTGTCTTTTTTAACCCAAAAGTTGAATGGTAGAGAATGCCTTGTAGCATTAAGTCCGCCTATGTACCACTATGTACATGAAGTTTAAATCTATTCTATATCTATATATACATATAAAAGAAAGTCGGGTTTGTTACAACACTTCGGAGATCGGCTGAACCGATTTAGCTGAAAATTGGCAGGGAGGTAGTTTAGAGCCAGGAGAATGACATAGGATACTTTTTTTTTACTTTTTTTTTTTTAGAGTAGGGTAGGGTAGAGTAGAATAATCTGTTGCCGGGAGCGAAGCCGCGGGCAAAAGCTAGTCTATAATATAAAAATGAATCGCAAAATGTGTTGGTAAGCGAAAACTCGAGAACGGCTCGATTTTAATTATTCTTTTTTTGGTGTGTTTTTTCATAAGAACCTTCTCCTGCCAATAACAAATATTGGCAGGAGAAGGTTCTTATGAAAAAAAAAGTTAGGTAGGTTAGAGTAGAGTAGAATAATCTGAATAAGCCGCGGGCAAAAGCTAGTCTACATCTACACTAATATAATAAAGAGGGAAAGTTTGTTTTTTTGTTTGTAGGAGGTAATCTCTGGAACCACTGGGCTGATTGGAAAAATTTTAGCAACAATAGAAAGCTGCTTTACTCTTGAGTGACATAGGCTATATTTTATGTACGCGGGCGAAGCCGCGGGCAAAAGCTAGTAATAAATAAAATTACAAATGTAACATTGCAGCAAGTATAGACATATACAACTTTCGCCTTCATAATTCTATTAGGAATAATTAGAATGGATATTAGCAATCGATTATGTTGATTTGTTGCCAATTTTTAGTCGTTACGTCTGCATAAAGACAATATTACATAATAAAAGAAGCATCATTAGCATTACATAGTATAAAACAAAGTTGCTTACCGCTGTCCCTGTGTATGCTTAGATCTTTAAAAGTAAGCAACGGATTTTGATGTGGCTTTTTTTATTAGGTAGAGTGATTTGGAAGGAAGGTTTATGTGTACAATACATGCATAATAAATTCAATATCAGTACCCGTGCGAAGCTGGGGCGGGTTGCTAGTTACAAACATAGTATAAAACAAAGTCGCTTGCTGTCCCTATGTATGCTTAAATCTTTAAAACTACGCAACGGATTTTGATGTGTTTTCTTTTTAGATAGAGTGATTCAAGAGGAAGGTTTATGTGTATAATACATGCATAATAAATTCAATATCAGTACCCGTGCGAAGCTGGGGTCGGGAGTATTAATAATTGGCCAAGAGATTATGCTTTAATAATTCTTCCTAAGCGAATTCATCGACATCGCCCCATGCATTTATATACATAGGTATATGTACTACGCACTAGATTAGGCGTACCGTACAGTCACTTGACTTGTGATCTGCAGGCCATACACCTTTACATTGATGACATTAGTGCAGTGTTGACGTTCAGACAGTGTGAGAGCGCTGTCAGTTTTAAGTTTTGTTAGACGACAAAATGCCAATGAAGCGCTGCAGCGGACTATTGTATTAACTTTTCAGTATTTCAACAAATATTTTCTATGAACGCGCTTGTCTATCGCTAGGATATATTATTATTATAGCTAGCCTGTGCTGTCCCACTGCTGGGCAAAGGCCTCCCTCCATTCTTTCCAGTTATCTCGGCTACATGATTTATCGTTCCAATTCTCAAGGAAGACATCCAGGTCGTCCCGCCATTTCCTTCGTGATCTGCCGTGGCCCCGCGTCGCTGTGTCCGGGCACCAATCCTGTGTTTTACGGGTCCACAGCTCGCTGGACATGCGGCAGACATGTCCTGCCCAGTCCCATTTAAGTTGGGCAGCCTTTTGAGCCACATCAACGATTTGTGTTTTGGAGCGCAGTGTAGTGTTTCGAACGTGGTCTGTTAATTGAACACATAGTATGCTGCGCTTCATAGCACGCTGGCAAACCTTGAGCCTGAATATAAGTTGGATATATCATCATCATCAGCCTTATTAACGTCCCCACTGCTGGGACACAGGCCTTCTCTCTAGGAGAGGGAATGGGCCATAATCCACCACGCGGGCCCAGTGCAGATTGGTGGATGTCACATGTCTTCGAATTTTCGGTTTTAGGACATGCTGGCTTCCTCACGATGTTTTCCTTCGCCGTTTTGAGAGCAGTGGTAATGAAATAAATTACACAAAATATTGCCTGGCTGGGTTTGAACCCGCGACCTACAACTCGTAAGTCAGGGCCGTTACCACTCGGCCACCACTGCTCTCAAATCTAGATATAAGTTGATGGTTATTAACAAACGGAATGAACCCGGAAACCATTATTTGAACGTTAAAACATTAGGTATTTGTCAAGACTTTGTATTGACTATAAAAGATAAACTTAATAAGTAAATAAACGACAAACACGTGACCGTTTGAGTGATGCTATCAGTGTCAAGATTGATGCCGGAGACGATTCTTTACGATCTTGGAATTGACCTCAAGGTTATAAAAAATGCCACGGACGCTCAGTGTTTCAGAGCTCTCTCTTTGCTCGCCCTCGTGTTTCCTGATGGCTACAATCCGGGAATCATTAAGTCAAGAGTGAATAGGTTACTTCTAGGTAAGCGCGCTCCATCGTCGACTGCATCGTCGCTTTTCATTAGGTGAGATAGCGGTCAAGCGCGAACCTATAATCAATATAAAAAAAGATGATCTTTCTATGGTGATGGTGGGTAAAATCATCCAATGCCAAATACTGCCCTTGGGCGGGGCGGGAAACAGTGACAGACTCTTACTGACTAAACAACCCACCCATTCCTTCTTAGCCCTCATACCTGGGTCGGACCTTCCTTTCAGAAACCGAACCGGGGCACCAGTAGGCTTCGGCCCTGCCGGTTTAAGCCTCTACATTTGCTGACAACTGCTAGAGGTGCGCGGGAACACAACACAAACGCCCGGCCTAGGCACGACATAATTATGGCGGTGAGTCTCCTCTTTGAGGAAGGGCTGGCGAGCATATAGCAACTCAGTATCTTCCTGCATCGGATTTAGGCGCCAAAAGAACACCCGATTGTCACCATTGCCATCGCCTGGAGGATACGGTGGAGGTGGGTCCTGCTCAGGCGGAAGCCACACCATCGTGTCCTCATGGAGGCAATCTGGAGCAGTACTCCGATCCTCTCTTCTCTCGCGCCCAGCCCTGTTCCGAAGAATGGTCCGAAGCTAGGAGGAATTGCTATTCCTTCCTAGCGCTCTTAGTAAGAGACGGTAGATGCAGGCTTGCGGACTATGAACAATGGGTAGCTCGTCGTTCGGCCGTCCGGTAATCCACCAGACGGAACCCAAGTCGTTGACAGCGTGTAGCAATTTACGTGCTCCTTAAACAATCTTAAGGCGCAGGTCAGACAGAAGAGACATAAGGCTAGGACGAGTTGCAGACAGGGCGAGCAGAGAAAGCGTTGCGTCCGTCCCTGTTTCTTCTGTATGTTTAGCGTCGCGACGCTTCAATACATTTTGTATGAAACGGGACGTGATAGAGACAAATCTCCACACCCCGTCTACGTCTTACGTCTTTTCTGTGTGTCCAGGGCCTAAGGACGCCTTCAATGTAGCCGCAACGTTCCGCGCGACAGCACGGCGATTGCAGCTCTGCCGCTGCGGTTCTTTACTATTCCATACAAATAAAACCGATCGACTGCAAACAATGACTTTTGATGATTAAACCCCACCACATAAATGTGGGTTTTAATACTTTTAATCAGTAAATGTCCTTCATTTGTCCTTTGCATTTTACGAAGACAGTTTTCCTTTAAAGCGTTCCCGCAATGACGTCGATTGTGACGTCAAGACATCGCTGATTGTCCTCGGAACGACTTTTGACTTGTTAATTACGATTTGGAAGTGATTTGGAACGTAGCACGAATGAAAATATAGTCATAATTATATGCAAATACAGAGTAACTGGCTGATTTTATTCGCTGGGTGCGAAGTATAAGGTGGGGGAACCACGAAACGATCGCAGCGCGCGTCCTGGCCAAAAAAGGAACTTTCGGTGGCGGACGCTGTCACTTTTTACTAGCGAGATTTACGTTTTTAGTAAATAAACATGAGTCACGAAGCTTG
The DNA here is from genome assembly GCA_029852875.1 of Mythimna loreyi. Lineage (NCBI taxonomy): Eukaryota > Metazoa > Arthropoda > Insecta > Lepidoptera > Noctuidae > Mythimna > Mythimna loreyi. The sequence continues at coordinate 9,868,840 of CM056807.1, read as the reverse complement.
CTGCGTAGTTAATTGCAAAAATTATCTTCAATAAATTCTTTCACATCTTGCACACGTTGAGCTAAAACTAATTGTTTTCCTTTCAATGTTGTTTGTGGTTGGAAAATGATGTCGTGTGTGATTGGTCGGAATCCAGTTTTTATGATTAATTTGGCCATGTTTAACTGAAAATACATAAAAGGATGGATTATTGAGAGCACAAGCACTCATAAATAATCGTCTACTATTTACATGAAATGCGTTATTCGATGAAATTTGCTTATTTCTTTACTTACTTCTCATGACGACAGCCATGAAAAATCCGTAATGTACTAAGCGAAATCTATTGATTGTGCCATTTTAAACGAAAAATAGAAAAGAGTTACCTTATATAGATTTAGAATATTTATTGGAATAAATGTAAATTACAATATTTAATTAAAATTGTTCGTTTGTAAATAACTCGTCGTAATGATAGCCGGGCATTTGACATTTCGGAGGCCACCGTATTTGCAACCGCTAGTTGGCGCTGTCATCGCGCACCCAGCGAATAGCAAAATGAAAAAAATATTAATTGTTAAGTCATTAAGGCGCTACCCATACAGGGGCACCGTAAAAAGGCCTCTTTTTCGTTGTCAAGTTAGCCCTATTGCTACACAGTACAAACGCCAAAAAAATACAGTGTATAGTCTAATATATAAGTAAAAGATTTATAGTCCGGTCAAAATAGACTAAATTATGATTTCAGTTTGCATTAATTTCCAACAAGCTGGATTTTTGTGCAGGCCTTGAATACGTCATTACAAATGATGTATCAAAAGTCCCCATCGATCCCGCTTGTGCGTTGTTTTTTATTCGAGGTAAAAGGTCACGAATTTGCGTTTTTGCGTATATCTCTGAAACAACGAGAGCTATCGAAAAATGGTTCAGACAAAGTTTGTAGATCGTAAAATTGTCTACAAAAAAGTTCTCAACACTTCTCTTCTACAAAGCATCGCTTTCGAGATATCGTGAATTTAGACCGCAGGCAGTCGTATTAATACAAAAGTCCGCTGGAGCGCTTCATTGGCATTATGTCGTCTAACAAAACTTTCAGCGCTCTCACAATGCGTGAACGTCAAAACTGCAGTAATGTCATCAATGTAAAGGTGTATGGCCTGCAGATCACAAGTCAAGTAAAGTGACTGTACGGTACGCCTGATCTAGTGCGTAGTATATACGTAACGATGGGTCAGTTAGTACGATAATATAGGTAACTAGCTTTTGCCCGCGGCTTCGCCCGCGTACATAAAATATAGCCTATGTCACTCAGGAGTAAAGCAGCTTTCTATTGATGCTAAAATTTTTCCGATCGGACCAGTAGTTCCAGAGATTACCCCCTACAAACAAAAAAACATAAAAACAAAAAAACAAACTTTACCTCTTTATTATATTAGTGTAGATAGTGTAGACTGAGTTAACAACTTTTTTTAATTGCAATAAACTAGTGCTTGACTGCGATCCCACCTGATGATAAGCAGTGATGCAATCGTTGATGGTGAGGTGCACTAGTTTATTTAGACTTTAGAGCCTATTCACTCTAGCCTTAAAGACACCAACTGAACTTAGTTTAACTTTTTAACAAGTTAAGCTAGTATCTATTTTCCCACACAAAAAGGACTTTTTATGGTGGGAAAATCATCCTATGACAAATCCCACCCTTGGATGGAGCGGCAAATAGTGTCAGGATGTCACTAACGAAACAACCCATGCGGTTCCGTCCTACCCTTCATACCGACGTCGGACGTTCTTTTCAGAAACTGGTCCAAGGCCCCAGAAGGCTTCAGCCCTGCTGGGTCTCTACGTTTGCTGACAACTTCTTAAGGACGTACAGGAACAAGACTTAAAATATGGCCCTCGGATCTTGCCGAGTCAAAAGTTTACTCTGCGAATTTTAGAGTTTGAAAACTCGTACAAAAACAATAATAAAAAAAAATGCCAATAACAGTTTTTAACAGCAATAACAACTGCAAATTGCATTTATTTGTTTACTAGCTTTTGCCCGCGACTTCGCCCGCGTGGAATTGGGGTTGGAGTTGGGGTTTCCGGGATAAAAAGTAGCCTATGTCCTATTCCGGAGAGTATCCTTTGCCTGTGCCAAATTTCATCCAGATCCGTCTAGCCGTTTTGGCGTGATTGAGTAACAAACATCGAAATATCGTAACTTTCGCATTATAATATTAGTAAGATTTCATTATTTTTTTACGTTTTAAGCGTATCATCATCATCAGCCTTTTAATGTTCCCACTGCAGGGACACAGGCCTCCTCTCTCTAGGAGAGGGAATGGGCCATAATCCACCACGCGGGCCCAGTGCGGATTGGTGGATGTCACATGTCTTCGAATTTTGGTTCTAGGACATGCCGGTTTCCTCACAATGTTTTCCTTCACCGTTTTGAGAGCAGTGGTGATGAAATAAATTACACAAAGTAATGCGCCTGGCTGGGTTTGAACCCGCGACCTACGACTCGTAAGTCGGGGCCGTTACCACTCGGCCACCACTGCTCTAAGCGTATGAAGCGCTTAAATTCGCAGAACCTAACTTCAGACTCGCCAAGATACGACGGCCGTACTTTGAGTCCTGTTCCTGATCCACTGACCCATAAATGGAACATGTGGTGTCTCCAAAGAGACCACATAACTTATTAACCAACGAACTGGCTTGTTAGAAGTGTCGAAGGATTTTCGCAGTTCGAAAATAGGTTTGAAAATAGAATACAAAAAAAATAGTAGGGTATTTTAGGGAGTAAGAAGTGACATTTGAAGTATAATGAAATAAGTTGTTCTTCCATTTATCTGAAGTAATAAGTGTCATTTGAATTGTAATTTAATAAGTTGTTCTTCCGATTATCTATTACTAACATATTCTGCCAATAATGTACCGGAGTAGGCCTTCAGACGTGGAGGGTCCTATATCTCAAAGAGCGTGCTAACTTAGATAAAAGAAAAACAAAAACACTACAACAATTATGTAGAAATAAAAAAAATAGATGTAAAATGTTTTGCTTAGGGTAACGGGAAATAAAGACTTTTTTTATTTTATTACGCGAGCGAAACCGCTAACAACAACTAGTATAAATACAAAAAAAAATCCACTTACTTGATGAATAGTAATCACTCCAGCCTGTTCCGTCATTTTAAATAAATTAAAATAAAACTATTGAACTAAAACAACACAATTACAACACTAATATCACAGGTTGAATAAATAAATAATTAATTTAGTTTATTTAATTAATCACAGCATTTTTAATTAATCATCCTCTATGTCCAAATCCCATAGGTTCGCGATACCACTCAAAAGTCTTCGAATAACCGAATCAACAATTGTATTTAAAAATATGCAATAGTAAAATAATATCCACCAACATTCGATGACAATACGTAAGTCTGCCGCGGACATTTACACAGCACGTGTTAACCGTGCGACGGTCACGCACTGAATGAGGTATTCGTTGTCCGGAATTCGTATTTGGAATCTGCGCGCGCGCCGATAAGCGGCTATCTACGACGGAGTGACGACCGTCATGAATACGTATCGGGGTTGTGCATTGGGTCAGCGCGCGGTGTGATGGTGAAGGAAAACTGTTTATAGATAAAGATAGATATTCTTGTATTATTGTTATTTATATTTCTTCTTCTTCTCAGTTCTAAACTCTTGGCGGAGTGTTTTTTTATGGTGTATAAATATCATCCAAAGACGAATACGCCCTTGGGCGGAGCGGGAAACAGTGTCAATCTCTTACAGTTTCCCGCTCGGCCCAAGCGGTAGGTTGTTTAGTCAAACAACCTACCACATTCCTACATTGCCATTATTTACCATACATACTATAAAAGAAAGAAACAAGAGTCCCTACGGTTGCTGGCAACTACTTGAGGCGTGGTCGACGACTGGGCTTGGTCCGGACTGTTACCAGACAATCGGGCGGCGAGCTAAAAATTGCTCGCTGTCCACGCGCCTAAGGTGGCCAGAAATCGGGATCGACGTCTAGGGCGTGTGCGACGTTGCCTTACGCGATCGGCCTCCTCCTTTGCTAGCAATACTGCTTCGCAGAAGGAGGCGACCGCCTGCCACTATTCCGTGCTCCCGATCATGGCTTCTGTCAAGGCTCTGTGCGAGAGATCGCCGCCACCGTTCGCTCCCACGAGGACATGGCTATACCGATCATTAAGGTGACAATTGGTGGTATTTTTTTATGATGAGAAAAATCATCTAAAGACGAATCCCAACCTTAAGCGGAGCCCCCTATTCTTTCTTTCACCCCTTAATACCAGGGTCGGACCTTCCTTTCAGAAACCAGACCGGGACCCCAGTAGGCTTCGGCCCTGCAGTTGGGCCTCTAGATTTTCTGACAACTACTTGAGGCGTGCGAAAACAGAGCGCGGCGTCGACAACCGGACCGGTCGGTGGTGGCATTTGTCTAACCGTTGAAATTTCTCGGCTAAAATGATAATGGATACCTGTCACCACGAATATTGCTTTCAAAACCACGGCCAGAAGGAAGTAGAATATAAATGAACCACTTCGTTAACCGGTAGCATCGCCCTACAAGACGTCACCGTCGGGGTCACAGTTCAACTTCTGATTTATTCCAACTGTCCTCGCTTTACATACATTATTTGTCGGCTTTGAAATGTATGCTTGAATTCATTAACTTTTTTTGGATGGGTAAATCATTAAAGCGTGTCAATTTGGGTGGAATGAGAGGAGTGTCAGTTTTTCTCGTCCATCGAGAGGAACTTAGGGGTGTTTATATCAAGAGAGAATAGGTTACTTCTAGACATGCATGCAAAGACAAGGCTCGTTAAAACATTAGTGTTTTCTATATTTTTAACGCTGCTGAAACGTGGACCCTACGACAGACAGAAACTAAAAAGATTGACGATTTGGAAATGTGGTACTGGAGAAAGCACGTTGTCTCTGGGACCGACTTTACTTCTAGACAAGCGCGCTCCATCGTCGACTACATCATCGCTTACCATCAGGTGTGATACTTCAAGCTCTCGTTCCATCAGCGGACCACCTGACGTGCGGTGATGCACCTCCGATATATGGTGGACATCTCAACCAGTACAAAATTCTTTGGGAACACATTCATTGTGTGTACAGCTAAGGAGTGGAAATCTCTACCTCTAGTCTGTTTCCTGATACCTACAGTCTAGAGGTCTTTGACGGCGAGCAATGGATGGAATGAACCGTTTGGACCGAGATCAAGTCGTCGACGGCGCACACTGACCCCGCGGCAGGAGTTGTCAGGAAACTGTAGGGGTCCTAAAGGGTCGAAGCCTTCTGGGGGCCATGGATTGACGCGAAAACAGAACATCGGGGCCCTGGAACTAAGGCAAGAAGGAACGGTGGGTCGTTTAGTTAGTAGAAGTCTGATAGTGTCTTCCGCTTCGCTCAATGCCAGGATTCGTAATTCGATGATTTTTCCCACCATAAAAAAGAAGTCTTTAAGTGACCAACTATCCATATTATTTACCGATACGTTCATACTCTTGAGCCCTACGTTGTATTTTCATTTAGTTTAGTAGGGTAAATTTGTATCAATTTGAATAGGTTACTTCTAGGCTCCATCGTCGGCTACATCATCGCTTACCATCACGTGAGATAGTGGTCAAACGCGAGCCTATCAATAAAACAGCAATAAATCATTATTTTAGAGAATGCTCCTTAAAATGACCCTGAATAAATTAAAGACATAGGTAACCAAAACTGGTTGCAGACAAGACTCAAACGAATTTGACCTACTCCAGATTTTATAATACTTAACAAGTTCTGTCAAATTGTGATAGGCATTTAATTTATGGCGAATTATATTTATAGATCTATAATTCTATATATATATATATATATATAAAAGGAGAAACTGACTGACTGACATATCAACGCACAGCCGAAACTACTGGGACTAGGAGAGTGAAATTTCCACAGAGTTTTCTTTTATGACGTAGGCGAATAATAAGAATGGATTTTCAAAAATTCACCCCCAAAAGGGATGAAACGCGTGTCTAACGTTTGTCCGATAACCTATTTTTACACGGGCGAAGCTGCTACCGCGCTGAATGTGGCATAGGAGAGACCGTTATACAGTCTCCTCCAGGATGTGCCGTAACAGGCGTTGGACAGAGGGGGTTCCGGAATGCTCTTTTGAGAGGTAACAGAGCCTATTCTACGTGCTGATGGTGATCACCGGGGTGGTTTTAGTGAGGTAAAAACCCCACACTCCCCGGACTTATCCCCAAGGTCCGAGCGCCTTTTGAAGGTTTCCCCTTGACAACTAAAAAACAGGTACATCTAGTCACCATTTTGTTAGCCATGAACCTCATGGTAAACAAACATATTTACAAGTAATAAACTTGAATTCGCGGAGCCGAGGCTCGCATAGTAAGACGTCTGCGCCAAATATATCATTAGCATTAATCAGAAATTCAATGTCACACTGTTACGACTATTGAGCAACACTTTATACAACTGGTAATACTATTAGATACATTCCTAGCTTTATCTATATATGTAAAAGGAGGAACTGAATGACTGACATATCAACGCACAGCCGAAACTACTGGGACTAGAAGCATGAAATTATGCACAAGGCTACCTTTTATGCCGTAGGTGAACACTAAGAAAGGGTTTTTCAAAATTCAGCTCTTAAAGGGATGTAATGGGAGTCTGGGGGTTCATTGTACAGCTAAGGAGTGGAACTTTCTATCTCTAGCCTGTTTCCTGATAGCTACAATCTTGAGGTCTTTGACGGCTAGCAATTTATAGCTCGCTGTCCACCCATCCGGTAACCGTCCGGATCGAACTCTAGTCGTCGACGGCGCGCACTGTTCCCGCGCACCTCAAGGAGTCGTCAGCAACTATATGAGTCCAGCAGGGTCGAAGCCTTCTGGGGCCAAGGGTTGATGCGGAAGCGAAACACCGGGGCCGTGGAACCGGGTTGGGAAGGAACGGCATTTAGTCAGTAGAACTCTGACACTGTCTCCCGCTTCACCCAAGGGCCGGATTCGTCATTCGATGATTTTTCCCACCACAAAAAAACAAGTTAGTTGGGTAAAGGATACGCAGTTCCCCAGGGTCCAGCTTGTGAGGTCGCTGCCGTTGGTATCCACGAGGATACAACAGTACTCCAAGCTGTGCTCCACCCAAGCAGGACACACCTTAGTAAATATTGAGTTGTGTGACATCACGAGATCGACGATTTAGTTACATCATTATTGTCACGATCAAATATTTGTAGACCCCCTGCATCGGCAACAATTTTATTAGCACCTTTTAGTATACAAATATAATTATATTGAAGTAGGTATGATATTTTCCCATGGTTTTATTGTATTCAGTTATACACAAGCTGTACTTGTGGAGCTACTTAAGAATTATTTTTTTACAAGCTTTTTATTAGCTTGCAATGTAACTATGTATGTTCGGCTCAAATTTTACAACTCAATTTTGAAGCAGATATCTTCAACCGATGGAGCTGCAATTTTGCATGCAAGTGTAAATCGCATGACAATGCAATATTATGATGACATGGAGCTGATTTAATGATGAAGCTGGAAGGTAGCCATAGGAGCTCAGCAATAAAACCACTCAACCTTATTGTGTTTGGGCTCATTGAATTCGTATTGACGACTACTTTGATCCTATATAGTAGTCAGGGTCTGATGGTGGAGTTGGAAGGTGGCCATAGGAACTCCGTAATACAATTAGATTACTGGTCTTGATGAGTATTAATAATAAAGGTATTTGAATTCGTATTGACGACTACTTTGATCCTACATAGTAGTCAGGGTCTGATGGTGGAGTTGGAAGGTGGCTATAGGAACTCCGTAATACAATTAGATAACTGATCTTGATATATATACCGAGCTATAAAAGCTTGATATGAAAAAATATTTTCATTAAATACTTGTTTGTTTCGTACCCTTAGGGTAAAAACGTGGTGGCTGTCATGAACCGCCGGTTCACGGATGATTATTTATTTTGGAGGATGTATTTATTTTTCAAATATTGATAAAACAACAAAACAAAACAATAAAACTCTGGAATGTGCTTCCCCTTGACGTCAAAAAAGCTGAAAGTAATTTTTTCTTTCAAGCATAATTATTCGGGATTTTACTTGAAGTCTTGACTCTACGACGGCCTGGCTGAGAGTGACCACTGTCCGGGTGGGGTCACCCCTTCACAAGCTCGTAGCGGAGACGGGTCTGTCGAACGCGCCACCTTGTTGCCACTAGATGGGGTGCCTCTGCCTTGTTTTGTTGTCAACAAATCAACGCGGTTATATATTATGTCGGAAACAGAAACAGTTTTTTTAGTGTCTGATGGGCAAATAATCCCTCTTATCTTTTTTTTTTAAATTTTATAAACTATATATATGTAGCGATGCAATCGTTGATGGTGAGGCGCACTAGTTTATTAAGAGCCTATTCACTCTAGCCTTGAAGACACCTAAATTATAAACAAACTGGCAAACTGTTCCAGTCCCTCGATGCCCTCTGTGATCTGCCCTCTATCTTTAAATTTCCAAGGGCTACAGAAGGGTAGGAAAGGTTTCGACAGAAGTAGCATCCCTCGAATGAACAGACAAGACCATCACAATATATTTTACAGACTTTCTTCGATCGTTTCTTGGGAATACCAATTTACATTTCCATTAGAGCTATGAGCGTTGAGCAAATATTTTGACCAATGTCATAATAACAATAATATATGCTGTCATAATCAGAGATACACGACCAGACGCCAGATGGAGAGACACACCCACTTTTCAGTCCTAATCTACATCTACACTAATATAATAAAGAGGTAAAGTTTGCTTTTTTGTTTCTTTGTTTGTAGGAGGTAATCTCTGGAACTACTGGTCCGATCGTATAAATTTTAGCAACAATAGAAAGCTGCTTTACTCCTGAGTGATATAGGCTATATTTTATGTACGCGGGCGAGGCCGCTGACAAAAGCTAGTACAATAATATTTGTTTTCATAATCAGAGATACACGACCAGACGCCAGATCCAGACACACCCACTTTTCAGTCCTAATTTATGACATATTTATGTCAATTGAAGTTATTTTTAGATGGGTAAAACCATGAAACAAAGTTTAATGCCCGCCCTAAATGGATCGAAAGGAGTCAAACTTTTATCAACTTTAATAAAATGCAATGCAAAGTTTTGGTTTGATTTACCTTTTTTCTTTTCGCTAGAAATGAAACTAAGTTATTTGTGAGGAAAAAACGTTCGTTTTTTAGCAAACTATGCACCACGTTGACAACAGTTGAGTGAGGAAGGCCCACTTTAAGGACTAAATTATTATGCCTAATAATTTGGTCCTTAAGGTGGGCCATCCTCACTCACCTATTGCCAACGTGGTGCACAGTTTGCTTTTTGCTTCATTTAACGTAGGTAATCCAAAGTGATGGTCACGTAAAAACTCTGTTGGCATTCGGTAATTCTACAATTTACTCGAATGTTTCATAAAACTCGTTCCAAGAAATTCTTGTTTTATTAAACCCTCAAGGATTAAAAAAAAATAGTCATAATTTAGAATCTCGATTTAAATGAAAAAGTTGTTCATATTGGTGTGTACAATGATCCTTTTATAGATTTCGCATATACTTACTAAAAATAATGTTGATGCGTTTAAAACATAAAACAGTTAACTAAGTAGGTACCTACGTTTCAAAAAATAAACGAATATATTGTGTGAAATGAGACCTTTTTGCGACTAATTATTGAACTTATTCTAACAAATTATGAACACGTTTAGACGATTATTATCTAAGAGTTACGCAACCAAGGCTTTAGCAATCTAGGACAATGTCAATAGCATGAGTTTATGCATTATGTATGTGCATACATTTTAACATAAACAGGTAAATAAATAAATCAATAGTTTGCGAATGGCGTTTAAGGCGTATGTTCTCTTGGACAGCTGGCCGGAATTAGCCTTTCGAGTACAGTAATTAGAGACATGATAGAAAGACAATAGGTGGGCAAACGCCGCTTCGCTCGGGGCTTAAGGTGGGCGTTTCCCGACTCGCCTCGAGGATGGTTTAAAAGCTTGTTGCTACATCTAAAGCAATCCAATGTGATGTTTGATGCAAAAATAATACGAAAAAAGAAACAACACATGAAAACTCTGTTAGCATTCAGTAATTCTACGATTTACTCGAATATTTTGCAAAACTTGTTCCAGAAAATACGTGTTTTTATTAAACCCTTAAAGATTTTTGAAAAAAAAAAACATTGTTTAGAATTTCGAATAAATGCGCTAGGCTTTTATAGAAGTACTTTTTTATATTTTTAATATAGGAGTACATTATGGAGGGTCAAAGTTCACGTAAAATAGCAGATCTTTAGAGGGTTTTACTGGATTACTCTTAAGTAAATTTACATTTTAATTTCAATAGAAGCCTAGATAATATCCATAAGACATCTGTGTATCCAAAATATCTGCAGAAAGATGTGTCATAACATCACAATCACGTAAGAGCGGTTGTATGAAAATGTACGTCGGGTTGGCCGCTCTTAAGAGTTTAGATGTACACATACTTATATTATCTGTGCATTTAATTCCGACTACCTGCGCTCGGATAGAGCCCCCTTCTTTGGGAAATATTTTTCGAGTTCAATTATTAAAAAATAACAAATTTGTTGTAAGGAAGCTTCACTTAAATATTCATTTTTAAGGTAGTAGCCAAAGGGTCAAAGGGTCAAAAAAGGGACCCTATTTCTGATTGTCCGTCTGTCTAAAATGAGGTCCAATACAATAAACGAAATTTATTTCCTTTTTCTGCCACATATCAAGAATGGCAACCACTTGATATATTTACAAAATATTAAGTTCTATTTTTACTTTAATAATATTTTTTTTTATAATTTTTTTATGTTTTACAATTTTATATTTTTATTTAAAAATGTAATCAATGTGTTTTAAGTGAAATAAAGGAATAAATATTGTAACAAAAGAAATATTTAATTTCCTTTATTACAACAAACTTGGTTTTTTTATGTTATTTTGCTACGGACGGTACCCCTTCGTGCGCAAACTCGACCCGCACTTGGTCGCTTTTTGATTTTGTTTTTAGCATTTGTTGTTATAGCAGCAACACTTACTATACAATATATTTCAATTTTCTTACTATCATGGTTCATGAGATACAGCTTGATGACAGAAGAACAGTGGAGTCTTAGAAACAAAGCCCCGTTTTTACCATCTGAGTACAGAACCCTAAAAAAGGCTAGGCAAATAAGATTGATGAATGTTTTTATTCGCGATGATGTCAATATTTCGGAGTGGCTCATTAAAATTTAACTTGTACTTAAACAGCCTTGGTTTTGCACAAAATTAAGGCCAGGTTCCACTGATCTTCAACTTCTTTGAACCTTTGGAAATTCTCGAATATAAAAGAGAAAACCATGAAAAAATATTTTATTAAAATTATTTATGACTAACTGCCGTTACTATACGCTATACCGAAGACATCCCGGACGTCAGCCTGTACGAGATTAGGATGGCTCTGAAGCAGCTGAAAAACAACAAGGCGTCAGGTGAGGACGGAATTACGGCCGAACTCTTGAAGGCGGGTGGAAAACCGGTCCTTAAGGCCCTTCAAAAGCTATTCAATTCCGTTATACTTGAGGGTAAAACGCCACAGGCATGGAGCAGAAGTGTGGTGGTACTCTTCTTTAAGAAGGGCGATAATGCCCTGCTTAAGAATTACAGGCCCATATCACTTCTGAGCCATGTTTACAAGCTGTTTTCCAGAGTCATCACGAACCGTCTCGCGCGCAGGTTCGACGACTTCCAGCCTTCCGAACAAGCTGGATTGCGAAAAGGCTTTAGCACCGTAGACCACATACATACGCTGCGGCAGGTTATACAGAAGACTGAGGAGTATAATCAGCCTCTCTGCTTAGCGTTTGTGGACTACGAAAAGGCCTTTGATTCGATCGAGACCTGGGCTGTACTGCAGTCTCTCCAGCGGTGCCAGATCGATTATCGGTACATCGAGGTGCTGAAGTGTTTGTATAATAACGCCACCATGTCGTTCCGACTTCAGGACCAGACCTCGAAACCTATCCTCTTGCAGCGAGGTGTGAGGCAGGGAGACGTCATTTCTCCGAAACTGTTCACGGCTGCAATGGAGGATGTCTTCAAGGTTCTGGACTGGAGCGGACTAGGCATTAATGTCAATGGCGAGTACATCACTCACCTTCGGTTTGCCGACGATATCGTAGTCATGGCTGAGACTGCGGAGAAGCTCAGTACAATGCTCGGTGACCTCAGTAGAGCCTCCGAAAGAGTGGGTCTCAAAATGAACATGGATAAAACCAAAGTTATGGTTAACATTCATGTAGCACCCACTCCTATTAAGATCGGCGGCTCTACACTCGAAGTAGTAAACGAATACGTCTACCTTGGACAGTCGGTCCAGTTGGGTAGGTCTAACTTCGAGAAAGAGGTCAATCGTCGAATTCGACTCGGCTGGGCAGCGTTCGGGAAGCTGCGCGGTGTCTTCTCGTCCAATATACCACAGTGTCTCAAGACGAAAGTCTATGACCAGTGTGTGTTGCCAGTGATGACATATGGCTCCGAAACGTGGTCGCTTACAATGAGCCTTATTAGACGACTCAAAGTCACCCAAAGGGCAATGGAAAGAGCTATGATCGGAGTTTCCTTGCGTGATCGAATCAGAAATGAAGAGATCCGCAAGCGAACCAAGGTTGCTGACATAGCGAAAAGAATCGCCAAACTTAAGTGGCAATGGGCAGGGCACATCGCACGCAGAACAGATGGCCGCTGGGGCCGAAAGGTTCTGGAGTGGCGACCGCGTACCGGAAGACGTAGTGTTGGTAGGCCTCCCACAAGGTGGACCGACGACCTGGTCAAGGTTGCTGGAATACGATGGATGCGAGACGCACGGGACCGGTCGTTGTGGCGACGTTTGGGGGAGGCCTATGTCCAGCAGTGGACGTCTTTCGGCTGAATTGATGATGATGATGACTAACTGCTGGACAAAAATTAAAACAAATTAGTAGGCCCTATAAAAAAAAATCGTGATTCTGACACTAAACTTATGATTTCAAATATACAGGGTGTCATTGACATGTTAACGCAAACGAATACCATAGATCCAGTACATGATTCTAGACCCAGTGGTGGAATTTTTGGTCGGCTTTTTCTTATTTTTTTTTTTTTAATGATTTTTTTACGTGTTCTAAATTAAACTGTATAAAAACATCATTTTATCATTTTTTTGCGAGAAGAATGAGTGAATTACATTTCAAATAAAAAATGTCATCGGGTTTGACTAAAATAATGACTTTATTTGCCTCTATGATTTTGTATTATTATTTTTTTCTTTTTACCTAAAAATATCATTGGTATTAGTTAGAATAACGATTTTATACAGGTAAAAAATAAAAAAACTAACTTTTTATTTAAAAATTTGAAAAAAAGAAATCGACGAAAAATTCCACCACTGGGGTGTCCAGAATCATGTACTGGATCTATGGTATTCGTTTGCGTTAACATGTCAATGACACCTTGTATAGATATCTGTGTACCCAAAATATCTGAAGAAAGACGTGTAATAACACCATAATCACGTAAGAGCGGTTGTACGAAAATGTACATCGGGTTGGCCCGGCGGCGACGACCTCTCGCGCCGGGCCCTGGTTCAGGCCATGGTCCGCAGCGAAGAGGAATGGCAGGCGGTCGCCTCCTTCTGCGAAGCAGTAATGCTCGTAAAGGAGGAGGCCGACCGCATAAGGCAAAGGCAACGGCGTACTCGCCGTAGCCGTCGCCGCCGCGATCCTGCCGATATCCGGCCACCGTAGACACTGGCTCGCGGACGGTGAGCAATGGGTAGCTCGCCGTCCGATCGTCTGGTAAGACCGAGTCCAAGTCGTCAACGGCGCGCACCGTTCCCGCGCGCCTCAAGGAGTTGTCAGCAAACTGCAGGGGCCCTTCAGGGTCGCCTAGAGGGTATGTGCAAACTGTTACCTCGACTCCAGAAATAAGGCAAGGAAGGTACGGGGTAGGTTTTTTAGTCAGTAAGAGTCTGACACTGGTCTCCCGCTCCGCCCAAGAGCGGGTTTCGTCATTGGATGATTTTCACCTAGCATAAAAAAAAAAACGTCGGGTTGGCCGCTCTTATGTCTGCAATCGTAGAAAAAAGAAACGCTTGGACGCAGAAACGGGCACATTGGTTGTGCTAAGGCGAGTTTTTTCATAAGGAGTTCTACAAATTGTTGATGGTAAACATTGATTAGGAACCTTTACGGAAAACAGTAATTTGCATTGTAAATGTTACCACACAGCCAGACACCCATAATGCAATGTGTCGATGTATCGTTTCACATTTTATTGGTAGGGATTTCGACAGCAGTCGGTTGCACTCTTACTTGCAAAAGATGAATGGTATACCAACGCTTTTGGACACTGTGGTCTAAAGTGTTCCTTCCCCCCAGTCCCTCATCGTCAACGCAGAGCTCCATCTCAAGCAATCCAAAGTTTGGCGATTCTTTTCGCTATGTCAGCAACCTTAGTTCTCTTGCGAATATCCTCATTTCTAATTCTATCACGCAAGGATACTCCGAGCATAGCCCTTTCCATTGCCCTTTGAGTGACCTTGAGTCTTTTTATAAGGCCCATTGTAAGCGACCACGTTTCAGAGCCATACGTCATCACTGTTCATCACTGTCAAAATTGTGTGCATTCGGTGTTTTACCGAAATTACGAATATTTCACAATACGTTTTTTTTTTATTTGATATAACTAATGTGTGACTGCAATCTCACCTGATGGTAAGCAGTAATGCAATCGTTGATGGTGAAGCGCACTAGTTTATCAAAGCCACCCAAATTATAATCTGATGGAAAGACCGCAGCAGGCAATTTGTTCCTATCTTTCGATGTACAAACGAGGAGGCGAAACGCTTAGCAGTAGCCGTAGAGGACCTACCCCATTCCTTCCTTTCCTAATTCCCAGGCCCTGGTGTTACGCTTTCGCATCAACTCTTGGTCTAAGAGACCATTTCTCGCCGTCCGCAAGCCAGTGTCTACGGTGGCCGGACATCGGCGGGATCGCGGCGGCGGGCGACGGCTACGGCGAGGGCGTTATTGCCTTTGCCTCATGCGGTCGGCCTCCTCCTTTACGAGCATTACTGTTTCACAGAAGGAGGCGACCGCCTGCCATTCCTCTTCACTGCGGAGCATGGCCTGAACCAAGGCCCGGCACGAGAGGTCGCCGATTGGCTCTAGGGGTAGACACTCACGGTACCTACCTAGTCGCAAACACACGACCCTGGCCAATAGGGCACGAAATCGCTCGTCAGACCGAAGCACGTGATCCCAGGGTTAAATCGGTCATAGGTAGTCATGTCACCTTTCCAAAGAGTTCAGCAATCAGTCAGCGCTCATATGTCCTCTAAAAGTTACCAACGATGGATTACTTCGGATTATCTGTTAATATCGGTGACCCCGAGATTTCTATCACCAAGATAATTGGTCTCGTGGCTTATTTGATTTTCTTTACAAGCTTCTGCCAGCGGCTTTGGTCGCGTGTAAATAAATTTTTCAGTATAAACTTTGGACATCTCTTATAGTTTAGAAAAGTCACAGAAGAGATGACGAAATGTAGTATTTGGTCGTGGAAGTGACACCCTAGCGCAATAAACGTCCGAGTTTTTATATAGTTCTATACTAATTGTATTTTTGTTTGTTATTAACAAACTCCTTAAATACTAGACCGGTTTTAAATTTTTTTTCACCAGTAGAACGGAGGACAACTCCTTTTTTGTGATGGGAAAAATCATTTTATGACGAATCCCGCCCTTGGGCGGAGCGCTAAACAGTGTCAGACTCTTACTAAGGTATGAAGACCAGGGTCGGTCCTTAATTTCAGAAACCGGACCGGGGCCCCAGTAGGCTTTGGCCCTGCCATTGGGCTTCTACATTTGCTGACAACTCCTTGAGGCGCGCGGGAACAGAGCGCACTATGGACGACTGCCTTGGTCGTGACTGTTACCAGATTATCGGACGGCGAGCTATTCATTACTCATCGTCCGCAAGTTTGCTAACAACTCCTTGAGATGCGCGTGGAACAGTACGCGCTGTCGACGACTTGGGCTGAGTCCGGACGATCGAACGCCCACGTAGGCTGCCTATATTTTTCAACTTTAACGCGACCAAAGCCACGTACAAAAGCTAGTCAATGATCATAAAATGACCACTACACAATGCTCACACAAAACACATGCTTTCTACAAGACATGATCCAGTTCGGTCTCGTTTCGAAGCACGTGCGTGACACGTGTCTGACGTCTGTCACTTTGACATTTAACCCCCCACTATCGGTACGTATTATCATCCAGCGTGCTACAGCTGATCGTGATGGTTAATAGACTAGCTTTTGCCTGCAACTTCACCCGTGTAAGTCTTTTTCTGAATACAAACTTTAGACAAGAGGGTCTAAAGTTTGTATTCAGAAAAAGACTTATCTTTGCCGTAAGGCTTCTACAGAAGTACTTTTTATATTTTTAACTAGCGACCCGCCCCAGCTTCGCACGGGTACTGATATTAATTATATTTATGCATGTATTATGCACATAAACCTTCCTCTTGAATCACTCTATCTATTTAAAAAAACCGCATCAAAATCCGTTATGTAGTTTTAAAGATTTAAGCAAACATAGAGGGAAGCAACTTTGTTTTATACTATGTTTTTTTTTTTTTTTTTTTTATGGTAGGTAAAAATCATCGAATGACGAATCCCACTCTTGGGCGGAGCGGGAAACAGTGTCAGACTCTTACTGACTAAAGAACCTACCCCGTGCCTTCCTTGCCTTATTCCCAGAGCCCCGGTGTAACGCTTTCGCATCAACCCTCAGCTCCGGGAGGCTTCGACCCTGTTGGGCCCCTACGGTGTGCTGACAACTCCTTGAGGCGCGCGGGAACGGAACGCGCCGTCGACGACTTGGGCTCGGTCCGGACTGCTACCAGACGACCGGACGGCGGGCTACCCATTGCTCACCGTCCGCAAGCCAGTGTCTACGGTGGCCGGATATCGGCAGGATCGCGGCGGCGACGGCTACGGCGAGTGCGCCGTTGCCTTTATGTATTATGCACATAAACCTACCTCTTGAATCACTCTATCTATTTAAAAAAACCGCATCAAAATCCGTTATGTAGTTTTAAAGATTTAAGCAAACATAGAGAGGAAGCGACTTTGTTTTATACTATGTAATGATGGTATAGGAGTACGTTAAGGAAGGTCAAAATTCACGTAAAATAGCAGATTTTCAGAGGTCTTTACTGGATTACTCTTACAAAAATTTATGTTTTGATTTCTATAAAAGCCTGGATAATATCCACATATCTGTGTATCCAAAATATGTGAAGAAAGTTGTGTAATAACATCATAATCACGTATGAAAATTTAAATTATTATTAATTTAAATTTAAAATTTAAGAGCGGTTGTATGAAAATTTACCTCGGCTTGTCCGCTCTTAAATACGAAATCTATTAAATAGGTAATCATTAATTTTAGAGTATGAGCATTATTTTGGTTCAGATTAAAAGTTCTTAACCCCACGCGGGTCATTGTCGTTTAAATCTGTATTTGGGTTAAGCACGCAACTGATTTTAAGGGTAAACACCCTATAAATATTAAGTAAATGTGTGAACGTCTCCAAGCAAGAAGTCGGTAATTGAAAAACGATTTTCTAGGCACCTACTTCATATAAAAACTAGTAGTAATTACTATACTACTAATAAATAACTAATAAGCCAGATAAATTTGGAATATCGGACGTTAACCCTGAGACATTTACCGACATCTATACAGGGTGTCATTGACATGTTAACACAAACGAATACCATAGACCCAGTGCATGATTCTGGACACCACAGTGGTGGAATTTTTCGTGGGTTTCTTCTTATTTTCGCCGAATCTATGGTATTCGTTTGCGTTAACATGTCAAAGACACCCTGTATATATAAAAGGAGATACTGACTGGCTGTTATATCAACGCACAGCCGAATCTATTGGGACTAGGAGAGTGAAATTTTGCACAGGGCTTCCTTTTATGGCCTAGGCGAACCTAAGAAAGGATTTTCTAACATTCACCCCTATAGGGATAAAACGCGTGTCCAAGGTTTATGCGAAAACCTATTTCCAAGCGGGCAAAGACCGCTCCGCCCAAGAGCGGGTTTCGTCATTCGATGATTTTCACCTACCATAAAAAAAAAACTAGTTCTTAAAACTAAATACGGAAATAAAGACATAGAGTTGTCTTGAAGCGGGGCCATGGACGGACTTTTGAAAGGAAGGTTTGTCCTCGATATGAAAAGGTAAGAAGGAACGGGGTTTTTTTATGTTGATCAAAAATCATCCAATGACAAATCCCTCCATTTGGTGGAGCAGGAAACAATGTCAGACTCTTACTGACTAAAGAACCTACCCCGTTCCTACATTACCATACATACTGGGACCAGAGCCTTCCTTTCAGACACGAATCCTGGGCCCCCGTTGGCATCGACCCTTCTGCCAGGTCCCTACGATTGCTGACAACTCCTTGAGGCGCGCGGAAACAGTGCGCGCCGCCAACGACTGCGCTGGGACGGAACAGGGTGGGTTTTTAAGTCAGTGAAAGTCTGACAATATCTCCCACTCCGCTAAAGGGCGGGAGATGATTTTGGATGATTTCTACCCAGCAAAAAAAGTCCCTGCTGTGCAGTATTTCAGATTGAGATCTGACAATCTGTTACTACGTTAAAAGTCGATCGCCATTTTGGTTCAACTTATATGCCCCGTAATTAATCTACTAGAGATATTAATAAAAGATCAATGTACTGTATTGCAAATTTATCTGGCGCTATATTACATCTACTTTTCGAGCTATTTCAGGAAGAACATCAAAAGAAATATTTTGTTTTTTTTTTTGCTGAAGTGTGAGTCAAAATGGCAGGGGTTCATAACGAACTGAATTATACTACTTATCAAATACATGTACTACTATTTGGACACAGTGTCCGAATTGACACATTTATTTTAATATTATTTTCACCTATGATTTGGACACACACTGTTTAGTACAGTCAGATAAAAAGTTTTAAAATATAATATATGGGAAAAATGGCCTTACCAAAACTATTTTTCAAATTACCTTTGACGATTTTCAAAAAAATCTATTTCAAAACTAAACATGCTAGTGATATGGGAATACGAAATATTGCATTCAAACTACTTAAGTTCTATCAGTTTTTTTAAATAAAAAATCAAACAGTCCGCAGAACGGTCTTCATAAAACATACATTTTTTATATCAGACTGTACTAAAGAGCTTCAATAAAATTATGTCCGAATCGTCAACGAAAAAATATTGAAAATAAAATGTGACGATACAGACAGTGTCAGAATCATCATTACATTTTAAAACTGTTATCTGACTGTACTAAACAGTATGTGTCCGAATCATCAGTAAAATAAATATATAAAAAATTAAATGTGACGATTGGACGTCGATTAACGACGACGACGATTGTGACGGACACTGTGATTCGGACACAGTAGTAAGTTGAATCTACATAATCTACAAATTAAAATGCAAGTCTCACAAGGCGTAAAATAGCACGAATAGAGGCAGTCACATTCTTCAGCTGTCTCGGGTTGGAGGCTGGGGAAGAGGATAAAGGGTATTAAAGAAAAGGATAAGGATTAAGGATGTTAATATACAGGGTGTCTTTGACATGTTAACGCAAACGAATGCCATAAGATCCAGTATATGATTCTAGATCCCCAGTGGTGGAATTTTTCGGCGGTTATTTTTGTAGTTTTTGAAAAAATATGTTGTTTTTTTTTATTTTTACTTGTATAAAATTGTTATTCTAACCAATCCCAATGATATTTAAAAATAAATATTTCATTAAAAAAAATTATAATAAAAAAATCATCAAGGCAAATAAAGTTTAAAATTCTAATCAAACCCGATGATATTTGGAACTAATTAACTTTTTTTTTTCGCAAAAAAATTTAAAATGACTTTTTTATAAAGTTTAATAAAAAAAAACGTAAAAAATTCATAAAAAAAAACCGACGAAAAATTCCACCACTCCATCCACGTCCAGAATCATGTACTGCATCAATGGTATTCGTTTGTGGAACAATGTCAATGACACCCTGTATATACAGGGTTATTTGTAAAACACCAAAAACCAGGACAGTATTACTAACATCTTTAGTAATAACTTTCGTTCTATGACATTTTATAAAACATAATATTATACAGTACGGCTGGCGGATCTTGGCGAGTCTGAAGTTAGGCTCTGCGAATTTTAGCGCTTGAAAACTTTTACAAAAATTAAGGTTTTAAAAAAACTTAATGCCAATAACAGTTTTTAACAGCAATGACAACTGAAAATTGCATTTATTTGTCTAAACCATAATTTTTTACCGCGTTGGTCCTTTTAAGTTTAGTGATAAAGTTTAAAATTATCTTAAAATTATTTCAAACTGAAAGTGCTCGCCGCGTCGCTGCTATTCCAGTGTGATTCGGCCCTATCGTTGTTTCAAACGACTATAACTAAACTTCGAACAAGTAACGCCATCTATTCAAGTTCGTTTGAACTAACAGCTGATAAACTGGAAGTTAGCATAAGTTAAACGTAATAAATATTAATAGTTGTGATGTGAACATTAGTTTAACGCCATCTAGGTTTTTAATGCAGAACTACGATAGGTACATTAACCAAGATCGATTTCGGTATTATCGTCCAAATAAGAACAGGAAATTCAATTACCTCGATCTGTCAAATTTTGAGTGAAAAGTACGGTTTGCAAAAAAATCTTATTTGCGTATCAATAAGAAGTTTTTTTTTGCTTTTTATTACTAAATTATAGTTAATTCTAGTTGAAGTAAAAACGTTAGGGTTTAATATAAATTTGCCAAATATATTGTTTTAAATCATAAATAGTTTACAAGAAAAACTATTTTCCTTGTTAGAAACAATTCGCCTTTTTCTTCCATTTACCACTACTCAGATACGGTGAAACAGAGATAAAAAAAATCGAAAAACTGTATTCTGATTAAACTTTTTTCGAACCCGATTCGTACGTAAATTTTTTTTTATATTTTTTTTTGTTCACTCTACCTAATTTCTTCGATTTGACAGTTCTACGTGACGTCACAACATGGCCATCGATCCTATTCTCATTTGGAACGGGTTGTACAATACGCGATTTTGAAGTAGAACTAAAATGGAGACGCAAAAAAAAATTTAGCTTTAGGGTTAAATTGAAAACCAAATCATAATTTTTCAATACACTTTTACTCGAAAGCCTCCTCTAATCGCACTACGATAAGGTTCAATAAAGCATGTCTATAGCAGACTTACATTTTTTAAGGTCACAAGGGCTCTTTTCCTTCCTATTTCGTCACGGTCAAGGGTGATTTTTTTAAAGCGGTTTTGGTATTTAATGAAAACACTAAACGTGTTTTTGAACAGAATTTAATTAATAGGTAAACAAGAGTACTTACGCAAGTACCTACCAATTAAATTAACATTTCTAAAAAAAAAATCAAACATTGATTTAAGGTCGTCCAATTTTGCTTCCGGAATCTCTTTACCATTTGGCCATAATAAAATTAAATCATCTTCCAAAATTTCTAAAGTTTTGCCTTTAACTCTCTTTTCTATGTTTAACTCCTGAAACTCTTCACTCTCTGTAGTCTTCATATATATGGAGTATGGTTTTTCTTTATTGATTTGTATTTCTTTGGTTTTTAGCCAGTTGACTTTATCCTTAGTTATAAAAAGTTTTCAAAACAATCCATGTGACATGGTTTGTTTTCGTTTAATTATATCTTTAGAATAACAATGGTCCAAGTAGTTTGGATCGTTTTAGTAATATGTGATTTGGCATATTTTCTTAATTAAAATTTTCTCAGTAACAATCTAAGTAGCTCGGATCGTTATCAATAAAAAACAATAATGACCTGCTATTCATGTGGATTGGTAACGTATGGTCATTATACCATGATGCGTAGGAATTTTACTTGGATTGTTTTTGTGATATTAAAGTTTTAATTACAATGAATGTTTTGGTATACACAACTCATTTTCGCTCATAGTGTGGGTTGGATCCTTTCCGTTTAACTACGTCCAATTATTAACCTGGAATATCTTATACATAAAAATTTTCGTGTCACAGTTTTCGTTCCCATACTCCTCCGAAACGGCTAGACCGATTCTCATGAAATTTTGTGAGCGAAAATAGATGTTAGGGGTAGTCCACACCATTGCAAAACAACGTTTGCCGGGTCAGCTAGTATTATATATAATTAGTATTCCTAAAAACAAAAAAAAAAAAAAATAACGACTCACCTAACACCATACCGGGCGTAGTCCACCTCTGCAGACGGGCATAAAACAGCTGTTCATAAATTAGACCCGAAGTGTCACTGTCACCGACTCGCTTCCATACTGTGAGGGACCTGAGGAAGAAGAGGAAACTAGCGTCAGAATCTTCCTTACTGCACCCTCATCATCATCATCAGCCTTTCAAGGAGTTGTCAGCAACCGTACGGACCCTGCAGAAGGGTCGAAGCCAATTAGGGAAACGGGTTTGCATCTGAAAAGGAAGGCTCTGGCACTGGTATGTATGGCGATGTAGGAACGGGGTAGGTTGTTTAGTCAGTAAGAGTCTGACACTTGTTTTCCGCTCCGCCCAAGAGCGGGACTCGTCATTGGATGATTTTTACCTACCATAAAAAAAAAATCATCATCAGCCATTTTTAATGATCTTACTGCAGGGATACAGGCCTACTCTCTAGGAAAGGGAAAGGGCCATAATCCACCACGCGGGCCCAGTGCGGATTGGTGGATGTCACATATGTTCGAATTTTCGGTTCTAGGACATGCCGGTTCCCTCACAATGTTTTCCTTCACCGTTTTGAGAGCAGTGGTGATGAAATAAATTACACAAAGTAATGCGCCTGGCTGGGTTTGAACCCGCGATCTACAACTCGTAAGTCGGGGCCGTTACCACTCGGCCACCACTGCTTTCCAGCAACCTAGTGTCATACTCCGTAGCAGAACCACTTTGACTACATTATATACAAATTACAGGATAAAATGTAGATAATGTCTATATTTTTGTAGCTTAATATCAAAATTTGTATATTGTTAGTTTCTTGGAAAATATCAATTCAAAGTGGTCATGCTACAGAGCATACTCTCCAGCAGAACCACTTTAAAATAACGCTTATTTCACGCTGATTATGCACAGGCCATAATATAAACAAATGTATGTTTATTGTATATCAATATAACTTCTACAATTTTAGATAAATACTTACCGATTTTTAGTAATATATAAATGTTTTATAGGAAAGCGCCTGCTATGAATTTCTTAGCAAATAACAGCCAATGACAGAAGCTAGTCTTAAATAAATATATTACGCGTTCCAAATAAGAACAGGAAAGTCAATAACCTCGATCTGTCAAATTTTGAGTGAAAAGTACGGTTTGCAAAAAAATCTTATTTGCGTATCAATAGAAAGTTTTTTTTTTTGCTTTTTATTACTAAAAATTTGTTAATTCTAGTTGAAGTAAAAACGTTAGGGTTTAATATAAATTTGCCAAATATATTGTTTTAATCATAATAGTTCACAAGAAAAACTATTTTCTTTTTTATTTTCATTGTTAGAAACAATTCGCCTTTTTCTTCTATTTACCTCAGACACATCACACAGTGAAACAGAGATAAACAAAATTGAAAAACTGTATTCTGATTAAACTTTTTTCATTCACGGTTCGTACGTAAATTATTTTTTTAAACATCTTTTTTTGTTCACTCTACCTAATTTCTTCGATTTGACAGTTCGACGTGACGTCACAACATTGCCATCGATCCTATTCTCATTTGGAACGGATTGTATTAATCTTGTTATTTGCTAAGAAATTCATAGCAGGCGCTTTCCGATAAAACATTTACATATTACTAAAAATCGGCAAGTATTTATCTAAAATTGTAGATGTTATCTTGATATACAATAAATATACATTTGTTTATATTATGGCCTGTGCATAATAAGCGTGAAATAAGCGTTATTTTAAAGTGGTCCTGCTGGAGAGTATGCTCTGTAGCATGACCACTTTGAATTGATATTTTCCAAGAAACTAACAATATACACATTTTGATATTAAGCTACAAAAATATAGACATTATCTACATTTTATCCTGTAATTTGTATATAATGTAGTCAAAGTGGTTCTGCTGCGGAGTATGACACGCAACCTATCCTCCATTTTTCATTAAAGCTGTAATAGCCGTAAAGAGTTCATTAGTTCATAGACTATCAATTTAAGTCATTTCCATCTTTTCTTTAACACTGTAGACTTGGCAAATCCTATTACGACTCACCTTTTATCTTACTAATATTATAAATGCGAAAGTTACGATGTTTGGATGTTTGTTACTCAATCACGCCAAAACGGCTGGACGGATCTGGATGAAATTTGGCACAGGCATAGGATACACTCCGGAATAGGACATAGGCTACTTTTTATCCCGGAAACCCCGACCCCAACCCAAAAACCATGCGGGCAAAGTCGCGGGCAAAAGCTGGTTTTTTATTATTATGATTATTTTTATATATTACAATTTTAGTACAATATTGACTGGTCTACACTGTTCTTACATAATGATATAAATACTGTAATTCAATTTTGTAAGAAACCATTTTTTTAAGAGTAACCATGGAGTTTCTGGCCGCTTCTTCCCCATAGGAAACGACCAATTTGGAACCGTGCACTAGCTTCTGACGTTTTATAAGTGCCCATGTAAGATGTGAAATAAAAACCATTTTGATTTTGATTGATTTTATGGAAAAAATCACCTCAAGTGCGGGAAATAGTGTCAGACTCTTACTGACTAAACGACCCACCCTGTTCCTTCTCACCACTCATACCGGGGTCGGACCTTCCTTTCAGAAACTGGTCCAACGCCCTAGTAGGTTTCGGCCCTGCAGCTGGGCTTTTTGCAGTTGTCAGCAAACGTAGAACGTTTGCTGACAACTCCTTGAGGCGTGCGGGTGAACAGAACGCGCCGTCAACGACTTGGGCTTGGATCGGAATGTTACCGTCTGGTAATGTGGAGCTACATAGCAAGCCCGCGAAAGTAATTCTCAAGGTGTTCACTGTGGGCCAAAGTTTTCAAGAAATTGTCTTGGAGTAACACATAGGATATTTTTTATCCCCGTAATATATTCTCTTTGGTCACTTGTCTACTTGCGGGTAAAGACGCTTGCAGCGACTAGTTTATTTTTATAAGTTACTCTAAACCAGGCTTCTTTTTTTAAGGTGGAAATTTATCCAGTGTCTTCACTCGGTCTAGGATCGAGCAGGAGGGAATGTCAGACTTTTACTAACTAAAATCCACCTTTGCCTTTCAGTCTTTCTTAAAGTTTAAACTGTCGTTAAGGAAGATTACTATATCAATGTGATGCAGTTTAAAATAAAAAAGTAAAGAAAAAAAAATGGTAAGCGATGATATGGTCCACGATGGAGCACGCTTGCTTAGAAGTAACCTATTCACTCTTGACTTAAAGACCCCTAGGTTGTAGCTATCAGGAAACACTAACCGACCCGGCACCTGTTCATGTTGCATTCTGCCATGTGAATCTTTCGAGCGTAAAAAAATACCTGCCAAATATTCATCATCAGCCTTTTTAATGTTCTGTGCTTCTTAGGCGAAAGGTGGCCGTGGCATTCCTGCAGGAGACTCGGTGGAAAGGCCGCAGGTCCCGGCTCATCGGGAATGGCTACAAGCTGATCTACACGGGTGCAGCCGGTGGGGAGAACGGGGTGGCCGTTGTACTCTCCGAGGAGTTTCAAGACGCAGTCCTGGAGGTGAAACGCTACAGTGATCGGCTTATGGTCGTAAGTGTGCTTATTGACGGGGTTGTAACCCACTTAATAAGTGCCTACGCACCTCAGGTCGGTTGCAGCGACACTGAAAAGGCTGCGTTCTGGGATCAACTCGGTGGGGTGCTTCGTGGCATCCCGTTGTCGCAGGGAATCGTTTTGGGTGGTGATCTGAACGGTCATGTGGGTGACAGGTGCAAGGACTTTGAGCATGTTCACGGTGGCTTTGGATACGGTAGCCGTAACGCTGAAGGGGAGACTATCCTCCAAACGTGTGCGGCTGCCGGCCTTGCCATCGTGAACACGTATTTCAAAAAGAAATCCGAACACCTGATTACCTACAAGAGCGGGAGGTACGCTACCCAAATCGATTTCTTACTCACACGGAGGCACCATATCAGTAAGGTAGCCAACTGCAAGGTCATACCCGGCGAGAGTCTCACTGCACAACACCGTCTCCTTGTCATGGACTTGCGCGTCAAGCCTAAGGTCAAGTTTGTTGAGCGCCAACAACGCCGAATACGGTGGTGGCGACTGAATGAAGCCACGTCCCAGTCGTTCGCGTCGGCCATCGGCGATAAGTGCGATGGTACCGATGGCGAACCTGTGCAAAGCCACTGGGACAGGATTCAGGTTGCCATCACTGAGGCGGCAAAGTCGGTGCTCGGCTTGTCCAGGGGCGGCCGCAGGTGTGACAAGGAGACTTGGTGGTGGGATGACACAGTCCAGAGGGAGATCAGAGAGAAGAAAGCCCTCTTCAAAACGTGGCAAGCTTCCAAATCTCCCGAAGACCGCGACGCATACAGAACCGCAAAACGTGCCGCCAAGAGGGCCGTAGCCAGAGCCAGACGAGACCACTTACAGCCACTTTATGATAAGTTGGAATCGTCTGAGGGGCAAAAGCTCATTTATAAGTTGGCACGTTCCAGGGTCAAAGCGGCACTGGATATCTCTAAGTGCCGCTGTGTAAGAGACCCTGACGGCAATCTGTTATGCGAGGACCTCGCGGTGAAGGAGAGATGGCGCTCGTACTTCCACGAGCTGCTGAACAAGCAGCACAAAGAGGTGCTGTCTCCGGTTCTCCCTCCAAATCAGGGACTTGTGCCCCCGGTTACGCCTGAAGAAGTGCATGTGGCTCTTCGCCGCATGAAGAACCGGAAAGCTGTCGGTGCCGATGGAGTCCCCATTGAAGCCTGGAAGGCGATGGGTCCTCATGGTGTGGGCATCTTAACCCACCTATTTAACCGCATGCTCCTCACCGGAAAGATCCCTAGTCAATGGAGACTGAGTATTATCACTCCAGTCTTCAAAGGCAAGGGATCGGTGCAGGAGTGTGGCGACTACCGGGGGATTAAGGTTATGTCCCACACCATGAAGCTCTTCGAGCGGGTGATTGACTCTCGGATCCGACAGGAGTGCACCGTCTCGGGATGTCAATATGGGTTTCGACCAGGCCATGGCGCCATGGATCCCATCTTTGCCCTAAGGGTTACCATGGAGGGATACAGATCGAAGAATACGCCTCTGCACCTCTTGTTCCTAGACATGCAGAAGGCCTTCGACTGTGTCCCCCGTGATGTGATCTGGTGGGCGCTGAGATCCAAACGAGTGCCCGAGACCTATGTTGACATCATCCGAGATATGTACCGAGACTCCGGTTCTGTGGTTCGGACCGCTGTTGGCGATACGAAACCCTTCCCCATCACCGTCGGAGTTCACCAGGGCTCTGTCCTTAGTCCGTTTCTGTTCAGCGTGGTGCTGGACGTGCTGTCCTCCACCATCAGGGACTTACATGAGCAGCCGCCATGGCTGCTCATGTATGCAGACGACATCGCGCTGGCGGACTCGGACAGTGGGCGCTTGGTTCGACGTGTGGCAGCGTGGAAGGAATCGCTGGAAAACGGCGGTCTGAAAATTAATGCGGCGAAGACCGAGTACTTGGCCTGTAACACAATTAACGCTGCTCCTGTTCGCATTGGCGAAGACACAGTTGAGCGCACGGAACAGGTCAGGTACTTGGGATCGGTGCTCCACGAGTCCGGGGACGTCGATTGCGACGTCGAGTCACGTATCTCGGCGGCCTGGGCGAAATGGCGTGAGGTGGCGGGGGTTATCTGTGACCCCAAAATGCCGGTTAGGCTCAAAGGACAGGTCTATAAGACCATCATTAGGCCTGTCCTTTTGTATGGCAGTGAAGCGTGGCCTGTACTTGAGCGACATAAGCAAAGTCTGCGTGTCACGGAAATGAATATGCTGCGCTGGATGTCTGGAGTTTTGCGGAAAGACCGCATTAAGAACTCCCGCATCCGGGGCAGCCTTCAGGTCCGTGACATAGCAGATAAACTGCAGGAGGGTCGCTTACGCTGGTATGGCCACGTTTTACGAAAACCGGCAGACTACGTGGGTAACAGATGCCTCGCCATGCCGCCTCCGCCGGGACCCGGAAAACGAGGTAGGCCTAAGAGGCGTTGGATCGACGTCGTAAGGGACGATATGCGTGCTAATGGGCTTAAGGCAGAGGACGCAAAAGACCGAGCGAAATGGAGACGACTAGTCAGGAAAGCGGACCCCGGGCACCGAGGTGAAAGCCAAGGTAGCAACCGGGACTTACGCTAGGCTGATGATGATGAGCCTTTTTAATGTTCTACTAGAACTCCGGCCTGTTCTCTAAGAGAAGGAATAGGCCGTAATCCACCACGCGGGCGAAAAAAGCCAATTCGAAAACAAGTGACGTGCACCATGTTTGGTGAACGTCACTTGTTTTCGAATTTTTGGTTCTAAACCATGCCTGATTTTTCTAACGATGTTTTCCTACACCGTTTTGAGAGCAGTCGTGATTAAACAAATTACACAAAGTAATGCACCTGGCTGGGTTTGAACCAGCGACCTACAACTCGTAAGTCGGGGCCGTTACCAGCTGTCTACAATTGCTCTTATAATGCCTTGTAGCATTAAGTCCGCCTATGTATCACTACTGTACATGAAGATTAAATAAATAAATATTCGTTTAATTAACTTTTTGAACACCGTAATTACAGACACAATTAAAAGACAAAAGGTCCGCAAACTGGTGTCCTATTGGAGCTTAATGAATAGAAGTATTAACGCTAAGAAAAAACACAACTTACACAGAATTTTCCAAACCACTTTATTTTTCAAAGCACTCACTATTCACTACACCGTTTAACCTCAAATCAGAAACAAACACACAAAAACACAGCGACAAAAATCTACCGCAAGGAGTTATTCAGATTTAAAATAATGACTTCCGTCAAAGCAAAACATTTCACTGAACGAAACAGTTCTTTGAAAGAACGACAATAGTATACTGATAAAAATGTTCGATTATACTTTACTGTACTTATAGGTAGTGGTGGTCTTGATATTATCTATGTGAAACATAGATTAACATAGATTAAATATCTATCTTTTATTTATTGCGTATACCTATCACAGTTTAGTATTTTTAAAGCTAAAGGTTGACTGAACATTTACTTGTAAAGAGCATTTTTGCGAATGTTTTTTTTTTTTGTTAGCCTGTTCTGTCCCACTCCTGGGCAAAGGCCTCCCTCCACTCCTTCCATCCATCGCGGGCCCGCGCTTCCTCTTGCCAGTTTGAAAGGATTCTGTCTAGTTCATCGCGCCATTCGTGATCTAACGCGACCCCGTCGCACTGTCTCAGGGCACCAAAGTGTTACTTTGGCCCACAGTTTGTCGAGCATGCGGCAGACGTGTCCTGCCCTGTCCTGCGAATGTTACATTACAGAAAAATAACGATAGCGTTTTAGCGATCATTCTATCAAGAATTCTAGCGAGCATTCTAGAGAAGGACAGTTCGTTCGCTAGTAGCAATGTTTGGCTCTATGCTTGGTTTGGCTCGTTGTTCAATTCGACAAATATAAAAACAGCGAATGCTCGATGTTCTGTTACAAATGAATATGCTAAAGTCTATCAGCACCTTTGGGGCATCATGATTTTAAATCCAACATCACGTCTAAAGGCATATTTATATTGAGTAAGTAACTGACGTCAGTCCACTGACGAGTCAGTGCTGACCTGGCACTGCTATAGTGTAAATTGATTTCAAGTCAGTACAGTACTGTCACGTCAGTACTGACTTCAATATTCGCGCTGCAATATTTTCGGCGTCAGTCCACTCCCCCGCCACCCGCGCCAGCGCTACTGACAACGTGTAAATTGCCCAAGTCAGTTGCTGCCGCTCTGTTGTACGGTAACCACGATTCGTCGTACCGGATCACAAAATGACACGAAAATTGAGCGACACGGGAAAACTTAAAACTTGTACAACTATACCGTGATAATTAATGCCTATGGGATTTCAAATCACAAAATTATAGAAATAACGAAATGTGTGCAACAACATTGCAGAATATTGCACAAAATTCTTTGATTCTTTGCTGTTTTTGAGAAATCATTTTTCCGCACTGACTTTACAAACGTGTGTACACCAAAAGAAATATCTTCGACTACTGACTGCTTGTAAATAGTACGCGTCAGTTTTCGGCGCCAGCACTGACGACAGCTACTGACTCAATGTAAATCTGCCTTAAAGCTAGTCCGTATATTTTGAAAAAAAAAAAAAAAAAATATGTTAACGACAGACTATTTGCCTAATAATAATATAGTATAGAAATATTTACATAAGCCTTTTTTTGATAGAACTTGGTGTGATTAATTTTCAAAATTATGTCTAACACAGACAATATAGCGAAGATCAGGCAAAACCCATTGGGTTTATTTTCATGTAACTTTCACAAACTATAAGATAAACGGTTTTTATTTATATTGTGTTTAATAAATGAAGAAAATATTATTATTAAAACAATCACGATGCCCGGGGAGTTAGCGCTACTCCCGGCGCATCAAGATTTTCTGCCCCTGAAGCAAAAAACACGTCTGAATATTGTTCTACACTTAATCTTTGACTCCTAGTGATAACATCATTTGTGTGCATAACACTAGAACAGATTGAAAGTTCGATAAGATAGTGTTCTAGTGTAATTTATACTACAAACTACACTTTGCCTCACCTTCTTTTCTTGTTGTCAAACAAGGGAGTTCAAATATTTTTGTAATATTCTATTGATTGTGGAAAGGCTTAGGATTAAATAAATAAACTCAACTTCATTTAATCTATATACGTAAAAAGAAAAACGAGGAAGGCCTGCTGCGTGCTAATGGGCTTAAGGCAAAGGACGCAAAAGACCGAGCGAAGTGGAGGCGTGTTTGTTGGAAAGCGGACCCCGGGCACCGAGGTGAAAGCCAAGGGTAGCAACCGGGACTGGCGCTAAGTTGATGATGATGACGTAAAAAGAAAAACTAATCAACAAAAAAGAAAATACTGAGTACACAAAATACTATAAATATATCTACGCACTAGACTAGGCGTACCGTACAGTCACTTTACTTGACTTGTGATCTGCAGGCCATATACCTTTACATTGATGACATTAGTGCAGTTTTGACGTTCACACAGTGTGAGAGCGCTGTCAGTTTTAAAAGTTTTGTTAGACGACATAATGCCAATGAAGCGCTGCAGCGGACTATTGTATTAACTTTTCAGTATTTTGACAAATAGTTTCTATGAACATACTTGTCTATCGCTACAATATAAACTCGATGTTTCAAACTGTATACAATTCTTATCCTAATCAACCTCAATGACATTTTTAATTAAAATGTAATTAACTCAAACTACACTCCAAATGAAATATTACAATTAGCTGTATTCTACTCACACACACAAATAAATGCAATTTGCAGTTGTTATTGCTGTTAAAAACTGTTATTGGCATACATTTTTTTAAAACCTTTATTTTTGTAGGAGCTAAAATTCGCAGAGCCTAACTTCAAACTCGCCAAGATCCGACGGCCGTACTGTAGTTCTATCTTTACACAACTGCACAAAGATTTTTATTGTAAATCTAGTACAGTCACCAGCACATCAAACTATACAAATCTGTCAGATTTCTCCAATACATTTTGAACCTTGGTGTCTAAACACACTATGCCGAGGATACGCGACGGAAGTTCGGCATGATTACGCCTGCAATGCTATTTGAATTACTGGCGACACATTATGCCGAAGTTACGTTGCGTTATAGCGCACAGCCGAACTTCAGTCGGGCGTAAGTTCAGCGGAAATTCGGCGGCAATGTATTCTGTAGAACACGTAGTAGAAATTCAGAGTTTTATTTTGCATTTGTCTGTCCGGCTGTTTAGATAACACAACACGACGCCACGACAGCGCTCGATACACTGAATATACACATAAAATTGCGCAACTGAATTTCTGCCGCGTAAGTTCGGCACTTATGGTGTGTCATATCAGCCGAATACGTTGGAACGTAAAATCAGTAGCGGAACTTCGGTCGCGTACGTTCGGCATAGTGTGTTACTGTGTTTAGACACTTGTTGTATTTTGATGAGTTGAAAATCGTTTGTAGAATTTTGACAGTTTGTTCAGTCTGATGTGCTGCTGACTGTACGTCCCGCAAATAAAAAGATTTTCTTTCTTTCTTTTATGATGAATTATTGAAACAGGCGTGATCACGTTAAAATGGTATGGCAGATAGAAATAACTTAATTTAAATATTCTTTGAAAAACTTGAAACACAAATACAATAGGTAAGTATAAATAGTCGAGATAACACACAATATGAGGAACATTGACAATGAGACGTTAAATTTAAATAAGTTGTATATTTAACGTGAAATGAGCTATTTATAACGCAATTTATTGTTTCTGCGTTTTTTTATGGTAGGTAAAAATCATCGAATGACGAATCCCGCCCTAACGCGGAGCGGGAAACAGTGCCAGATTCTTACTAACTCAAATCAATCAATCAATCAAAATCTTTTTATTTCACACAGGCCTACCTACATGGGCACTTGTAAAACGTCAGAAGCTAGTGCACGGTTCCAAATTGGTCGTTTCCTATGGAGAAGAACCAGACAGAAACTAAATGGTTACTCTTTTAAAAAAAATGTTTTCTTACAATATATCGTTATTACAGTATTTATATCATTAGGTAAGAACAGTGTAACTAAACAACCTACCCCGTTCCCTCCTTGCCTTAGTCCCAGAGCCCCGAAGTAACGCTTTCGCGTTAACCCTCGGCCCCAGGAGACTCTATAGTTGAAATCTCTCAACGTTCGGTGAAGGCAGTTCCTGACGGAGACGTCATAACGGAGTAGCCAGGTCAAGACGTCGAAAAATGGATTGGCTGTTTGGCCAAAAGTGGCTAGATGACGAACTAGTAGTGGAGCCATGGCATCCCAGTGAGACCTAGCTCAACCATCCAACCTAACTGTTGGGGCCCTACAAGGTCGAAGTCTCCTGGGGCTGAAGGTTGATGCGAAAGAGTTACAACGGAGCTCCGGGACTAAGGCAAGGAAGGAACGGGGTAGGTTGTTTAGTCAGTAAGAGTCTGACACTGTTTCCCGCTCCGCCTAATAGCGGGATTCATCATTCGATGATTTTTACCTACCATAAAAAAAAAAACATCCAAACTGAGTCTGAGTCGTCAATGGCGCGTAGCACGCAGTTTTAAGAATTCTTCGAGGCTACAGTGAATAGGCTCTTCACTACCATTTTTTTTTGTTCAGTCCGGCTCATTCTTCTCCAAGCCCCCGTCATCCCCTTCCCCTGTTTCTTGCCGGTTCTTTTCCATAGGAAACGACCAATTCGTAGGCCTGTCTTACTAATATTATAAATGCGAAAGTTACGATGTTTGGATGTTTGTTACTAAATCACGCCAAAACGGCTGGACGGATCTGGATGAAATTTGGCACAGGCATAGGATACACTCCGGAATAGGACATAGGCTACTTTTTATCCCGGAAACTCCAACCCCAAAACCACGCGGGCAAAAGCTAGTGTAAAATAAAAAAGAATTTGCCGTTTTTTACTTTTGAGCTCTTTTTGTCCTTCTCTTCACATGACCACACCAAGATAAACGATTTTGTTTCATTATTATTTTTATAACATTATCTTTCAAATCTAATGGTTATTTAGTTATCCTTATCAGTAACGAATTAATAACTTTTTACAAGCTTTTATTTAGTTTCACCTGTCCCGTTGTCTGTCGTTCTGTAATCAAATCTTGCAACTTAAATTTGATCCACTTCCCAGTTTCCGATTGAGCTGAAATTTTGTATACACGTTTAGTTCGGATGACAATGCAATATTATGTAGACATGGAGCTGATCTGATGATGGAATCGCGAGGTAGCCATAGGAACTCTGTAATTAAACGGCACAA
Source organism: Mythimna loreyi (assembly GCA_029852875.1). Taxonomy (NCBI): domain Eukaryota; kingdom Metazoa; phylum Arthropoda; class Insecta; order Lepidoptera; family Noctuidae; genus Mythimna; species Mythimna loreyi. The sequence goes on along the minus strand of CM056807.1, from coordinate 9,834,601 downwards.
CCACGTCGAGTTTGGGCTCGTGTGAATCGTCTTGACGAGTTTTATTTATATAAGTATAGACCACCGCTGTAAAAGCTTGTTATGAAAAAAAATTTTTTCATTGAAAACTTGTTATTAACTGTTATCAATTCGGCGCATAAGTTGATATCACTAACCTTATTTTTAGTAGTGTCAGATACTGGAATCAATGATTCTGTAATCTTATCTGTACCCATGATTAAAGAACTAGCTACATTGATAAATCTATTATTTTAGTTTTTTAATTAATATAATATAATAATAATATGTCCACAACTATCACACAACGCCATCTCGTCCCAAGCTAAGCAGAGCTTGTTTTATGAGTACTAGACAACTGATAAATATTCTTATATATATCTAAATACATACATATTATAGATAAATAACACCCAGACACAGAACAAATGATCGTGCTCATCACACAAACATTTGTCCTGGGTGGGAATCGAGCCCACGACCTCCCGCATAACAGTCAGGGTCACTAACTACTAGACTGACAGGCCAGTCAAATTGTGACCGTCGCAGCCAATTAGATCAGCCATTCCGTCTAGCCTTTTTGTGATACGCCATGCCATTCAATTGGACATCCGAATGACATTCAGACAATGCGTCTGATACAAAATTAAGTAAATTGGCTGGCTAATGGAAGGTCATTCCTAAAGTAGGGTTTTTTTTTGGTGGGCAAAAATCATCCAATGACGAATCCCACTCTTGGGCGAAGCGGGAAACATTGTCAGACTTTTACTGACTTAACCCCACCCCGTTCCTTATTTGCCCTTCGCACTGGGATCAAGCCTTCCTTTCAGAAAGAGACCCTGGGCCTTAGTAGACTTTGAGCCTTTTACCGAGACCTTACGGTTTTGCTAACAACTCCTTGAGGCGCGCGTGAACAAAGCGCGCCGTCGACACTGGCTTGGTCCGAACTGTTACCAGACAACCGGACGGCGAGCTACCCATTGCTCACCGTCCGCAAGCTCGCGTCTACGGTAGCCGGAAATCGGGATCAAGGCCGTGGCCTCCTCCTTTGCTAGCATTACTGCTTCGCAGAAGGAGGCGATAGTTCGCCACTCCTCCTGGTTCCGGAGAATGGCATCTAGTAAGCGGCCATAGGCAAGTGCCTATGTTGTATGCTCGCCACAAAAAGATATTTAATAAAAGATATACCTACACCAACTGTGCGATTCGGTCGTCTATTGCGAGAACGGATTTCGTCTTGCGAACCAAACACGAGCGTGTGTTAAGAGCGGCCAACCCGACGTACATTTTCATACAACCGCTCTTACGTGATTATGATGTTACACATCTTTCTTCAGATATTTTGGATACACAGATATCTTGTGGATATTATTAAGGCTTTTATAGAAACCAAAACGTAAATTTGTGTAAGAGTAATTCAGTAAAGATCTCTGAAAATGTGCTATTTTACGTGAACGTTGACTCTCCATAATGTACTCCTATATTAAAAATATACAAAAGTACTTCTATAGAAGCCTAGAGCATTTAATCAGATTCTAAATGTATTCATCTTTTTTCATTATTCCTTAAGGGTTTAATAAAAACACGTATTTCCTGGAACAAGTTTTGTGAAACATTCGAGTAAATCGTAGAATTACTGAATGCCAACAGAGTTTTCAGGTGTTATCTTTCTTTTTCGGCATTACTTTTGCATCAAACATCACATTGGGTTGCTTTAGATGAAGCAACAAGCTTTTAAACCATGCTTGACATAGACGAAGACGATTTCGAAGACATGTGACATCCACCAATTCGCACCGGGCCCGCGTGGTGGATTATGGCCCATTCCCTCTCCTAGAGAGGAGGCCTGTGTCCCAGCAGTGGGAACATTAAAAAGGCTGATGATGATGACATAGACGATAAGCGAATCGGGAAGGCCCACCTTAATACTTTTAATCTAGCGGCTAGACACTTCGGGTGTCTGTCCATTATGCTGTTCTAACTCGAGAACCACTTATCCAATTTACGTAATACTTGTTTTAACAATAGATATGATTCTCAGGTTAGGTTTTATTGAAACAATGAGAATAGCATCACACTTCCTTATTTCATTTATTATTACTATTATTAGACAGAAACACCCACTACGACTGTCCGTCAACTCAAAAAGTACTGAACGAATGCGAACTAAGCGTTTCGCCTCGTCGTTTATACCGAAGGACTGGAACAGTAGCGCCCCAGACGCCGCCGGGATTTCGATCCCGACTACCGGCCACCGTAGGCGCGGGCTAGCTCGTAGGACAGGACGGCGAGCTACCCAATGCTCGCCGTCCGGTCGTCTGGTAACAGTCCGGAACAAGCCCAAGTCGTTGACGGCGCGCTACCAACCAATTTTTTTTCACCAAAATCACAGGTCAGTGTGATATTTATTTAATAAACTACTAATCTGCTGCAGATGGCGCTGCCGTCACGACAAGTTCGGCTCCGTGTAAAATATATAATTAAAAATAGTTATTAGCCTTAATTTTAAAATTCTATATGTCTAAAGTGGCTAACTAGAAATAGTGACTCCGTGTTAGTGTGGACTATTTATAATTATAACATTAACTATCTTTTTTTCAACCAAAACAATAGCAGAACAAGTTCAGCAAAATTTGTAAACAAAAAAGTGATTTCTGACATTAATAAGTAAACAGTGATTAAATACGTGATAAACATTCATCAATATAGTAAAACTAAGTAAACTTTTAGTGATTTTAAACAGAACATTCAATATAAACAAATATAGTGCAAGCGTCTATTTTCAAATTTAAGTGCGCGCGCAAGTACTCATGTCATTTAAAAAAAAATGCTAATAAATGTGTAACGAACTTTTCATTATTTTTATCACGAACAGAAAGCCTATTTGGAACCTTACTATAATATAGTGTTTGGCTTGGGTATAAAGTTTTGGACATGCCATTCAACAGGTTGTGAGTTCGCACCCAGCAGAAAACAACACTTTTTGTAAAACTTACATTTTTGGTTTTCTTTTCTTTATTATTATTTTCATTAATATTCTATTTTACTTAGTGGAAACTGCTCTAGAAAAAAATAGTAGTAGTGCTTAAATACTTTCAATTTATGATTTTTTCGGCGTCCTACGAAATTATTTATTGGAACTTTATTCAAAATACGAAAACAACGCCATCTAGTGTAAAGCAACAGCACTCAATACTAAATATTGTAGAAACTCAAAACCTCTCTTCTAAAAAATATCAATTATGTCGTCTAAGATGATAACAAGATCCAATAACAGTGGCCGCAAGATGTCAGGACTAGTACCTTGCCATAAATGTAAAAATTACGTGGATATAAAAACTACGGCATTATGTGCCGTATGTAATAAAAGATTTGAATTAAATTGTGATGGCTATCCAGAACATACATATCGGTTAAAGGATCAGGAAGCAAAAAAGAAATGGAAATGCAAGTCGTGTATAAGAAATAAAATAAATGTTTCTAACGGCGTTTCACATCACTTTACTCCGGCCGCCACATTAAAAAACTCGCCTATCTTGCCTGGACCCCTTCATGCAATGAAAAAGTCAAGCGAAGAAACATCTGCTCCAAAAATTACATCTCAAATCATCGACTCTCATATACTTACCGACGGCGAAACAACTGACGAATCCTATTCCACCCCTAGTAAACCATCTAAAAGTGTCGACGGTACAATATCCGACCTGGTATCAATTTCAACAATGAAAGATACCATATCTCAGTTGACTGAAGAACTTAGTAACACACAGAAGGAGCTAGAAAAAACAAAACTAGAAAATGTCGAACTTCATCTACAGATTAAAATACTCAATGCGGAAGTTGAAAAAAATAAAGTGCCTTACTCTAAAAATGTTACAGACAACGCTACAAAAACGTCGAAACAGAATGACTGTCTACGTCCACATAGTGCAATCTCTTCACCATCTTCACCAGCAATCACATCAAACACCAACCAGGAGAGTTGGTTGTTGGTTGGCAGAGAATTGCTATGCATTCAAGTAAAAATTACAGATCTGAAACAGAAATTAAAGAACGCCGTACACGAAATTACAGTCCTTACAAAACAAGTGGAGACTTTAACACCGAGCTTTCAAACTCCTTCGCAAAAGAATACTACCCCCAAATTGGATAAGCATATATCTGGAAGCAGAATACTTATTTTTGGTGCTCAACAATGCGTAGGATTGGCTTCTGCAATACTAAACTCAAGAATAGACCCACAATACGAAAAATATGATGTAATCGCGGAAACGAAACCCAATGCACTAAGCAACCAAATTGTAAAAAGATGTCGGGATATAAAATTAAGTCCTAATGATAAACTCGTAATATGCTTAGGTGAAAATGATCACAATTTAAACATTGTTATGACACAACTGCGAACTATCTTAGAGACATTTTATAATAATAAGATTATTGTACTAAAAGTCTCGAAAAACCCTTATTTAAATATTAATAAACTAAACAATGGTATCAAAAATGTATGCTCAATGTATAATAGTTCATTTATAAACTACAAATACTATAAACTATCTGATGTCTGCAAATTAATAAACGATGTTATTGATTGTAGCGATAACGAAAATAAAACCATATACCGCAGTAAAATTATGAACCAAGTAGCGAGTAATAAACCAAATAAGTCAATTGAGGCAATGAATAGGTCTAACCAAGACTCAGTTTCGTACATTTTCAATGACAATGAATATGCAAATACCCAACCGCCGGAAAACTTAATTGAAAACGAAAGAAAAGGGACAATACCTTATTATTTCCCTGTTATTGATAAAAAGGATAAGTTTTTTCGACTCTAACGCAAATATGATCCCTTGTAATTTCAGAATCCTTCACCAAAATATTGCTAGCATATTGTCAAAACGCGAAATATTCGAATTAACTATACAGGAGCTACGAGAAACAAATTATAGTCCAGATGTAATATGTCTTTCAGAAACTTTTGTTAAAAAAGGACACGAAAGTCATGTAAAAATCTTTGATTACGAGTTGGCTTCCAGTTTCTGCCGAGATAAACAAAGAGGCGGAACCTGCATCTTGGTAAGAAAAGGCCTAATTTACAAAGAATTAACATTTATAAACACATTTGCCACACAAAATTCATTTGAAGTCTGTGGTATAGAACTACCTTATAGTAAATTAATTATTATTTGTCTCTATCGTACTCCCACATCAGACCCGATTCAATTTTTAACTAAACTCGATAGCCTTTTGCATAACTTACACAAGAAATATAGATCTAACACACAAATAGTCTTGGCGGGTGATTTCAATATCAACACATTAAAAACAGGCAACGTTACAAATGAATTTCAAGCTCTATCTTACAATTATAATATGAAGATTCACATCAATGTACCCACACGTAAATCATCCTGTATAGACCATATCGTAAGCAACATTCCAAATGCGACTGCTTCAGTCCTCCCGCTTCATCTTTCGGACCACGACACAGCACAAATATTGAGCTTTTCTTTAAAGTTTAAAACAGCAAGGAATTCATATTTCATATACAAAAGAGACTATAACCTAGATAATATTAGAAAGTTTAAGCAATGTCTCCGCAGTCTGTCATGGTCAGAAATATACGCTAACGAAACCGATATAAACAGAGCATTTACGTCTTTTCATGAATTATTCTGCCTATTTTACAATCTTTGCTTCCCGAAAGTAAAAGTAAAAATAGTAACTGGAAATATAAAGAAACAAAATTGGATCAGCAAAGGACTGAAAGAAAGTTGCAAAACAAAACGTACTCTACGTTTTAATTACTATACAAATAAAAATGCAGATAATAAACAAAAGTACATATCGTATTCAAAGCTATTGCAAAAATGCATTTACGCCTCAAAAAAGCATGCCAATATTAAATACATAGACAATAATAAAAACAAGTGCAAAGCTACTTGGAGCGTAATAAAAGATGAAATTAATAATACTACCCTCAAAGATAATATAGATAAAATTAATATAGGCAACGCAGAGATAACAAATCCTGTAGAAATAGCAGCGGTTTTCAATGATCATTACATCAATATGACTCAAAATTGTACTAGTACGATAAATAATACCATTGAATATTCAACGCCTCACTCGATGTTTCTTAAACCTGTGTCCGAAAGTGAAGTTCTGACGGAGATTTTATCTCTAAATAATACAAACTCTTCAGGTTATGATGAAATCAACACAAAAATCATCAAATCGTGTGCAAATGAAATCATCTCAATCTTGACACATCTTGTAAATTTATCTTTCTCACTTGGCACTTTTCCCGAAGCACTTAAATTATCTGTAGTAAAACCACTTTTCAAAAAGGCAGATAAAACAGATGTAAATAACTATCGCCCAATAACTCTTATACCCATCCTATCAAAGATATTTGAAAAATGTATGTATAAGAGACTAATTGATTACTGCAATAAATTCCATATAATTAAAAAAGAACAGTATGGATTCCAAAAAAATAAATCCACTACTTTAGCCGTCTTCTCTCTTATAGATTCTGTTTTAACAAACCTTAATGATAACTATTTTACTACAGGATTGTTCTTTGATTTGTCTAAAGCCTTTGACCTTGTGTCTCATAATTTATTGCTGAAGAAGTTAGAAAAAATAGGGATAAGGGGGCCCGCTCTTGAATGGATATCATCATACTTGAATAATAGACAACAGCGTGTAACCATTACCAAAGTAAATGAGAATAACGACATGACATCATACTCATCCGAATACAAATATAACAAATATGGCGTCCCACAAGGAAGTGTCTTGGGGCCAATCCTATTTGTACTATATATAAACTCCATTACTAATATCACAAATCATAAATGTATATTATTTGCAGATGATATATCCATTATAGTAACTTCCGATAAAAAGAATAACACAGTTAATGATCATGAATCTGACATAAACAACACAATAGATAAACTAATAGAATGGTTAAACATAAATAACTTGTCAATAAATTTAAATAAGTCCGTATACATACAATTTAATCAATCAAATAATCCTAAATATAATATAAAATTAAATATACCCAAAATTGAAGAAGTGACACAAACAAAATTTCTAGGTGTAACTATAGACCAAGATATTAATTGGAAAACTCATATAGATACTGTATCTAAAAAAATAAACAAGTTTGTGTATGCCCTAAAACAGGTTAGACACATAACTAACATAAAAACAGCGATAATATCATATCGCGCTTACGTCGAATCATTGCTACGATATGGTCTAATAATGTGGGGTAACAGCACAGATCACAACAGAGCATTTGTTGCGCAAAAAAAATGCATTAGGGCAATTTACGGCTTACAACCAGATGAATCTTGTAGACCTATATTTAAAAAACTTGGTTTGTTACCGCTGCCGGCTCTTTACATTTATGAAATATGTATGTTCGTCAAGAAACACCAATATTTATTTGTTAAGGCAGATGATATAAATGTTCGCAACCGACGAGACCCCAACAGGCTCGTTCTAAGCATTATACCAAGGTTGACTAAGTATAATAAAAGCTGCGTTACAATGTGTGTGCGCTTATATAATAAGTTGCCAAGTAATTTAAAAACTTTAGGCATTAAAATATTTAAAAAAAAATTGTATCAGTGGTTATTGATTCATAATTTTTATTCTGTGAAAGACTACTTTGAAAGAAGAAATTAGTAGATATTTATCTACTTACTAAATTTGCATGCTAATACTTAGCGAAACATGTTTGCTCATATTTGTACTTTTTTTACCACCTTTTATACCATGTTTTTAGCAAATAAAGAAATATTATTATTATTATTATTATTAATAACTAAAGTCCAATGACATTTGATTATGAGCCACTTTACACATGCTGTACATATATTTTAGAGGTCTGTACCTCTTAGGCAAAAACGGAACCCATTGAGGATCGAAGGGTATAGAAGAATTGAAGCCTACTTGGGGCCAACATAGGTATGGTGTAGGTCAGGGTAGGCGAACCTTTTTGCATCAACGTGCCATTTTTTCCAAAAAAAAGTTTAATGGGGTCATTGAGGTGCCATCAAATAATTTTGACTTACTGATTATTTGGAAAATAATAATAATGAATACTATCAAAACTCTCTATGAAAGAAAATAAACAAAAGAGATACATTTTAGATTGTTTTCGATTTTGATTTTTGTTGCTGCAAATGTTTTATGATTGATGACGTGCCCAAAATATTAAGTCGCGTGCCGTCAATGGCACGCGTGCCACTGGTTCGCCAACCCTGGTGTAGGTTTTTTAGTCAGTAAGAGTCTGAAATTATCTCCTGGTCCAACCAAGGCCAGGAGTTGTCGTTGGATAATTTTTAGCAAAAAAAATCTTATGGAGGATAGCTTTCTTATGTGTCTGTCTGCAAAGACCCCTTTTCTCAAGAGCACTTGGTACAGTTTTAACCGCCTACATAGATGAGGATATATATACGACAAGCTCTCACGTTTCTTCCACCAGGGTCGCAAATCCACAAGTCCACAACCAAATAAGTACTCCTATGACTTTTGCTCCTATGACAAATAAGTACTCTTATGAGCAGTGGTGGCCAAGTGGTAAACGCCCCGACTAACGAGTTGTAGGTCGCGGGTTCAAACCCAGTCAGGCACATTACTTTGTGTAATTTATTTCATCACCACTGCTCTCAAAACGGTGAAGGAAAACATCGTGAGGAAACCGGCATGTCCTAGAACCAAAATTTCGAAGACATGTGACATCCACCAATCCGCACAGGGCCCGCGTGGTGGATTATGGCTCGTTCCCTCTCCTAGAGAGGAGGCCTGTGTCCCAGCAGTGGGAACATTAAAAAGGCTGATGATGATGATGACTTTTTGGCATTGAAAAGCATTTGCAGTTATATTTTTATGGATTGTGGTCATATTGAAATAATTCTTTTTTTTTTATTTTGATATAAACTAATGCTTGACTGCAACCCCACCTGACGTTGAACTTGTCAGCTCTTCTGTCACCTCATCATCATCTTCCTGCCCTTGTCCCGTTTTATTTGGGGTCGGCGCAATATGTCTTCTTCTTCCACTCTGTCCTGTCACCCGTCTCGCTATCACTAACTCCTCTTTCTCTCATATCACTTCTCACACAATCCATCCATATTTTCTTTGGTCTCCCTCTCCCTCTCCATCCATCCACATTTATACTCATGGCTTTTTTTGTAACATGCGTTTCATCCCACTAGTCTGCACTATAATTTATAGATATTTGATTATTATCCTAATAATAACCTAAGGTTAATAAACTAAAATTACATTAATATACAAATGATTAATTGGGCATTAAAAAATTCATCCACATCAATACCAACTCTAAAAACACACAAAAAATAATAATAATAGATCTTTTTAATTGGTCTTTAGAACTATGAAAGTTTGAGGACCAATTACCACTTTTGAGGAGGTCCCATTCCATGTTAACCAACAATTTGAGTGTGGAGATCAGCTATTATAATAATAATAATATTCTACAACCATTACACATTACTGTCTAGTCCGAAACTAAGCAGAGCTTGTGTTATGAGTACTAGACAACTGATAAACATACTTATATATTTCTAAATACATACATATTATAGACAAATTACTCCCATACACAGAACAAATGATCATGCTCATCACACAAACACTTGTCCTGGGTGGGAATCAAACCCACAACCTCTGGCATAGCAGTCTGGGTCACTAACCACTAGACTAGAAAGTCAGTCACAAAATTATAGTAGTTACCTACTTAAAACTCAAGTAAGTACTTAGTTTTTATACAAACTAAATACAATTTTCATCAATATAATGTCCATAAACAATGTTAATATTTTTTTTTGGTAAATTAAAGAATATAAACATGGATAAATCTTGCATTTCAACTATTTTTTTTTTATATTTTATAAGAAATAAACAATGTTGCTCTTTTAAAAAAGGAAAATCAAAATTCACAGTATATTTGGTGTCAAGTGAATGGAATGACGAATTCTGCTGATACCTACCAGTAAAACTACAATAGTGTACCATTTAATTAGGTAGGTAGGTCAAATAAAAAAGTTTCTATCAATGTCTATGACCCTACATTTTTCAGTAATTTATCAACAGGCGATGGTAATACCCGTTCATCCCAACTCAGTTATATTACGCATGAAAATACTTAAATAAATTACAGGACAGAGCTCAAAGTACCAAGTAATTACTATAACAACTGAGTTGAAAACCAGTTTTGCAACTTCAAGTACTATTTACCTAACAAATAACAATGGCAAATAATGTTTTAAAACTGCGTCATGATGTAATAAGGCCATAAAAAATGACGAGTGTGATATTAAATACCTTAAACACCATTTAACAGCGGAATTTCCATTAAAAAGATGATACTTCAAGATTGTGTTTCGTGACCAACTAAATCACATCAAGTCAGATGTGATTTCATCAGACATGCAACGATTATATTGTTGATATTTGATTCAAAAACTTACCGGCAGAATGTAATAGACTGTGTCCTCAGTTCACTTGTAACAATTTATTCGTAAAACAACGTGGAAAATTAGGAAAATACCGTTTCACAATACAATAAGAACGCTATTGGAACGTAGACACACAGATTAAAAATGACCCAAAATTGCGGAATGTCTGAAAAGAATTTGTTGACGTTTCTCATTAGTGTTGCAAGGTGAAGAAATTAAACTTAAGATGATTTTTTCTTTCATTGTTGACCTAGATCATAATCATTTTTCAAATTCAATTCAAATGATCTTACTGTAGAGTAATAGAGTTGACAAATGTTATAAAAACTTTCAAATTGGCGGGAGTGAGCGTTTGAGTTCCAAAAATTCTGATAAAAGAGTGGTAAACGGACATGCATTTGATGCTTAAACATTTACGGATACAACAGAGATTTCATATTACATTTATTTAGGATTTATAAGATTTTTGTATTGAATTTAGATTTTATAAATGAGTCTCTAAAAGTCAATTGTACAATATGTTATTTCTCAATGGCAATTATAATTTCAAAATATTTTCAGTCTATGGTTTATTGTACTGACATCCCAAACAAAACGTCAAAATTTTTCGCACGCCATTGTGTGCAGAAGTCACCCATTTTTAAATCACAAAAATCTCAGTTTTACAACAACAAAAATCAAAAGTTAACCGTCAACATAGATTTGTTAATAAGCAATGGGTCTACCAGGTTGTGGAATACCGGAGGGTGACCTCCCCCAGTGCTGGTCCGACGACGTTCGTATGAACGCGCTTTTCGCACCTTTTCGTTTGAAGACTGCTAATCCAGAATCATGGGATATGAAGATGAAATTCTGGTCTGATATGCTGAGACAGTGGTGTAAGAGTCGGAAGGATCCTATAGTTTCTGCTGCGGACGCGAAAACGGCCTTCAGTCGAAAAGGGCGGACGCCTGCATGCTTAGACATCGTGGTCGAAGAAATGTTTCGGTAAGCCCGTGTTTTTTTTTTATAATTCAGAGTCTGTCATCCCGTGTTATTTTTCTATGCGCAATTTTGATCCCGCGTCCCGCTTTTCGAGGCATTTCTATGGACATAGTTAAATGTAAACAAAGACTAAAGTTGTAATGCTAAGTTATGATAATTATTTCTAATTATTATGCTTGTTCTACAAATTCTCAAAGCCTACTTAAACTCTATTCGTAAATGACTCAAATAATCGTGACTATGACTGCATTGTGTTATTGTTCAAGGCTTTAGAAAATTCTATGCTTACAATTCTAGGCAAATTTAAGCAGTGAGAATATCCTTGGCTAAAATCTACTTTAGTGGTTCAGAAGTGGTGACTGGCCGAAAATTAGTTTTCAACCATTTTTAACCAATAATTGATGCTGCTAACCAACTGAAGGTTCAACAATGCTGAATATATAAAACCTGTGAATAAAAATTTGAAGGAATTCAAGACATTTATTATTACACACAATGAGAACACTTTATGAAATGCCCTTTCCAATGATTTGTTATGCTTGTTATTCAAGAGCCATAAAAAAACATAAAGAAATAATTATTATAAATCAATTTTTTAGCTGAAAACTGTTATCGTGTAGATGATGTTTATTGTAATAGAAATTATATTGATTCTTATGTATTACATAATCAACCAATACAACAATATCCTAGAACCAAAGAAGAGAATAGAATAGAATAGCATTTATTTGCAAATATGGGTATACAAAATTAGGTAGTAGTAGGTGTATCAGAGTTCTGCCATATTTCACCATTCGGCATGCAAACATTAATCATAATTATCATTATACAGGGTTACAGGAAAAGTCGTGCTAGATCCGTTAAGGGCGTGGAGTACTCGTCATTTCTGACTTATTTCACCATGAAACACCCTACCCTAAACTTAACCCTTTTCGAGATATTCGACTTTTAATCTTTTTATTGAAAATTGACGATTTTTAGGCTACTAAATTTAATTTTGTTTATTTTGTGTGACTTATTATTATTATTATTCCATTTCTACATGTGTAATAAGATGCTTTAGGACCTCAATCATTAAAATAGTGAATAAGTTAATTCAATACGCCGTAGTAAAAAAGAGAAAGTTAAGAAATTTAAAAAAAATTAGAAAGTTTATTTTTCTCTGAGGGATATCTAAAAAAAATATTATGGCACTTGATCGGCAGATAAGTTATAAAATATCTACGTTTCATCAGCTATCCAACAAGGTATAACAATCTAGGATTTGTATTGTAATTCGTGTAAAAAAAGGATTAGGGATATCACGGGATATTGTTTTGTTTGTTAGTCTGCTTTTGTGCTTCGTACATAGTAGATGTGATATCGATTTGTGACTACTGTGCTTGTTAACCGGACTTCGATTTGTACTTGAGCTACGGAAGTGTTGAAGATGGCGTCGTACACACCTGAGGAATATGCTGATATGCTTATTTGTTACGGATACTGCGGTTGTATATCTGCGCAAGCTCGCAACGAATACATAGCTCGATTCCCCGGTCGTCGTGTGCCGGATGTGGCTGTTTTTGATAGAGTTTATCGGAGACTTCGAGAAACTGGCTCTGTTTTGAGACGAAATACAGACATGGGCAGACCACGAATTAATGACGACGACGAACAGGACAATGAGATAGTGCAGCGCTTTCGAGCGGATCCGACTACTTCTACTAATATTGTTGCCCGTGATCTGGGACTTTCGCAATGGAGAGTATGGTTTACAGTGCATACTGCTGGCCTATACCCGTACCATTACACGCCGGTACACACTATTGAAGAAGGAGACCCCGCGAGAAGGTTGGACTTCTGCAGATTTATGCTAAATGCTGACATAGAAGACCCAGATTTTTTAAGAAATATCTTGTGGACAGATGAATCCAAATTTGATAAAGATGGCATAAGTAATTATCACAACGCGCATTACTGGGCTCCAAAAGAACTTAGGAATCCCAATAAGAAAAGAGTGAAGGGTTCCCAACGAAGATTTAGCGTAAATGTGTGGATGGGTATTATCTCCAATCATTTGATTGGACCTTACTTTCTCCCGGACAATCTAAATGGGGAAAGTTACGAAAATTTTTTGAGAGGAGACTTGAGTGATTTGCTTGATGATCTGCCACTCAACTTGATCAGGGACATGTGGTTCCAACATGATGGCTGCCCTGCACATTTTAGGAGAAGTGTCAGAGACTGGCTGGACACAAATTATCCAAACAAATGGATAGGACGAGGTGGGCCGTTGCCATGGCCAGCTAGAAGTCCGGACCTAACCCCCATGGATTTTCATGTGTGGGGGCGCATGAAAAGCCTTGTCTACAGCGAGTCAAATCCAGTTTCGTCTGTGGAAGAATTAAAAGAAAGGATTGTGGATGCAGCCAATCAAATGAGGACAACATTGACCACTGGAGTAGTGAAGACTGGTCTCCGTCGAAGAATGCGACAGTGTATTAGAAACAGAGGCGGCCATGTTGAACATGAATTGTAACAAAAAGTTGTGTAAAAACCTTATTTAATAAATACTTTGCATTAATTTTAATTTTCTTTTTTTTTGCTAAGTATTAATTTTTTCCTCCACTATCGCCTATGAAACTAAGTTTTTTCAATGCATTTAAATGAAACCCTAGATTGTTATACCTTGTTGGATAGCTGATGAAACGTAGATATTTTATAACTTATCTGCCGATCAAGTGCCATAAAATTTTTTTTAGATATCCCTCAGAGAAAAATAAACTTTCTATTTTTTTTTTAATTTCTTAACTTTCTCTTTTTTACTACGGCGTATTGAATTAACTTATTCACTATTTTTATGATTGAGGTCCTAAAGCATCTTATTATACATGTAGAAATGGGATAATAATAATAATAAGTCACACAAAATAAACAAAATTAAATTTAGTAGCCTAAAAGTCGTCAATTTTCAATAAAAAGATTAAAAGTCGAATATCTCGAAAAGGGTTAAGTTTAGGGTAGGGTGTTTCATGGTGAAATAAGTCAGAAATGACGAGTACTCCACGCCCTTAACGGATCTAGCACGACTTTTCCTGTAACCCTGTATAAAATTGTAACAAAATTATAAATTCTTATACATTAAATTAGTCAAATAAAAGTAATTCTCATTAAATAAAATAATAAAATTCACCAAAAATATCAACTTAATTATTACATTATATAAAAAAAAAATTCAAAGAAATGTGACATCCACCAACAGCACACAACAATTACAGCTTATTCCCTCTCCTAGAGAGGAATTCTAATTCCCTAGAGTAGGAACTAAGACTAAGACAAAGGTGTGAATTCCTACAGCCACAGAGAATAACATAACATATTTTTTTTATTTTATATTTCTTTTCCACAATGGTGTCTTATAAACCAACATTATGTTTAGTTGACATAAATATTCCTTTGTGGGAGAATGGCATCTTGTGAGTATATGGCGTTGGGAACTGGAATAATAACCATGAGTGATAAAATCAAGTACTTATTATATTTGCTGTAAAAACACAAATCAATATTTATAAAAATCAATGCCACTTTGTTGTAATTTTATAACTCAAGAACGGGTTCACCTATCCAAACCAAATGTTTTTAGGCTTTGTTCCGACTATTTAGTAGATGGTTTATGTGAATTTTTTACAAATCTGAAAAGCTGTTTCTACATTTATCACATTTTTGTTGCCAGGAGCGAAGCTGTGGGGAAAAGCTAGATTTATTCATAAGAGGAAATACACTAAATATTGTGAAATAGACTCATTTTATAGTTTTCATTTGTTATAATAACACAAATTGTTTTTGAAAGAGGAAATACACTAAATATTGTGAAAGACACATTTTATAGTTTTATATTGGTTTTAAAAACTTAAATTATCCTTGTAACAGGAAATACAAAAAATATTGTGAAAGACACGCATTTTATATTTTTACATTTGTTGTAAAAACACAAATTATCTTTGTAAGAAAAATACACACAATATTGCGAAGACACTTCTTTTCTAACATAAATTCAAACAGTTTATTTAGGATTCTTTAAAAACGAGAGTTGTCTCAATCATGTTACATACAATTATAATAGACTTTTTATGAAAAACAATTAAACCTTTTGAATACCATAATTAGAGACATAATAAAAAGACAATAGGTAAGGTAGGATAAATATGTTAGGACTTTATACAGGAATTAATTTATTTGTTTGATATTTGAATGATGAAGCCATTTAACCAATTTCGGCCACAGCAACCGCATTCCTTTGCTTCTCATACCGGCTGTGAGCTCCCAATGTGCTGTTCTATCATGTAGTGTCCTCATGTAAGTTGCATATCTAACCTTAGTGGGCCGAATAACTCCTAGCACAGAGTGAACATGTCAGAACACAATCAACAGTGTTCTTCTTCTTCTTTTCGTGTTGATTTAACTCAAAATTTGTCCGACTAATATTTAGCCACCTGGACACCTCTTTCGTTGGCCTCGTACAAATCATTAAAGGTGCAGGTGGTAGTGCACGCTGAGCAGGAAAGGAGGTGACGCATATCCTGTGAAGGAGCTCTACACTGGTACTGTACCTGCGATGGGTCAAGGAAACCCCATTTGGTCAGATTATCTCTGCAGCGACCAACTTGAAACCGCACTCGGTTCAGGGATTTCCAGATTGGCTACAGCACTTCGTCTGCCGAGATAATGAAGTTGGGAGGACTGGGATATCGTTCCCTCCACCGTTCGCGTCTCTGATCCGACCCGCTACTCTCTGAAGACCTCGTAAATCTTAAAAAAACTTTTACGACTCTTTAAGCGCGCAAGTTGGAGTTTATGCCCGTAAATTGACAGTGTTATAAATTATAGTTCTTTGATATTTAATTCTTATATAAATGTTATAAAATCTCAGTCATAAACAGTTATTTTAATAAGGAATAATAAAACCAGAAAGGCAGTAAATTCAAAGAGTTATTAGCATAAATTAATCTACTAATATGTCAAGGTTGAAAAGCTGTTATAGATTTTTTTATCTTTTGTGTGTGTAGGATACAGATTACTGGTTTTACTATAACATTATCAGCTGTTTCTGGTTTGGGGAAAACCAAACGATTTGCTGTCTGAAATAAAAATGAGGTGTAGGCTTTTAAACCTGTGTGAACTTGGCACCCGACTTTGGAAAAATTGGTTTTTTCAATGGTTTTTCGAAAGATTTCGATTAGTAGTGGATAGTAGTAAAGCTATTTTCGTTAGTAGTAATACCGAAAAAATAGAAAAAAATAGTTAAAAAATGTCATCCCCCGAAATTCAAAAAATTAGTTTTTTCTGGCTGTTTCTCATAGATGAACGTTAGTAGTGGATTGTAGTGCAATTTTTTTCGTTTGTAGTAAAATAGAAAAAAAAAACAAAAAAATCGTTTCGGAGTATTTTTTGAAAACGATTTTTATGACCTAAATACTGTTTCAAGGCATATACGATTAGTACTAACGGTAAATTCGACTGAGGGTGGTTCGTAGAAGTTAGTTCTGGGAGAATTTTTCATAGTAGTTGAAAAAAAGTTGATTAAAAGCACTTAAGTTGAGTCAAACTTGTTTCAGAGCGATATTTACTGAATATAGTCTGTTTGAAGAAAAATACGACTACTACAAACGTTAGAAATGATTAAAAAGGGTTTGTAGAGATTAGTAGTAAAAAAAATTTCAATAGTAGTAAAGATACATGTCGATTGAAAGCACTTGAGATGAGTCAAACTTGTTTCGGAGCGATATTCACTCGAAAAAGTATGTTTGAAGATAAATACGACTACTACGAACGATAGAAATGATGGGAAAGGGTTCGTAGAAGTTAGTAGTAAAAGAATTTTTGATAGTAGTGAAGATACATGTTGACTAGAAGCACTTGAAATGAGTCAAACTTCTTTCGGAGCGATATTTATTGGATAAAATCTGTTTGATGATAAATACGACTACTACAAACGATAGAAATGATCAAAAAGGGTTCGTAGAGGTTAGTAGTGAAAGAATTATCGATAGTAGTAAAGAAACATATCGATTAGAAGCACTTGAGACGAGTCAAACTCGTTTCGGAGCGATATTTGCTGGATAAAATCTCTGTGAAGATCAATACGACTACTACAAACGTTAGAAATAATTAAAAAGGGCTCGTAGAGGTTAGTAGTAAAAGAATTATTGATAGTAGTGAAGATACATGTTGACTAGAAGCACTTGAGATGAGTCAAACTTCTTTCGGAGCGATATTTATTGGATAAAATCTGTTTGATGATAAATACGACTACTACAAACGCAACAAGTTTGACTCATCTCAAGTGCTTTCAATCGACATGTATCTTTACTACTATCGAAAATTCTTCCACTACTAACCTCTACGAACCC
Organism: Mythimna loreyi; assembly: GCA_029852875.1. NCBI lineage: Eukaryota > Metazoa > Arthropoda > Insecta > Lepidoptera > Noctuidae > Mythimna > Mythimna loreyi. The sequence goes on along the minus strand of CM056807.1, from coordinate 9,816,723 downwards.
TTTTTGATCATTTCTAACGTTTGTAGTAGTCGTATTGATCTTCACAGAGATTTTATCCAGCAAATATCGCTCCGAAACGAGTTTGACTCGTCTCAAGTGCTTCTAATCGATATGTTTCTTTACTACTATCGATAATTCTTTCACTACTAACCTCTACGAACCCTTTTTGATCATTTCTAACGTTTGTAGTAGTCGTATTTATCATCAAACAGATTTTATCCAATAAATATCGCTCCGAAAGAAGTTTGACTCATCACAAGTGCTTCTAGTCAACATGTATCTTCACTACTATCAAAAATTCTTTTACTACTAACCTCTACGAGCCCTTTTTAATTATTTCTTACGTTTGTAGTAGTCGTATTGATCTTCACAGAGATTTTATCCAGGAAATATCGCTCCGAAACAAGTTTGGCTCATCTCAAGTGCTTTCAATCGACATGTATCTTTACTACTATCGAAAATTCTTCCACTACTAACCTCTACGAACCCTTTTCAACGAATTCTAACGTTTGTAGTAGTTGTATTTATCTTTAAACAGATTTTATCCAGTAAATATCGCTCCGAAACAAGTTTGACTCGTCTCAAGTGCTTATTATCGATATGTTTCTTTACTACTATCGAAAATTCTTTCACTACTAACCTCTACGAACCCTTTTTGATCATTTCTAACGTTTGTAGTAGTCGTATTTATCATCAAACAGATTTTATCCAATAAATATCGCTCCGAAAGAAGTTTGACTCATCTCAAGTGCTTTTAGTCAATATGTATCTTCACTACTATCAAAAGTTCTTTTACTACTAACCTCTACGAGCCTTTTTTAATAATTTCTAACGTTTGTAGTAGTCGTATTGATCTTCACAGAGATTTTATCCAGCAAATATCGCTCCGAAACGAGTTTGACTCGTCTCAAGTGCTTCTAATCGATATGTTTCTTTACTACTATCGAAAATTCTTTCACTACCAACCTCTACGCACCCTTTTTGATCATTTCTAACGTTTGTAGTAGTCGTATTTATCATCAAACAGATTTTATCCAATAAATATCGCTCCGAAAGAAGTTTGACTCATCTCAAGTGCTTCTAGTCAACATGTATCTTCACTACTATCAAAAATTCTTTTACTACTAACCTCTACGAGCCCTTTTTAATTATTTCTAACGTTTGTAGTAGTCGTATTGATCTTCACAGAGATTTTATCCAGCAAATATCGCTCCGAAACGAGTTTGACTCGTCTCAAGTGCTTCTAATCGATATGTTTCTTTACTACTATCGATAATTCTTTCACTACTAACCTCTACGAACCCTTTTTAATCATTTCTAACGTTTGTAGTAGTCGTATTTTTCTTCAAACAGACTATATTCAGTAAATATCGCTCTGAAACAAGTTTGACTCAACTTAAGTGCTTTTAATCAACTTTTTTTCAACTACTATGAAAAATTCTCCCAGAACTAACTTCTACGAACCACCCTCAGTCGAATTTACCGTTAGTACTAATCGTATATGCCTTGAAACAGTATTTAGGTCATAAAAACCGTTTTCAAAAAATACTCCGAAACGATTTTTTTTGTTTTTTTTTTTCTATTTTACTACAAACGAAAAAAATTGCACTACAATCCACTACTAACGTTCATCTATGAGAAACAGCCGGAAAAAACTAATTTTTTGAATTTCGGGGGATGACATTTTTTAACTATTTTTTTCTATTTTTTCGGTATTACTACGAACGAAAATAGCTTTACTACTATCCACTACTAATCGAAATCTTTCGAAAAACCATTGAAAAAACCAATTTTTCCAAAGTCGGGTGCCAAGTTCACACAGGTGGCTTTTAAAACAAAAATACTGGGCTAATGCGTGTCGGACTTGGAAACTGAGGGTTCTATTTTGTCTTTTCTTTAAATTTTTACTTCACAAATCGAGTCTCAAAGATTCTTCAGAATTGAAAAAAAAAATAGTGACGTAATCATCAATTTTTGGATTTTAGATTTATTCCTATATTTGTACTATAAGGCCTTGCTTCATGCAAAATTCCAGGGTTCTAGGTCAACGGGTAGATAGTACCTGTGTATTTTAATTCCTTTGAGGAGCGAAATGTACGTGTTTGGCGACGTAAAAAGCTGTATCTTTTTTTTTCCGCGTTTTTTTTTTAAATATTTGATAGGCTCGCGTTAGACCACAATCTCTCCTAATGGTAAGCGATGATGTGGCCGACGATGGAGCACGCTTGCCTAGCCTATTCACACTTGACTTAAAGACCCCTTTTACGGCTTCAAGGGACTGCATACCTAACGTGACCATACGTCCCGCTTTAATAATAATAATTTATTTATTAAAAGACAACATTTGGTCCACAATAAATGTTAGTAGTTGGTACTTATTTCTATATTAGTAAAGAGATTTCAAATTGGTATTACAAGATTAGGCAAAAACACTAAATTATCACAGAGTATTGAATTTTTAATAAATTTTATGACATTTCTTTTTTAATTTGTGACAAATTAAAAAAGAAATGTCATAAAAATAAATAAACTGGATAATAAATTATAATGTCAGAAATTAATTGTCGCTTTGGGTGGTACTGTCCCGCTTTCAGACTCTCTGTCCGTCTGTCCCCCGCAAGAGAAAAAATGTCCCGCTTTAGCTTAAAGCTATCGTTTTTAAATGTTGTATGTCCGCCTACAAATACAAAAATACGACTTAGAAGTCACCCCACTACTTAACTGTTTTGTGTTTAGTGCTTTGATTTGTGTTATTCAATCTTCTATAAGCTAGTAAAACTCCCAAAAATTTGTTTTATTTTATAATTCCGCAGGTTTTTTTTTAGAACTATTCCTCAGTTGTCCCGCTCTGGCACAGAAAATAAATGGTCACGTTATGCATACCTGAAAATATGGTTGAAATTTTAACTTGAAATGGGTCTTTACCGACAAATAGCTTGACCAGAGTTCTAAGTATGAGGTTCAAAATTCATTCAACCCTATATCTTTACGCGTTCTCGAGCTCATGACAGACAGGAAGTACAGACAATAAAATGATGCTAACCGGGGTCTCATTTTTCCTTTTGAGGTACCGGAACCCTAAAAACACAAAGAAATTGCTTTACCCACCAACCTCTCAATTCTTCCCAACAGCAACGGCGACCTGAGTCCTCTGTCAAAGTACCAGCAAATTCTCCACAACGGGCCCGAAGGCTGGGTCAAATGGGGCGCCCGGCTAGCCTTCAGACCTGCGGCCTTCGCCCTTACTGCGGTGGCTTCGTTCATGCCCACCAGGCAGGCCCTGGATAATGATGGACTGCCGAAAGCCAGCATTGAGTCTACGCAGCGGTTTGTGCTGGAGTCTGCTGTTAAAGTAAGTTGAATTGTATTTTTGTTGCATTATTTAATACTAGCTTTTGCCCGCGGCTTCGCCCGCGTGGTATTGGGGTTGGGGTTTCCGGGATAAAAAGTAGCCTATGTCTTATTCTAGAGTGTATCCTATGCCTGTGCTAAATTTCATCTAGATCTGTCTAGCTGTTTTGTCGTGATTGAGTAATAAATATCTAAATATCGTAACTTTCGCATTTATAATATTAATAAGATTCTTTATCATATTTGTGGAGGGTTTTTATATCCGAGATAACTGGAAAGAATAGGGGAAGGCTTTTGCCCAGCAGTGGGTATATTAAATACTTATCATCCCGTGGAGGGTCGATCATAAAACACTATCGATTTGTAGAGATAAAATAAAAAAATCAATAACTTTTTTAAACTCGAATTTACGCTTGTATGAAATTATGTCAGCTGAGCAGGTCAATGAGCTGTAGGTAGTTAGTAAGTAACGACCGACAACTACCGGCAGTTCAGTGACTTGCTCAGCCGACGTTTACTTACAGAAATCAATTAAAAAAAAAAGATTTTTTTATAATTTTATCTTTAATTACTAATCGATAGTGTTTCATGTACCGGATCGACCCTCCACGGGAATAAAACGAACATAATTTAGACTTATATAGATAGGCAGTACAACATGCCGGGGAAAATCCTTTCCTGGGCCAAGTGGTCTCTTTCTAGGTGAAGCAAAATAAAAATGCCTGAGAGGAGAAAGATTGAAGGAGTAGAGGAAGGTCTTTGCTCAGGAGGGTAGGAGGTAATAGGACCTGGTAACAAAATAACGCTGTTTACATAACATGGTTGCGCAGTGGCTAGCTTACAAGTTATAAACGTTGATGAAAAAAAATGCACCAAGTCCGCATAAAACTGGCGAAAGCTCAGCACACGCACAGTGCGACGAATCCACAGCACTGGTTTTCAACGTGGACTGGTGACAGCGCTGGTTTCCAGCGTGGGTCGGTGAAGATAGATAGATTAAACTTTATTGTAGGTACACCAAAAAGTTACAGAACTTATACAGAAACTTAAATCTATGGGTACAATGGACCCTGCAGAAGGGTCGAAGCCAATCAGGGCCTCGGGTTTGCGTCTGAAAAGGAAGGCTCTGGCCCTGGTATGTATGGCGATGTAGGAACGGGGTAGGTTGTTTAGTCAGTAAGAGTCTGACACTTGTTTTCCGCTCCGCCTAAGAGCGGGACTCGTCATTGGATGATTTTTACCTACCATAAAAAAAAATCTATGGGTACAAAGGCGGTCACCTACCAGACAACCTTAGGATGGATCGATGGATGAATATATTGAAACAAAGTCAATTTCTTGGTATTTTACATGGCAAATACGTTGATCCATTTGGCATAGTGCGAAAAAAATTGATTACTGCGCCTGAAATCGATTTTTTCGACCGTGTTGATGGTTTAATTTGTGAGACGATCTTCGGGTTTCATTCGATGTGGGGGGGGCTGCGCGGAACTAAAGCAAATTGTTCCAACTTATTTCCCGCGTACACGATACATGAGTGAAATTGACTGTGGGGCAACGTAAAAAGAGAGCTAATCTTACTAATATTATAAATGCGAAATTTACGATGTTTGGATGTTTGTTACTCAATCATGCCAAAACGGCTGGACGGATCTGGATGAAATTTGGCACAAGCATAGGATACACTCTGGAATAGGACATAGTCTACTTTTTATCCCGGAAACCCCAAACTCAACCCCAATACCACGCGGGCGAAGCCGCGGGCAAAAGCTAGTCTTAGTTTTATATTAAACTAAATTTCCTTTCAGGAACAAGCCACAGAACTCCTGCAGAACTACCCGCCTGGAGTGGAACGCATGGGCACCATCGAGGAACTGCTCCGCAACTGCGAGTGGACGCAGGGACGCGAGACCTTCGAGCTGCTGCTCGGCTACCTGGTCTGTGTAGGGCAGGCCGTCAAGAAGGGCGACGTCGTCAAGCTAGGTATAATAATAAAATATAATATTCCACAACGTCCTCTAGTACCAAGTTAAGACGAGCTTGTATTATGACTACTAGTCAACCAGTATACACCGTGAAATGATCGTTTAAATCCCTTGGAGGGTTGATTTGCTACATGAAATACAATCAATTTGTAAAGTTAAAATAAAATGTGCGTTTTTTTTTGCGACATAATCGTCCGTATCTTTTTTTCCGTTAACATAGAAGATAGATTACACAGCTTCAAGGGACGGCAGAATTAAGAATATGGTTTAAATTCCAACTCGATACCTCAATGCATTCCCCAGATAAAGGGTCTTGACAGGCAGACAGATGGACAACAAAGTGATTCTATGAGGGATCCGATTTTTCTTTTTGAGGAATGAAACCTCGGCTAGTTACCTTGCCGGACTATGGAATTGAAGAGTTGCTTACTGCGGTCTTCCCGTCCGTTTATAATTTAGGTGTCTTCAAGGCACAGGTTCTTAATAAACTAGTACGCTTCACCATCAACGATTGCATCACTGCTTACCATCAGGTAGGATCGCAGTCAAGCACGACTTTATATAATTAAAAATATAAAATCTTTAGATAATCGCAAATTATAACGCATTTATCTTTTCCACAGCCGAACCCGACAAGAAAGCGTCTCCCGTGACGGAATCAGACGAAGCCCTGGTAAAGCTGATGTGTGCGGAGACCCGGCTCGAGGGCGAAGCACTGCGGCTCGCGAGGGACGTCGCCACCGCACAGGCTGATGCGAAGGCCGCGCTCAATGTGGGGAATAAACTGGCGGTGAGTATCCTCGAACGCTACTTAAGTAAAATCGACAGAATGGCTCATGAAGGACAGCCTATAGCAGCTCAAGATGGCTGTTGCCTATGGCCCATACCGGCCGTCCAATATGCTCCTTTATGTATGTCCAATATGCTCCTCAATATGTCCAATGGCTCATGATGAACTTCCACCAAGGCCCATGACGCGCTTCCAATATGGCCCATGGTGCCTATCCACTATAGTGTAGTATAAGCCCATGGCTGTCTTCACGATGCCCTCGTAAAGCTGATGTGGGTGAAGCGCTGCGCCTGGCAAGAGACGTCGCCACCGCACAGGCTGATGCGAAGGCCTCGCTCAATGTGGGGAATAAGCTGGCGGTGAGTATCCTTGTATGTTAGTAAAGTAATGCTGATGGAAGGTCTAAAGTGACTAAGGCTCATTATGATCCTTGCTGGTCTTCCACTAAGGAACATGATTGTCGTCCACTTTGCAGTATTATGGCTGTCCACTATGGATCATAATTGCCATCCACGATGGTCCATGGTGGCTTGGTGGCTGTCCACTACGACTCCTGGTAATTTTTCACCATTTAAATAACTTTTTTTTTGTTGCTGGGCGTTAAATCAGTTCACGTAGCTGGTTCAGTTTGTAGTAGAAAGTAATTTTATCTATATTTCTTTAGATAAAATTCTTTCAGGTCTGACCTATTATTTAGAGGATATGGATGTCGTGATGGTCCGCTGGTAAAAAGACCCGCTTCATTCGTTTGCGGGTTCGAAACCTGGCAAGTACGAATTCGACTTTTTCAAACTTCCTTATGTACTTTTTAAATGAAGTCCAGGGGCCTTACTATGATGTGTTAAGTTGACAGTCGTATGACCAAAAACCACCCACTATATACCCTAAATAGCTCTACCCCATTTACAATTCAGTTTAGGTCGTCAAATAGATTGCTTTATAAGCTCGTGGTATGGCCTCTGTTCCCATGAGCGAACGCCAATTTTCGTCATATATCATCATAATCAAATTAATATTTTTATCTATATATATAAAAATCAATTGCTGTTCGTTAGTCTCGCTAAAACTTGAGAACGGCTGAACGGATTTATCTTATCTTGGTCTTGAATTATTCGTGGAGGTCTAGGGAAGGTTTAAAAGGTGAGAAAAATTCGAATAGTAGGGTAGAGTAGGGTAGAGTAGGGTAGAGTAGAATAATCTGTTGCCGGGAGCGAAGCCGCGGGCAAAAGCTAGTAACATATAAAAATATAGTACTAATAATTCTTTTTTTATGGTAAAACATGTTAAAAATTATGAAAGGCCAAAGTTCATACAAAATGCAGATTTTCAATAGAACCACAGAGATATCTGTATTTATAACTTAATGAAAAATTAGTAATTACGTCGTATGTAACGTAATAACGTCATAATCGCTTAAGAGCCGTTGTATGAAAATGTATCTTGGGTTGGTCGCTCTTAAGATCACTTTTATACTCTGTTCAAAATATCATTAGCCTTTCAATCGATTTTCAGTTTTATTACGTTGGTGGAATGACAAATGGCGGCTGCAGTACATAGTCGGTTTTAACGACTTTTTTTACCATCACACAACACCGTCTAGTCTCAAGCCTGTACTATATATTCCGTTGTGTGATAGCTGTAGCAGCAGAGCTTGTGTTATGGGTACTAGACAACTGATAAACATACTTATATATTTATACATACATATTATAGATAAATTACACCCAGACACAGAACAAATGTGCTTTTATTGCCATCCTTATGTCTACGGAATAGACGTTAAAATCGGTTGAACAGACAGTAGAAAAGGTTTCTTTAAATGTCTGATTTTAACACGAATAGAGTATATGTAATATTTTTTTCTTTCTTTCTTTATTCATTCCGTTTAATTTTAACCCTATCTCTCTTGTACAGGCAAAGAACCATCTCCGCCGTAAACACAAGACCGCGCAACGTCTGGACCGTTGCAGCAACGCTCTGGAAAACGTGCGTCAGTTGCTGCAACAGATGCGGGAGGTTCACGTCAACGTGGCGATTGTGGATACTTACAGGTAAGATGGATCAAGGAGTTGTCAGCAAACCGTAGGGGCCCTACAGGGTCGAAGCCTCCCGGAGCTGAGGGTTGGTGCGAAAGCGTTACACCGGGGCTCTGGGAGTAAGACAAGGAAGGTACGGGGGTAGATTCTTTAGTCATTAAGAGTCTGACACTGTTTCCCGCTCCGCCCAAGGGTGGGATTCGTCATTCGATGATTTTACCTATCATAAACGTAACGGCCCCGACTTACGAGTTGTAGGCCGCTGATTCAAAAACTAAGAGTCAATTTAATAATAGCTTTGTTTGGTTTCAGAACAAGCTCTGACGCGATGAAACGCAACCTCAAGGAGAACGGTTTGGAAGAAGACGCTGTTCACGATACCATGGATGATTTGAAGGAGGTCAGTATACTAATGCGAAATACGCGACCGAAGTAGTCCAGTACCAGTATAATATTAGTAGAACAAATCACTGCAAACATATCAAATCAATCTTTTGCGACCGCTTTGCTTCGATCGTAACCACTTCGCACACACGTATGGTCGGAGTTACCACCGCATCGCGTTGTCTTCGCATTGAACTTTACGTAGAGCTGATTTATACTTACAAAACTTGGAAATATTGCAAGTGCTGTGCAGACCTTTAAGTGGCAAATTCACTCTAGAGTTTGTTTGATATTGTACCCCTAAAATGTTAGTACATTTTAGGGGTACAATACCAACGACTTATTCACTAGTGTGAATAAGTCGTTGGAGTGCCCTAATTAAATAAATAAATTTCTCAGGTAATGGATCAGTATGGTGAGGTAGAGAAAGCTCTGGGCACCAACATAGACGACTATGATGCAGCGGAACTGGAGGAGGAGTTGCAGGAGCTGCTGGCGGGACCCAACGCGCCCGGTGGAGGCACCCCGGGGAAGGAGGAGCGGAAAGAAGGTCAGTACCAATACTCCAGAGGTTTTGAGAAAATATGGCTCCACCTTGGTTGAACATCCAACCATTGTATTGTATCAAAGGGTTGAAGCCTACTGGGGCCCAAGGTCTCTTTTTGAAAGGTAGGCTTGGCCCCAGTGCGAAGGGCAAGGAAGGAACGGGGTGGGGTGTTTAGTCAGTAAGAGTCTGACACTGTTTCCAGCTCCGCCCAAGAGCGGGATTCGTCATAGGATGGATTTTTGACTATTTACTTTTTTTGACTTTTGGCGATTTTTACCTACCGTAAAAACAAAATGTAATTTACTTATTTCAGGTACAAAACTCCCCTCCCCACCATCATCGAACCCCCGTCGGAAGATCTCGGAGCGTGACTTTGTGTTCGACGGAGAGGAACGGATGCTGGCCGAGCTCAACGAGCTCGCCTCCACCACCTACAGCGACGACGACGCCCCGCGCAGCAAGGAGCGACAGAAGATCGCCGTCGCTGAAGAGGCCACTGGTGAGTCGGCATCAGGGGATTTAGTTGGGAAAAGTCTGATATAGCCCACTCATTAGGAGGCAATTATTAGTACCAATGCATATAATAATTGTATGCCCTGGTATTTCTAATTGTTCTCTCGAGGGTTTTCAAGTCCTCATTTTAATCATTACGGGAGAACTTATTTGATATCATCATCATCTATGGGCACATAAGAACTGAACATCAGCGCTGTGGCTCTGTTTCACACATGAGCCCCAGCTTTTTGCTGAGGACCGGCCGTTTTGTGCGGGTGTGTCGCATATTTTTTGTAGTTGTTTTTGTTATTATTTATTTTTATGTATGCGCCATACTTATGCACAAATAAACTTTTTTTCTTTCTTTCTTTTCTTTTCTTTCTAACTAAAAGTAAAACCTGAAAGTTCTCCGCGCGATTCGAACATATAAGAACAGCCCGAAATCAACTTTCGGGCAGTAACCCATCAGACGTAACACCTGTCTGGTCCCACATACATAAGGGAGGTTCCCTTTTCAGCATGTATGGTATGTCACATACCATACATGCTGAAGAGGGAGAATGTGACCATTTATTTTCTGTGCCAGAGCGGGACAACTGATGAATAGTTCTAAAAAAAAACCTGCGGAATTATAAAATAAAACAAAGTTTTGGGAGTTTTACAAGTTTATAGAAGATTAAATAACACAAATCAAAGCACTAAACTCAAAACAGTTAAGTAGTGGGGTGACTTCTTAGTCGTATTTTTGTCTCGGCCGCCGCACGATTCGCACTGTGTCAAAAAACGATAGATGTATTTTAAAGCTAAAGCGGGACATTTTTGCTCTTGCGAGGGACAGCGGGACAGACAGTCTGAAAGCGAGACAGTCCATCCTAAAGCGGGACGTATGGTCACGTAAAGTCCCACATATGGTATGTGGGACTTTACTCTCTGTTCCGCATTCCGCCAAAATTGGAATCACTTACCCTTATAGCTAGTGCGTGAATTAGGATCGCTCAATGAAAGTAGCGGTGCCATTCGGCACATATTTACACAAAGTGTACACATGTTAAAAACACAAAGTTAAAAAAAAAAACAAAGTACAGAGTACGCTTTGCGTGCCCGCACCGAAAGGATGACCACCTCAGGATTTGCTGGGCTTGGAACCATACTCTTATTGACGACTAGCTTTTGTCAGCGGCTTCGCCCGCGTACATAAAATATAGCCTATGTCACTCAGGAGTAAAGCAGCTTTCTATAGTTGCTAAATTTTTTCCAATCAGACCAGTAGTTCCAGAGATTACCTCCTACAAACAAAAAAAAACAAACTTTACATCTTTATTATATTAGTATAGATTATATTAGTGTAGATTATATTAGTGTAGATTATATTAGTGTAGATATAAACGTGGAGAAAGCTCCTCTTAATTTTATCCACAAATATTTTTCTTCCACAGTTCCTTCAGCAAAAGCACCTTCCACCCCCAAGTCTTCGAAGCCCAAAGCGTCGAAGCCGTGGTACCCGCCCACGGGAGAATGCCTCCGCGGCCAGCTGTGGTCTACCAGCAACAAGCAGTGTACTCTCACCGACATCGCGGGAGGGTTCGGAGAGTTGCGGCAGGATGAGAGGTTGCACCCAGGTGAGAGAATTGTCATAACAGGCTTAGCCAAGTTGATATGGATTGGATTTGTTTGCTGATGAATGGAAGACGATATTATTAGAAAGCGTACGATTCTGTGAGAAGACAGAGTGAAAGGGTTAATTAATTTAATTTAGTGTTAATGGCTTTTTTTGCTGTACTAAATAATAATAAATAAATAAATATAAGAGAATTCCCATACCCTGTACGTATGTTGTGTCACAAGTACTATGCGTTCCAAATAACAATGGGAAAGTCAATAACTTTGATCTGTCAAATTTAGAGCGAAAAGCACGGTTTGCAAAAAAATATATTTGCAAATCGATAAAGAGTTTTTTGCTTTTTTTATTACTAAGTCTTAGTTAATTCTTGGTGAAGTAAAAACGTTGTTGTTTAATATAAATTAGCTAAATATATTACAAACTGTAGGGGCCATTCAGGGTCGAAGCCTTCTAGAGCTGCCGGTTTGTGTGAAACTGTTACCGCGGCTCTGGAAATGAGGCAAGGAAGGTACGGGGTAGGTTTTTTAGTCAGTAAGAGTCTGACACTGGTCTCCCGCTCCGCCCAAGAGCGGGTTTCGTCATTCGATCATTTTCACCTACCATAAAAAAAGCAAATATATCAAGTCATAAATAGTTTAAAAGAAAACTATTCTCTGTCTTATTTTCATTGTTAGCAACAATTCGCCTTTTTCTTCTATTTACCACTACTCAGGCACATCACACAGTGACACAGATGTAAACAAAACTGAAGAACTGGATTCTGATTAAACTTTTTTCGTTCACAGTTCGTAAATTTGGGCGAACAAAACAGGACATATTTTAAATTGAATTTCATTTTAAAATATGTCCATGTTTAAGGTTGTCTGGTAGATATCGCTGTCAGCGATAAGACCGCCTTTGTACCCATTCATGTAAGTTTCTGTGAAATTGTTACTTTTTGGTGTACAATAAAGTATTATTCTACTCTATGTCCTGTTTTGTTCACCCAAATATTTCAATTTGACAGTACCTACGATTTTACGTCACAACATGGCTATAGATCCTATTCTCATTTGGAATCTGTTGTATATGAAAATTAAAAATAATATCTCATTTATATGTTTAATGTACTGTTTTTTTTTTTTTTTTTGTAAGAGCAATCCAGTAAAGATCTCTGAAAATCTGCTATTTTACGTGGACTTTGACTTTATGTAGAGCAATGATTCCCAAAGTGGTCCAGGTGGACCCCCAGGGGTCCACGGGAGACTTGCTGGGGGTCTACGTAGGCGTAAATAAAAAATGGGGGTCCATAAGATGTTAATGGGGGTCCACAAAAATTTATCTGCTTTTGATAGTAAAGAGCAAAAATGTAAGCATAGTTTTTATAAGGGCCTACCTACATTTTTATAAGTACCTAACTAAACAGATAATATTTTAATAAGGCAAGTGACTGTTACTTGTCCGAACTTACGTATTCGATATTACGTACAATTTCATGTACAGACTTGCAAAGCTCTATCCGCCCGAAAATGCTTAGTGCTTGTTCAGTCTTCAACTTGATCACCACTATAAATACTTGATGCCAAAGGCAAATTGATTCATTTGTTTTTATTTTCTGGCGACTTTAAGAATGTGGTAGATATGTAGCAACAGGGGGTCCACTGAAACCAGTAAAATTTTGAAAGTGGTCCACGCGTAAAGTAAGTTTGGGAACTACTGATGTAGAGTAACAAAAATAGATTTATTTTAGATTAGAGTAAACTGTACAAATAATTAGATATCTAACCTTAAAACTACATAACCCTAATTAACTTAACTAAAAATACCTAATCTAATAAAGCGTCAAAAAACTCTTCCGCATCGCTGTCGACCGATAAAGTGCCCAAAAGGCTGGCAGCATTGCCACGCTGTATGGCAATGCTTATTCTTATTCTTATATGTACTGATTACTTTAACCACATCAAAAAATTTAACCATTTTAACATTTCCGAAAAAATAGCATTTACATTTCTGTAATCATTTATTTGGTTTGACACTAGTACTGGTACGGAGCCACATACATATTTGGGCAATCTGTTTTGACAACCGTTAACGCTTTTAGAAAACGAATTAAATATTATTTGTTTTATTTTAAACTCTTGATTTCTGAGCGAAATTCAAATTAAAGTTAGTTATTCAAGTGTGTTGCATTTTTTATGGAAACTTCCTCGCGATCGAAGTTGCTGGAAAAATTATGCTATTAGAATAGATAAGTATCATGATTCAGACAACACTTGAAATTGCCCACTTGATTACTCGGAAACATACAATGATGAGACATACATGCAATTAATCAAACTTATGCAAGTAATTAATCATCAATATACACTTATCATTTAGTGTATGCAGTGCAAAATTTATTGTCAATCAGACATAGTATATTTTTTTACAGTTTTCAACTATAAATGTGTAGTTTTATAGTGAAATTGTTTCGTTAAAAAGTGTTAAAAGTGAAATTATCGACGTTATAACTGTATATTTTCAACATTTCAACCATATATTTAGAAAAAAAATCACAACTTTGAAACTAAATATGATATGTCCCAACGTGACGCTGGCAGAATAGTCGAAACCGGCTCATAATATAAAAAAAAAAAATGATATGCAACATCGACGGCTTTTTATGCTGTATATTTTAAAATACAAATAATCCTTGGGACTTTATTTGATTCAGATACAAAATATTGCATTGATATAACTTAGACTAACAGTTTTTAAATAAAAAAGCTATATCCAAAAATGGTTTTTATAAAACACTGTGCTTTGGACTAAAAAAGACAACACTGTGGCAGGTGTGCACAATAAATAAATAACATATATTATACCGTACACGTATTTTACCGTTAACAATGGCAGAAAATCACCAAGACAGCTACAAAAATAACTTATGTCCGATCTGCCCGGGAAAGTGTAAACTACAGTTCCATCAAGAAATTGACAAAGAAATAATAATGAAAATGCAACCACATACTAGTTATGTGTCTTACGATCCTATGGCGTGTAAATGGGGGGTTGTAATCCAAAATGTTGAAGAAACAACCCCTAATAAGAACTCACGTTCGAAAAATACGAGAAAACATCAAGATGAACAAGATGAAGACAACTATAGAAGGATTTTGAAACAAGAAATTTTAAGTGTCATCAAAGAATTGACTGCAGAACAATTTGGAAATAAAAACTCAAATTATATTGCCGATTTAGAAAATTCAATCCTTTTTTATAAGAAAAAATATGTAGAAATGAAAACGGCGTTAGAAAAACAAGAAACAAAATTAAAGCAATTTGATAAAATCAACAAAAATATTGCAGATTTAAAAAATTCACACATGAATCATGAAGAAATGAAAACTCTCACAGATATATTAGAAATACAAATTGCGAAGTCAACATTAGAAATAATTGAAAAATATGACAAAAAAATCGCAGATTTAGAAAATTCTGTATCCCTTTATAAAGATAATTATGAAGAGATGAAATCTATGCTAGAAGATAATTTAGAATATATAAAACAAGTTGAAAAACAAAATTCGTGTTTACAACTACGTATTCATCTGCTAAATAAGCGCTTGAACACTGTGGAAACTAGTTTAAAACATCTTAAAGTTGAACTGAATTATATACAACTAGGTAAGATATGTATTATCATCATCATCAGCCTTTTTAATGTTCCCACTGCAGGGACATAGGCCTCCTCTCTAAGAGAGGGGATTGGGCCGTAATCCACCACGCGGGCCCAGTGCGAGTTGGTGGATGTACAACGTGCGTGTATATGTATAGTACACGGCCAATTAGTTAAACATTTGTTATGGTACTCAATACTCAATTCTATATTACAATTCACAATGTAGGCTTAGGTGGTATACAGTACGGCCGTCGGATCTTGGCGAGTCTGAAGTTAGGCTCTGCGAAATTTAGCGCTTTGAAAACTCGTACAAAAATAAAGGTTTTAAAAAAATAAATGCTAATAACAGTTTTTAACAGCAATAACAACTGCAAATTGCATTTATTTGTTTAAACCATTTTATTTTTGTACGAGTTTTCGAGCGCTGAAATTCGCAGAGCCGAACTTCAGACTCGCCAAGATCTGACGGCCATACTGTGCATTAGCAAAGAGAAACAATCATGGACCTATCCATGGTTGCACAGAGCCCCTAACTTTTTTTTATTGTAGGTAAAAATTAAAACGAAACGATCGGAGTCTTTTTAAATTACTATAAACTAGTGCTTGACTGCAATTCCACCTGATGGTAAGCAGTAATGCAATCGTTGATGGTGAGGCGCACTAGTTTATCAAGAGCCTGTTCACTCTAGCCTTGAAGACACTTAAATTATAATCTTACGGTAAGGCCGCAGTAGGAAGACTGTCCTTGTCCTTCGATCTACGTGGTTTCCAAGCCAGACTGCATCAGAACAGAAGATATCCGCAAAACCTTTTGGCTCCTTCAACCATCTATTCTACAAGCTATGAGCACTGCCTTCTGCCACTTAGCTTTGGGCTTCATCATCATCATCAGCCTTTTTAATGTTCCCACCACAGGGACACAGGCCACTTCTCTAAAAGAGGGGAATGGGCCGTAATCCACCACGCGGGCCCAGTGCGTGTTAGTGGATGTCACATGTCTTCGAATTTTTAGTTCTAGAACATGCCCGGTTTCCTCACGATGTTTTCCTTCACCGTTTTGAGAGCAGTGGTGATGAAATAAATTACACAAAGTAATGTGCCTGGCTGGGTTTGCACCCGCGACCTACAACATGTAAGCCACCACTGCTCTCTGGGCATACATACATGTACTTATCCACAATACCCTTGTCACCAGGCCAGCAGCTGAAGGTGGACTTCACGACGCCCCCGCGGCTGTATAACACAGACTTCCAAGTGCGCGACCACAAGATGAGTGGTGGAGTCTGGCTCTACAACAGGGATAGTAACAGCAATATTGACGGCGGATTGGCGACTAGCACCGAGTACTTCAGGTGAGCAGATAGAAAAAGTCTTTGAACGATCTAACATGCCCGTGTCGGGGACGGAGTGTCCGTGTCAGGGCCGACACCGTGACGTTTGCAAGAGTTCGGATTATGTGCCGCGGTGTGATTAAAAGCTGAAGGTAGACTTTACGACGCCCCTGCGGCTGTACTTAGCCGCGCTTCCAATATAAATAAATAAATTTTAATAAATAAATAAAACTTTTATGCTGACAGATATTAAATTCTTGAGCCCCAATCGAACACACACCTATTGTCTCTAACTAAGGTATTCGAAAGGTTAAGAATGACATCCTTATAAATAGGATTTCTCATTTTTGTTCCAGTACCGAAAGTCCGGGGAAGTCGACGGCCCTCACCGGCTTCCAAATGGCGCCCGGGGGTGAGCGGAGGAAATCAGCCACCGACTCAGCTCCTCACGACTCCGTGGACGAACTCCAAAGAAGACTGGACAACCTCAGGGGGTTCAACTTATAATATTAAATCTTATAACAGGTATTATAGGCGTTCTTTGTCAAAAAATGTAATCTGTCAACACTGCGTTAAGCGGGCGCACGCGCGGTCCTATACAAAAGTGCCCCGTCGCGGGCAGCCCTGTTCTGCGCTCCTTTAGCTACGTAGAAGTCCTCCATCGAAACGACTACATGCACTTGCGATACTGTGCAGGTAATAATGTAGTACATATATATCGATGGCGAATTATTTGTAGATTTAAAAATGTTTTTGGCAAAGAAAATTTATAATAATTTTAAGGCCATATAGAAATACCGCATTAGGTTAATAGGTATGTAAATAAAATTAATAATTTAATACTATGAAATTTAAAGTTATATATGCACGTAGACTCGCGTTGCATTTTACGTAGCGCTAAAATAACATCGGATTCTGAAAGGCTTTCAATATAGCTCAAATAATATGCCGTCATTCAGGACATGGTCAAGTGCGAGAGGGATATGCAGTCGTATCCTTCTGTGGAACCGTAATGCTAGCAAAATAGTCAGCCGTACAGGCGGGAAATAACAGGTAGCTCTCCGTCATGGATAACAACATGCCGTTGATCCAGGCTGGGTCCTTATCTGACGATTAGATGGGGATTTACCTATTACTCGTCGTCTCAAGCTCACACTCGAGGCGTCTCCGGGCAATGCTATCACTGACTCCCTTTTCTTTCATATCACTCCTCACACAATCCATTCATCTTGTCTTTGGCTCTCTATCTTTCACACATGTATTCTAACATCCCTTTAGGGCTAACGCTGTGTTAAGCAGGATCACGCGCGGTCCTATACAAAACTGCCTCGTCGCGGACAGCCATGCTCTGCGCCCATTTAGCTACATAATAATATAAAGTTCTCCTTCGAAACGACTACATGCACACCGTTAAAATTTAGTTCGCGATACTGTACAGGTAATAATCCGGTTTCCGCTGTACGCACCTTGGCCCTTAGACTCCAACCCCAATATAGTTGGATAAAGACTAGGGCAATTTGATAGACTTTCAGAACCCGGCGGAAGTTTAAAAAATGCAGACCACGCCTAAACTTGGTAGGATTTGTTTAATACATGCTTAAAGTAGCTTAGGTTTAGTAGTTTTGTAAATAAATACTGATATATTGCAGCTGAATGTACTCCAATGTTAGGAAGACCATGTATTTATATTCCACAACTATATCATGTCATAGTCACATTGTTACTCAGTTATAAAGTTCGTTTTTCCTAGACTACGATTTGACAACTTAAAATGTCAAACTCCAGAAAATTGGGAACATATTTCTAGAGTGTGCCATTCTGAGTTGTCAAATCGTAGTCTAGAATTAAAAAACGAACTATACATCGAGCGGTGAATTGAGATCGTTCTTCAAAAGTGAAAGGGGCATGCGCAGTATTCAATTTTAAGACCTATTTTGTGACGTAAGGAATGACGGTGACAAGTAATTGGTAGGAGTGGGCGTTAACTCGACGAACGGCTTTTTTTTTAACTGTTAATTTAATATTAACGAATTAACCGCTTTTTGTTTACCGCAAAACCCGTTAAATCTATCAACTTTTTCATTCAACGATTTTGGTATTCAAAAGTAGCTAACGTTATCTGAAGCTGCTAACGCAAAACCAGCTAAAATTATCTGATTCTTCGTCGTCAGCTCCTTTTTCAATTTGAACAGTTTCGTCTATTAACTGCTGTTATATTAATGAAAACCTGTTAATAACGTTAACGGCTTTTTTAACAGTTTAACAGGATGAAATTAACGGCTTCGTTGCGTTAACCCAAAAATCGTTAACGACCCACCACTAGTAATTGGTGGATTGCCGCGGATGACGTTGATAGCATTATGCGTGAATATGTTACTCATAGTCGGCGGCGGATAGTACAGTAAAACGGTGTGAATAGAAACAAAGCGGGGGTGAATAGAAACAGCTATTTGTTGTTTTTTAACATTATTTAAAAATTGTTTACAGCATTTAAATAATATATATTCCACAACTATCACACAACGCCATCTAGTCTCAAGCTAAGCAGAGCTTGTGTTATGAATACTAGACAACAGATAAACGTACTTATATATTTCTAAATACATACATATTATAGATAAATTACACCCAGACACAGAACAAATGATCATGCTCATGACACAAACATTTGTCCTGGGTGGGAATCGAACCCACGACATCCGGCATAGCAGTCAGGGTCACTTACTACTAAACTGATAGGCCAGTCTAAATTGTTAAATTGTTTCCAGCATTTTAATATTTTTGTAAACTCAATATTGAAAACAAAAATGCGTTATCTATACATATAATAAAACAGTAACGAAAGAAAAACTGTACCTACATTGTGAATATTCGAGAAAAAATAAGTGGCTTTTGTTAGAAAAACGTAACTGATGACAAAAAGTGACTTTTTAGAATTTTTGTCTGTTTTTCTGTGTGTATGGTACAGCTTCACGCTAAAACTAAAAATATGAAATCAAAGTAATAATCCTAAAAAATATTTTGTTTCTATTCACCCTATTTTACGGTACGTTTGGTGTTCAGTAAAGGATGCTTATAATTCGTTTTTTAATCCTAGACTACGATTTGACAACTTAAAATGTCAAACTCCAGAAAATTGGGAACATATTTCTAGAGTGTGACATTCTGAGTTGTCAAAAAACGAACTATAATTGAACGATGCAGGATTTCATAGTTTAGTTTACATGTGGCGCAGTAGATGTCGCTTTATTAATTAATAAAATTCGTTTAGTTTTTCGTCTAGAACACCCGCCATATTAGGATAAAGAATTCATAAATAAATAATTATAAAATTGAAAAAAAAAATGTTTTGTTATAACCGCAGAATGTAATCAAAAAATTTAATTATTAAGTTTTGTAAATATGTCGTGTTTAATAAAAATATATATAAATTATAAAAATAAATAAATAGTGATATTAGATTAAATGGCTGGTCCTAGTTGTATTATATATATGTACTTTAGTTTATATGTGTTGGTATTGCGGGGTTAATGGTTGAAAGGAGTACTCTGGAAAAGAGATGTTACGGAACTTCGATTCGATTCCGAATGTTTGGAACTAATTCGATTTTGATAAATTTTAATCGTTACCTAAATATCATATTGCTATATCTGAGGCCTTACTACGACCTCCGAGGTTCTTTTGACGACCTAAACTGACCTGTCAAATGGACGGAGCAGAGAATTTCGTATACGCGTAAGTTAACTCAAGTTTAAAAAAAACTTGCTTTATTTTTTTATTCTAACTTTGCAATCGATAATTTTTCATGTACCAGAACGACCCTCCACGGAATTAAAACGACCAAAATTTAACGGTGTAGAGTGGCTGGTAATTAACATACACTGTAGATCTGTTTTATTGGTGTATCATTTGACGCCTCTGCCTCCTATTTCGACAAACTAAATTATAAAAATTCCGTTTCTGAATTCGGTTTCGGCTTCCGTGACATCTTTTCTCCTGACATCTGAAATGACTGATAGATATTATGGAATGAAGTTAACTAAATATTGTTGATATGATAGCTAAGGGAATAGAAAAAAAAGAATATGACTGATATTGTATGTAAATAAATATACTATGTAAATACTCCACTAAAATAATAATATGTAGTTAGGATATGTTTTTTATAACGCAACCTAGATAGGATATATCAAAAATTTTTGGAAAAAAATACCAAAAAAATTGTAATGTATAAAAATTAAGCTTTTTTAACTCTAATTTTATAGTTCGTTTTTTAATCATAGACTACGATTTGACAACTTAAAATGTCAAACTTCAGAAAATTGGGAACATATTTCTAGAGTGTGACATTCTGAGTTGTCAAATCGTAGTCTAGAATTAAAAAACGAACTATAGGGTGAAGGTGTTAGTTGACGGCTGAATGTGCAGGCAAACGTATAGTACGCGGCAGATAAGTTGAACCATTTGCTCTGTAGTTACGCGCAGCCCCCCCCCACTTCGGTTGAGACTCGAAATTGGTTACTGCTCATTCAAGGTTGTCTGTCATGATGGTCAACTTGTGTTGCGATTATAACCGATTTTCGCGTCTGAATCGAAGTAGGAGGGAGGCTACGGGTAACCATGCCAAATGGTTTAAATTATTTGCCGCGTACTATAATGAGGTTTTTTTTTGATGGTGGTAAACAGGAATTAGCATTCTTGATTTAAAGACCCTAAGACCTTACCTATCAGAAAACACAGACTCCAAGGAATTCGACTCCTTAGCTGTACACTGATCGGCTATTGGAAATGACTTTTTATTATACTTTTACTAAAATTCATAACTTTTTAATTTACTCCGATATTTTACAACTACCCTACGGTCGAAGATTAACGCTGTCATCTTGCCAATTTAGTTATATATTAAAATTATATTCCAGATAATGTGTTGTGAGTTTTATATATCCTGTATTATTATGTGTTAGCTCGCAGCCAGGTTAGTAACTTAAAATAATAGTTTCACCTGCATTTTAGTAAAAAATAATGTATCCCAAGGAAACATACTTCCGGAGTAAAATGCAATGATATATCAATATATAAAAATCAATGTCACTTTTCGTTGTAATTTCATAACTCAAGAACGGGCTCACCTATCCAAACCAATTGTTTCTCTGTTCGGACTATTTAGTAGATGGTTTATGTGAAGTTTGCACAAAATCGGTCGAGCGGTTTTTCGTTTATCACATTTTTCTGTTGCCGGGAGTGAAGCCGCGTGCAAAAGCTAGTTAGGTACCTATAATATTAAACCGGTAACGGATATGAAATTATTTCGGACTAGCTTCTGCCAGCGGCTTTGCTCCAGTGAAAGTATGTTTCTTTATACACCCCATTTCATCCCCTTAGGGGGTAAATTTTGAATATTCCTCTGTTATTGTTCGCTTACTTCTTAAGGGCCTAGTCACACCGGAATGGCAGCGGCCCGCAGCGACACGACAAGCATGTTCAGTGTGAAATAATTTTAAACTTTATTTTTATACTTTAAAGTCCACTTTCGCGTGAAAAGCTTGAAGACGCGTGGCGCCGCATGCGGCCGCTAACAGAACCACCAACAAGACATTCACGCGATAATGATAATGACTGTAAAGTCTAGTGATAAAGTTTAAAATTATTTCACGCTCTTAGTGCTCGCCGCGTCGCTACCGGCTGCTGTCACCCCGGTGTGACTCGGCTCTAAAAGGAAACCTTATGGAAAAATTCACACTTCTAGTCTCAGTAATTTCGGTTGTGCGTTGATATGTCAGTCTGTCCATTTCTCTTTTTTTTTGTAGGTCATGCCAATATCATAGAAATTGATTAATGTAATAAGCGTACATACAAATTGTCGCATAATGTCTGGCTGCGTAGCATTATTTAAGTAAATTGACTTTTGTTATGTGCCTATATAATTATTGTTATATTTAAGTTAAGTATAAATCGACACTTTCTGCGTAAAACCCAGGAATTTGATTAGAGTAATTTTACTTACAAAATGCGTACATACAAAGGGCCGAAACACAACCGCGTTGCAGCGCTGCTTCTTAATAACAAACAAGCATAAGTTTAATACTTGAGAAACGAACTTACTAAAGAAAACTTAAGAAACTGGTTATCTCTATAGGATACGACAATAAACTCTAAAAATTGCGTGGTTACAACGCGAAAAAGAGCGGCGGGTGGCACAGTTGATTTTACCGGCGCGGTGCTGCAACGCGGTTATATATTTCGACCCAAAGAGGTCGAAACCAAGTGCCCCCGAACTCTGATTAAACATAAATACCTTTATAATAACTGAGACCTCTTAACGCAATCCATTTGACGACCTAAACTGAATTGTTAAAGGAATGGAACTGTATAGGGTGTATAGCTCTATCTCTCTTGCTCACATATTTGACATTTTAACACGTCATAGTAAAATCCTGATTCTTTACGTTAAGAAACATTACCTCGCATTTTAGAGCAGTTGGGTAAATACACGTAGACTGTGTCGACTATTTGACATATTAAATTAATTATATTGTATACTCAACACAGTGCCTTTAATGTCTCCTAGAGATCTACACAAAGGGGCATTAGCGATGATGATTACCCTTTCGACTACCGTGATTACAGACACAATTAAAGAACGATAGGTGTGCGAAATGCCGGCGTTTGCTTGGAGCTCAAAAGTTTAGACAAGTCTTCATTTTGTTCGGAATTGACCGAATAACATATACTTATCAGCATCTTTAACACAACGCCATCTAGTGTGAAACTAAACAGAGGTTGTGCTATGAGTACTGGACAACTGATAAACATACTTATATATTTCTTATAGATAATTACACTCAGACTCAGAAATGATCGTGCCCATCACACAAACATTTGTCCTGGGTGGGGATAGAACCCACAATCTCCAGTATAGCAGTCAGCCAATTATATAGCCAGTCAAGTATATTAATTTTGCACTGTTACACGTATTTTTTCGTCAATGTAAACTAGATGAAGACGGTGTTGCCAAATTGACTATCCTGAGAAAAAATACCAAAACAAACTCAGGGGTCAAAGTTTAATAAAGTCCATACAGCAAACATGTAATGGTCAAATCATAAGAACCATGCAGATTGACTGAGATGGTCTTTTGAGGAAAGAACCACACAGATTTGAGTGGACCTGTCCAGTCAGTGCAAGCATTTGTCAGTATTCGTGTAGCTCAACTCAGGACTATTAAAGTTTTTAAAATTACTGTTTTTTTTTCATGGCTAATAATGTCACTTTGTATAGAAGCTCTTGTCTATGATAAATTGGAAACTCTTAAACACTGCCAATTTTGAAACACTGCCTTTTAAGTCACTTATTATTTTTTACTTTTTGGCCGCGTCTTTTCTCGTCTACGCTAAGTATAGCTTATACTTAATCAGCATATGATTTTCCCACTGCTGGAACTTATTTTTTGTACGAATTTTTTAAGCGCTAATATCTAAAATTCGCAGAGCCTAACTTCAGACTCACCAAGATCCCACAGCCGTACTGTACTATAGTTCGTTTTTTAATTCTAGACTACGATTTGACAACTCGGAATGTCTCACTCTAGAAATATGTTCCCAATTTTCTGGATTTTGACATTTTAAGTTGTGATATCGTAGTCTAGGAATAAAAAACGAACTATAGTAGCTGTCTTCAAATGTTTGGCTCTAATACGAGTTTCCTCACAATGGTTTTCCTTCACCGTTATGAGAGCAGTGGTGATGAAATAATTACACAAAGTAATTTGATAGGTGCGAACCCAACTTCAGGGCCAAAATTGCTCAATTTGTAATAAATTTACGTATATTTATGACAGCTTATTATCATTTTAATTTTTACTAGCTTTTGTCAGCGGCTTCGCCCGCGTACGTAAATATAGCCTATGTCACTCAGAAGTGAAGCAGCTTTCTATTGTTGCTAAAATTTTTCCAATCGGACCAGTAGTTCCAGAGATTACCTCCTACAAACAAAAAAAAAACAAACTTTACCTCGTTATTATATTAGTGTAGACTAGCGACCCGCCCCAGCTTCGCATGGGTACAATGATGATATGAAATATATTATGCGTGTATTATACATAAAAACCTTCCTCTTGAATCATCTGTCTAATTTAGAAAACTGCATCAAAATCCGTTGCGTAAGTTTTAAAGATCTAAGCATACATGTCATAGGAACAGACAGCGGGAAGCGACTTTGTTTTATACTATGTAATGATTTTCAATCTATCATGGACAAAGGAACATTTTGTTTTTTCATTTATAAAACTATTGTGTGATATTTTTATTATAATTATTATCATTTTTAATTAATAAAAAAGGGTATGTTTTTACCCTGTGTGATTGAAAAATGAACTGAGAATAAATCGTATTTCGTGATTTAGTGTAAATATTTAAGAAACGTTATTTTAAAAGTTTATTTTAAATACTTAGGAAACATCAAACGACCTCACCTTACCAATTTTTTAGTTTTGATTTTTAGGGCGGCTTGCACGACCTGCTCTTAAAACTAGATTTTGTTAAAGTCGCATTAGTCATTAAGCTCGACTTAACTTAAACTGTATTAGTAGCGTCTTGCTAGTGTCGAAATCTACTCGACTTAACTAAACCTAGCTTAACACGTTTCATTCTTTTCGTTCATTCATTTGCGTTCCATTTTTCATAATTGTGCTGGATATTTAACACATTTTTTTTACTTTTTTGGAGGTATGGAACGTTTCAAATATAAAAAACCAAGGATATTATAAAGGAGTGACTGGAAAGCTTACGACAACCTCAAAAAAGTTCTGAAGAGTAAAGTTAAAAAACGGATTTTTTATCTCGATCATCTATTGTTTACACTATCTACGTATTACGGGACAATTTTAGGCTAAACAAGTTCGAGATGTTTTTAATGTAGGTTTTATCAATAGATATATATCGATATAAATAGATATCCATTTAATAACGCAATGGTATTCGCGCCATGTTGCATGTTGTAAAATTCTGAGCTCTGTCCTAAAGAAGTTCAATGTGTTATTAGTACAGTAATTATATAGACTAACTTTTTAATGTTCCCACTGTCGGAATACAGGGCTCCTCTCTAAGAGAAGGAATGGGTAATAATCCACCACTCGGGGCCAGTGCGGATTTGTGGATATCACATGTCTTCGAATTTTTGGTTCTGGGACATGCCGGTTTGTTCACGATGTTTTCCTTCACCGTTTTGAGAGCAGTAGTGGTGAAAATATTAAAAATAATGAGAAAATCATAATTTAAAGGAAGATGGGGTAAGAAATGGGGTAGCGAGGTAAGACGGGGACCGTGTGATATTTAGCAAAAGTTTTTAGTGTCGCAAAAAGTTTGGTCGATAGTGCGTACATTGTAACTTGGCAAGTATTGGCAAAAATTGGCTTAAAAATGGAAAAAAAAAAGTACTATGAATACAGAGAGTTCTTGAGTGTGACAAACTCTTACAAACTGTTAAACCTTTCCGCGTTGTTAACTGACTTTGACTATACTCCACGTAAGCAAGCTGTTTGCTGATAAAGAGTTTGCAATATTGCTTCGTCGTCAATCCAGACTATCCGTAGGATAAAGATACAAGATCCTTGACGCAAACTGACGTTTGCTTTTGTTTATGTCATCTGACAACGAACTGACTTCACTAAATCTAGATTTAGCAATTTAAACCGCCTACCATGCCGGTTTAAATTTGACATTTCTTTAAGTCTAGCTTTACGCTAAACCGATGTCGTGCAATGCGTTAAGTTCGATTTAAGCTTAAGTCGAGTTTAAATCACACTAAATCTAGATTTAACTGAGACGTGCAAGCCGCCCTTAATCATATTTTTAAGGTTTTTTTTATATTAATTTAAATTTTTATTATAATATTTTTGCTTACTGCCTTTCAAAAAGTTTTTATAAATGGTTAATTTTGTAGTTAGTGTTTTCTAGTGTTGATTATTTTTTTATATAGAAAATTCTTCTGTATGTTTGTTTATGACATAAATCCTAAATTGTTTCACTGATTTGGATGAAATTTTGTGTGTATATCTAAGTAAGTTCTTCGATGGTAATATTCACAATGTACCCTAATATTGTTAGCGAGGAAAAAACTATTTTTCTTCCTGACATTTCAATGGTTATTCGGAATTTTTTCGCTTATTAACACATTTGGACATTCTTTTTAATTTATACATACAGCTAACGTTGACCTGCGGTTTTATTCGCAAATATGCTGATTATATAGCGAACGCGAAGTCGAAGACATAATAAAAAGTAGCCTATATCCATCCTTGGAGTCCAAACTACATACAAAATTTCATAAAAATCGGTTTAATAGTTTAACAGTGAAAGCCTAACAGAGTTACTTTCACATTTAAAAAGTTAGTGTTGTGGCATTACAAATTCGGTTAATAAAAAGAGATTTTGATGGCGTCTCAAGTGGGGTATGCCTCACACTGTATATTTGCGAGACAGTCCACAAGCTCTTTTAGTTTATATTAATTAATTGGTAATTTAACTAAGTATTAATTAAGGTCTGCTGTTTACGAACGCGTAGCTTCCAAGACGCGTATTCGTCATTATACAATGACAAAACGCGTTAAGATTAGACATTCAAACAAACTTTTTTTACTGTTAGTTCAACCGATTTTGTCTTCTATTCTGTAGGCATAACGATGGCATTATAAGCAAGGAAGTGGTTACAAAACCAACTATTTACTGCAGCCGTCATTTGTCATTCCACCAACGTAATAAAACTCAAATTCGATTGAATGGACAGTAAAAAAGATTTTCTTTTTAAACGGCGTAAAGTTCACGGTCGCTTCACACCGACGTACACCAAGCGTGTAATAACGAATACGCGTCTGTGAAGCCACGCGTCCGTGTATAGTTAATATAGCAATAATTTGCTTTACCATCATTTATTTTGTGAGCAATTGTAAGGGATGTTTTTTTGTATTGTATTGTACTGTTATTTATTCTTAGATTTAATGGTATATGACTAAAGTGTAAATAAAAATGTAAATATAATGTACGGACGTGCCAAAGTTGTTTGTTTCATTTCTTTTTTTGTACTTCATCCTAGAGACCCTACAACTTGAACAGAACTATTTTTTTTTTTAATTAAAACTTTATTCACATAACACTGTACAAAGGCGGACTTAATGCCTTAGGCATTTTCTACCAGTTGACCATAACATGGTAAACATGACATGGTGGTGCAGAAACGTAACATGGTAGGTGCAACTTAAAAAGATAGACAAAAAGAAAATATAATAATAAAATAAATAGATACATACATATAAATAAGCAAGGTGATTGTGAAAACAAATCCGACCAATCAGTGCTGAGATAAATCCGCCAACTAAAGGAATCTATATATAATATATATAAAAAAAAAATGCCATGACTATAAATGTGGATGGAGAGGGAGACTAAAGAAAATATGGATGGATTGTGTGAGAAGTGATACGAAAGAAAGAGGAGTTAGTGATAGCGTGACGGGTGACATGACAACGTGGAAGAAAAAGACGACCTCAAGTAAAACGGGACAAGGGCAGGAAGATGATGATATATAATATAATAAATATAAATAATAATATGATATAGGTATATTATAAATCTATGCTATATACAGTGTATATTCGAGTGTATAGCTCCATCAGTCTGACTCGCTCGCACATTTGGAATAATTAAACTTTCGACTACCGTAATTACAGACACAATTAAATGACAATCGGTGTGCGGACACCGGTACCTTAAAATGGGGGTGAGTGGAAACAAAATCGGGGAGAATAGAAACAAAATTTTATTGTTTTTTTACGTTTTTAGGGTTCCGTCGTCAACAAGGAACCCTTATAGTTTCGCCAAGTCTGTCTGTCTGTACGCGGATAATCTCAGCGACTGTTCGCGCTAGAAAGCTGAAATTTGATATCAATATGTGTATCAATCACGCCGACAAAGTGCAAAAACAAAAAGTGGTAAAAAATGTTGTACCTACATATAGGGTACCTCCTCTACACGTAAAGTGGAGAATGTTTTTTTTTTACTATTTCTACTATAACGTCTGATATATTGTTGGATAGGTATTTAAAAATGATTAAGTGTCCCCTAAAATATTTTTTTAATAATGTTAATATTTTCGGAAATAATCGCTCCAAAATTAAAACCCTATGCGCTATAGCTTTTGAACCATAACTTTAGAAAATATGAAAAAAAATTTAAAAGTAGAACTTTATAAAGCTTTCCTAGGAACATTATTTTGAACTTGATAAGATAAACAGTTTTTGAAAAATGTTAAATGCACTGCAGCACTCGGCTCTATAATATTTACTACTAGCTTTTGCCCGCGGCTTCTCCCGCGTGGTATTGGGGTTGGGGTTTCCGGGATAAAAAGTTGCCTATGTCCTATTCCGGAGTGTATCCTATGCCTGTGCCAAATTTCATCCAGATCCGTCCAGCCGTTTTGGCGTGATTGAGTAACAAACATTCAAACATCGTATCACATTTTTCATTTCGCATTTATAATATTAGTAATATAATAATATATATGTCGTCTCGTGTCCGGGATGGTTTTCGAGCTCTGGTCTATCAGATCTATCATGTGGGTCTATGTGGGTATCGTGCAATGAATAACAACGGGTAGGAGTTGGATCGGTTTACTTCTCAATACATTTCGGTACAGTGCACTGTTATCACTTTACAAATTACAACAAAACGGACAGTTTCAGAAAGTCTTGACTCTGCGACGGCTTGGCTAAGAGTGTGCGTCCGCTCCCCGGGCGGGTTCCCTCCTCCGCAAGCTCGTAGCAAAGCGGAAACGTCACCGACTCTGTCAAGCGCGCCATCTTTGTTTAGTTCTTCTAGTTGCCACTAGATGGCGTGCCTTGTCTTGTTGTCAACAAATCAAAGCCGTCTCCGACATAAATATTTACTTACTATTATTTACCCGCAGGTCGAGCGCAGTAAGTTTTATTCACTTGTATCAAAATGTACCTAGGTACTTACTATTTCAAAATAGATACACTTAGAGCGTTCGTGTAAATGCCATGCGCAATTTCGCATTTTCACCGTGTTTTAGCATAATACTACTAAAATACTTACTTTTATATTTATTTATTAGATATATTTTTATCTATTAGCAGCCATCACGGCCAAATACTATCACAAGTTGCTTTGATCTGTCCCTGTACCTACGTACAGTACAGTACGGCTGTTCTAAGTCGTTGACAGCGCGCACTGTTCCCGCGCGCCTCAAGGAGTTGTCAGCAAACTGTAGGGGCCCTGCAGAAGGGTCGAAGCCTACTGGGGCCAAGGGTTCGCATCTTAAAGGAGGCTCTGGCCCTGGTATATGTATAGTTGTATCTTTAAAATAGTTTACAGAGGTAGGGATTACTAATTTCTTGCGGCCTGTGGCTAGTAGAAATAAATTCTTGTAATTGCGTACCTACCTATTTTTTTTATATATTTTTTTTTTTCATTTTGCTTCGTACAATTTCCAGTATTTTTCCGTCTACTCGTTCTAAAAATAGCCACATTACACAATTATATACTTCAGACTAATTTTCTCAAAAGCTAAGCCCAGACAGAAGTCAATATCTTGCCACTAAGATCTTGCAAGTCAGTTCTTTCCGGCAACGTAGGAATATGGGGTAAGTTGCTTAGTCAGTAAGAGTCTGACACTGTTTCCCGCTCCGTCCTTTGGCGGGGTACGTCTTTGGATGATTTTTACCTACCACAAAAAAAATGGCGAGCCTAAAGTTAGGCTCTGCGAACTTTAGTGCTTGTGTACTTGTAAATACATAGATGGTTTTAAAGAATAAATGCTAATAATAGCAATTGATATTGTTGTTAACAAGATATTGGCTTTTATTTTTTAAACGACGATGAGGCAAAACGCTTAGTCAGAACCATAAACAACAACGTAAGAGTGGGATACACACCATTTGTCCGATGGTGGAATCAAGTCATGTAGGTAATTCACGCGTACACTTTCCAAAATGCATGCTGTAATTTACCGAAAGGCTGGCTACTCTACTTTTCTGCTCAAAGCTTTGAAGATGAAACTGAAACTGAAAAATGAACCAAATCAGCCCCCCTAGCCAATTTACAATAGTTTTGTGACGAGTCTCTTTCTACAATTGAAACGCCTTAACGTAAGTATTGGGTAATTAAATTATTATCAATAATGAAAACAGGCGCGATTTCGATTAAATGGAACTGTTCATATTTTAGTATTGTCTAACTACCTCAGCGAAAATACCGAGTTGGCTTTTTTTTTAGGTGGAAAAAATCATCTGATGACGAATCTCGCCCTTAGGCGGTGCGGGAAACAGTGTCAGACTTTTACTGACTAAACGACCCACCCCTTTCCTTCTTAGCCCTCATACCGGGGTCAGACCTTCCTTGCAGAAAACGGACCGGGGTCCCAGTAGGCTTCGGCCCTGCAGTTGGGCCTCTACATTTGCTGACAACTCATTAAGGCGCGCGGAACAGAGCGCGCCGCAAGACCGTTACCAGACGACCGGATGGCGAGCAACTCATTGCTCGTCGTCCGCAAGCCCGCGCCTACATTACCGAGATGGCTCCCTGGATGCATTTGTTACGAAATACTGCAAAAGCGTTAGAATGTGTTACATCCTCATTCTAATTGAAAACAACATGATTTATCTGAAAACCTACTTTCTAAAGTTCACACTGTTTAGCTAAGTGAAGTTACGTTTTTTTTAACGATATAAAACTAGTGCTTGAATGCGATTCTACGTGATGGTAAGCAGTGATGCAATCGTTGATGGTGAGGCGCATCAACTTAGAAGATTAATTCACTTATTTATTTTATTTTTATTTATTACCACTTTATGCACTTAACACTGCACAAAGGCAGCTTTAATGCCTTAGGAATATTCTCATTTTTTGTATATTCATTCTTGAAGATTTAGTTATTATAATCGGATCGCTAAATTATAATCGGACGGGAAGACCGCAGCAGGCAAATTGTTAAAAAAAAACTCACTAGATAGGTTTTTTTGGCAGGCTACTATCATCTTTTAGGTATTTCTACTGTCCCGTAAACTTTCGGAAATGAAAAAGCTTACTTTACAGTCTACAGCAAAGCGATTTGTAGTTTATTTTATGGATAACTTGGTTTATGACTAGATATCTTACTTCTTGCTAATATTATTACCTAAGTATAAGTTACAATGTTTGGATGTTTGTTACTCAATCACGCCAAAACGGCTGGACGGATCTGGATGAAATTTGGCACAGGCATAGGATACACTCCGGTATAGGACATAGGCTACTTTTTATACTACAACGCGGGCGAAGCCGCGGGCAAAAGCTAGTTATCTATATATTTTGATTATTATGCTAGCTAGTTTTTGGTAAGCTTAAAAGAGAAGCAAAAAAAAAATTAAGAGTTAACTAAGGCTCCTTCGATTTTGTGTATTGTGGTTGGACTACCATTATCTTCCTGACCCTGATTCATCGTATAGCTGCGTAGCAGTACCTAACATTCTTATTTTCTGTCTCCTGAACTCCAGATCTAAATAAGCGGATAGCTGTATAGGTATGCAAGTAAACTATACATTATTAATTTACTTGCATACCTATACAGCTATATATAAATGAAAACTGCTAGCAAAGGAAACGTTGCGGCCTGTTTTTTTTTGACATGCCCCTCATTTAAAGCGTCAACATAAATGACGAATCACTTCGAATTGCATCAACAGTAACAAAAGTCGCACCTTCATATCCTTACATAATGAAACGTCTTTCCTTTCTAATAAAACAAATACTGAACAGCTGTAGCCAATATGTCATAGGTCAGATTAATTCTTAACAGTATGCGACCTCTGTACGCTCAGTCGCCTTGCGCACGCCATTGAAGAGCGTACGTTTTCGAACGAAATATTAAGTGTCAAATTTTGGCGGGAACGTAACGAGTTTCTTTTTTAGATTTGATTTTTTTTTGTACTTTTTATTTTGTGTGAATTAGATTTTCGTTTCGGTGAACGAATATTTTAAAGTTTTTGAACGGGAAATTCTGCGAGAAAAATGCGTTTCACAACTACTTTGATTTTGGTAAGTTTTTTATTTATTATATTTTTAGTCATTATAAGGTTCTAAATTATATACTATCTACATTTTTTATCAAACTCTCCTGTCAAAAAAAAAAAATACAAGCTATTCAATTTATAATAACATATATTTTTTATATTAATTTCCCGTATAAATGTGATGCCGTTTTCGAGAAAATTATAATTAATTAATGTTCAAAAAAAGCCTATTTACTAATTTTTTTTTAGAGTGGATATTTTATAAGACTGAAATAAGTATCCCTTATATTTTTTATATGGCAATCGTACGTAAGGAATAATCTAAAAACTTCAATCAACGAAGGTGTTTTTTTTTTATTTAGGCATTGTTACCTTAATTCGGAAACCAGCCAATATTTTTATCACTGCGAGTGCGATCTTTATTTTATTATCTTTGCAAGTATGTAGGGACATACACACTAACTAGCCAATACAAAATTGAAACCTAGTCCTGTAATTAATAAGTTATTATTATTATATTATACCTAGCCTGTATTGTCCTGCGGGGCAAAGGCCTCCCTCCATTCTTTCCAATCATCTCGGTCACATGCTTTGCTGCTCCAATTCTCAAGGAAGACATCCAGGTAGTCCCGCCATCTCCTTGGTGGCCTGCCGCGGCCCCGCGTCGCTGTGTCCGGGCACCAATCCTGTGTTTTACCGGCCCACAGCTCGCTAGACATGCGGCACATGCCCTGCCCAGTCCCATTTAAGTTGGGCAGCCTTTTGAGCCACATCCATTATTTGTGTAATTAATAAGTTAGGTATTTTTATTTAAACTGTAGAGCCCTAAGCGAACGCCAGCATTCACATGGCTATTGTCTTTCCTTCTATCATCACGATTCTATCATCATATAAACATCATACGTAAATAGATACGAATATGTTATTCTATTATGTTTCTAATTACGATATTCGAAAGGTTAATTACATTACGGGCGCAGGGGCTCTAGACAAGTGGCAATCGCTCCGTGTCGAATCCATTTCTAAGTTCGATTTCGCCTTAACGATGTCGACCACAAAATGGTAGACAAAGTGACATCGACTAACATATCGATGAGTCGAAGTGTTGGTTCGATAAAATAACAACTTCTTGGCTATGATTATCGAATTAAAACGTCCAATTTGACGTATAAACAACTAATAACAATTAGCGAATCGAAAACGTTTGACCACGTGACTTTTCGAAGGCATATGTCAGTTCCATACATTTCGGAGTTTCGAATTTCGTTATCGTTAGTGAGAATGTGACTATGTCTAAGCCCCCAGGTCAACCCCCACGAGTAGTAAGTGTATTCAAATTTTAAAACTGCAGCCCTCGGCTCCAGAGCACGCAATGATAAACTTTCCGCACTCGTATCAAACTGTTCTTTTCGTAATACGTGCAGCGGCAGGGAGTGTCAGATTTTTACTAACTAAAACCTGTGGGTTTCTGAGGTCTTACACTGGTGTTCCATCATCATCATCAGCCTTATTAATGTTCCCGCTGCTGGGACACAGGCCTCCTTTCTAAAACAGGGAATGGGTATAATCCACCACGCGGGCCCAGTGCGGGTTGGTGGATGTCACATGTATTCGAATTTTGGTTCTAGGACATGCCGGTTTCCTCACGATGTTTTCCTTCACCGTTTTAAGAGCAGTGGTGATGAAATAAATTACACAAAGTAATGCGCCTGGCTGGGTGTGAACTCGCGACCTACAACTCGTAAGTCGAGGCCTTTACCACTTGGCCATCACTGCTTCATCAGCTACTTTTTATTGCGTGGGCTGCGATAACTTCTTTAAATAATTCGCAGCCTCATTGAATATTACCTATCTACCTAGATACTACACCGAACGCGAATAGAATTCCAAATGATTTTTTTTTCATGATAGTTGGTAAATGCTTCTTGCATACAAAATTATACCTAACATGGATGTTTAATAATATTACTAATATCGTTATCCTATATACCTATATAAATATATGTATATTCAGCTATTAAAATACCGACCAGGCGCGAGTCGGACTCGCAAAGTGCGGGTTCCATAAGTAAATAATTCCATTACCGAATCGAGACTCCGGCCACCGTAGACACTGGCTCGCGGACGGTGAGCAATGGGTAGCTCGCCGTCCAGTCGTCTGGTAAGACCGAGTCCAAGTCGTCAACGGCGCGCACCGTTCCCGCGCGCCTCAAGGACTTGTCAGCAAACTTCAGGGTCGAAGCCTCCTGGAGCCTAGGGTGGTGCAAACTGTTACCTCGACTCCAGGAATAAGGCAAGGAAGGTACGGGGTAGGTTTTTTAGTCAGTAAGAGTCTGACACTGGTCTCCCGCTCCGCCCAAGAGCGGGTTTCGTCATTCGATGATTTTCACCTACCATAAAAAAAAAACCGAATCGAGACACGGAAGATTTTTCCGAATTGAAAAGATTTATTGTGGCGTAAGCACATTTTACAGTTTTCATATTTATTACTACGAAAATGAAGGATTTAAAAAATAAATGCCAATTACAGTTTTTAACAGCAATAACAACTGTAAATTGCATTTTTTTGTACGAGATTTCAAGCACTAAAATCCGCAGAGCCTAATTTTAGACTCGCCAAGATCCGACGACCGTAACTGTACTAAGTATTAGTCAAGGACGACTATGGAAAAAACCGACCAAGTGTAAGCTTAGACCCTGCTGAGCAAGGCTAGTGGAATATTACTAAAACACACCTTCCATTATATAAAGAAAAGGATAATAAATAATTATTATTGAAGTCCTTAACTCCGTGTTTCCTTTGGCAACCCAATAACTCTAACAGTGTAAGCTTAGACCCTGGTGATCCTCTACGATTTGCTGACATTTCCTTGAGGCGCGCTTTGAACATTACGCGCGCCGTCGACGACATGGGTTCGGTCTGGAATACCCATCGCTCTTGCATTGAATCCTGCTTGGGCATGAGGGTCGTTCACTCGCTCACCCAACCTCATTCCTTCTTAGCCCTCATACCGGGGTCGGACCTTCCTTTCAGAAGCCGGACCGGGGCCCCAGTAGGCTTTGGCCCTGCAGTAGGGACTCTACATTTGCTGACAACTCCTTGAGGCGCGCGGGAACAGAGCACGTCGTCGACGGCCTTCGCTTGGCCAGACCAAGCCAAGTTCCTTCCTTGCCTTATTCCCAGGCCCTGGTGTTGCGTTTTCGCATTAACCCTTGACCCAGGAGGCTTCGACCCAGTAGGGCCCCTATAGTTTGCTGACAACTCCTTGAGGCGCGCGGGAACAGAGCGCGCCGTCGACGACTTAGCTTGGTCCGGACCGTTACCACACGACCGGACGGCGAGCTATCCATTGCTCGCCGTCCACAAGCCCGCGCCTACGGTGGCCGGAAATCGGGATCGGAATCCCGGCGGCGTCTGGGACGTGTGTGCCGTTGCCTTATGCGGTAGGCTTCCTCCCTTGCTGGCAATACTTATTTTATTTATTTATTAAACACTTCATGCACAAACGTACAGAGGCGGACTTAATGCCTTAGGCATTTTCTACCAGTCAACCTTAGGGTGATGGAGAGATAAAACAGTGGTACGTGTAATAAAAGAGAAAGGAAAAGTGAATATAAGAAAATATGTACTAATAAACCATAAATAAGTATAATCTAATCATCTGCCACACCTCCTCGCTCTGGGTCATAACTTGTACCAGTAGCCACTTAACCACGAGGACGGTAGCAGTGTGGTTTAAGGTCTGGGCTTGGTTTTAATGGCCTTTTATATAAATAGATAATTTCTTAAGTTTCCATCCGAGGTTTCACCATAAATAATAAAGGTAATTCGTAATCTATTTCCACGCATCCTCATTAATATATTTTATTTTTATGCCTCTGCCACACCCGACATTCACTTGCATTAAATGTCAATTCTTAAGTAGTAAGGTAGTAAAATCAT
This sequence comes from Mythimna loreyi, assembly GCA_029852875.1. Taxonomy (NCBI): domain Eukaryota; kingdom Metazoa; phylum Arthropoda; class Insecta; order Lepidoptera; family Noctuidae; genus Mythimna; species Mythimna loreyi. The sequence continues at coordinate 9,780,540 of CM056807.1, read as the reverse complement.
TAGGAAACAATCGAAGAACATTAATGTATGAGAAATATTAGAATATTCATGAAGCCATAAATCGTACCTACTTATAAAAGAGTAAAATAAGTCTTTTTTAAGCTTTTTTTATGGTGGGAAAAATCATTTAATGACGAATCGCGCCTTTGGATGGAGCGGAAAACAGCGTCAGACTCTTACTAACAAAACAACCTACCCCATTCTTAAGTTACCATATATACCAGGGCTAAAGCCTTCCTTACAGACGCGAACCCTTGCCACAATTGGCTTTTTTACGATGGGAAAAATCATCTAATGATGAATCCCACCCCTGGGCGGAGCTGTGAACAGTGTTAGACTCATACTGACAAAACAGCCTACCCCATTCCTAAGTTACCATACATACCAGGGCTAAAGCCTTCCTTACAGACGCGAACCCTTGTCCTAATTGGCTTTTTTACGATGGGAAAAATCATCTTATGACGAATCCGAATTTTTGCGGGAAAAGAAAACAGAGTTAGACTCTTATTGACTAAAGGACCAACTCCGTTCCTTCTTAGCCTTCATACCGAGGTCGGGCCTTCCTTACAGAAACCGGACCGGGGCCCCAGTAGGCTTCGGCCCTGCAGTTGGATCTCTACATTTGCTGACAACTCCTTGAGCCGCGCCTTTGGCGACTTGGCATAGTATGGATTATTACCAGACGACTGGACGGCGAGCAACCCATTGCTCGACGTCTGCAAACTCGCGCCTACGGTGGCTGAAATTCGGAATCGGAATCCCGATGGCGAAAGAAGCGTCAGGGTCGATGCCTCTCGCGTGCGCCTTCTCCTTTGCATGCGTTACTGCTTCGCAGAAGGAGGGTCTTTTTGTGCTGAGGTACTTACTAAAAAGTAAAAGATGCCTATACTTAGCTACATATAAAAAATGGTACTTAATTAAAATAATATTTTGGGATGAAGGAACCATACAGTTTGGGACGAACCAAGATTTTTTGTTGTAGAAGTAATCTTAGTGGGCCGTAAGGAGAATAATTCATTTTATTTTACTTAGATTATAAAACAAAATTTATAATCTAAGTTATTGTATCTATGTTTGTCACGGTGAGCAATGGGTAGCACGCCGTCCGGTCATCCGGTAAGTGTCTAGACAGAATTGTATAGTTTAGAGTAAAAATAAATAAAAGAAAATAATGTTTCTTCGTTGTATTGCGTTTCAAAAACCCCGGAGTTTTTTTTTAAAAAGCGAACCTGTGACCCCAGAAGGCTTCGAACCTGCTGGGCCCCTACAATTGCTGACAACTCCTTGAGTCATGCGGGAACCTTCACATTACGTTAGGGCAAGGATTTAGCACAAATAATGCCTAATGGTTATAATAACAAATTAAATTGCTAACATCATTATAATGAATGAATAGGTATAATAATATTTGTATTGACTAGCTTGAACGCTGTGTTACTTTGTATTTCAAACATTTGAATAAATACATTGTATTTTTTTATTTATTTTTAGGGTTCCATACCTTGAAAGGAAAAACGGAACACTTATAGGATCACTTTGTTCTCCATCTGTCTGTCTGTCTTTGTGTCGGTAACGCGTAGAGGTATCAACATTTAAACTACCTATATACTCAAATCTGCGGTCCCTCGAAATTGTGAAAAAATAAAATTAAGCTTCTTAAAAATTAAAATTAAAATCGGTTCACGCAATTCAAAATTACCACCTGGTACAGCGCCATCTCTCGGAAATTTGGGTTACTAATTTACTACTACTGCTACAGGGTTCTGTTACATTGTGTGAAATTTGTGATGGTCGGAAAACTACAGAACCCTACACTGAGCGTAGCCCGACACGCTCTTGGGCGGTTTTCTTTATTGCTTGACAAACGGTAGGTGACAGGTTTGTAACTTATTTTTTCCGCTGTTGTCGATTCCATGGTCTATGAGAGGTAGATTAGTTCCTATGTAATCAATTATGATATCGATTAGCTGTGAGGTGATGGGTCACTAATCACTGTTGTTTTAACGCCTATAGATGCGTAGTATCAAATTATCCAGTCTATGAAAATTTACATTAGGTATGGAGGAATAGAATATTTTAAAAAAATATAATAATTATTATTATATTATAAGTTTCATTATATTATAGCTAGCCTGTGCTGTCTCACTCCTGGGCAAAGGCCTCCCTCTATTTCTTCCAGTTGTCTGGGTTACTCGAAAAATGGGGTTAATCTGCGGTGTACTGCTCTAGTTAAAAAACAAAATAAAATAAACATGATACATAGTTAAATGGAATTTATGTTTTTATGAATGCACATGCGCTAGAATTCGCAAAACCTAACTTCAGATTCGCTAAGATTCGACGGCCGTACTGTACGCCTACGAACACCTCGAAGATATGTCAGCACAAAACCGTAAGGCCCCGCTCAGCACGTGAACATAGAGGAGTGGAGTTTCTTGCCGGTTCTTCTCCATAGGAAACGACCAATTTGGAACCGCGCACTAGCTTCTGACGTTTTATAAGTGCCCATGAAGGCCTATCTACACTCTACACTAATATAATAAAGAGAAAAAGTTTGTTTTTTTATTTTTTGTTTTTAGGAGGTAATCTCTGGAACTACTGGTCCGATTGGAAAAATTTTAGTAACAATAGTAAGCTACTTTACTTCTGAGTGACATAGGCTATATTTTATGTACGCGGGCGACGCTGCTGACAAAAGCTAGTGTTAAATAAATACCATTTTGATTTTGATTGGAGGGTTTTAGTCAGTAAAAGTGTTACACTCCCTCTCGCCTCACTCGTAGAGGGAGGACCACATTTTAAAATTTCCTACCCTCAAAATAAAAGTGTTTGCCGTAGAGATGTCTCCGTACTCTGTGTTACAAGTTTAATTGGCAAAAAACGACCGTCATAAATTATTAATTATGAATATTGTGTAGGGTCAGACCACACTAAGCGCGAAATGACGCGGTTCTCAGCGTGTATTTATAATATCGATACAATATACTATAGTTCGATTTTTAATTCTAGACTACGATTTGACAACTCAGAATGTCACACTCTAGAAATATGTTTTAATTTTCTGGAGTTTGACATTTTGAGTTGTCAAATCGTAGTCTAGGATTAAAAAACGAACTATATTGCAATGAGCAGTGGTGGCAGTTGAAAAAATATAAAGGTCTCTGCACACAGCGGGCGCGGCGCGGCGGGACCGGGCGGCGACGCGACGACGCCATACAGATCCGAGGTTACAGTCGCGTCGAGCGGGACGGCTCTGTGTGGCGTCGTCCGTACTATCTAGTACATTACAACTGCTCAGTGTCGCCACACAGATCCGAGGTTACCGTCGCGTCGAGCGGGACAGCTCTGTGTGGCGTCGTCCGTACTATCTAGTACATTACAACTGCTCAGTGTCGCCACACAGATCCGAGGTTACCGTCGCATGGTCGCGCCGAGCGGGACGGCTCTGTGTGGCGTCGTCCGTACTATCTAGTACATTACAACTGCTCAGTGTCGCCACACAGATCCGAGGTTACCGTCGCGTCGAGCGGGACGGCTCTGTGTGGCGTCGTCCGTACTATCTAGTACATTACAACTGCTCAGCGTCGCGTCGCCGCCCGGTTTTTTAGTGAATTAACAATCCTGTGGCAATTAAAGTGACAGTGTAATCTGTAACATTATATTTTTTTGGTGAAAGTGTCGACTTTTTTATTAGCTTTGGAGGTATGTGGTACAGAGAGTAAAGTCCCACATACCTCCATTGAAAAGGGAGGATCCTCCGACCAGACAGGTGTTATCGTCTGGTGGGCTACTGCCCGATAGTTGACTTCGGGCTGTCGTATATGTTCTGATCGCGCGGAGAACTTTCATTGCGCGATGCAGAATTTCTTGTAGTTCCAATGTGGCGTCATAGATGTCGCTACATCACTCCCCTCCGGAGATCGGAGATCGATGGTTCTTGAGGCTTCTTGATGCGTGCCAGGCCAGTGGTAGGTTGGTTCCAGTGAGTCGGAACCGGAATCCGCATAGTTCTCGGTGAGTCGGAACTGTCTGCGGTGATGCCCCAGTGAGTCGGGGTGGTGCTATCCCAGTGAGTCGGGATGGTTGCTGCAGGCTTCAGTGAGTCGGAGTAATGCTGCTGGCTCCAGTGAGTCGGAGCGGTGCTGTGCGACGTAGGGCTTGACTGCTGTCGTCGACCAGGAAAGGTTCTTGATGGCTCTTCTTGTGACTGGCCGAAGGTGCAGGTGGTTAGCCAAGGTCGCTGATGAGGCTGAAGGGGATGACCAGGTATGACCAGGATGTCATGCTGGTGGTCAGGATACCCTTTATAGCCGTGGGTACTGGCTGTTGGCTCGCTGCTCGAAAGCTTGAAGGAAGTGATGATGACGTCACGAAGTATTTGCACGAAGGCTGCGCTGACGTTCTTAGTCGAGGGTCACCAGTTTGGAGGTATGTGGTACAGAGAGTAAAGTCCCACATACCTCCGTTGAAAAGGGAGGATCCTCCGACCAGACAGGTGTTATCGTCTGGTGGGCTACTGCCCGATAGTTGACTTCGGGCTGTCGTATATGTTCTGATCGCGCGGAGAACTTTCATTGCGCGATGCAGAATTTCTTGTAGTTCCAATGTGGCGTCATAGATGTCGCTACATAGCGTTACACTGGGTCGCCAGAAAAGTAAAACTTTGAACTTTGCGTTTTATGGTAGATAATAATTATTGACTAAAAGACAAAATATGTGGGTATACGACTTATGAGTAGGTTGTGGGTTGAAACTCTGGTGCATCACTTTGTGTAATTTATTTAATAATTACAGCCCTCAAAACGGCAAAGGAAAACATCGCGAGAAAACCGGCATGTTCTAGAACTAAAAATTCGAAGATGTGTTATGGATCCAATCCGCACTGGGCCCGCGTGTTGGATTATGGCCCGTGCCCTCTCCTAGAGAGGAGGCCATTTATATGAAGAAATTTATATAAAGAAACCGAATTACACGTGGGCAAAACCGCATGCAGAAACTATAGTAATATAATAATTATGTAAATTATAGTTCTACATCGTGAAATTTTAATGGTTGTTTTCCCTTAGCGAAATGGTTGTGTCTTGGTAATACAAACGTTTGATAAAAAATAAAATATTAAAAACAAAAAATGGACCTGTAGAGTGCAAGCTGATTATGACGTATCATAACGTGCGAGAGCTTATTTTGGTTTAAATATTTAATGAATCGGTTTCCTTTGTCGGCGTGCTGCTCATGCGACTCTAGTAGTACCTACAAATTACGTCTAATGTTACTACTGTTTTTTGCTTTTTTGAGTTGATGAATATTTTTAATAATTATTTATAAAAAATACTTTTTATTTTTTTATTTTTCCTGTATACTTCAAAAGTACTCCTTATGGCAAGTCATTCTGCCGCGGGAAAACAACCATTTAAACACAGTATTATATTTGTGCTACTATCTTGAAAAGTTAACACAGCAACTGCAGTATCTCGGTGTGAGGTAACCCTTATAAATGTTGAGTAAACGTCAAATATTTGGGTTCAAAGGCGCGTCAACTCATTAATATGTATTGATTGATAAATATATAATGATGTGGTGATGACTTTGACATTGAAAGATGGAAAATCTGCGTAAAATTATAATAAAAATGTGTGAAATGTTTTTCGGAAGTTTCTGCCGCTGTAAGATAGATAAAGGATTTTTACACAATAATTTAAACATTTTGGAGTTGAACTTGTAATATCATGTAATATACTATAATCTACTTTAACTACTGGTATATGAAATATGATATATACGGTTTCCTTTTTCTTTGGGAAAATCATCCAGTAACATATCCTCGCCCAAGCATGGCTGACCTCTACCGTATGCTCCACCGTGTCACCCAGTGATACCCGGGCGTCTCTTCCGCACGAATCCGGTGCAAGAACCTCCCGAACTGATTGTGTTCGGTGAGAACCTTCGTCATGCGGAAATTGAGGACGCCCTGAGGTCTTTCCAGCCCTTCTATAAAGAGGGGACTTTCCGCCATAATTATGGCGTACCCGTAAATGATATATAAGTACCTACGGATAACAACCACGACCATAAGCCATTCATTTTATTTTTTTGAAATGGTAATAGATAGATATCGTCCAATATTTGAACTTGAAGACGCGTCCAACTCATAAATATTGTTATGATTGATATGTAATTAGAATTCAACATTGCGAAGATATTCGGACATCCATTCATGCATAATTCTGTCGTTTTAGACAACTGTGTGATATGAATACCAATAAGCCTGGTCATAGTCAACTTACAGTACGGCCGGGCGGCCGTAGGATCTCGGTGAGTCTGAAGGTAGGCTCTGCGAATTTTAGCGTTTGAAAACTCGTACAAAAATAAATGTTTGTGATTGATAAACATTTAGGGATTATACAACACGGGTAATGTTCACGGTAATCCCTACCTGTGCACTACTCCTTCTGGTTCAGGGTTCTGGAGTCAATGAAAATCGGGTTATGTCGACCGAATATATTTCGCGTGATCCAAGAGAGAGAGGATCTTTCGCCCTGACCAGTGCGTGCGCAGTAACAGGTCGTCCAAATCATACATCACGCGCGCATACAATTTGCTTATCTTGCACTCTGCCTCGCATACATACATGTGTCCCTACAAACATATTGGTACCTAACAAATTTCAGCTTGCTAGTGCTAACGGTCGCTGAGATTATCCGTGGACTGACAGACAGACAGACTTGGCGAAACAGTAAGGGTTCTTTGTTGACTACGGAACCCTAAAAATTAATCGCAAAATGTGTTGCTAAGCGCAAATCTCGAGAACAGCTGAACCGATTTCGCTAATTCTTTTTTGTTATTGTTATGTTTGTTATTGTCAAGAGGAGGCCCTTATAAAAGCAAAAAAACATTACCCGTTTCATTTTGTTTAGGTCCATCTCTCCATGCAAAAATAAAATGGCTAAAATTGCATTGATATTCCATATTTCTAGTATAAATAAACTAGCTTCTGCCTGCGGCTTCGCCCGCGTGAAAGTAGGTTTCTTTATACAAACTTCAACCCCCGATTTACCTCGTTAGTGATCATCATCATCCTACCCTTATCCCATTTTATTTGGGGTCGGTGCAACATGTTTTTTTCTTCCACTCTGTCCTGTCACCCGTCACACTATCAGTAACTCCCTTTTCTTTCATATCACTCCTCACACAATCCATCCATCTCTTCTTTGGTCTCCCCCTTCCTCTCCATCCATCTACGTGTAAACTCAAAACCCTTTTTGTGACATGCGTTTCATCTCTCCTCTTCACATGACCATACCAAGACAAACGATTTCCTTTCAACTTTTCAGTCACTGGCGCCACTTTCAGACTTCCTCTAATATACTCATTTCTCACTTTACCCATTCTCGTCACACCACACATCCATCTCAACATTCTCATCTCCGCTACATGCAGTCTTTTTTCATCCGTCTTTTTCATTTACCTCGTTAGTGATGGAGTTTTGTAAAATCCTTTCTTAGCGGATGTCTACACTCTATAAGGAACCTGAACCCGCAAAATTTTAAGTGTAAAGGTTTTATAGTTTCTGAGATTTCGTGATTAATCATTGATTGGTATTTCGCTTTTATATAATACTAACTTTTGTCAGCGGCTTCGCCCGCGTACATAAAATATAGCGAATATCACTCAAGAGTAAAGCAGCTTTCTATTGTTACTATTTTTTTTCCAATCGGACCAGTAGTTCTAGAGATTACCTCCTACAAACAAAAAAACAAACTTTACCTCTTAATCCCCAGATGATCGCCTCCTTCTTTGTCCCCTAGCCTTCTGCCAGCGGCTTCGCCCGCGTGATAGTGGGGTTGTCCATACAAACTTTAGACACCCATTACATCCCTTTAGTGGCTGAATTTGGAAAAACCCTTTCTTAGTGTTCGCCTACGTCATAAAAGGAAGCCTTGTGAAAAAATTCACGCTCCTAGACCCAGTAGTTTAGGCTGTGCGTTGATATGTCAGTCAATCAGGGGAAACTGATTGACTGACATATCAAATATATATATAAATAAATATAATTAGCCATAAATTACCGGGGCATTACACCGAGGCTCTGGGAAAAAAGCAAGGGAGGAACGAGAAAGAAAGAAAGAAAAGAAAGAAAGAAAGAAAAACATTTATTTTGACACGCACAGAACAAATAAAAAATAAAGAGTCTGACACTGTTTCCCGTTACACCCACGATTGGGATTCGTCATTGGATGATTTTTACCTACCATACAGCTACAAAAAAAAATGTTAGTCAGTTTCTCCTTTTATATGTATATATAGATATATTTATCTAATGACATTTACAAAACTCGACCAGTTTTTCTAATTAATCCATCCCACTTTATCTTATTGTCATGTTTCATTGAAAATACAATAATGTTACTTAAGTTTTTAGTAGAAAAATAAGTGTTTCTACCATATTAATATTCTAATCTAATTAACCTATAACCCCTTGACTCAGTAGCGATATTTATTTAATGTTGCCAGACTTAACGACTTTGCCAAACCGATTTTATAGCTAGGTAAGTATTTACTTACCTAATCTTTGAAATAACAATAAAAATAGTTTTACGACGGAATTCTTAAGATTTTTTATTACTTTCAAATTATAATTAAAATATAAATGATTAATAAAATCTATTGTTCAACCAGCATAAAATATAAAGCTATAAAATAATTTCACGATAAAATTCATAAGATTTTTTATTACTTTCAAATATAATTATAATACCTATAAATGATTAATAAAATCTATTGTTCATCATCATCAGCCTCTTAATGTTCCCACTGCAGGGACACAGGCCTCCTCTCTCTAGGAGAGGGAATGGGCCATAATCCACCACGCGGGCCCAGTGCGGATTGGTGAATGTCACATGTCTTCGAATTTTTGGTTCTAGGACATGCCGGTTTCCTCACGATGTTTTCCTTCACCGTTTTGAGAGCAGTGGTGATGAAATAAATTACACAAAGTAATGCGCCTGGCTGGGTTTGAACCCGTGACCTACGACTCGTAAGTCGGGGCCGTTACCACTCGGCCACCACTGCTCTAATGTCTATCTATTGTTCATCCAGCATAAAATATTAATAGGTAAATACTTACATAATTTATATAAAAAAATTTACGACAAAATTCATAAGTTTTTTTTATTACTTTCAAATATAATTATAATATAAATGATTAATAAAATCTATTGTTCATCCAGCATAAAATATAAATAGATAAATACTTACATAATCTATAAAATATTTTTACGATAAAATTCATAAGATTTTTTTATTAAGTACTTTCAAATATAATTAAAATGTAAATCATTACACAGTATAGAACAAAGTTGCTTACCGCTGTCCCTATGTATGCTTAGATCTTTAAACGTACGCAACGGATTTTGATGCGGTTTTTTTTAATAGATAAAGTGATTGAGGAGTAAGGTTTATGTTTTTTTTTTATGGTAGGTGAAAATCATCCAATGACGAAACCCGCTCTTGGGCGGAGCGGGAGACCAGTGTCAGACTCTTACTGACTAAAAAACCTACCCCGTACCTTCCTTGCCTTATTCCTGGAGTCGAGGTAACAGTTTTCACCACCCTCTAGGCTCCAGGAGGCTTCGACCCTGAAGGGCCCCTGTAGTTTGCTGACAACTCCTTGAGGCGCGCGGGAACGGTGCGCGCCGTTGACGACTTGGACTCGGTCTTACCAGACGACCGGACGGCGAGCTACCCATTGCTCACCGTCCGCGAGCCAGTGTCTACGGTGGCCGGATATCGGCAGGATCGCGGCGGCGACGGCTACGGCGAGGGCGCTGTTGCCTTTGCCTTATGCGGTCGGCCTCCTCCTTTACGAGCATTACTGCTTCGCAGAAGGAGGCGACCCCTGCCATTCCTCTTCGCTGCGGACCATGGCCTGAACCAGGGCCCGGCGCGAGAGGTCGCCGCCGCCAATCACCCCCACGAGGACACGGCGATGCTCTTCCCAAGCAGGGCACACCTCCACCGTGTGCTCCACCGTGTCCTCCGGGCTCGCCTCACAGTGGCGACACCCGGACGTCTGTTCCGCACGAATCCGGTGCAGGAATCTCCCGAACTTCCCATGCCCGGTGAGAACCTGCGTCATGCGGAAGGTGAGGACGCCATGAGGTCTATCCAGCCACGCCTAAAAGGGGGGGACTACCGTCGAGATTACGGTGTGCCCAGCGCTGGGTTGCGACAGTCGCTGTTTCCACTTCACCAGGAGATCCCGCCGGAGCTCCTTCCGCCACGCCTTGACATGTTCGGGCAGCGGATCTTCGCCCCGGCGTTGCATCTCCACGCGCTGGTCGTGCATGCGTGCAAGGACTGTTGCCTACAAATCCCATGGTGGTAGGCCAGCAAGGAGGCTCGCCGCCTCGCGGGACACCGTGCGGTATCCCCGCACCATCCGGATGGCCATGACCCTCTGGCAGGCGTTCAGCTGGGCCGCCGGGCGTTTACGCAGCGACGGCGCCCACACTGGTGCCCCATAAAGGGCCATGGACCGAACGATGCCGGCGTAGAGCCTCCGGCAGAAGGCGTCTGGACCCCCAAGGTTCGGCAGGAGCCGCTTGAGAGCAGCCCCCGTCCGATTGAGTTTGGGAGCCAGACGTCGGAAGTGCTCCTCGAAATTCCATCGGCTGTCGAGGACAAGTCCCAGGTACTTCATCGTCGACCCGACGCCGATGTGAACTCCTCCTACCGTTAGTTGGGAACCCGTTGGTGGCGCGTTCCGAGGACCGTGAAAGCACATGGCCTCGGACTTGTGCAGTGCCACCTTGAGTCCAACTGCTGGATCCTCTCAACGACTGTCGCAACCCCACGTGTCGCTAGTTCGACCGCCGCCTGGTACGACCCTCCCTGCGCTAGGACCAGCGTGTCGTCTGCGTAGCAGACCACGCTGACCCCTACGGGGAGGTCGGAGCGCAGCACGTAGTCGTACCCGATGTTCCACAAGGGCGGAGTACCGATCCCTGTGGGACACCGCACGACATCTCTCGCCGTTTCCAATCTCCTTGGTGACCGGGGTAGATTATGTACCTGTCGGACAGGTAGGCTTCGATTGTGCGACAGAGGTAGTCGGTCACCCGGTGATACCGGAGTGCCGTCCTAATGCAACTCCAGGGCAGGGAATTAAAGGCGTTGGCAATGTCCAATAACACCGCCAAGACACACCTGCCCCGGGACACCGCATCCCCCGTCGTGAGGGCTCGCACGCGCATGATGGCGTCCACCGTGGAGCGCCTCCTGCGAAACCCGAACTGGTCGTCCGCTAGATCGGGCCCCTTCAGTGTTAGGTGCTTGACGAGGCGGTCTGCAATGACTCTTTCAAAGAGCTTGCCCACCTCGTCAAGCAGCACAATGGGCCGATACGCGGACGGAGAGTCCGCAGGGCGCCCCGGCCTCGCGAAGAGTAAGGTTTATGTGTATAATACATGCATAATATATTCAATATCAGTACCCGTGTGAAGCTCGGGCGGGTCGCTAGTAATTTATAAAATAGCACTAAAAATAATTTTACGACAAAATTCATAAGATATTTTTATTACTTTCAAATATAATTAAAATGTAAATGATTAATAAAAACGATTGTTCAACAAGTATAAAATAGCTGCGTGGTTAAGAAATAAATTGCATTATTTAAGCACATACTTAAGCATAATTTTTGAATTAATTTTGTTTTTACATCATGGTCTTACTTAGATATCTATTCATTATGCTTCAGACTGTCTGTTTGTATAAACTTCAGGCAATTTTTTTTATAGATATAAACTAGTGCTTGAAAGCGATCCCATCTGATGGTAAACAGTGATGCAATCGTGGAATGTTGACGCACTAGTTTATAAAGCGCTTATTCATTCTAGCCCTGAAAATACTCAGAATTTAAATACCTAGAGTATATTATTAAATAGGTAGAGAATGCCTAGGGTATTAAGTCTGCCTTTGTACCTGGTGTTGCATGTTAATTATATTTTTGCTCACTTACCTCGTTTGACGGTACCCTATCTACTAATATTGGAAAGAGGAAAGAGCTTGGGAAATATCTATTGTATTTTAATTTGTAATGTATTGATTACAAATAAAAAACTATAAGGTAGGTCAATATAAAAATTCTTCAAACACTAACTAAAAGAGACCGAATCGTCTCGACCGAAACTAATAAAACTGACGTTTGTGATAGAGACCTAAAAACTGAATAGCATTCGTATAATATATAAGTATATATATAAGTACGTATAATATATAAGTATATACAAGGTGTCATTGACATGTTAACGCAAACGAATACCATTGATCCAGTACATGATTCTGGACACCCTAGTGGTGGAATTTTTCGTCGGTTTTGTTACAAAATTTTGAAAAAAAAGTTTTGTTTTTTTATTTTTTACCTGTATAAAATCGTTATTCTAACCAACACCAATGATATTTTTTGAAAAAAAAAGAAAAAAAAAATTTTTTTTCAAAAAAAAATTAATAAAAAAATCACCGAGGCAAATAAAGTCGTTATTCTTGTCAAACCCGACGACATTATTAATTTAGAATGTAATTCACTCATTTTTTTCGCAAAAAATGGTAAAATGACGTATTTATACAGTTTAATTTAAAAAACGTAAAAAATTTATTAAAAAAAAAATAAGAAAAGACCGACAAAAAATTCCACCACTGGGGGGTCTAGAATCATGTACTGGATTTATGGTTTTCGTTTGCGTTAACATGTCAATGACACCCTGTATATAAGTACGAGTACAGTACGGCCGTCGGATCTTGGCGAGTCTGAAGTTAGGCTCTGTAACTCGTAAAAAATAAGAGTTTAAAAAAAAATAATGCCAATTACAGTTTTTAACAGCAATAACAACTGCAAATTGCAATTATTTGTTTAAACAATTTATATTTGTACTAGTTTTCAAGCGCTAAAATTCGTAGAGCCTGATTTCAGACTCGCCAAGATCCGACAGCCGTACTGTAAGTCTATTTATTTTCTAAGTAAAGTCACACGTAAACCTCAGTTTCATAAAAAAATCGTCTTTATCAACTTTAACCTTGTTTAATTCAAGTTTTTTTTTCATCAAATATTTACATATTATTCTAATGACGTTTCAACAATAATTGAGTTTCACACGTAAAAAATACCAATATCGGATTATAAGTAATACAAAAATATAAAAAAAAACTCGGTCAAGAGCGAATCGAACTTGTGAACAAAGGGTTCTGTATCATTAAGTATCTATCTATACACCATTAGACGCTACATATATTATTATGTAAAAAAAAAAACAACGTTTATTGTACGGAAGCAGTCTCAACTAAACTAAACTGTTTATATTTTAAGTGAAAACACATCTAAATATTCTATGAATATTTAAAGCGTTGCTTTAATAATATAGAGCAAAAAAGCGGTAAAAAAATCAGGTCTGTGGTAGCGCCACTTCAATATTTATATTTGACGTGAATAAAGAGTTTGTAAAAACCTATTTACAAAATAAAAATCATTTATCATTTTATCATGTAGTATTTGTTGTTAAAGCGGTGGAAACAGAAATACGTCATCTGTAAAAATTGCAACTGTCTAGCTGTCGCCTCCTTCTGCGAAGCAGTAATGCTAGCTAAGGAGGTAGGCCGCGTAAGGCAACGTCGTACACGCCCTAGGCGCCGATCCCGATTTCCGGCCACTGCAGGCGCGGGCTTGCTGACAGCGAGCAGTGAGTAGCTCGCCGTCCGGTCGTCTGGTAACAGTCCGGACCAAGCCAAGTCGTCAACGGCTCTGTTCCGCACACCTCAAGGAGCTTTCAGCAACCGTAGGGACTCTGTAAAAGGGTTGAACTCGGTTGAAGCCGATTGGGGCCCAGGGTGTCTTTCTGAAAGGAAGGCTTGGCCCTAGTGCGAAGGGCAAAGAAGGAACGTGGTGGGGTGTTTAATCAGTAAGAGTCTGACACTGTTTCCTGCTCCGCCCAAGTGCGGGATTCGTCATTGGATGATTTTTGCCCACCAAGCTAGCTGTCAAGGTTTATGAGATAGGCTGTATCTCATAAACATTGACAGCTAGACAGTTGACCCTCTTTTTACCTTTGGGTACGGAACTCTAAAGACGAGACTAAAATTAATGAAGTGGGTTTGTATGAAAAAAAGCTGGTGAGTAAATTAATATTGTTTACCACAACTTTATCTTTGCTTTTTTTTTATTTATTTAAAAATCTAGATTTTAAAAGTCATGGTTCAAAGTGAGTTCAATGTCAAAAATATCTTTTATTTACTTTCTAGGTACCGAGTAAATTGGGGTAACTTTGACCTTGGGGTATAACTTTGGCACAGTTTATCAACCTATAGAAACACAATAACAGAGTTTATCCTAGGTTATTTAGCGTGAACCTAGGGCCAAAGTTACCCCACTTTAAGATATATAATATAATATATCTACCGAGATATGATAAATATTATAAAAATAATATCTTTTATTATTACCAAAAATCCTGAATATCAGGACAAATCCTATGGTATCGGTATTCGCAACCATCGGATTCACGTGACCCTCACCAGGGCATCGGTCCACTTTGTGGGAGGCCTTCTAACACTGCGTCTTCGATACGTGGTCGCTACTTCAGAACCTTTCATCACCGTAGGTGGAGCCATGTGTGATGTGAAAGATACCCTGGGGGGGCGGGGTATATGGCTCCAGTTGTTTTGGGCCCCGGGCCAGTGCGCAAGCCAAATGAAGCCGAGGGTTTGAGTCTGAAAGGAAGGCTCTGGCCCTGGTATATAAGGTAAAGAAAGAACAGGAGTGGGTTTTTAGCATATGGTTTTTAGTCAGATGCAGCGGGAGATGTCATTAGATGGTTTTCTCCCGCCTAAAAAGTACCTTTCCTCCCCATCGAGCATTTGTTCTTTATTCTTACAATATATATAAAAAATATTGTAAACGAAGATCTACAAAATATCTACCTAGGTGCTTTATTTACTACTAGCGACCCGCCCCAGCTTCGCACGGGTGCAATGGCGATATTAAATATATTAGACATGTATTAAACATACTAGCTGCTGCCCGCGACGTTGTCTGCGTGAAGGCCCTACAGCACCAAACAAACCTAAGATGGCAGTGTATGATCAGTGTATATCAGATGGCATAGCATTATAAGTAAACAACTTTTAAAATAGCATTGCATCAGCCTTATAAAGTTCCCGCTGCTGGGACACAGACCTCATTTCTAGGAGAGGGAATGGGCCATAATCCACCACGCGAGTCCAATACGGTTTTGTGGATGACACTTGATGAATTTTTGGTTCTAAAACATTCACAGTCACAGTTTCCTCATGATGTTTTCCTTAACCGTTGAGCAGTGGTTATGAAATAAAATACACAAAGTAATGCGCCTGGCTGGGTTTGAACGACAGACCTACAACTTGTAAGTCGGAGCCTTTACTACTTCGCCACCACTGAGTCGGAGCCTTTACCATCCGCCACCACATTACGATGGTAGTTATGCTGCCAAGAGCCAAAACGTAAAGAGAGTCAGGACTGGTGACGCGGGAGCAAGCGACATACAGTTGCCCGTGTAAGAGACAACTCATCCTGAAGTTGACATCCGCTGCACTCAGTGTCTGCCCCTTCGACTTATTGATGGTCATCGCGATGCAAACACTCACGGGGAACTGTATGCGCTTGAACTGGAACGGGAAGTTATGAGGTATATATACTGCCTCGACTTCGCCATAAACCGTAAGAATTTTTGCTTCAATGATGTGTCTGTGCAGCGAGATGACTTTAAGACGGGTCTCATTACACCACTTTGGAGGAGATAGGTAATTCCGAAAATGCATAATCGGGACTCCGACTTTCAGCTTTATGGTATGCGCTTGAAGTCCATTTGCTGGCTGGGAGTTCAAAAATTCCACGGGATAATGTGTGGCGTCATCTTGCTCGACGACAGTGTTTATTGAGGTATAGATCACTGCATTTCCCTCAATTTCCGAGAGAATGTATTCGTTAATTGCTGCAGCCTGATCATTTTTGGACGTCAAAATGGCCCGCTCACACACCCAAGAAATTCTGCTGGTGCGGTAAATGACTGTTGTCCCCGTACACACAGCAAATGAATTCTTCTAAGCTGGCTAACGCTCTATCGAGAGACTTTGGAAGCACTTCCTGTCCACCTCTCTCGCAGTGGGCTTTGACTTGCAGCAGACTCTGGCAGAGGCCATGGCCTCTGCCAGAGTCCGGAGCAAAGAAGAGTGGCAGGCGGTCGCCTCCTTCTGCGACGCAGTAATGCTAGCGGCTAAAAAAGGGGGTCGACTGCATCAGGCAAAAGCAAAGGCGCTTAAGCCGCAGCTACCGCCGCCGTGTCTCCAATCCCGATTTACGGCCACAGTAGGCGCGGGCTTGTGACCGCCGAGCAATGGGTAGCTCTTTGTCCACCCATTCGATAGTCGACGACGGCGCGCACTATTCCCTGCGCCTTCAGCAGTCGGCAGCAACTGTAGGAGCCCAACAGGATCGAAGCCAAGGTTTCAACGTAGCAAACGGGAAGCGTTTGCCCGAAATCGCCACTGAACAAACTGTGACATCACCCATCAAATGTTCGTTCCCGCGGATGTCCTGCAGGGTTCTGCCCTCGGCCTCAACTGCTTTCCTATTGGCCATAATACGCTCATCCCATATGATCAAAGAGCAATCCTTAAGCACGTGTCCCTTATCGCTGTTACGTGACACACCGCAAACTGACGTTTTGACGCTCTCTAAATCAATGGGAATTTGAAGATGGCATGTGCTGTCTTGCCACTCGTTAGCAGTGTGGCAGCAATTCCCAACGACGCGACAGCAATAGCAATATTGCCTTACCTCCTGACCTCTGCAAGTATGCCATGTTTTTCCTGTTCCAACAGGAGCAACACAAGAAAAACATTTTGCCCTGGTTTTGCACAACGCTTTCAAGGACGGTGTTATAAATCTGTTTTTGCTCTGAAGAGAACTCTGTCTCAGCGTTATACTCTCGATTTCCATAGTCTTGATGCGGTGACGATTGGGGAGCTAGTAATCCATATTAGATCAGTGGATTGCCGCCGATAGAAATGTCCACATCTTGAAGTGAACTGAGACAGGTGTTCAGCTCACGATCATCAGTTACATCGACTTCGTCTCCAGTAGCACGCCTCAGACAAATGATGGCGATATTTTAATGAACATAACTTTTTTGTAATACTTAACGCCGCATTTTTTTTAATAGTCTTGCTCAACTCTGCTCAAGATTTTGAGGGTTTTTTGGAACTTGAATTTTTCAAAACGAACTATACCCTGCCCTATATATTGCCCTGTGCGATTTTGTATTTGTATATCCTGTCTACATTATGAGGTGTACAATTTATAAAGCTTATAGTAAAAAATAAATAATATACGATACCACGTTTAGGAAGAATTTGTTTTTTATGAAATCAAATAGATGGCGCTGTTTTAAAATTTTCTATGTGCTACTACATTCAACTATGTTTCTCTGCCCAAGTTACTTAAATGTCGTACTTTTTATAGTGTAAAGCCAGATAATAGCATGGCTTACTCAAAAACAACATTTAAATATGCGTCGTTAAATTAAACACTGTCACAGAATGCGTAAGAACAATAAGTATTCATAACTCCTCCCCCGTAAGTGATAGCGTGATAACATGTAGCCTATATGTTGGCCCATCCTTTATTCAAGCAAAATTTGAAGATAATCCATGCAGTATGTATAAATATATATCCAAGTAAGTTTTTGAGTTTAGCCTGGACATACATACAGACAAATAGACAAAAATTCTAAAAACTATATTTTTGGCTTCGATATCGATTGTAGATCACTTCCCAAGTATTCTTTTAAAAAAATATTTAATGAACAGTTTTGACTTTCCTACGATTTGATTATAATTACCTAAACTTTTTAGTTAAGTCCCAAGAGGACACAAATTTCCGTACAACTGTTGTCGTTTAATTGTGTCTGTAATTACGGTAGTCGAAAGGTAAAAATAATATTATTTTGTTAATGTAATATTTTCGTTTGTACTAATTTGAGTCAGTAGATGTCGTTGTACGTATATAAATAACATTGAAAGATTAGGTTGCGTTGCAAAATAAATCCGTTAGACCGTTGGAATAAGAATAAGACATTTCATATAAACATGGAGAACGCCGTTTCACCATTAAAGAGATAAACTATTTTTTTTAATTATGTATTAAATATTAACCCACATTTTTTCGTAAAACGAACCAACCACTACCTGAGATATTTCCCTAAAAATAAATAAGTAACATTTGCTCTGTTTGGGCTTGTTTTTTTTTTTTCATTTTTTATTCCCAGTTGTGAGTAAATTCAACCGCGCAGTAAGAGACTATGAAATCTTAAACACGACCTATGTCGTGAGATTTTGAGGGTTTTTTGAAAATTAAATTTGTCAAAACCAATTATACGACTTTTATGAAGAAAATGCGCACTACCATCTATGAATTTAAAGAATAACTAACTGCTAACCTTGCCAACATGGTCAAAAAATTATTAATTTCCAAAAAGTGTCAAAATGTAACTTGATTTGATTTTTGTGTTATCTCATAGATGGCGCTTTTTAAAATATGTCTATATACTACTAATATTCATTAAACTATGTTTCTTTGCCTAAATTACGTAGTTTTGAAAAATTAATAATGGGAATCTTTATTATTTACCTAAATAAATTTACGTGCCAAGTTTCAAGTTAATTAACCCAAGCAATAAGATTCTCCCATACAAACTTTAACATCCCCTAAATCTTGCACTGGGGGTACTACTGAAAAAATAAATATGGCATCCTGGATAAATAATTTAGGGTAATGTTTATGCTAAGTTTTGAGTCGATCGGCCCACGGAAAAAAAAGTTACACCCTTGCATCCATTGCACCATTTAAATTCAATATTGCTTACCTCCCATAACTTCCGGCGTGATAATATGTAGCCTAAAGCCTTCCTTGGTTTACAAGGAACATTTTTGCTGAATTTCAAATCAATCTATCCAGTAGTTTTGGCGCCAACCCGTACCATAGGCACAGACAAACAGACAAACAGACAAAAATTCTAAAAAGTCACTTTTTGTCATCAGTTACGTTTTTCTAACAAAACCCACTCATTTTTTCCAGAAAATTCTCAATGTACAGTTTTTCTTTCGTTACTGTTTTATTATATGTATAGATAAACATTCCTTTTGAATCACTCTATTTATTAAAAAAACCGCATCAAAATCCGTTGCGTAGTTTTAAAGATTTAAGCATACATAGGGATAAGCAACTTTGTTTTAAACTATGTAATGATGGAAAAAAAACCTGATGATTTGGTATATTGTTTATCCCACAAATTTTCCATGTTTTTATTGGAAAAATCAAGTTTTAAAAAGTCATGGTTCACTGTGAATGTTGATTCTATGTTAAAGTATTATTATTTACTTTCTATATTCATTTTAGATATGACATCACCTAACCTTAACGAATGTCCTTCCCAAAGTACCTACCTACCTTTTCATACAACCGCTCTTACGTGATTATGATGTTATTACACATCTTTCTTCAGATATTTTGGATACACAGATATCTTGTGGATATTATCTAGGCTTCTATAGAAACCAAAACGTAAATTTGTGTAAGAGTAATTCAGTAAAGACCTCTGAAAACTGCTTTTTTACATGAACTTTGACTCTCCATAATGTACTCCTATATTAAAAATATAAAGAAGTACTTCTATAGAAGCCTAGCGCATTAAATCAAGATTCTAAATGTATTAAGTTTTTTTTTTCAAAAATCCTTAAAAGTTTAATAAAAACACGTAGTTATATCCTGGAACAAGTTTTGTGAAATATTCGAGTAAATCGTAGAATTACTGAATGCCAACAGAGTTTTCAGGTGTAATCTCTCTTTTTTGGCATTACTTTTGCATCAAACATCACATTGGATTGCTTTAGATGAAGCAACAAGCTTTTAAACGGGAACTAATTTTTTGAGCAGTTATTTAAATATTTGAGATGTTATTATGATCATTTCAAAAACATATTGAGCAGTTATTTAATTTAATGGCAGTTCATTAATTATTGCAACAGTAAAAGATGGACAGTAAAAAAAAAACAACTTGTCGGTTATTTTATCATACAATGTCAATATCTAAAAATGATTGAGCTGTCCAATAACTAAATGGGCAGTAAAAATGATGGAATGGGCAGATCGATAAATAGATCGGCAGATCATAGCGAGCGGTGACACCCGAACTCAATTTCATTGAAAAGAGAGGTCAAATGTTCGTTAGTTGGGCGGAGCTTATAAGATATCTGAGTATTAAGTTTCGTTCGCCATTCCTGGTCTTCTTCATCAGCTCCACTTCATCAAATGATACTTTTTGACCGTAAATGCTCAAGATCTCGAAGAAAATACCAAAATCACCATATAGCTGCTTATAAAATTTGAGGAGTTCCCTCGATTCTTCATAGATCCTATCATCAGAACTCCATTTTCAAAAAAATGGGACTTATGGGACCAATCTGGAAGCATATGATACAAGGTGAAAAAAAATATTTTCAAATCGGTCCATAAACGAAGGAGTTCTGAGGTAAGAAATATAAAAAAATAAAAATACAACCGAATTGAGAACCATCTCCTTTTTTTGAAGTCGGTTAAAAAAAGGAACCCTTATGGTGCGACTTCGTCTATCTGTCCCTGCCCGTTCGTCACACCGCTATATTATTATCTCAACACTAATTTACAACCTCATTATTTAGAGACAAATTCTGATTTATTACTGCCCACATGTAACTGCCCATTCATTCATTTTTACTGCCCATTTAATTATTTTTCTGCTCAATTTTGTATTCACCGATCAGTTTTCTTATTTTTTATTACTCATTTTTGTTTATTTTACTGCTTAGCTTTAACTGCTGAACTAGTTATTAAACCTCCCATTTATATTTTTTAACTTACCAAAACCGCTATTTACAACTGCTCCTTTAAATCAGTGCCCTTTTAAACCGTGCTGACATAGACGATAAGCGAAAGGGAAAGCACACCTTAACGAATGTCCTTCCCGAGGTACCTTTTTATACAATTGCTCTTAAGTACATGATTCATCATCATCAGCTTTATTAATGTTCCCACTGCTAGTACACAGGCCTCCTCTCTAGGAGAGGGAATGGGCCATAAGCCACCACGCGGGCCAATTGCGGATTGGTATGTCACAGTCTTCGAATTTTTGGTGCTAGGACATGCTGGATTCCTCACGATGTTTTCCTTCAACGTTTTGACAGCAGTGGTAATGAAATAAATTACACAAAGTAATGCGCCTGGCTGGGTTTGAACCGCGACCTACAATTCGTAAGTCGGGGCCTTTACCACTTGGCCACCACTTCTCTATTATTACGATATTTTAAATATTCTATTTTTACGATCAATAATAAAAACAATTCAAAAATGTTTTCGCTGATTATCTTTTGTAATCTGCATAATAAATATATAATGCTTAACATTTTGACAATAGTTTTACGTAATTATTAGTTTTAATTTAATAACAAATATTTTTATAGTTTTTACCTTGGGGACTGATTTAATCATATGTGCACAAAATTAAAACCAATATATAAAATAAAATCTTAAATATAAACTTAACTAAAATAAACCATCCAACGTGGCAATGCTGCCAGTCTTCTGGGCACGTTTCCAGATGACAGCGATGTGGAGGAATATTTCGACGCTTGAGTATTGTGTTTTTGTATTATATGTACATAGTTAGGTTTGGTGTAAATATATATAGGTATATAAAATACTAGTTTTGCCCGCGGCTTCGTTCCCGGTAACAGAAAAATTTAATCATCATTACATAGTACAAAACAAAGTTGACTGTCCCTATGTATGCTTAGATCTTTAAAAGTACGGAACGGATTTTGATGCGTTTTTTTTTAATAGATAGAGTGATTCAAGAGGAAGGTTTATGTGTATAATACATGCATAATATATTCAGTACCCGTGCGAAGCTGGCAGGTCGCTAGTAAGTGATAAATGAAGAACCGCTCGACCGATTTTATGCAAACTTCACATAAACCATTTACTGAATAGTCCGCACAAAGCCTAAACATTTGGTTTGGATAGGTGAGCCCGTCCTTGAGTTATAAAATTACAACGAAAAGTGGCATTGATTTTTGTATACACCGCTAAATTTTGGTCGTTTTAATCCCGTGGAAAGTCAATCCGGAACATGAGACACTATCGATTTGTAAAGATATATTTAAAATTAAGTACTTTTTTAAAATAACTCAAATTAATCCGCCGTCTGGTAACATTCCGGACCTAGACCTAGACCATGACGTTTAAAGTAAGATTGTTTTATTCCTGTTCCAGAGTGTGCAAGTGACAGCGTTAGACACGTTGTCTAGCGCCGTCTCTTTCCCACTGTAAGTTATATTGCTATAAGGGCTTGTGGTAGGCCCCCTTGGACCAGGGTCGTCGACGGCGCGCACTGTTCTTGCACGCCTCAAGGAGTTGTAAGCAAACTGTAGGGTCTGAGCAGGGTCGAAGTCTCCTGAGGCCAAGGGTTGATGCGAAAGCGGAACACCAGGGCTCTGAAACTAAGGCAAGAAGGAATGGAGTGGATAGTTTAGTCAGTAGAAGTCTGACACTGTCTCCCGCTCCGCCCTAGGGCGAGATTTGTCATTCGATGATTTTTTCCACCATAAAAAAACCTATTGTAACATTGAAGTAATCACTGTCTATTCATTAGTGTAAATACTTATCTATAATTCGAGTACCACTTGTGTAATTTGCGTGAAATTTATTTTATACATGCAAGTCTAAGATAGAGATGTACCGAATAGTGGTTTCATCGAATAACCGAATACCGACTAACATTCGGTTAAGTACTGATGGATAATTCGTTTCCCTGTACCTTAACTTTGGCGCCTGTAGGGGCCCTTCAGGGTCGAAGCCTCCTGGAACCGAGGGTTGGTGTAAAAGCGTTATACCGGGGCTCTGCGAATAGGGCAAGGGAGGAACGGGATAGGTTCTTTAGTCAGTAAGAGTCTGACACTGTTTTCCGCTCCGCCCAAGAGCGGGATTCGTCATTGGATGATTTTTACCTACCATGTAAAAAAAAATCATAACTTTGTCGCGCAAACAAAGATTTTCCGACAAGCATTTTCGCATCCTATTCCCCAGGGTCGTACTCGCGATGCGACGCCATTGCATTTCTGTGGTTCAAAGATTGTACGGAGGACAAATTCTAATAAAAATTCGGTTAAAGTTTTATGAAAACTGAATTGCAAACGAAGTCGTTGCAAAGTGCTAGTATATTTTGATGACTTACCGTCAATGTTCAATACACAAGTGATCTGTCAATTCGAGTGATTTGCCAATTAAATAGCATGTCTTCTAAATGTCATCATGTGATAAACAAGTTATCGAAGAAAATATTTTTTCATAGCAAGCTTTTATAGCGCGGTATCTATACATATCTATATATAAAAGAAAAAAACTGACTGACTGACATATCAACGCACAGCCGAAACGACTGGGACTAGGAGCGTGAAACTTTGCACAAGGCTTCCTTTTATGACGTAGACGAACACTAAGAAAGGGTTTTTCAAAATTCAGCTCCTATAGGGATGTAATGGGGGTCTAAAGTTTATATGGAGAACCCTACCTATATAATTAAAACTCGACAAGACGAATCACACGAGCCCAAACTCAATGGGGTTGAGTTGTTTAATTACAGAGTGCCTATGGCCACCTTCTGGTTCCATCATCAGATTAACTCCACGACATAATAATTTTGCATTGTCATCTGATTGACACATGCATGCAAAATGACAGCTCAATCGGTAGATATCTAACTGGGAAGTGGATCAAATTTAATTTACAAGATTTGATCACAAATATCACAAATAACGGGTTGGTTCGCACGGTTACCAGACGACCGGTCTGCGAGCTACCCAATGCTCTCCGTCT
Source organism: Mythimna loreyi (assembly GCA_029852875.1). Classification (NCBI taxonomy): domain Eukaryota; kingdom Metazoa; phylum Arthropoda; class Insecta; order Lepidoptera; family Noctuidae; genus Mythimna; species Mythimna loreyi. Next base: position 9,756,548 of record CM056807.1, on the reverse strand, counting down.
GAAAGCCCGCGCCTACGGTAGTAGTTAATGTTTTAGACATAAGTTATGTAGGTATGTTATAGATATCTCTGTAACGTTCAAAGCCATGGTCCGACCAGTCACCACTGCGGTTATTTCGCAAATAACTCGAGTTTATTGCGATGTCAAGTGAGCAACACAGTTTACTGAGCGATTACGTTAAACTAAGCGTTACTTTAAAACAAGGTCACTGGGGGAATCCATTTTAAAAATATACTAGTATTTGTTTTGTACTTCAAACTTTGCGAATAATTAGGTACTTGTGTGTAGGCAGGGATATTGAACAAGTTTTCAATGAAAATATTTTTTTCATAGCAGCTTTTATAGCGGGAGTCTATACTTTATAATTAAAACTCGTCAAGACAATTCACACGAGCCCAAACTCGACGTGGTTGTGCCGTTTAAATACAGAGTTCCTATGGCTACCTCGCGATTCCATCATCAGATCAGCTCCATGTCATCATAATATTGCATTGTCATGCGATTTATACCTGCATGCAAAACTGCAGCTCAATCGGGTGAAGATATCTGCTTCAAAATTAAGTTACAAGATTTGAGCCGAACATACATAGTAACATTGCAAGCTAATAAAAAGCTTGTAAAAATATTAAAGAAAAAAAAATTTTTTTAGCTTGGCGCTATGGTAACCTGTCTTTTGTCGTATTGTTAAAGTTGGTGAGCGTGTGTACTGTATAAGGTGCTTTTAAAATATATGTCACGCTTTTTGGGGGGAATACAGTTATGTTTATAGATTACAATAGTGAAGAGCTTTCGTACTCCGGAACAGTTAATCCAGTTTGAGAAAATAAAGTAGTTAAATAAATATTGACTCTATTCTGCACAACGTGGTTCTCTTTCGTCAATGAAACAGCTGCCATCTCTTTCCATTCGTTCTACGAATGAAAACTAAAATCAGCTGACTAGCTTGTCCTTACGCAAGGGGGCGGGGTGGGGGGGCTGCGCAGTGATGACCGAGTGGCCGGCGTGCAGGCGGCATTCGTTTGAAATGAATGACAATAGTAGTATGAATGGCGCCGGTGTTTTGCGGCGCGGAGCGGCAACAGCGTATCGTAATATCGTAACACCGGAGGATGGTTTTATGCGAAAAAAGAATTAAAAATTTTCGTGAATAATTTTTTGTATAAAAAAAAAACACAAATTATCAACATTTTATCTTTACTATTGTAATCTATAAACATAACTGTATTCCCCCAAAAAGCGTGGCATATATTTTAAAAGCACCTTATATAATGATCTACATTCATAGTCATGTCTTGTGTCATCTACCACCCGCACTGGGCCCGTGTGTGCATTCCCATTTCTAGAGAGGAGACCTGTGTCCCAGCAGTGGGAACATTATAAGACTGTTGAATAATTATGCTATGCACGTTGTCAACGGCAGAAGTAACTAATAATAATAATATGTCCACAACTATCACACAACGCCATCTAGTCCCAAGCTAAGCAAAGCTTGTGTTATGAGTACTAGACAACTGATAAACATACTTATATATTTCTAAATACATACATATTATAGATAAATTACATTCAGACACAGAACAAATGATCGTGCTCATCACACAAACATTTGTCCTGGGTGGGAATCGAACCCACGACCTTCCGCATAGCAGTCAGGGTCACTAACTACTATACTGACAGGTCAGTAACTGCAGTCGTCGACATTGCAACTAGTTGTCCCTGTTTTGGATTGAGGCGAAAAAAACACCTAGGTCTCACCATGTGGGTGGACCTCCTGAGAGCACGGTGGAGCATACGGTGGAGGTGTGACCTGCTTGGGCGAAGCACCATGTGTCCTCGTTGAGACTATCTCTGGAGAATGAATTTCGAGCCCAATCTATAGGTTGGTCTACAATTTATTTCAATCTGTTTTAAGGCAGAGAGAGATAATTTTTCCGAACTAATCACTATGATATGGTACACCATTGTACCGCGGATCACTGACTTAAGGGATGATACGGGGTCCAAAGTTTTGAAAATAGCGCTACAGTACTTTTTTTTGTCCCATTCCATCGATTGTGGGTAGTAATCTTGTGCATCTGCCAGCATCATGTTGTTGATAAATATGTTTATTGTGGGTAGGATTTGAAGAAGGAGGGAAGGGAGAAAGGTAGGGAAACATATAACTAACTAGCTTTTTTCGCTCCCGGCAACAGAAAAATGTGATAAATGAAGAATCGCTCGACCGATTTTGTGCAAACTTCACATAAACCATCTACTAAATAGTCCGAACAAACCCTATTTGGTTTGGGTAGGTGAGGCGTTCTTGAGTTATAAAATTACAACGAAAATTGTATTGGTTTTTAGGGTTTATTGATATAACGCGAGAAATTTCGGAATTTGGAATAGGTATCAGTAATGTGTAAATTAAAATACCTACAAGTTCTGCAGGTGCAGTTTCTAAATTCTCGACAAAGTGACACTCAACCTGAACATTTTGAAGTTCACAAGCTTCTCAGTCAGTTTACCTTCACGCAAGACCTTTAATTTGTGAATCTGTCTGTATATCACGGAGTTGTCAATACATAAATTTTGTACCACATCAATTATGTAGTACTTAGGTATGTCTAATGTCAGACTATGATTCGCGATCCTTTGAATAGGATGTAGGCTGAACTACGCGTTGCACACAGATGCATTCGCATGTTTTTTTTTTTGTTAATGTTGGTGAAAATCACCCAATGCTGAATCCCGCTCTTGGGCGGAGCGGGAGACAGTGTCAGACTCTTACTGACTAAAAAACCTACCCCATTTCTTCCTTGCCATTGCCTCTCCAGATCATGTCAGTATGCTTGGAGTTCTGTGAGATGAGTGTGCGAGTCTAATATTATCTTTAACTAATGTAATTGGCGGATAGCCGTTTTTGTTAAAGTAAAATAAATAAATAAACATTGCGTTGGATATGGACAAAGCAACACGTTTTCCAACCACGCAAGAGTCTTTTCCTCACTCGCCTAACCGTTGAGGTTACTGACTAAAAAACCTACCCCGTACCTTCCTTGCCTTATTCCTAGAGTCGCGGTAACAGTTTCACACCACCCTCGGCTCCAGGAGGATGTAGGCTGAACTACGCATTGCGAACGGATAATTGCATTCGCATGTTTTTTTTTAATCATCATCATCATCATCAGCCTTTTAATGTTCCCACTACATGGACACAGGCCTCCTCTCTCTAGGAGAGGGAATGGGAATCTATTTTTATTAATAGTTGGTGAAAATTATCCAATGACGAATCCCGATCTTGGGCGGAACGGGAGACAATGTCAGACTCGTACTGACTAAAAAACCTACCCCATTCCTTCCTTGCCTTATTTTCAGAGCCGCGGTAACAGTTTCGCATCAACCCTCGGCTCCAGAAGACTGCATTCGCATGTACAAAGGTACAGTACGGCTGTCGGATCTTAATTGCGAGTCTGAAGTTAGCCTCTGCGAATTTTAGCGCTTGATAACTCGTACAAAAATAAAGGTTTTAAAAAATAAATGCTAATAACAGTTTTTAACAGCAATGACAACTGTATAATGCATTTATTTTTTTAAAGCATGCTCGGCTGTATTATGCGTTCCAAATAAGAACAGGAAAGTCAATAACCTCGATCTGTCAAATTTTAAGTGAAAAGTACGGTATGCAAAAAAATCTTATTTGCGTATTAATAAAAAGTTATTTTTTTGTTTTTTATTACTAAAAATTAGTTAATTCTAGTTGAAGTAAAAACGTTAGGGTTTAATATAAATTTGCAAAATATATTGTTTTAAGTCATAAATAGTTTACAAGAAAAACTATTTTCTTTCTTATTTTCATTGTTAGAAACAGTTCGCCTTTTTCTTCTATTTACCACTACTCAGGCACATTACACAGTGAAACAGAGATAAACAAAACTTGAAAAACTGTATTCAGATTAAACTTTTTTCATTCACGATTCGTACGTAAATTATTTTTTTAAACATCTTATTTTGTTCACTCTACCTAATTTCTTCGATTTGACAGTTCGACGTTACGTCACAACATTGCCATCGATCCTATTCTCATTTGGAACGGATTGTAGATATGTATACAGGGTGTCATTTTTTTTTTTAATTGCAATAAACTAATGCTTGACTGCGATCCCACCTGATGGTAAGCAGTGATGCAATCGTTGACATCGTCGCACAAACGAATACCATGGATTTAGTACATGATTCTAGACACCCCAGTGGTGGAATTTTTCGTCAGCTTTTTTCAAATTTCAGCTTCAAAACTGCACCTTGTATAATGGTTGAGAAAAAAACTAGTATTGAAAGCTACGCAAATAAAAAAACCCCTACCAAAAAAAAACTAGAACCTCAAAAAAAACCCCTTACCAATAAAAAACTATGACTATGACTATAAGTGTTCTTTGCAAACTGTACTTTTCAAGTAGGGTAAATACGCCATACGTCGGCCCCCCCCCAAACTTCGGCCGTCTGCACATTTTCAGCTTGCGTTCCTTTAAAACGTAATAAAGTGGCAAGAATGCCACCCTAATTGCAACCTTAGTTCATACTATATATGTACAAACCGTTATTATCCCATTACGTCGCCCACTCTTCGCTTACTGAGCGTCAGCAGCGATTGCGCCGTCGAAGCGTCATGTCCATATTAAAAGTAACTTACTTGCTATGAATACTCACATTTCGGGGATTGATATTAGAACGGTAAGACATTCCTTTATTTTTGTTTTAAGCTTTCTTATTAGTAATAAGTGATTTTTACTATATTTTGAGATAGTTTTTCCAATGTTTTACGTATTGTTTTAAGGGAAAAATAGGAGGCCGCCAATAGAATACCAATTTTGAGTTAAAACCGAATTCTCGGCCGTGGCCGACTTAATGTAAATGCAGTCTGTTTTAAAAATTCCAATTGTAGTAATTCCATTGGCTCCATAAGAGAATTTGCAACGCATATAGACCAATAAATCTATTTTACGTTTAATCGCCAAATGGCGGCCGGGGTGATATTAGTTAAATCTCGAGAAATAATGGACACGAAATAGGGGCCGGCTTTAGAAATATTAAAGATCGTAAAGTCGACCAGCCTCAAATTCGAGCGCCACTATACAGGCTGGTTACTTTTTATTTTCTCAAAGTTAAATATTAAATTTATTAATATTGTAAAGACGAAGAAGAAATAGTAGGAGTTGATAATATTATTAATAACCTCTCTATAATTCAAAGTTATCACGAGTTCCCTACAAAATCTCTTTATATTTCGAACTAAATCAATACATTTGTTTTTTTGTTTCGTGGAGGTAATCCCATAAGACTGAAGAGATTACGACTTTTTTAATTCATGACAAACACATTTATAATTACCATAGCATAATAATGTTTAAGTAACCTTTATTTTATTATTTACCGACAAAACAATCACTTTTAAATTATTACAGTTTTTTTTTTTTATTTGATGTTTTTATTTTATTTTTTATAATTATAATATATAACATTGTTTAAAGCAAATAGAAAAATACTTTACCTGGTAAGTATTAAACAAATACGATTAATAATGTAGGCATAACTACTTGTGAGACTCCTGCCAAAATAAATCATATTAATAATATTTGTCAGTTTTAATTTACAACACCCTATACCCGGCCGACATTTGGGAAAAACGCGACCGACTATGGGCCATGAATGGCCGACTTTAGGAATTTTTCGTTCTCGACGCATTTAAACCTTAGTACTTTTTCCTTGTAATAGAAATGTTATCCTTATGCCCATAAACATGAAATACATATAACAAACTATCAAAAACCGCATCAGAAACATCTTTATGTTGCAAATTGACGGTACCAGAGCCATCCCAATATAGAAAAACCGTTAGGGGGCCGACATTTAGCGTATTTACCCTACCTAACATTGACAGATAGAGTTCAATGACCTTCCTATTCTTCTTGTGTTGCCTAAAACCAACAAATCATTAACATCATTAAACCTTTTTTTTTTCGTCTTCGTGATAGTTCAGCTTTTCAATACCTATTTGGCAATGTGCCAAAAAAAATGCAATAAAAAAAGTATGCATGAAACTTGTTTATTAAAAAGTATGCATGAAATTTTCAATGTTGCAATGTTATAAAATTTTAATTGTCAGTTGTTTCAAAAGTGTCGGAATGCGGTAGAGAATCGGGGACACTGGTAAGACCTGTCTTCTAATTAATATTTAGAATGCATCTTATGTCAAAACTAGATCTCAATAACTATTTTTTTTTTATATTGATTAAATTACTAACTTTATGCACATAACACTGTACAAAAGCGAACTTAATGCCTTAGGCATTTTCTACCAGTCGACCTTAGGGTGGTGCAGAAACGTAACATGGTAGGTGCAACTTAAAAATATACACAAAAAGAAAAGAAACAAAATATAATAATAAATATATACAGATACATACAGGGCTTTGAATAACGTTAAAAATCTGGTATCGTTACTTTCATCGTGAGAAGGTAACGTTATTAGTAGAGGTAACGTTATGCTTGATAACGTTACTTGTGACAAATTTTACCGGTAAACTGACTTAACGTTATTGAATATTTTATCGGTAAATAATAACGTTACCAAGACCAAGGGCTTGATAACGTTACCAAGTGCATACGAAAAGTAACGTTAAATTTCTTTTATCTCTTTCTTTCGTTTACATTAAATATACTGTTAACTGCTATGATCACGTAGGTATTCAAATCAAAAACACTTGCGCTGCGCATCATTTTCTTTTTAAATAGGAAGTACGAATACTGAAGAATATTTTCGCCGTCATTGTGATGATTCTTAGGATTTACATGAAGTTAATAGTGGATCTGATTCAGGATCTAGGGGTGAATAAATTCTATACTTAAATCTAAAGAAAGATTTAAGTAGCTATAGAATTTATCTTCGATTGCTTGACTTACGTGATACTTTTTTCGCTCGTAAGTCTATAAATACTTAACGTTATGTTGAATATTTGTGGCTTTGCAGTCTTTTACTTAATAGGGTCAGTAAGGACGATAATACTTTTCGAGCGTTTGTGTGTGTTTATGGTTCGTGGTACATATTGGAGCAAATGTTACTTAGTAGTATACGTATAGCATGTTTTCATTTAAAGCTTTTAAGGCAGTCGGGTTTCTCGTTTAGTTATGTGGGTATTTAAGTAATTATTATTTTATTTTTTAAATCTGCCGCTGAATCTAACTGATTCAGTGGCAGATTATGTGTAGGTATTGGTCCTTACATTATAAATTATTAATTCGCATTTTTGTTTAAAATGTAATTGCTAATGACAGTTTTTACGAGTGTATATTCGCTAAAGTTCGCAAAGCCTATGTGTTCAGACTCGCTAAGTTACATCGGCCTTATTATACTAGAAAAGGGATTTGAATAAAGTAATTTGATAGTTTGAGGCTAAGAACTCACGAAGCGGTTTTCACCACCGCTGTAGAGGAAACAGCTATATTATTTTAAAACTCACGAGGCGGTAGATCTACAAAAGCCATAACGGTTGCGAATTTCGACCGCAAAACTGGCGGCCGATTAAGTTATTTTTTTTACATATCCATTGCTTGAAAAAAAAAATACTAAGCGACATTGAGTAGACATTGCCAAGAGTGATTTAAAGTTATTAATTATAAATAACACTTTCTTCTTCTTCTTTTCGAATCAATGATAAACTCTTTAAACTGATGGGGCCCAATAACATTTTGTAAAGTATGCTCAGTGTCGGTTAGTAATTTTTGCCTTTCAAGCGCCGATATTTAACAGCATTTTACATAAGCCGCGGGGCTGCAACCGTGGCGGCTGTGGGTGAAAACCGCTTCGTGAGTTCCTTGTTTTACATGGAAAGTTGTCCAGGGCTAAGTAACTTTATAAATTTGAATGTGCTATTTCCGATTTTTTTTGTGATGTGCTTTTTCAGTTTTTAGGCGCATTTTTCCAATATGATGGTACAAAAGGCAAAAATACGAATTGGCAAAGTCAAAATTTGGAAAGAGCCCACCAAAATCCATAAAATTACATATTTTAAATACTCCTGGATTAAAACTTTCTAGGTAGCTAAAATTGAGGGAACAACTATTTTTCGAATCAAATGACTATACTTATTGTTATCGATCGAGAATATTTTTTTTTTCTTAAAAACACTTTTAATTCCAAATGGTCTTTTTCTTTATGAACAATATAGAAACAGTGTTTCTGTAGGGAAAGATCTGATGTATTGGCTTTTGAAGAAAGTGACTACCGTTCCTTTTGAAGTATAGGCTTTTTCGCCAGAGTTTTACTTGTTTAGATATCTTTATGCAACACATATGCACAAAGGTGGACTTAATGCTTCAGTCATTCTCTGCCACTTAAATACCGTCCTTCTGCTTAGTATTAAATATACTTACTGCACAATAAATAATAATTGTGTTCATCAGGTGATCACGAAAATATAAAATCTGCTAGTAATAATAAAATTTTTGAGCGATGCGGTCAAAATTAGGATATGGATAAATGCAAAAATCTGAGTCCACCCAATAAAAAATAATGAAGAATTGCTCCAGCCAAACTGAAAAAGTAGTGGCAGAACTTTCTCACAAAATGGATATATTAAATAAAGCTTTTGGGCTTTTCGTGGAAATTGGCTACTGTTCCCCCAATAAAACGGCGTTTCATCATGTACAAAATAATTAAAATTTACAAGCATTGCAGTAAGTGATTGATCGGACCTGTTATGTTACAAGAAAACTTTACAAAAAAATATATCGACTGCACTAAATATATAAAAAAAAAAACTTTTTTGGAAGTCGGTGTTTCTCGGTATTGTTTATTTCTTATTAAACACCGATTTCCGAAAAAGTTTTTTTTTAGTGAAATCGGTATATTTTTTTGTAAAAAGTTTTTTATTTCACCCTTTTTAGTTGCGATACACTTATAACCAGAGGATTTGACCAATACATATTTTCTGTATGGACTTCAAAAGAGACTGACCCTTGAGTTTGTTTCGGTGTTTCTTCTCAGGGTAGTCTGCTAGGAAACATCGGACTCATCTATCAAAAAAAAAAAATGACGTGTAAAAGTGTTTTTTATACCTACTTACAAAATAAAGATCATTTATCATTGGCCATATATCTCTTATATATCTTCTTCATCAGTTCCACTTCATCAAATGTTTCTTTTTTACTGTAAATGCTTAAAATCTAGATGAAAATACCAAAAACACCATAGGTTTGCCTATGATATTTAAGGAGTTCCCTCGATTCCTCATGGATCCCATCATCAAATCTTATAAATACTTATTAGTTCAACTGCAACATCGTAAAGTACATAGCTCTTACTGTACTGCGTAAAATTTAGTAATAAAATACCACTTGAGATTCGCCATCTAAATAAATCAAATCTTAAAACATGCATGAGGAAATTAATAATATATTTAAGTAGTATATTTGACTTCCAATCAAATTAAAAACACCTTATGTAGAGAATCATTTTATAGATTAGAGGATTATATTCTAGATAAAAATGTTTGACTACATGCTAGGTCCTGTGCCACAGCCATGACTGTAGCTGTGGCAGCTGTATTTTGCCTACTAATTAGTTTTTTTTTTATATATTGGAAGAGATACTACTGCCCTTTTTGTATTGTTGATATTGATTATTTTTAAAATAGAAATTGTGATGATTTATTATTTTTGCATTTGAAAGAATAGCATTGTATAATGTAAAAGCACTTTTTTTTCAAATATTAATGCAAAGTACCAAGGAGCAAAAGTTTATTGGATTACAACTTGTTTGACATTATGAGCTCACTCAAATGTCTCGATGATGGTGGCTCGTGTTATTGGGTCATTCAGTTCCATTCAAAATGGTCGAGCTCAATAAGGCTGATACACGCGTCATGTTCTTGAACGAGCGCCGTAAGTTGAGACTGGTCATCTTCATTTTTCATCTTTTTTTTTCATTACTTATCATACCTACACTGTCCTCACAAAGTGACAAGAAATACGTAACCATGGTCCATGGTTTTGGTATGTACCTAACTCATAATATGATTTAAAAGAGTGTCCATGGTGTTCCACTTTGGAACATGCAATTTAGCTTCACTTTTTTTGACTGCCCGACACTTTAATAATTCACGCGTCTGCAATTGCTCTATTTGAAATAAGCTGATACAGGGGTATCGTGGACAATTTAAATCCTGCTGCTGCTGCTTGCTCTGTAGATTGTCAACAGTGTGTGTCATTTTGTATATATAGTTGACAAAGTTTATTGTCTGTATTTGGAAGTCGAAGAACAAACATTGTTCAATATTATAGTAGATAAATAATAGAACCAAATCAAAGTATTGAACCAGGGGGCCTACCACAAGCCCTTAAAGCAGTATTACTTCGATATTACTTTCAGTTGGAAAGAGACCACACTCTGGAACAGGAATAAAACAATCTTACTTTAAACGTCATGGTCAAGGTCCTGATTTTAATGAATAAATAATGAAAATTGTAATAATTTTCATTATTTATTCATTTCATCAAATGCAGTATAAAACTGAAAAAGTTATGAGACTTGGTATTTTGATTTATTTAAAAAAAAGTCTTATTGAAACTAAATAATTTGTTATTGAAATGATTCATTAGTAATAAACCGATTTAATGATATATTGTTTTCCAATTAAGTCATATTTCAAACTATTTTAATAATTCGGACGCTTGAAAGGCTAAAGTTGTTAGTGACATTGAGTAAAATTTACGGGAGAGGGAGAGTGATTTAAAGTAAAAAAAAAAACTGAAAAAAAAAGTTGAAAATGACGAGATAGTACACTATTAACACAATGGTAGTAATATCTAAATCCGTCTTTTTTTTAACTATAATTTTTTCCAAACAAAATAAAATTGAATCACTTTTATGTAAAGGTTACTCAATGTTAGGTACTTAGTAATTTTTGCCTTTTAAGTGTTGATATGCTGATTTGTATGATTCATAAAATTTAAGTGTCTATACATAAGGTTTATTTTTTTATCAAATCCAAAATGCAAAAAACGACTTGCAGCTTTATCGCCACTTTAAAACTTTACAGGCAATTTTGAAATGTTAAAATTGAAGCTAATTTGCACGTTCCAAGGCGTAGACCTCTATGGAGAAGAACGTGCAAGAAAATCCATGGGCACTCTTTTAAATCATATTTATATATTTACATATGACTTGGTGACAAATTTATGTTGCTTCTATTATGCGAGCACGATGTAGCGGTATTCAACAAAAAGTAAAATAATAATAAAAAAAAGAATTTCAAAAAGCGCCTAGCAGCCAAGAGATGACCGGTCTCAACTGACGGCACCCGTTCACGAGCATGACGCGAGTATCAGCCCCACTCCGCTCAACCATTTTAGAGGGAACAGAATGACCCAACACACGCGCCACCATCAGCGAGACATTTGAGTGAGCATGACAAACTCTCAACTGCCATGCTCGTTTATCTATACTAATAAAGTTTAGACCACTTACCATAAATAAATTAAATCGTTTCAATAATAATGTTATTAGTAGTCTCTCAACAGCCAACTTTGATTCGCAAGACCCAAATGTTAACTATAGTACATTATTTTCTACAGTATGCCAAGAATTTAACAAGGCGTGTCCAGTTAAAAAAGTCCAAATCAGTAATAAATCAAAATTTAATGAATGGGCTACTGCTGGAATAAGAAAAAGCAGAGATACTTTATATCAGCTCTACCAGGAAAAGTCCTTGTCGTCTGATTGTAACCTCCATAACCATGTTAGATTGTATTCAAAAATATTTAAAAGAGTCTGCAACCAAGCTAAATCTAAGTTAATAAGCAAAAAAATTGCAAACTCTAATAATAAAATAAAAGCAGTTTGGAAGGCGATAAACAAAGAAACTGGAAAGATAAACCAAGGAGACCAGAATGAATTGTCACTAAACATTAATAATAAAATCATCTCAGATAGGTCAACGGTGGCTGAAACATTAGAAAACTTTTTCACCAACATCCCAATAGAAGTTACCAAATCTCTCCCTTCTTCTTCTTTGTTAGCCGAATCTTTTTTAAAGGAACATTTTACAAAGGATATATCTACCTTTGAATTTAAACGTATCTCTGTTGATACAATAATAAAAACATTTAAAAGTCTTAATATAAAAAACACTGAGGACTTATGGGGTATATCAGTTAAGGTTCTGGGAGATATTATTGATACAATTGCTCCTGTCCTAACAGGCATATTTAATCAATGTTTGGACAGTGGTACATTCCCTGATTTAATGAAACATAGTAAAGTTGTACCAATTTTCAAATCAGGTAGTAAGAGTGACCCCTCTAACTATAGACCTATATCTGTGCTTCCAGCATTGAGTAAAATCTACGAAAAAATCATGCTGGACCAGATGCTGTGTCATTTTAATGTGAATGGGATTTTGCATAGTCATCAGTTTGGCTTCACGAAAGGAAGGTCGACGACGGATGCCGGAGTGAAACTCATCAGTCACATTTTGGAATCCTGGGAGAAATCCCAGGATGCCATTGGCATATTCTGTGACCTCTCAAAAGCATTTGACTGTGTTGACCATAAAACTCTAATCTGTAAATTACATCATTACGGAATTCGTGGACAAGCTGCTGATCTTGTTTTTTCCTATTTATCTTACAGGCAGCAAAAGGTAACCATTAATGGGGCGACGTCCTCAGGCTCTTTTGTAAAGATGGGCGTGCCTCAGGGTTCGATCCTTGGCCCTTTTCTTTTTCTGGTTTATATTAATGACCTTCCTTATATGATGGCAAATTTAGCTGATATAGTTCTATTTGCTGATGATACTTCCCTTATTTTTAAAGTAAATAGAAAAGATGCGGATGTCTTGCATGTTAATGAAAGTCTGGCTGTTCTTTCTAAATGGTTCGCTGCTAATAACCTCTTATTAAATGCAAACAAAACTAAGTGTATAAAGTTTTCATTACCGAATGTCCCCCACGTTGATGTTAGTCTGATTCTAGACGGCAAAAAGCTTGATGTCATTGCAGAAACTGTGTTCTTGGGCATTACTATTGATTCTAAATTGCAGTGGGGAGCCCATATTAGAACTCTCTCAGGTAGACTAAGCTCAGCTGCATATGCAGTAAGAAAAATTAGACAATTAACAGATGTTGATACAGCTAGGTTAGTTTATTATGCTTATTTCCACAGTATTATGTCTTATGGCATTTTGCTGTGGGGATCTGCAGCTGATGTAGATTCAATATTCATATTGCAAAAGAGAGCAATCCGAGCTATTTATAAAATGGGTCCTCGCGAGTCCCTCAGAAATAAGTTTAAAGAAATCGATGTACTGACTCTGCCTTCTCTTTATATTTTAGAATGTATTTTATATGTTCGTAAAAACTTAGGACTTTTTAAAATTAGAAGCGATCTCCATAACAAAAACACACGTAATAAACATGAAATTGTTATACCTAAATGGAGATTAGCTAAGACCAGCAAGTCATTCTTAGTAAATAGCGTACGCCTTTATAACAAGCTGCCAAAGGAGGTGACAGAACTTACCGAGAGAAAGTTCAAAACTCATATTAAGCGTGTCCTAACCAAAAAAGCATATTATAAGGTTAGAGACTATGTCGAAGACACAACTGTCTGGCAATGACTGCTTCTGCTCATGTGGCCCCCTGGTAACTTATTAATATTCTGTATAATTGTCTGTTAACTGCTCCATCATTTTTCATTTTTTTTTTATATACGACATCTCTTTATTCTTTTATTTTGATACATTCTCACAATATTCCTTATTCCATTTTATAGATCCATCATATAATGTAATTGTCTTACTGAGACTTGTGATTATTTTTCTTGCTTTTATATAGCCTCTTTTAATAATGTGAATGTAAGAACATTGTAGACGCAAATTTTAGATGACTTCCTACCATTTTAACGGTAGGAGTTCAATATTGACTGGTCTGCACTGTCCTTACATAATTTATGTACTGTAATATGGAAATATTGTAAAGATAACAATTTTTTTAAAAGAGTAACCATGGAGTTTCTTGCCGGTTCTTCTCCATAGGAAACGACCAATTTGGAACCGTGCACTAGCATCTGACGTTTTATAAGTGCCCATGTAGGCCCATGTGAAATAAAAATTTTTGACTTTGACTTTGACTTTGACTTTGAATATTATAAAGCTGAAGAGTTTGTTCATTTGATTGTTTGTTTGTTTGTTTGAACGCGCTAATCTCAGGAACTACTGGTTCGAATTGAAAAATTCTTTTTGTGTTGAATAGATCATTTATCGAGGAAGGCTTTAGGCTATAAAACCTCACGCTGCGACTAATAGAAGCGAAGAAACAACGGAAAATGTGGAAAAAACGGGGAAAATTATTCATCTTTGAGGGCTTCCGTTGCGTGCGCTGCGAAAACGGTTCAAGATACCAAAAAAATATGTATGAAAGAATTATTCCTCTTAAAATGATCTAAAAAAATGTCTGCGACAGTATATGTCTATCTTTTAAGATTAACTCACTAGAACCGTTTTTATGGGAATCAAATTTGGCTGAAATTAATGCATTGTTACCAATTATTTGTTAAAGTTGTATCAACATAATAATATTAATCTTTATCCAAATAAATGTGTTGTTGATTAGGAGTATGTAATTGTGAACATAATTGTCTTTGTCATCACTTATTTTCAATGAACATCTTAGAAGATATTACAATTTTAAAATAACTCCGATATAAAATACACACGCGCCGCATGATGTGCAAAATATGACGCTGCGCCTGGCCGGCGGGCGAGGAGAGGGGTTGCTTGCGGGCGGCGCGGAGGGGTTTTTTTTTATGGTAGGTAAAAATCATCCAAAGACGATTCCCGCTCTTGGGCGGAGCGGGAAACAGTGTCAGGCTCTTACTGACTTAACAACCTACTCCGTTCCTCCCTTGCCTTATTCCCAGAGCCCCGGTATAACTGTTTCGCACCAACCCTCGGCTGCAGGAGGCTTCGACCCCGAAGGGCCCCACAGTTTGCTGACAACACATTGAGGCGCGCGGGAGCAGTGCACACCGTCGACGACTTGGTCTCGGTCTGGACTGTTACCAGGCAACCGAACGGCGAGCTACCCGTTGCTCACTGTCCGCAAACCAGCGTCTACGGTGGCCAGATATTGGCGGGATCGCGGTGGCGACGGCTACTCCAGCGCAGGAATTTCCTGAACTTCCCATTTCCAGAACCTGCGTCATGCGGATGGTGAGGACGCCGTGAGGTCTATCCAATCACGCCTCCAAGAGGGGTCTTACCGCCGAGATTATGGCGTGCCCAAAGGGACCCCCCCTTAGTAGCTCCATGAAGTACTATTAGATAATTATGTTCTTTTTAAAACTAAATTGTCTAAAATAATAACAGAAATTGACACGGGCAAAGTCGTACGTAACAGCTATAATTTATAAAGCTGAGGAGGTTGTTTGCAAAAATAAATATGATGCCCAAAATAACTATTCCGCGCGGACGAAGTCGCGGGCACAGCTAGTGTCAAATAAGTTGTAACCTAGCGAAAAATGCTCCATGGTTCTTCACATTTACAAAATTTAAAAAGTGCTTCTACATTATACCTACAATGCTATTGTATCCACATAAAAAAAATAGTAGATGGTCATGAGCTTTAATTAAACAAATAAATATAAAACTATTACGAACACGCCAATATAAAAAGGGCATTAGACTTTCAACACTATCCTATACAGGTATTAAATCCGTTACCGCACACCTCGTTTGTGAAATCGTACTGCGAATTTTGTTTAGTAGCAAGTAGCAAGCATCGTTTGACTGGTGTAGCGATGTTGCCGTTCCGTAGTGCACGCCGTGCGCCGCATGTTGCGCGGTTTGACAACAACGCATTAAGTAACGATAACAATTTCGTTACCTGTAACGTTAATTGGTAACGTTATTTTATAGATTTGATACCAAAGTATTGTTACTCATGTTACCGTTAAAATTTTAACATTATGAAAATAACGTTACTTACCGATACTTATAGTGTGAATTTGGTAACGTTAACAAGCCCTGGATACATACATATAAATAAGTCAGGTCATTGTGAAAACAAATCCAACCAATCATTGCTGAGATAAGTCCGCCAACTTCTCGCGTTTTCAGTATCAGTCTAACATTTTGTAGTTTCTTTATGAAACCTCTTTTTCAGGGTTCTGTAAGTTAAAAAAAACGGGATCGGACAGTCAAGAACCTTTATCTCGGAGTCCGACTAACATTTACCCAGTTTTTAGGGTTCCGTAGCCAAAATGGCAAAAACGGAACCCTTATAGTTTCGTCATGTCCGTCTGTCCGTCTGTCCGTCTGTCACAGCCGATTTACTCGGAAACTATAAGTACTACAGTGATGAAATTTGATGGGAATATGTGTTGTATGAACCGCTACAAAATTATGACACTAAATAGTAAAAAAAAGAATTGGGGGTGGGGCCCCCCATACATGTAACTGAGGGATGAAAATTTTTTTTTCGATGTACATACCCGTGTGGGGCATCAATGGAAAGGTCTTTTAAAATGATATAAAGTTTTCTAAAAAACATTTTTCTTAAAGTGAACGGTTTTTGAGATATCAGCTCTCAAAGTCGTAAAAAGTATGTCCCCCCCCCTCTATTTTTATAACTACGGGGTATAAAATTCTAAAAAAAATAGAGGTGATGCATGCTAATTAACTCTTTCAACGATTTTTGGTTTGATCAAAGTATCTCTTATAGTTTTTGAGATAGGTTGATTTAACTGTAATTTTGGTTAAGTTATTGTGCTTACACTGAAAACGATGGCTGAACCTATAAGTACAAGGCAAAATATCGGGAGAGTTTAGGCTCCATTCACCAGGTGTATAAATTGACATAATAAGTTTATTATATTTGCTGCTACGGAACCCTTTGTGCGCGAGCCCGACTCGCACTTGGCCGGTTTTTGATCATAATGTAACATTATGTAGGTAAATAAAATATGTATTCCAAACAAGAATAGGAAAGTCAATAACCTTGATCTGTAAAAATGTCGACAGAAAATTACGGTTTGGAAAAAAAAGTCAAATACTTATGAAGGTATTCATAACGTTTTTTTTTTTGCTTTGTACCAAGTCTTAGGTAAATGGGTTATTGTAAACTAGTCAAAGTAGTTGTGACGACTTTACAATAAATGTATGGAATTACCAATTTTTGGTACCTAAAGCATGTTCAAAGCTGTGACAGTTAAATCTAGGTGAAATAAAAACGTTACTTTTTAATCTAAATTACTTACATTTATGTAAGTCATAGTTAGTTTTAAAGCAGATATTGAAATCTGAAATAAAAATCGATTCTATACTTATTTGGAAAGCATTATAGCCACGTATGGTACGGCCGTCTTAAAAAAAAATATTAAATAAATAAATATTAAAAAAGGTTTAAAAAAAATTAA
Source organism: Mythimna loreyi (assembly GCA_029852875.1). NCBI lineage: Eukaryota > Metazoa > Arthropoda > Insecta > Lepidoptera > Noctuidae > Mythimna > Mythimna loreyi. The sequence goes on along the minus strand of CM056807.1, from coordinate 9,739,102 downwards.
TGCCAATAACAGTTTTTAACAGCAATAACAACGGCAAATTTAATTAGCCTAACTTCAGACTCTCCAAGATCCGACGGCCGTACTGTGTGTACCTACGTGTTAAGGATTTTTATCTGAATTCCATTACCTAGATTAAGCTGCGACTGTAAATAATATTATGTACAATGCTATTGTCCCTAATCTAAAAGGGCAAAAATATTTTTACACATGAGTGACAGTTACATGTCAGAATTCCCGCCAAAATGTACGTTCGGAAACGTTGACAAAACAATGAAACGGTTGATTCGTGAATGTTAACGATTGCCCTTTTGGAGACAATCTGATGTATTTGTCATTTAACATTAATGTCGCTTACGTAAATAATTCGGGTGTTGTCGTATTGTTCCATTGTTTTACTAAGTCGTGATTGTTTGGGCGTAGGTATCTTCGTGTTTATCATGTCATGTCATCTTACTAATATTATAAATGCAAAAGTTACGATGTTTGGATGTTTGTTACTCAATCACGCCAAAACGGCTGGACGGATCTGGATGAAATTTGGCACAGGCATAGGATACACTCCGGAATAGGACATAGGCTACTTTTTATCTCGGAAACCCCAACCCCAACACCACGCGGGCGAAGTCGCGGGCAAAAGATAGTCTTGTATAAGGAGGAGGCCGACCCCATAAGGCAACGGCGCACAGGGCCCAGACCCCGCCGGGATATCGATCCAAATTTCCGGCCACCGTAGGGGGCCTGCGGACAGCGAGCAATGGATAGCTCACCGTCTAGTTGTCTGGTAATAGTCCGGACCAAGCCCAAGTCGTCGAAGGTAAAAATCATCCAAAGTCAAAAGTCAAAGTCAAAAATTTTTATTTCACATGGGCCTACATGGGCACTTATAAAACGTCAGATGCTAGTGCACGGTTCCAAATTGGTCGTTCCAATGACGAATCCTGTCCTTGCGCGGAGCGGGAAACTGTGTCAGACACTGACTAAACAACCTACCCCATTCCTACGTTGCCATATATACCAGGGCCAGAGCCTTCCTTTCAGACGCGAACCCTTGGCCCCAGTTGGCTTCGACCACCCTATATAGAAAGAAAAGAAAGAAAGAAAAAAAGTTTATTTGCGCCCTATATGGGACCGGAATCGTAAAAAGTGGTTGCTTATGTTGATAAAAGTTTTGTGCGGCCATGCGATTATATTATTACGTCAGTCAGTTTTTTCTTTTATAAATAAAGATAATACAAATAAAAAGCGAAGTTATGACTGTTATTTAACAGCGTATAAGCGATTGATTGGATACAATAAAAACGTCAATTAACTAACTAATTTATTGTACATTTTTAATTGTTTAATTAAGGATATTATGTATAACATTTCTTATTATTAAACGAGTAGGTATCTTAACATTTTCAGACGTCGATATAATTATTGAGATATTATGACGTTAGTGCCGTGGTAGGTGGGTAGGCCTCTGGTGTGGGACGCAACCTGTGTCGACACCCTTGCGCCATCCCATGTTCTTAGTTCCGAGGGCTGTGCTGGTGGTGCCGCTGCGGCTGCCGAGACCCTTAAACGGCGCAAATACTGTAACCTTATTGGTAACTATAGTTTTGAGCCGTTTGGGGTCGAAACGCTTGGGTCATGGGGTCCGAGTGCGCGTCACCTTTTTAAAGAAATATCACGCCGTCTAATCGATACTTTGCGTGACCAGAGGGCTGGCTCTTTCTTTGCCCAAAGAATTAGCATTGCCATCCAACGTGGCAATGCTGCCAGTCTTCTGGGCACGTTTCCAGATGACAGCGATGTGGAGGAAAATTTCGACGCTTGAGTATTGTGTTTTTGTATTATATGTACATAGTTAGGTTTGGTGTAAATATTTATTTTAGTTAAGTTTATATTTAAGATTATTGAGATTGAGATAGATAATTAAATTCATTCGAAATTATTTATGTATTGAAAAATACTGGAGGACAAGTGACATGCGCACTGGGCTCGCGTGGTGGATGATGGTCCTTTCGTTCTCCTAGAGAGGCCGCCTGAGTCCCAGCAGTGAGAACATTAAAATGCCAGCTGCGGTCTTCCCGTCCGATTATAATTTGGGTGTCTTCAAGGCTAGAGTGAATAGGCTCTTAATAAACTAGTGCGCCTTACCATCAACGATTGCATCATTGTTTACCATCAGGTGGGATCGCAGTCAAGCACTAGTTTATAGCAATAAAAAAGGGGTTGTTTATGCTATAATATTAAAAAAACTTACCTACCATAACATGTAATTTAGAACCAATATATTTATAGTAGTAGGTACAGTTTTACAACAATCATAAAAATCTTATATTTCGTGTATAAGATAAATTTATTTTTTTAATTAAGTAGCTCCCAATTAATAACAAATAAACATATCGCGAACTACTTATTTTTTTTTTTATTTAAAGGTTAATTGGTTATGCTTAATTATATGTAAAACTAGTTTAAATATAAATAACGCAGGTTGATCACAGTTTTTGCAGCTTCTGTAGTCATTCCACTTGCTAAAGAAGCAATATTGACCTACCTATAATATTTAATACCTATTTGATATTACTACGACCTAGTGGTTAGTAACCCTGACTGCTATTCCGGAGGTCATGGGTTCGATTCCCACCCAGGACAAATGTTTGTGTGATGAGCACGATCATTTGTTCTGTGTCTGGGGGTAATTTATCTATAATATGTATGTATTTAGGAATATATAAGTATGTTTATCAGTTGTCTAGTACCCATAACACAAGCTTTGCTTAGCTTGGGACTAGACGATGGTGTGATAGTTGTGGAATATATTATACTATACTATATCCTAGCGATAGGCACGTTCATAGAAACTATTTGTCAAACAGCGCTTCATTGGCATTATGTCGTCTAACAAAACTTATAAAACTGACAGCGCTCTCACACTGCGTGAACGTCAAAACTGCACTAATTTCGTTGTAAACTGAGTAACGCAAAGAAAAAACCAAAGATTAAAAAAACATGTGGATTACGGTTATCGAAAAACAAATGCATGAATAAAGAGCTGTATCATCATCATTACATAGTATAAAACAAAGTTACCGTTCCCTATGAATGTTTAAATCTTTAAAAGTCCGCAACGGATTTTTATGCGTTTTTTTTTAATAGATAGAGTGATTCAAGAGGAAGATTTATGTGCATAATACATGCATAATATATTATATTCCATATCAGTACTCGTGCGAAGCTGTGGCGGGTCCGGGGTCGCTAGTAAATTATAAATTGGAATTCCTAACCAAAGAGGAGATATTTGAGACCAAAGTGGCCAGTACGATAAAACGTCAATTTCATATGTAAGGACCTAATATATCGATGACCACAGCTTTGTCATAACAGACCAAAAAACAAATCTGTACGATTTCGTTTGGTCCCAATTTCATGAAGTTTTATTATATTAGTGTAGAAGTGTAGATGACGGGTTAGTTTAAAAGTTGCAATCAACGGTTAATCTGCTGGTTAAAATCAAAGTTCAATAAGGTCACGACTTGATAAACCGGTAACTATACATACTTATAGAAAGTCATCATTAATTGTATGATCACCAATATCATACGTATTTTACATTCACTTTTAGGCGTTTGTTTAATCAATAATTCAGGAATTTTAAGGCCATTTTAAATACTTATTGTATTGACTTGAATATGTTGAATTTAAAGTTGTTTTACACTTCGATAGATAGATAAAAAAAATATCCGTTGCACACTAAAGTATAAACTAACTAGCTTCGTTCGCTCGCGTGAGTGTCGGTTTCTCCATACAAACCTTTTTTCTCCATAAAAACCCAAAATTGTATTTTTTAACATTTACGTAGCTACGAAGCTGTGTAATCTACACTAATATAATAAAGAGGTAAAGTTTGTTTTTTTATTTTTTTGTTTTTTTGTTTGTAGGAGGTAATCTCTGTAACTGCTGGTCCGATTGCAAAAAATCTTTTTGTGTTGGATAGTCCATTTTTTGAGGAAGGTTATAGGCTATTTAACATCACGCTATGACCTATGGGGGCGGAGCAATAACCACAGACGCGGGTGAAGCCGCTGGTAGCCTATATATTGCTAACAACACGCGGGCGAAGCCGCAGGCAAAAGCTAGTGTTGTAATATTTTTATATATGATCAAAAGTTTCAATACTAAATGCAATTTTTTTAATTTCTGGTGTGTAAAAATCATAAAAAATAAGGAATCCCGAGGAGCGGAAAGCAGTGTCAGACTCTTACTGACTAAACGAACCACTGGGTTAGACAACAAATTATCTTCTTGTAAACAAAATTGAGAGCAGTGATGGCCGAGTGATAACGTCCCCGACTTACAAGTTTATAGGTCGAAGGTTCAAACCCGGGCGCATTACTTTGTGTAATTTATTTCATCACCACTGCTATCAAAACGGTGAAGGAAAACATCGTGAGGCAACCGGCATATCCTAGAACCAAATATTCGAAGACATGTGACATCCACCAATCCGCGGGTCTGCGTGGTGACTATGGCCCATTCCCTCTCCTAAAGAGGAGACCTGTGTCCCATCAGTGGGAACTTTAAAAAGGATGATGATGATGAAACAAAGTTGGCACTACCAGAGGCTACCAGCAATGGGTTTGTTGATTTAAACAAGCAGTAAATACTAGAGCTGCATAATTTAGAACGATTTATGGAGTATATATGTAAATGTGATATAAATCATGTTATTTTAAGTCATTTGAATAGGAAACGTAACCTTACTGTGTTATATACAACATAGGTTATTTATATAGTAATAGGTACTAGCTCCTGCTAGCGACTTCGCTCGCGTGAAAATAGGTTTCTCTATACAAAATTTAGAGCTTTTGTGCAGTTTACCAGTCGCCAGCGATGCAGAGGAGTTTTTTGATGCCTTATTAGATTAGGTATTATTAGTTACTTCATAAGGTTTTTTTTTAAAGTCATAAATAAAGTAATATATTGAGTGGTCCTAATAACCCTGAAATGACATAGGCTATACAAAATCTACAAGCGTAAATGCAATATTTACATTATTTTTCGAGTAACCGATTGTAGGTTGAGAAGAAGAAAGTCCCAAATATGTTACTTAAACCTTTGCAAAAGTCTCGTCTGACACAGTATTATGTGATCTGTCGCAACCAGTCGCTTGAGCTTCTCACGGTTCATGCCAAGTGGGTTACGAAGCTGGTTCGCGTAGACCAGAGGTTCTCAAACTTATCTCGCCAACAACTGCGAAAATACTTGATAGAGTAACCGAAAATGGAAAGGGGAAATTAAAGACATAAGTCGAGCTCAATTTCGGTCGCTCTCCGATTCGGCGTCCTTTGCCCAATTACCGTAACCTTTTTTTTTTCACTGTTTTGAAATAACCACATTAAAATATGAAACTAATCAAAGATATGAATTCAATAATTATAATTAATGAGACATCTCACAATTACTGGTGGTTTTCTGAATTTTTTTTAAATAATTAATCGGAATCGGAGAGTGACTGATTTGCTCTTACAGCACATAGGTAGTTGTCGGTGTGCGTACTAACTACCTATAGGTCATTGAACTCGCCCAGCTGAGGTTTACTTGAAGAAATTAATGTAAATGCGTATGTTAATATGAGTTTTTATTAAGAAAAAAAGTACTTTATTTTTTAATTTTATCTTTACAAATCGATAGTGTTTCATGTACCGAATCGAGCCTCAACGGTATTAAAACGATCAGAATTTAACGGTGTATATACAAACATGATACCTACCGCCATTCGGTTCCATCATCAAATCATCATGACAATTCTAATAATACCAGAAACGGCTTGGATACACAGATTTATCACAGAATTCCTACTTTCCGGCTACTTTACATCAGATCAATTTTATGTATCCCCTCTATCCCTTTTTTTCAGTCAGTCGCCGACTGAAACAAATAAATTTCACAGTATAGCCATCGGATCTTGATGAGTCTAAAGTTAGGCTCTGCGAATTTTAGCTCTTGAAAACTCGTACAAAAATGAAGGTTTAAAAAATGCCAATAACAGTTTTTAACAGCAATGACAACTGCAAATCGCATTTATTTGTTTAGACAATCTATTTTTGTACGAGTTATCAAGCGCTAAAATTCGCAGTCTAACATCAGACTCGCCTAGATCCGACGGCCGTACTATACTTGTTATGATGAAGTTCCATTCTACATCTTCAGAGTTTAATCAGATCAAAACAATATTTTAGGGAACCAATTCGGGAATTTCATGTATCAATCAAAACATTTTCAAAATCAGTAGTATAGTGGCATAAAAAAAAAACCATTTAGCTGAACTTAGAACTTTCTCCTTTACGAAGTCAGTCAAAAAGAGAACTATGAGGTTAAACTAAAAAACATGGTATAAGTCAGGAATGTAATATTTCAATCCAAACAAAAATGTTCAAAAGCAGTAATATAGAAGCAGAACTTAGCACCCCATGTTTTTCCAAGTCGGTAGAAAAAAAAAATACTGCACTTTGAGAAACGCCATTTGATTTAGTCCCCGATCGTATTTAGCGATAGTATGTCAAATCTGAGATAAAAATATTTGTAAAGTTTTATGTTGAGTAATAGACAAGCTTTTGAATTGAATGGGGGTCGTCTATAGTCTATTGGCGTCTGCAATGTCAAGGGACTTTGCTATTGCGTTGTCTATGAAGCACCAAGTTGAAATGTCATAATGAATTGAGTTATAAGACCACCTTTGTATCCATAAATTTAAGTTTTTGTATAAGTTCTGTAACTTTTTGATGTACAATAAAGTTTAATCTATGTACCTATAAGAAGGAGGCCATGGTCCGGAGCGAGGAAGAGTGGCAGGCGGTCACCTCCTTCTGCGAAGCAATAATGGTAGCAAAGGAGGAGGCCGAACGCATAAGGCAACGGCGCTCTCGCCCCAAACGCCGCGCCGTCGGAATTCCGATCCCAATTTTTGGCCACCGTAGACGCGGGCTTGCGGACGGTGAACGATGGGTAGCTCGCCGTCCGGACGTCTGGTAACTGTCCGGATCAAGCCAGGTCGTCTGTTGCCGCGTGCCTCAAGGAGTTGTCAACAAATGTATAGGCCTAACTGAAGGACCGAAGCCTACTGGGGCCCCGGTCCGGTTTCTGAAAGGAAGGTCCGACCCTGGTATGATGGCTATGAAGTAACGAAGTGGGTCGTTTAGTCAGTAAAAGTTTGACACTGTCTCCCGCTCCGCCCAAGGCTGAGATTCGTCATTAGATGATTTTAGCCATCATAAATAAATAAATTAAAACGCGCACATGGCACCCAGAGTCCCAGACCCGGAACACCTATCTGTAGACCATACCATACATTTTGTCCGGAATCGAAACCGCGACACACAGCGCAGCAGTCAATCACTCAACCACTGCATCACACCACCGTCACACCCCCTCATGTACTTTATTGATTAACAGCATTTCGCAGCATCTTGATCTTGACAAATCGATGACATATTTGACATAACTTGACATGTCAAGCGAGCCATTCACTTTACGTCAAAACAGCGGGTTTGAGATGTGTCGCAATTATTGTATAACTTCGAAGTACGTGGGTACTTTTTTAGTTGCAATACCTATAGCAGGGGTGCCCAACTTGATTCGACTTTCGACCTACGATTTACTATTTACTATATATTATATAAATAGGCTCTAGACTCTTCACTACATAGTATAAAACAAAGTTGCTTACCGCTGTCCCTATGTATATTTAGATCTTTAAAACTACGCAACGGATTTTGATGCAGTTTTTTTAATAGATCGAGTGATTCAACAGCAAAGTTTATTATGTACTAGCGACCCGCCCCAGCTTCGCACGGGTACTGATGTCGAATATATTATGCATGTAATTATACACATAAACCTTCCTCTTGAATCACTCTATCTATTAAAAAAACCGCATCAAAATCCGTGGCGTACTTTTAAAGATCTAAGCATACATAGGGATGAAGCAACTTTGTTTTATACTATGTAATGATTAGGCACTACTCTACACTACATAGTATTAAACAAAGTCGCTTACTGCTGTCTGTCCTTATGTAAGCTTAGATCTGTAAAACTACGCAACCGATTTTGAGACGGGGGTTTTTTTGGAAGATCGCATTGTTCTTCGTACACATCAGCGAGCCAGTCACTAGTAGTCTCACTTCATATCATCACTAAAGAGACACGATAATTTACTTCTGCGCTAGTGGAAGTCAGCCTTGAAGCAAAAAGTCAGCGCTCAAGATCTATGCCGGAATCAGTCAATGTGCTGAATGTGAGTTGTTTTACGCTAACGCGATCGACGCGTTTATGACGTTCGTCACTCCGATTGGCGCGCTCCAAATCATTTAACCAATCGGAGAGCCGAACGCGCTAAATGTCTCGATCACGTTGACGTAAAAACAACTCGCACTCGGCACACAGATCGACTGAATTTACAGCCGAGTTCGACCGGTCAATCGCCGTCAAGCGGTTGGCCAACCCTGCAACATAGGCTCATAATACATGTTAATTATATTTATAAATAGGAACTGCCTACACGGTAATAAACGGTGGCCTATAAGGTGATAATGGATAAAAACGTTTTGCGAAATAAAAAGGTTTTATGTCGAAATCGGTGATGTTATTATCGGAAATTACGTTAAGTAAACAAACAAATACTAGAATAAACTTGGTATTTTAAAACGCTAATGCGACCTCATCAGAAGATTTAACATTATTTATTTACTTACTAGCTTTTGTCAGCGGTTTCGCCCGCGTGCATAAAATATAGCCTATGTCACTCAGGAGTAAAGCAGCTTTCTATTGTTGATAAAAAATTTCCAATCGGACCAGTAGTTCCAGAGATTACCTCCTACAAACAAAAAAACAAACTTTACCTCTTTATTATATTAGTGTAGACTAGTGTAGATTTAACTATTTATGTACACACATAAGAATAAAAGAAAGAAATAAAAAATAGGTACAGAGGTGATGCTTATTTCTAAAGAAATCTCTTCCAGCATACCTGCGAAAAGAGAGTGAGACAAAAAGAAATGTAGACACCGTGCGTAACAGTAAAAGGTAAAATTTGTCCACACACAACAATTGACAATTACCTATCATTATAATTATTATATCATTACATAGTAGGTACCTATAAAACAAAGTTGCGTTGTCCCTATGTATGCTTAAATCTTCAAAACTACGCAACAGATTTTCATGGGGTCTTTTTTTGATAGATAAAGTGATTCAAGAGGAAGGTTTGTGTGTATAATACATGCATGTATTTAATATCACCATTGGACCCGTGCGGAGCTGGGGCGGGTCGCTAGTATAATACTGTAGCGACACTGCCATCTTAGGTATCTTTGGTACTATAGAGCCTTTGGGCAGACAACGTCGCGGGCAGCAGTTAGTAGATATAATATAAAATGTAAACATAGATATGCTATTATAAATATACTAGCTTTCTACCAGCGGCTTCGCCCGCGTGACAATAGGTTTTTGTACAAACTTTGGATTCGCGTTTCACCCCTTTACCCCTAAAGGAAAATTTGAATTTTGGAAAATCCTTTCTTGGTGTTCGCCTACGTCATAAAAGGAAGCCTTGTGCAAAATTTCACTCTTCTAGTCCCAGTAGTTTCGGCTCTGCGTAGATAATAATATGTCAGTCAGTAATTTTCTCGCTTTTATATATCACTAGCGACCCGCCCCAGCCATACACCTTCCTCTTGAATCACTCTATCTATTAAAAAAAAAACCATCAAAATCCGCTATTTATAGGCACGCTCTTGCCGCACCGGGCGGTAGGCCGGTACCGCCGCAAACGCTACGTCCCGCAATTTTTAAATCTGTATTATCTTCAAAAATATTCACTTAAATCATACGGTGTAAAGGGCCATATAGATCTATATTAAATGAACAATGTATTCAAGGTATTTAATTGGTTAAGGATTAATGCTGTATTGGTTAAAATCGCTTCGAAAATTAGCCATTATTTGTCGTAAAAAGTAAATGACAAAAAAAAGTTATTGTGGATTATCCATAAGAGATAGACATATACCATCGCGGACTTTTCTGTAGACCTTTTCAATGTGTACAATACTTAGTACATTATTTTGATAAAACTCGTAGGGTTCAGCCTGCGTTTGCAATGTAAGCGGAAAAAATGTAATTATTTACGACATCACATTAGAAACCTCAAAAATAACAGTACTTCTCCACTATTTAATGGATATTATTATACATATAAACCTTCCTCTTGAATCACTCTATATATTAAAAAAAAACCGCATCAAAATCCGTTGCGTAGTTTCAAAGATTTAAGTATTCAAAGGGACATAGGGACAGAGAAAGCGACTTTGTTTTATACTATGTAGTGATAGGTACATAAACATAGTAAAACAAACTAAATTCACACACACATTCTACAGAAATACATACCCATACACATTACCTAAAGGTGGAAAGGGATTTTTGATTTTTTAGTAGAGTACATTCATCCAATCACATCTATAGCGACTTTGGGTGGAGCGCGACATTGTGACCTTTAGTGACTAAAAAACCCACTCCTGTGTTTTCTTTGCCTTCGTTCCAGGGCCCCAAGTGTAAAGTTTTCACATTGCCCCAAGGCCCCAGTAGGCTTCGACCCAGCTGGGCCCCAACAGTTTGCTGACAACCCCTTGAGGCGCGGTCGACCAGTGTGTATTTCTCCTTTTTCACTTCGACACTTTTTTGAGTCATCAAATGAAAAACTATGAGCATGAGCATCCATGAGGTTCTCTAAAAGCCGGCGCCCCTGTTCTGATGGGACTATCACTGGTAGATAGACTTGTAACGGAGCTTCGCCTTCGCTTCCGTTACTGCGGAAGTTCCGCATGAAATCGTATATTCGCATGTGTACTGTGCGAGCAGCGACGCTCGATGACAATTCAAGCGCCCGGTCGCGTGTTTGAAATGGTCAGATTCAGGGGCACGATAGAAACGCTGTTTTATGTCAATTTGACATAACAGGACTAAACTTAACAAACTTCTTCCAGATTCGAAAAAAAAATTATTTGCCATAAACCATCATTCTTTCACATCCAATGTCACCTCCGCTTCCGCAAAGATGATTTCCGTTACAACCCTATGGTAGATAACCTTTCGTTAGCCGTTATTAAAGACACAATGAAAATGCCATTGTGTGTCGTTTAGACATTTGCAGGGGCATACGAAAGGTTAAACAATGATGACGCTGCATTCAAAATTGATACCAAATTCCTCTCTCATTGTTCCAGATCTTGGGAGCAGCCTCCTTCTCATGGTGTCAGAAAGACGACGAGATCATCCGACAAGACTTCGATGGGCCCCATGATGACGGATCTTACAGATGGGCCTTGCAGACATGTAAATCATTTTAACTACTTATTTTTCTAAGATTGGCCTGAGTGATCAGTTACCCTGACTGTTATCGGTCGAGGTGTGCCCCGCTTGGGCAGAACATCGCCGTGTCCTCGTGGGGGTGATCGGCGACGACGATCTCTCACGCTGGGCTAGGGTCCGGAGCGACGAGGAGTGGCATGCGGTCGCCTTCTTCTGCGAAGCAGTAATGCTAGCAACGGCCGAGGTCGACCGCAACGGCGCTCATGCCCCGGACGCCGTCGGAATTCCGATCCCGATTTTCGGTCATCATAGGCGCGGCCTAGCAATGGGTGGCTCGCCGTCCAATCTTCTGGTAACCGTCCGGATCAAACCCAGTCGTCGACGGTGCGCACTGTTCCCGCGCACCTAGAGTTTTCAACAAACCGTAGAGACTCTGCAGAAGGGCCGAAGCCAACTGGAGCAAAGAGTTCACGTCTGAAAGGAAGGCTCTAGCCCTGGTATATCTAGTCAACGTAGGAACGAGAACGTCGAGCTACCAATTGCTCGCCGACCGCTGTAGGAGCTTATCGTTAACTTGTATCATTTATAATCCACAGCGGGCGGAATCTACCATGAGCAGAAAGGCAGCTTGGAGCCGGCCAGGAGCGGAGAACCAGGCCTGTTTGTCCAGGGACAGTACCAGTACACGGCTCCAGATGGACAGGTATATACTCCAGCATCTTCCTTCCCTTGTCCCCCATATTTTCTGCACCCTTAGACAAGTTACAGCAGATCGCCTCGAGTAGGCCCACACCTCCGATTCTTTTGTTCTGACTACGTGACTGAGCTTTGATATGACTTCAGAACAAAGGAACCGGAGGCGTAGCCGACTGGAGTCGGTGTATCCAGGGCCCGGTCTAGCTACTTAGACGCTCCGGGCAGTGATCATTTTCGCCATCTTGTCCAGACGGTGTTTTATGTCTAAATGTCAGTCCAAGTGGAGCTGATGAACGTTATGGACGATCACGCCTGTTTCCAGAGATCAGCCCTCCACCATCCGTCATTTTTTGCCACCCTGGGCAAATACCCTGCTTGCCCCCCCCCCTTAGATCGGGCCCTGGGTGTAATACAGTTTGGTTATTTGTAGGGTGTGTGTGTGGTGTAGGTAGGTACTCACCGGGTAAGTGGTGAATAAATAAAAGTCTTCGTCAGCATCTCCAGGTGTATTTACCACACACAACACAACAAAACACAGTTATAATAGAAGGCGCAGATAAGACAAGCACTAACTGTCTATTATATCGGCGATCACCAATTTATTATGCACAGCAGTAGGTTTATAGGCAGTTTCTGAGAATAAGCTTCGTACACAGCGCGCCAACAATACATATGGCGAGCGAACTAACGGGTATATTGTACCGCGACTTATTAATAGCATACCCTCAGAAATAAAAAGTAATATTACACCCAAAAATATTAAATGTAAACTTAAGAAATATTACTTAAGTACTATTTAAGAATGTTTTCTCCTACTGATTTACACAAAGATTGTATAAATTAATTTCGACAATAACGTACTCATATAAAACTGTAACTAAATTTGTTTCGATTTGAGATGATTTATGATAGCACAAGTTTAAACCTTAGTGGTTTTTTTGGTTGCTATTTAACATAATTATACTGTAATATTTGTATAAATGATAAATAAATAATAAAAAAAAGGTTTCTGCGGGTACATTATTAACAACTTTTATTTCGGCGCGAGCACACATCTGCTCAGCGGGCAGCAGAGTAGATCGTGACTGGTGCGAAACGAAAACGAATATAACAACGAACAACGCGGCGGTAGAAGGAAATTATCTCGTTGACAGTGCGCGTTTCCAATGCGTCACGTCAATTGCCTGTGTTAGTTTATATGTGTAATGTAACTTGGAAATATACAGGATGTCTTTGGCATCGACGCACTAAGGGTCTCACACCGAAAGAGCGGCGAAGAGGAGCGAAGCGCAGCGACCCACTCTTTAAAGAAGGCGCGTGGATAAAATTCCCCGGAATTCGCGGGCATCCGCGCGACTCGTTCGAGTTTCTCATATGATAATAAGTATGATAATAATTAAAATAAAGTTAAAATTCACACGACACTCAAACTGCGTTCCGCTTCGCTGCCCTTCGCCGCTCTTTCGGTGTGAATTGACCCAAATGAATACCATGGATCCAGTACATGATTCTGGACACCCCAGTGGTGAAATTTTTCGTCGGTTTTCTTTTTTAATTTTTTTAAAGACGTTTTTTTTTTAATTTTTACTTTAAGTTCTTAACGGTAGAGATTCCGTGGTCTTGGAACACCTTTGCTTTCCTTCACAGTTACTCTTTGGCACTCCCTCTCTCTCCACTTAGCAATAGTTGCCAGTACCACCAACTCTTTCTAATCCATATCTTCTATTCCAGGTGATAAATGTACTATACACAGCTGGTGAGAACGGCTTCGAGGCTCATGGTGATCACATACCGACTCCACCACCAATCCCACCCGCGATACAGCGCGCACTCGACTACCTCGCCACTAAAGCGCCCTCTACTGACTACTAACTTAAAACTACTTACCCGCGACATTTAAGTTGAACCAAAATGGCGACCGACCTTCAAGGAAAAATAACAGATTGACGCGTCTCAATCGAAGCGGTGGCTGCGTGTACCAACGATGGACATCTTGGTTCAACTTATTTGTGTGCAATAAATCTCTTCAATATACAGGGTATAACAGTAATAACGTAATTGGGTACTGAATAATTAATTCCTTTCGAATATTACTTTAGTAGATATTTTTTTTGCAAATTGTAATCCCGACTAACCGAGAAGAATCACCGAAACTAACTCACTGGTCAAATCTTTTAAAGTCACAGCAAACATGACTGTAATGGTCAAATCATAATAATATGAGAACCATGCAGATTAGTGTCTGAGATGGTCTTTTGAAGAAAGATCCATACAAATTTGAGTAGACCTGTCCAGTCAGTGCAAGCATTTGTCAGTACTCGTATAGCTCAACTCAGAACTACTAAGGAGCTCAACACGACCCGACGAACAATACCAAGGAAAGGACATTTGAGTAGGTCGTTAAATACTCAAATTGCCAGACATACGCTAAATTTACTGAAAAAAAGAGAGAAAAAATAATCAAATAGCCCAATCCACATAGTCCTCACATTCACAATTATAATATACAGGGTGTTTGGTGCATCGTTTCCCAAATTGATTTGGCCGACAGGATAGATCATTTGTTATATCTTCAGCCCCAATAAATCTTTCCTTACCACATCGGTTTTTTTTAAACATGTTTTATGCACCAAACATCCTGTATATGTAAAGTTTACAAATTGTAAATAGTCAAACATTAATTACACAAACATCGGGATGAGACTATGAAACTAAATCCATACTTACTAATATTATAAATGCGAAAGTAACTCTGTCTGTCTGTCTGTTACGCTTTCCCGCTTAAACCTCTCAAACGATTTTGATGAAATTTGGCACAGACAATCTTTAGACTCTGAGAAAGGACATAGGCTACCTGTTTTTGCGAAAAAAGGGATGAAGAGGTTGAATAGGTTATAGTTTTTTTTTTAAAGGAAGCAGACGAAGTCGCGGGTACCAGCCAGTTGTAAATAAAATAGACATAGTACCCAATTCCTGAACAAGTTATTCGATGTTGACTGTATTTACTTTAATATTATCTTGGCCAGTATCTAAAGTACAAAATAATATAATGCCATAGTTTTAAGTTTTATTCCTAAGCTTTTTAATGAAGATCTTTCAAATGACTTATTTTTGTAAAAAAATAAATAAAACCAATATAAAATATAACGTCTTTTTTTATTTAATTTTAATATAAAAACATGGTAAGTATATACAATAAATTCTTATGTGTGTAGGTAAGGTTTATGCCCAAGTTACCTAACCCACTCCTTTAAGGTAGGCCTTCCCGACTCGCCTATCGTCAACGTCGAGGATGGTTTAAAAGCTTGATGTTTGATGCAAAAGCAATGCGAAAAAGAGAGGAAAAAGAGAGATAGCACCTGAAAACTGTTGGCATTCGGTGATTCTACGATTTACTTGAATGTTTCACAATAAATGTTCCAGGAAAGACGTGTTTTTATTAAACGCTTAAGAACATTTGAAAAAAAATTACATCACTTTGAATCTCGATTAAATGCGCTAGACTTAGAAGTAATTGTTTATATAGGAGCACATTATGAAGAGTCAAAATTCACGTAAAATAGCAGATTTTTAGTTGTCTTTACTTGATTAGGTACCTACTCTTACACAAATTTATGTTTTGATTTCTATAGAAACCTAGACAATATCCACAAGATATCTGTGTATCCAAAATATCTGAAGAAAGATGTGTAATAACATCACAATCACGTAAGAGCGGTTGTATGAAAATGTACCTCAGGTTGGCCGCTCTTAACAGCTTTTCAAAGGGGGTTGGTTAGGTAACATGTGGCATAGATTGTACATAATATAGAATATTTATTAAACTCATCAAAAATAACAATAAATAATATTAAAATGGCTGTCAACTCTTTGATCGCGTTATTGCAAATTCAGTCTATACAGTACACAAGTGACATTTGGCGTTTTATCTAAGTCTTCCATTTTGGATTTCAATAAAAACATTTACCAAGTTGATAATCTACAATTGTTATCTCTAGTAAAAAACCAAATCAAATGTATGAAAAGGACATCATATCAATAAAATTCGTGCCCAAGTATCGTCAAGTCTGTCCTAAAAAAAAATGAAAGGTACCGGGTAAAATGGGGTGAATAGAAACTCAGGGGGTAAAACAACAAATTTTTTATTAGGATTATTACTTTGATTTCATATTTTTTAGTTTTTATAAAGCATTTGGTTTTCAAAATTGAATTTATAAAATTATTTAAATTTTGTAAACAATTTTTAAATAACGTGAAAAAAATGTTGTTTCTATTCACCCATGTGTCTATTCGCCCCGTTTTACGGTACTGCAGCCCTATTTTAGTTTTGCATATTCAGCTTACATTATCTAACTGTATAGTATATAATATTTTTCATATACTCGTAATCTAGACTAGTTTTGAGATAATAAAATTGTATTATTATACTCTAATCGCGTTAGACATTTAAAGAAATCTTTTGTACTGTTCAACCGATTTTAACTTCTATTCCGTAGACATTAGGATAGTATTAGCATTTCAAATACCGTAATTACAGACACAATTAAAAGACAATAGGTGTGCGGACATCGGTGTCACAAATTATATAGGTACAGATGTCAATCTACGTACAAAGCGCGCTCGAGCAACGCACACATAGACACCGTTCACCGACGCGGAAACCGGGCTCAACGAGGATCATTACGACCGCGAGGGTGTCACGTTTGAGACGCGCGTCTGTAAAATTTTGCAACTACCACGATCATTTGTTGTGCATCATCCAGTTGACAACCCTAGCGCGCGCGACCGCCGTGCGTAGGTATGAAAAGTGAAGTACGTACATGAGATTGACTTCTGTACCTTTTTATTTTGTGTCGGTGTCCTCTTGGAGCTTAATGAATTAAAAGTAAAAAAGTTGTTAAAAAACCAACTATTTACTGCATCCGCCAATTGTCATTCCACCAGCGTAATAAAACTCAAAATCGGCTGAACGGACTGTAAAAAAGATTTTACTTAAATGTCTAATGTTATTTTGAATAGAGTATAGATACTTTTGATACAACGTTATAAATAT
Source organism: Mythimna loreyi (assembly GCA_029852875.1). Lineage (NCBI taxonomy): Eukaryota > Metazoa > Arthropoda > Insecta > Lepidoptera > Noctuidae > Mythimna > Mythimna loreyi. The sequence goes on along the minus strand of CM056807.1, from coordinate 9,722,001 downwards.
ATTTTGTAGAAGTGGGCCCTAACAGAATATCAGCGCTGTGATATTTATCTTTTTTAAATAACGCAGCATATGCTGAGTGAGGCGCCTTTTTGGCCTCGGACATATTTCGTACTTTTTTTTATTCTTGTATTTTTAGTTTATTTGATTTTGTGCAACAAACTCAAGCGTCAGACTCTTTTTTTTTTGAAGGTATATGAGAAAAATATATGAGAAGTATACAGATTAGTGTCTAAGATGATCTTTTATTTATTTATTTAGATCTGCAACAAAGGTAACACATCAAAAATGATTTTTTTTTATTTGACTGGCCTGTCAGTCTAGTAGTTAGTGACCCTGACTGCTATTCCGGAGGTCGTGGTTTCGATTCCCACTCAGGACAAATGTTTATGTGATGAGCACGATCATTTGTTCTGTGTCTGGGTGTAATTTATCTATAATATGTATGTATTTAGAAATATATAAAAGGTGCCCCGGGGCTAAAGCAACTACGGGGTTATTGTAACTACATTAAATATCTCCCATAATATTACATTTGTAAATATAACGCCATCTCTAGATTACTGAGCATACCATTATTGTTACATACAACTAATGGGTGGCAGCACTGCAGCTAAAAATGAAGGTAAAACAGGTCGATTTGTCAAACCGCCATTTTGAAACAATTTTGTTCGGACGCACGTGGTGGTTAAAATCAACAAAAAATATGTTTTAGAGTGTTTTCTTGCTGGTGTTTTAAGTGGAGTGTATTGTTGACAACCGTAAGTAGCTATAATTATTTTTTGCGTAAAGATTCGTTAAAGCTATAACAAGATATGTGTTTAGTTACATTTTCCCTGATAATGGCCTAAAATGGGGTAATTGTAACTTTGAGGTTAGTTGCATTTCCCCCGTGTTGGTTTGTATGTAACCATGAAAACTATAGTGATGGGCCATGTCGATGTTTTAATTCTGTGAAATATTATTTTTTATTGATATTGTGTACATTACCTACTGGATTACATATTGTTAATGATGATATGATAAAGACTGGCCAATTTAGGGCATTCGCTTCATAAATAAAATTAATCTATTGTTTTAGATGGTCCGAAATTATAAACGGAAAACAGAAACAAAATATTCCCAGGAAAATTTATTAAAAGCACTGGAAGATGTTAGAAACAACAAATTGAACACCTATCAACAAGAAATTTCTATGGTTTTGTGACTTTTTATTGTGATTATTAAATGTTACTTCTCAATTATAAAGACTGACAACTCATAAGTTTCTTTTGCTATTAAAACACTGTGCCATATATCTTGCTATTATTTTTATTTTCCTCGTATAAAACATTCAATAATATTTGATTATCGACAAAAGTGAAAAGTAAATTCACAACACTAACTCTTAACGAAATAGTTACAATTGCCCCTGAAATTAGGAAATATTTATGTTACTCCAAATTGAGCTTAGGTACGTGAACTTACGTTTGAAATTCGCCTACGTTATCACGTTGCGTTGAATAACTTTGTAATATCATAATTTTAAGACCAACAGACACACTACAATTGTCATTAGTTGCATTTGCCCCTTATCGAGGTAATTGCAACTTTTTCTACCCCTACTAGAAAATCGTTTAATTATATCAATTCCTTATGGACTTTCTTTTCAAAACTAGGTTAAATGTAATATTAATGATATTGTAAATCGGGTAGGTTAATCAAATAAAGTAAATTTACAGTAAAAATGAAACTGCACAAAATCAAAGTTGGAACCTTATTTTTTCTAGTTGCATTTGCCTCGGGGCACCTAATATGTTTATCAGTTGTCTAGTACTCATTACACAAGCTCTGCTTAGCTTGAGACTAGACGGCGTTGTGTGATGGTCGTCTAAAAAAAAAATGTTATAAACATTAAAAATTCACAGTCGAAATACCAAAGAGTTTAAAACACCCACCAACCAGAAACACTTGGGGCATTAGTTATTTTTATTGTCTTGGAACTTGAGCAATAGGCAAAGATATTGTAAGAAAAAGAAATGTTATATATTCACAAAACAACCGAAAAATATTTTCCACGCAGGGAACAGTAAGCAACTTTGTTTTATACTATGTAATGATATGAACCTTCTCCATTCATCATCATCATTGATTGGTGGATGTCACATGTCTTCGAATTTTTGGTTCTAGGACATGCCGGTTTCCTCACGATGTTTTCCTTCACCGTTTTGAGAGCAGTGGTGATGAAATAAATTACACAAAGTAATGCACCTGGCTGGGTTTGAACCCGCGACCTACAACTCGTAAGTCGGGGCCGTTACTACTCGGCCACCACTGCTCTCGCCTAAAAATGAACCTTCTCCATTAAAAATGACTAAATCACCATTGAGGACTATAAAAAAAAATACATCAGTCCAAGAAAAAATATAGCTGAAAAATATAACAAAAACTTCATACAGTTTAGATAACCATCTTATTTTAAAAATGTATATTACTAAATTCGTAATAAAATTCTTAAGATTACATTTTATTTTACTTTAACTGCTTACGTCGTCGGTACGCCACGGTCGCATCCAACGCGAGCAGTGAAATGATTCATATAAATATCTTTTATATAGAAAAAAATGGCACAATTATTGCGAACCTTAAGACTTATATATATTATACAAGAAGGTATTATAAACGCGCATATAAGTTGAACTATACATGACCTCCGATGCACAGTAACTGATTGTCGGGTCTCAATCGAAGGGCGACACGACGATAGCAACGATAGCCATCTTAGTCCAACTTATCTGCCACGTACAACAGTCAGTGACAATTATTTTTCATTTCAGTCAATTTACAAAATTATGGAATTTTTGTGAATTTTTCAATTAATTTTACTTGTATTTTTAGCACAAATGATCTATGATTTCAATATGTTACAAAAATAATGGCGTTCATGACATAAAATCAGGCTACGTTCCCAGTGCTGGGACTTAGAGCTCCTCTCTAGGAAAGGAGATGGGCCGTAGTCCATAACGCAGGCTCAGTGCGGGCGCGCTGGTTTTAATATACAATAAGGGAAGATATGTTACGCGCCAATATCGTAAAACCAAAAAGAAACTGGCCTCGTAACTTACACATCTATGGTCAGTGTCATCACAGTCGCAAATTTACAGTCACTGATAGACAAGGGCAGAGAAAAGAGCCAACGCTATCGTGCGAGTAAAATTGCATTAGCCGCCGAATATTTGTGTTGGCAATCAGGCTACATAGGCCTGATTTCAGCGGATAATGCGCTAAAGGGGAGTCATATAAAGGGTGTCCAGTGGGAAATTTTCAACTTTAAACTGCAATTATCCAAATAATAGCGGGGTGAGGTGAGCGGGAGGGGTCCCATTGAAAGCACGGTACTTGCGGATTTGTTAGTAGCCATGAGTCACTGGACAGGAGCGCACCGCTCGTTTGCAGTTGAGCAATATTTAAAGAATGGTGAATCGTCGGTTCGCGCGTCGAACGTTTTGTACTCATTTTAATATTCGGTGTTTAAGTGACGGGCCAAGCACGCAACTTATTTGGTCGTGGGTACAAAGATTTAGGCAAGAAGGGACAACGCTCAACTAAATTCCTCCTGGACCATCAAAATCAGCAGCAACCCCCGAACGTGTGTCTGAAGTTCGAAATGAAATCATTAGAAATCCACGCAAGTCGATTAGGAAAATTGCAGCCTCCACAGGAATCAAAAAGTCAACAGTGCATGTTATTTTGAAGAAGAAATTAAGACTCCATCCATACAAAATGCAAATTGTTCAGGGTCTCAACGAAAGCGACTATCCTTTGCGAGAAACCTTCGCTAGAACAATGCTGGAACGCTTTCGAACACCGACAACGTTGGGAAACATTTTGTTTAGTGACGAAGCACATTTCCACATTGATGGATATGTAAATAAACAGAATATGAGATACTGGTGCCCGAACAACCCAAGAGAACGCCACCAGAAACGTTTACATTGCTTGAAAACCACAGTTTGGTGTGCAATTTTGGCTAGCGGTGTAATTGGGCCCTATTTTTTTAACCAAAGAGTCACTGCTTCGTTGTATTGCCGTATGATAGACGAATTTTTGCTACCGCAATTGCAGCTGTATTCGGGTTACAACAATAGGACACAATTTCAGCAAATCGGTGCCACTCCGCATACAGCTAGGGTGTCGATGGAAAAGTTAAGAACAATTTTTCCAAATAAACTGATCAGCAAGTACGGAGACATCTCATGGCCACCCAGGTCGCCCGACCTCACGCCCTGCGATTTTTTTCTATGGGGTTACTTTAAATCGAAGGTTTATGAGAACAATCCCCGGACAATTCAAGCCCTACAGGCCAATATTCGCCGTGAAATTCAAAACATTACTCCAGAGCTTTGCCGTCGCGTCATTGCAAATGTAAGGGTCCGACTACAGGAAACCGTACAAAAAAACGGTCATCATTTAGATGATATAGTGTTTAAAAAGTGAAATCCGCATCAATGTAGTACATTTAGTTTTAATAAAAATAAATAAAATCTATGGAGTTTTTTTTACGTGAAATTTCAAAGTTGAAAATTTTCCACTGGACACCCTTTATCTTCCGTTGTTTTGATTGTTATTTAAAAAATCACCACTTTTTGACCAATTCCTAGCTACTAGAGGAGATCGGTGTCCCAACACTAGATATTTCATAAAACTGATTATTATTTAACCATGATTATTATTTATTACAAAATGAACAGACTATAATAAATAAATTCATTGGAAAAATCCCTCTTCTAAACAAAAATAAAATCGATATATACACTAACGCCATCTATGAACGTTATCTGTCAAACTTGTCGTCACTGTTGAGTGGTACCGTCGTGTCCTTATAGATGGCGTTGCTGCGCTCCTGTAGCATCTTCTGGCCTTCCTCTGAAGTTGCGTCTTGCGTTGATATTTGCTTTTCGGCTGTAAAAGAGAGAATAAAACGTTAATATTATAATGGCTGTATAAGTATTTTTTTTTGGTATATACTAGTGCTTGACTACGATCCCACCTGATGATAAGCAGTGATGCAATCGTTGATGGTGAGGCGCACTAGTTTATTAAGAGCCGATTCACTCCAGCTTTGAAGACACCTAAATTATAATCGGACGAAAACACTGCAGCCGGCAAACTGTTCCAGTTCCTCGATATACGCGGTATAAACGACGAGGCAAAACGCTTAGTCCGAACCGTAGATGTCTCAACAACGTAAAGGTGGATATTTGCTGTACGCCGGGATGTCTCTTTTAAAGTCCATGCAGCAAACATGTAATGGCCTAAATCTTAAAACACGCATAAAAAAGCAGCCCTCACCTTTCCGCCTGTCACTCCTGGAGACCAAAGCGAACAGCACCGCGTGGATCCCCGAGCCTATGACAGCGACCACCGCCAGCACCCTGAAGGACCCCCGCCCTCCGAGCCAGCTGTACAGCTGCCCTCCTACTAGAGAACCTATGGCGAAACCTGGAATAGAAATTTGTAATAATAATATTCTACCACTATCACACAACGCCATCTAGTGACAAGTTAAGCAGAGCTTGTGCTATAAGTATACAACGTGTAACGATAAATGCGCAAAATCTGAAAGTAGTTTGCTCCGAATAATAAGCAGAATCAATTTAACCGCTTTTTAATACAGGTCACGTTTTTTGAAAAATATACATTACAAATAACATTTGAATTGTGCAATTTAATGTAATAAATTGACACATCTAATGATTTATTTTCTATTTATTTTACAATAAAATAATTGACATAAGTACCTGACAATTTATTTTATTCCTTGACATAAGTACCTACTTATTTTCTATTTTTATTTACTTTAATTTATCTGATTTTTTAAATCAAATATAGTATATATATAAATACATAAAAAAGTTATATATAATTGTTTCAAACCATAAACTTATATAATATTGAATAAGATATTATAATATAAATGAGATATAATAATATCACGTGCGCAAAACTGCCAACGAACTAGAAAAGTTGTCGTCCAATTTAAATCTTTTAATAATAAATTATAGAAATTATCGGAATTGGCAGTAAATAAAATAGCACATTTTATGTGTTATTTTATTTTTAATACTAGCTTTTGCCCGCGGCTTCGCCCGCGTGGGTTTGGGGTTTCCGGGATAAAAAGTAGCCTATGTGCTATTCCGAAGTGTATCCTATGCCTGTGCCAAATTTCATTCAAATCCATTCAGTAGTTTTTACGTGAAAGAGTAACAAACATCCATACTTACAAACTTTCGCCTTTATAATAGTAGTAGGATTGTATTTTTTAATGATATTTTTTTCTTTATAGGTATTGTTTTTTATGATATTTTTTTCTCTTGATTTAAATATTCCCAGGCTGTAGCCAACAGGAAACACAGACTCCGGCAGGGAATTCCATTCCTTAACCGTAGCTAAATTACACCCAGACACAGAACAAATGATCGTGCTCATCATACAACATTTTTTTCTGAGTGGGAATCGATTCCACGATACATAGACTTACCAACGCCATCATCCATGCCGGCGACGATGCCTTGCGCGGGGTCACGTGGGCCGCGTACCCCACTATGGTGGAGTAGCACAGCGCGTAAGTTGGACCCTGCGATATGTACACTTACCAACGCCGTCGTCCATGCCGGCCACGATGCCCTGCACGGTGGCGGAGTACCCCTCGGGGGCCACGTGGGCCGCGTACCCCACTATGGTGGAGTAGCACAGCGCGTAAGTTGGACCCTGCGTTATGGCCTGTGGGATAACCAAAATATTTATTTATTTATAAAAACTTTATGCTCATAATACACATAAAAACCTTTCAGACGTCTCATGCGAGCACTGTGCCCCGCCCACTGCCACTTAAGTTTGGGCATTTTTGATCCTGGTCGAAAAAACTCTATTTTTAGGTTTCCGCCAATATTTTTTTCCCTTTGGACGGAGCGGGAAATAGTGTCAGACATTTACTGACGAAACGATATTTACGATATAAATTTGGCTGGGAACAGCCTCCCGTTCAAACCAAATAAGGAAACATCATCACAGCATCGCTGCACCAACATGGGTGATAAAGAGTTTACCCGATATTCTTGAACCAGAGGTGGCACCAGTAGGCTCACAGCAGCAAGGCACAGACTGCTCACCTTCTTTAGGGGACCAAGAGCTAGAGGCTGATGTCAGGGAGGAGAAGACTGGGAGTAACATGGTTACCAGGGATAACCTAGTACTTGCGGACACACCTCAAGACTCATCGTCTGCGTCTCCAATAACAAATAAACGCAAGCGTCCTAGGGTTAATTATAAGCAGTTTTATTAGGTTGTAAGTTTAATGTATTTTGTATCTACATGGGGAGGGATGTTATATAAATGTGTACCAAAGTATAAGATAAATGTAAGTATAAGACCGCCCTCTGCTTCAATAAACCAGTGCCAAACGTACTGTCGTCTCATTCACATCTACACTCGTACCATACAACTTACCTCGATGAAGACGAGGTGCCAGGGGTTCTGTATGAAGGATATACACAACATTCGCACGCCGTAGCAGAACAGAGCGAAGGTGAGCGTCGCGCCGTACCCGAAACGCTTTATTATTTTACCTGGAATAAAACAACACAATATTACAAAAATATTATAAGAGGGAAGTTTCTAAGTGTATATATTACGATATACGAGATCCAGTACAGAAAATATCTCCCCTCATCTGTTCCTTAAATAAGATAGATATTATACCTAGCGTATAATATCTATCTTATATAATGTTATCCATCAGACCTGTAAGTAGTTAGTACGCAACGTCCGACAACTACTTACGGTTGAACCCGTTCAGCTGATATAACCTTAAAAAATCAATTTCGCATACGCGTATATTAATTACTATTAAAAAAAGAACTTTATTTTGAAATTTTACCTTAAAAATCGATAGTGTTTCATGTACCGAATCAAGCCTCAACGGAATTAAAACGATCAGAATTTAACGGTGTATATTTGAATAGGTTGCCAACTATTCCTCGGTGCAACTATGGTGGTTGCCTCGTATAAAGAGATAAGGAAATGGTTATAATATGCCCTCATCTATTATTTAATCGAATTATATATCAAATTAAAGGTTAATACAACCGTATTAGGTTGCCTTAGCAAAAATGGTGTGAATCTATGGTTGCCTAGATTTAAGTTGCATCAAGTTCATTTTAAATGTTAACGATGATATTATTTTTGTCCTCCTAGAATAATAATGTTAAATATACTTTTTGTTCTATTCGTTTTTATTTCTTGATTTGTATCAAAAAACGTCGTTTCGCATACGTTGAAATTTGTTACTGTATTACTCGATTTCATAAGACCCTTATTTTGGTATATAAAGGGGTTGATAAATGAATTTGAGAGTGAAAAAATATAATATTATGCGATGTTGGTTGCAGTAACTTATACCCTATTCGCGTTAAAATAAGATAAATTAGACATTTAAAATAACCTTTTCTACTGTCTCTCTGTTCTACAAATTTTAACTTCTATTCCGTAAACATAAATAAGGATGGCATTAAAAGCAAAGAAGTCGTTACAAAACCAACTATTTACTGCAGCCGCCATTTGTCATTCCACCAACGTAATAAAACTCAAAATCAGTTGAACGGACAGTAAAAAGGTTTTCTTAAATGTCTAATGTTATTTTGAACGGAGTATATTTTGATATATAACTTACCAGAGAAGAAGAAGAACAATAGTTCTCCGATGAGGCACTGCGCGGCCACCACCACTCCTTCTATAAGTTTGATCTTAGCCGTATGTCCCGTTGTCTCAGCTAACTCTTCTAAAAACCTGAAAAAATAACATTACAAATACCATCATTATTTCAGCCGACAAATGCACACACACATAGGCCTCCTTTAAGTGTCGCCATAACGACCAGTCACTAAGTTGGGGGTAGTAGTAAGGGCAGCTGAAGGACACAGGTGTGTTTACTCAGTGAAAAAACATCCCATCCACACATAAATTTGCACGCCATAATCATGGCGGTAAGTCCCCACTAAGAGGAGTGGCCAGAGAAGAGCTACGGCGTCCTTAGTTTCCGCATGACGCAGATCCTCACCGGACATAGTAAGTTCCGTAGGTTCTTGTGTCACCATTGTATGGACGACTTGGGCTGGGTCCGGACTGGTCGTCCAGTAACAGTCCAGACCGAACCCAAGTCGTCGACGGCGCGCACTGGTCCCGCGCCCCTTAAGGAGTTGTCAGCAAACTGAAGGGGCCCTCTACAGGGTCGAAACCTCCTGGACCAAGGGTTGATGCGAAAGCGTAACACCAGAGCTCTGGGATTAAGGCAAGGAAGGAACGTGGTAGGTTGTTTAGTCAGTAAGAGTTTGACACTGTTTCTCGCTCCGACCAAGGGCGGGATTCGTCATTGGATGAATTTTACATGCCATAAAAAGGGTAACAGGAAACACAGATTCCGGCAAAAACATTATTATACTATTTTTTTTCTTACTACAATATACATTTTTCAATCAATTAAACAGTATACAAAAAATCAGTTATAATATTACAAGCTTTTATTTAGTTTTACCTGTCCCGTTGTCTGTCGTTCTGTAATCAAATCTTGCAACTTAAATTTGATCCACTTCCCGGTTTCCGATTGAGCTGAAATTTGGTATATACGTTTAGTTCGGATGACAATGCAATATTATGATGACATGGAGCTGATCTGATGATGGAATCGCGAGGTAACCATAGGAACTCTGTAATTAAACGGCACAACCACGTCGAGTTTGGGCTCGTGTGAATCGTCTTGACGAGTTTTATTTATATAAGTATAGACCACCGCTATAAAAGCTTGTTATGAAAAAAAATATTTTCATTGAAAACTTGTTTATATTGTAGGAGACTGGTGCCTAAGCTAGACTCTAAGTCTGTGTTTCAGTAACATTACAATGAGGGTGTTCTAAGATGTCATTCACCAGGTGGCAGCACTGAGGCGTCAGGTCCAGGCACCTGTCAAAACTCTTATATTACTGACATTAGCTAGAGATCAACGTCAACGTCAAACGTTAGACGTCAACGTCATATATAGGTTTTCAAAGTAAAAGACCTGACGGCTAAGTGGCGCTAGCTGGTGGTGTGAATATTTCTAAACACCCTCATTAGACTGACTTACCAAAACATATAATAAATGATGAAACTGTCAAAAGTGCCGGCGACCACGGCGAAGATTATGAAGACCACAACCTTCGGTATCCTGAGGACGTCGCGCAGAGCCTTGCCTGAGTCTTCAGGACTGGACAACGCTGGTAACTGAAGAAATAATACATCATTTTATTCAGTGATTAGCGACCCACCCCAGCTTCGCACGAGTACAATGGTAATATCAAATATATTATGCTGTAAACCTTCCTCTTGAATCACTCTATCTATTAAAAAAACCCGCATCAAAATCCGTTTTTTAATTTTAAAGATCTAAGCATACATAGGAGAGAAGCGACTTTGTTTTATACTATGTAATGATTTAAGTACGGCCGTCGTATCTTAAACAAATAAATGCAGTTTACAGTTGTTATTGTTGTCAAAAATTGTTATTGGCATTTATTCTTTTAAAACCTTTATTTTTGTACGAGAGCACAAACGAAAATTCGTAGAGCCTAACTCCAGACTCGCCAAGATGCGACGGCCGTACTGTAATAAGATTAGATAGGCATATACCTAACCTGAAGGCTTGGGTGACCAGAAGATCTAAAGCTATCCAAAATCCTGTACTTGGATTTTCCTTGTGTGATCGCATCAGAAATGTAGGTAAAGCCAGGTTTATCTGCATTTGCTTTGTTCTTATGTCATCTCAACGCTAAACCAGATCAGAACAAAGGAATCGACGGTGTTGCCAACTCCAAGCGTTCGACGTTAACGGAACGATTGTAATTTAGTTAGAAGAGCTGGTGCAGGTGAGATTTGAGCGCCTTAGGAGTCAAGACGATTTCTTTTTTCTGTGACTAGCTCGTTGGTCTAGTGATTAGAGGCCCTGATTGCTACGTTATAGGTCGTGGGTTCCATTCCTACCCAGTTTCCTACCATGTTTGTGTGATGAGCTCAATTATTTGTTCTGTGTCTGGGTGTAATTTATCTATAATATGTATGTATTTAGGAACATAGTATAAAACAAAGTTGCTTCGTCCCTATGTAAGCTTAAATCTTTAAAAGTACGCCACAGATTATGGTGCGTTTTTTTTTAATAGATTGAGTCATTCGAGAGGAAGGTTTATGTGAATAATACATGCATAATATATTCAATATCAGTACCCGTGCGAAGCTGGGGCGGGTCGCTAGTTTAGAAATATATAGGTAAGTATGTTTATCAGTTCAGTTGTCTAGTACTCATAACACAAGCTCTGCTTAGCTTGAGACAAGACAACATTGTGTGACAATTGTGGAGTATATTACAGTATATTCTCTGAACAGATTATGATTTTAATGATTGTCACTAATTTTTAATTCATACTATTATTTCAAATTGACCAATGTATCTCCTTTGACTTTTGTATCTTGACACTAATTTTTAGTTATAATTTGACATAACGTCTGATTGATATTTTGTTTGTGAATTTCTTATTTTTTATCTTTCACCTAGTTACATGTGCATGCTGTTGTCTCCTATAACTGAAGGAGCACACGCACTAGACCCCATTCCTAATTATTATTTTTTTACTGTGTCTGTGTGACCTTTGTTGGAGATTCAAATAATTAAAAAAAATAAAAATAAAATGTGTTTATTATCTTAAATCTATACAATTTAGTTGCCGGGGCTTCCCACAAAGTAATCCGAAGATACTTGTGTTGGGATAAACCTCGCTCTTCCTCAATTGAGTTACAACTTTTTGTTGCGCTAGTTCGGTAATAAGTAAAAAGTAATAAGTAATAAGTTACACATTTTTATAAAAACTAAATAAAAAGAAAAGAAAAATGAAAATCGTGTTTATGGCAGTGTGTGATAACTAGAGTGTATTGTGTATAAACTGTGTGTATGTGTGTGTTTATATAATATATGTATATATGAGTGTGGGAATGAATATTTAGTGTGTGTGTGTGTGTATGTATGTACAAGTGGGTACGTGTGTATGTGCGGATGTGGGTGTAAGTGGGCAAGTGTATGAGTGAGTGAGTGTGGAGGTGTGCTGGAGTGCGTATGTTTATGAATGGGGGTGTGTAGGTGTGAAAGTGTGTATGTGTGTAATGGTGTATGTGTGTGTGTGTGTGTCTGTATGCATGACGTTTACACCTGAGTCGCCAAAATGTCTTCCACGGCATCATAATTAAGTGTGAAGAGCCATTCCCTTAAGGTCTTCTTACACTCATAAAGCTGCATAGGGTAAATGTTAAGTATACGATTTACTTTATTATAAACGCGTGGGGCTTGAGTAACATTTTGGCGGCTAGCAAAAATTGAACGTGCTGAGTATGTAGGGGCAACTATGTCACAACGTCTTTTTTTAAGTTTTGCTTAAATAAATAAACAGGATCGACCTTCTCAAAATCCTACTCACCGTCAGAGCCCTACAGCTGTACAAGTCCACCGCCGTCGCTGCCAAGGCCACGACGAAAGCCGGCGTGAAGTCCTTGTACTCTCCAGAGACACAATCAATCAACCAGCCCCCCAGTAGAGCTGTCAATCCGTACCCAGCAGTGCCCCAAGCCCTCTGGGCACCGTATTTTGACCCTCGGTCTGGACCTACAAGAAAAAAAAATCGTTAGTGAACTCAAAGTGACAGCTACGGCCCTGAGCGTGACCCTGTTGACGCTAGATGGCGCTGTAGTAAAAGTTAATGGGCTTAAAGTGAAGGCAATGAAGTAATAAAAAACCGTTATACTCAATAACTCGTACTATTGTTCAGGCTGTAACATATGTTTGACAGCTCATTTTTGTGCCTATTTGAAGCGCCACTAGCGAGCGTCCAGAAAACTAATTTGACATATAATGCAAATGGCTGGAGAGAAGTGTACAACACTCCTAAATATTTTTGTATTTGAATAATTTCGTTCGAATTCCGTGTTATTCCTACTTCAGCAATTATATGAAACTTATGTAAAATGAAGTCATGCGTATATTGTATGCGGCGCGCCATTACTAGTTTTAGTACCGTAGACACTCACTACGGCCGACAGCGCCAATATGGTGAATATTGTGATCAATAATAGAGGTCAGTGGTTACAGTACGGCCATCGGATCTTAGGCTCTGCAAATTTTAGCGCTTGAAAACTCGTATAAAAATAAATGTTTGAAAAAAGTAAACGCCGATAACAGTTTTTAACCGCAATAACCACTGCAAATTGCATTTATTTGTTTAAACCATTTATTTTTTTTAGGAGTTTTCAAGTGCTAAAATTCGCAGAGCAGACGACTGTACTATACACAACTGGACAAAGGCCTTCCTCCAATACTTCTTTTGTTTTCAGTTTTGGATTATGCCAATTCCTAAGGAAAACATCAGTCGTCCTACTCATTTAAACGATTTATTGTTCTATAAAAATCATCATCATTTCAGTCGAAAGACGTCCACTGTTGGACATAGACTTTATGCATCCATCGGATCGTTTCAACCCTCATCAGGTCATCAGTCCACTTTATGGAAGGCTTTCCAACGCTGTGTCTTCCGTTATGCAGTCGTCACTCTTCACCTTTCGCTCCCATCGGCCATGTGTTCTGTGAGCAATGTGCCCTGCCCACTGCCACTTAAGTCTGGCAATTTTTCAGGCTATGTCGGTAACCTCTAAGAAAATAAATAATTAGAAAAAAACTTACCCAGAACATCGAAGCAAACAGCATCACCGATACAGTTGGCAACATTGAACGCCACTGTACCAATACACGTCAAAACAACAAACGCCCAAAATGGCGCCGTCATGTAGAAATTATCACTTTTCTCCTCAACTGTCTCTTTACGACTTTCATTTTTACTTAAATCCACAACAGAATTCTCATTTACTGAATTATCTATGCTTCTCTTAGTAATATTACCCTGTATATCCAGTTCGTTCTCATAGCAAAGCAAGTTACAATCCTCTTTAGGAATACACGTAACGTAGCCATCTTGGATATTATCAAAACCCATAGACAAATTGAAGCAGGATGAGTTTGACACCTCATTGTCTATGTAAACTGTGTTTATGAACGGCCCATCTGTCAGATAAACGTCAAAATTTCCCGCTACGCTGCAGTTCCAATGACATTTGTATTTTTCTAATTCTACCGTGCTGTTCGCGTTTGGGTATGATTTTAAATAGATGGTGTCGTTTAGTCTATAGACTGATTCTAGTAGCGGTGTGGTCTTTGTTTCTTTTTGGTCTGACATTGGTAGGAACCATAGACAACAGTATGACGCTGTCATTACTGTTATTAGTAGCATGAAGACTAGTTTCCTGTGCGCCTGAAAAGATAATAAGTATTATAAGTATAAAAAAAATAGGACAATACTTATGGATGATGATGATGATGACTAGCCTGTCAGTCTAGTAGTTAGTGACCCTGACTGCTATTCCGGAGGTCATGGGTTCGATTCCCAGGACAAATGTTTGTGTGATGAGCACGATCATTTGTTCCGTGTTTGGGTGTAATTTATCTATAATATTGTTACGAACGTGAGTAATCAAATGCCGGTTTACTAATAGAGAGATTTATTTTCCACAAACAAAACACCAATTTAGTCCAATCGCCAATAAACCACTTCGTAATGCACTCTAGAGATCCGTAAGAATATCGCTTAGGTCGTCGTATGGATGAAAACGCTCTTCACTTGACTTGGATAGTTCGCACTCGTTCGCAGTCGAAATCAAACTGACTCCCGTCCGGCCAGCGAACACGTATTTATACTCAGAGCCAAGAAAATTCTAGATACCGAAGGTTCGAGGCCACACCAGAACAAAAGAAACCGTTTCCGCGAAGCAATAAATCATTTTTATTACTAGTAGGTAGGTAGGTACCTACCCCACGACTCATACGAACTTCGACTCTATAGTAAAAGACAGAAGGTACAAATTCCTTTACCAGATTACTTAAGTACCTACAAAAGTTCTCAGAATTATTGAGTACCTACTTATACGTGTCCGATTTTTCTAGAATTTGCTAGGCCCTGGTACGTACTTCTATTCTGGAGGTTTCGACTAGCAATGCGTTTTAATTATTCGGTGATACTCTCAACTTTGTCGAAGAAACGACGTATTCTATTTTTACGGCGTAACAATATGTATGTATTTAGAAATATATAAGTACGTTTATCAGTTGTCTAGTACTCATAACAAAAGCTCTGCTTAGCTTAAGACTAGATGGCGTTGTGTGATGGTTGTGGAATATTATAGAATATAGAATACTAGCGCCCCGCCCCAGCTTCGCACGGGTGCAATGTTGATATTATGCATGAATTATACATACAAACCTTCCTCTCGAATCACTCTATCTAATTAAAAAAAACGCACCTCTACATTACGGACTAAGCGTTTTACCTCGTCATTTATGCCGTGTACATCGAAGGATTGGAACAATTTGTCTGCAAGGCTAGAGTGAATAGGCTCTTAATAAACTAGTGTGCCTCTCTATAAGCGATTGCGTCACTGTTTACCATCAGATGAGATCGCATTCATATACTATACAGGGTGTCCCGTTTTATTTGAGGTCGGCGCAACATGTTTTCTTCTTCCACTCTGTCCTGTCACCCGTCACACTATCACTAACTCCTCTTTCTTACATATCACTTCTCACACAATCCATCCATCTTCATTACATAGAATATAACAAAGTAGCTTCCCACTGTCTGTCCCTATGTATGCTTAGATCTTTAAAAGTACGCAACGGATTTTGATGCAGTTTTTTTTTAAATAGATAGAGCGATTGAAGAGGAGGTTTGTTTGTATAATACATGCATGTATTTAATATCACCATATTGCAACCGTACGAAGCTGGGGCGGGTCGCTAGTTTCAAAATATACCGTAAATAGCCTTCTGCCAGCGGCTTCGCCCGCGTGAAAGTAGGGTTCTGCTTGTAAAATTTAGACCCCATCACATCCTTTTAGGAGCTGAATTTTGAAAAACCCTTTCTTAGTATTCGCCTACGTCATGACGTTACTAGTCCCAGTAGTTTTGGCTATGCTTTGATATGTCAGTCAGTCAGTTTCTCCTTTTATATATAGAAGATTAGAGACATAATAGAAAGATAATAGGTGTGCGAACGCCAGCGCTCGCTTGAAGCTCAAGAGTTTAAAAGAAATGCCTAATAAATCTAAACTTGTATTGACTTGACTCGCGAGGTCGTCGACATGTGGGATGTTGACTCTGCGATCATTGTACCGAGAGTTGTGGCAATCAATGACTTCTTTATATTGATAAGTTCATATTTGTTCACTATCTCATCTGATGGTAAGAGATGATGCGGTCGACGATGGAGCACGCATGTCTAGAAGTAACCTATACACTCTTGAAAAACTCTTAGGGTGTTTTTTTTTCACATTTCTTATAATGTTCCTTATAATGTTCCCACTGCTTGGACTCAGGCCTCCTCTCTAGGGGAGAGAATAGGCCGTAATCCACCAGTGAGGGTTGGTGGATGTCACATGTCTTCGAATTTTTGGTTCTAGGACACGCGCACTCGGCCTTCCTAGGGTGTAGCTATCAGGAAACACAGACTCCGACAGAGAATACCCTATAAAAAAAATGCTGCGAGCGGGAATCGAACCCGCGATACGTAGCGCAGCAGCCGAATGCTCAACCACTAAATACATGAATAAAAAATATACTTACAGGCCAAAAATCGACGATATATCCAAATATGGGTTTGGCGGCCGCCCACAACAGTGGTAGCACTGCTGTGACCATCCCCATGACGGATGGAGACACCCCCAGCTGACGTCCGAACACATTGATCTGGGGTAATATGGGTCCCAAGGCTGGGGAAAAAGAAACAAAACAAAGTTAAGTAAATCTTCACTGTATAAAAGGTAAAGTCCAGAGTCACTGATGATTCGGACAGTGTCCGAATTAACACTTTTCGGTTCGTACACACACTTCATATTATGCTAGTTTCTGCTTGTGGCTTTGCCCGCGTGAAAGTAGAGCCCTTAGAGGTGAACAAAATAGAGGTGGAATGTCCACCTCTATTTTACAACCTACAAAATAAAAAAAAATTAAAAAAATAGTAATAGTAGTAATAAAAATAGTATCTAAATATTCAGTGAGTGGTATTTCGCTTATTATAGTGTGAATGTTAGTGAACGATACCCAAACAGCTGGTTGTAGTCATGATAAAAAACCACTTTTACTATGTGACCAAACATGAAATCGAAAAAAAATTACAATTTCAGTAGGTATATTTTGTCCAGTTAGGCTAACACAAATTCTTTTTTCGCTATTTCATGTTTGGTCCCATAGTAAAAATTGTTTGTTGTCATGACTAAAATCACGTGTTTAATATCAGGCACTAATTATTACCAGTCAGCCTATTTAGATATAGATTTTAATACTCTTTTACCTGACTGTACTAAACAGTGGTGTCCGAATCGTCAATGAAAAAAAAAGTGTCAATTCGGACACTGTGGCCGAATCATCAGTAAGTCAATCGTTAACTTCAGGTAAGAGGCGCCTTATGATGAACTAGCCTTCTGCCAGCGGCTTCGCCCGCGTAAAAGTAGGGTTCTAATTCTACATAATTATAAACTTTAGACCCCCTTGAGGAGCTGAATATAGAAAAACCCTTTCTTAGTGTTCGCCAACGTCATAAAAGGAAGCCTTGTGCAAAATTTCACGCTCCTAGGCCCAGTAGTTTTGGCTGTGCGTTGATTTGACAGTCAGTTAGTTTTCCTTTTATATATATAGATAAGGAGATGAAACTGAAGTCTAAAGTTTGTATGAAGATGCTGCCATGTCAGACAATGCCACATTGAATGGCATTGCTAATTCTTTGAGCGAATAAAAAGGTCTCTGATGACGCAAAGTGTATATTAGTTGGTGTGAAATTTCCTTGAAAAGGAGACGCGCACTCGGACCCATGACCCAAGCGTTTCGACCCCAAACGGCTCAAAACTCTAATTACCAATAAGCTTACAGTATTACAAAGTTAATTAACCTTTTGAATACTGTAATTAGAGATATAATAGAAAGATAATAGGTGTGCGAACCCTTGAACCCCTACAGTTTGCTAACAATTCCTTGAGGAGCGCGCCGTCGACGACTTGGACTCGGTCTGGACAGTTACCAGACGACCGGACGGCGAGCTACCCATTGCTCATCGTCCGCGAGCCAGTGTCTACGGTGGCTGGATATCGGCTATATATTATATAGATAAGGAGATGAAACTGAGGTCTATTTTTTTTTTATTGTTTATAGGTTAGTATGGAGATTTTGCCATCAGTCAGACGATGCCACGAATGGCAATGCTAATTCTTTGAGCGAATAAAAACCTCTCTGATCACGCAAAGTGTATATTAGTCGGTGTGAAATTACCTGGAAAAGGAGACGCGCACTCGGACCCCATGACCCAAGCGTTTCGACCCCAAACGGCTCTAAACTCTGATTACCAATAAGCTTACAGTATTACAAACTTAATTAACCCTTTGAATACTGTAATTAGAGACACAATAGAAAGATAATAGGTTTGCGAACGAGTGGGACTCAAGAGTATAACTAGACTATGTTAAAACTAGCCTTCAGTCAGCGGCTTCGCTCGCGTGAAAGTAGGGTTCTCCATACAAACTTTAGACCTCCATTACATCCCTTTAGGAGCTGAATTTTGAAAAACCCTTTCTTAGTGTTCGCCTACGTTATAAAAGGAAGCCTTGTGCAAAATTTCACGCTCCTAGTCCCAGTAGTTTTGGCTGTGCGTTGATTTATGTTAGTCAGTTAGTTTCTCCTTTATATATAGATAAAAACTACAATTTAATTACGGCATTAAATAATTAAGCACAAAATACGCCATGTTGTATGGCAACGCTTAATCTCTGACCGAGGTAG